>CP073646.1:36182500-37580491 GCA_018223645.1 Jasminum sambac
CAGAAACTGGATTATTACCAATGAATTAATTCATCCTCATCAATCCTAAATAACTCTCTTTGCAAATACATCATTGAAAATTCCCTTTTGTTCATATTCTTCTCCCACAATTCCTCATTCTACACAACCTATTTGGAGATGTCTGAAATCCCAAAATTGGAAGAATGGAGTCCAAAGAATTTTCCGATCACGTAAATGGATTGCAAGTAAATCTCATCCATGGAATAATTAGAGAAAGGGAAAGGTAAATCATATGATTTTATAATATAATAATATATTAAACTATAAGATTCGTTTTATCGAGATATAAGGAGTATACATTATCAAAATCAAATTTTCTCGACTCCATTATACTCGATTTAACGAGAGCTTCGATTTGACACCAACATTGATAGGGTAATAACTCGTTTTTGAAATATGTTATTATCAAACTTTCAAAATTTACAAATCAGTACACCAACTTTTGAAAAAGTTATAAAATAGTCCTTGAACATTTTGATATTGATAAATTGAAATAGAAAGGAGATAATTTTCAATCGTAAAATATTGATAAAATATTTTTGACAATTTTACCTTATTTAATTGGAATTGACAATTTTACCCTTAGGGTAAACCGAGCCTAATTTTGACGACAAGTGAAAATGGGATAGAATATTCATGAAGAAATTCTAAATCCATTGATTATATAAAATGGCTTGAAGTCCATTTGAGTTAAAAGATCGGAATATTATTTTAACTCCCGAAGAGTTTAATTACATAATATACTTATTCTAAAAGGATAAATGTGCTCTTGTAGAAGTAATGAGTATTTGTTCTAGAAGAACAAATTTGCTCCCGTAGAAGCGATTCAATATTTAATTCTCGTGACTTTATTTAGTGTAATTTAATTACTTTGCAATACCTCCTACTTGATGATGGGTTCAACTGTCACTAAACGGAAGGTTTTATATATTTACGCACTTTATATGCTAAGTGATGGGTAATACCTTCTACTAGCGAATCCTACTCTCAAGAAGTAGTTAAACATTATGCAATTTAATTCTCGCAATTTAAATTTCAGTAAATTTATATTTATTGCAATAATTCCCATAAGGTAGGTTCGACCACCTATTGGAGGAAATTTAATTTCTGCAATTTAAATTTATGCACTTTATAGTTTGAGTATATTTCCAATGTGGTGGGTAATACCACACGATTGGTGTGCATATTTCCAATGTGGTGGGTTATACTACACGATTGGTTATAATCTAATCCTACCTGTAAGAAGTAGTTGATCAAATATTCTAATCATACTCTCAAGTAGTAGACGATGAGAATAAAATTACTTCCCCATATATACCTAATATTAATGGAGAAAATTGAGTAAGTGGTACTTGAAGTTACCATTGGATAAATAGACGAAAGTAAAATCTGAATAGATCCCATGTTGATAAATCAAAGAAAATATATCGCATGGAAAGCTTATATGAAGTAATCTCATCGATGATATGAGATTGTATTAATATGAGAATAAAATGCTCTTGAAGAAGCAAAATCACTAGATATCTCAGATTTGAATAAAGCCAATATGATATTATTATTACTCGAGAAGAAGTACAAAATTAAGTGGAACATATTGAGAATATCAAAAGATGACATTAAACACTCGAAAATATAGAAATGCAAAAGAAAATACATCTGAATCCATAAATGAGGGATGCGCCTCGAGAGTATAAATACTCCGTAACTCGCCACCATCAACATTAGGATTCATAATGAAATATTTAAAGGATCCGAATTTCTTTTTCGCTGACACCAATGGTCTGTGGCCAAGCGGACTGGCTTCCACAGATTCTTGAACATATGCATGAAATTTGATGAGTAGTTCATCAACAGTACTAGCAGAAATAAGTATTTTTCTCGCTGAATGAGAGATAAACTTATTATTTACACCCTGATCTAGAAACACTAGTAAGCCATCAAAGAAATTGTTAATATTCAACAAACCTATTGGTTTGACATGAAAGTTCCATCGTGCCAACGAGGCTATATTGAATATTTCCTCCGGTGTGTTGTAGCGCTGGAAGGACAATGAAAGCATCACTATTATTCATCATATACATCATGCGGTTGTGGATGGATTGCGCTTGTAGCACCAACCTGCCGGACCCATGGTAGAACTGCTCCACCCGAGTATTAGATCCAACTAGATGGAAAGGTATTACACTCGAAACTCTTATTCCCATGATTGTGCGGTCATTATAAGTCTAGCTAAAAGTTTGTTGTTGGTTCCTCCGTATAGTATATTGATTTCTTGTCTCCCTAACTCTTTATTACAAGTCGGTTTGCCATATCCACATATTGGATATGGCCTACCTTAGATCCACCAAGAATACATACGGTTTAATATGGCGAGGTAAAAGGCGACTTGTATGAGATGATTCTAAAATCTCCATATCCATCTCTACTCCTATCTCTCTTTTGCACTATACTTTTAATGTATGAACATGAGAGATATATGAATCCCTCTATTTAAAGAAAAATTTTCAAACCAATAATTGAGTGCACTATTTACTTTTTGACAAATATGAAAGAGAAAAAAATGCAGAAAAATTTTTAAGTGAAAATGACATATATCTGTATGATTGAAAAATAATATGTATATACATATATATATATATCTTAAAATCGAAAAACAATATTTACAATTACAAGAAAAACATTGATCTTCGTTATTACACCGAGCTTCCTTATATTAATATGAGAAAATTATTATACTAAAATTTTCTACTAAATTTACAAACAGGATCTTCTAAAGTAAGTTTTTCAAGACTCAGAACGCGTTTGTTGATCTTTGAATTTGGCCCATAAGGCCATTAGCTCACCTTATGCGTGTCTACTAGGATGTGTCTCAAGAGCCTGTTGAATATCATCCAAAGGCTCCTTACTCAATCCATCCTTAATGAATGCTATTTTATCTTCTCGATTTACGGACAAGTACCCCATGATTTACATCGAGTGTCACATGTCCACCGAGCACACTTGTAGCATCCTCCTAATCTTTTTGCTCTCCGTTTCTTTGAAAAACTACTTTTACCCATACCAGGCATGTATTTAGAAGGAATTGAAACCTCACGGATAATCGAACCTTTGCTTCAATTAAGCATCGGATATCTTGTGGGATACCCTTATTCATTAGCATCCTTAATCTTTCCACTACATTGATAAATCCTTTTAGGATTTTGATCGGTAGTGATGGATAGTATTTTCGAAGATTTGAGAGCATATGATCCATTATAATGTATAGACCCTTGTTAGGATGAATTTTGCAATAATTTTGATGATTTATTTATAGAATAATACGACGCGTATGAAATAAGACTCGATTTTAAATAAATAATATGAAGCGTAAGAGCTACGATTTCTAATTAAATAATAGCGGATGTGATGCGTATGATTTGTAACTCAGATGTTTGAACAAGTAGTAGACAATAATGTCACTAAAAGATGATGGAATATGTCGGTGAATTGTTTCTATGATAAATCATATTGAGCACTATATGATACTAGTGAAATCGATATAAGAATTTCTTGAACTAGAAGTTCAATAATACTGCTTGCAAAACCGGACTGACCATCCCGGTTTAAATAATTATTGAAATCAATATTTCAAGTGAAGAATTAAAAGAATTCTTCAATGATTGTTCTCGATAAATGATGAAATCATTACTAGCCAATATTGGGAATAAATCCCAAATATATCTGGAATAAAGGATGAGAAGTATGGGCCCACTCATCCTCCATGTGGACTACTAGATATTATGATATGGATCCACTAGATAGTCACATGTGTATATGATTCGTAATTTGAAATTTACGAAATATTTGCTCACGGTATGAGCATGATTTCCAGATTTAATGATAAAGCTAGTAAATGTATATCCCAATGATTTGAATAAATCCCTGAAGGATTTGAGTATGCGCATACAAGTGGGATATTATATGGCAAATTATTTAAAGTCCTCAAATAAATTGCCGATATCGAGAATAGAATGCAAACGGTCTAAATTCCCATATTAAGGCTGAATGATGAGAACATATGTGATTAAAATCATATCAACTGTATGAGTTTTGGTGTTCTAAATTTTCTCAGTATGAGGGGGAGTATTAAAGATTGAAAATGATATGTGAAATGCATCATGATATATCCTCAAAATTAAAATATGAACTTGAAGTTCAAAGATGCATAAAAGATGCTATGAACAATCACATATATCAGTTAAGATGCTTTGATAAGTTAGCACGCCAGAAGCGTTGATATTATGAGATTTCCCCAAACATATATATCAAAGCAAATTATAAAAGATGGTCTTAATAACGGAGGCATATGCTCTTGAAGAGTATATAGACATAACTATATTGTGTAATCCTACAAGAGGATCGATAATGAGATATCTCGATAAGTTATGTCGATATGGGGAAAGAAATGAAATTGAAAAGTGTCGACACGATATGAAAATGTAGCGCTACATATGATCAATGATAATGAAAATATTGTGATATATTGAAGATGATAAATGGTGAATGCGAAATCTTTAACTTATGAGATGATGAGATGATGATGACTAGTGCTCAAGTTTAAAGATGAGCATGGTGGTCATTATATGTTGCATGCTCATGAAAGTTAAATTACCGATCGTGTGTGTAGTACCGAAAAGGAAATTAAATGATCGGGTGAGCTAAGCCCGTGTTTATGAGTACCCTAAAGGGTGAGCTAAGCCCCTGGGAATGAAATAACCTATTAAGTGAGTATTAAATGTTAAATGATATATTTTAAATGTTAGTTAGTTATGAAGGTTTACTTATATGTTTACATGTTTTTACGATGAATTTATATGCTTTAAATTGTGTGTTTGGAGACATGTGTTCATGGTGAATGTTTTGTAGTTGTATAAGAAAATTGATGCACTCTAAATGAACGAAGAATATAAAACCAATGTATATGATACTCATACAAATGTATGAAAGATTTTGAAATGCTTGCAGCATACTTGTATAAAATCGTGTTGCACTCTTTTTCCCTTAGTGAGGTTTTATCCCATTGGGTTTTCCTAGTAAGGTTTTTAATGAGGCAACTTTAAAGGCGTATTCACATGAATAATGTACTCTTTTTCCTTTATTAGGGTTTTTCCCATTGGGTTTTTCCTAATAAGGTTTTAACGAGGCATATTCATGGTATATTGAGAACGATATGAGAAATTGATACAGTGTATCTATTGGATCAAGTTATAATGGAGCTAATGCTTTAGATCCAAACGATGATGATATTGAAATCATTTACCAGAAGTAAAGATATCAGTTCTCAAGATATGAAATCAAACGGAGCAGCTGTACTCTTTTTCCTTCGATCAAGTTTTTTCCCACTTTGGGTTTTCTTGTGACAAGGTTTTAACGAGGCGCAGACGTGAATACTCATATGCCGCTGATAGACATCAGAGGGAGCAATGTTTTGATGAAGCAGTATATAACCACTCCAAGCTATCCTGCAATCGGTTTGGAAGTTTTTTCCACCGAGTTTTTCTCCAAAGCAGTCAGGAAGAATTTGTATTAATAGTCATTCAAGGAGTGTTATGAATAATAATTGAAGAATAATTATTAGGTGTTATGAATAATTGAGAATAATGTGGTGGTTATGAATTATGAGGAATAATTTGGTGGAGGAATAATTTGGTGGAGGAATAATTTGGTAAAAGATGTAATTATTATATGTGAATGACTATTATACCTTGATGAAATTATGTAATTACGATTGTATATTCAAGCTTTTCCTATAAATAAGTGCTCAGTTATTAATGAAATTATTCACGAGAATTCCTTGGAATTCATTCTCTCTAAATTCTCTCTATTGTTTCTATACTTTTATAACATATATATATATATATATATATATATTATATAATTGCATCTTAGGTCCATTTCTTTTAATTAATAGATTTAAATTGGTCATTTGACCCTTATTTACGTCCATAGCCCACAAACTTCCAATTAAATCAATTAAATCCATAAATTTTCATTAGACCTAATTAAACTCCTTTAAGAATTTGATTTTGACCCAAAATTAGCGGCTTTGACCAAGTAGTAGCTGAAATTAAAATATGCGAAAATTCGGGTCGTAACACATAGCTCCATGCCCTTTCGCAAAAAAGTTGCCACCAAGTTTCTCACTAGCCAATCTTAGACTATGGTGAATGATTACCTACCAACTTGTTGGCAACATAAGTTGCCAACAAGAGTGGCGCCACGTCACCGGCCAAAATTTTTTTTTTTTGAATCTATATTAAATGGGATGAATAATACATAACTGCCCACTGATGGTGGGGGGGCCTCACCCGGCCCTTATCTTCCCCTCCCCCCAACCAAAATGGGGGTGTTGGCGTCCTATGACGGCAACAAGTTGGCAACGGAACGGGAGTACTTAGACTATAGTGATGACATTCATTATCTATAGGGGGAGACGAGCTTCAATAGTCCTTACTAATGTGTAATACTAAATATTAAAAAACAACCGCCATCACCCCACTCCACCCACCCCCTACCCCCAAAACAACCACCACCACCATCTGGTGGTGGTGGTGGTAGTTGGGATTTTTTAATTTTTTTAATTTGATTTGATTAATTTTTTATATTCAGTATATTTTTTTAAAGCGATGTATTTTTAATAAAAAATTTTATGTAGGTACGACAATTTATTTATTACTATTTGTTAAAATCAAAATGTGTCCTTCTTTATTTTATTTTTTTATATTCGTTATATTTTTATTTTTATGTAGTACGCATCTACTAAAATTTTACAAAGATATATAAATTATTATATTTATTATTGATTGTTGGTTAGAATAAAAAAGCGAGCGTATCTAATGCAAAAAAATGTAAACAAATGTCGTTATGTTAAAAATTTTCGGTAAATTATCTAATTAGTGTCAAATTAATTCGATAAAATTAATTATGAACCAAATTCACACCTTTAAAAAAATAAAAAATAAAATTATATTAATTAAAATTTTGGACTAATGTAATTAAATTAAAAACTTTAGGACCTGATTTCAAGAACCTACAAATGTGAGGACCTTTTGTGTAATTTTTCGTAATATTTTTGACGAAAATACCCCTTCATAAAAGGACAAAATAATATGTTTTGACTTTGATTAACGGTTTAATAGACGGATTCCTCCATTTAGACTTAATTCGCACCTCAGTTTTTTTTCACCCACGGTTTACAAAGTTTAGCCTGAAATATCATTACAAAATGAACATTATTACAGCTTCTTTTTATATAATGTCAGTGTCATTCGCCACATAAGCATGATGGACAATGTTTTTAGTGAAAACGCTGTTATTCTACAGCCAATATGTTCATCGGTCCAAATTTGAAATTCAATTAGCTCCCAAATGTCTCTGTTGCTCCAATCGAGAATCTGCTGAGCACCTCTTTGCCACTCCTGCATTTGCCACAACGATTGGGTGTTCGCTAATGGTGTCTGTAACAGTGTTTAGATATATCTCTGTATTGACTGTTGTTTCTAGATCCTTATCCTCTAGATTTATAGTGACATACTTGTATCTAACTTCTGAACCTTTCAATCAAGAAAGTTTAATAATGCTAAAATAGAGATCGCAGCATCGAAGAAACACAATTCGTATCAACAAAGTTCATATATATATATATATATATATATATATAAATTTCCTGCGTTCTCTCTTTCTGTTACAAGAAAAATTCGCATCCAGTTCCGCAAGACATCATCTCTCATCTAATTTCTATTTTCTCTATTTACAGATCAGAGAGTTTATAAACTCATCAATTGGGACCCCAACAGCTCAAATACATAACTTTTCTGAGCGATTCCTCAGATTGCTTCATTTTCTCCTCTTTCAATTTACTCGAAATCACAGAAGACGACTGTGCCGATAGCTTCTTCGCCTGAGAGAAGGATCTGAGATTGCTCTTCGCTTGCTGTTGGATCAATCTGATAGCGTAATTCCATCTGCAGAAACCTTGATCTTTCAGCGCCTCCACGGCTCCAATACTGGCTGCTACCGTCCATGCTCTGCTTGTTGAACTCATTTTCCCTTTTCAATCAGTGACTGATTTTTCTCGCAGGATTTTGGATTTATCAAAGAAAACTTTGTAATTTGCTTGCGAATGATTGATGTTGGAGAATGAATGAATGAAGAGAACCAATATATACAACGATGGAGGCAGCTGGTAACAACAAAACCAGAGGCTTCGATTCAGTGGTTTCCCATTTTCGGCTTCGATTCAGTGGTTTCCCATTTTCTGGTGTGCGGTGTGTATTGACGCATTTAACCTTTTGTAACTCCTGATATTGCAAGTTGTGGTGGGGTGAAACTGGTAATTATGTGGATGAGTTTGTCTTTTATGCGCGCACTGCGCTCGTCTGATTAAACAAAACTATATGCACCCTACAGCTATTTTCCGGAACCATCCAGCGTTCCGGATCTTACGGAATGCTCGGGCCATTTTGATGGCTCGTTCGATCTCCGTTTTAAAATTCGGGATCAAATTTAGAATCAGCACGGCGAAAGTGAATTCCAGGAATTGTTCGAATTTTTTCCGGCTACTCCGTGGTGGTCGTGACCGCCGGTCAAAGTTTAACGATATTTTTTTGCAAATAGTGTAGTGGCCTGAGCGTTCCACAATTAAAACACCGTGTTTGGAACTCTTTGATGCACCCTTGTAGTGGTACGGATTATTTATTAATCGGGATGAGAGATTCACCCGAAATTTTGGATAACGCTATCTTGATTTCTTAAATTTTTAAATGAGAAGAAATATTCTCTGATATACTCATGATAATTATTTGGTTATTATAATAATTTTTTATTATAAAACTAGAAAAGATAGGGATGAATTATGTTATGAATATATAATTCAACAACGAGGCACCCGAGGGAAATTTTAATATTTGTTTATTGATGTGAATGACTATTATACCCTTGATGAAATTATATAATTACGATTGTGTCATTCGAAGTTTTCCTATAAATAGGGTTTCAGTTATTAATGAAATTCATTCCTGTGAATCCTTAGAATTCATTCTCTCTAAATTCTCTCTATTATTTCTATACTTTTATAACACGTTATCAGCACGAGTCTCTAACCTTTTTGAGTAATATGAAGGGAGTATGCTCTACAGTTGCATCTTATAGATGATCTTCCTCAGACGTAAACCGAATTATTATAAATAACCTAATCCATCTCCAATCAATACTTATCTTTCTTTTCTCTCTTATCTCTTTCCCACTTTCTCACGTCTCACTCTCTCTATCTCCCCAATCACTCACAGAAAATATTTATGCAGAGACAGAGAGTTGTGGGCAATTCAAGAATTCGCAGATGGAGAGACAACTAAATTTACAGAAAAAGTGGAAAAGTATGATGAAAACAAAAACAGGAAAGGAAATGTATATAAATATATATTATTTTATAATATAATAATATATTAAACTATAACATTCATTTTCTCGAAATATAAGGAGCATACATTATCAAAATCAATTTTTCTCAACTCCATCATACTCGATTTAACGAGAGCTTCGATTTGACACCAATATTGATAAGGTAAACTTTCAAAAAATTTGCAAATCAGTACCACAACTTTTGAAAAAGTTACAAAATAGTCCTTGAACATTTTGATATTGATAAATTGAAGTAGAAATGAGATCATTTTCCAATCGTAAAACATTGATAAAATATTTTTGACAATTTTACCTTTGCGAATTGGAATGGACAATTTTACCCTTAGGGTAAAACCGACCTAATTTTGACGACAGTGAAAAATGGATAGAATATTCATGAAGAAATTCTAAATCCATTGATTATATAAAATGGCTTGAAGTCCATTTGAGTTCAAAGATCGGAATATTATTTTAACTCCCGAAGAGTTTAATTACATAATATACTTTGTCTTCAAAAAGATAAGTGTCTTTCTTGTAGAAGTAATGAGTATTTGTTCTAGAAGAACAAATCTGCTCCTATAGAAACAGTTCAATATTTAATTCTCGCACTTTATTTACTACAATTTAAATACTGCAACACCTCCTACCTGATGATGGGTTCAACCATCACTAAACAGAAGGTTTTATATATTTATGCAATTTATATGTTAAGTGATGGGTAATACCTTCTACTAAGCAGATCCTACTCCTGAAGAAGTAGTTAATCATTATGTATTTTAATTCTCGCAATTTAAATTCCGTAAATTTATATTTATTGCCATAATTTCCATATTGAAGATTTGACCACCTATTGGGGAGAATTTAATTTTTGTAATTTAAATTTATGCACTTTAAAATAAAGGTATATTTCCAATATGGTGGGTAATACCACACGATTGGTGTGCATATTTCCAATGTGGTGGGTTATACTACACGATTGGTTATAACGAATCCTACTCCAGAAAAAGTAATTGATCAAACATTCGAATCCTACTCTTGAAGAAATAGATAATAAGAATAAAATGCTCTTGAAGAAGCATAATCATCAGACTTCTGTATCTGAATAAAGCCAACATGATATCATTATTATTCCTCCAAAAGAAGTACAAAATAGTTGAAGTGGAACAAATTATAGTGGCAACAAATAGTTGAAAATATAGAAATACGAAAAGAAAATATATATTGAACCCATAAATTAGGGATGCGTCTCAAGAGTATAAATACTCCGTAACTCTGCCACCCCGAACATTCGAGTTCATAATGAAAGATCCAAATGATCTCTTTTTCGCTTGACACCGATGGTCTGTGACCGATGAGTTTCAACTTCCACAGATTTTTGAACATATGATTGAATCTTGATGAGTAGATCAGCAACTGTATTAGTAGAAACAAGTATATTTCTTGCTGAACGAAAAATAAATTTATATTCTACGCCCTGATCTAGAAATGCTAGCAAACCATCAAAGAAATAATTAATATTCAACAAACCTATGAGTTTGGTATGAAAGTTCCATTGTGTCCATGACACTATATTGAATATTTCCTCCAATATGTTATAGCCGCCTGGAAGGACAATAAAAGTATCACTATTGTTCATCATGTACATCATACAGTCATGAATAGACTGCGTTTTTAGCATCAGTCCAGCTGAACCCATGATTGTACTGGATCCAATACGATTGCTAACTCCAACTCGATGAAAAGGTATTACGCTTGACACTCTTATCCCCCATAATTGTGCGGCCATTGTAAAACTCTTTAAAAGCTTGGTATTAATCCCTCCATATAGTATATTGATGTTTTGTTTCCCTAACTCCTTTATAAGTTGGTTTGCCATATCTACATATTGGATATCACCTACCAGTCTAGATCCACCAAGAACACATACAGTTTTAATGAGGTGCGGTGAAGATTGACTTTTATGAAATGATTCTAAAATTCTCATCGCCATCTCTATCTCCATCTCTCTTTTTACACTAAAGTCTCAACGTATAAATGAAAGATACATGAATCCCTCTATTTAAAGAAAATTTTCAAACCAATAATTGATTGTACTATTTACTTTTTGACAATATGAAAAAAAAAATTCAGTGAAATGACATATATTGTCGGTAATTAAATATATATATATATATATATACGTACATATACATACACACACATATACATATATATATTTCAAAAATTGAGAAATAATATTTACAATTACAAGAAAAACATTGATCTTTTATATTACATAAATTTGCCTTATACAAATATGGAAAAATCATTATACTAAGTTATTCTACTAAATTTACAAACAAGATCTTTTAAAGTAAGTATTTCAAGACTATAAAGTGCTTGTTGATATTTGAATTTGGCCCATAAGGCCATCAGCTCACCTTGTACGTGTCCACTAGGATGTGTCTCAAGAGCCTGTTGAATATCATCCAAAGGCTCATTACTCAATCCATCCTTAATGAATGCTATTTTATCTTCTCGGTTTCTGGACAAGTACCCCACAGATTTACATCGAGTGTCACATGTCCACCGAGCACACTTGTAGCATCCTCCTAATCTTTTTGCTCTCCATTTCTTTGAAAAACTACTTTTACCCATACCAGGCATGTATTTAGAACGAATTGAAACCTCACCAGATAATCGAACATTTGCTTCAATCAATCATCGGATATCTTGTGGGATACCCTTATTCATTAGCATCCTTAACCTTTCAAGTCTACCTCGATAAATCATTTTTAGGATTTTGATCGGTAATGATGGATAGTATTTTCGAAGATTTGAGAGCATATGATCCATTATAATGTATAGACCCTTGTTAAGATGAATTTTGCAATAATTTTGATGATCTATTTATAGAATAATAAGAGACGTATGAGTTACGACTCTGTAAAGCGTAAGAGCTAAGACTCCGTAGTCGAACAGTAGCCAGATGTGATGCGTATGAACTGTAAATCCGTGTTTGTACAGTAGTAGACAATAATATCACCAAAAGATGATGGAATACGTTGGTGAATTGTTTCTATGATAAATCATGTTGAGCACTATACAGATACTAGTAAAATCGATATAAGAATTTACTGAACATAAATTCAATAATATTAGTTTGTATAACCGGATTGACCATCCTAGTTCAATTGATGTAAAGAATTATTGAAATCAATATTTCAAGTGAAGAATTAAAAGAATTCTTCAATGATCGTTCTCGATAAATGATGAAATAATTACTAGCCAATATTGGGAATAAATCCCAAATATATCTGGAATATATAAAAGATGAGAAATATGGGCACACTCATCCTCCATGTGGATTACTAGATATTATGATATGGATCAACTAGATAGTCACATGTGTATATGATTCGTAATTTGAAATTTAGGAAATATTTGCTCACGGTATGAGCATGATTTCCATATTTAATGATAAAGCTAGTAAATGTATATCCCAATACTTGAATAAATCCCTGAAGGATTGAGTATGCGCATACAAGTGGGATATTATGTGGCAAATTATTTAAAGTCCTCCAATAAATTACCAATATCGAGAATAGAATGCAAACTATATAAATTCCCATATTAAGGCTAAATGATGAGAACATATATGAGTTTTAGTGTTCTAAATTTTCTTAGCATGAGGGTGAGTATTAAATGCTGAAAATGATATGTGAAATGCATCATACTATATCCTCACAATTGAAATATGAATTTGAAGTTCAAGGATGCATGAAAGACTATGAACGATCACATATATCAGCTATGATGCTTTGATAAGTTAATATTGCTAGAAATGTTGATATTATAAGAGTTTCCCAATCATATATATCAAAGCAAATTATAAAAGATGGTTTTAATAACGGAGGCATATACTCTTGAAGAGTATATAAACATAACTATATTGTGTAATCCTACAAGAGGATTGATAATGAGATATCTCGATAAGTTCTGTCGATATGGGGAAAGAAATAAAATTAAAAGTGTCGACACATTATGAAAAGATAGCGCTACATACTATCAATGATAGTGAGGATATTGAAATCCATCGGAAAATACCGATGCTAAAATATATGCCCTTATGATTGATGTATTCATGTACGGACTTGATGAAAAATGAGAATGAAACTCTTGAAAAATTCCAAATGTATTATTGTATCAGTGCATGTAACATCTCAAAATATCTACATTAATATTGTTGAGAAATTAAAATGCTGTACTCTTTTCCTTGATTGATGTTTTTGTCCCAAAGGGGTTTTTTTTTTCTCAAACAAGGTTTTTAACGAGGCAGCTCAATCTCAACTAATTCGAAATCTCCAGAACAGATTTAGGTATATACCTCGATATAATGAGAAAATGAGATCAAGATTGTTGATTACATGTATGCACTGAATATAACATGATATTGTATAACATCTAAAATTTCATTCACGTGGAGATGAATGAAGAGTATCAACCAATGTATATGATACTCATACAAATCTATGAAAGATTTTGAAATGCTTGCAGCATACTTGTATAAAATACGCGTTGCACTCTTTTTCCCTTGACTGAGGTTTTATCCCATTGGGTTTTCCTAGCAAGGTTTTTTTAATGAGGCAACATTAAAGGCGTATTCACATGAATAATGTACTCTTTTTCCTTCATTAGGATTTTTCCCACTGGGTTTTTCCTAATAAGGTTTTAACGAGGCATATTCATGGTATATTGAGGACGACACGAGAAATCGACACAATGTATCTATTGGATCAAGTTATAATAGAGACAATGCTTTAGATCCAAACAATGATGATATTGAAATCCTTTACCAAAAGTAAGGATATCCGTCCTCAAGATATGAAATCAGATGAAGTAGCTATACTCTTTTTCCTTCAATCAAGTTTTTTCCCACTGCATTTTCTTGACAAGGTTTTAACGAGGTAGCACGTGAATACTCCTATACCGCTAATAGAAATTAGGGGGAGCAATATTTTGGTGAAGCAATATGTAACCACTCCAAACTCTACTACAATCAGTTTGAAAATTTCATTGGATTTTTTTCAAATAAGTTTAGAAGACAATCAAATAGTCATTTAAGGGGGAGTGTTATGAATATATAATTCAAGAACGAGGCACCCGAGGGAAATTTTAATATTTGTTTATTGATGTGAATGACTATTATACCATTGATGAAATTATGTAATTACGATTGTGCCATTTGAAATTTTCCTATAAATAGGGTTTCAGTTATTAATGAAATTCACTCCTGTAAATTCCTTAGAATTCATTCTCTCTAAATTCTCTCTATTGTTTCTATACTTTTATAACAAATTACAAATTATAAGAAGTTTGTATCTAAAATTTAATTGTATGGAAAATTATGGTAAAATGAAGGGTGTATTTGATTGTAAAATTGAAAAATAATTGGAAGGAAAATATTTTTTGAATAAATGAATTTTGGGAAAAGATTTTTCAGAAAAAATGGTAATTATCGATGTTTGATTATATTAATTTACTAGTTGGAAAATAGTGTTTTTTTTTTGTATTTTTGAAATTTGAATATTTTTCTTATATTTATGATTATAGTAAATTATCCATTTAAAAAAAAGATGCAAACTTTTCCCGAAAAATAAAAATACATTCCCCCAAAGGAAAAATTTTTCCTTCAAAATAAGGAAAATAACAAATTTCGAAAAAAGTTGAAAAACGTTTTCCTGGAAAAAAGATGCAATTAAACAAACTAAAAGCAAGAAAAATGGCGAAAAGTTGATATTTTTTTGGAAAAATTTGCCCAATCAAACACACCCTAAATTCCTTAGATGAGATAATTTTCATGTAAATGAGAAGCAATCAAATACAACCTAATAGTACTAGTAATAATAATAATGGATAATGCAATGAATGAATATGTTATCTTTCTCCAAAAAAGAAATAATAATAATAATAATAATAATAATAATAATCATCATCATCATCATCATCATTGAAGTGTAAGTAGAAATTGTAAAAAGATTAACACGGATAATATGGTTAAAAATACTTCTCTATTCCAACCATGTTTATATATTGTATGTATAGATATTAGCATTCTAAAAGGCGAATCTAAGCACAAAGTGTGGACAACAAGCACTTCAACTTAGCATGCAAAAGAATATATATATATATATATATATATATTAAAAAAAAACTTCTTGTTGTCACACACTACAAGATTCGAACTTAGCACAAGGCAATATTTTAGGGCCCACATATAGTGTCATCTCTATATTGTTTAAAAACCTATAGGGACAGCATTGTTGTCCCTATATCTATTCGTCTATACCCTATAGGAGAGCCACTTGTCGCCGCTACAGGTTTATCCCTCCCCTACCCTTGCCAGGAAATAACTAGCCAATGTGCACTCTATGGAGACAACACATAGCTCCATGCCCTTTCGCAAAAAACTTGCCACCAAGTTTCTCACTAGCCAATCTTAGACTATAGTGATGACATTCAGTATCTATAGGGGGAGACGAGCTTCAATAGTCCTTACTAATGTGTAATACTAAATATTAAAAAACAACCGCCACCACCCCACTCCACCCACCCCCTACCCCCAAAACAACCACTACCACCATCTAGTGGTGGTGGTGTTGGTGGTAGTTGGGATTTTTTAATTTTTTTTAATTTGATTTGATTAATTTTTTATATTTAGTATATTTTTTTAAAGCGGTGTATTTTTAATAAAAAATTTTATGTAGGTACGACAATTTATTTATTACTATTTGTTAAAATCAAAATGTGTCCGTCTGTATTTTATTTTTTTATATTCGTTATATTTTTATTTTTATAGTAGTACGCATCTACTAAAATTTTACAAAGATATATAAATTATTATATTTATTATTGATTGTTGGTTAGAATAAAAAAGTGAGCGTATCTAATGCAAAAAAATATAAACAAATATTGTTATGTTAAAAATTTTCGGTAAAATTATCTAATTAGTGTCAAATTAATTCGATAAAATTAATTATGAACCAAATTCACACCTTTAAAAAAATAAAAAATAAAATTATATTAATTAAAATTTTGGACTAATGTAATTAAATTAAAAACTTTAGGACCTGATTTCAAGAACCTACAAATGTGAGGACCTTTTGTGCAATTTTTCGTAATATTTTTGACGAAAATACCCCTTTCATAAAAGGACAAAAATACATGTTTTGACTTTGATTAACAATTTAATAGGTGGATTTCATTTGGACTTAATTCGCACCTCAGTTTTTTTTCACCCACACCCACGGTTTACAAAGTTTAGCCTGAAATATCATTACAAAATTAACATTATTACAGCTTCTTTTTATAAAATGTCAGTGTCATTCGCCACATAAGCATGATGGACAATGTTTTTAGTGAAAATGCTGTTATTCTACACCCAATATGTTCATCGGTCCCAATTTGAAATTCAATTAGCTCCCAAATGTCTCTGTTGCTCCAATCGAGAAACTCTTTGCCACTCCTGCATTTGCCACAACGATTGGGTGTTCGCTAATGGTGTCTGTAATATTGTTTAGATATATCTCTGTATTGACTGTTGTTTCTAGATCCTTATCCTCTAGATTTATAGTGACATACTTGTATCTAACTTCTGAACCTTTCAATCAAGAAAGTTTAATAATGCTAAAATAGAGATCTCAGCATCGAAGAAACACAATTCGTATCAACAAAGTTCATATATATATATATATATATATATAAATTTCCTGCGTTCTCTCTTTCTGTTACAAGAAAAATTCGCATCCAGTTCCGCAAGACATCATCTCTCATCTAATTTCTATTTTCTCTATTTACAGATCAGAGAGTTTATAAACTCATCAATTGGGACCCCAACAGCTCAAATACATAACTTTTCTGAGCGATTCCTCAGATTGCTTCATTTTCTCCTCTTTCAATTTACTCGAAATCACAGAAGACGACTGTGCCGATAGCTTCTTCGCCTGAGAGAAGGATCTGAGATTGCTCTTCGCTTGCTGTTGGATCAATCTGATAGCGTAATTCCATCTGCAGAAACCTTGATCTTTCAGCGCCTCCACGGCTCCAATACTGGCTGCTACCGTCCATGCTCTGCTTGTTGAACTCATTTTCCCTTTTCAATCAGTGACTGATTTTTCTCGCAGGATTTTGGATTTATCAAAGAAAACTTTGTAATTTGCTTGCGAATGATTGATGTTGGAGAATGAATGAATGAAGAGAACCAATATATACAACGATGGAGGCAGCTGGTAACAACAAAACCAGAGGCTTCGATTCAGTGGTTTCCCATTTTCTGGTGTGCGGTGTGTATTGACGCATTTGACCTTTTGTAACTCCGGATATTGCGAAACTGGTAATTATATGGATGAGTTTGTCTTTTATGGGCGCACTGCGCTCGTTTGATTAAACAAAACTATATGCACCGTGGAAATGGGACTCTTGGCCCGCCGTGAGTGGTAGACAGGCAGTGGTAGTGGTACGAATCAATTATTAATCGGGATAAGAGATTCA
Organism: Jasminum sambac; assembly: GCA_018223645.1. Taxonomy (NCBI): domain Eukaryota; kingdom Viridiplantae; phylum Streptophyta; class Magnoliopsida; order Lamiales; family Oleaceae; genus Jasminum; species Jasminum sambac. Next base: position 36,200,489 of record CP073646.1, read on the forward strand.
CCCGAAATTTTGGATAAGGATATCTTGATTTCTTAAATTTTTAAATGAGAAGAAAGATTCTCTGATAAACTCATGATAATTATTTGGTTATTATAATGAATTTTTATTATAAAACTAGAAAAGAGAGAGATGAATTACAAATTACCCTATTTAATTTAACTAGTAAGAAAAGGTGAAGAAAAACGTTGGATAGTGTTAGGATATGTTTGGTTGGTGATGAAATTAATTTTTTTATTGATGTATTGAATATGTTATTAAAATTTGGAAAAAATATATTAAATAATTAAATGAGTTGTTGTAAATAATGAGAAACAATTGATAAAATTTGTGATGAAAAGAATAAGGCCTTAATGTGACACATTTATACTGTAAATTTTTTTTTTTAAAAAAGAAGAAAATAGAGATTTTTGGAAAATACGTATATTATAAAGAAAATTATTTAAATTCGTGATATAACATTGTACTGCTAAAAAAGTTTCCGAGGGCAGCCCTCGACTACCTCCCGCCAACCCGTAATGCTTGTGCACTAAATTCGCCCCTACTGAAGTATAATACTGGGTTCGTCCCCCGACGAAAAAATCAATTAAATCAATAACAATTGAATCAGAAAAAGATCAATAACAAATATTTTGTCATTGACGAAAATTATCAATTACGATAATTGATATGATATTTTTTTATTACAAGTAATGACTCGGATCAAAATTTGTAAATAATTATTGAAATATATTATATTGCCCTCGATAGCCAACACTTTTACCATATTTTTATTCATTGTTATCAATTCTTTATTTTGGTCAAACCAATCACATTCACATATCTCATGGGATCCAGATGTACTACACAAATCTCTATCATTCAACTCTATTTATTCTCTCTCATCTTTTACATTAAAAACCATTAAAAACCATTAAAAAATCAAATCCTATCACCCACATTATACATTCTTCATTATTTTTGTTTTGTATTAATATTAGTTTATGAAAATAAATCATCTTAATCATCTCGTACATTGCAGGGTAATACTATTTTATAGAAAATGAGTAAAAACATAATTAGTCATTTGCACGGAATACTTATTTACAAACATTATCATTATTGGTGTGTAATTGCTCCTCATTATTGACGTCCTAATTTATTATCGTCAGCTGTTCAATAATTCATAATCAATAAAACATAGTAGGCTATTCAATTATTCACAATACTCCCCATTAAATGACTAGTAATACAATGTCTTATGGACTTGTTTGGAGAAAAACCCAATTAGAGAAAATTTTCCAAATTGGTTAGAAGATTATGGAGTGATCATATGTTACTTCAGGAAAAAACCCGTGCGAGAGGAAAAGATTAAAATTGCTCCCTAATGTTGATCATTCTTATATGAGTATGAGTATCTAGGGGTGGATAAAAAACGCATAACCCATTGTTCAAACCAACCCAAACCAACCCAAATTAACTTGGGTTGGTTTTGAATTGGTTTAAATTTTTCCTAAAGTTGAATTGGTTTAAATCAGTTACTAAATTTTATAGAATGGTTTGGATTAACCCAAAACTAATAAACCCAAACCCTATCCAAATATTACCCGAGTTTTCAAATATTTGGCTTGATCAAGAAAGGTTGAAGAAAAAATAGTTGGTTCCAACCTAAATATTACCCTAACCATAAAAATGAGAATATATATATATATATATATATATATAAATATATAATTACATTTTCAACAAGTTACAAATTATAAATATAAACTCAATTAAACCAAATCAACCCAAACCAAACCAACCAAAAAATGGGGTGGATTAGGTTGAAACTAATATCAAAATGATTATATTAATTTTAAATCAATTGGTTAAATTGACTATATTGATTTGGATTATTTTAATTTGTACCAAAAAGGACAAACCAAACTAATGTTCACCCTATCCATGAACCCCTATCCATGAACAGCCTCATCAAAACCTTGTCAACTTGAATTTTGCATTTTGGGCCTATTTGATAAGATTTTAATCAAATTTAAATTTTCGCTATTGATTTGACACATTTTAAACCACTTATTCACTAATTTGACTGTTTTTTTTTATGTATATTTTGAGTTTTTTGTTCTTTCGATACTCAATCATACTCGTAAAAATCTAAACATACCTTTAATCGTGCCTCAGTACTTTTTATAACAAAACGGTAATATATATACATATATATAATTGAAAATGAATACTTTAAATATTTTATTGTTACAAGTGTTTATTTAGGTTAAATTTTTGGGATGGAGAACTAATTTATAATTTTGTCATCCTTGATATTTGCCCTTACATTTTTGTGTTCATCACTTCATCTAGCTGACTATGCTGTCAACATAAATTTTAGAATAATTTGTTGAAAATTTATGTTTGACCGATGTGTGTGTGTGTTTCCTTCAAAAAAAAAAAAAAAACACTGTGTGTGTGTGTGTTTCCTTTCCTTTTGGGAGACAAAATAAAGAAATTTTAATAAAGCAACAAGAGAGGTTACGGGGTTGCGGCAAAGAGAAAAAATGGGGAAAAACGGAACGGGAAATGAAATGGCATCGAAGGAACACAACTCGTATCCACAAAAGTTCATATATTTCAATTTGCTGCTACTACAAGAAAAATTCGCATCTAATCTCACAAAATATCATCTCTCATCTAATTTCTATCTTCTCTATTCACAGATCAGAGTGTTTACAAACTCATCAATTGGGACCCCAGCAGCTCAAATACATGACGTTTCTGAGCGATTCCTCAGATTGCTTCATTTTATCCTCTTTCAATTTACTCGAGATCGCAGAAGAAGATTGGGTAGATAGCTTCTTCGTCTGAGAGTATGATCTGAGATTGTTTTTAGCGTGTTGTTGGATTACTCTGATACCGTAATTCCATCTGCAGAAACCTTGATCTTTCAGCGCCTCCACAGCTCCAACACTGGCCGCTACTATCCATGCTTTGCTTGTTGAACTCATTCTCTCTTTTTCAATCGGTGACTGATTTTTCTTGGAGGATTTTGGACTGATCAAAGAAAACTCTGTAATTTTCTGTAGAATGACTGAATGATTGATGTTGGAGAATGAATGAAGAGAACCGTATATATAAAGATGGATGCGGCTGGTAACAACAAAACCAGTGGCTTCGATCCAGTGGTTTTCAATTTATCTGGTGTGCGGTGTGTATTTACATATTCGACCTTTGGTAGCTCCTGATATAGTGATATTAAAATTTGTGAGGGGGACAGATTGGTAATTATGTGGATGAGTCTTTTTTTTGAATAATTTTAGGTGTACACACAAATTTACTACCACACACTACCATACCCTAATACACAAAATACGAAAAAGACCAAAATGCATCCCTGAATGTGGGGGGCCCCATACCCCCATTAGTATGTGGTATTTTACCACACAAAAAATATGTGTACTCCAAGAATGGTCCTTTTTTTGTGAAATTGATGCGGATGAGTTCGTCTTTTATGCGTACGCTTGTTTGACTAAAGATTTTAAAAAAACTCTATGCACCGTGGCAATGGGATTGTCGTTCCCGTGGCCATGCGTAATGTTTTAAAACGTATAAAAAAAGTGTAAAATATATTTAAGCGTGATTAAGCTATTAAGCATAAAATGTGAGTGAAAAGTTATGAAGAAAATTGTGTAATAGAGTGATAAAGTATGAAAAGGTGTGCATAAACGAAAAATGTCACCTTGATAATTATTGAGATAAAGAGTGAAAAAGCGTACGCTTTTTAAAACATTGGCTGTGGGGGGGAGTATGGATAATTACTAAATTGAGATAAGAGTGATTCCTGAAATTTTGGATAAGGTCACCTTGATTTATTCAATTAATGAGTGAAAGAAAGATTCCATGATGATAATGGTGTGTTTGATTGGGAAAGGTGGAAGACACCTTGTTTTCCATTTTCTATACAAAATGAGTGAAAATAAGAAGTTTGTATCTAAAATTTAGTTGTATGGAAAATTATGATAGAATTAAGGGAGTATGTGATTGCAAAGCCGAAAATTAATTGGAAGGAAAATATTTTTTGGATAAATTAATTTTAAAAAAAGGTTTTTCAGAAAAAATAATAGTTATAGGCGTTTGATTGTATTAATTTATAAATTGGAAAATAATGTTATTTTTTTATTTTTAATGAAATTTGAATATTTTCCTTATCTTTATGATTAAAACAAATTATCCATTAAAAAAAAGAAGAAAGAGGCAAACTTTTCCCAAAACATAAAAATCATATTCCCCAAGGAAAATATTTTCCTTCAAAATAAGAAAAAAATGGATTTCGAGAAAAAATTGGAAACGATTTTCCTAAAAAAAGATGCAATCAAACATACTAAAAGCCAGAAAAGGAGTGGAAAAGTTGATTTTTCGTGGAAAAATTTGCCCAATCAAACACACCATAAATTCCTTAGATGAGATAATTTTCATGTAAATGAGAAACAATCAAATACACCATAATAGTAGTAGTAATAATAATAATGGATGATGCAATGAATGAATAAGTTCTCTTTCTTTAAAAAAAGAAATAATAATAATAATAATAATAATAATAATAATAATCATCATCATCATCATCATCGTCATCGTCATTATCGCCATCATTGAAGTGTAAGTAGAAATTGTAAAAAAATTAACATGAATAATATGGTCAAAAATACTTCTCTATTCCAACCACGTTTATATATTATATGTATAGATATTAGCATTCTAAAAGGCGAATTTAAGCACAAAGTGTGGACAACAAGCACTTCAACTTAGCACGCAAAAGAATTTAAAAAAAAAAACTTGTTGTCACGCACTACAATTTCGGGCTTAGCACAAGGCAACATTTTAGGGCCCACATTTAGTGTCATCTCTATATTATTTAAAAACCTATAGGGGCTGCATTGTTGTCCCTATTGCAACAAAGTTGCAAGTTGCAACAAATTCATCTCTATATCTATTCGTCTATACCCTATAGGAGAGTCATTTGTTGCCACTACAGGTTTATCCCGCCCAACCCTTAGCAAGACATAACTAGCAAATTTGCACTCTATAGAGACAACATATAGCTCTGTGCCATTTCGCAGGAATCTGTGATTATAGCTTGAATTAGAGCGCTCCCTACACGAATGGTCAAATATCACTATATTGGCAACTTAAGTTATTAATATATTGGTCGATGATTGACATGTGTCACATGTTCCCCACCATCGTAATTTTAGCCTATAGTGATGCATTCATTATCTATAGGGGGGAGACGAACTTCAATAGTCCTTGCTAATGTGCAATACTAAACATCTATGATCATAGATCGAATTAGAGCATTCCCTACATTAATGATCAATTGGGCAACTTAAGTTACTAACATGTTGGCCGATGATTGACACATGTCCCCCATCCCCACCATTAGGGGATATCATATGTCAATCATCAGTCAATATATTGGTGAGAGACAGATGACACGTATCAATCATCGGCCAACATATTAGTAACTTAAGTTGCTAACATATTAGCATTTGATCTTTTGTTCGAACCAGTGAGTAACAATAAGAAAAAGCAAAATATCCTTATTGACAAGGCTTGAAGGTATAAATAGGTATGTGTCAAATGTCGACCTAGTCATTGATATGGACCACATGCAAAATGCCAAAATCAATTTATAATTATTTTAACATGCTTATATATGGATGGAGAATCAAAAATACATTTTAATGAAATTTACATTGAAATTGTTGTAAAGAAATCTCGAGACAGGAGAGTGATGGAGCCATTGGCAAATCTACAGGTAGTCATGAGGTAAAAATGTTGATCTCCTTCCCATATCGAAAGAAAAATATCTTTCCATTATTGACGTGGACCAATAAGATTTTAAATGTGGGATCATTTGATTATTTCAAAACTAATAGCATCTCCCCACGTCATCATACGGGATAATAATACCTCCCCACAGGGGAAGGAGATCAAGAATACGTAAGGTAAACCCACATTTTTCTATAATTACTAATTTTTTTATTTTTTTCTTTTGAGTTTGATGAAGAATTTTTTAATTAAAAAATTAAAAAAAATACATAATTTTTTATCCTTTACCAATTTCTCTCTCTCACACATTTCACAGACACATTTTTTCTTTCTCCATCTCTCTCATCCTTTCCCGTCCCACCCCGTCTGCCCCCACCCCAACTCAAGAAACTTCAAACTTTAATGCTTAGTCCCCAAATTGGAACCCCAATCTTTCATCTCTTTTTCTAAACACTAAAATCATTTACACGAAGATCCCAAGTTCATTTTGCACCTACTATTATCACTAGTAGAAGCACGCTTTGCCGCTATATTTTAGTTGTTACTGTCCGTCAAATAACCTTTTTACTCTCTTTCCCACTGTGTGTGCAGAGAGCCCTGCCCACGCACTATGTTGGCCGCATACCACACAAGGATGTTTCCTTGGCTTAGCACGCTCCCGGTGTGGCGGCCACGTCGGGGATGTGCATGGCAGCAAGAGCCTTAGAGCATCTCCATTGCAAGAAGTATTCACATCCTATATTTTACATGACGTGGATGAGAAATAGAAATACCAAAAAAATTTGCGAGTCCTACATGTTCTTCTTGTTTTCTCACTTTCCCGACTTTTCTCCACTGTGTTGCATAAATTCATGTGCCACCTTTACCTTCTCACATTCAACTTCAGATCCCCCACTATTATTTTATTTTTTAAATTTATTTCTACATCTTTTCTCCTTTTTTCATTTTTTCCTCTATTTTTCACTACATATGTTTTATTATATTCTCTTTTCAATTAACACAATCATCTCCCTATCTTTCTCCTTCACATCATTTCTTAACATTCACTACCCAATGGAGATGCTCTTAGTTGTATTGGTTGTAGATTTGCGAAGTCATAAATGTTCTTCCTCGTAAGTGTTTAAATCTATCGATTATTGAGTTATAGAGACGTATTTTAAATTAAATCCATTTTATGTTGTGATTATTGTAAACTATTAATTAATAAAAATTTAATCTAAATTCTCATCCACTGCAGGGAGCATCACTTCCACAAATCTGTGCACGCACACGTGTTGTCCTTGTACTTTTCTTTCATTTTTTCTTTTTCCTTATCGTATCTCTACCTCTCTTTTTGCCCTTACTTTTTTTTTGAAACTTTTTTGGAATTAGTTTTGATCAGTTACCCACATTTGGACATGTTAAAATACCGATAAGTTAATGTGACAGTTTACAAGTAGTTAGGATAGCATGTAAGCCACACTTTGAACCAATGACAAACTGTCAAATCATTATATGGGTAATTTAACCTACCCACATATGGGTAGGTGATCAAAACTATTTTTGCAATTACTGAGTTGTACTTCAATTTTAAATTACATCTATTTAAACCCAAAGAAAGCCAACAGAAAAAATGTGGAAGGATAATTCTTGGTGTACACACAAGAATTATTGCCACACATTACCATACCTTAATAAAAGTATAGTAAATTACCATTATAACCACTTAAAAGTGGGGCCCACACCCTTGTTCGGGTGTGAAATTTGTGTGGTAATGCTTTGTGTGGACACCAAGAAAAGTCCAATAGGGAAGCCTGCAATGAAATACGTCTAAGGAACACAATTCGTATCATCAAAGTTGATACTATATTTCAATTTCCTACACTTTCTCTTTCTATTACAAGAAAGGTATGGCTAAATGCACCCCCTTCACCTGTTCCTTAAACCCCCACCCCACCCCACCCTACCCTACCCTAAAATTGTAAAAGACTCAACCATTACCAAATTACCCTATTCTCCTTTTTCTTGTTCCTTTTTTTTTTTTTGCTTTTTCCTATTCTTCGGAGTTCACACCCCCTAACAAGTTCGACCCTATTGGGTCGAAAATGAAGCTCCATGTTCAACCTAATGGGGTCGAACATCAAGCTTGATGTTCGATCCCATTGGGTCGAACAAGAAGCTTCATGTTCGACCTTTGTGGGTCGAACGTCCAATTTTTTTTTAAAAAAAATTCTTCTCTTCTTGGCTGCCATCAGTGATAGCCGAATTTTTTTAATTTTTCCTTTTTCTTTTTCCTTGGCTACCATTAAGCCAAAACTTGAAGCTTTGGCTGCCATTAATGGCAGCTGCAATTTCTTTCATTTATTATTATTATTATTATTATTATTATTTTTGTGTTAGCGTTAAGACGGGTTGGGTCAACAATGGTAGCCAAACCGCCATTAATGGTGGCCACGGCCTAAGAAGAAAGAAGAATGATTTTTATTTTTATTTTTTAAGTTGATGGTGGTATTGAAAATAAGGGATGTGTTGAGTAAATAGGGGTTGGGTCAATTAGGTCAGGGGGTGTGAGTAAATGGGTGTGAAGAATAGGAAATGAGGGTGCATTTAGCCGTATCCCTTACAAGGAAAATCCCCATCTCATTTAAATTTTCTATATATACAGATCAGAGAGCTTAGAGACTCATCCATTGGGATCAATAGCTCAGATACATGACTTTTCTGAGCGATTCCTTATATTACTTCATTTTATTGTCCTTCAATTTGGTCGAAATCACAGAAGACGACCATGTAGAGAGCATCTTCACTTAAGAGAGGGATCTAAGATTGTTCTTCGCTTGCTGTTGGATCAATCTGAAAACATAATTCCATCTACAGAGTCCCTGATCTTTCAATGCCTCCACATCACCCACACTTGCAGCTACAATCCACGGTTTGCCTGCAATTGAATTCATCGTGTTCTGTTTTGAAATTCCCTCCGTCAAGAATTATTTGATTTTTTTATTTTTACTAGTATTTTCTCCATACGTTGACATATATAAGAGTTCGAATTCTAGAAGAGGAATTGAACATTGAGTTGCAGATTTGTGATTATCCGAAGCGTGATTTTACAATTAAATTTTATTTTTTTAATTCAGAAAATGAAACTTTTCGCGGAAAAATGACCTCATATTATATGAGAGATATATAAGAGTTCGAATTCTAGAAGAGGAAGGAAAGATTGAGTTGTAAATTTGTGATTATACTTTTACAATTAAATTTTATTTTTTTAATTCATAAAAATAAAACTTTTGGTGGGAAAATGATCTCATTTTATTAATATATAGATATAGATATAGATATAGATATATAGATTATTATTTTTCCTTTTTTAAGGAATAATTTGATGATATTGCTTTGAGTTAGTGATAACAATGGGGTAGATCGGTAATATATCAATAAAAATTGTTATTGCCCCACGAAGAAATCTTGTTCGAAATATTGACCCGCGATCGACGAACTAAAAAGCAGATCAGATTGGAGACAGATCATAGAGTAAAGCTGATCCACGAAATGATTTGTGAACTTTTCTTTAAACAAATAATTTCGCCGACTCCATTGCATATTAATCACCTAAAACACTAATAGAAAAATTATACTATTGTACAAATTATCGAGCTTAACTTTAACAAATTAATACTTCAAAAATGTGTGATATATGAGTTTTACACTTTAGTATTCAACAATAACGAAGAATTTAATAATGAGTAAAGAGAACATTGAACATGCTCTTTAAACATTGAACATACTCATTAAACTTCTCACAAATTAAAAGTATTTAGCAAAAACAATCAAATAGGCCAAACTACTTAAATAGTAAAGAATTGAAGTGATCGATAAGCAAACTAAACAAAAATCTTTCAAGCATTCCAAAAGAATGATAGATAATATAAACAAGATAACGTATAACTTGTTTAAGCAATTATGACGTTTGAGTTTGCTGTCCAGTATCCATCATTCTTCAACCTTCTTTAATCCAACAATTTAAAATTGGATGATTAGGTATTTGGCTATTTGGACCAAGTCTATTGCACATATCATGCATGGTGCTTAATAGACTAATTGTTCCAATATCTAAAAGCCTTTTTTCCTTTTTGGGCCAACTTTTTTATTTTATTTTTATTATATTTTTTAGCATGGCGGATCGGAGCGAATTGACCTCGATTCGTTATTGCCCCACAAACTTTACAGATCGAAAAATCGAATGTTATTTGCTCCACCGATCCACAGATCGGCAAAGATTTTTACTATTCCAGGTAGATATTCATCGGATTCGGTGCGAAGCGAATTTTTTTACCATCCGTACTTTAAGTAGATATTTTAGAGGGTCTTATAGTAAAGGATTCTTTTGTTGATATTCATTTGGGGGTGTAAAAACGTATATATATTAGTACCGTTGAAGATCTCCTACTAACCTATTGGCACCATAACCTGCCAATTGGGTGACGTGACGCTCTCATAAGACGCCACATCAGCAGTAATTTTTTTTTATTTTTTTAATATCTATATCAAATAAGATGAATAATACATAACTGTCGCCTGATGATGGGGATTCATATGAGCCCCATATTTTTTCCCACAAAAAATCGACTGTGGGCATAGAGTATGTTAGCGGATGAGTTTTAATGTATTTTTATGAGTAGGAAGAGAGAGAATAAGTGGAGGTGGATGGTGGAGATTTAATGGGTGGTGAGATATATGGATGTGATTTGTTTGACCAAATTTAAAATTTGAAAAAAATGCATTAAAATGTATTTTTATGTTGATGCTAACACATTCTTAATGTATTTTTATAAATAAGAAGAGAAAGAATGAGTGGAGTTTGATGGTGAAAATTTAATGAGTAGAAAAATATATAAATATGATTTATTTGATCAAATTTAAAATTTAAAAAAAATAAATTAAAATACATTAATATCCATATGCTAACACCCCCTCTCTCTTACCACATGAGCGATATTAGTATATCAGTACATGTGAGTGCGTGTGACAGAGTGTGTGCATAGAATTGTGGAGAGAGAGATAGAGGGTCAGAAAACCACAGGCTTTTGTCGGGTGGTTTTGGTTTTTCTGTGTGCAATGACTTGTTTTCGGTACTGAGTGTACGTGTAAGTGGGTGGCTGTGCACACGTTTCAGGGATGGAGAATTTTTTTCTTTTTCTTCCTTTTTTTTGTTTGAAAGTACATTTGCTTTTGGTTTTTAAAAAGGAAAATTGCATGAGAAGTCCATAACTTTTATCTCCATTTACATTTTCAGACCGACTCTTTAAATCTAAAATAAGAGACCTCTAATCTTTTAAAGATTTGAATCATTCATCTAAGTGGATGAATTTTACCATTAGATTATTAAGCTCTATTTGACAATTAACTAAATCGAACTCTGTTATGAATGAAATTATATTTCATATTCACGTTATGTTAAAATACATAGAAGTGACATATATGGATAATGATGAAAAGGTTGTGTGAAACTTAACTTGAAACTTTCCTTTATGTACAATTCTCATTTTTTGTGTACATATGTCACCTTTTTGTGGTTACATGCGACATTAATTTGAATTTTAAGTTCAATTATGGCCGGATCCAAATAAATTGGTTATGAAACAGAGCCAAAGAGTAATGATAAAACTATCCATTTGGATGAGTATTTCCAATTTTTCAACAGGTTGTGGATCTCTTAATCCAAACTTAAAGTTGAGAATGAAAATGCAAGTAAGTGTATAAATTGAAGATCTTTGCTGCAATCTACCCGTGAAACTGTAGTTACTTACAGTAAAAATAAAACTAATCGCGGAAACATGACTCGCGTCATGAAAAGTGTATACATATTTCAATATCTTCCGAGTTCTAAAATACTGGGATTGAGAATTCATCAATTGGGACCCCAACAGCTCAAATACATGACTTTTCTGAGCGATTCCTCTGATTGCTTCATTTTTTCTTCTTTCAATTTACTCGAAATCAAAGAAGACGACTGTGGAGATAGCTTCTTCGCCTGAGAGAAGGATCTGAGATTGCTCTTCGCTTGCTGTTGGATCAATCTGATAGCGTAATTCCATCTGCAGAAACCTTGATCTTTCAGCGCCTCCACGGCTCCAATACTGGCTGCTACCATCCATGCTCTGCTTGTTGAACTCATTTTTCCTTTTTCAATCGGTGACTTTTTTGATTTAGAATCTTGGGTTTTCAAAGAAAACTTTTTGAGATGCTGTAGAATGATTGGTGGTGGGGAATTAATCAAGAGCATATATAAAAAGAATTAAAGATGGATGCAGCTGCTAAGAACAAAACTTTAGGCGGGGTCCAGTGGTTTTCTTCTTTCTGGTGTGCGGTGGTGTGCATATTACGAATTTGACCTTCAATAAGGCTTGAAGTAGCAATCTGTGATGGGGCCAAAACTGGTAATTACAATAATGAGATGAGGAAATAGGATTGTTGGCCTTGCCTCCGGATTGCTGGTAAATTGGTAACCTTGAAGATGGTTTTGTGCAATTTTTTCTTTTTTTTTTTTTGGGTAATTGGTAGTTGGTAATGGTTTTGTGCAATTTTTAAAGTGCACACAATAACATTTTGAGGCAAATGTTACGTTATCCACATGTGGGTTCCACATCAGTAGATGTGGGCTCCACATGCGCAGACGTACGATACATATTATTTCCTAATGATGGGAAAGGTAGATTGGGTTATCTATTCCATGTGTGGGCAACGGAATAAAAGTCAATATTTTGATTGCATTTTTAATTTTAATTGACAAATAATTTTACGACTAATGTACTTTCATCTTTTTGACAAATAATTTTGAAGGCCACTGAACATTTGGTTTTGACAAACAATTTTTACAATGGATGAAATATTTCAATTTCTGGGAGATTACATCGTATTTTCATTTTCATTTTTCGAAAAATTTAGACGTGCATGAGTTATGACCTAATTTTGAATTTTCTCTATTTTTAAATTCCTAACGCATACAAAGCTATTTAATGTATTTTATTCACTAAAAACAATTAGAATAGTACAAATTATACGTTAGCTGTGAAGTGTCATTATGGAGTGGAGTGTGAAAATTAAGTAAAGAGAGTTGTGTGTTGATCTAGAAAATGTCAAAGTAAAATGCATAAAATATAGACAAATGTTTTTTTCTTTTTTGTTTTGAATAGATTAACAAATGTTTAAATAATAATAATAATAATAATAATAATAATAATAATAATGCATCCGAATGGATAAGAATACATTGAGATTGTTGAAAGGCTTGCGAGTCAGGCTGTAGAAAGATTTGAAAACATAATTACTGTAAATCATAAATCTCAGTGAGATTTGTTTGTGGAGTATAACGAAAAGAATGTTCAAATGTAAAAGACATAGACTGAAAGAACCGTCTGGGGATGTAGCTCAGATGGTAGAGCGCTCGCTTAGCATGCGAGAGGTACGGGGATCGATACCCCGCATCTCCACTGGTAGAGTGTTTTCATCTTTTAATATTGCATTGACTTGGGCCTTTTCTAGTTTCGGCATTTTGTTTTACTTTGGGCAGATTTGGGCCATTTGTGGGCTCTACACGCTTTATAGATTGCGGTTCCAAGTGATTGTGTTATGTAGTTTTGGACCTTTTGGCTTCCTACCTGTCCTAAAGGAAAACAGGAAAAAACCAAAGAAAGAGAAATCACTAGTGCTTAAAGAAGGCATTTAAAATATTGAACTTTCATCGATTTACATATCACATAGTTGAAAAATATTTAAAAGTTTCAAAAGTTTCATATTAATTAAAGAAAATGTAGTTGAAACTGAGTTTTATGATAACTCAACTGTCAATTTTTTTGAACACGCATGTTAGAGTTAGACTAGTATAAGCACTTATAACGTTTTATCTATAGCATAATTTATTGCCGGTTAACTTTTCATGTTATATGCACCATATTTCTAACCACGTAGTTGCGAGCCAAAATATTACCTTGTTTGTCTTTGACAATTTCACAAAAATATACCCCAATTGTGGGATAGAGATGGATGTAAATTTTATTTTTACACATATTAAAAAATGACAATGAATATTATGAAAAAGGTAACATTAATTATAAGTTTTTGTACTTAAATTTTACTTTAATATAGAGATTTAAATTTGTTTTTGTTTAAAATTACTTAACAAAGATTTAAAATTTTATCTACTTTTGGATCACTCTTTTAAAAATTTGAAATAAACATGATTTTAAGATTAAATTAAACTGAAGTACACACAATAACCTACTACATAATTGCCATACCATAATAGAGATAGTGAGAAATGACCATGTTGCTCCCCTAAAAGTGATGGGCCCACACCCCTATTACGGTATGGTAGAAGTCCACAGAAAATGTATGTGGACTTCTAGTATTTCTCTTTGAAGATATGCTTGGTAATAACTCACGGTGTATAGATTATTATGATAGTGACTTGAAATGTAGAATTAAGATTGAAATTTGATTTTAACTTAATTGTGAAAATAATAAAAGTTAAATTTTACATTAGAAAACACAAAACAAATATTCTATTCAAAAAAAGAAAAAGCAAAAAAAAAAAAACATAGGTTCATCATCTTCTTTTATTTATCACCGACCAATGTTCTAAAAAGCGCGTTTAGGCGCCGCTTAAGCGGCGCCTAAGCGTGAGGCGTGCCTACTACGCTCCGCTTTGTCGGAAAGCGCGGAAATAGCAGTCAAAGGCGAGCGTTGACCCATTAAGCGTGATTAAGCGCGCTTAAGCGAGCTTAAGCGGGGCTTAATCGAGCTTAAGCGTGATTAAGCCCTTTTTTTTTTTTTTTTTTTGGAAAACCCAAAAATTTAAATTGGAAAGACCAAGACCATTAAAGGGAGAAATTGTCTAAGAGCAAATAAAATTTTCAAATCTTGAAAACATGTAAATTAAATGTGATAGTATTTCAAGCGTTAAACTACTCATTTATATTCTATGGTAAGTTATTTTCTTTCTTTTTTCTTTTTTTTTCTTTTTTCTTTTTTTTTTATGGAGCAAAAGTTTTTGTTTTCTTCGCCACTTCAATAACGTGAAATTTTAGAAGGTTTTGTAAAATTATTTAGAGGCTATTGTGTTTGTCTAATTTTGGCCTTTTGAAAATTTAAGAATGTTTAGTGGTAGAAATTATTATTAAATATAATATTTAAAATTTTATATGTGTTTGGTAGACATTATTTTATTTATTTCATGATTCTAGATTAATTAGAAATTAAATATAAATAAATAAATTGAAAAACGCTTTTTAACGCTTAAGCTTCGCTTAAGCGCGCTTAAGCTTACAAAGCTTGAAGCTTGAGGTCGACGCTTCGCCACGCTTTACGCTTTTTAGAACACCGTCACCGACGGTAAGGGGATAATCTCTAATAATTATCGCTCATTCCATTTTCATCTTGTCCAACTGATGCTTTTCAAACCTTTCATCTTTTTCCAAGTGATTTTCTCATAGGCTGCGGCTAAATGCACCCGGTGCATTACTAAGTGCACCCATTAAAAATAAAAATAAAAATAAAAGTCAAAAGACTGACATGCCCTCGTTTCTTTCTTCTTCTTTTTCTTCTTCTTTTTCTTTTTTTTTTTAAGAATGTTCAGGCCAAGACAATGAACAGCACATATTATTGTTCATTGCATTCGCAATGAACAAGTTTGCCTTGTTCGTGAATGCAATAACATAAAAAAAAAAAGTAAAAATGAGTAATTTTTATCTTATTTTTCGTTTGTGGATGTAATTTTTATTATAATTTTTTGTTCAAATTTTTTACAACCACTTTAATGAGTAATTTTAAAAGTTTTTTCAATCACTTTAACCGATGAATTTCGAAATTTTTTTGACGATAAAGTAATTTTATCCGGTTATTGTTGAATAGAATTACTAAAATATTCAATTTTCTTACTACCACTTCGACGACTAATTTCAAATTTCTTTAAGTTTTTTGCAACCACCTTGACGATAAATTTTACAATATTTGTGATGTTATAATAATTAGTTTTGCAACCGCTTTGACAATGAATTTCAAAATTTTTTTATGATATAATAATTAGTTTTATCCAATTAGTGTTAAATATAATTATTTAAAAAAACTTTGAGAAGTTGTAAAAAATTTCAACAAAAAATGATACTAAAAGTTTTTTTATCCGTAATTTTTTTTTTTTTTAATTATGTGATGTTCGCCCCAAATGGGATGAACATCCAAACAGGTGTTCGCTGTACGCGTGGCGAACACCCAATTGGGTGTTCGCCACGCATACGGCAAACATCTTTTTTTTTTTTTCTCTTTTTGATGTTGGAGGATAAACTTGAAATATTGTAAAAAATGGGTGTATTTAGAAATGATGGGTGTATTTCCCCGTAGCCTTTCTCATATCTTAGTATGGGATTCTACCGCAAAAAGAGATATACTAGTTTATCTTCATCGGAAGTAGGATTTTTCGCCCACTCACAAAAAAAAATAAAAATGTACGTTCCACTTTCGTATCTTCAAGGCTCAACCATCTGCTCAAACTCCGCTCCAGCTCTCTCCTTAAACCCACTCGTGCTTCCTCCTTTTTGCCATCTTTAATATCTGACCATTTTCTCGTCCTTTGCTCGTCAACGGTTGGATCCAATGCGAAGAAACAACAGTATACTAGTACTAGTTTTATATTTAACTAGTATCTGACCCGTGCACTACACGGGATGAAAATATTCCAAGAGTACGTCATATCCGATGGAAAAAAATAATTTAAGTAACATGCATTAGATGAATTACAGTTGAAATAATTAAAAAGAATAATGTTGGACAATTAATATAAAATATTTAAGATACGTCTCACGTTAGATATAAAAATATAGCTGAACAATATTGTGTGATAATCGAACTAAAACAATTATAAGGTAAAGAGCATCAGATGGAAGTGCATTTGAATGCGTGGACTAACATTGTGGTGATATGCATCAAAACTAAATAAATATTATGAATCATAAAAATCATTTTATATTTTGAAATACTTCTTTAAACACGCTATTCATTGTTTAATTTTCCAATTTACTATCATCACAAATCAAAATCATCGGCTCTCATTAATAACTCTAGAGACAAAGAATATCCAATTGTCCATGGCTGAATATCGGCCTCCTCAAATAAATGTCAACATTAGAAGCAATTGTACTGACTCTTGTTAATCGTCATCATATAAGAAACAAATAAAAGGTAACTCGCTCCGCTGGAACTTAAACGGTAATCATGGATTAGTTGAAGTCAACGTCATTCTAGGAATGAATATTTTGTGACATACATTGCATCAAAAATAATTTTGCCTCAACCACGTGTTCCCAAGTCTTGTGATGATTAATCGGGTTCCACTGCATAAACCCACTAAATGATTAATGTTTTCCAACAATAGTACAGGAATGCCGACTTTTACTTTTAGTTTATGATTTGACACCAAAACATTGAATAGTATTCAAAAATTTCTTCATCGATAAGAAAGCATGTACATGTGTACCTCAACAATCATCTTCTTTCCCACTTCTTACACCTCAAGTATTACCAGTCATCCTTCAATTCAATTTGCAAAATGGTTGCAACAATACAAAATGAATTGTAATTATCAAATTAATCCTAAAACATTTTAATTTTTTTTAATAGAATAAATGATTCTGAAAATTAACAATAACTTAATGAAGTTTGTTAATTTAAAAATGATTTCTAAAGCTACCATCCATATTTCGGATTTTATATCTTAATAGTTAATTCTAATCATCTTGTTAATTAATATAATAGATTAACTAAAAATATAACAATATAATCTCTTAATTAGATATTAATAATAATTTTTCGGATTATATACATTGTTTTAAATTAAAAAGTTAACAATTGTTCTAAAAAATTTATAATTGATTTCTTATTGTGCTTTCATTTTCAACATTCTAGGAGTTTTTTGAGATGACATAAACTTTTAACTGAAAAGCACAATCAATAATCTTGTTCATTGTCGAGAACCACAAATTGCATTTACTTTAACCTCATATTAGGCACAAATTATGAGGCCACTATAAGATTTTCATTCATTGTTATTAATTAAAAATTAAACTAAAGGAAACCTGGTCATTACGGGCCGACTATGAGATTTTCAGCCATTCAATATTAAATTAAAGCCACTAAAGTGTACGTACTTTAACCTCGAATTTGTCTTGCATTGTGAAACCACTATGGAATTTTCATCCATTATTATTAATTTAAAAATTATTAGTAAACTAAAGGGAAACCGCACCAATTCCCTCAAGTAGCCATTGCCTATAACTTGTAGATATTTAATAATAATTAATATTTTATAGAGTCGTATGCACACTCTTTTTTTTTTTTTATAACTGCAAAATGTGGGATTTTTTTTAAATAGCATATAAATTATCACATTATCTAAACTTTTGGAAGGGAAGTTGAGAATTTGATTTTTGAAGGACTTCCAAAATAAATATTTCTCAAACCAGAAAGATTCAATTAACTTGACATGAAGTTAGTTATGTGCTACATTAATTCTTAAAATAGTATTATAATTCTTAATAATTAATATTATGTTTTATCTAAAGAAATAAAAAATCGTGATTTTTTTATATGAGCCGTGTACACATGTTTTCATATGTGTAATTCTGCATATATATTAACCCGTATTACCATATTTGTAGATACGTATTACCATATATGGATTCTGCTATATACTAAACCACATAAAAAATTTAATAAAAAATAAGTTCCACATTTCTTTTAAATTAATTTTTGTTTGAAAAATAAGTAAAGGGTCCAATCTAATTTCTAGTTTTAATGTTACACATTTATTTGTATTTTTATGGAAAAAATTAATGAATTGTGATTTTTGTATCATAACAAAATTAATATTACCTAATTATTTATAACAATAATTAATTATTTGTAAAATAAATTAATAGGCCCGATCTAATTTTTGTAATCTATACTATTATTTTTGTAATCTATACTACTAATTTTTATGGAAACATTTTTTTTCCATTTTTACCCTCACATTTTAAATTAAATTACATTTGCATCATATCTTGAAATTATTAAACACCCTTTCAATTGCCCTTTTAAATTGCAATTATGAACAATTTTTCATTTTTTAAAAAATATTTTGCCACTTACATAAAAATGATTTTTTTGTCACTCTATTTTCCATTTTCTCATTGCTTGTATTCTTTTTTGGTTTATCATTCATTATTTTTCCTCTAAGTTTTGATGATAGCTTCCAGGGATTGATCTAGGGATTGGGGCAAACATGACTGTAGGAATGTGTCGCCCAAGTTTTATTTTTTTTGAAATTTTACATAGAAAAAATTTGTACAATATAATCTTAGTCAGTTAATTATTTTATTTATTACGGACCGTATCATTAAAATTTCTAAATCTGAGTGAAATTATTAATTTTAATTAATTTTTAGTTTCTAATAATAATAATAATAATCATCATCATAGTATTATTATTATTATTATTATTATTATTATTATTATTATTATTATTATGCTATTTGTCATCTACACTCTAAGTTACACCTTTAAATTTCATTTTATGTATGCCAAATTTATTATTATTTATACATATACACTTTTTCCATATTCCATACATGTATATGTAATTCAACACGATTTTCCTTTTTTATTTTACACGATTTTCTTTTTTTATTTTTACACAAATTTCCATTTTTATTATACACAATTTTTCTTTCCTGATATATAGCAATGCTGAAAAAAAAAAGGAAATAAATTTTTTGTTTTAGACGGGAAAGTGTGTGCAAAAATACACACCTGTGGATCAGCTTTTATATATTAGTATAGATTTAATTTAATTTTAGCTAATCGCTGACGTCATTTTTTTATCCTCGTTTCATCCGTCCAAATTCTGACCCACCATCCACAAATCCAAAATTTCAGCCGAAATCAACACCGAATCAGTAAATTACAGGGACGCATAACAGTTTCTTCTACACACACAGGCACACAGAGAAGAAGAATTTACAGCAATGGCAATGGCAGCGACCGCAGTAAATGCCTCATTTACCCTAAAAAAGGTCATTTCGTCCCCAAAAATCAAGCAACCCTTCTCCCTCCTCTCACTAAACAAAAATCCTAACTCCCTATTCTCCTCTTCTGCTGTTTTCACCCAATCTCCCCGTAAATTCCATCACTGCAAACCCCTGAAATTTTCCACCACCGCAGCACCAAAAATCACCGCCGCCATATCTGTCGGAGACAAACTCCCCGACTCCACCCTCTCCTACCTCGACTCTTCCGACGAGCTCAAAACAATCTCCGTCTCCGAACTCACTTCGAACAAAAAAGCTGTTCTGTTCGCTGTCCCTGGAGCGTTTACTCCCACCTGTTCGCAGAAGCATCTCCCCGGATTCATCGAGAAGGCGGGCGAGTTGAAGGCCAAGGGGGTTGATACAATCGGGTGCATTTCTGTTAACGATGCGTTTGTGATGAAAGCTTGGAAGAAGGACCTTAATGTTGGGGATGAAGTGTTGTTGTTGAGTGATGGAAATGGGAATTTTACCAAGGCTATTGGGTGTGAGCTGGATTTGAGTGATAAGCCTATAGGACTGGGAGTAAGATCCAGGAGATATGCTATGTATGTGGAAGATGGAGTTGTGAAGATCCTGAACTTGGAGGAGGGTGGCGCGTTTAATGTTAGCAGTGCTGAAGACATGCTCAAAGCCCTGTGAGGGGTAATATTTCCCCTTTCTTTCTATGTTTGTTTGAACTTTTGGAGTTGAGTTTATGTTGATTATGATGAGGATCGTACATTCGTACTGCTTTTTATCTCTATGATATGAATAAATGAGGGCAATGTCACTGTTTGGTTTTTCAATGAAATAGTAGACTTGTTTACTTGTGA
Source organism: Jasminum sambac (assembly GCA_018223645.1). Taxonomy (NCBI): domain Eukaryota; kingdom Viridiplantae; phylum Streptophyta; class Magnoliopsida; order Lamiales; family Oleaceae; genus Jasminum; species Jasminum sambac. The sequence continues at coordinate 36,221,196 of CP073646.1, forward strand.
ATTATGTTTATTGCTCAGCTCGGTTGAAGTGTTCTAGCAGAGATAGCTTCATTTCTTCATAAATCAATTAGCCTTTTTGGCGCATTAACATATCTTTTTGGGTTCTTGGTCATTTGATGTGGAAACTGTGGCTAAGGTTGATTGTGTATCGATCAAATGTTGTGGTTATGTATTGAGGTGGAAATGGTGAAAGAGATTTGATGAATAATTTAGGTTACGTGTGCTTCTGCATAAATTGCTTTGCTGGTCTTTATTTTGGCTCCACTTTGAGTGCATGTAGACAGGGGGTTTTATGCTTGCTGGTGGTTGTTTAATTCACAAAACTCATATTTGGAGTTAGGTTGCTAAGATGGGGAAATGTGAGGAAGTTTTGAAAATCTAAAATGGTGATTTCAAACCATCTGCACTCTATATATTTGATGTATTGTAGGATGTAAGGTGCCCTAGAGTCTGTTTGGCATAACTGTTTTGAGTGAAGCTTCTAGAGTAGAGCCTTTGAGAGTGTAACTTTTGGTAATAAAGCTTTTGTTCAAATGCTATTCTTTTGTTGTTAATCTAAGGCCTTGTTCTTTCCGTGATAAGTAGAAAATTTTAGAATTGTGTGTAAATTCTGTGGTTGAAAATAAGAGATAGTACATTAAAAAATGTAAAATAATTATATGTGTGGTTGAAAAGGAAGGGAGAGAAAAAATTTTGAATTTTATGGTGGAAAGATGGTAGAAAGAACAAGGCCTAAATATCTAAAATAATATTTTTAAAACTTTCCACGGTAAGAACTAAAAGAAGTGTCTTAAACTTCCAGAAAGTTCTTTTGAGCTTCAGAAAAACCCTTTCAAACACACACTTATAGCTTTTCCCAGTTATCTGTTAGACTTGGGGTGTCTTTGATGGAACTATTTTCCATAGAAAATGTCATTTTCTAACTGAACTTTCCATTAACCATTCAAACAGAGTTTCATTTCAATGGAATTGCAATTCTATCTTGCCACAAGTGTATATTTTCCATCTAAACAAGAAATTTGAATTCCTATGGGGGAGAAATGGGAATTGGAGCTCCAATTCCCTTTCCACCCTCCAACAAAACACACCCTTTTCCAACTTTTTGTTTTACTTTCAACTAGTTCTATTTTCATGTATCAAAATTGAAATTAAATACCTTTAGATTTTCAACTTTCTAAGTTAGGTGTCTAACAGTGTTTTAAACACCATGATTAAGCGAAAAGGTCAAATTTTGAACCTTTACAAGCTTAAGCAAACGCTAGTGTATGCTATGCGAGGTAAGAGTGTGACGCATGCAAAGTGGCTAATCCAAGTGTCTCTTAAGCAAAGTCAAAACGAGCTTTTTAGAACAGAGAGGTTCCTAGTGACATTGTGACATCAAGCATCCATCTTTGTCACTGCTCAACTATAATGTATGTTATATACCATAGTAATACTGTTGGCACCCTGGTGACGTGGCACGAGTGCGCCCAGGCCTGCGCCCCACGTGGACCCCTCGTCTAGGTACAGGAGAGCCAGTCGGCCATGACCGTCACGTGTCCCTGTCGGATTAATCGCAGACCACCCCAATAGTGATTTGGCGAGAGGCCCGTCACTGGCTAAGCCCATCGCTGCCGCCTCTAGGGCCCAGGTCAAACCCACTGAGAACTCTTCCCATCACGAATGACCACCCGATGGGCCGAGGTCACCGCCACGCTTCGTGCCTCACCCCACTCGCCATCAGAGTCGAGCAACAAGGACAATCCACGTGTCATCCGACACTCGACACCACCCGCAACCGACAGAATCTCGCTCCATTAATGCATTGGCGGTGCCGACTCAGATTCTCGAGGTCAACGCCTTAAATGCTTGACGCTGCGGTGTCCGCAGAGACATCATTACACCTACCCAGGGCCTAGGTCTTCGTGACGCAATGATGATCTACACTCTTACCCGATTTCACACTATAAATAGAACACTTAGCATGTATTTGGGACGAGAAAACTCTTCAGAACACAAATGGCCGACAATATACATTTATACATTTTACTTCTTCTTCAAGATTACTATCCGTGTCCTCGACACCTACCCTGGCTTGATAAGTAATCGCCCCATCGATTTCGACGTCAACAATTGGCGCCAGAGGGAGGGCCTCTCCTTGTATTTCAAAGAACACATCCTCTCTACCAAAGCACGTTTATGAGTCACAAATGACCGTCTGCGACTTGGGTGAGTGACAAAGACTTCCGACCCCAAAGACGGAATACGCCCTCATTCGAGTAGACGACCCCGATCGAGGTCGCATCGCGCAATCGGTGAGGTCACTCCGCCCAGGTCCCGAGGCACCGGACGACCTCACCAGGTTGTGGCCGACCCATACCGGCTCCGACAGCCCCAAGCCGAGGCGAAGGCCATATCACCCACCGTGGCGCCACCGACGCCGCGCCAGCGCCGCTCGGGTTCACCGATCTCCAAAGACGACTCCACCAATGCCCCATCAACACCCCGGCACTCTGGGAACTGGGGATCATCCTGAAGACCCCTCAGCCTTCGACGCTTCGGCCCCCACCACAAGCTTTAAGAGAACTGACGAGGACAGGGCGAACGCAAGGCGCCCCCACCTCCGCTGCACCCCACCTCCGCAGTCCGAGCTCGAGCTCCTCGCGAAGAGGGTCGCCGAGCTGAGGCCCGGAGAAGGCCCCCAGCCTCTGGCCGGTAGGGAAGGCCTCCCCGCCGAGCCTTAAGATCCAGCCGAGCTCATGCCGCCAAACCGGTTGCCTCAAGAAGGGAACTACGACGAGTCGGCCGACCCGACGAGTCACGCCGACAGTACACCGCCTTCATGGAGCTATAGGAGTGAGCGATGGGCTCATGTGCAAGGCCTTCCTCCGACGCTAGGGATAAGGCCATGAAGTGGTTCAAGAAGCTCCCCGCATTCCATAAAGACGCGTGGGAGACCTCGCGACCAGGTTCCAAGCCTTTATGGGGTCCCGCCGAGGTCGACCCTGCTGCAGACTAGTGGACGCGAGGGGAAGGACGAGGCCCTCAAGAATTATGTGGAGCGGTTCAACAACCGATACATTGAAATCGAGGCGTGTCGATGAAACGACCTCGTGGCGATTAGCCGGCCTCAGGTGCAGTCCAGATTCGGTGGTCGGGCCCACGAGAACACCAGACATATCATGAGTTCTCGCCAGAGCCGAGTGCCATATCGGCCGAGGAGGCGCCGGACCTCGAGACGGCCCCAGGACCCCGGCCGAGAAAGGCAAGGAGAAGGACACCACCGCCCCAGCGCCACGCATTTCAAAGATCGCCGGCCCAGCTGGCGCGAGGTCGCCGACCAGCCTCCCAGAGGTTCCGCCCTTCCATCGCCTCAACACCAAATTTCTAGAAGGCGATCGATGCATGTGAAGGATCGGGGTCCTACCACCCCGATCGCGATGAGGACCCCTCCTCGAGCCGTAACCGAGAGATATCGCCGTTATCACGCATCGGCCGGGCACGACACCGATGATTGTAGGGACCGAGGAATGAGGTTGAGGGCTTGATTCGGCCGAGGCGTTACCAAGGCGAGTTCGCCGCCTCGCGTCGATCACGCCGACCTCACCAGGGACCCCACCGCCTCCGCCACCGCGGCCACTGAACGAGGTCCATACGTTGGTCATGGGTAACCAACACTTCGCCGGGTCAAGGAACCAAGCAAGAGATTGGCGAGAGAGGTCCGCAACGACTACCGCATTCGCGCCGAGGATAAGGACTAGCTCGACCCCGCCCGAGCACCAGGAGATCGCTTTACCGAGGCCGACGCAGCCACGCCCGCCACCCCTCACCAGACGCCTTTGTCATCAGATGGTCCTCAATGGTACCCACGCACACCGGACACCGATCGACAACGGAGCGGGTCAACTTGCTATACCAGACCTTACTCCACATGGGCCTCAATGAGCGGCACTGAGCCCGCGCCCCCTTGGCCCCGTGGTTGGAGTCACCGTCACGCCATCGAGCCGCCAGGCAGATATCGATGCCGGTAGAGCTCGGGAAAAGCCATGTCTACGGCCGCCATGGCAACCTTCATCGTGGTAGACCTCCTGGCAATTACAATGCCCTCCTAGGTCGGCCCTCCTGCACGAGCTCAGGGCCCCGACCTCCATCTACCATTATGCCATGAAGTTCCCACCCCAGTGGATAGCGACAACCGGGAGATCAAAGCCGCAAATCGCCGATGCGACGCACTTCCAACCCTCCGGTCCGAGGTCGGGTCGGATCGACCGTCGCCACGGCCGAGCTCGACAACCCACGTGGCCGACTTCGAGGACCTGAGCGCACACCTATGGAAGAGCTAGAAACCATCGAGGTCGAGCCAGGGCAACCGGACAGATTCAAGATCGGAAGGGACCGGCCGAGCCCACGCTCGCCGCTCTTATTGAATTCCTCCGCGTAGTGTCGACGCCTTCGCGTGGGAGCCTCGCACATGGCGTGCATACTGCGTCGATGGCTTGTCACCGGTTGAACATCGACCTGGCCAGTAAGACCTCTCAGCAGCCGACGGCGTCCACGAACCGAGCGCTATGAGGCCTTGACAAAGGAAGTGGATAAGTTACTTGAAATCGGTTTTATCGTGAAGCCAAGTATCCGACCTGGTCGCGAACCCGGCCCTTGTCAAGAAGAACAACGGTAGCCGGAGGGTTCCATAGATTTCACCGACCAATAAGGCCACCCAAGGACTCGCTCCTACCTGATAGACCAGATGGTCGACGCCACTACGGGCACGAGCTCCTCAAGATGATGGATGCGTCTTTCGGGCTATAACCGAGATCCCCATGTATCCCCGGATCGAGCACCACGGGCCCGAATGAGCAGGTCGAGGTCTTTCGCTACCAGTCATGCCGTTCGGTGAAGAACGCGTGGCGGCGATACCCAGCGCTGGTCAATAAGATGTTCTCGCCCCAGATCGGAACTACTATGGAGGTATACGCCGATGACATGTTCGTGAAGAGTGTCGAGCAATGACCACGCCCGGCACTGGGTAACATGTTCCAGTCCCGAGGAATGTAAGATGAAGTCAACCCAGAAAGTGTGCATTTGGGGTCGAGTCCTGAAAATTCTCGGCTATGTAGTGAGCTCGAGAGGCATTGAGGCCAACCCGAGAAGATTAGTGCCGTCTTGAACCTCGAGACCTCCCACCAAGGTTAAAGAGGTCCAGAGTCTCACCGCCGGATAGCTGCCCTCAACCGATTCGTGTCCAAGGCCATCGACAGCCGCCTTTCCTCGAGGCCCTCAAGAAAGGGAAGGACTTGATGGACTCCCGAGTGCCAGGAAGCTTTTGAGGAGCTCAAGAAGCACTTCGCCCGACCTCCTCTGCCGCCGGCCAGGTATGAGGACGCCCTCTCGCTCTACCTCGCCGTCTCCGAGCATGCAAAGGAGCTCACCCTTACTCGCATCGAGGGGATGTCCAAAGACCAGATACCACACGAGCCGCCCGTAAAGCTTCGGCCTTACTTCCTCGAGCACTCCATCGAGGTGGTGACGAACTACCCTGCGCAGTGCTCCGTGCCGGACTCTTCAGGTCGGCTCGCCAAATGGGCGGTGAGAACTTGGACGATTCGACATCTCATACCGACCTAGGCTCGCGGTCAAGGGCCAGGCCCTGGCCGATTTCATAGCCGAAGTTCACCCGCCACCACCGAGTCCCGGTCGGTGTCGAGCGCTGGACGCTCTTTGTGGACGGCTCGCCGACGGACATACACTGGGCCGGGCTCGTGCTCGAGCCCTCATTGGAGTCTTTCGCCACCCTGCGATTTTCATTTCGCCCAATAATGAAGCCGAGTACGAGGCCTTGATTGGAGGCCTTAGATACGCCCAGCGATGGGTGTCTCTCACCTCCAGGTCCGGTGACTCCCACTGTCGTCAACCACCAACGGCACCTACCTTGCTAAGGACGAGCGGATGACCGCTTATTCGACCTAGCCGGCAAATAAATGAAAATTTCGATGAGGTCGCCCTTCTGCAGATCCCCGAACTCGAACAACTTGGTCGACGCCTTGCTCGGCCGCCACCGGTGAGGGATAGAGGAACCGGAGTTTGTACCAATCAACCGATTGACGAGGTCGCCATAGCTCAAATCTCCCTTGTCACGATGGGCTTGACCTGGGCCCCACTTCATGGACTCGATCGAAATCTTTGTCCTTTTGAAGGATGGTAGGGCCCCAGAGGACCTCAGTCGCCGCAGCTACGCATCGTACGCCGCTACACCATCATCGACAACATTCTCTACAAGCGCAGCTTCTCGTGCCCTCTGTTACGGTGCTTGATCGAGAAGGAGGCGACCTTTGTACTGATTTAGGTCCACTCCGGACGTGTGGTAACCATTCCGTGGTCGCCCTGGCACATAAGGTCCCGAGGCAAGGATATTTCGCCCACCTCAAGAAGGATGCCATTGCCTCACGCCAGCGCCGCGCGACAAGTGCCTGGCCACCACGCCCAGTTGGCGGGGCTCCTCCCGCCGAGCGCTCACCATGTGCTTTCGGCCTGGCCCTTTGCAAGTGGGGAATCGACCATAGGACCCATGTCAATCGGTCGGGGAGTGAAGTACGCCGATAGTGGCCGTGGACTACTTCACCAAGTGGGCCGAGGCCGAGGCCCTAGCTCTGATCACAGAGCGTAAGACGACCGACTTCATCCGAGGTCAATTATATGCCGATTCGGCATACCCGAAGTCCATCGTGAACGGACAATGGTCGCAATTCGACAACCGCCGATTGAGGTCCTTCGCGAGGATCCGGGGATCAAGAAGCACTACTTACGCCAACCACCCCCACCCAACGGCCGTGGAGGCCGTGGAACAAGATCATCAAGCACACACTCAAGACCCGACCGAGGACTTGAAAGGAGGGTGGGCAGACGAAGCTCCCTGGCCGCCCTGTGGTCCCTACCAACTACATGTAGACCAAGACGGAGAGACCTCTTCGGCCGCCTATGGGGTGGATGCTATAGTACGGCCGAGGTCGAAGCTCCCTCATACCGAACTCCTGGCACTCTCTCGAGCAAACAAATAGCCAGGGACTTATGCTCGAGGTCGACTTGCCGGAGGAGAAGCTTAATGGAAGCCGACTACAGATCGAGCTATACAAACGCCGCAGTTGCTAGGTACTTCAACCATAGAGTAAAGAAGCGAAGCTTCCGTGCCTGAGACCTGGTACTCAGAAGGTCTTCCTCGCTACCCGAGACCAGGCCGCATGAGCCCCGACCGAGAAATGGGAAGGACCCTTCGTGTCCTCGAGCTCCTCTCGCAACGGATCTTACCGCCTCAGGACGGCTGGAAGGGGCTGAGCTCCCCACCCTGGAACATCGAGCACCAAGAAATACTTCCAATAGCTATAGAGTCGTAAAATATCTTAAAATTGTAAATGATGGCAAGTCACTTGTAATATTTTCACTAGTAATGAATGGAAGTTTTTGAATTGTTTGAATTGAGTTCAAAGACATAGCAATCGTGTTCTGCCACAGGGGCGATCCTCCCCGAGGCCGCTGACCACGTGAGTCCGCTCAGGCGCACTCCACCAAGGCTAAAAAAAAAAAAAAAAAAAAGAGAAATGACCCAGTCCGCCGACCCACTCCCGAAAAGAGCCGACCTAAGTGGTCCTGGCTTGGACAGACTCCACCAAGGTGGCGCCCAACCAAAATGCACTAGGTCCGCTACGGCGACCCACTCTTGACACGGCCGGCCTCATCGGACCGCCTGGGACAGATCTCTTGCGATCGACCACCATATGAGCTCGACCGGCCTGACATTTAGTTGAAGGAAAGGGGTACACCGAATCAACTCAACCGTTACATGAACGTAAACAAGTCACCAGATTGGTCACCGTGGCTCACGCCGAGGGCTCAGAATCGCCTAATGCCGCCTCTACGGGCGCAGACCGATACGAACCCACCCCGAGGAACCAACACTTGTTTAAAATCATTGGATTATTAAGTTATTTCTATGACTCAAATACGGGCCAACCTAGTTAGATGAGTCGACGCCGAGACGCTTATGTATGATTGTGCGTAACTTGAACAAGAAATTGAAAAGGCCGAACAAGAACAAAGAGAGTCAACTCAAAACTTCATTATAATTAATCCGGAAAAGGTTATAAAATCCAGACGCATGGCCGACTGGTGAAGTACATTACGTATAAATAAAAAAAGAAGAGAGAAGACAACAGAGTATAAGGCCCTATCATCGCCGCCTCGGCGGGCATCTCGTGACGCGCTCGAAGCTTCTTCACCTCCTCGCCAGAACCCGAGATATCCCGGTCAGCCGCTTCTGAGATGTCGGCCATGACGCCCTCCGCCAAAAACAAAGGTTGAGTTCACCAGAGGCATACTCCCTCCGAGGCCTTGAACTCTCAATCATCTGCTTTCGCGACGACGACCGGGCTCACCGACTGCCGCCAGAGCCTCCGCCCGCAGGGAGTCCACCTCGGCCTTGTGGGCCTTCTTCGATCCTCCACGGGCCTTGTCCTTAGCCCTCTTCTGGCCTCTTTCATCTTGGCCTGGCCTCGCAAGACCGGACTTGAAGCGGCAAGGGCGAGTTTGACCGCTGGCCGGACTTTCAGCCCGTAGGCGCCCGCTCGATCGCCGCCACCCGGATCATGTGTACCATGGCCCGACCGCAGCGCGCCATGGCGGTGAGCATGTTGTCTTCCGGCCGAGCATGCCCAGGTAGCGTTTCGGTCAGTCCACGACCGACAGGCTACGGCAGTCAGCCCACCGGAGGCCGGCAAACCGGATCGCCGATCTCCTCCACCGGTGGGGACTTAGCCCTAAGAAGTCCCCGAGCACCTTGGGGTCGACTTCAGACGAGGCGTGACGCCTCCTCCTTCCCGGGCGTGGTGCCCAAGTAGGGTAGCTCGCCGAGGCGGCGCGCCGACGCTGGCCGGCCTCCGGCGCCACTGGCGCAGCTCATGAGGCCCTTGCCGGCCCCGTTTCGTGAAGCTCCCGGCCCGGGCGGACTCCCGGCCGGCCTTTGGCCGGTTGATTTCGAGGCTCGCGAGGCCTCGGCCGCGCCTTCTTCTGGAGGCCGGGAGGGCCGACGCCCTCATGGTCGGTTGGGAGGATGATTGGGCTGCGAGGTCGAAAAGCTAGTAAGGCGTAAAAGGCACCAGTGCCTGAATAAATGGAATAAGACTACCGTTACACCGAGGAAGAAGATCTTTGAGGACGAGCTCGTGAAAGTCGAGCGCCGAATAGGTTCTCTCGGTCAAGAATGTGCGCCAATCCCGACCGAGATCGATCTCGCGATCGCAGACGCCACCACTCTAACTGCTCTCGCCTCGAAGTCTCTGCAAAGAAAGAGTTGGCTCTGGCCGGAATAAGATAAGGTCGAGATCGGAAGAATAGTTACCGAGCTCGTGGTAGTTCATGTGAATGGCGACCTCCTCCTGGCCGTCCGGATCGACCAGGCACCCTCCGCCCGTAACCGGCCGCTTCCAGGCCTTTACCGAGTCCGGCATCCAGTTGACGAAGCTCCCCTCGAAGTTCGGCCGGATCGAGCAATAGTACACCGAGTGTCGTCCGTCCGACTTGAAGGTGTACCGCTGGTTAAACTCCCACACCGCCGGGTCGCTAAGCCCGGCTCGGCCACAAAACCATCATTCCGAGGATGGTCCTCCACGTGTTAGGGTGAGCCGAGCAGGCGCCACCCCCAAGCACCGAGAAAATGCTTCACCGCCTCGAACGGTAGCCTCACCTCGCCGAGCAGGCCTGGCTCACCGCCACGCGCCTGCGGAGGGGTAATCACCGCTTCGCCCGCCTCGGCACCACGAACCGCACCCGAGGTGAGACCAGTGTATCGGGCGCAGGCCGGCAAGACTCTCCTCGCCGCCGACGAGGAACCGGGAACATCCCCACGGCCGACGGTCGCGCTGGCGCTTCTTCCTCCTCTTGAGAAAGGTCGGTTGTGGGAGACCGGCTCGACGGAACGACGCGGCCCACGCCGGAGGCAAGTTTCGCGGACTCAACCGTAGCTCTGACGGTTTGCGGGCACGCCTCCGTGACTTCCTCCACGCCGGAGTTGTCTCTGGCGAGAGAGGGAGGGCCCAGAGATCGGTTTCCTCGTCGTAGTCGTGATACCTCTTCTCAACCCGACGACATTTTGTAAAATTTGCTAAGTATGGAGTTCGGAAATCTACCTTAAAGCTAGGCTCAAGGAGCCAGGGTATCGTGATTGTGCTCCTAACTCGCTTGAGATCGAGAGAGAATATTTGACAAGTGTTGAGAACGGAGAAGTGTAAATCAAGAAATGAGGGGGTATATATAGGCGATGGCGGTGGAAGATGAAAAGACGCGGACCTTATCCAATCGCCGACGGACACGTGGTCCACCGCGCCACGCGCACGCCGCTGCCGCACCAGGTTGCGAGCGCCAACCCCGACCGAGGTCGGTGATTAACGCTGGGACAATTGTTGGCACCTGGTGACGTGGCACGAGTGCGCCTGTGCCTGGCGCCCACGTGGACCCCTCGCTCAGGTACAGGAGAGCCAGTCGCCATGACCGCCACGTGTCCCAGGTTGGATTAATCGCAGACCACCCCAATAGTGATTTGGCGGAGAGGCCCAGCCGGCTGGCTAAGCCCATCGCCGTCGCCCTAGGGCCCAGTGTCGGCAAACCCACTGAGAACTCTTCCCATCACGAATGACCACCCGATGGGCCGAGGTCACCGCCACGCTCGCGCCCGGCCCCACTCGCCATCAGAAATGGACAACAAGGACAATCCACGTGTCATCTGACACCCTGACACCACCCGCAACCGACAGAGAATCTCGTCTCCATTAATGCATTGGCGGCTGTACCCAGATTCTGAGGTCAACGCCTTAAATGCTTGACGGCTTGCAGGTGCTGCAGAGACATCATTACACCTACCCAGGGCCTAGGTCTTCAGACGCAATGATGATCTACAGCCCCCTACCCGATTTCACACTATAAATAGAACACTTAGCATGTATTTGGGGGGACGAGAAAAAACTCTCTGTAAACACAGCCCAGTTCGGACAATATACATTTATACATTTTACTTCTTCTTCAGTACTACTATCCAGGTCCTGACACCTACCCCAGTTGATAAGTAATCAGTCCTTACTGATTTCGACGTCAACAAATACCATAATAGCTGAATAGTTTGACTTAGATTTATGTGTGATGGCAAGTTTATTGAGTATTGGGGATAATGTTTATTAGGAGTATCTTATTTGCGCTTTACAAAGGGTACCTTTTGCAAGGTATTGAACATGGCAAATGAGTGGTAGGTGGTAGTTTTTAATATGTGAAAAAAACAGCATGAGGATGAAATGAGACTTTCGGTAAGTCTCAAACGTGCCCCCGAGACCTTCTAGCTTTGTTGTGGCAAATTAAACTCGCCATTCCCCAGCTATTTGGGTTTGAAATTCAACTATCAATTGAAATTGTTGAGTTGAATTTTATATGAATTAGAAATCGAAGAATTTGGTTGTGAGGGTGTATTTCATTTCCAATTTTGATCTAGTGTCTAATTGAACACAATATCGAGGGGTTGGCCACTAAATCAAATTCATTTCGACTAGATGTCTAATTCCGCGTGATTGTGTGATGGAGTCTACTGAACCACTTTTCTAGTTTGTGAAAAGATGACATTGACGGCTGGGTTAAGTGGACTTACAAAAAGATGACATTTAACAGAAAATAACAAATGAGTACTGGGGAGGGAGTGAATTAGGTTTGGTGCAAGCAAAGATACTCGTGACAATGAAATTACACTTTAAGAGCTTTCCAATGTTGACCTGAATGCCAAGAAGATACAAAGTCTTGTGAGCTGTTGCGTTGAGGAAAAAGCTATTGTACAACAAAAATGGACAACAAATGGTGATGTGATCATTTTATGGTAATTGATTTTGTAAGGACTATAGTAACGTGAGTCTATTTAGACACTGTACAAATAGTGAAGTTCGCTTATGCATGAGTTTGATAAGCTTCTTAAAAATTGAAGTTTGGTATTGATATTTAACACTTTATGACTCTTAAAAGCAGTTACGATCCGGTACCCACTGCGGGTACTTTACGGTACCCACAGTCGGGGAAAAAAAATAATAGGTCGCGAGCTTCCACCATCGTGACAAGATTATGATATTCATCTAATCAGATGTAGATATAAAAATCAAAAAATTTTTAATTTTTTTTGGTGTGATGATGTGGCGCGACGTGCCTACTGTGGGTACCTGATCAAATCCGCTCTTAAAAGTATCACGAAATTTCTTCACTCTCTCTCTCTCACATCTAATCTCTTAACATTCATTTCGCCAACACACTCGAAAGGGCTAGGCAAAAAAATCAACAAACCGCTCGAAACCGACCTCATCGGGTTGGTTCGGTTTTTCAGTGGGTCGGTTGGGTTTTCAGTTTGGTTTTAGTGGGTTTGGTTCCGATCTGTTTTTTTTTTTTAAGGGGGAAAAATAGACAAAATCAATTGAATCGACTAACCGAGTCGGTTTGGTCGGTTTCGATTTACCGAACCGAATGAATTGGTTTGGTTCGGTTCCTTTTTTTTTTTTGGCCAAACCGACTTTGGGTGGGTTGGTTTCTGTTCTGGTGGAACACCGATCCACCCGAATCGATGTCCATCCCTACTCTCGATGTGACCGCTAACTTGATAGTTAGAGCGTAAATTGTTGCAGAATGTTCGAGGGTGTGTTCCATTATAATGAGGTGAACACTGAACTAGAAGGGATCACCCGACAAATCCACAACATTGTTTCACTTGACACGCTTTAGAAAGTTGAAAAAAAAAAAATCCTTTTTGATAAAATAGAATTGAAGATGACATGCAAAATGATGCCACTGCCATTATGAGTCATGGACACATACAAAACCACGCGTAGCAAAGGCATTGAAATTGTTACTTATAATTTGACAAATTATGATGATGTCATATATTTTTATTGTTTAAATTCTCATCGACTAATTAAATAACAAGGTGACTTGTATGATACAGTCATACAGACAATATTAGTTGCATCTTGAATGTTACACACTATTCTATGATTATTATATTTTGGTTAGGCATTTATTTAAGATTTTTGTTTGGTCTTTTGCTTATTTTCTTTTCACTCATCTCGGAGTATTTTCAGTTTTAGGTAGGTGATCATCACAGCATCCGTCAAGGAATATGCCATCCCATGGCACATATAAAATATTGGAATATACTTAAGATGCTTCTTTTTTACCATGATTATTATTATGAATTGATCCCCTCCCCAAGAAAGATGAAATTTCTTAGAAAAAGAAAATAATTTTCTTACCATAAATTTGAAAAATAAATATGGTCGACATTTCAAGCCGACAAACACGAGGTCCTACATTGTGCCAAACCTAACAAGGGATTTTCTTCACCTTAACTAACGTGCATGATTCAAATAATCATATTTCAAAAAAAAAATCATAATTGAGTCTAATGTTAGCAATTCCAAAAATAGATATCAATACTATCCTACATATATGAATCGAACATAAACTGAAAAAAATCAATCAAATGAGATAACTCTCCCTAACCGCTCCAATTCTGCTTCAAGAGATTACGTAACATTTTTCCACACAACGTGCTAGATTATATAAAACGTTACTTCGGAATTATGTTATTAAACATTTTTTTTCTTCCCAAAGATATTAAGGTTTTAAAATATTTGTCAACTATACATCTATCTATATATATAAATAAAAAGAGCCTTTTTTCCCTCCAAAACATCCCTCCAAAAAATCTTTTTTTTATTATTTTTTAATTCCACCTCACCATGGTTTCCTGCCTAATACATCCTCTTATTTTTTCGCCTATTAAATTTGCCTAATATAATCTTCTATCTATATATAGAATTTTTTTATTACCTTAAATCAATTTTCTCATTTAAAACAATCTTTTTATTATTTTTTCTTTGCTAATCTGTATCCAACTCTCTTTTATTTCTTCTTTCCTAATATATTAATATTAATGTATATATATTTTATTTGATTATCTCTACCATACTTTACCCAATCTCATAATATCTAAATATTCTCTCACTCTCTATCATTTTCTCACTCTTTTTTTTCATTTTCTACCTATAAATAAAAAAAATAAATTTGTGATTCTATTTTGTTCGACTCGATGAGAACTTTAAAATAAGTATACTATTAATATATAAATTTTTATTTTTAAAAAAAATAAAACTTATAGCAAATATATAAATTAGTGTCCAACTTAAATATAAACTAGCTGTTTCACCCGTGCGTTGCACGGGGGATAAAATTTTCAACTAATAACGTTATTGATAGATGTTAATAATATTAACATAAAAACTAAAAAAATAATTAAAATAAAGAATGAGTTATAACAATAAACTTAAAGAATTTAATTTGAAACAATTCTATAAAAATTTCGATAGAATTTCCCCTATATTTCATACTAATCCATCATACAAATATGCAAGGAGCAACTCACGAAAATCCACACAACTTAATTTACTATTCTCCATAGAATAGTAACTTAATTAGCATTTACACTCGTGCTTTGCATGGGATGATAATTTGTGGTAGCAATTGTCATAATAGATTACATTTTGTTCATTGTAAGATTAATCTACTTATGTAAACCCAAAATAAAATGACATTAAATGTTATAGTTATTAAAATAACCATACTAAAATAACTCTAGTAACATTCATAGAGCTCATAATTTTTTCTTTAAAATTATTTTACATTTTATTATATGCAATTATAAATTTTGAGAGATATTAATTATTATACATCAGTATGATGTATGTTATCAATAATTAATATGTAAATAATGATTTTTAAATTTTAATTATGAAATATAATCAGTATAAAGATATATTATAAAAACAACAATGTAGTCAATACAGTCCGACATACCATAAACTGTTCTTGCCACGCTGGGAAACACTTATCCTCGTTCCGACCTATCCTCATTTACTCTGGGCTGAACGTAGATGATATAAGAATTACAAACTTTCATGCCCCGTCCCCGCCCCGCTAGAAAATTCTCATTAGTGTCAATGCACTATCGTGATAGTTTAATCCAAAACTTTTGTTTCGACATTTTATTTCTTTAATAAATACATTCTAAATATATTAAACACATATATTAACATATTAGGTATAAATTTACTAATTTAACATATTCGACATATTAAATATTGAATGATTTGATATAACATTTAAATTAATTTGGATAAGACAAATAAATTGAAATATATGTGATTAATACTTAAAATATACAATCTAACTGATTATACTTAAAAATAAAATAAAAACATCAACAGGAAAATTCAAGTATAAAATAAATAATTAAAGTAAGTAGGATTCTTAATATTTATTTAGGAGATGGTAAATTTAGATAAATATTTAATATAATTGAAAGCCAAGTAAAATATTCTAATTGAGTCTTATCATTTCAATAATTGGTTGAGGTGATAGCCAATTGTTTAATAAGAATTCTTAGATTTATTCCTCAAATGAAAGCGATATATTGAACCAAAAATTATTATATAATTGTTGGTTGAGTAGATCAAAATAAAAATCATTACTATTTGAATAATTGCTTTGGAGCTTGTTACTTAAAAAGAAAAAATGGAGCAGATCCTTTGAAACACCCGTAATTATACAAAAAATAGTAGTATTTTGTCAGCCAAGTGTAACTCAAAAGAAATATCATAGAAAATACAAAAACATATGAGAATAAAAAGCATATTTTCAAAAAAAATGATATTGAAAAAGTAAATAAAGTTAATTAGAGACTAATGATCACTCGAATTACTTTACAATAAGATATAATACCCCAATTGTAAGAATCCAAAATCCTATATGCAAGTTAACTTAACTTATTTTAAAATGCATAAAAGGTAAATTAATTTAAGTAAGCACATTTTTCTTTCCGATAACAATCTAATTAATTTTAATTATTTTTCATTTTTTGAAATAATTATGTTTCCCCATTTTTAGCAATTTAATTAATTTTGATTAATTTTCGTATAATAAAACTATCTCAATTTTTATCCAATGAAAATATATCCAATAAAATCGAGAAATATAATTAATTGTAATTAATTGTAGTATAATTAATTCTAATAAAATCTTGTTTTTAGCTAATTCTTTATAGAAATAATTTATTATTTCTAAATAATTAGTATTTTAACTGTAATTTTAATTGTATGAATATAATTTTAAAAATATTTTACAATTAAAAATATATCTTGCATGTTAAAAGACGTCTTTCATTTTTAGGGAAAATCTAGCCAACCATGGAAATGTAACTAATTATAATTATTATTTATCTTTTTCATTAATGTTATATTTCTGCTTTAGCAATATAATTAATTTTGATTAATTTTTTCCAACTAAATTGTGTCAATTTTTGCCAATTGAAACCAAATCCAATTAAATTGTAACAATATTATTAATTTTAATTAATCATAATATAATTATTTTTAATTAATTTTTATTTTTAGCTAATTATTTATGAAAAGAATTCATTATTTTTGTGATAATCATTTTAATATCGGCCAACTTACTTTACAATAAGATGTAATGCCCCAATTCTAAGGCCATCTCCAATGGGGTTGTGGATTGGAGATGATGTGGAGGAGAGAGATAGAGAGAATGTGATTATTTTATTTGAAAACGAATAGAAAGAAGTGTATGGAAAAGAGAGGGAAAAGTAAAAAGATGAGAGATATAAACAAATTCAAAAATAATTAAATAATATTGGAAGAATTCTAGATGGGGTACAAATATAGACTAGGCACGGTATCTATGAAGAAAAGTGGATAAAAAGTGAGATAATTGATAGAAAAGTGATTAAAAAAAAAAAAAGAAAAGCCACGTGTACTCATAGGAGGGACCCACCAATTAGCTTGGGTCGCACTCTCTCTAGTACCAATTACTATTCATAGAGGTGCAATTCACTACACCATTGGAGATGGCCTTAAGAATAAAAAATCTTATAGGTGTTAACTTAACTTTATGTTAAAATACATAAAAAGATAAAATTAATTTCATAAGCATATTTTTCTTTCATGTTGCAATGTAATTAATTTGAATTAATTTTCATTTTTTGAAATAAAGTTATGTTTCTATTTTAGGAAAATTAGGAAAAATCTAGTCTACAATGGTAGTCTAATTAATTTTAATCGTTATTTATTTTTTAATTAATGTCATTTTTCTATTTTGGAAATATAATTAATTTTTATTAATTTTCGTTCAACGAAACCATGTCAATTTTCACCCCACTAAAACCAAGTCCAATTAAATCTTAACAGTAATATAAATTTTAATTAATTGTAATAGTATTAATTTTAATTAATTGTAATAGAATTCGTTTTAACTAATTATTATTTTTAGCTAATTATTTATGAAATGAATTAATTAATTATAAAATAACTATATTAATATCATCACTTTTAAGAATTGTATGAATTTAATTTTGAAGAAATCTTGTAATTTAAAAGATATATTACAATTTAAAGGTTTTTTTTTTTTACGGAAAACCCCCAGCAATTTAATGATTGCTTGCATTTTTTAAATTAATTATATTTTTCCTTTTAACAATGTAATTAATTTTTATCAATCTTTGCCCACTAAACCCACGTTTAGCTAAATATTGGAAATAGAATTTATTGTTTTAATTAATAATATTTTAAGTAATTATAGTTAATTTTTGTATTTTATTTAATTAATTCTAAGAAATAATTGGTTCCAACATAATTGGCTTGATAGCCATAATTTTAAGAATTGTATGAATCTAATTTAAAAAATGTCTTACAATTGAAAAGATATCTTGGAATTCAAAAGATATAAATATATATTCAATAAATTGATCTAATACATTTATTTTAATATTTTATTTAAAATTAAATAAATTTTAATTTTTTATCCCATCAAAATTAAATTTTAGTAAAATCACTAATTTTAATTAATTTTCATTCATTAGCTAATTATTATTTATAAAAATAATAAATTCTTTCTAAAATTAATAAAAGGTCCAAGCTAAGTTTTTAATTTTCATGTTACATATTTATTTTAATTTTTATGTAAAAATTTAATAAATTGTAATTTTTCATCACACAAAAAATTAAATTTTATAGAAATCGCTAATTTTAATTAACTTTTATTCTTTAGCTTATTATTTATAAAAATAATTGATTGTTTCTAAAATTAATTATTGGGTCCAACCTAATTTTTAATTTTTTTAGTACCTATTGGGGATCATAGTAGATAATTTTGTCTCAAACTTGAGCCAGCTGCTGGTAAGTTTTTTTTTTTTTTGTGTAAAACTTTAATTTATCGTAATTTTGTAGTGTAAAACAATTGAATCTTAGTAGGATTGTTAATTTTAATTATTTTTTGTTTCTTAGTTAATTATTTACAAAAATAATTAATTATTTCTGATCTTATTTTTTAATTTTAATGTTAAACCTTTATTTGAATTTTTATGCAAAAATTTAATCAATGGTAATTTTTTATGGTATAAAAATTAAATCTTAGTAAAAATTGTTAATTTTAAATAATTTTATTTTTTAAATACCAAAATTATGAAAAAACAATCAGTTAAAAATTCATTCCAATTCTCGGAACACTCTTATATTGTTCGACACATAAATGTATATTAATTGAAGATTTGAGAGAAAAAATAGAAAAAAAAAATTGAAATTTGTAATATTTGAAAGAAAAATATATAATACTTTTCCTAATAAACTAAATTACAACTAATAATAACAGAAGCTAATGAGGTAACAAATTAAATTTGTTATTTGTTATTGAAGTTTGGATGTTAAAGTGCAAAATAATGAAATATCTTATTATATTTGATTTTTACGCACAAACATCAATTAAGTGTCGTAACAAATTATCAAAATTTTTTAATCTTATTACATCAGTAGTTATTAATCTATATTAATATTAATTTATATTTAAGTTGGGTACTAATTTATATATTTGGGGTAAATTTTAATTTTTTTAAAAAATAAAAATTTATATATTGATAGTATATGTGTTTTAAAGCTCTCATCAAGTCAAGTAAAATAGAATCACAAATTATTATGTTTTATACGTAGAAAAAAAAAGAGGAAATGATAGAGAGAATATTTAGATATTATGAGATGGGGTAAAGTAGGGTAGAAATAATTAAATAAAATTTCTATACATTAATATTAATATATTAGGAAAAAAATAAAAGAGAGTTGGATATGGATTAGGAAAAAAAATAAAAAGAGAGTTTATTTTAAGCGGGAAAACGAATTTACGACAATAAAAAATACAATAAGAAAAAAACCTCATTTCCTATATATATAAATTATTCTATATATAGATAGAAGTTTATATTAGGCAAATTCAATAGGCGGGAAAAATTAGGAATGTGTTTTGGAGGGAAAAAATGCTGCTTTTATATATATATAGATTGATATTAATATAGATTAATAACTACTGACGTAATGAGATTAAAAAATAATAATAATTTGTTAGGACACTTAATTGATTTTTATGCTAAAAATTCAAATATAATGAGATGTAAAAATTGTTTTAGCTTTTAATTCTATTCCATATTTGATTTGTCTTACCATAAATTAAATGAAAAATAATGCTTGAATTTTTTTATCTCGCAAATATATGCTAAAGCAAGCTTTATTTTTATGTTCAAAATTGAATAATTTTTTCCTAATAAATATTTAATTTACAAAAATAATAATTTATATATTGATAAGGCACTTAAGTAAAAGTTCTCGTATGATTACACAAAATAGACTCAAATTCTTATAAATTTATATGAATAATTATAAAGAATAAATAAGAAAATGAGATATATTAATATGGTACTTAAATCAAAACTCTCGTGTGATTACAAAAACTAAACTCAATTTATATAGAAATAAATTTTTTAAGCGGAAATTTTCATTTCATTTATTCTTAAGGTAAATCAAACACAGAATACACCCAATTAAACTAAAATAACTTATAAATAAAATAAATCTCATTATATTTTAACAACTTCTACATAAAATAAATCTCATTATATTTGTACTTTTACATACAAACATCAATATCGAATTATAAATTTAATTTTTTACCTCATTAGCTTAGGTTATTATCAGTTTTAATTTAGTTAACCTGGACAAATATTATATATTTCCTATGAACTTCAATTTTATTTTGAATCCGTAAATTTCATTTTTTTTTTGCCTTTCAATCTTCAATTTATAGGTTTATGTGTGAGCAATATAAGGGTGTTCCAAGAATTAGAATGAATGTTTGACTAATCCTTTTTTCCATAATTTTCTTATTTAAAAAATAAAATTATTTAAAATTAATGATTTTCACTAATATTTAATTTTGATGCCATACAAAATTACCATTGATTAAATTTTTACACAAAAAATTCAAATAATGGTATAACAATAAAATCAATAAATAAGATCGAACCTGTTACTTAATTTTAAAAATAAGTAATTATTTTATATAACCAGCTAAGAAACAAAAATTAATTAAAATTAACAATCCCGCTAAGATTCAATTTCTGTGCGATACAAAATTACGATTCATTAAAGTTTTACAAAAAAATAACAAGAAACTTACCTGCAGTTGGCTCGAGTTCAAGGCATCACCCCACCACTACGATCCCTAATTTGTACAAAAAAAAAATTTAAATTAGGTTGGACCCATTAATTAATTTTAGAAACAATCAATCATTTTTATAAATAATTAGCTAAGAAACAAAAATTAATTAAAATTATCAATTTCTCTAAGGTTTAATTTTTGTGTGATGAAAAATTGTAATTCATTAAATTTTTACATAAAAATTTAAATGAACGTGTAACATGAAAATTTAAAGCTTAGCTTGGACCTTTTAGTTAATTTTAGAAAGAATTCATTATTTTTAAAACTAATAATTAGATAATAAATGAAAATTAATTAAAATAAGCAATTTAGCTAAGATTTAATTAATCATTCAATCGTAAAATTAATCAACTTTTTAATTAACTAAATCTAACTTTATATCTTTTAAACTCAAAGATATCTTTTCAATTATAAGGTATCTTTAAAATTATATTCATATAATTCTTAAAATTATAGTTCTCAATCAAATTATTTTGGAAATAATTAATTTTTTAGAAATAATTAGCTCAAAAAATAATTATTTCCAAATCAAATAATTAATTTTTCAAATTTTTGTCATAAAGCTAACTTTAGCATATAATTAATCTTTTCAATTATATGGTATTATAGATACATAAAGTAAAGCTAGCTTTAGCATATATTTATGGTAGATAAAAATTCAAGCATTATTTTTCATTTAATTTATTATAAGGAAAATCAAATATGGAATAGAATTAAAAGCTAAAACAATTTTTACATCTCATTATATTTGAATTTTAAGCATAAAAATCAATTAAGTGTCCTAACAAATTATTATTATTTTTTAATCTCATTACGTCAGTAGTTATTAATCTATATTAATATCAATTTATATTTAAGTTGAACACTAATTTATATATTTACTATAAATTTTAATTTTTTTAAAAGATAATCAAATTTATATATTAATAGTATACTTGTTTTAAAGCTCTCATCGAGTCGAACAAAATAGAATCACAAATTTATTTTTTTTATTTATAGGTAGAAAATGAAAAAAAAAGAGAGAGAAAATGATAGAGAGTGAGAGAATATTTAGATATTATGAGATTGGGTAAAGTATGGTAGAGATAATCAAATGAAAAGATAATCAAATAAAAGGGGACATACAATTATGGTTATCAATCAAATTATTTTGGAAATAATTAATTTTTTAGAAATAATTAGCTCAAAAACAAAACTTAACTAAAATTATTTATAGTATAATTAATTAAAAAATAAATTATATTTCTAATATATTTAGTTGGACAAGAGTTTAGTTGATAAATATTAATAAAAATTAATTACAATGTTAAAAGGGGACATACAATTAATTTAAAAAATAAAAAAATCATTACGTTACTACGGTTTTCCCTAAAAATTTAAAAAAACTCTTTAAATTGTTATATATCTTTTAAATTACAAGATTTCTTCAAAATTAGATTCATACAATTCGTAAAATTACGGATGTTAAAATGATTATTTCAGAAATAATAAAATTTTCGTAAATAATAGCTAAAAATAAAAATTAATTAAAACTAATTGTATTACAATTAATTAATACAATTTAATTGGACTTGGTTTCAATGGACAAAAATTGACATGGTTTCATTGGACCAACATTAATCAAAATTAATTATATTGCTAAAATAGAAAAATAGTATTAATTAAATAAATAAATAATAATTAAAATTAATTAGGTTGCCATGGTTGACTAGCTTTTCTCTAAAAAATGAAAGATATCTTTTGACATGTAAGATATATTTTTAATTCTAAAATATCTTTAAAATTAGATTCATACAATTTTTGAAACGGTGACTAAAAAGCTAATTATTTTAGAAATAATAAATTATTTTTATAAATAATTTTATTAAAAAATAATTAATTAATTAGAATTGGTTATATTTAATTGCAATTAATTATATTTCTTCGATTTAATTGGATATATTTTCATTGGACGAAAATTGAGATAGTTTTATAAGCTGAAAATTAATAAAATTTAATTAAATTGCTAAGAGAGGGAACATAATTATTTCAAAAAAATAAGAATTAATTAGATTGCTACGAGGAAGAAACATGTGCTTCTGAAATTAATTTATCTTCTTATGTATTTTAAAATAAAGTTAAATTAGCACATATAAGATTTTGGATTCTTAGAATTGGGGTATTATATCTTATTGTAGAGTAAGTCGACTAATTATTAATTCCTAATTAACTTTATTTACTTTTTCGAATCATTCTTTTTTCAAAACATGCTTTTCTTTTTATTCTCACATATTTTTGTATTTTCTATAATATTTCTTTTGAGTTACAATTGCTGCAAAATATTTATTTTTTTTTGTATAACTAAGGGTGTTTCAAAGGATTTGCCTCTTTTTTTCTTAATTTATTTTTTTAAAGTAACAAGCTCCAAAACTAGATATTCACATAGTAATGATTTTTTTATTTGGACAATACTCTAACCAACAATTATATAATAATTCTTTGGTTCAATTTATCGCTTTCACTAGGGAATAAGTCCAAGAATTTATACTAAACAAGTGACTATCGACTCAGTCAATTATTAGAATTATACGACTCAATTAGAATACTTTAACTAGCTTTCGATTATGTTAAATATTTATCTAAGTTTTTATCTCCTAAATAAATATTACAAGTCCTGACTACTTTGAATTTTTTTTTATACCGAATTTTTCCGGTCGAGATTTTATTTAATTTTTAAGTATCATAAATTGGGTTGTATATTTTAAGTATTAGTTATATATATATATTTTAAATTTTTTTCTTATCCAAATTAATTTAAATTTTACATCGAATCATTTAATATTTAATATGCCGAATATGTTAAATTAGTGAGTTTATACCTAATATGTTGATATACGTGTTTAATATATTTAGAAGGTATTTGTTGAAGAAATAAAATGTCAGTAACACATTTATTAAAAAGTATAAATAAAAGTTTATGATTAAACCATCACGATAGGGCGTGAAGGGGGAAGAGAATTTTCTAGCGAGGCGGGGACGGGGAACGGGAGTTCCCATTCTATGGTAATTCTTATATCATCCTTCCTTGGCCTAGATTAAATGAAGATGGGCTAGAATGAGAATAAGTGTTTCCCCAGAAGTACAGAAATGGGTGTTAGAAAGTCATTTGACTGTCTTCACTATATCATAGTTTTATAATATATCTCTATGCTGATCATATTTCATAATTAAAATCTAAAAATCATTATTTACATATTAATAATTGTTAATAACGTATGTCACACTGATATGTAATTACTATCTCCCAAAATTTATCAGTGCATATAATAGAAGGTAAAATAATTTTAAAGAAAAAACCATAAGTTCCACGAATGTTAGTAGAGTTATTTTAGTATGGTTATTTTGATAATTATAACATTTTATTTTATTTTATTTTGAGTTTATATTAGTATATTAATAATCTTGTAATGAGCAAAATATTATATATTATCATAATCTCTTCCACGGATTGTCATCCCATGCAAAGTACGGGTCTAAATACTAATTAAGTTGCTATTCTATAAACAATAATAAATTAAATTGTGTGGATTTTCTTGAGGTGTTCCTCACATATTTGCAGGATGTGTTAGCACAAACTATAGGGAAAACTTTGTAAAAAATTTTATAGAATAGTTTCGAATTAAATTAATTAAGTTTATTGTTGTAACTCATTCTTTATTTTAATTATTTTTTATGTTTTATGTGAATATTATTAACATCTATTAATACAGTTATTAATCGTTTTTTCGTTAAGAACGCAAATGAAACAAAGATGTAGAGGTTATAAATAATGCTAATAACTTTGGAACTGTGTTAAATAGAAACACCATTTTTAGAATACCGTAAATAAGTGAATAAATACCATCAGGAGTCATGTTATGTTATCGACTATTTGTATATGCCCATAGTAAAAAAAAATAAAAATTAATATCATGGGACAGTTATATATTATATTTATTTAATTTAATATAAATACTAAAAAAAATTTTTAAAAATTAATGATATCGCATCCTAAGGGTGTCACGTGGCGCGCGGGTACAGTGGAACAGAAATACTAGAAACTTCTTCAGAGCTGTACACATTGCACGCAATTTCCTTTCTCGGCGTTCATTTTATTCTTGGCATTGGTACGTTGGGGTTTCGACACGATCGAGGCCTAAGCACACAGATCAGCTCGCTAACTATTTTCTTGTAGCCCAAACAATCAAAATCAGCGGCTGTAATTAGCCTAAACCTTCTACAAATACGTGATCCACCTGCCCTTCTCCTCCACTGTCTTGTCTTCTTTTTCTTTACTGCTCTCTGTGCACGTCCGACTGTATTTCTCTCTCTAGATCTAGATCTGAATTTAAATTTTCTGCTAGATGGCAACTATTGTCTCCGTCAAGGCCCGTCAGATATTCGATAGTCGTGGCAATCCTACGGTTGAGGTTTGTTTTCACCCATGTTCTCCCTCATTTATCACTCTATAGTCTTTTTGTCGTGTTAATTTTAATTACTGCCGTCAATCTTACTAACGTTTTAAGAAAAAAAAAGAATCCTAATTAGTTTGTTTATATGTTGATTTTGTTCCGTATTTAGCTTGTTAAATTAATGATTATTAGTGTATAAATCTTGCTTAATCCTGTTGCAATTATGACTAGAAACGCTGGCGATTTCGAAGTAGTTTTCCTCACTGTTTGATGGGTTTATTATTACTGTAGGTTGACGTTCATCTATCCAATAAAGTCTGGGCCAGAGCTGCCGTTCCCAGCGGTGCATCTACTGGTAAGATCTATTTACTTACCTTTTGTTGGTCGTTTTATATCCTTTTACGGTACTCTGTCCTTTTTATTTCCTCCTCAATTCGGTATCGTTTGGGTGTAGGAGTATCAATGTAGATGATAGGCTGATCTTAGCCCTTAATATATTATTTGATTACCTTGGTTCTCGAACACGTAGTTATGATGTAAGCTTCCAATTTGATAACATTCTTTTCTACAAATGCATTGGAAGCTTCTCCTTTTTGTTTTTGCTCTCTTAATTCCTTTAATTAGATAGTATCTATTCAATATATGGACGCCGTCTAAGATTCATATTGTAATTTCTTTTGTAATAAAGGAATTTATGAAGCTCTTGAATTGAGAGATGGAGGGTCAGACTACCTTGGGAAGGGTGTCTCCAAGGTAAGCATTTGTAGTGACTGATTGATTATGTCTTGACAAATGACAAGCAAATCCTATTTATTTTTACTGATTTTTGCATGTCCAATATATGTAGGCTGTTAGCAATGTTAACACCATCATTGGCCCTGCTCTCATCGGCAAGGTTGGTTCTCAGCTTTCAGATTGTTCTTTTTACCACAAATTTTCGTTGAATTTGACATTCTAGGCCTCTGTTATGTAACACAAGGGAAAATATTGTTTTCTTCAATAATAACTTTATCTGTACTCTTTTTTGAACTGAGAACTAAAACGTTGCTGCTTTAATAGGACCCAACTGATCAGACTGGCATTGATAACTTCATGGTTCATCAACTTGATGGAACTCAGAATGAATGGGGGTGGTGCAAACAGAAGGTACTTTAAGATTTAAAGTGATAATTTCTGGATATGACTTTATATGTACATGTTAAAAGTATTTTTTCATTTCCAGCTCGGTGCAAATGCCATCCTGGCTGTGTCTCTTGCAGTGTGCAAAGCTGGAGCTGCCGTTCTTAATATTCCCCTGTACAAGGTATGATGCAGATCATTTTAGGGCAACTTACCGTCTTTCCCCTGATAAGATAACTTTTAGGTTGGTCTGTTTATCCCTATGATGAATGACTCTTGTTATAGAAAAGATAAAAGCCCTGCATGGTGTTGACTACATTGGTTAAAGAATGTAATAATATTTGTTAAACAGTTCCTTAGATTTGTTATGACCATCCGTGCTGTTTGCAGACTATATTGGTGGATTTGTATCTATTATATGATGAATGACTCTTGTTATAGAAAAGATAAAGCCCTGCATGGTGTTGACTACATCGGTTAAAGAATGTAATAATATTTGTTAAACAGTTCCTTAGATTTGTTATGAACATCCGTGCTGTTTGCAGACTATATTGGTGGATTTGTATCTATTATATGTCATTAATATGAAATTTCTGGATACAGCACATTGCTAACATAGCTGGTAACAAGAAGTTGGTGTTGCCTGTTCCTGCCTTCAATGTTATCAACGGTGGATCACATGCTGGTAACAAACTTGCAATGCAGGTATTTCTCTTGGTATTTAGTTATTTACGTGGATTAGTTCATGTTTCTCAGGATTTGAGTTTCTCATCATTTTGTGTTGCAGGAATTTATGATTCTTCCTGTTGGAGCTTCCTCTTTCAAGGAGGCCATGAAGATGGGTGTGGAAGTATATCACAATTTGAAGGTGCGTGATAATTTTTCAGTACCATCGTTATCTTTTTATTTATCAATTTCTAGCTAATGTGAGTATCTAGTTCAAATTTGATGATAATCTCTGGCCTGCACTATTTATAAGCTTAGGGTGGAAGAGTTTAGGTTTTTCGTCAATTCAGTTGACTCAGATTGCAGTTATTAAATGCTGATAAGTGTAGTTTCGGTGACTACTTGAGTATTCTAAGATTTGGTTTGCTTTTATTTCAGTCCGTGATTAAGAAGAAATATGGCCAAGATGCCACCAATGTCGGGGATGAGGGAGGCTTTGCACCTAACATTCAGGTCCAGCAGCATGTGATATCTGAATAGATCCTTTTTGGTGGGTTTCTTATATAATTTTATGCCTAAAAGTACCTTTTATTGATTCCAGGAGAACAAGGAGGGTCTTGAGCTGCTCAAGACGGCCATTGAAAAGGCAGGTTACACCGGGAAGGTGAGTTTCCTAAAACTCTTTTGGTTTCATTGATTAATCATGTCAAGAATGGCTTATAGATCTGATTGTGTACAGGTTGTCATTGGAATGGATGTTGCTGCATCTGAGTTTTATGGATCAGACAAAACTTATGATTTGAACTTCAAAGAGGAGGCAAGTAATTTGCTCTGTCAATTGCTTTCTCCACTTAACTGCATCCTTGAAAGGGTGTTGGGGTTGTCTGCCTTTGTGTGAGATGCTTGTTCCATAACTACTGATTGTTTTTGACATTTCAGTTCTATTGCTTTGCCTTTGCAGAAAAACAATGGCTCACAAAAGATTTCGGGTGATCAGCTGAAAGATCTGT
Organism: Jasminum sambac; assembly: GCA_018223645.1. Classification (NCBI taxonomy): domain Eukaryota; kingdom Viridiplantae; phylum Streptophyta; class Magnoliopsida; order Lamiales; family Oleaceae; genus Jasminum; species Jasminum sambac. The sequence continues at coordinate 36,249,073 of CP073646.1, forward strand.
ACAAATCATTCGTTTCTGAGTATCCGATTGTATCTATTGAAGATCCCTTTGACCAAGATGACTGGGAGCATTACGCAAAGATGACTGCTGAAATTGGCAAACAAGTACAGATTGTGGGAGATGATCTCTTGGTCACCAACCCCAAGGTGATGGATCCTGTACCTTTAATTCAGAATACATAACTATCAAGGCTAACAAAGTCCTAGCATATGTTGCTTTCGGTAGTATGTCTAAAAGATAAGTTCCTGCTAATATTTGTTTGTAGAGAGTCGAAAAGGCAATCAAGGAGAAGACTTGCAATGCTCTTCTTCTGAAGGTATCATCTAATATATTTATGCATTATTGTTAAATGCCTCTCTCTCTCTCTCTCTCTCTCTCATGCGACCTTGATGTGTTTTAACCTTTATTTTGACTAACAGGTGAACCAAATTGGATCAGTTACTGAAAGTATTGAAGCTGTGAAAATGTCCAAGAAGGCTGGTTGGGGTGTAATGGCAAGCCACCGCAGGTACTAAAATTCAACCTTGTTATGTGGCACTTGTAACATTGCACGTACGAAAGAGAATCGGATTTTGACTTCATTTTTTGTTGGAATCAGTGGAGAAACAGAGGACACTTTCATTGCTGATCTCTCAGTGGGCTTGGCTACGGTAATCTTCAGCCTGATTCTACTAGAATTTTATTCTCTTCATACACATTTCTCTGTATTTTTTGTGCTGATTTCTTTCTGTGAAAATTTTCAGGGACAAATAAAGACTGGAGCTCCATGCCGGTCTGAACGTCTTGCAAAGTACAATCAGGTGATTTTTTAATGATTCCAAATCTACTCTACAGTTACAATTCTTTCATTTGTTGTACTAAAATTTGAGGTACTATGAAGCACAATATATATGGGCAAGCATTTGATGGTCCTTTGTTACATGCAGTTGTTGAGAATTGAAGAGGAACTTGGGTCTGAAGCTGTTTATGCTGGAGATAAATTCCGGGCACCTGTGGAGCCCTATTAGAGGAGCTGAAGATGGTTTTTGCAAGATGGATTCTCGCTTTTAGTGGAATAAAATCTCAACCTGTCGTAGGATATGTGAGGCGTTTTTTTCAATAATAATCCAAAATAGTTTTGTGCTGAACTGATGACAGTTCAAGGGACTGATTTTGGCCATCTCAGTTTTGACTGGCTTTTGTAACTCGGAGAATGACGTTTTGAATCTTATGAATCTATCTGGTTATTTTGCAAACTGATTTTCAGGGTTAGTACTTGAGAATTGAAAATGTCACGGTACTTTCTTGGATGTTCTTGATATGCCAGTTTATGCAGGTTGATGCAAGTCAAGTAGTGACGTGGAATTGTGATTTATTTTTGCCACATGAACACATTTGGTGCCTTGGTGATTTATACCTTCTGCTTGTGTTCTCGTTTGAAGTGGGTGGCTACTTTGTTTCTTTGCGGTGATACCACTGTGTACGCCTTTTGTTTCGTTTGTTTCTTGTTTAGTTATTTTATCTTTATATTTTGTATTTCCAACTGCATTTATCTTGTTGTGTACTTTTTTTCCTGTATGCAGTTTAGTGGTTTCAAGTTTGACTCTTATTGAACGACTTTGAATTTGTGCAGATTTACTAAAAAATTGAACCCATAATAAGAGTGCTGCCTTTTCATTGTAGTAGGACTTCTCTCAGTCTGTATAGCCCCATGCTTGCTGTTTGTAAGAAGAGGTGTTGTTTACATGATGATTGCCTCGAGGCTATAAGGTGTAGCTTGATTTGTACATTGATTTCCCTCCATAAATTATAAGGTGTGCTATGGATGCGTGTTAAGACTTTGCTAGTTTCAATGCGTTCCCTTGTTTGGACAGTGTCTCTCTCCCAATCACTGTGTATGGAAAGTAAGCAACCATCGGATTAGATTAGGGTTGGGCAAAAACCCAATCAACCAACCCTGTCCGACCCAAGCCACTTGCGTTTTGGGTTTCACACTATGTTGGGTTGGGTTGGATTTCCAATTTCCATTTTTAATTGGGTTGGATTGAATTTGATAAAATCAATTAAATGCATTTCATACCATGTTAGGATTGAAATTCTAATGAATTTTTACGGAATTTTTTATGTGAAATAAGAGAGTATGAGTAGAGTTGAATAATGTAGATTTGTATAGTATATGTAGGTCTCATAAGATATATAGATATGATTGATTTGATCAAATTTAAATTTAGAAAAAAATAGATAAAAATATGTAAAAATTTCAAACCCAACATGGGTTATCCACCAACTAATTTAACTATAAAACAAAGGAAAATTTTGGGAAAAAGAAACAATAAATTGTGAAAAAATGAGTCAAAAGTTTTTAATAGGAACTCAAAGTTTATGGTTTTACAAAATTGTCAATGTATTATCTAAAATTGAATGCAACTAATTACCGGTTTTACATCAGTTTTAATCCTAAAAAATCAAATTAAATTAAATTATTATTAAGTGGGTTGGATCGCAAGTTTCACCAAACCGACCGCAAAACCAACTCAACCCATGGCTGGTCCCAGAAATTTTAACTAAATTATTACTAAGTGAATTGGGTTGGGTATGATTTTCACTAAATCGATTTAATTAGGCTGCGGTGGGTTGATATGACCCCAAAACCAAACCCACGGCTAGAACTTATTAAGCAAAACTTTTTCATTTAACTAGTGTGAAGGTTCCATTTGGACTCTATTTCTCTCTCCTCATATACATACAAAAATGCATGCACGTTGACATGTTGAGAAATTGTAACTAAAATTCATCACAAATGAAGTCTAAACCCATGGAACCAACAACCGCGTCCCTCCATGAGGGAAAATGTTTTTAAGCATTAATATTATTTAAAATAATACGTGTACTGCTTTATAGGTATTAATATTATTTAAAAACTTTTTGAGGTGTAGAAGAGTAAAGTGAAAATGTTTTTTAAATATATGAAAAGTATTATTATGGAATCATAGATATAACGAAAAATTGGGTCAATATTCACGGTAGGCAAAATTGGTTAGATGCAAGAATAAATTATTTAATATTTTATCTATCTTAACACTTTGATATTTATTTTTCTTATTTTCATATTTTTATTCTACAAATATAATTGCAAAGTACAAATTCCAATTGACATGACTCACGAAAAATAGACATGCCAAAAAAGATAAAGGAGAGAAACGACTAAAAGCACTACAAAAATTAATTAATAACAAATTATAACAATTTTATGACTTCAATATGTACAAATATAAAGAAATTGAAAATTTTCTATTTTAATATGTAATACAATGTATCAACTTACTTTTTGTTAAATAAAAAAAAATAAAACGTATGGAGATACAGATAATAGTTTAAATTAAAAAAATCTAAAAAATAGTAGCATTTAATACAAGTTAGTTCAATTATATCCTTCAACTTGTAGTTTTTTTTTCCTTTTTCTATTTTTCTGTTTTGCTTTTTTTTTTTTTTGCTTTTTTATTATTATTATTATTATTTTTTATATAGATCTATATCGTTAAACAGTTATCCTTCATAGTTGTGGCTTCAATTAATCATAGTTATAAGATACGTTCTAAGGCTGTTATAAATAGTTCTATTAACTCACTCCCAAACCATGTGGGTTCCTTCTTTCTTGTCGGATAATTACCAACTTATTTCTTCTCCACCATCTTTGCCCTAGTATATCCTCCTCCTTCTCACTTGTCAACTTATTTTTCGTTCGCCATCTTCTTTTCTTCCATTCCCCATCAATTGAATCCACAACTCAGACCACAAGATCCATGGAGGTTGGAGGCGTTGAGGATCGGGTCATTGTGGCAAATTGAATGGGTTGCATGAACACACGTAGGGCTAGTTCTGCTATGAGGTAAGTGAGGTTAGTGTATCATGCCCAAAGTAAAAAAGTACCCATTTTTAGTTAGTATTTTTCTTCGTTCGTAATCGACCTTCATATTTTAAAATATCAATTACATATTAATTTTTTATCAAAAATAAATATCGGTTGAAATTTAGAAACTTTAAAAATGTTAGGTGGATTTAAAGTAAAGGTTAAGAAACAATGTTAGTGGGAGATGAGAGTTATAGTACACAAAAACTCTTTTATTTACTTATTAATTCGAAACCCCTATTTATACTAATTGCACGTTCTTAACCAATGGCTACAAATTATAATTTATAATTCTTCAATGAAATATCTTAGATACTTATTTATCTCCTATAATATGTAGAAACATGTTTTAAAAATATCTTAGAAATACGATAATGCTTTTTATAACCTTATGGAGGCCAGGTTTCTAGAAACTAAGCCTATTGGAGTTTTGACTATTAAATTTTATCCACTATGTATCTAAGTAGAATTATTTATTTTGGGCCAAATCAAGTTTATTTCCAAATAAACACTAATACAAAAATGAGTTTAGGTGGCGGTTATTTTACACTTCGAGTGGCTTTTTTTGATCGTCACCCAAACCAACGACACCCAAAGTCGGCCAAAGGGTGGCGGTTGAAAAAAGCCACCCAAAATAGACTTCGGGTGGCGGTTGTTAAAACAACCGCCACCCTTTATTATTATTTTTTTTTAAAAAAAGGACTTAGGGTGGCGGTTGTTGGACACAACCGCCACCCTAAGTTTTTTTTTTTTTTAAAAACACTTAGGTGGCGGTTGTTGGACACAACCGCCGCTCTGCTTTTTTTTAAAAATCACTTAGGGTGGCGGTTGTAGTGCAAAACCGCCACCCAAAGTCCTTTTTTTTTTACTTTTTTATGATATGAGCGATGAAAAACACACGAAATAATTTTTATTCAAAACCAATCACGTCCAATTACAACAAAATGAACAATATAAGAACAAAAACACAAAATTATAAGATGAAAAGCTAAAAATTGCGTTTTGAGGCATTAGATGACCTCAAATCGGCCTGAAACATGGGGTCACGCGCGATAGCGGTGAATGTCGTAGATCTCGTCGCGACGATTCCGGAATGTACTCGTGGGCTGAAAATGGACATCGCATGCAAAAGTCATGGCCATTTAAAGTTTACATGCTAAAAAACTCGAAAAAATTTATATTAACAATTATACAAAAATAAACGAGATTTACATGACCAGAAGATCAAAGAAGCTTACCTTACTTAAATTATGGCACCAATTTGTGAAGAAATTGCACTTAAATCGATTTCAAACCATGAATATTTGAAGAAATTTCAAAAATTTTCAAAGAAGGAAAACTGTGTTTTAATACCAAATCACGAATTTGTGGAATATTTAAAGAGAAATTGTATGCGGTTGTAGCAAAAACCGCCACCCAAAAGTATTTTAATAATAAAAATAAAAAGGGTAGCGGTTGTTAGCTTACAACCGCCACCCTATGTACTAATTTTTTTTTTTTTTTTTACGTTGGTTTAGGTGGCGGTTGTTTTACACAACCACCGTTGTACTAATTTATTTATTTATTTATTTATTTATTTTTTTATTTTTTACGTTGGTTTAGGGTGGCGGTTGTTAACACAACCGCCACCCGAATTAACTTAGGTGGCTTGTTTTACACAATCGCCACCCGTTGTACTAATTTATTTATTTATTTATTTATTTATTATTATTTTTTTATTTATTTATTTATTTATTTTTACGTTGGTTTAGGGTGGCGGTTGTTAACACAACCGCCACCCGAAATTGTCTTAGGTGGCGGTTGTTTTACACAACCGCCACCCGTTGTCCTTTTTTTTTTTTTTTTTTTAAAGTTGGTTTAGGGTGGTGGATTTTTACTATAACCGCCACCCTTTCTTAATTCCGAACATCAATGGTGACGGTTTCAATGAAAACGCCACCTAATGGGCGTTACCTAATGTCACTTGTGTACTAGTGAAATTATTTTTAATTCAATTTGTTAAATAAGTTACATATATATATTTTCAATATATTACAAAATTCAAATTTATTTGTCTTGAATAAAAAAATTCAAAAGTATAATTTCTAATTATATCATAAGTTCAGTTTGATATACCAAGTACAATGTCAAATGTAGGCCTATTATGGTTCCAGCGTTGGAACCAGAATATTTTCATTGTCAAAAGAAAGACAAAAAAATAGTTAAATTTAAATAGAAATGCACTTGTACATAGCTTTTAAAGTCTCCACTAGGGGTGTAGTTGGGGAAATTGACTAGGCTATAGTCTAGTCCTACCGCTAGCTAGCCTAGTCGAGTCCTACCCCTAGCTTAGCTCAAAATGTTTCTAAATATATTTTCGGAATATTAGTTAACAATCTGGTTTCACATTAATTAATAAAATAGTTTCCAAATCAAGTGGTATAAATTTATTTTTTCTTTACTTGAGGCATGGGTTCGAATCCCCTATCATCCATGTCCTACTTTATTTTTTTATTCATTTCTTATCTCTCTTATTTATATTTTTTTCCATCCCTTTCTTTTCTTTTATTTATTATTATATATTTTTTCTTTTTGTATCCTTTTTATTTTCTTTCATATAATTTACTTTTCATTGGTAATTGAATGAGTTATTGTAGTATGAAATGACAATTTTATATTTCGCCCTCAACTATTAATTACATTAAATACTCTCATTACTTTTTTTCTCTCTTTTGATATAAAAAAAAATAGCAATTTTCACATGTTCTTGAATTTGCTATCATATATATATATATATATATATATATATATATATATATATTTGCAAGAGCATATTGGGGAAGTTAGTTATGAGTCTTAATTGTTCCTATTGTTTTGATTTTAACACATTTGTGTATTATATTTTGTATTTCGAGTACTCCTTTTTCGGTTATTGATTTGGTGTTTTTTTTTTTTGTAACTTATTTTCAAATGTTGACTATCATTACAAAGACTTTGGCAACAAATTGAAAAAGTTATTTTATTTTTTAATTTTTATATCATCAGTATTCTATGTTTTTACATTACTCACTATTGTTGATATTTATTTTCAACAAACCTAAAAACGAATTTGTAGAATGACAATATGTAATGAGTTTATGGCCTTGTTTGATTGGGTGTAAATTTTATCCGCACAGTATTCAATGTAAAAATGTGTGGTTAATATTGTATTAGGAGATGTGTGTGTGGTTGAAAATGTGTATTGGTTATACGGAATTGCGTGCGAATAAGTTAAGCACCCAAAAGAACAATGCCTATATATATAAATTTATTATAGATGACTTTTATAGCTTCAGGAAATTAGTCCATGGGACCCATTCTGGAGGGAATACATCATATTATGACTGATCTTTCATTAATAAAATTTATTAATTATTATGTAAGTAAAAAATGTCGCACTACATTTTTCCAAAAAAAAAATAAAAATGATCGCAATTTGGCTCCCATAAGCTTGTTTCCTAGCCTAGCTATGCCCAAACTCTCTACCCTTCGACTTTTTATTTTGTTTTTTTCAAAGATCGGTTTCGTTTCCATGTTTGATGACCGTAATTAGGACATGAACAACTCAACAAGCAAATCAAAAATTACAAAACAACAAAATACGTTATGCTTGTTTATCTTCGTTTCGATGCACCAAAAGAATCTGTTAAATGAGACAATTTCATTGCTTATAAAAGATTATAGATTCAAAACTACTTCCTATAAAAGTTTTTGTTATAAATATATTCAAAGCAAGAATTTGAGCGAAAAAGTTTGTAACGTTTAATGTGTTTGCAAAGCCTTTACTTTGTTTTTAGTGCTAGCGTCATAGTTACGGCGTTGGTGCTAGCACTAGGGCATTACCCCTCCAGGCTCAAAACCCTCTTGGCTTATTTGGAAAAATAATTTTACCATGTATGTGGTGCAATTAGACCAATTAACAAAATGGTGGATGGATACTGATATAGGGAATATATATTTTTAAAGTTCAAAAGCAGACGAGGTACGTATAAAAGTGTAGTACAGTAATATAGTATCTTAAATTAACCCGTATTTAACTCAGATTAAAAGTTGAGTAGTCATTAAGAACTTATGGTCATTGGACTGTCGTGATGTCTCCCAAACGAATCACAACCTTTGATTACGGACTTAACCAACTTATTTATTTATTTATGTATTTACTTATCTTAGTATTAAATAGAATGACAATTAAAGGTTTCTAGTGTATCTATGCTAGCATGATTCGTGTTAAAACATATACTTGACAATGACCATAAGGCATGACAGATGATTCTTCAAGAATGTTAAGGAACCATCAAGTGTTCCTTAACTACGGAACCATTGGGGATATTTTGAGGGTCCGTCCGACCTCTTTTTTGAAATTCGAGATCAAATCTAAAATCAATACGGTGAGGGAGAGCTCTAGCAATTTGCAAAATTTTTCGGCGATACCGTAGTGACCAGTGAAAGTTTTGCCAAAATTATTGCAAACCTTTAACCGCCGCAATGGGCCGCCACGGTGTTGCCGAAAAATTTTCCAAATTGTTGGAACTCTCCATCGCCGTGCTTATTCTAGATCTGATTCCGAATTTCAAAATAGAGATCGAACGGGCCCTCAAAATGGCCTATGGTTCTGTAGTTAAGGAATACTTGATGGTGCTTAATTATTTTCCGATGATTCTTAAGTAGACTTGTTGTTTATTACAAATGAGATCTTTTGGTATAACATTTTTATAATATATTGTGAAGCTTATTTGAATTTTCGACCTATTTTCGAGTCTAAATAAGAAATAGTTCCATTATTTAAATTGTAATATTTCTAAATTACTAAAATAAAGAAACTTCAAAAAAAAAAAAGGAAAAAAAATGTTGTCAGTCGTCACTCCCATTCCATGAATTTCATTTTATTTTATGTTTAGAAAATTAAATTTATAAGAGTGTTAAAAACATTGAAGATTTTCTTTAATTTTCGACATTTCACCTTGCTATATTTTATTTTATTCTTATTAAGAGGAAAATAACAAAAATATTTGCAGCTTGAGAAAATATTTTATTCATATTAACAAGAAAATTTACAAAATCACGTGCTGGCTATGGGGTTCGAACCCATGCGCACTTATGTGCAGAAGATCTTAAGTCTTCCCCCTTAACCTCTCGGGCAAACCAGCTTATTGAATGTTGATCTTTACATTTGCATTTTAATATAATTTCTGAAGAACGCCCTTTTCTCTCACGTGATCCCAAACGACGAGTGGCGAGGCGACGGAGCATTCGCAATTTATGGATTAATTCGTCCATTTCTTTCTTTTCTTCCTTTTTATCCTTAAAAAATTTGTAAAATTCTTTGTTCACCTAAGGCCCTTATTGCTTAGTAACTGATATATATTTAATTTAAAGTAGATTAAAAAAAAATTATTTTCAAATTAGTTTTTACATAAATTAATATAATTTTTTTTGAGGAAGCATAAATTGATTAATATTAACATAAATTATTTTTTTTTAAATTTAGTTTTCTACATAAATTAATATAAATTGATTATTGCATTGATGTAAAACAATCATGGTAGCTTTAAAACACACAGAAACACTAATTTAATATTAAAAAAAAAGCTATTCCCAACTTAGTTTCTATATTAACAAGTTATCTACTCATACATTGCATGACTATATATTTCACTGACAAAATATAATATATCGAAATAGAACAATTAACTAATTAAAAAGAAATGAAACGAACGATGGAAGGACCAAAATTTCAACTTCTTATTTTCCGGTTAACATATACAATGTTCAATTTTTTAAAGAAAATATAAAAAATGTTAAATAACAAATGTGTTAATATATAATACTACTACTATATATTATAGAATCATATAAAGTTTTTTTAAAAAACATAAAAATGCATAAAAAAGGATATACAAATGCTAACTTTTTTATAATAATATTAAATCAAGATATAATTATAATAATTTTTTATAGTATTATTAAATTAAAAAGATTATTGTTCTCACAATAGATTACCAAAAAATATTTTTATCAATATTAAATCAAAGTATAATTACTATAACTTAATTTATAATAATATAATTAAATTTAAAATAGGTAAATAATGGTGTCACTATCCTATGCGGTAAATCTATCATTATTATCTATATATAATTGATTGTTTAATTATATCACAAGTTAATTATTATATAATATTTAAATTTATGGACGCGTAAATAGAAAATTTCTACAAAAATTTATGATAAATTAACTAAAAAAATTACAAAATATTAAATATTTTGCGCAGATATGATTCCGGTAAAATTTTTTTTTTAATCTAGATACTAAATTGCTATGCTGTTCAATAAAATTACAATATAACATCTCGAAGTTTTTAGTTGTTACAGAAAGGATTCATTTGGATAATATTGGTATGGTGAAAAATATTGCGTAATTTGTATAATTCGTATATTTTTAGGTAACATCATGATTTTAAATACTAATAATTTATATAAACAATAAATTATATAAATTAAAAGACTATAACTAACAGTCTGATGCATGTGAGTTTTATTCGTATAAATAATTTTGATAAGAATTCATAAAATTTTTTAATTACACTATCAAGCCAAAGGTGAAATAATAATATGCATAATATCTAATTAATAGGTATGGATATTGAAATTAAAACTTTAAAAATATGCCTAAACAATTTAAAATTTGAAAAATTTACTTAAAGACCACATATATATTGAACTAGTTAATAATAGATATTATATAAATTGGATTTTTGAAAATATTATAAAATAATTATAAAGTAATATATTTAAAAAGTCCAAGGTCCAAAATACAAGCACCAATTGAAATCAAAACTCATTTTATGATTATTGAACCTCCAATACACATTACATGTAAAAGCTATTTAAAACTATTATTTTAATATAGTAAAAAATAATTAAAAAGGTTTTTTATTTAATATTTTTAAATAAATAAAAATAATTTTTTAAACAAAAAATCGCTAGTAAGGTGGCACTGTATCAAGTTGACATTCCAACTTCTATTTCAAAAATTAAAATGTATATATAAAAATTGAATACATAATATTAAAAAATAAAAAATATATATAAAAATTAATTTTTATTTTTTGAAATAATTTAAGCACCATTGTAATTTACAACTTTGATTTTATAATATCACATTTTCATTAATGCTTACATATAGTTCATTTTAAATTATATTTATAATTTACAAATTAAAATTTATATCAAAAATTAAAATGTACATAAAAAATAAAATAAGGAAAAAAATACTAAATAAAGAAAGTCAAATAAATTAAATACAAAAAATAAAATAATAAATGTATATTTAATGTTTAATTTCAAAATAAAATTTTATTTTTTTAGTTTTAAATAAATGCGTATCAATTTGGCACTACCAACGTGGCACAGTGCCTAGTTGACACTTCAATTTTTTAATATAAAAATAAGTGTGCAAATGAGTAGTTATATTGTTGGAGGTATATATAGTTTTTAAATCAGTAAAAAAACTATTTGATACTAAGAGCTTGTAACTCAATTGGCACCAAGTCATTGCTTATATGTGTGAATTGGAAGGTTCGAACTTATTCTTTCCAACGATATTTTTCTACACTAATCGATCTAAATTAATTATCCTATTAATATAAATCAATTAATATATGATATCTATTATAACTAATATAAAAGAATCAGTTCTAGTACTGTTCAATTATGGCAGACCTTAAGGTCTTGTATGGCCGCGCTTCCCCCCCTTTTTCAGTTTTCTTTAATTATTACTATACTCAAGTAAATCAATTTGTTGTTGCCAATGAATTAGAAGTAAGTTGGTGTGTGTGTGTGTTTTTTTTTTTTAATTTTAACTATGCTCATGTAAATCAAATTGTTGTTGGCAAGATGAACAAGTTGAATAAATCAATTTGCTTTCTTAACAATCACATTACAATAGTTCAAGTAAGTCTTGCATTTCATGACTAAATTCGAAATTCATTTAAACTGTAGGAATATTCACAAAACAACTAAAAGAATAGTAAATTGATAATCTTTGATGCTTTTTGTCGAAAATAGCAACTACTAGTTTTTCATGTCAGACTTATAAGAGTTTTCGGCATTCAAGTGCTTGCTCTTGAAATCACATTTTTTACTCTCCAAAATTCTCAGCATTTTGATGACAAGGTTGCTTCTACTTAAGAAAATTATTTTTTTTTCCTTGAAAATATAATGGACATAGTTAACTTTTCAGATAATCAAACCTTGCCTTTTTTGGCTCGTTAGGTGTTCTCTTTGAGCAACGAAATCCTACTCCTTTATCAAGTATGATTTTTCATATTTGCTAAAAATATCATTTTTATCACACTATTTAATATATTAGACTGAACAATGCATGCAACGCACGCTGTGCTACTAGTATATTTAAAATTTATTCAACTAGTTATGTTATGGTAAATTGGTAATATTTAATGGATATTGTACTATATTTTTGTTATTTTCCTCCTGAGTGTAAGGATTAAACTTTCAGTTTTTAATTTCCAAATGAATTTTTAGAGCATTGCACGAGTGTATAACTAGTTTATTAAGATGGATTTAAGTTCCTTTTTCAAAACCATTTTTATCCTGTATATATTATCCTACAAAATTTTTGTAAAATTCCTTATTCACCTAAGGTCATTTTTTTTCAATTAGTAAGTAGACCCCTAACCGCGGTAAGTAAATCCCTCACGGAAGTGGTATAATCCTTTATTATGGTAGTATAAACTCCCTATTGCGGGCAGTAAAAATTCCTAGATGAACTTGAGAAAGGTCTCAAAGCCTCAACTTGGTCCCCTTGAACAAATGGACCAAGCTTCATTGGCTCATGCAGCTAAGGTCCTTATTCCTTGGGCCATCTCCAATGCCATCCTCAATTGCACCCCCATAAACAGTTGATGGCAGTAGCAACTAGCAAGAGAGTGACACAAGTTAAATTGGTGGGTCTCATATTTCGCATATGTGGCTTTTATTTTTCTTTTTTTTTTAAATCACATTTATATCAATTATCTCACTTTTTCTTAATTTTTTCTTCATTGATTCCCGTACCACGCCCAGATATAGACGCCCGTCTGGAATTATTCTAATATTATATTATTATTATTTTTGAATTTATCTCTATTTCTCTCATATTTTTTATTTTTTCCTCTCTTTTTTTTCTACGCTTCCTTCTATTTACTTTTAAATAAAAATAATCATTTTCTTCCTATCTTTCTCTAACTTCTCTCTCTACTATCACACAAATACAATTGAGGATGCATTGGAGATGACCTTAGTATTTATTGACGGACTACTACAACAACAACAAATTTAGTCTTATTCCCTACAGATATGGGTCGGCTGCGTAGAGCCATATGAGAAAATTACGTTGGATCACCAATATAAATTTTGTTACGCCATGCATTCCTATCTAATGCTAGTCGCTCATCTACCTGCATAACACACATATCCTTACGAATAACTTGCATCCACGTTATTAACAGTCTTCCTCTACCTCTCATTACACTACCTACCCTAATATTTTCACGAACGGGTACACCCTCAGGCCTCCACAGTATATGTCCAAACCATCTTAATCGAGTCTCTCTCATCTTATCCTCAATGGGGGTCACTCCTAATCTACCACAAATCTCTTCATTTGTAATTTTATCTTTTCTAATATTGTCACACATCCACCTCAGCATACGCATTTCTGCCAAACTTAATTTTTGTTCATCTAACTTCTTAACTGCCCAACACTCACTACTATATAATAACGCTGGTCGTACAATTGTCCGATAAATTTTTCCTTTTGATCTCAAAGGCATATTATGGTCACATAAAACCCCTGAGACACCTATTCACTTTATTAATCCAGCATTAATTCTGTGATTTACATCACCCCTTATGTCAACATTGGCTTGAACCACTGATCCTAAATAACGAAATCTATCGCTCTTTGGAACCACCTCACCACCAAACTCAATCACAAAAGAATTCCTCCTGCCTCCTACCATGAATAAATACTCCATACATTCTGTTTTTGATCTACTTAACTTAAAACCGCGGGTCTCTAAAGTATGCCTCCAAAGTTCTAACTTATCATTTATACCTACTCTAGTTTCGTCAACTAAAACTATATCATCTGCAAATAACATGCACCATGGCACCTCATTTTGAATATACCTCGTAAGCTCATCCATTAATATAGCAAATTAAGGTACTAATATCCTGAGCTCATTCTACAAAAACTCTTTCAAATGATGGGTGGTATGGTGAGGGGATGAACTGGCAGAGACAATTTTGCTTCAATGACTATTTGTGAATATGGTAAAATATTCACAGGTGGGTAGACTTTCAACACGTGCACCCTGATGGTGGGGAAACACGTGCTATAATCTCCCCATTTGTGAGAATTTTACTATATCCACAAGTGAGTATTGGAGCAAGATTAGTGTCATAGATGGTTTTAGGTAAAAATTCATATATATCTCTACATTTCTTTCTTACACTATTTTGTTTATTTATTTGATAATCTCTGCCACGATTTAATTCAAATGTTAATTTTTCATTACAAAATTCACCCAAATATGCTACAAACAAAACAAGCATTTTCAAAAGGCAAGCTAGAAAATTAGTTCACAGTAGTAATACTTCAATGTTCATTTATAAATATGATAAAATGCCCATAAGTGGATTTGGAGCACGTGTCCCACCCCACAATCAGGAGAGTCATATATCGCAATATGCTTATTTTTGGAAATTTTATCATGCCTACAAATGAGTATTATAGGGTTAGCGTAATTCACAATTAGCCCCACGCATGACCTGTTTTCTTCAAACAAGCAATTTACTCCGAGTCTTTAGCATACTACTATAAATGCATTATTTATCATATTTTTTAAAATTTAAAATTTGGTCAAACAAATTACATTCACATATCTCGTAGGGTCCACTTGTACTATTAAATTTCCACCATTCAACTCCACTCATTCTCTCTCTTCATACTCATAAAAATATATTATAATTTATACGCTAACACCCTCAAAATTTCTCAGCATGACCTTATGAGTTTTCTAAAAAAAAATATTACTTATTACATTTTTGCATAAGTTTTATTTAGTGGTAATTTCTCCCCAAAAATAAAAATAATCATAAACTTCATTCAGTGATGCAGTTTATTCAAAAGTTATTTTTTTTTGCCATTATTTTTGACTGTTGATAATATTTTTATTTCTTAATTTTTTATATGGTTTTTCCTCACACTTGTTAAATTTATTTTGGGAAATTGGGGTAAATGGTCCAGAAAAAATTGCTTAAGTGCACAAATGGTCCAAAATAAAAATAAGTAGCGCAAATGGTCCAGAAAAAGTTGGGTAGTTGCGCGTTTGGTCCAATTTGATGATTTCCATCTATTTTGTCCGTTAACATTTTCAAATAGTGCTATTTTGTCCTTGTGTGAACGGTAAATTATTAGGATAAATTGCATAAAAAGGCCATAACTTTTGGGAGTTATTAAAATCAAGTCCTAAATTTTTAAATTTATTTACATTAGTCCAAAATTTTAATTAAATTATATAATTTTACTTTTTATCTTTGTATCGGAGTGAATTTTGTCCATAATTAAATTTATGTAATTACTTTGATACTAATTAGATAATTCTATCGAAAATCTTCAACGTAATAGGATTTCTTTAAATTACTATAACATTTCAAAAATATTTCTTTTGTATTAAATATGTGTAAATTTTGATTTTAACCAACAGTTAAAAATAAATATAATTATTGCTCTAAATAAAATTTTATTATTTAACAGATCACAAAAAATATAGAATACAAAGAATTAATAAAATCGACTCAAAATTAAAACTTCGTTGTAATAAGCCCATATCTTCCTTGTAATAACTCGTTCTATCAATAAAATTTATTCAACGAGTTTCGATTTTCAAATTCGATATTTTAAAAATGAAATCAAAAACCAAAATAAAGAAAACATACCCTACCCCGCAGCAGCTGGTGGTTTCGATCTAACATCAAAACCACCACAAAGAAGGGTGGTTGATCCACCACCACTAGATGGTGCCGTAGTGGTTCTTGGGGGTGTAGGTGGGTAGGGTAGGTTTTTCTTTTTGGTTTTTTGAATTTTTTCATTTTTAAAAATATCCGAATTCGAAAATCGAAACTCGTTGAATAAATTTATTGATAGAACGAGTTATTATAAAGAAGATATGGGCTTATTACAATGAAATTTTTAATTTTAGAATTCGATTTTATTAATTCTTTGTATTCGGTATATTTTTTGCAGTGATATATTCGTAATAAAATTTTATTTAGAGGCAATAATTATATTTATTTTTAACTGTTGGTTAAAATCAAAATTTACACATATTTAATACAAAAGAAATTTTTTTGAAATGTTATAGTAACGTAAAGAAATCCTATTACGTTGAAGATTTTCGATAGAATTATCTAATTAATATCAAATTAATTACATAAATTTAATTATTGACAAAATTCGCTCCGATACAAAGATAAAAAGTAAAATTATATAATTTAATTAAAATTTTGGACTAATGTAAATAAATTTAAAATTTTAGGACTCGATTTTAATAACTCCCAAAAGTTATGGCCTTTTTATACAATTTATCCTAATAATTTACCGTTCACAAAAGGACAAAATAAAGACTATTCAAAAGCTTAACTGACAAAATTGGATTAAATCATCCAATCGACCAAACGCCAAGAACTACCCAACTTTTTCTGGGCAATTTGAGCTACTTATTTTTATTTTGGACAATTTGCATACTTAAGCAACTTTTTCTGGATCATTTGCGCCAATTTCCCATTTATTTTTCAATAATCTCGATCAAAAGTGAGCTCTAAAGATCGAATCCAAACACGCCCTACATAAGCAGTCAGCGAGGTTTGGTGTTTAAGGAGAGCATCATACTGAAGTCGCGGGCAGGGAGGAGGCTGGAATCTTGATCCCAAATACCGAATCCGGAGCTCATTAATGGATCTCAATTCACTTATCAATGCTCTCTTTCCATCATGGACTTCGGTCAGTTTCTCTCTCTGTACAGTATTTCTGTCGTTGTACCGATTAGTTTTCGTGTTTGTTTGCTTAAAATTTGATAAGAATTGGAACAGGTTGCTATGCTGCTATCCTTCTTTACTTACTTGGGCGTCATCGGATCTATTCTACCGGGAAGGATTATTCCTGGGGTGATTTTATCAGATGGCACTCGACTCCACTACCGTTGCAATGGTTATATTCTCCCTACGATTCTGCATTGTGTTAGAAGTTAAATTTCACATCTTATTTATGCTATTAGGGTTTATTAGCTGATGAATTCTTAATGATTTTTAATTTTGCAGGTCTTTTATTGCTTATTTTGTTGGTTCTGTTACTTGGAATTGGTGCTTACACAGATCTCGTCTCACTCACTGTAAGTCTTATCCACCTTGCTTTTGAATATCTGTATTCTGTGGGTAGTTTGAAACAGAGACTACTGTGTGTTTTAAGTAGACATTCTAAAATCTCTGTGAATTTAACAGTCCAAATTTCACAATGCCTTAAAAAATGTAATAGTAGAGGGGCGAGCACAGCCAAATGGATGAATGAGGCAGTGGATTGTGAATCCACGTTGTGTAGATTAGTAGTGTTAATTACCATAATTCCCAATGCCGATTTGTAGAGCCACAGTAATCTACAACTTTATCATATTTTACAAACGAAGTATCCAATCAACAATAATAGGCACTCCTATTGTTTTTTGTTCGATATAGATGCAATAACGTCTTGATTACTATTATAGGCAATTGCAGATAGAGGGCTCGAGCTTTTGTCAACGACATTGATATTCAGTGTTCTTGTAAGTTACTGCATGTTTACTTTGCTTGGCCGATTGCTCATATACTAGTAGTTCAGTATTCATGAGAATCTGAATTGATATAATCATATTCTGCAACTTAGTTAAGATTATGGCTGTGAAGAACTGTTTGAGATAGTTTGATTTATTCAGCTTAAGCTGTCAGATGACCAACTAGAAAAAATAATTGAACTAACATCAAATGTGAACATAAAGAAGGGTTTGTTTGGTATAACATTTGTGAGGTACTTAAGAACTCATCTATCAGTGGATTCACTGGGGAGATGGCCCATGCAAAGACGTCCCATGTAGTCAAATCCTAATAAGTTTGGACCATGTTGAATCAAGTTTTTAAGATTGGATGATAACTAATAATTGGTTTATTTAAAATTTCAATATAACTATTTACTTGCTCTCAAGTTCTCTATGCTTGTGACAATATGCAGAAAAGTTTATTCTAGAGACTAAATGGTGGATTGTTTGCAGCGATTCCTATCATCGTTGATGACATGAACTTTCTCTTGATACTATCCTGTTGAAATTTTCATAGCATTTAATATATATATATATATATATATATATTATGTATGCCTAAAAAAGTGAAATAAAAGCTTGCCCGAGCACACGCTCAATCTAAAAAGAGCTCTGGCCAATTTCTAATTTGGATACAAGTTCCAATTTGTGATATCCAAATATTAGTAGTTGTGATTATCGTATCTCTTAGAGTTTGCAACCTTTTCCCATCTTCTGAATGTGATACATACATCCCAGGTTACATTGGCTCTCTATGTGGCTGGTCATCAATCCCGCGAAAAAAGCTCTTCTTTGAAGCCCCATGTTATGGGAAACTTTATCCATGACTGGTAATTAAATCATCTCCTTTCGTATGCAGATTTTTATTTGAGGTTTCTCTTAACTTTTAAGCTACATTTCTTGTACTTCGAGTTTACAGTTTAGTTGCTGCCATCCTAAGATGTAGCTAACTTCTTGATAGATACCATTAATATTCAAACCTTATAAGGACCAACTATGGTAAAGGTTTAGCCTTCTCACAGGGGGTGGGGGGTACAGAACTCCTATGTAAACTAATTAAAGAGAACCACTGCATAAAGTCTTGGCACAAGTGATTCTTGTTGTTTCTACAATGAATTTATATCTTTCTTATCGTACTGAGAGAGACTGCTTTACGAGAGATTGCCTTTGGGCTGTTTTTTTTTGTGTTTTTTATCGTTCTCCTTGTAGAGGCTGGAACAATGTTTCTTACGGAAAATCGAGTCTTCAGTTCCCCAATCTTCTGTTATGATAAGATTGCATATAGGTAAACAAAAGTGCTATGAAATATTATATTGGATGCATATAGAGGCTGAAGAAAAGTTTGAAATGATTAGATTGTTTGCATATTTTGTTTGTCTTAGTAGAACAGATTTGACAAGTTAGTTTTAACTTGTCTAACTACTAACTGAAATTAGAGAAGATGATTCGTAGTTCTAAAGATCAATTTTGGACAATTATGATATTTGCAATTCGACCTTATAATTATCTAGACAAAGGTCAGGAAAAAAGTACTGCTCTCATTACACTATCCCCTTTTTTTCATAATCTTTTGTTCCCCGTTTCTTTCATATAAAGTTCTAGCTTTATTTATGTCTTTCAAGACTGCAAACTGATCGATATACTATTCTAAGATTGCTGCATTGTATAGGTGGTTTGGAATGCAGCTGAATCCGGAATTCATGGGCATAGACCTCAAGTACGTTTCAATACGTGAAATACTCAAGTGTCTTCTGTTATGCCAATTGACTTTTTCATATGCATGGACAATTGCAGTGTTACCAAAACCCAGAAAAGCACGCAGAGTATATGATGTCATTTGTGTTTACCTCTCAAATTTGCAATCCAAAGTTGATAAACCATGAGACCATGTCCACTATGAGATGATAACTACATTTAACTTAGGTGGCAAAATTCCCCCTTTCCTTTGGAAACAATCACTCCATTTTCGTTTTTATTAACATAATATAATCCACTATGTGATTATTGCTATCAGATTCCACTTGCTTCTTTATATTAAGTTATTAATTATTGGAATATATTTATCTTTGGTATTTTGTTACAGTGGATCCAATTGTCTTGTAGATTCTTCTTTGTTAGAGCTGGAATGATGGGATGGCTTCTTATAAATCTTTCTGTTCTTGCAAAATGCATTCAAGAGGGCATCTTAAGCAGATCAATGATTTTTTACCAGCTGTTCTGTTTTGTAAGTAGCGATATCTTGATTTTCACGCGTTGAGTATGTCGACGTACATGTTAACTTGCTTATACTTGTATCTGCAGCTCTATATATTGGACTACTTTTTTCATGAAGAGTACATGACCTCTACGTAAGTCCCCCTCCCCCTCTTCTGTCTCTGGGAATGTAACTGTTGTATCAAATTACAGAGCTATTGTTCATTGGTTGATTCTATATCATTTAACTGCGAAGGTTTTCACTTTCGAATATCTTTGTTGTCATTTTTCTATAATGTCTCCTTTTAGAACCTTTTCTCTGCAAGTGGTAACTTAGGGCGACCTTTCCTGCATTTCCCATTTTTCAAGAATCAACGACGTTTCCTTTTGTAGCTCCTTATGTTGCATCTAACACATTTTGTGAATGAAATTAATTAAAGATGTTGACTTTCCATGTCTTCTGGACTACACAGCATGTGACTTTATAGACTTTTCTTGATAAACACTGTTTTCTTTTCTTTCTGCATTGATTTTCTGGATTAGATTTGCTTATTGGCCTATCATGATTGTTCACTCAGTTCAGGTTCATTTTCTAGGTTCTTATGGTTCACAAATACTGTGGTATATTCATTGTGGATCCTTCTGGATAATGCTCACATAATTTCAAATCATGGCACATTATCTGCCTTTTTTACATGGAATTAACTAGTGCTTGCATGGTTTACGTGGCTTGTCCTTACCTTATTTATGCACTTATTAACCATCAGATCTTTATTGATAGTATGCAATTATAACTTTGTTGCACCTGTTATATTCTTAGATGGGATATAATTGCCGAGAGATTGGGTTTCATGCTTGTGTTTGGAGACCTAGTTTGGATACCATTCACTTTCAGCATCCAGGTATATCAACATACCAATGCTTTATCAGAAATGTTCGAGTTATTTCATGGATATCTGGCAAATTATGTAGCATTAGTAGACAAATAGTGTAACAACCTCCATTGACAAGAAGAGGAGATTAGTCAACTACAATGAGTTACTTCAAACAATACAACCAAGTAGTTCTTGCCTATTGGCCACAAACAAATGTTAAAAAAAGAATAGCACCATTGGCATCTTGATTCTAAAGTCATTGAATAAACTTCCTTCTTAATTTTAATGATGTTCTTTTACACTCATTACAGTCACACATCGGCTCTCTCTTGAATGATTTAAACCTTACATAATCCTTACAGATGACATACAAGATACTATATATGCCTAGTAAGAAACCTTTGATACTTCCTCTCCGTCCCACAAAGATATGCTTGTATTCTATTTTGATCATTCCCATAAAGAAAGGCCAATTTCCTTAAATGGAGTAGTTAAAATATTAAGTTCCTTATATATCTCTATTGAATGTGCATTGTTATCAACAAAATAGAATTATTAAAGTGTAATAATTAATAAGTTAAATGGTGTATTAGGAAAATACTCTTACATTTTACTTTTCCAATAATATTAATTGATGTTTTCCGAATTCCTGTGAAAAAGTCAATAAGCCTATCTTTGTGGGGACGGAGAGAGTAAAATTTTGCTTGATTAAGCATGTACTAGCGTAAACATTTCTTTTGCCAAAAACTAACTTTTTTAGGTTATTGATCTTGTTGTCTCTGTCAAAGGGTTGGTGGCTTCTCAGGAACAGGGTGGAGCTAACCACAGCTGCTGTTATTGCAAATTGTCTTGTGTTTCTTATAGGGTAAATACTTTCAACTCCAGATATGCTATAGCAGTTACATATTTTCCTTTTCTTCATCATCCAATATCCCTGCCGACTGTCGTCTCAAAATATCATGTCTATTTCCTGCTTACACTCACTTTTGCGCACCTGTTAAGCTATTGTGTATTTCGAGGAGCTAACAAACAGAAACATGATTTCAAAAAGAATCCCAAAGCACTTATTTGGGGCAGGCCTCCACGAGTAATTGGGGGAAAGTTGCTCGCTTCTGGTTATTGGTAAGCTTTTGCATGACATTTTAAATTCATCATTTTGTCATCATAATTAACTCATTATGTTCTTGCATCTCTAAATGACAAATAATTTCTCTTTACAAACAATCATATCTCTTTTTCAGGGGGATTGCAAGGCACTGTAATTATCTTGGGGATTTGTTGGTGGCCCTGTCATTCAGTTTACCTTGTGGATTAAGGTAACCATCAAGTTTACTTTAATCAGTCCCAAGCCTAAGAAGTAACTCCTTTAATTTATTGCTCATCATGTATATGCAGCTCCCCAGTTCCATATTTTTATCCTATATACCTTCTAATTCTGTTAATATGGAGAGAAAGACGGGATGAAGCTCGGTGTGCAGAAAAGTACAAGGAAGTATGGGCAGAGTACAGAAAACTAGTTCCGTGGAGGATACTTCCATATGTTTATTAGCAGCAAATTAGGTTTTGCATCTTGCTTTCTAGTATCAATGTCTGAACATCGTTGAGCTTTTTAGGGGACGAGATGCACTTCACAGACGACCAGCCTCTTACAGAGGATGATACTGATGGAACCTCAATCCGATCGAGAAGGTAAGTGTATTGACAGTATTGTTTTTTGTGAACTGACACAATTCTTGAAACCAATGTGAGTTGTGGGACTTTAGGATACTTCATAAATTTTCAACATTTAGTAGCGCTCCAATGCCCACGATTGGGGCACGTGACATTATCTGATTCTTGCATTTTCGTATTCAGTGTTTGTCAAGTCTTTGTAGAGATATAAATGAGTGAAATGTTCAACGAATAGAAATTTAATGGTGCGAATGTAAGTTGTGTTTTAAAATAGAGTTGCAACTTGCATCCTAGTTTCATAATTTATCTGTCAATCTGAGTTTTCTTTGTCAATCTCGACTGTTTCACTAATAGGTATTATTATATCATTCATTTTGTTTATGTAAAACATGTACTACATGTATCCACTACTAGTTGTATAAAAAATGAATAATTCTTAATAGACATTTTATATTGATATTTCTAAGTGATATTTTAATATATCACTTTTTTATTGGATGATTGAGAATTGTATATATATCACTTAATACATCTCTTCATTATTCAATAAAAATATGTCACATTACTAACGTCATTTAAAAATATCAATTTTCGATATTAGTGAAAAACCACGCATGAGAGATAATTTAACACAATGTCTTAATAAGAGTTTGGAAAAAAAAAACCATATTTTGCGACTCTGGTAAACTTTGCTTAATGAACATCCGACGCGTAACTCATGAGTTTATTGAAAAATATTGTCTCTCTCCCTTATATATATATATTTTGCCTCCTTAAGTAATGGTTTGGAACTTGCAAGGAATAATTTACCCTACATTTTGACTTTTGTGAATCGACTTTTGTATTTATTCAATTATTGTACAATTTTCCCAAAAATACAAAGATGAGGACGATTCTTCCCTCGTGGGATGGGAGGATAACTCTGCTCCATGCCTTTATTTAATGTTACATTATCATTTATCATGTAGGTCAAATGACGAAGACATGTTATCGCAATTTATATTTTCAAAGTATCTCCTGCAAACATTCCACCAATGTGTGGGATTCCACTAACTTTTGAGAAATTATTTTTTTATTATTTTCTCGATTTCTCTTATAAATTGGTGGACTAACATTAAGAATGTCCTATTTTAGTTTCTGGTGTGTTATAGTTATGATACTCTCGGAGTATTTTTCGGTCACGTACGATCTCTGTTTTGAAAATCGAGATTAGATTCAAATCCAGTATGACGAAATGGTTTCAGCAATTCAGAAAATTTTTCGGCAACATCGTTGGTAGCCAATCAAAGTTTTTTCTATAATTTGGCATTTTCAAAACGGAGGTTGTACGTGACCGTAAAACACCTCGAGAGTGCCATAATTATGTCACATTAGGAAGTAATAGAATACCTCCAAAAATAACACACTAATCTATTAGTGAGAGATCATGATCTTATATTTTCGATGGAGTATGATTTATCCTCGTCACACAAAAAGAGACATATATAAATTTTAATTCTTCTAATTGCGACTAATGACTAGCCAACACAAATAGATTGAGTTGGCTAAATGGTTAGACTATGATTCACTATTCACTATAATGTAAAACGTGGCGAATTGGCAAAGTCAAGTCTTAAGGTATTTCGAGTTTAATTGAGTTTAAATGCAAGTTAAGCGAACTAAATGTAAAAAAATTGAAAAATATAACAAAACGATAAAGTCAAACTTCTAACTTAGGTGCTATTTAAATCAAAACTTTTAGAATGGAGCTACTTTTATTTTGATTTCTATCAATATTTTATATTTATTAAGGTTCATTTGTCGTGATTTATACAAATAAATATGGTCACGTCCAAACTAATCTTAACGCGGTTGTAAAATAACACTCGCAGACATTATGCTTAATTTTCCTGTATGGAAAAGTCATCCTAAAGAATCTGGTAACACGCCACCAACTTTTACATAATGTTCTGACTATGCATCGGCATGTTATTGGACTTCAAAAAATTCTTGATATGCCACAACTTTAAAATATTCTCTAAATGCGGCTAAACTTTACAACTGGTTCCTCATAAGTTATC
Source organism: Jasminum sambac (assembly GCA_018223645.1). Lineage (NCBI taxonomy): Eukaryota > Viridiplantae > Streptophyta > Magnoliopsida > Lamiales > Oleaceae > Jasminum > Jasminum sambac. The sequence goes on from CP073646.1 coordinate 36,273,688, forward strand.
CAACTTATACAAATGATTACTAATGATCAAATGGCCAACATATTGGTTATGTGTTTTCCTTCCCACCATCAGGGGTGATGTCATATGTCAATTATCGATCAACATATTGATATTTGATCTTTTGTGTATAAATGACTATGAACTATCGGTAACTGTAGTAGTAATATGGAATAATGCATTCGATGGTAGTTTCGGTGTATATTTATAGGTTAGGTGGGACTACATATATGTCTTAAAATTCAGTAGCATGTCGAGAACATTTTCTCAATTCATATGCAAGAGTGGGCATTGGTCGGTTCGATTTGGTTAGTACAAGGACCAAAACGGAATTGAAAGTTTTGGTTTGGTTTCACTAATTCATAAAAACCGAACTGTTTCGGTTTCAATTTTGATTTAGTTTCGATTTTTATTTCGATCTTGATGGCATGAATGTTTATCAATTTGCAAAATTTGAAACTTGAAAGTGTTCACATATCACAATTACCTCAAATAGATTCAACAATTTAAATTAATAGATTGGTCAAGTGTAAACAAGCAACTAAGCAATAGGCTCAAGTGTAAACAAGCAGCAAAGTAATAGGCCAAACAATAGAATATGGATGGTTAAGCAATACTGCAACGGGCTACATAGTTCTGGAATGATCTAACTGTCTAAGAGTTGACAAGTTTAAGTGGGGTTATGGACTATTGGGCCCTGAGAAGTTGGGCCATCAAACTTTAGGTGTTACATAAATGCCGGGACACTAGGTAGTAGGCAAATTGAAAAGGAACTATGTTAGGAATTGAGGTTTCATCCTAAAAGATTAATTTATTAGGTGAAGTAGCTCAATTCTTTATTAACTAACCACTTAATTCATATTTAGTAGATGTTGGACTGTGTTTACATATCCCCGACAATGCCCCCTTCCGAATGAAGTACCAGATCAACTTGCTCTTCTTTAATTAAGAGTTCACATATCCAGCTTTCTCTTAAAAGCCCAACTCTTCTATCGGCCTGGTCATCGTCTTATGTAATATAACCACCTTAAGAGCCAATCCACATGCTCTATTAAGGTCCAACAATTCCAATACGTCTCCACCACAGCTTTACATGGGTACACCACTTTAAGAATCAACCATGAACTTATTCCTTGGCCTCAATGATTCAATAAGAGCCCACCAACTTCATAATGGATTGTCTCGCGTGTATACTTAGCTAAATATGAGCCTTCACTCTGATACCACTGTTAGAGATGGAGGTTTCATCCCAAAAGGTTAATCCATTTGGTGGAGTAACTCAATTCCTTATTAACCAACCGCTTAACTCATAGTTAGCCAATGTAGGACTTTATTCGCATATCCCCAACAAACTATACTAAAATGTAAACACAATTCGGGATTCATTCGATTTTTTGGTTTTCAGCCATAAAACCAAAGGCTCACCAAACATTAAAAAAAAAAAACGAATTTAATTTTTTTTGTTAAACCCAATCCGATTTGGTTTCAATTCGGTCCGCCCCATCCCAATTATTTTGCCCACTCCTATTTATATGACATACTAGAAATTGTTTTAAGGTGTAGAACGTGACCGAAGTGTTTGAAAACTATAGCGACATCGGTATTCCATACCATTCGTTTGATATGTACCAACTTCAAAAAGTTGATAGAACATGTCACCCTAGTCATGCGAAGCAACAAATGATCTGATGTGAACGATGTCCAACAAAATTTTTGTTTGCTCCATAGAAGATGTTGTTAATTTATTTTAATTTATTCGAATGACGTATTAGATGTGTGATTGAAAATTGAAAAATATATTAAAAATATAAAGTAATTATATGATGATTGAAAATAATGAAAGATAAAAAGTTAATAGAAAAAAATGATATATAGAACAAACCTAGCTACAATAGAGCAGGTCCTTTTCTTAAATCTCTGTATTAAACATTTTTAACCTTGCAGTCTAATTCAAGTGTCACGTAATATATGTAATGTAAATTTTTTTGCATAATAACCCTTAATTCAAATAATTTTATATTTTGTTTTGACGGATAACCATCATATATGTTTGATGTAAGTTATCCAAAAAAAAAAAAAATTTGCTGTTGCTAGCTACTAAAGAAAAATTTAAAAAAATATAAAAGGAGTTACTAAATCAATATAATAAGTGATTAAAAATAATAGTAAAAGGAAAAAAGATTTCCTAAATAAATTGCATCAAACAAGGTCATATATATATATATATATATATATATTCACCTCGCTGCCTAAATGGAGTAGTTCATTGACTTGCAAATCTACTTGTGCAGTTATCATCGGCTCTTTAGGGGGGTGTTCTTGCGAAAAGAAAAAAATTGAAATGAGTGTTTGTCTTCACTTTCTTCTGAAAAAATCTTCCTCCCCTGTCATAAATCTAAACTCATCAATTTTTTTGAATTTACGAAAAAATTATGTTTACTGAAGAATTCCATTATCAACAAAAGGTGAACTAGTTGATTACAATAAAAAAAAATCTTAAAATACACAAATATATATAAAGTAAATGCAAAATCTTAACCGAGGATGTGACAAAGTTACTATAATATCCCCTTGAATAAGGGGGGCATACCTTCATTTAGCGCATCTCGTTAGCGACTATCCACAGCTTATTAACATGTACCAAAATTAAATAAAAATTCTTCACCCAATTTTACTTTATTTACAAAGACTATTAATGAGGAATGAACAGAAATACAAAAGTATATACCGCTGAACGCAGACGTCTTTACTTTCCGGCCATAGCTAAGCGAGGGAGATAAATTTTGGGGAGAGAAGAAACTGACAAGTTTAGAGATTCAGTAATGGCGGTTTTAGGGTTTTGAGTTAAAAATTTTTGTAATTCGGTACAATATTGGATGATGGAAATGGCAGGTAGACGATCAAACTATACTTTGTTGAGTCAAATTCCCGACGACCCATTGTCACAGCAGCCTCCGCAGAGCCGGATCGGAGCGGCGATGCTCCCGCCGTCGATCGGTTTGCAGAGACAGTCGAGCGGGAGCAGCTTTGGCGAGAGCTCGATCTCCGGAGACTACTACGTTCCTTCAATTCCTTCAAACCCCGATATGGCGTCCTGCGGCCATTTGAGCAATGGAGGTAGCGGGGGATCGAGGTGGAAACGGAGTGTAGGAGGCTCGTGGTCGTCGAAGAGCTGGGCGCAACAGACAGAGGAGAGTTACCAATTGCAGTTGGCTTTGGCTCTTCGACTGTCTTCTACAGCTGCTTCTGCTGATGATCCCAATTTCTTGGATCCCGTGCCAGATGAGTCGACATCACGAGCTTCTTCATCGCCTGCTTCTGTCGAGGCCATGTCCCATCGGTTTTGGGTAACACTTTCTATTACTTTTCGAATAGAATTGTGGAAGTAGAGCAGTCTTTCTTTCTATTATTATTGTTATTATGTTATATTTTTCTACTTCGATTTTGGGTTTGGTCTTCCCATTCAGTTGTGCATTATGATGATACGTGTGGATATTGACATTGTGAATATATACACAAGCGTGGAACTTAAAAGTGGGAGGTTTTTGGGAATTGAGAAATCTGGCAGGCCTTAATTGGCCGGATATGACAGCAATTGAAGTTTGTGGTTTCTGGAGATAGAATGGTCGACTTTTAAGGAGGAAGTAAATTTGCTTCTTTATGGATGAGCATGCTTATGAAGGCTCCGAAAAACGAACTCTGTGGAAAGTAGTTAGACCTATTATATGCTCCATGAGTTGAAAACAGGTGCGAGGATCTCATTTTTGTAAAGTAGTATGCTATCAAAGTGATAATACCATTGTTAAGGAATCTTTGTGGCAAGCTATTAACGTTCCAGTATAGAAATCAATTACTACCTTGGAACAACTCCTACTGAAAAAACTGATCACTATTAAATTGAAAGACTATTAGTTACATGTGGATCAATTGTACACCTGTACATTTAGGCTATCATAATTGTAGTTTATCCATTTGCAGTAGATTCCAGCTTTAGTTAATAAACATGTCTTTCTAATAACAGTATAGAATTATCTTGTGAAACATTGTTTGGGAATACTTTCTGTGTACTCGAAGAACTTTAGGTAACCTTTAAGCTCGGTGGCCTCTCCTTTCTATGGTAGCCATATATGGAGAATAGAAGCAAACCTGGTAAATATCGCTTGTCAGGAAGTTGGTTTCATGAAATATTGGTAAGGGCATCCCAGTTTGAATAATTTGGAAAGTGAAAAAGAAGTATTAATGGGTCTCAAGGGATCACCGTATGCAAGGTGCAATTTGTTAGCTGTTGTTTCTAGGTACAAAACTGATTTAGTTTCTTTTGTCTTTCCTGTTATGTAGAGTATGAGGATACGTTCAAATATCTGCAGCTGATGTTGGTTTGACTTCTCATAGTATTTTGGGTAAAAACTTCTCATTCTTCTTATTTTGCATTAGGTAAATGGTTGTTTATCATATTTCGACAAAGTGCCCGATGGGTTTTACTCAATCCATGGAATCGACCCTTATATTTGGACTGTATGCTCTGATCTTCAAGAGAATGGCCATATTCCATCAATTGAATCGTTAAAGATCATGGATCCTGGTGCTTTGTCTTCAATTGAAGTCATTTCAATCGATAGGCGTAGTGATCCCACCTTGAAAGAGCTCCATCATTGGATTCACAATGTGTCCTGCAGGTGCATCAACACAAGAGAAGTTGTTGACCAGCTCGCAAATCTAGTTTGCAACCGTATGGGGTAAGCTTTAGCAGCTCCTACTTAGAATTCCTCTAAGAACATTTCTTGTGTGTGTCTCCCCCAACCACAAAAGCCAAATAGTGTGAAGGGGTAAAAACCTATTCTTTTGTGGATTGGTTGAGGAAGAAGGTAAAAGAGGGCCTTTTTCCCCTCCTTTTCTCCTTCACTTTTCTCTCTAACACTAGAAATGCTCTTATGTTCATGTTTCTCCTTTATTCCTGTCATATTTAAGTTTTATTGCTTTCTAAAGTTTTGCAGCTTCCCATGGTGAAGATAACTTGTTTTCCATCTGGAAAGAGCATAGCAATGACCTGAAGGACTGCTTGGGATCAATTGTGCTCCCTATAGGTAGCCTGTCTGTTGGACTTTGCAGACACCGCGCACTGCTATTCAAAGTATGTATTGATACTGTTTTATGAAAATTATTGTTTGGTTTGATATGTATAATTCGATGGAAGTTGCTAATTTTGGTGTGATATACTTGCCTGTACTTTAACTAAGAAATCCAAATCATCTCATGGTAATATTCTCGCCATCATTTTTATCAGGTTTTTCTGTATCATATTTCTCATTTAAAGCCTCAAGATTCCCTACTGGCATGAGATTATTACTCTTCCCTGCACTTACCTGTGTCTGCAAGTGCATGTAGAACCTTATTCTTTTGGAAGCTAGTTTACCCTTTGCTTTGGAATGCCCATTTTAAGTATTGGATTTCTAAGTTGCACCTGAATATGATTTTTGCAGGTTCTAGCAGACATCATTGGTTTGCCCTGTCGAATTGCCAAAGGTTGTAATCATTGTACAAGAGATGATGCGTCCTCATGTCTTGTTCGATTTGGACTTGACAGGTATATTTATGTTATCATGCTTATCTGATTGACTGCCTTGAGACAACAAAATCAGAACTGCTTAAGTCGATGGAAAGAATTATATTCCCGAATTATTTTGTTAACCTTGCGTTTGTTCTGGCGACAGCTTGGATTGCCTACATCTTTTATTATTTATTTATTATTTATTTATTTATTAATCTTTTTAGGGCTGATTATGGTGTTATGTGATTTAGAGCTTGTTGTTTTGGGTATAAAGTTGCTATGCGCGGTATTCCTTGTGTGGTTAATATTGTATTGGAAAATGTGTGTGTAGTTGAAAAGAGGAGAGAGAAAAGTTTTGTGTAACTTTATACCCAGAAGAACAAGGCCTTAGCTAAAACTCTTATGTTGCAATTGTTTATCTCTGTTTATAGTTTATGAGTGGCTGACTGCGATGTCTAAACAAGCTACATGGTCCTTTTTCTCAATAGTTTCACTTCTTTGAGGCCTATGAGAGCTACTTTGAGTTCGCGGGTGTCAGTTGGTCGGCAGTCTTATATAGTGTTGCTATAACTTAATTCAAAAAGTTCTTAATCTAGGGCTGCTAACACTGTGAAAAGGGGCACACAATGTCTTAGATGATTTAACTATTATTCAATTGACATCACAGGGAGTATCTAGTTGATTTGGTGGAGAAGCCTGGATGCTTATGTGAGCCAGATGCATTGTTAAATGGTCCTTCAACTATCTCGATTTTTTCGCCTCTGCGCTTTCCAAGATCCAGAGCTGTTGAACCTACAATTGATTTTAGGTTGTTGGCCAAACAGTATTTTTCGGACTTGCGAATGCTTAATCTCGTGTTTGATGATTCTTCAGCAGGTAATGTTCTCTATTTTTCTTTGGTCTTCATGTCCTATGTAAGATAACTGAGTTTTGATTGGTGATTCAGGAACCTCAATTTAAGGCTACTGTTGTAACGAGAACCCTATTTATGGCCAATTTGTGTATAATCTAGTCATATTTGTAGCGAATTTATCCTAGGAATGGATTTTCACTCAGTATCTGCTGAATATTCAGGTTTTCATTTTACTTTGCTTGGATGTTGACCCAACTACATCTGATCCTTTTGCCTCAGAAGAATGTCTTTCCGAGCTGTCTTTAGTAACTAAGCTATTGCCTAATGCCTATGCTAAACAAAAAAGAAAAAGAAAAGTAAAGAAAAGCAAAGAAAGAGATAAAAATGAAGTTATTTCATATGCTATCTAGGGTCATGTCTTATTCTTTTAACATCAATGATTGTTTAATCCTCTAGATTTACTTCTCTTCTGTTCTCTTCTTCTGTATGGTATAGTTCTTCCTAGTTTGTTTTCATACTTGAAATTCCCCAGGCAAAAGTAAAAGTTGTACATTGTCTTTGAATAGTCGCATGAGTCAATGAGACTTTATTATCTGATTGTACATTCCATCAATATCCTGTATATTGTGTGCCAAAAGATGAGCGTCTTCGAGTAGAGGTTAAAGTTCCTTTGATGTTTTCTGTTATTTTGATGAATATGAATATGACTACAATGTGCTGCCTTCCTCATAGGTTTTGGATTTTCATGTATTCTAGTTGGCGATGATTCTCATTACACACGTATTATCCAGAGCTGTGTTGCACTAATGCCATCAATTATTTTTATGATCTATATTACACTAATGCACTTAATAGTGATGACTGATGGCCATCCTTTTGAGGGTTTGTTGGCAGCTGGAAATATTATCGATGGCAATATGAAGGACTCTGGACCAACAGAACTTCTACCATTGGACAAAATGGCCCTCAGGCCAGCTCAAGCAATCAAGATGAAGTTTCGCAGTTACCACAATTTCCAACAAATTCCTGGATAAAGGTTCTTGATAGAGAACTATTGTTTTCCCAACCGTCTAATCTTCTGAATGTAGTCAACGACTCAGCCCTTCCAAAGCATATACCCCCAATCGTGCATAATGATGTTCAACCACTTATTGCATTGCCAGATCCTATGATAAGCCCTAGCAGTGAAATGAATTTTGTTGAGAGGGGTCAAATGGTTCCATCTAAGTCAAGCAGAGAACTTGCATTTGATTTCGAAGATCTGATCATTCCGCGTAGTGATCTTGTTCTGAAGGGGACAATTGGATCAGGTGGTTCTTTTTTTTCTTCTTCCGAAGCAATGCCTTGTGCAGACCCCATAATACATTATCGTCTCTCAGAGAGGTGACTTTTAAGTTGTATTTGACTTTTCTATCTCATAAGTGGCTTGTTTGTTTTTGTAGGTTCATTTGGAACAGTTCATCTTGCTGACTGGAATGGTTGTGTAAGATATCTGTACCATGTTCCAACAAAGTGCATTTTGTTCTTTGTTCTCTTGTGCCTTTACTCCATTCACCTTCCTGACTTTGTTCTATCTAAAATTCATTGTCATTGAAATCAATAATCAATAACATGAAAAGATGCAGTTTCCGTTTATCACGTCTGCCTTTAATATTGACATTTCTCATCTTACAAAGGGGGCGGGGTACTTTTTCAGGAAGTTGCTGTGAAGGTTCTCATGGAACAAGACTTTCTTGGGGAGCGATTCAAGGAATTTTTACGGGAGGTACATGTTAGCTTCCCCACATTTTTACTCTACTTTTTTCATCACATATTTGATTGATTATGTAGCCTCTCTTTTTTGTGGTCATTAGGTTGCTATTATGAAACGATTGCGACATCCAAATATTGTGCTTTTAATGGGTGCTGTTACGGAGCCACCAAACTTGTCCATAGTCACCGAATATTTATCGAAGTATATTTATATCAATTAATAACTTCCTAGACATTAGTTTCCATGTAAAACAATGTCTTGGTAGAGGATTTTGCTGACTGGTGGTATGGTTTTATTTCCATTATCAGAGGTAGTTTATATGTACTTTTGCGTGATCCCACTGCAAGAGCAGCGCTGAATGAGAGGCGCCGGTTGAGCATGGCTTATGATGTGGTATGTATTCACATCTTTAATATATAAGGTCCCCATGTAACATTTCTAATCTCTTCTTTCTATCGTTCACGCACATGTGCATGCCAAGGTTTTGCTCTTTCTGAGTTATTTTGTTTGTACAGGCAAATGGGATGAACTATCTCCATAAATCCAATCCACCCATTGTTCATCGAGACTTGAAATCTCCTAATCTTCTAGTTGACAGAAAATATTCAGTTAAGGTAAGATAATGAATATATTCTGCATGCAAAGTCCTTTGTTTTATTACGCATAATTAGGGGTGGGCATCTGGTCGGTTGGGTCGGGCAAAACCGACTAGCCGAACTGGAGGTTCGATCACTGCATAATTTTTTATTTTTTTATTTTTTTTTAATTTTTGGCAACCTAATCGGTTTTCGGGTTGACAAATGTTGACAAATGTCAATCTGAAAACCGACCTGATTATTGTACAACCCGACCCTAACCGATTGAGGTCGGTTTGGTTCGGCAGGTTGCTGTCCGGATGCCCACCCCTATGCGTAATGGCTAGATAACCATTTTGTGAAGCATTTGGTATGGTGACTGATGAGCTATAATAGCTTTTTCATAATGGTGGACGTACCAATGCTGTTCTATTTTTGTGATGCATTTAAGTTTTTGGTGGTGCTAATTGATTAGACATCTTGTTTCTTTTTGGTGACAAAAGTTCAATTCATCTGGCACCATGAAATGCATCACATGTACAAAAGAGTTTTCCAGATGAAACAATTTTCTATTTTGTCTAAAATGTTGACAAAATATTAATGTGGCCATGTGGGCGATTGCATAATTACCCACCACAATAATATGCTAACAGATTTCATCTTCAGAGCATTATTAGACATTTTCTTTCTTTTTTGATCAATCTTATTCTTATGCCTTACTTCGAAAATCTCCACAATCTCCCATTATCTCTATCTCATCTCGGATGGTTGCTCCAATCTGGCCTCTTGACATCGAACATTCTTTTCAATGTCAAGTTTTTTGGTGTCACTAAAGTACTTGGTTTCAATGTTCCTAATCGTTGTTCCACATATTACCTACGCCGATGTCTTCTATCAGGTCTGCGATTTTGGACTCTCCCGTTTAAAAGCAAAAACATTTCTTTCATCAAAGACAGCTGCTGGAACTGTAAGTTCATTTGCTTTAAGATACAAAGATCCGATGCCTTAGTCTGCAGCTGATATCGAAGAATTTTTCTTCTGTTTTCAAAGCCGGAGTGGATGGCACCTGAAGTTCTCCGTGATGAACCATCAAATGAAAAATCAGATGTCTACAGTTTTGGTGTGATTTTGTGGGAGCTGGCAACACTGCAGCAACCATGGAGTAATTTGAATGCAGCACAGGTATGAAATTTTGAAGCACATTCTTGGATGAAATTGTAGTCGTTGGAAAATAACATTAATCTCTCTGGTGCTGTGGCCAGCTGAATATGCAAATGAAGTTGGGTTGCGGTTGAGATGTATTCAAAGTAAACATACATGAGCAGTTATTATTGAGTTTCAAGGTGTTAAAATTTAAAGCATGTCTGCTTAATAATGGAAATGCCTATAAACAGTGTGTTTATGATCATGTGTAAATAAGTGATCAAGAAATGGATTGAGAAGATGTCTATGAAGAAGAAGTGGTTTGGAGATTATGCACGTGTTTAAGCGAGTGTTTCTTCAAGAAAACAACTTATCCAAACATATGTCTAGCAAATTGTTAAAACTGGTAATTTTACACCTCTTATCATATCACAGTTTCAGCTTAGCTTTGTCCTATTTATCTCTATACCTAATTTATTGGATAAATATGACATATTGACATTTAAAATATTGATATCATGAAACTGGTTAAAAGTACATCCATGTATCATGAAACTGGTTAAAAACACTTAAACTTTGATTTCAAGTTGCTTTTACGGTTTTACCTGGTTATGCCTTGGTTTTTGGTTTGGGTGAGATGGAATGAGTGGATGGTGCTATGCACTTCCATTACATGTGACACACATGGTGCTGAAGATGTCGACCTTCCTGCTAAAATAATATATATAGAAGAGGAGACGAGCCCTGAATTTGCTGATATATAGTGCCAGGACCTTATTTAGATGAAGACGCTCCCATTTAATGTAGATGTGATATTTTTCATGATATTCCTCCTTATCCGTTAATCTTCCCTTGTTTAGCATCATACTGAATGAATTATAGTGAAATCCCACTCTAGTGATTAAACTACTCATAACATTCGCAATAGTCAGCTCTTGTAGTCATTAAATCATTGCAATTTTTCTAGTCCATTCTGTAGTCGTTTGTTATTATTATCATTGTTTTCAATATTTTTTTAGAATTCATTTAGATGACAAGTCTTAACTATGTCTTCATTAAATTTAGGTTATAGCAGCTGTTGGTTTCAAGGGTAAAAGACTTGAAATTCCAAGCAGTGTGAATCCTCAAGTAACCGCCATAATTGAAGCCTGTTGGGCAGAGTGAGTGACAGTACTATTTGTGTTTGATTTTGTGAATTTCGGGAAAACCTTTTTCTTTTTATTTATTTTATTACACTGTTACATTTATTTGTAGAAAACAAACTTGGCAATGACAACAAATTTGAGATGCGTTTTAATCCCAACAAGTTATGCTTAAAATTGTTGTGTTCCAATGTTGGATTTACTGAATAAGTGGTTACTTCTCAATCCTTTCGGCTTTAATTCCTTTGTCAATTCTTTACCCCCATTGTAGATGTTTTTCTTACCTTCCAGTCCACATGCACTGGTATTTTGTTGAGAACCAGATTCCTTCAAACCGTTTCTAACAGTTATTAGCCTGTGTAAAGTTGAATTTGTTCACCAAAATATTTATGTGCCTCAAACTTACACCAGGTCATCAGATACAGTGCTTGGAATTTTCAAATGTTAACCAAGGATTATACGTCATTTTCTCTTTACTCACGTTGATCAATAATAATGCATTGCAGTGAGCCATGGAAACGCCCCTCCTTTGCCAGCATCATGGAATCTCTGAAACCTATGATTAGAACATCCCCTACAAGTCAAGCAGGTCGTGCAGAAATCCGCATGCTCCCGTGAAAGAGTTGGCATCTTAGTAGCATATATCGAATTGTGGCAGGATGAGTACTCCGATTAAGGTTTGTCCAACTGGAATCTCCTGTATGACTTCTACAGGTTCTATACTAAGTCTCTTTTGTTTTGGGGTGGGGGTGTTGATTTTGCTAGATGCTAAACCTGATATAGTATCTTCTTTCCCAGAGTAAGTGAGTCTAGGCTGTTGGATATGTTAACCGCCAATTTTAGTACTTTCAGTTTTTGATCTCGTGCTGGGAATGAATATATGTCGTATCAGAGTGGTAACAGAGGGACACCTCATCAGTGATTGTGTTTGGAATTGTTTTCTGAGTCCTGGCTAGTGTCCTCATGAATGCGTTTACCTACCCACTTTTGTCAATTTTCATGGTCTACCAAGATCTGTACAGCACGACGATCAATGTCTGCAAGTAAAGTAGGATCTAACTAAAGATCTTTCCTCGCTCATCTATGAATATACGTATACCTTCTCTTCCAATTCTTGCCTGAAAATTGCGATAATGATTGAATCTTTGTTCATATGAGTATCCATGATGTTCTTTCTGAATGTTTAGTAACCTACGGAAGACAGATGGCTGCACACATGCATTGGATTTGATATGCATTTGCCTCAATTAAAGAAGTGAGCATATATGGGGGGAAGGGCGTCTAAATACTAATTATACCTCTAGCTGTCATAGATTGAGCTGTTGTTTTGAGAATTTCGTAGCATGTACTGAAAAAAATCTGCATTTTATACTTTTGCAGGCTTGTTCGTGTACATATTACTTCGAATGACTTCAGGATATACTAATTTTATGCAACCCAAGATGATGTCCATATTGTTACACAGCATTGTAAAAATTAGAATGGAGAAGTTTGCATATCATATTGTATTTATGCGCTTGGAATTGGTAACGTGTTCATACAAATCCCTTGCGCATCAATTATGCTGTAATTCACAATTAGCAATTTTGTTTCAATTCGGAATATAGTACTTTTGTTAGAAAGGCGGGGACAAATTGCGAAGAGTTCCCCAGCTCGATATTGCATATATCTTATTGATACATGAAGTGTTTTTTTCTTTTTTGGAATAAATACATGAAGTGTTTATGCTTTTCAAATATCATTTTAGCATTTATAACCAATGAGTTATGTTCTCTACCTCATGGGGGAGGACTCTGCATCTTCATTGCCATGTCAGCACTAGGGATGCATTGTCAACTTTCAGGTTGACTGTTGATGCATATTGTTCTTGGCCATCAACATCATTCTATAACTGAAAGGATATCAGTTCTCAGGTTGCCGCATAGTGCTGTTGTTCTGGGATTCTAGTACATCAAATGACACTGGTGAGTATAAATCGGCCCTCTGTCTCTATGTATTGATGAAACGAAACCCCTTTTTCTTTGGTAAGAGCTGTATATTCAACAATCTCGAGATTTATGAAGGGGAAAGGCAGGAGGGGGGAAGAGAGGCAGTGGCGACTTAAGAGTCCCTAGAAAAGGAAAATTGCCGCCATAGGCAGAGGCTGACGCTGTCAGAAGTCAAAAAATAAATGAGAGCAAAAGGACGGCTGGTGCTAAGGGTTAAATGTCAAAATCGGCTGACCATGTCATCTGGGTGGAACCGGTTTATCTCATGCTGTCTGTGTATGCATCGCATTCGGCCCATCTATATATATTTGAACAATGGTCACCAAATTTTGAAGTTGTAACCAATTATTCAGTGTATTTTTAAATAAGGCAAATGTTCATCAAATATTGTTTATTGTTAACGATCAAACATTCATTAACCCAAAATTTAAATGTACTTGGGAACTATGTGCATATGTTTGACGATGTCATTCATGGAGTGAGTGAGGTTGATTATTGACAAAATAAATTCATCTATAAGAACCATTTTAGAAGAAAAACTGAACATACCGTCAGAAACACCACATTTTCAAACAATATTTGTGCCGCATTTTTGTGGTTTCTAATTTGTCCGACTTCAGTGAATTATGTGTACCAATAATTAGTCTAGTTGGTTTCATATAGGATATCGTCGATCACGTTGGTACATTCTGTATTAGAATTAAATATTGAGTTAGTGATTGATAGTTGCGAGCATTTAGTTACATTTCAAAATACAGTGAGTAAAAATTATATTTTCAAAGTTCAGTGACTATTCATTAAATTTACCCATATATATACCAAACTTGTTTTGGTCCCATAAGTGTGGATTGAGATGACTTTGAGAAAACATCTTATTGGATATCAATTTACGCCCAATTAATTTCAAATATTCAACCAAAAATTTGTATCACCAACAAACGGAAGTCCAAAAACACCAAAACAAAATTCTTTATCGTTAGCTTTAAGACCTAAGGGGTTTGACAGAGATAACCGGAGTTGAGTTTGAGAAGAACGAGGTTTGTTCTTGATGAATCTACGTGGACAGAAGAGATCCAAAATTGTTGAGAAGTGTGCGTCATACACTTGAAGACTCTTTTGAGTTTTACTGGTCGAAGTCATGATATATTGCCATTTAGTTGGGTTTAAACCAATACTTTTAAATATCTTTTCTTTTGCATTGATTTGACAAGCATTGTACGTTGGGTTCTTAATCTCTTGAAGAGTTTTTTCAGGGTTCTTTTATTCTTGACCAAATTTTGGTGTTTATAGTTTCTCTTCTTAAATTTGTTATTGAATTATTATTTGTGATTGGTTTCGGATATTAATCTGGTTAATTAATTGATTGATAATTAATATTCAAAAGCGCTAGAAACATCCATTCCTCTCTCCCTAGGTGCTGATTTGGATCAAATTGCTGATAGACCAATTTTTCGCGATTCTTTTTTATTTCTTCTTTGTGATATTGAGAATAACTGTTCAAACCGATGACTAGAAAGGTCATCAATCTTCTGCGCCACTATATTCAACTCAGGATAAAGATCCAAGACAATACTAGAACCCTATCCACTATCACTAGTTTAATAATTCAAGAGTATTCTAAAAAGCATAAAACGCGGCAAAACGTTAAGGAAATGCTTTGTCTTTTTATATTTTTTCGCGCTTTTGTTCACAGCATTTTACCCGTACTTCATGCTTTTGCACAATTAGATGTGCTTTATGTACACTTTTTAATGCTTGTAGAACATTGGCCAAATGCAATCGAGTTTCATAGTTTTGATCTATTGAAGTAATTGATTTTGGATTGATTAATAATGAGGTCTAATTCCATATCGTGTTCTTGTTTGATGATGATGATGATGATGATAATAATAATAATAATAATAATAATAATAATAATAATAATAATAATAAAAGAAAAAAAAAAGAGTTTTCACATTCTGATAGATGTGTTTATCATTATTTTGTGAAATTAAAATGTTAAAATACCTCTGTTCTCTTCCCATTTTGTTGACCTAAAATTTGAGAGTCACGAGTCAAATCTCACAAAATACATTTTCTAAAAGGTTGAGGACGAAACGTGACCAAAAAAATTAATCCAAACAAAATTGTGTCTTCGTTAACAAGTTAGAGACGTTAAGGTGAAATTCTCCACAAGGAAATTATGACGTTGGAAGGATGATCTCCTCCTCACGCCATACGCCAATTTTTTCAAAAAGGCCCCGCCAGTCCCTCCACCAGTGAAAGATTTTATATGAGCGTTCTTCACACGCGAGATTATCAAAATTGTATGACGTTGTTTGCATACACATTATTTTCTCGTATTAATGCATTTTTACTTTCCAAAAATTGCCAGCCGCCACAGTGGCGAAAGCATGAAAGTCGCCCTAAGCGACGGATTACTTGGAGGAGGGGTCGAGATTCAGCGATAATATCTACGGCCCATTTTTCTACCCATCACTGTATAAAGTCCGTGACTCAGATCCTCACCTTCCTCCGCACTCGTATTTCTTACATCTCCCCTACCATTTTTCTCTCTCTAATTCTTCTGTTTTCTTTGCTCGAGAATAATCAATCATGTCTTGCTACAAGGGCAAATACGCTGGTAACTATTTCCTCGGCCTTTTCCTTTCTTAATATCGTGTATTTATCACAGTGACAAAGAAGTTATGGATTTTAGTTGATTATTAAAGCTTTGCTGGCTTTTCTTCATTCGATTTGTTTAATGTTAATCGGATCCGGAAATCATTTGAATGTGTAATTTCTTGTTAATTGTTATTCGTAAAGTTCATTGACCGATCTAGGATTTGATATAGTTCTTATGTATATCTATACAAAAGTACGATTTGATCTTTCATCTATTTTTTGTTCATGTATATGAATTAGATATGTAGTTGGATGTATCTGTCTGTGTGGCGAATTGCTATATTTGAATTATCTATTATTTAAGTTCTCGTATTTAATTTCATCGGATTGGATCCTTGTTTTATGCGTGCTTATGGCATCACTCAATCCATTTCTATATGTCTTAGCTATAATGAATTTTACTGAAATTATTCAAGTGCTTGATCTGATGTTTAATTGAATACGTATGACACACAAATCTGAGAATTTCAGTAAGAATTTATTATGTACAAATTGTATTTAGATCTCTCTTGAAGTCTGGTTTGATCCATCATTTTGAGACAATAGTTGCTCCGATTAATGGCATTGGGAACTCGATTTGTTATGTACTCAATTAATCATTAATTGCATATTAATTTCTCTAACTGCGTCTAGTTTCTTTGGACAATGTGTTTGAGAATACCATGTGATATATGGCGTAGTTTAGGACACTGGCACAACTAAGAGAATGGTGTTACGGCGATATGATGTCTAGATCTGCTATTAGCAAATCCAGAGATCACGTATTTGTACTTTAGCCCTCGAGCTCTGTATTTGTGGAATACTGACCAACTTTTTCTCTTTAGATGAACTTATTGCCAATGCTGCATACATTGGTACCCCTGGAAAAGGTATCCTTGCTGCTGATGAGTCTACTGGCACAATTGGCAAGCGTTTTGCTAGCATAAATGTTGAGAATGTTGAGACAAACAGGAGGGCTCTACGTGAGCTTCTCTTCACCGCCCCTGGTGCTCTTCAGTACCTTAGTGGAGTTATCCTTTTCGAGGAAACTCTATATCAGAAAACTGCTGCAGGTATGTAGTTTGAAGATGTTGTAATTCATTGTAAATTCGTTGTCAAATTGGATTCACAAGTTTCTAACTTGAAGTGCAAATATTTGCAGGCAAACCTTTTGTTGAGGTCTTGAAAGAGGGTGGCGTTCTCCCTGGAATTAAGGTCGACAAGGGTACTGTTGAGCTCGCTGGTACCAATGGTGAGACGACCACTCAAGGTCTTGATGGCCTTGCCCAACGCTGCCAGCAGTATTACACTGCTGGTGCTAGATTTGCTAAATGGAGAGCTGTGCTCAAGATTGGTGCCAATGAACCATCACAGCTTGCCATCAACGAAAACGCTAATGGTTTGGCCCGTTATGCAATCATCTGCCAAGAAAATGGTCTTGTCCCCATTGTTGAGCCCGAAATCCTCGTTGATGGGTCCCATGACATTAACAAGTGCGCCCGATGTCACCGGCGTGTGCTTGCTGCTGTGTACAAGGCACTGAACGATCACCACGTCCTCCTCGAGGGAACTCTCTTGAAACCTAACATGGTTACTCCAGGATCTGATTCTGCCAAGGTTGCACCAGAAGTGGTTGCTGAGTACACAGTACGTGCCTTGCAACGCACAATGCCTGCTGCAGTTCCGGCAGTGGTGTTTCTTTCTGGTGGGCAGAGCGAGGAAGAAGCCACCCTCAACCTTAATGCCATGAACAAGCTGAAGACCAAGAAGCCATGGACGCTCTCTTTCTCGTTTGGACGTGCTCTCCAGCAGAGCACACTCAAGGCTTGGGCTGGTAAGGATGAAAACATCAAGAAGGCTCAGGATGCTTTGCTTGCAAGGTGCAAGGCTAACTCAGAAGCAACCCTGGGAACTTACCAGGGTGGTGGTGCATTGAGCGAGGGTGCCTCCGAGAGCCTCCATGTCAAGAACTACAAGTACTAGTTCTGTTCCAACTCTTTGCTTTCGAAGATTTTCTACTTAATTGTTGAGAGAGTGATAGGCGAAATGTTCTTCGGCCGTATTCTCAGTTTTTCTGATTATTATATCTGTTCCATAGTCTTGTTTTTGTTTTAATAAGGTTTAGAAACTCCAAATAGTGAGATTTCTTGGCTTTGTGCCAATAACAGGTTTCTTTGCATGTCCTGCTGCTGTCTAATTTTAGGCAGCTTGTTTTTGTAATATGGACTACCCTTTTTGTTGGGCTTTATTTTTCTCTCTTGGGCTTGTTTCTTGAATGTTTCTGTTCTGGGCCTTGTTATTTTGGGCTGTTCTTTTCACGACCAGCTGAATATGAGTATCTTGGGCGCCCTAGGCCTAGGATTGTGATTTTCTAAAAGCTAATACTGAGGCAATTGTAAACCAAGATTAGGATATTTCAGGCAAACCGAAAGCAAAATATGAAAACATCCAAATTGGGATACCGAGGAAGTGTGTTCCAGGAAATAATGACAGCTCTGAGATGTGTCAGTTAATATATGAATGTATTTATCATCAGAGAAAAACTGTCTCCGTAAATGCAGATTCTCAGAAACTGATAAACTCATTTGGCTTTCACTGCTAATTGTTTGACTTCTTGACTTGTGTATGGAATGGTTGAATGAAAAAATGTCTTATGCATGGCCGCATGGGTAAAAATAAACCGTATGTTTTCAAATATAAATGCAGCAAAAATTCTATAAATACATACAAGTCAATGACATATACTCAAATTTGTAATCTTACCCCTAAGATTTTATGGTCGAAAATCAACTTGTAGATGCAAGGCATGTTCAGATAACCTTGTTAGTTATTTTATAAAAAGTAATTCCGAGTCAAAATGGGAGTCGAATGGAAAAAAATTTACAATGCAAGTAGAATATACTAAGGCGAATATTATCTGTACTCTTATTCACCGCGGCTTGCGAGTGTACTGTCATGTCACTAGGGAGGAGTGTGTTTAGCATAATAAGCTCTACAATAAACAAAGGTGCACATATAATATTTTCTAGACACTGTAATGCAAATTTGTTATTCTTGGAGCCACCAAGAACCCCACGCCCCAACACACCCCACCCAGAAGGGTAGGAGAGTAAAATGCTTTGTCAGCTTTTGGGCAGTTTGTAGATGGGTGAAAGTGTAGAAGAATAGAGGACTACTAGGGCTGCAAGCAACCTCTCTATCTAAAGTAAGCTTTCTGTTTGCTTACGTCATAAATCATTTTGCATGGTTTCCGTACTTGTTTCTGCCATGCACTGCAACACTCATTAATCCAATCTACATTTATATTCTCATTAATTTCTCGTAAATCTAATTCTTAGAACTTTAATCTGACACGTAAGGGTGTGTGTGGCAGCCGAAAAAAGAAAGAAAAGATGAGATTCTCTCTTTCTTTCTTAACTTATTTAATCGTTAATTTGTGTATGACTGTATCTTGATATTTGATTGTGTTGCCAATTATGGTGTCTTTTCAATCAACTAAAAGTATTTGCATTTTTCCTACACATTTCTATATTATTCACTTTTCATCTTCATTTTCCAAACTCGGTCTGGCAAGTTTTTTGAAATTCTAAAATTCTTTTGCAAATGCGGAAAAAACTAAAGCCTCTTGTTTCAAATTTCAGTAGTTGTTGATATTGAAAATTTAAGGATTACAAATAAAAACCTTTGTTAAAAGGCCAAAAAGGATGAGACCCCCCAAATCTATTGTCTTAAATTCTGTTCACTATCCCATTCAACTAAAACACGCAATATGTGGTAGGATTTGAGTCAGTTGATTTGGGCTCCTTTGTAGTTGCAGCATAGGCACCCTTATAACATATAAAGGGTTTGTACGATTACTCTTTTTACATTTGTCTAATCCTTTCCCTTTTTTATTATTATTATTTTCTCTTAAAGCCATACTTCTCATTCATCAAGCTTTCCTTTTCCTTTTTTTTTTTAATTATTATTTTCTCTTGAAACCATACTTCTCATTCATCAAGGAGGATTTTCAAGTATGAGATGCACTTCAAATGATCATCACTTAAAATGGTGGATATTAATTAACTCAAGTTTTAAGTTTGAATACATATAAAAGCTTAATTTGCAGGATCAAATAAGTTATTCAAACAATCATACATGATAAATAATCAGCTTCCTTGCTTACATTCTTAAGAAAATACATCAAAGGAAGAAGATAACATTTGTTTCTCTAATATAACCTTAGAATTATAAAGCTGCATGCAGAACAATCAACAAATAAGTCTACTAGAACAACAAAAATAAGCAACAAATTAAGCCCACAATAGTTAAATTTCTCACCTCCCAAGTCACAAGTCAACACAATAAGTCAGTTGCCTCCTCCTCCATCAGCTGCTTAAAATCTCTTCCTAAGTTGATGAGAAACATTTGATTATTTTTCGATCTCTACCCTAATTTGTTGATTTTGAGTCCAAAGTTCTCCCACATCATGTTATGATCATCCCCCATGAAGTACCTAAAGCAGCCATCATTCATTGCAATATTTCCTGTGTTACTACTAGAAGGTGAAGCCTGAGGCCCTAGTCCACTTACATTATCACAAAAGGCCCCTCCATGATTATTGCACAAGGCCTCATTATTCTGATAGTTAGTCCAACAGGGTTTTGGATTCTCTTTTCTTTTCTTGTTGCACTTGATTACATAATTATTGACACTATCCCACTTTTGTTTGCACATCAAACCACTCCTGTCATATCCAAAACTAGCCATTTTCCTTGCTATTTCCTCCCAAATGTCCTCTTCTAAAATCCCATCTTGTTGAAATCTTGAGTCCAAATTAGTCCTCAATTGTATGAGCCTCATGATCTCGCTTTCCGGCCAAATATCGCCGCCCTTTTCATCATCCGGTGGTGAAGGCTTAGGTTCTTTACCAGTAATGTTGCGTATAGTTTCCATTAAGGCCGAATAACGTGCTTCAATCCAAGATCTTTGATTAGCCCAATATTTATGCTCTTTTTCAATTCTATCTTGATCTTGTTTTCTCCATTCTTCCTCTCTTATCCTCCTCTCTTGTTCTTTATCCTCAATTGTCTTCATCATCTTCTCCATCCAAGCCTCTTGCTTATCCATCAATTTCCTCATTTGTGCATCAATGAAGTCTTTGATCTTCACTTTCCATCTCCTTTTACTCCTTTTCTTCTTAGTCGAGCCCTCATTCGTTCCTCCATAGTTAACATCTCCTCCATCCGATGAATTAGTATCAAAACCAGATGAATTTGATAGACTAAGGCTAGTGTCTGAGAGCTTTGGAGCTAATTGATAAGACTCTAATTGATGATTGGGTGTCGAAATGTTATTGGTCGATGTGTTGTATCCGAAAGTGCTTATAGGAAGATGGGTTTCTGAGACTGGGACTGTATTGCTGATTTCGCCGTAGAGCGCTTCGAGCTGCCGGAAAAATCTATAGTGCTTGCCATCTTGTCTTCCAGCTTTGCCATCTTTAGTCTTCTTGTAATACTTGTACAAGTTTTCGAACTTCTCTCTGCATTTCTTCCCACTTCTCTGATATCCATGTTCCTCAGACATAATCCTTAAAGAATAAAATTCCAACAAAAAAAAAAAAAAGGAAAGCATATGTAAGTGGGAAAAATTTAACTCTGCAACATCAAGAAATGAAGAAGTTGCGAAAAAATTAAGAACCCTAGTTTTCTTTTTTCTTCTTTAAGGAATGACTAGTAAAAAATCATCATGCGATGAAAACAAAACCAGAAAATTATATATCATATATTTCTAAAAATGCCTAAGAATTTCACCACTGTTTTAGCTAAGAAAATTCAACTGTACACTTTCGCTTAAAGTAATTCTGAGATATCTCTTCGAGTTAAAAAAGAAAAGGAACAAAAAAAGAAAAAAAAAAGGAAAAAACCAGAACTAAAGCAACACCCGAATCTCAAACTGGACTGCAACTGTATACTGTATAACATATATATAATTAAGCAAGTATATACAAGAATTCTTGAAAAATCCATGGAAAAAAAACCCTCAAATTAGATATATTTATACATATATATATTGTATATATACCTTGAGACTTCATCCCATAAAGGGCCCTTTTGGTTAGCCTCCTTGAACTTAGAATCAAGCCTCGATCTGATCTCTAGAAGAGTAAGTGTTTCTTGCCTAGGCCACCGCCCCGAGCCACCGTCACCGCAACCATTCAGCCCACCAGCATCCATCTCAAACCCACCAAAACCACCAGCACTACTAGACGAACCACCACCACCGCCACCTCCTCCAGTTGTGGTGGTGTTACTAGTTGTAGAATCAGCCCTAAACGCCGGAGGCTGCTGAAGCCCGTGTGGTAACACGAACATGTCGTACTGCTGAGGCTGAGTAAAGCCCGACAACAAGTCGGTTGCCGGAGGAATCGGCGGAAAGAAAGTTCTCCGGTTGATGAATTGCCTCAGATCGGCCATTCCAGTTTCATCATCCATGTTTGTAACTCTGATCTCAGTGATACTGCTTGCTTTGTACTATAGCTGGAAAAGGAGAGAGAGAGAAGGGGCTAAGGCTGAAAGGAGCTAGCGAGAGACCCGGATCATGTTGATGACAAAAAAGAGAAATTGAATTTATTTAGAGGACAATGGACCCATGTCTCTGCTTCAACTGATGCAATATTGTAAAGCTACCTCTCTTTCTCACTCTTTCTTTTTTGTATATAGTATATGTATGTACGTATATACAAAGAAAGATGGTACATCTCTATGTATGTTGTATTAGGGTTTCTCAGTAGGAGTGTATTGACTCTTCCAAAAATCATCTAGTTCTTAACTCCGCATAACTTATTATATCCACATGATAAGTGTCCATTTGGTGTTAGATAACATCAAGGTGATATATCATGTCGAAGTTATATGTATATTTTAGGGACATAATGAAATCTGCCCAAATGGGCAGCTGATTAGAGCATAATTAATGTTGGGGGAAAAATCCAAATTTGGGTTTTTTCCTTCTCGTTCAACTATGACTAAATAATATTCAAGGGAAAAAGGTAGAAAATGTCACTTTTTGGCAAGATTCAAAAAAATGTAAAGTGCGAAAAAGCATCGAGCTCAAGGGTTGAGCTTAAGCGTGCTTAAGAGTACCAATGCATGATAAAACGTAGGGCATGATGAAGCGTGGAGTCTAGGCCTTGAGCATAAGTGGCGCATAAGTGTCGCCTAGCGATCTTTTTCGAACGATGCTTTTTGGGGTGGAAAATGTAAAAGAGAGGCTAAATTCCCCTCTTTTACATTAATTTCCACAATTCCTTTTCCCTTTTAGCCTTGTCAATATAATTCCCCTATATTTTTCACCCCACATTAATTATGCTCTTAACACTATTGATTCTTCAGCTAGTTGTATACTAAACGAAGTCAAAATCAGTGAAATATCATCATTTTATCATCTCTCTATGAGATTGTGATATATTATATACATATTGTACAACTTATCATCTGCTAAAACGGTACATATTTATTTAAGCATACCGGGAATTCTTTATAAGTGATAATTCAAAAAATATAAGTAATATATCATTTTTTAAAGGAAAAATTAATGGGATAAATTATATTGCAGGTGAAAGAGAAAAGTGGTTCATGTAGAGCTAGCATTGAGGAGAGGAATACCAAGTAAGATGAGGACAAATTAAGAGACGAGCAAGATGAAGGCATACATACATATATATATATATATATATTTTGTGTACTAGTCTACTAGAGTGAAATTAATCATTGATTAGAACTTAGAACCAAGAATAGCATGTAGCAAGTAGAATTATGCATAATTGGAAGTAATATTTTTAAAATTTATATATAATTAAAGAGCATGAGCAAGAGGGTACTGAAGAAAAGGGGTAGACAAATGTCAAAAAGGAGAGAAGATGAGATGGTGCACAGTATTGTACAGTAGTTATCATTCTGCTTTTTTGACTCTTCCTCACAATAGTCAGAAGCTAGCTCACAAGGGACAACTCTCTCCCTCTCTCTCTGTCTCTCTCTCTCCCAGACTGAATAGAACTACGTAGTCCTGTGTCTTGTGTATATTAAAAAGAAAAAAAAATGGGCATCATTTAACAAATGATTATGTCTCTTAACTTGTCAAAATAACTGTTTAACTAAATGCTTTCTAGCTAGCTTATAAAATTCCTTTTGCGCCTTCTAGCTAGATGATCTATTTATATATAGCTGCCACTACCTAACTACCATTACTCTAATATTTTCGAATTTTCAAACCTTAATTTTATCAACGGTATAATCTGATCGGATCCAAAAATAAGAGCATTTTTTGATCGGGGCTCGAGGGAATCAATGGAGCCAATATGTAATTATATATGAATTAATTAGTTGCTTGATCATTTGTTTTCTGTTATAGGGGTTGAATCCAAAGCTACAATTTTCTTGGTCGAGAATGTGCCACAACCACCAAATTCTAGACCCTCAATCCACAAATCATATATGTGATTAATTAATTAAGTGCTATTATGGATCGAAAATACCTATATGTTGAAAAAAACATCAAAAAGCAAACAAAAAGATTGACATGTGAGTTGTGACCTAACAAGAAATTGGACATTTATGGATAGTGCAGTCGTCCCTATAGCGTCGTGCCTGTTGAATAATATAATAGGAGTGATGTCGCTGTTATTGTTCTATAAGCATGAGTAAATTGCTGCTATTGCTCTACATTTACGATACTATATGGATGATTGTCACCCCTGAAAATCTTTTTTTTTGTAGTGTAGGTAGCAGAGATAATATTCAACAAGTATGTACGAAGATAATAGTTTACACTCTTGGATATTAAGCCATTCCACAGTGCATGTGCAGTTCAGCATCAGAGTTACCTTCAAGGACAACGGTAAAACAAATGTACGTAATTTGTTTCTATAATTTGGTATCCAATTTTAGCTACATATGAGTTTGGCTTTATTTATTGATTAATAATTGTATTGTGTTTCAAGCAAGAAGCTAATTGTCAGTGACTATCAAGAAGAGCTATCTTTAAGATTTGTAAAATCAGGACCATCAGATTTCAACCATCTCATTTAAAAACCAATTGATATTTAACAAGGCCAAACTTTTATGGTATTTGATTACCATAATTTGAATAACCCAACAAATAGATTTAATTACAAACAGCTTTGTTGTACCTCAACAACATCATATTACAAAATTAAAGTTGGCTCTCTATTTAATTGGTCCCTAATGCAAACTATATATGATACCAACCGGATTATTAATTGGTCCCTAATACAAATAGTCCATTTGGTCGTGGTGCCATGTCACATTATTATGCATTATGCAGGCACACTTATAAGTTAGGGTACAAAGGTCAGGATTCCATGATTACATTGAGAGGAAATTAAGAAATTGTATAGCAATGGGTAGTTTACAACCACAATAACTGTTAGAAAGATAAGATAGCCTTTTTTTTTTTCTCTTTGATTTGATTAATTAGGCGTATATTAATGTGTTCTATACTACTAAGAATTCATATGCACACTTTAAATGTGGAAGCAATATTCATCACATAGCTAGGTTAGGCTCTTCGTTAGCATTTGGAAATGGTCTATGTTGAATTGTGCTAGAAATATAATTCTAGTTGTTTTCAATGAGGCAAAAGTGTAGAATTAATCAATTTGGGTAATGAAGGACAACAATAAGGTGCAATTGCTATATATATACATCAGAAAGGTACTACAAATCTCCAATGGCCCAAGAAAGGGGAAAATTAATTAATGGCTCAAGTCTATAGAGAAGTACTCCTACTATATGTACGTACTATTTCTCGTCTTTATATATTAATATATATATCTACCATTTAGTGCCCATTTGATTTTGCACTTAAAATCTCGTTCTTTTTCTTTTTGAACCACGTCACTAGATATGTGCTTTTTGTGGTCAGAAATTGATTAAGAGAATCCAATACATATCATGAATATTCTCATGTAATTATTGCTCCCTAATTTTGCGTTTGCCTCCCTAAACACCATAATTCGGTCTTCTATTTATACAATAAAGTGTCTGATCATCATAACTCTTCACCAAATTTATGGCCCAAAGAACAAACCCCACCACACCCACCCACCCACGCACCCACCAAAAAAGAAAAAAAAAAAAAAACAAGGCAGAGGGAGAGAAGAAGAAGAAAAACCACGCTAGCTACTTGAAAATTAAACATAAAACCTCGACGAGACGAAAAGAAAAAGATCAAAAGAAATATTATTTTCTATTTGATTTTAATGTGGTACGTTGATGAGTTGATTACTTTTCAAAGCTCAAAAGTATTCTTTCTCTAAGTGTGAGTGATCCTTGTGCGAGAGCTAGTGAACACCGGTGGATACAAGCAGGAGGATATATAATTATGCTCGAAAATTAAAGAAATTGCTAATCTGCTATGTTCATGCTCAAATCAAGTTGTAGACAAATTAAAGCTAGCCCTTACCACAATCAAAAGTTACATTTCTAAATGATTAAATGGGAGTTACTTAATTAGGTGCATGCATGCATGTCTTCTAACTCGATCGAGGGCGTGCGAGAGTTGAAATGTACAATTTGAAGTTGAGCGAGAGATCATGGAGATGGCCAAGGGTTGATTAACTCACAAAACGTGCACATGGAGTAGGCAATTTAATTTGTAAACTAGCTAACAAGAAACTTATTGATATCTTGCAATTTTTACTTCAATTTTCAATTTCTTATTTAATTTCTCAGTTTTTGATCTTTTGTTCAATTGCTCACTTCTTTTTAATTATAATTTTACTCATCAATTCCCTCTCATTAACATCACACAATCTAAAATAGAAAAATAAAGAATCATTTGTAATCAATGGCCCCTTTTTAGTCTCAACTAAAAGAAACTGAGCTTTTAAGGATGGTATATCGCCCCTATAAGTTCGTGCCTGTAGATCTTTAGGGACGACATATTATTACGTCGTCCCTAAAGATCTACAGACACGAACTTATAAGGGCGATAAGCCGCCCCTAAAGACTCAGTTTCTTATAGTGGTTGCCACACAGCAATAGGGGATTGATAAATATCACTGGACATCTACGTACGTGGCAGCAGTAGACAGTGACACGTCAAGTACTGAAACTATAACAAAATTCTAATACAGGGACTGAATCGGATCAAATTCGTTGTGATCAAACAGTCCACTACAAGAAACGCGTTACTAATTACTGTATATATTATTAATTAAAAACTATAGTAGCATGCGTGAAATTAAAATGAGTGCCATGTATGTGGAGGAGTGAGTGATGTAATGAACTGATTACTTGCGGTACAAGGGAAATTAACAGATCATTGTACGTACACACGTCTCGTCCATCTGCACCATGCCACGCCGATCAGCTGCTGTCTACTCTTGCATGCATGTCTCCAATCGCCTCGCCCTCATAAATAAATAAATTCTTCATGCACTACACTTTTAATACGTTTTATTACATCATCTTGAAGTCTTTGATCCCTAATCTTTGAGGGTTATTATGATTAAGTTGCCAATCTTCAAAATCTCACACCCAAAGTCTTTAATTTTCCAAAAGTTAGCATAAAAAATCCTTCTATTAGAAAACTATTAGTTTGACTCCAATTAGTCGGTTGTTATTTGTAAAATCACAAAATTACCCTTCGTGTCAATAATTATCAATTGCAATATAATGCATAACTTTGAAACATGTGTAAATTAATCCTAAATTTTTATTAAACTGCATGATTACTTTTCTCTTAATTAAATAGTTTTTTTATAAAATTTTTCGTACATTAGTACATTTTTGCATTAATAATATAGCTCTTCATAAATTTAGTTACGAGCGCATTCCAACCAACAATTAATAATTATATTGCATTCCATAAATTTATAGGTTTATACTGTTGAAAATATACAGTATGGAACAAAAGATGTAGGTAAAAAAAAGTCAAACCTAGCCCCTAGCTAGCTCAAAAAAATTGAGGGTGGGGTGTTGCCCCTCTTTTAAACATCTAATGCTAGAGGTAAATTTTTCACAAGCTATAATATTAGTACAAGCAAGTGCCAATTATTAAAAAATTTCAACTAGAACTATTTAATTATGAGAAAATTAGCTTGATGAATTTAACTGTAGGCCAAACTAAAAATATGTCGAAAGTTAAAGTTAAAATTGTACAATCTAAGAAAACTGAAGAGTAATAATCAAGAGACTTGTATGGTTATGAGGTTTTATGCTGAAATTTGATGAACCAAATAATTTTGGATTACAATTTTTGTATTATTTTGAAAATTGCAAAAGAAGGATCTACTATTTATTTATTAATTAATAAAATTTGCAAATAGGTGTTAAATTATCAAAATATTCTTTTTTTAAAATTGAAAATAAAAATAATTATCACGAACGGGAATGTGACTTTTGAGCCGACGTTGCTTATTTCTGAAAGCTAGTTAGGAATCCGGTGGTTCAAACTTATAGACTATAGAGACTAAACTACAAATAACATGAAAAATTGGGCATCATTCACATAATTTGCCCCATTTAACAAATTGTAGAACACACATGAATATAATATATAAATGAAATTAAAAAATACTTTTATCTGACTGTGAGTTGAAATGTCCAGCTCTGTAAAGGTGGGGCCACGCACTCAGATGGCTTATCGTACGAATCTGGATGGTCGGGAACATGATATGATGTGTGGATGGATGACACCTGATTACTTACATTTTCAAATAGGGACAACAAACACTAGATGTAGCCAGATAGGGCAGGTGGAGATTTGTATTTGTTTATTGTTTTTATGTTACCTGTACAAATTCGAGCTACCAAGTTGTGTCATGTGTGACAAAAATTGAGAAACATTTACGGTTGTAAATCTAAAATAAATATTGAGCATTTTCAAAAATAAATAAATATTGAGAAAACAAATTTGGAGGAAAATAAATAAATTTTGTAAACATACTGTTAGATTGTAGACTGGTGGAGATGGGTTATCAGTGTCTTCAAATTAAGAGTAGAATATTGAGCTCTTGGTGTTGTTTTGAGCTCAATGTGTGATGGGATGACACTCCATTCATAAAACAAAACTCCTCCAACGAAAACAATAGCGGAGCCAGACCGGCTCAATTGGGTATGCACAGAAGAAAATTTTCAAATAAGGATTGAGACCCCAAAATATTGACATCACTCTTTTGATATTCACACCATTTTTTTGGAAACATAATCCTCAATTTTAGGTTATTATTACTAAAATTATTTTTAAAATTTTTTCATCTCATTATTTTTACTAAGTGTCAATTAATTAATATTACTTGTCTAAAAATTTTGTTATCAAGTGAAGAAAAAAATTATTTTCCCTTCGTATTGAAAAATAGGTTTAACAGCATAATAAATATAAAAATTTAAATCAATATTTTTTCCAATTAAAAGTAAATCCCTAAAATATTTAAATAGGAATCATCTTGGAGATGAAATATGTTGATTCCAAAGACATTAAAACTAGAAATGTAAAGAAAAAAGTTAAAAATATAACTAAAAAACAAAATAAAGATTAAGGAGTGTTGATAAAATAAAAAAAGTGGCACATATATAAAAAATATATAATGCATAGATAACCACCCATAATTAAAACTAACTTGACCACAAATTAAAAATAAGAACAAAAAATAAATAAATAAAAATAAAATTCCACGAAAATGGGGTATCCTCGGAAGTACCCCTCCCTCCGCCAATGAACGGAAACCATTTTTGGTACTCCTTGAATATCTATTCTTTGTATATGTATGTTAATTCGTCTTAAGTTAAGTGTCTTTGATAACAATTTGCAAATTAAAAATGCGTATAAACTATCACGCAGCATCATCTTATTTATATACTTTATTTTTTTGAAAAGTTATTTCTACTATAAAAGAATCCAATGAAATTACGGCACGCACAGGTTTATAATCTAATTTATATACCAATGAAGCGATAACACGTAGCAGCTTAGAATGCAATTTATACATCAATGAGTTTATAAATGATTGACAAATACACAGATCGAGTTGATTATATATTTAATAGTGCTTTTATTCAACTTCAAGTTGGGGCCATCAGTTTGAAATGAAATATTCTCTATTTTGTTTTCACTTAATATGATGTCAATTTTTTGCACACTTATCAGTGTGTTCTCTTTATATTTTAGATTTGAGTTTTGAAAATATTTTCGATTTTCTGTTAGAGTGGTTATTTTGAAAACGTTAAAAACATATTTGATTTGTCATTTTGAAAAATTATTTTTGAAAATAAAAAACATGTTGAAAGTAAGAATTGGCAAATAAAAAGGAAAAGGAAAATGAAGAGTTTACTTTTTAATTAATGAATTAAGGGCGAATAATGAATTTAAAGAATATGTAGAGCAAAATAGAAAAATAAAAAATTTTCAATTATCTACCTTTTATGGGAAATGATCTCCTTGCCATAGTACTGGGAAGAATATCATATCTACAAAACACACATAGCCCCCTGATTGGTGTTGTGAGAGGGGGATGGGCCCCCCCATCATCCCTCCACCAACCAGGGGGCTATGTGTGTTTGTGGGTATGATATTCTCTCCACTATAGGGAGCAGATAATTACTTACTTTTTTTTATATATTAGTGATAGCAATGATTGAAATTGTTAACTTACATATAGGTGCTGGTCATGTTATTCATTTAATTGTATTTTTCTAGGTGCAAGAAGTAGTTTTTATTGCCTTAAAATATCGAATATTCAATACTCTACGAATATTAGAATTTTTTTTTCCTTTCAAGAATACATTCAAGTAATTACATATTTCCATGTGAATTACACTTCCTTTGTTTAAACCTTTCTATGCGTGAAAAATAAATTGTACTATTTAATCAAAATCAAATATTAACATCGATATTATTTACAAATTTGGTAATTCCCACTATTATTAAACCTAATTATTAGTAATTATTAGTAATTTTTAGCAAAACAAAAGTTTTGCTAAACACGCCCGAGTGCAGACTCCAACCCTTGCTAATGTCTTAATTTTCAATTCGTCTCCTTTTCTTTTTATATTACCACTATATTTTACCCTGTAGATTTATTACACTATAGGATGTGTTTGATTGGTATTATTTTCCTTGAAAAATATCAATTTTCACCCAAATTTTCTATTGTCCAATCAAACATGTTTTATTTTCCATGGAATTGAAATTTCAGGTTAGGCCAAAAAATGCATATTTTCCTTGAAATCAAGGAATTAGAATTTCCATGGGGTGGGGAGGGAATTTGAATTCCATGGGATTGAAATTCCAGTTCCTTTTCCACCTTCCAATCAAATACACCCATTAATATCTTCACAAGATGATATATATGTCCATATGGTTGTTTAATTTGAACACTAATAAATTGGGGAATGATCTCATCCCCACATATGTATTTTAGTATGAATAAATTAAATAGAGTTAGGGTCATATAAGGGACTGCACGCTAGGTGTTTCCGGGGGGAGGGGGTGGGGTGTTGGAGGAGCCCGTTCAAGCCCAATGAGGTTATGTGATCTCACTAAAATTTTGCAAATGAATTTTTTTTTTCAAATGAAATTTCGAAGTGAGGTTTGCATGTTTGATCCCAAATAGAAAGAATAATGTCTGCTGATCAATAAGAAATAAGGCCATTATCTTCAATATGGGCCATTTTATTTAGAAATCTCAAATCAAAAAATCTAAATTTAGCGTGCATCATAAATCATAACCTAACACATAAAATACAAATTTTAATTCTCTAATTTATTTATTTTTTTAAATGGAAAAAAATATCCCATGTGTCCCCTTAGTCTTATATTCTTTGGATAAACCAACTCCGTACCATGAACATGGTTGGAAGATTTTATGATGACCATCTTTACTCACTTTTATAAATTCTAATTCCAATCATTCTTAACTTTGTTGAACTTATTCAACGTTTTAAATTGTAAAACAGATTCTTATGAACTTTGTGATCATTTAAAATAGAGAAGTCATTTCTCGGATAATGAAATGAAAAACGTTATTTATTTTTATTTTTTAAAATTGTTCTCACATGTTCATTAAGTGTGGCGCAGTCACCATATTGAAGAGACTGCTTAGAAGAAGTTTATATAAAAATAAAATATTGATAAAAAATATCAACTAATCTTGTAGGAATGGATCTAGAAATTTTTATCAGTGCTATAATAAAGAAAAAGTCTAATTCAATTAAAATTATGTATAATTTTTTTTCTATATGAAACTTAGAATTTTTCTCAAGGTCAGGGAGGATTCGACCCAGTCGAGCCCCCCAAAATCCGTCCCTGAATAAATCTTGCCCGCACAGAATAAAAATCCTGATTCCATCATTTGGGGGGGGGGGAGGGGGCGCGGTTAAGGGCATGGTGACCCCCAAGTTTTTCGTTTTTTTTTTTAAAATGAGTTTTCAAAATTTTTTTATTCTTATTTGGCAATAGTTTATTTAGTGGTGACTTGCATTTTGTTAATTGTCTAATTGTTTAATGTTATTTTAAGTATCTCCACAAATGTACAATTGCACTTTAAATTTTAAAATTAATACCATGTCTATATTAACTTTCTTTTAATCTAAAATTACAATACATTTGGTAAATTTTTTAAGAAAATGATTTTTGTATGTGTGGATGAAATATAAAGCAAAAGTATTAAAAATGTGAAAAGTATCATATCAATGAATTAAGTTGTTGAAATTGATATTACATTAAAATGATTTTTAATATAATATATAAGTGTCAAACAAACTCTCAAGATATATGCTATTTAATCAAAGCTATCAATATTAACATTATCATCACACATCTCTACTTATTATTACCTAAACTTAAATGTAACGTACTTTACACCCACTATTTAAATTAAAAATTTATCCTAATGCACTTTTTTTTTGTTAAATGCCAAACACATGTTAAACTTATTGTTTTTTACTAATATTTTTTATTGGCCGCCCCTCAAAAAAAATATAAAATAAAATTATGGGGAGCCGATATTTGTATCCCTCAATTCTTAACCTGTGGCTCCGCTGGTACTCAGGGATCGCTCTCATAATGTGTACTCAATGAAGTGATGCTAATTTAGTGCAAGATTCAATTAACAAGAAACGAGTAGAAAAAAGTTAGTTAAAATGGTCAAAAGGAAAATTGATTAGTGGCCGGAAAACATGAGACAGGAATAACGGGGGCCTAGGTTTGGTATTATCTTAACAATTGATTGTAATTAAAAGTTGTCTTATCATAATATGTGGGAGTGAGTTGTCAACTTAATCATTGTACTTAAGAAAGCTATGGTTCGATTAATTAATGTTGGAAAGATGGAGAGTCTTTTTCTTGAAAAGATGTCGATTTTGAATATTTAGTGGGGGTAACTTCACAGGTGTCGACCCCATGGAGACGTGCTTCCTTTTTCTTCTCTCTCTCTTTTTTTTTTTTTTGAAAGAAAAATAATTATTATTAGGATTAAATAGTGTTCTGAGGTTGGCCAAAAAAAAAAAGGGTGTTCTAAGGGTATGGATTTGTCGGTAGAGTCTTCAATAATGGAGCTTTTCACATAAGAGTTTTTTATAGTAGAGTTTTTGTTAAAAAATTATTAATTGTTTGAATTTAAATCTAAAAAGTGTTTTTATAAATTAATGATAATTTAATTACAGTATTTTTTAAGTTTCATTAAACTAGCTGTTTCACCCGTGCGTTGCACGGGAGACAAAATTTTCAACTGATAACGATATTGATAGATGTTCATAATATTAATATAAAATCTAAAAAAATAATTAAAATAAAGAATGAGTTAAAATAATAAACATAAATAATTTAACTTGAAACAATTCTATAAAAATTTCGAAAGAGTTTCTTTTAAATTTCGTAGTAATCCATCCTACCAGTATGCAAGGAATAACTTACAAAAATCCACACAACTTAATTTACTATTCTTCATAGAATAGCAACTTAATTAGCATTTACACCCGTGCTTTGCACGGGATGATCATTTGTAGCAGTGATTGTGATAATATAAAATATTTTACCCATTGCAAGATTAATCTACTAATATAAATCCAAAATAAAATAACCTTAAATATTATAGTTATCAAAATAACTCTACTAACATTAGTAGAGCTCATTGTTTTTCTTTAAAATTGTTTTACATTTTATTATATACAATTATAAATTTTGAGAGATATTAATTATACATCAACATGATGTACGCTATTAACAATTAATATGTAAATAATGATTTTTAAGTTTTAATTATGAAGTATAGAGTATAGAGATATATTAGAAAATAATAATATAGTGAGTAATGTTCGACAGACACTAACACCCCATTCCTGCTATGTCGGGAAACACTTATCCTCATTCCGGTCCATCCTCATTTACTCTAGGCGGCTGATTTACGATATGAGAATTACAAACTTCCATTCCTCGTCCATGCCCCGTTAGAAAATTCTCATCCTCATCCACGCCCCATCATGATGGTTTAATTGAAATTTTTTTTTCGATATTTTATTTTTTCAATAAACACTTTTTAAATATACTAAACACGTGTATTAATATATTAGGTATAAACTTACTAATTTAACATATTCGGCATATTAAATATTGAATGATTTAATATAATATTTAAATTAATTTGGATAAGACAAATAAATCAAAATATATATGATTAATGCTTAAAATATACAATCTATTTGATGATATTTAAAAATTAAATAAAATCTCAATTGCCAAAATTTGATATAAAATAAATAATTTAAAGTACGTGGGATTTTTCATATTTATTTAGGAGATAGAAACTTAGATAAATATTTAACATAGTTGAATTGAGTAGTACCAAAATAAAAATAATACTATTTGAAAACCTTCTTTTGGAGCTTGTTACTTAAAAAAATGAGAAGATCCTTTGAAACACCAGTAATTATAAAAGAAATATTAATGTTTTGTCATCAATCATAACTCAAAAGAAATATTATAGAAAATACAAAAATACATGAGAATCAAAAGAAAAGCATATTTTGAAAAAACATAATACTGAAAAAAGTAAATAAAGTTAATTATGGACTAATGGTCAGTCGACTTACTTTGCAATAAGATGTAACACTCTAATTCTAAGAATCTAAAATCTTATAACTGTTAACTTAACTTTATTTTAAAATACGTAAAAAGTTAAATTAATTTCGTAAGCATATTTTTCTTCCCCGTAGCAATCTAATTAATTTTAAAAGTTTTTCATTTTTTGAAATAATTATGGTTCCCCCTTTTTAGTAATTTAATTAATTTTGATTAATTTTCGTCTAATAAAACTCTCTCAATTTTCATCAAATGAAAATATATCCAATTAAATCTAAGAAATATAATTAATTGTAATATAATTAATTCTAATTAATTCTTGTTTTTATGAAATTATTTATAAAAATAATTTATTATTTCTAAATAATTTGTTTTTTAACCACAGTTTTAAGAATGGTAAGAATCTAATTTTAAAGATATTTTATAATTAAAAAGATATCTTGTATGTCAAAAGATGTCTTTCATTTTTTAAGAAAAAATCTAGCTAACCACGTTAATCTAATTAATTTTAATTATTATTTATTTTTTAATTAATGTTATTTTTCTATTTTGAAAATACAATTGATTAATTTTAATCCAATGAAATCATGTCAATTTTCGCCCATTGAAACCAAGTCCAACTAAATAATAACAGTGTTACTAATTTTAATTAATTGTATAAGAATTCGTTTTAATTTATTTTCATTTTAGCTAATTATTGTATACATCTAATTTTAAAGAAATTTTATAATTTAAAAGATATACTACAATTAAATTTTTTTTTCATTTTTTAGGGAAAACCCTCATCAATTTAATGATTTTTTTAAAATTAATTATATTTTCTCCTTTAAGAATGTAATTAATTTGGATCAATCCTTGTCCACTGAACACATGTATAGCAAAATATTAGCAACGGAATTTATTATTTTAATTAATTATTGTTTAAATAATTATATTTAATTTTTTATTTAATTTAATTATTTCTAAAAAATTAATTATTTCCAAAATAATTTGCTTTATAGCTATAATTTTAAGAATTATATGAATCTACTTTTAAAAATATCTTATAATTAAAAAGATATCTTGAAATTTAAAAGATATATATATATATATACATATATATATATATATTGATTCAATTAATTAAAAGATCAATTAATGTTACAATTGAATGATTAATTAAACAAAATTGATGTTGCACGTTTCTTTTAATTTTTATGTAAACATTAAATGAATTATAATTTTTTTATCTCACCAAAATTAAATCTTAGCGAAATCGCCAATTTTAATTAATTTTCATTTATTAGCTAATTATTATTTTAAAAAATAATACATTCATTTTAAAATTAATTAAAGGGTCCAAGCCAAGTTTTAAATTTTCATGTTACACATTTATTTTAATTTTTATGTAAAAATTTAATGAATTATAATTTTTCATCACACAACAATTAAATCTTCCAAAAATTGGTCATTTAAATTAATTTTTGTTCCTTAACTAATTATTTATAAAAATGATTGATTGTTTCTAAAATTAATTATTGAGTCCAACCTAATTTTTAAATTTTTTAGTACAAATTCGGAATCATAATGGTGAGATTTTGTCTCAACTCGGGCCAACTGCCGATAAGTTTCTTTTTATTTTTGTGTAAAACTTTAATGAATCTTAATTTTATATCGCAAAAAAATTGAACCTTAGTTACATTTTAATTAATTTATAAATGAATTAATTATTTCTAAAATTCAGTAACGGGTCTGATCTTATTTTTTTATTTTAATGTTACACCTTTATTTGAATTTTTGTTTAAAAATTTAATCAATGGGAATTTTGTATGGCATAAAAATTAAATCTTAGTGGAAATTGTTAATTTTAAATAATTTTATTTTTTTAAATATGAAAATTATGAAAAAACGATCAGTCAAAAATTCATTCTAATTTCTAGAACACCCGTATATTTTTCAAGACACAAACTTATAAATTGAAGCTTTGAAAGAAAAAATAAGAAATTTTGAAATTTACTGATTCAAAATAAAATTGAAATTTATCACAAATATATAATATTTGTCGATTTTGTGTAATTACACGAGAAATTGTATTTAAGTACTAAATTAATATATAAATTATTATTTTGGCAAATTAAAGATTTATTAGGAAAAAAACTTATCTAGTTTTAAACATAAAATAAAGCTAGCTTTACCATATATTTGCGAGATAAACAAATTGAAGTATTATTTTTTATTTAATGTATTTTCAAGGTAAATCAAACATGGAATAGAATTAAAAGTTAAAACATTTTATACATTTCATTATATTTGAATTTTACACACAAACATCGATTGAGTGTTGTAATAAATTATTAATTTATATTTAAGTTGAACACTAATTTATATATTTGTGGGAAATTTTAATTTTTCAAAAAATAAAAATTTATGTATTAATAGTATACTTATTTTAAAGTTATTATCAAGTCGAGTAAAATAGAATGACAATTTTTTTATATGTAGAAAATGAAAAAAAAGGAGAGAAAATGATAGAGAAAGTATTTAGATGTAATGAAATTGGATAAAGTATGATAGAAATAATAAAATAAAATCTATATACATTAATATTAATATATTAGGGAGAGAAAAAATAAAGAAAGTTGGATATGGATTCGAAAATAAAAAATAAAAAGAGATTTTTTTTAAAATGGGAATACGGATTTAAGACAATATAAAATATAATAAGAAAAAATCATCATTTTTTATATATATAAAAATTATTCTATTATAGATAAAAGATTATATTAGGAAAATTTAATATGCAGGAAAAATTGAGGGTGCATTTAGGCGGAAAAAATGCTCTTTTTATATATATATAGATTTATATTTAAGTTGAACACTAATTTATATATTTGCATTAAATTTTAATTTTTTTAAAATTAAAAATTTATATATTGATAGTATACTTGTTTTAAAGTTCTCATCAAGTCGAGAAAAATAGAATCACAAATAAAAACTATCATAAGATAAAATATAGATAAATTATTATAATAAGAGAAGAGCCTCATTTTCTATATATATAAATTATTCTATGTATAGATAGAAGTTTATATTAGGCAAATTTAATAGACGGGAAAAATTAAGAATGCGCTTAGGAGGGAAAAAAGACTCCTTATATATATATAAATATATAAAGATTTTGATTGGCTACAATAGTTTGAGCGGGAAAACTATTAAATAAATGATTAAAAAATATTTTTGTTCAATTCCTTTTTCTATATTATAGATGTTAATTATAATTTTCGGTAAAAGTTTAATTACTACGTTTTTGAGAGGTTCAGATTTTGGACTTCTCCAAAGAAGTTTTTCAAAATTGTATTTATAGTAAAAAAAAATGTTTATTTTTAATATCTTGAAGCAATATAATAAATTAAATAGGAGGAAATTCGAGAGATCATGCATTTTTGAATTCCCATTAAGTATATACAAATAGAAAAGAAAAACAAATTAATTGCATATGTGATGAATAATTCTTTCAACTATGGCAAAGATTCACACTACCCGTCAGCAATGTACATTATGAATTTATTTATTATTATTATTATTTTTTAATAAAAGATGTACATTATGAATTAGAAAACTGCACTTTAATTTTATTTCAATAAAAGTAACTTTATTTAATTTGTTACAATTAACCTGGTGAAGTGTCGAAATGTGAACTTATCATACAAAATTCCCACGGACCTACGTTTCTTGTAGAGAAATTAAACAAAAAGTGCAAAAAAAAAAAAAAGAAGAAGAAGTTCCGATAAATAAAAAATAAAAAATAATAATAAAAAAGAAGAATTCCCAATAAATAAAAAAGAGTAAAAATTGTGTTCTAAAAATCATCCATGCACCTTTTCCAAAACCAGATGATTTCAACCCACAAGTTTCAATCTTTTTTCCATTAATTCGAAAACACTTTTTTCCGCTTTTCGGGGCAAAAAGCATTCAAATTTTTACGATTGATTGGACTTTTGCAATTTAATTTTTCTATATACTTGCATATTAATATTTAATTACTACAACAATAGCAAATTAAATTCTGTATGCCAATTTAAGGAAACTGATTGGAGTTACCTTGATTGCAATCAAATTAGACTATAGTTATTTAGATTAAAAGAATTATAATTATGCTATCTTATTGAAATCAAAGAAAGGTATAATTACCTAAAATGAAATTTATATTACCTAAAATGAAATTTATACATAGATGTTAGGAAACACTTATTTTAACCTTTTCTTTTTTAATATAAAAACACATCCATAAATTGCATTTTAGCATTTCCATTTTTCACTTGACAATTACGTGGAATATGGCTGCTGACTAAGCAATTTATACGGTTGGACTTGGAGAGTAGAGATAAATAGATATATATATATATATATATATATATATATATATATATATATATATAATAGAGTGTGAAATTTGATATTTTTCAACTTTAGTGACTTAATTCAAATAAATTAATAATTAATGATCCAATTGAGATGGCATTGAATCTGCAACGACCATGGATGCAATTTACAAAAACTAACGGACTAAATACAGAAATATCCTGCATTACACATGAAAAATAATTTTTACTACAAAATTTTTAAAAATTGAAATTTGCTACATTTTTAAACTGTTATAATGTGATCCTTTCTCATTCACCACTACTGCATCGCCAGCGAACAATGCAACTGGCGGCAGCGTGGCAGTGATTGACCTGGCAACTCGGTGGTTCAAAGTATTACTACCTCCGTCCCAAAATTATAGCCATTTTCTTATCTTTACACAGATTAAGAAAAATATAATTAATAGTATTGGAAAAGTACAATTCAAGATTATTTTTTTAATATACCCTCTCATTTATTAGATATTTGATTTCAACTACTATATTTTGATGATATCAATGTATATTAAATGAGGGCATAAAAGACACGTAATATTTTAATTACATCTTTAAAAGGAATGTGGCCTATATTTTGGGACGGACGAAAAATGAATAGTGGATTATATTTTTGGGACGGAGGTAGCATATTGTAATACTTGGGAATGGTAACATTTTTCATTTTTATTAGGAATTGTAGTAAAATTAAATTTGAGAATATAATTATGGTGTTGGATGCATTTATTCCAAAACTAAATAAATATAGTTTGACCAAACTGGCTGGGGTCTGTGCTTTAATTGGGCTGGATCTTAGATCGAAATAGTCTCCCGGACTGCATAAACATCAAGAGATTTCACTAGTGACTCCATTTCAAATAGATACGTAGACAAATATCTTCCGTTCGAGATTGAGCTTCATTTGAAATACTCCATATCTTTCAAATCAATATGCTTATTAAATTATTATCATCCTTAAGAAACAAATTATTACCATCCTTAAGAAACAAATTATTACCTCCATTCTATTGTCCTTTTCTAACACAAATTAGTGTTATTAAAAAATAAATAATACAACTAGTTCGAATGAAGTGCAGTGGTAAAGACTTCCAAATTTACGGTATGTGATCAGGGTTTGAACCACACGCTCGCTCCTTCATTCCCCTATTAAAAAATAAATAAGTAAACAAATAGTATAAATAATTTTCCTAATTTACCCTTATTTAATGAGTTTAAAAAATTATTAAAACTACGAAATGAATTTAAATTGTGCATATTAAATGAAGGTATAATAGTATACGTATAAAATTATTAGGACTCAATATAAAAGAATAGTTATATGAGTAGAATGAAAGAAAGACAGAGACCTGTATAATTGATTATTTATTTGAACCACAAGTCCACTGCATATTAAAGCCAAACAAGCCCTTCTAAATATCTCCTCTTCCAAGCAACCATAACCCATCTTCATTCTGTTAGGATCGGTTGTGGAACTGGGCACACAATTACAATTGAAATAGAAATGAGAAAAATAAAAAACACCAGATTTTACGTGGAAAACCCCCAAATTAATTTGGGGTAAAAACCACGGGCAAACTGTAGAAGGATTTCACTATCGACAAAAGGATTACAACAACTTCTCTCTAATATAAGGAGAGTACAATTGACGATAACTCTCTCTTATAATAGGAGAAAACACACTCACTCCGATAAAGGAAAGAACATGAAATACTAGGAGAAATCTCACAACTTATTTTCTCTCTAGCTCTCCAAACATCTCTCTCTTTATCTCCCTAACTTGAATTACAAGCTCTTTGTAATCTCATGTATTGGGTTACAAATCCTTTGTAATTTCAAGTTAGGGAGATAAAGAGAGAGATGTTTGGAGAGTTAGAGAGAAAATAAGTTGTGAGATTTCTCCTAATATTTCATGTTCTTTCCTTTATCGGAGTGAGTGTGTTTTCTCCTATTATAAGAGAGAGTTATCGTCAATTGTACTCTCCTTATATTAGAGAGAAGTTGTTGTAATCCTTTTGTCAATAGTGAAATCCTTCTGCAGTTGCCCGTGGTTTTTACCCCGAATTAATTTGGGGGTTTTCCACGTAAAATCTGGTGTTTCTTATTTTTCTCATTTCTATTTCAGTTGTAATTGTGTGCCCAGTTCCACAACCGATCCTAACAAGTGGTATCAGAGCTTTGGTTGTGATTTTTCATTAAATTCTTAGTATGCTCTGTGGTTGCAGCATAGACTGATCTTCCACATCAGAAACGATTTTTTGAGAAAATCACTAGATCTATAGCCGACATCAAATCTAGTTAGTGGAAAGGAGACACCTATAAAAATGGCGACGAAATATGAAATAGAGAAATTCAATGGGAAAAATTTCTCATTGTGGAAAATGAGAATAAAAGCAGTATTGAGAAAAGATAACTGCTTGGCGGCAATTGGAGAAAGGCCCGACGATATCACTAATGATAAATGGAGCGAGATGAATGGCAATGCTATTGCTAATCTACATCTAGCGCTAGCCGACGGAGTATTGTCAAGTGTAGCGGAGAAAAAGACGGCAAAAGAGATTTAGGATACTCTCACAAAATTGTACGAGGCCAAATCACTACACAACAAGATCTTCTTGAAGAGGAAGTTATACACCCTTCGGATGATGGAGTCAACTTCGGTGACAGACCACATCAACACCCTGAACACTCTATTTTCACAGCTCACAACAATGGGGCATAATATAGAGACGGGTGAACGTGCTGAAATTCTACTTCAGAGTCTACCTGATTCGTATGATCAACTCATCATCAATTTGACCAACAATTTGGAGATACTAGTCTTTAACGATATTGCAGCTGCGGTTCTTGAAGAAGAAAGTCAAGCAAAAATAAAGAAGGTGGGAGCTCACAGCAAGCCGAAGCTCTAATGGTGACGAGAGGTAGATCAACGGAACGTGGCCCCAGTGGGAGTCAAAATCAGAGTAGATCAAAGTCGAGAAGTAAGAAAAATGTCAAGTGTCATCACTGTGGAAAGAAGGGGCACTACAAAAGGGAGTGTTGGCAGCTCAAGAAGATTGAGGAAGCAAAATGAAAACAGCCTAAGACATTAAATGCTCAGGGTTGTGTAGCGAACACATTGGATGAGGGCGAGATATTATACAGCGAAGCAATGACAGTTGTTGAAGGCAGAAGAAGGTTCACCGACGTGTGGCTTTTGGATTCAGGAGCTACATGGCATATGACCCCTAGGAGAGAATGGTTCCACCAATATGAACCCATCTCAGGAGGATCTGTGTTTATGGGTAACGATCATGCCTTGGAGATTGCTGGTATTGGTACCATCAAATTGGTGATGTATGATGGTACTGTTCGCACCATCCAGGAGGTACGACATGTGAAAGGCCTAAAGAAAAATCTATTGTCACTGGGCCAATTAGATAGTATTGGGTGTAGTACCCATGTTCGAGATGGGATCATGAAGATTGTCAAAGGCGCGCTTGTAGTGATGAAAGCAGAAAAGATAGCAGCAAATCTGTACATGCTTAAAGGCGAAACACAACAAAAAGGAGAAGCGTCAACTGCGACGGTGAATTCGGGAGAAGACGCGACGATGATGTGGCATCGTAAACTTGGCCACATGTCTGAACGAGGGTTGAAAATTCTCTCAGAAAGAAAGCTTCTCCCGGGGTTCAAAAAGGTATCTTTACCATTTTGTGAGCATTGTGTTACTAGTAAGCAGCACAGATTGAAGTTCAGCAGTTCGACTGCT
The DNA here is from genome assembly GCA_018223645.1 of Jasminum sambac. NCBI lineage: Eukaryota > Viridiplantae > Streptophyta > Magnoliopsida > Lamiales > Oleaceae > Jasminum > Jasminum sambac. Next base: position 36,316,555 of record CP073646.1, read on the forward strand.
AGAAGTAAAGCAATACTTGAGTTGGTTCACTCTGACGTTTGGCAAGCACCGGTTGTGTCCCCAGGAGGTGCCAGATACTTTGTATCATTTATTGACGATTACTCTAGGAGATGTTGGGTGTATCCAATTAGAAAGAAGTCAGATGTGTTTAAAGTTTTCAAAATCTTCAAAGCGCGGGTTGAACTTGAATCTGAGAAAAAAATCAAGTGTTTGAGGACAGACAATGGAGGAGAATATACTGGCGATGAATTTGATAGCTTCTGCAAACAAGAAGGTATCAAAAGGCAATTTACGGAGGCACACACTCCACAACAAAATGGAGTAGTAGAGCGGATGAACAGAACCTTGTTAGAAAGGACAAGAGCGATGTTGAGAACTGCAGGGTTGGCCAAATCATTTTGGGTCAAGCGATCAAAGACCGCTGTTATGTGATCAATCGGTCACCATCAACCGCAATTGATCTAAAGACTCCTATGGAGATGTGGACTGGGAAGCCGCTTGATTATTCTCGCTTGCATACGTTTGGAAGTTCACAGATGCTATGTACAACGCCCAAGAAACATCGGTTTGGATCCAAATCCAGGAAATGCATTTTCTTGGGGTATGCTGATGGTGTAAAGGGGTATCGCCTGTGGGATCCCACTGCTCACAAGGTTATAATAAGCAGGGACGTTGTATTTGCAGAAGATAAGGTGCAAAGTGATGATAGCATTTCAAAGGAGAAACCAGAGACTATTGTAGTTCAAATTGAAGATCAGCTAGAACAAGAAGTTCGAGATTCTTCTGAAGAAGTACCAGAGCACGAAGAACAAGAGCAAGCTGAGTTTGTGACTCCACAAGTTAGACGGTCAACTTGGGAGAGAAGAAGACCAGCTTGGCACTCAGATTATATTATGGAGGGTAATATTGCGTACTGTCTACTAACAGAGGATGGGGAGCCATCGACTTTCATGGAGGCTATACAGAGTCAAGATGCTTCTCTGTGGATGACAGCAATGCAAGAAGAAATGGAAGATCTTCATAAAAATAAAATTTGGGATCTTGTTCCACTACCACATGGAAGGAAAGCCGTCGGAAATAAATGGGTCTACAAGATCAAACGAGATGGCAATGACCAAGTGGAGCGGTATCGTGCTAGATTGGTGGTGAAAGGATTTGCTCAGAAAGAAGGTGTTGATTTCAACGAAATATTTTCTCATGTTGTTCGACTGACAATAGTTCGAGTGGTTCTGGCGATGTGTGCTACATTTGATTTGTACTTGGAGCAGTTGGATGTGAAAACTGCATTTCTTCATGGAGAACTTGAAGAAGAAATTTATATGCTCCAACCAGATGGTTTCGAAGAAAAAGGAAAAGAGAACTTGGTTTGCAGGTTGAACAAATCTCTATACGGTCTCAAACAGGCGCCGAGGTGTTGGTATAAGAGATTTGATTCCTTCATCACGAGCCTTGGATACAACAGATTGAATGCAGATCCTTGTGTCTATAACAAGAGATTTGGTGATAGTGATTTCATTATTATACTGTTGTATGTTGACGACATGTTGGTAGCAGGCCCCAACAAATATCGTAGACATGTAATTGAAGGCTCAATTGGCTAGGGAGTTTGAAATGAAGGACTTGGGACCAAAGAAACAAGATTCTAGGGATGCAAATTTACCGAGACAGAAATAATAGGAAGATTTGGCTTTCTCAGAAGAATTACTTGAAGAAAATCTTGCGACGCTTCAATATGCAAGATTGTAAGTCAATCTCTACCCCTCTTCCTATTAATTTCAAGTTATCCTCAAGTATGAGTCTTAGCAGTAAAGCGGAGAGGATGGAGATGTCTCGAAAAGCCGTATGCATCAAAGCAGTGGGTAGTTTAATGTTCGCTATGGTTTGTACTAGACCAGACATTGCACAAGCAGTGGGAGCGGTTAGTCGGTACATGGCGAATCCTGGGAGAGAGCATTGGAATACTGTGAAGAAGATCCTGAGATACATCAAGGGTACCTCAGATGCTGCATTATGTTATGGAGGATCAGACTTTATTGTCAAAGGCTATGTTGATTCGGATTATGCAGGTGATCTTGATAAAAGCAAATCCACCACAGGATATGTGTTTACTCTTGTTGGAGGAGCAGTGAGTTGGGTTTCGAAACTACAGTCTATCGTGGTTACATCAACGACGGAGGCAGAATACGTGGCAGTTACACAAGCCAGCAAAGAGGCAATATGGTTGCAAATGTTATTGGAAGAGTTTGGGCACAAACATGAGAAGATTACTCTATTTTGTGACAGTCAGAGCGCTTTGCATTTGGCAAAGAATCCAGCATTTCATTCAAGGACGAAACACATTCGGGTTCAGTATCACTTTGTTCGTGAGAATGTGGAAGAAGGAAGTGTGGATATTCAGAAAATCCATACGAAAGACAACCCAGCGGATATGTTTACAAAACCTGGCAACAAATGACAAGTTTGTATTGTGTCGATCCTCTATTGGCTGCTTAGAGGCGTGCAGCGTGGATATGGCAAAAGTAGAAAGGGGAGAAGGATTACTACAAATGTGACTTTGAGTGGGAGAATGAAGTTGGTAAAGTAAAGCCACATTCAAAGAATTAAAAAAAAAAAAAAGGGATAAGTCAAAGTTTGTGACTCAACCGTATGGGATAAGTCAAAGTTTGTGGCTCAACCGCCATTGGAAAAGTCAAAGTTTGTGGTACAACCACCATTCACCAACCGCCTAAAATCATCTATAAATAGGCATAATTGCTTCTTGAATCATATGCCCATTCTTGAAAGCAATTATGCCTATTTATAGATGATTTTAGGCGGTTGGTGAATGGTGGTTGTACCACAAACTTTGACTTTTCCAATGGTGGTTGAGCCACAAACTTTGACTTATCCCTTTTTTTTTTTTTAAATTCTTTGAATGTGGCTTTGCTTTACCAACTTCACATTCTCAAGCTTTGGGTGACTGCATCTGTGCTTCAATTTTTGATAATCATTAATGTTCCCTCACAATTAAAATTTGTGGAGTAACATTCAAGAGATTTGAGACAATAAACTATTAACCACGTTGCATATGCATCTTGAATTCTTGCCACATTTCTGATTCCACCAATTATTTTGGATTTTGGTGCAGTTGCTGAGGCAATTATGAGTTATGACTAAAGTTTCAGCTTTATCGTGACCAAAATTCGTACATTGTACCTGCGGTCGCGGGAATAGAATTCAAAAAACGAAGAATTCTCGTTGAACTGACCCACAATTTTCGTTGAGCCCAGCCAGCTAATTGGCAGAATTAAGGGCATCATCAGATTGGATAAGCTTGGATTGGGTAATATTAGAGTCATTGATGATAACTGACATTTTCTGACCCTTATCTTTCCTAGTTTGAGTTTACATTTGGAATGGATAAGTAGTACTTCCCGTGCATTGCATATTTGCATTTTAGATAATTTTCTTTAAGGTGCTTAAGGAATATCATTTGCAGTATTTAGACATCTTGGGAGGTAAGGTTAACATCCCCCTCCGTCCAGGTGTAATCACTTTTTGCTTTATTAATAAATTCCTATCCCGAACTTGCATTTTCGAGTAGGGGTAGTTCCTTAAAAAAAAAAATTAATAATTGCAATACCCTTTTTCTTTTTTTGTTTGGGGGTGGGAATTGAAAATCCTAGACAGTCGTCTATCCTCAAGACTGCCTCTCATCCAAATGCAATCTGCTTCCTGTCTATCTCGTGCTCCATTTCTCACTCTCAGGTTAAAGAAAACACCATCACATGTAGGCAAATGCAATCGCCACGAATTGTACGGGTTACTAGATAGCAGCATCTTGTTTAATGAAACACACAACGTAAGACTAACATTTATGGAAGTACATAAAAATAAAGCCATTCTTCCATCCAACGCACTGCAATCAACAGTATCACCATTTACGCAAGAATTTCTCTAGCTAAAATTAGAAACCCTTCCATCAAATCAAACCTAGTCAAGCTAACATGAAAATCACATAATACAACCAAACCCAATAAACAACCACAATTTTTATGTATATGAAAATAGAAATCTCTTTCTTAAATATATCACACAGACCTACTTAGTCACCAACTTAGTTTAAGCTATACGCGGGGTTTCTAAGTTCTTGCTCAGCTCCTCCAACCTCTTCATCCTCGCTTTCTCACTGTCACTTACCAGCTGTAGATGGTCAACAAAAATAACCGTAAGTGTTCGTAATCTGCTCAATACTTTTCATTTTTTGGAAATTAATAATAATCATAAGCTGGTAATTAATTACCTCCATCAATCTTGTGATCAACTGTACTTTTTCTTTGTTCTTTTCGTTGAAAGCTTCGAGGGCTTCTTTATATTCCCTCTCCTATGACAAAAATATCGGAGCCAAGAAATCGAATCAAATTTGTCCGGCCAACAACCTTTAAACTTCATTAATTGGTTATGTGAAAGGTGCAATTAATTAGTCAAAATTTCAAGAAAATACTATTTATGGACATATTGCACCTTCTTCTGGCATGTCTGTCCAAGTGGTTTTAACTCCTTGTTGACTGAATCAATCTTCTTGCGAACAACTGAGACTTCTTTTCTCATTGGATCTGATAGGGTGTCAAGTTCCTGTTAATTCAATTATAGGCCATGTTACGATTGAAATTTTTATGGACTTTTATATAAAATATAAGAGAGAATGAGTAGAGTTAAATAGTGTAAATTTGTGTAGTAAATGTAGATGCCACGAGATATTTGGATGTAATTAGTTTGACCAAATTCAAATTTAGAATGAACGTATAAAAATTTTCAAAAATTCCATTCCTATTATGCCTACAGTCATTTCAATAAAGTGTCCACGAGAAATTTACAAGTTATAAACTTTTGACACATAATACTGACTTGATGATTCCCATGCGAAATTTTTCGACAGTATATCTACATACTTATCTCACGTCTATTAGACATGGAATAGATGATCGGGCTAATAAATGGACTAGTTATAGCCAAACAAAGTTGGTGGCCCCCAAGTTCGATCACGATGGCTCAAAAAATCCATTATTGAGGCTCTTAATGTGGTTGTGGTCACATATTGGATAGATGATAGGCTTATAAGAGATTCTGCTACACCACTTAACAGGCTGATCCTTCGAAGACACCTTGATTCCCAAAAGGGACATTAGAGCTAGATGTCATACTTAGTCATTTGGACGCACATCAACTGGCTAAAGTTGGTGGGCCCATATAGTATAGCGATGGTGGGAGAAATCTATAGATGGCGTTGTGGTTGTGCACACGTATAGGGTAAATGATGGCCTTAAAGAGGATTCCTACTACACTTAAATGAATTAATGTTTTGGAATGAAACCTCAATTTCCTACACGGTGGACAAACTATTTATGTTTTTAATGCATTCACTGTGCAATCTAGCTTCGTTATTTTTCATGTGGGTTAATTTTACTCACAGTCAATGAAGTTTAAACAAAATTACAAAAGGAACTTTTCAACTGCAGGAATTTTAATTTTGGTGAAACTTCAAGTGACCACTAATGAAATTAACCCTTTTCTCATTATCAAATGTTTGTGATATAGACAAATTTACCCAGAATTACTGCTTAATTTATTGATTTACGGACTGAAATAAGAAACCTTCTTTTTGCCCCTTCACAATATATATGCTACACATCTCGAATCTGAATATATACTCCAATCAAAGTCCAAAACTCCAAGTCTGAATTCCAAAAATAAAACAAGAAACCCATGAATTTATTAACAATTTCTGCAATTTTTTTCCTTAGCAAAGCATAACAACTCAAGAAAAACCTTTTGCCTAAAAAAGTTGACAGAGAATGATGAATATTTGGGGAAAAAGACTGATAACTTGGTTTCCAATTGACCAATTCACATAAAATTAGTTAAATCAGACTAAATTAAATTCTCTAACAGATCGAAGAAACAAAATACTATACATATTTCCATGTACGAAAAGCAGAGCATAGCAATTCAAAACCCTAAAATTTCATTATTTCGAACTGACCTCTCTGATTGTAGCCAAGCGCCTAGTTTCCAGTTCGATTCGACTGAGCTGAGCTTGAACTCTCTCCTTAACCTCCAATTTCCTCTTCTCAATCTCTTCCTCTTTAGCCCTAAACGTGATAAGAGCCGATTTCGACATCTCCTCGTCTTCTTTACTCATAATCCCACTACCATTGAAGCTCAAACTCCCCGAAATCTGCCCCGATTGCATCAGAGACTGTTGGGTTTCTAGCGACTTTTGATTTTGCATAATTTGAACAGTTTCCTCTTCTCCTTTCTTCGGTGTTAGTCTTATCATTTTATCTTTCTCTTTTGCTTTTGCTTTTGTGTGGGGTGTAAATAATAATGATGAAGAGAAGCACTTTGTAGGCTGTTTGCAGGTCTTAAATGGCTAAAGGCTCCAGCCCAGGCCGGCTTTGGTGATACAACCGTTGTGACCCACCCGACGGGGACGGCAAAAATAATTACTCTCTCCATTCTATATACATAGCCAATTTTTTCTTTTCAAATTATCTCATATATATAATTATTTTTTTATATATTTAGTAATATTTTTATATATTAATTTATTATTATACCGCATCTATATTCTTAAAAATATAAAATCTTTAAAAACTTATATTAATTTAAATAATGACATTATAGGAAATTACTTCTAAAATTTATTTTTCTAATATTATTTTTAATCTTTGTGAAGGAAATAAAATAGATTATATGTGTGGGATCGGAGGGAATAACAATTTTTTTATTATTATTTTAATTTTTTTTTCATTTTTAATTTTGATGACAAAGTCATAAAGATAGTAGAATGTGAATGGAACAAGTCGCTACGATATTTTAAACACGAGAATGAAATGGTCCAACTGCCAAACCAATTCCAACGGATGGATTGGCATTTTCTCCGTGGATACACGCTTAACTTTATTAATACTCCACTCTACTTGGCATAATTACACGTAGTTTAGGGCGTACTATGTTTCAACAATTATTTTATTGAGATTGATTAATACACAAAATTCTTATAAATATAATATTTTTGGGTTCATTTCTCCGTCCATCTAACAAGTAACAATATGTTGTTTGTTTTGAAATTACAATGTATAATTCGTATTTCATAGAAAAGGATCTTCAAGAAGGTAAACCACCCCCTGCAGCCGTGCTGTGTCTCCTATAATTTTGTAGTGTTTCGACCAACCTAAAATTTGTCTTTTTCTGGGGTATGGACCTTTGTTAAGGAAATGAATCAGAGGAAATTAGCTTAACTTTTAGCAAAATTTTAAAACGGCATGCCCCAAAATTGAAGAAAGGCTATTACTTAGTAAATAAATTTATTTATATTGAGAAATTTAATACTTCCTCCATTCGAGAAAGATAGTTCGGTAGTTATTTTCATATAAATTAATAAATGATAGTTAATATAGTTAAAGCATTAAAATTTACCTATATTTTTCCATCTATACATCCCTTATACTCCTTCCATCTCATTTTGATAGGCTTGATTTCTTTTTTCATCAGTTCTAAATTATATACTATTTTTTTATTAGTATAAATTTAATTTCTTTATTTCCTAATCTATTCCTATTTATCATGTATGGTTATTAATAAAAGTAAATTGTCATATTTAATATAAAGATATATTGAAAAATATGTAAGTAAAATTTATTTTTTTAATAAATATTAATTTTTAATTTTTAATTCCTGTGAAAGTTAAATCATGCTTGTTAAAATAGAACAGGGAGAGTATTAATTATTAATTCTAGAGTGAGTAAATTATTGAGGCCATATTAAATGCCTTGGGTTTGTTGAGAATTACACTGGAGTACCTTAGTATTTGCAAGTTATAGATACAGCGCTATATAGCAGTTTGTGATAGTTGACAGGTAGACAGCATCGACCAACTTTCCAATTCCTTCCACGTGGTGTGGGCTTAACACAAAATAATATCCACACCCAAAACATAAATTAATACTATAACAATTATTATTATTATTATTATTTTTCTGAATCGATCATTAATTACTATTAAATAGCATAAATCATAAATGGTATTTTGTCGTCTAACTGCAGTATCTTTCCGCCAGCTCATGAGATGGGACTCTTTTCTTTTGCCATGTGAATGATTTGTTCTATACGTAATAAAATTTACTAATTATTATTATTTTTTTAAAATTATTTTTAATAATTTATATAATTATTTTATATTTTTTAATATGTCTTTTTCAAATTTTAACTACCAAATCTATACGAAATTTGAGTAAATAAATTTTATTATATATAGAATAAGGCTTGAATTTAGCCGATTCTCAAAAAAATTATATATTGGAATGATAATGGATAAGAAAATAGTTTGATATGGAGTGGAAGGAAAGGTTCAACTAATTCTTACCTAAAAAAATTTAGATTATCGGAAATAAATAAATATTTAAATTCGTCAGGAAAAAGAAAAAATGCAGATTAATACAGAATTTGGCTGCTCCACCCGTAAGAAAATTATAATTTTTAGAATTTGTGAAATATACTAAGATGTCTTCGCTAACAAGTTATATTCGTAAAATAATATACTAATATTCTTCATTTTATAATATGACTTATTCTTAAAATATCACTTGTTAGTATTTAGTAATGAGTGTATGCCATTTCAAAAAAAAAGTAATGAGTGTATGCAAATCTAACAAGATTATGATTTTTATTTAAGCGATTAAAATTAGCTGCATTATTTAATCTTAAATTAAGAATCTGATATTAAGATTTTGGGGGCCTTCATCGGTGTCACGGTTCCCGACAATTTTGATCCCTTGGGCCACCTGCTTTAACTACCATATATGTTAATGTCAGCAATAATTACATTACAAGTTCTTGAAGTGTACACATTAATTTTCCAATCGAACACGCAATAGATCAGAGTTATTCGGTGCATTAGATCGGCTATATAGTTGAATGAACATTAGTCTTTTTATCAACTTATCAATAGATGGTCCTGCTCCGATACCTATTTGTGGTATCGTAAAATGTACAGAGGTGGGCTGGTTGGAAAATGTGTCCCTCCCCCAATTATGGGGGACATGAGTTAGAAATTGAAAGACTTATGAGCATTTTATTATGTTGTAGAAAAATTCTAAGATCTTCACCAAGTCTGTCACAGATTGATTTAGAGAAGCTACACATACTGGCATAGGGGTTAGTGATTTAACAAATAAAGTGGTCACATGTGTAGGTGAAGCGATTCTCATTGGCTGAAATGCAGAGTGTTTGTCTTCTTGGAATACTAGAATTTTTTCCGTTCACCAGTGGATATATTAATAAAATAAGCAACAGTATGAGATTTTAATATTGTTTAGACAATTTTCAATTCAGCATTAGATTTGATCTCGATTGGACTCAAAAAGTGTATCGTACAAATTGAACTCTTGAATGGGATTTCGATACTAACCAAACAGAGCAATGGGTATTCAAGTTGATTTAACAAAAAGCTAAAAAACTCCTTGCATATGTTGAGATCAGTGACCAATTTTCAGTTAGTTTCCTTCGTCACAGTTCATTGCACACTTTCACCATACTCCGTTACTTTCCAGTTTCCACTAACCATAGGTACAAAATTCACTTTTCAGAACTTTCTAACAAACAAACAGAGTCAATATTAAGCAAAACACAGTCTGAACGTTTACTTCAACATTATTATACATCGAAATCGGGTAAAATTAAGTTATACATGGTCCATTGCATTGAAAATGAGCACACAGATTGTCAGTTCTAAACATTTATGCCATCGGTTACAGTACGAGTTCGCAAGAGAAGTGTACTCAGTCTCCGCTTGCGCAACCGGTACAGCCACAGTGTACACACTCGATAACCTTCTCCTCACGCAAATGCTTGGGTACTCGGCAGACGCATGTAGTTTGGAAGTTGTGATCTCGAGGCTGCATGCACCTTAAACAGCATAGCCTTTCATAACCAGGCTGCAATTCAACACAAACAGAGGATCAATCTGAAGGAAATAGGGAAAGATGAAACTTGGCAAGATTTCATAATTGCAAGTTGCAACTAATGAATAAAAGTTTTTAATACCATTAAAGGATTAACGAACCTTTTTCCACTTTGCAATTAAATTGCGATCCGCATAGCCCTGCTCCAAGCAGAATTCATATAATTCCTTAGAAATTTCCTTCCTCTTGTAGTAAAGGTCAAACACATAGCGACTTTTCTGATGGGCTATTTTAAAAATAGGCCACAGACCTTCGCATTTTCTTTTACCTTCATCAGGATCAGTTTCAGCTGCAAAAATAAAACACCACCATCAAGTACACAAACTCAGTTACCAATAGAACGGTGGAGAAAATTAAAAACAAGACATGGACTGAAGTGATGCAAACCTTCTCTCATCTTGGCTTGTAGTTCATGAAGCGTAGGTTCAATCAGCTCCCAACCCTCTGGGTAACGTACCCTATTTGTTCTCACCTTAGGCATGATTCCTCTGCAAGAAACATGGAAAATGTAATCATGAAAAATTATATTGCCAAAGGACAAAGATGCCTAATGCTGAGTTTTCATTCACCAATGAACACAAAAATTATCATCCACCAATCAATTCAGTCTATACTTATTTCAATTGGAAGGAAAGAGACCTGACCTTTCCTTGTCTAGAAACAAAATCCACTCTCCATGACCAAGTAAAGAAAATGTGACCTCTTTTATTCGAAATGACAGAATTAGCTGAGAAATTTAGCCTACAGGAAGCACATCCCAAGAATTCTCATTGTTTAATCACAACAAATAATCTAACACCTATTTTTTATTCAAAGCATTCAGTGTTCACACCAGTGAAACTTAGGTGTCATCAGAAGACACAAGAATTTCTTAGCTCCTGGTCTCAAATGTGATTTGGGTTCTCCAATCAATGTAAAAAGGTATCCCTGAGTTATACACTTTCCGAAGTGGATATAACAAGTTCAGCTGCAAAGTTTGCAAAAATTGCTAGTGGCCCAAATAAAAATTTCACCCAGGTCTCATGGTTAGTAAGGGAATCTAGCTAGCCACGAAAGAACAAAACTGAACTTCCATCAATAATGGAGAGGACCGGTTGTGGGAATCAATCTCACTGCGAACCTAGCACAATAAAAAAGGCACTAATTTTTGTATCTGTCTATTCCGGTTTCCTTTCGTGCATGGTTCAACACTCATACAGCTATGGTATGAATTGTAGGAAACAGGAAGCTTGGATACCAAGCTGCAAGAAACATTCATGATCTTTTTAAAGGCTATAAATAGGGTCTTTGTCCATCCATCCTTCCTACTGTCTAACTTCTACCCTTCTCCCTTCCTACTCCCCTTCTCAAGCTCGTTTTCAACCCTGCCAACTCTCAGCTCCTACCAAATAACAAATTATCTCACTTCCATCGCAACCTTCTCACAAAACCCTACACTTAAGTTCATGTCAACTAATATAAGAGCATAATGTATTAAACATATTCATCAACACTTGATTCACCAATTGAACTCCAATTACCAGGTTAACCGCCCAGGCCTTTGTTAATCTTTTCATTTAATTATTCGATTACAAATCCACTTTTGTGATTAGTTCCTCAAATTCTAATCCTGTTATTTGGTGTTTTCAGTGTTGTTCTGACATCCATATTTGTGTAAACTTCTGAATATGAGAAATTTGTTTTGCAATTGGCTCAATAACCATTCAATTTGGTACTTACGCATCCGTTTTCTTTCAATTTGAATGGATTAACTAAACAAAGCATCTAGCTTCTCCATTATTATAACCAATTCTGCCACTTAATACTATCCCGATTGCAGTTAAAGTAAGTTTCAAGGCATTCGTACAAGTGACAAGATAATAAAAGTGAGCAAAACTACCGTCAGGATGAAGATTAGCAGCAGAGAGTTCACAATTCATAATTGCTGACGGCAAAAGGAGAATCAGAAGTAATTATCCTAACGAAATTTAACCACCACCACCACCCAGACACCAGGGGCGGAGCCACCTGGGGATTTCAGCTGGACATTTCACCAATTACACTGACAAGGATAAAAGTCCATAACCACCAGCAACAAGTATTTTACCGAAAATCAAATCGACGTTGCTACAGGATGATTGATTACCATTAAGAAACAACAACTCTGGAAACTAAATTAATTGAATACTAAATCTGATAGTACCTACCTTCAAAATTTTCGATGAAGAAAAATGTCAGTAGAATTCACTGCAAAGACTTGATAGATATGTTGCAGCCAAAGGGATGATGAATCCGCCTCCCTTTTCAAAGCTACAGCCGTAAACCACGATCGAATCTATGGAAGCCCCTCGTCCTTTTCCCCAATTCGAGCCCTCCTGATGTCAACAAGATCAAAGCAGGCTTGGGTTGTAATGGATGGGCAGGGGAGTCTAAGTCTATTCCGTTTTCCAGAAGGGCCTGACCAAGTGACCCAACCACAAGCCTATTGGGCCCATTTCTTCTAGCCCAATTTGTATGGCCCACGGACACACCAGGTTGGCCTGTTCGGTTCTACAATGCGACCGAGAAAATAGGAAACAAAAACCCTAGCTCTATATACCTCCTAGCATTTCTCTCCCTCTCTCTTGTCGCTCCAGTTCCAAGTTTAACTGTCAATTGCAGTCTCTCACGTTTAACAGAGATGAAGGTTGTAGCAGCGTACTTGCTCGCCGTTCTCGGAGGCAATGTCGCCCCTTCCGCCGACGATTTGAAGGGCATTCTCGGCTGCGGTACTTTCTTTTCTCCCTCGTCCGTTCTGTAATATGAATAGAGTATCTTCTATGTCATATTGCAATCGAGTATATGAACATTCACGGCTATGCCTGTATTTTAGTTTTAGCATACAGTTTCTAATCCTCCACTGATAATGGTATTGTTGAGAAACGGTAGCACGTCTAGTTCTGAGAGTCTAATTCATCTGGATCTAAACTAGAGGAAATGTTGATTCTTCAATTTTCTTTTAACTAATTTCTTCACAATCCTTCATTTGAATGTAGCTAAATGGAAATGCACGTGAACAATGGGAATGTGTGTGCATAGACTCTATATACTGTTCTCATGTATGAGGCCTATGAGGCCTGATTATTTGATTATTTTTAGAAGGTCACAAAATTGTAGGACAGTCCATTAACAGAAATGTCTTGGTTTCTGTCCTTTATAATCTGAACTCTGCCTCATTAAACATTGCGGTTCTCTGTTTATGTTGTGTTAGATTTAATTGTGGTGCTCGTTTATAATCTGAAATCAGCCTCATTAAACATTGTGGTGCTCTATTATGCTGTTTTAGATTTAATTGTTTTAAAATATTAAACATGAGAGTTTCTATACAAAAGTTAAAGATTTCCCCAACATTTGGCAGACTTGTTTTAGCTTTTCAATACTAGTGGTTCCAGTTGATTATTATTATTATTATTATTGCCGGGTTTGCATTTTATGCCCCATGGACAAATTTCTTTTCTCTCATCATCATTGACATTGGTGCCTAACGATATGATTTGAATATCTACAGGTTGTATTTATACTTTTAACAAGGTTGGTACTGTTTGGTGCTTGAGTGATATATTGTTTTAATTGAATTTAAATTTAGGGGGAAGTACTTTATGATTTCATTAATTTGCTCTGTTATGCTAATCTATGAAGGTAGAGAAATTTCTGTGTCCTTCTCGGCAATCTGCTTTGAAAGTCTTGCTCTAGGCCCTTGTCTACTTGGCTAATATTAACATGAATTCTCATTCGTCCACAAGCCTTCTCTTCTATACATTCTGTGGTACTTCATTTTGAGGCATTTGTTTTTTCGATTTAAACTTTTTCTACTTAAAAATTAATTTCCACTACTCAATCAAAGTCAATTTTCAATCCTTCTCATGCAAATCTCAAACCACTAACTACTGTTCATCCGTATTATGGTTACCTACGCTATTACTTAAAAGTTACTTTTGGTTAAATAAAAGTTCACTCAAATGTTAATTTAGTTCTCTTCCCTTGTCCCGTCCCTCCTGATACAAGATTCGAGATTGAAACAATGTGCAGCTGCAAACTAAAGCATTTGATGTGGATAAGGCTTGTAAAATGATCAGTGATCTCTTATGTATGACTGTATGTTGCCTAGTTGTACAGTGCTTGTTTGCTCGGGGTGTCTTATAGTCATGGTTCTTCTTGTTTTGAATGTAGTTGGAGCTGATGCTGATGATGATAGGATTGAGCTTCTTTTGAAACAAATTAAGGGAAAAGATATCACAGAGCTCATTGCGGCTGGAAGAGAAAAGTTGGCATCTGTACCTGCTGGTGGTGGTGCTGTTGCGGTGGCTGCGTCTGCGGCTGGTGGTGGTGGTGCTGCCCCTGCTCCAGTTGCAGCTGAGTCAAAGAAAGAAGAAAAGGTGGAGGAGAAAGAGGAATCAGATGATGTAAGCTATTCTAGGAACATTTATTATTTATATCTCATGATTTATTTTATCTTGTTCATTATGCCTGTGGTTATAAGTATCTCATATTCTTTGCTAGCATCTTTAGCTTTGTTAAGGATTTCACTGATTTTCCGCACTGTGCAATTTGCGTGTCTTCTTGTTTTCTGGATACTTGATGCTCAGTCAAACTTTTGTTTCTCTAAACTTGCTGCAGGACATGGGCTTCAGTCTATTTGACTAGAGGATTTTCACACTCCAATCAAACTCTATATGGAGGCTTTTGGGTGCTCTAGCTTCCATACATGTTAGACCAGTTGTTTGTATTATTTTGCCTTTAGTTGCTTCTTAATCAGATACCGAGATGACACTAGCCATTAGCATTGCAGTTAGCATCATAACTCTCGGATTAAATATTTGTTATCATATGCATTTTGTCATTCTTAGCCGTTTCACATCTGTTATTTTCTAATTGTTCTATAGGCTTAAGATTGACTTGACGGTGTTATTTTGATAAGTTTTTCACTCTGCAAGACAACATGGGCACGTGCATGTCCACAAGATTTGTTTTCCGCAAGTTGCCATTTTATTTGTCTATCGATTATTGTCTCATAGCAGGAGTGTGATATAATATATCGAGGCAGTTGATGTTGCTTCCGGTGTGATATGCTTAAAATATGGTAAAAGATTAATATATGTTACTTATCGCTTGTGGTGACTTGTTATTTCTGCTGCCGCTGTCACATATAGGACCCAGTTGCATAGTGTCTAACGCTTGAAGCTACCATTCTTTATACCAATAGCAAGCAGTTTTCATTAGCTATACTATTAATTAGCAAATGATTCTTTTGCGAGTTTGATAAGTCCAGCAACGGTGAGCTAATGAAGCCAAAGGTTTAGCATATGTAATTCAGCTTGTTTTATTTTGAGATGATTAGTTAGCTTGTAATAGTTAATTATGTTAATTTGTGCAACTGTGAATATAGTATTCATTCATTGGCGCTAGGCATTTTGCACGAGTGTTGACTTTGGAGAATTTGTCTGCATGCACGTCAATTCTGCCTTTGATATTATTATAGTAAAGAAAAGTGGTGGCGTCATATTTCATTGTTTCAACACAAACAGTTTCCATAAACGGATGGTTACACATACATTGCACCACTTCAGCAAAGCAAATCGCCATGAGATATACAGGAGATATTTGGTCGAAAGGACACAAGAGGCAGAAATATTGTAGTATGCTACTCAGTTGACTTTTAAAGATTCGATTTGACTTCACTTAAGCGGTGCTTAAGACCAGAGTTTTGCTTTGCTATTTTGTATGCTTTATGATTTTTTGTACTTTTACAACTGCTGCGCACAGTTTATACAGTTCATAAAACATCGAAATTTAATCTTACTACTTGTCAAATTGTATTATTTTTAACAAATCCTAAATACAATGCCGAAATTTTTTATTGTGAAGTTTTTCTTTGATCTTACATTTGGTACGGTTTTTCAATAAAAGAGAGAAGTGGATGAAATGATGGAGATGAAATTGACGTGGTCTCAAAATAAGGAACAAAAGATGGTAATGTGGCCCTTACCTTGTACGGATTCCATTGTCAGTGATGTTTATCCTATAATTACAATCGGTACTCTAAAAAGGGTTAAAAAAAAAAAAAATTCTTGTAAATTTGCACTAAAGCATATTCAAGCTCAAAACGAGGGTGAGAAGCTTTGAAGAAAAATGTGTAAAAGCATCAAAAGTGCGTTTAAGCGGAAGAAAAATAAGAACTTTACCTTTTTTTGAACTCTAATTATAACGAAATTGATATATTCAATTAATTAATTTTCTGTTAGATGTGATATAAAAGTTTTTGGTATTCTAACAATGTAGGCTGGTGACAACTGACAATCAACATCGACGGAAATTTATTGAGCTGTACGTTTGAGCATAGTCGTTCGAACTAGATTTTCAATGCAAATAATTGATGTCCACGCAAATTTACTCTTTTAACATATGTGATCTGTCATACGTTATAATTGCAGATAAACAAACACCAAACTCTTTGTCATACACAAGTACTAAAAAAATTATCAACTTGGAGAATTGATCCCCTCCCCATATGGGGATGATTCACACGCTACGTGTCCCCTCGATTGGAGAAGAGCTTCAAATCAGGGTCCCACTTGAGGCCCCCTCCAATCAGGGGGCACATGGCATGCGGATCCTCCTTGCATATGAAGGGGGTCAAAATTGTACCAACTTACTAGCAATCTATTAACCTCCATGCTTTCTTGGACCCCATTACAAAAGATATTACATCAAAAGTTTAACGATTCAGATAACAAAGATCTGTATTTGCATTTGGAAAGTTGTCGATGTGGAGTAAAATTGTTAGACTAAAATTAATGTGGAGTAAGAAAGTCAAAAGAAAAAAACGTTCAAGGGAAAAGATAAGAAGAAAAAATTATTTTCAGATAATGTATAAGGGGAAAAATCAGTTGGAAAAATCTAAATTTGTTCATTTAGCATTAAAGTGTCGGTTACTAGAAAATTTTATGGGTCATGTTGTGGGACTATTCTCTAATTTGGGTTTAAATGTAGTCCCAAATTCGGGTTTATTGTTTCTAAATTACTACATTATTTGGCATGTAATTGGATGGGGAATAAAACCCAAATTTGAGGGGGGGTTTTTTTTTTCCCATTTTGGCTTGCTTTTGCTCTAACGAAATGCGTGAATAAAGAATAATTCGACATTTAAAAATTATTAAAAAGTAATTTGGGCTTGTTAAAACAAAACAAAACTAGAAAATATTGAATTGACAACTTGCCACCACCTATACGTATACTGTGACACCTTATATTGTAGTAGTACACTTAAGAAACTAGCCACCTATTAATGGCAACCGATTTGCCTAACCTCTTATGCAGTATATGGTATGATAGAAATTTGGTGGGACGCGGTGCCTCTCAATGAAGTGAGATGAGACCACTTGGAAAAGAGGTGGCCTCATTTCATTGATAGGTCGTGCAATTCTTTGATGAAGTAGGTGCACCTCATTGAATGAGTACATGACATTATATTATATTTACGGATGATTTATATAAAAAGTTTGATCGATAGACATTTGACAGTTCACATTATTTCTTACATTAATGACCGTGCGCAACTATTATCTTCTATTTGTATTCACGAGGTAAACACATGTTATTGGACATGCATACTGCACGGGACGATTTGTCTGCTATTTTAAGTTTATGCTTTATCTATATATGTCACTAGTAACTTTATATCGTCATGATGTTTTTGTTTGTAGTTTGGCTTTCGGTATCAATTGAGGAAACAAATAGCACCCATAAAAGAGGAATGAAAGACAAAAAGTCATGGATAATGAATCACTCATTTTTTTCTTGAAAAGGAAATGAAAGGCCAACTTCTCTATAAAAAGGTATTGAGTTAGTGCATCTTTAGTGATCATAATCACTAGTAATTACCAGCTTATTATAAAATAATTAAACCTTGTAAAAGGGTTTTGTCACGTCTCTTCTTCATTCATCAACTTCTCGACACTTTGAAATTTTGCTCTTATTCCGTTCCGTTCATATTTTTTGTCTTTATTTTTACGATCAAACGTTGAGATTTTTTGTTTGAGTAACAATGATAAGTTTAACAAGCTTGTTTGATAAAAGCTGATTTTATTGAAGATGCGTACTTCAAAAGTACGATAAATTGTTGGAAATGTATAGTAAAAAATGAGCATAAAAGAAAAGAAAAATAAATATTAATTTAAACTTATTCAAGCAAGGTGTTATCATTCAATGATTATATATAGTTGTTCTTTATTGCCTCACTTCTATAAAACTAGGGTTGCTAACGTGCGATGCACGTTTGGTCCAATTGGTCTATTCTAGCGTGTATTGTTATTGTTTGCAATATAATTCATTACTTTAGCATGAGATTTGTTGTAGGTCGAGGTAGTAATATTGAAGAGAGGAATTTTTTTGGCCTGTGAACAATGGTTTGAAAATAATGTGACAGGAATTAGTGTTTATAAGGCATATATAGGAACTGAAGTTACGAAGACTAACAAGAAATTAGTAAACTAAATACAGGTAGCACCACCGGACAAGGGTTTGTCTTGAAGACAGAAACTACATCAAAACCTATGTGATTAATTTTAGCAATTGACAAAGAATTATAGGGATTCCAAACTTGTGTGTGGGGAAATGGGGGAAACACGAAAGTGCAAAAACATGATTTTTTACCGATGCATTTTAACGTGCGATGCACGTTAGTTCAAATTGGTATACATTAGTGTAGAATAACACGTCAAATGAAACACGAAAGTAAAAAAAAACTCCAAATATGAATGTTTACAACCAATGTTTACAAGCTGATGAATGCCCAATGTTTACAAGTTGTAACTTCAAATTAATATCAATGTTTACAAGAGCTGTTAAGCAATAATACAATTCATTCATATTTGTGACACAACCTACTGCACAACCATGAGGCATTTACCCATTGTCATTCCAATCATAATAGCAAACAACCTTCAAGTAATTACTGCATCTAAATTTCAAATACAATTATTTGAAATGCCAATATAATAATTACTTTGATGAGACACTAATTTTTAAAATATAAAAAAAAAGGACAAATATGTCACAAGAATTATAAAGAAAAAATGGATAATAAGAATTGAGCCTAAAAAAAGAACGAAAAGGCCAAGAAATTATAAAGAAGGCATTTGGTAAATCTGCTACAACTTACAAGAGCATGATTTTTTAGCTACTAACAGTCACAAATTTGAAAAGATAACAAATTCACTTTGTCTAGTGACCCTACGCTTCCCTTCTATGAAAAAAACGACATGTTAAATCATAGTTATGACTGCAATATGGAGAAGACTGAAGTTGGAACTAAATGTCCAGTGGAACAAAGAGATGACAGCAGAGAAATCGGACAAAAGCTACAATGGTAGAAGCTAAAGTCAAGAATAATAAGCTCCAATAACACAAACAAAGAGGACATGATATATATCAAAACGGGAATTCTAGAAAACACACACCAAGGAAGTAAACTGAATTAAACTACCAAGAACTCAGAGCAATTATCAATTAGTAAGGGGTCAATTCAAACAAAGCATTTTACCTCCACAACATAGAGTTTTGATGTGCAAGGCTCAAGATAAACTAATAAAATAATTTAAAGGATACAAAGTTCATAACTATGCCCATAGGTGAATAAAAGTTCTTACACGAAAGCTTTTCGATGCATTCACACTATTATTGATTCGTAGTCTTTCAAACTTGCCAAAAAAATGCATAATAAGAGAAAACACAAATATAATCCACAAATTCACAAAATGCTACAGATTTCCAAATAGCGCAAACTTGGTCGTTAGGCTACATTATCAAAAAATAATAAAAACACTAAAGAACTCTTTTTAGCATATAACAAAATAAAGATTCCATTATCTTTCTTTTTGCTCTCCCTTCTATCTTTAATCACCTATAGTTTTACATCCCATAGTTTTCTTAATTCAATGGCCCTATAGCAATGCAGAGAGACCAGTGGCCATTCTAAACATGTACATATATTTCATTGAGAGTAAATTAAACAATACTCTAGATGGTTAAACTATCAACTTATCAACAATGGAAGCTAAAAAATCGTAAATAACGCTGTATTTAGTAACTTTGGAATTCATAAATTAAAGGGTGAGCAAAGGTTTATACCATGCTACCATTCTACACAAATACATTCTTGTAATTAATATCTATGAAATTTATAAATTAAAAGGTATGCAAATTATATGCAATCTGCCATTCTATAGCAAATAATGAAAATAAAAGTTGACCTTGATGCAAATTCAACAAATCAAACACGCCAATTATTAAAAGCACCACATACATTCCTAGTAGAAGCAAATTTGAGTTTAAAATCTCGTTTACAAATAATTACCTATGATTAAAGGTATATGTTTGTATTTGTTGAATTCTTGTGTCTAGTTTTACAAGCCTCAAAAATTCCTCTTCCTTCTCCAATAGATGATTATAGAGCTGTTCCTGAAAGATGCAAAAAATGTACAAGTTAATTCCAAATCTCCGACACATAAATGCTTCTACTTTCAAGCCTCAGTAGAGAAAACAAATGAATGAAGTAATTATGAAAATATACAATAATCAAAACAAATAATTAAAAGACAAAACTAACTTCTCTAAAGGAATGTGCTCAAATGGACGAGACAATAATAATTAGAAAATGCTAAATAATTAAGGAAAAGCAAAATTCCATAGCCAAATTCAATTATAAAAGCCTACCCAAGATGATTATATATAGGAGAATTATATCACCGTACTTTACAAAACACATCCAACTGTCAAGTTTTGACACCAAAAAAGATCAAAGATGAAAAGATCAATTGCCATGACAAAGATGAATTACCCAACGCAAAAAGATCACATTTATTAGGCACTATTCAGTTAACAGTAGCAAAAGAGGTGATACCTAATAAAAGGGAAAATTTTCGAGCTTACCAAGAGAGCACAGCGCAAATCTAGGGCTCAGTTGAGAAAAGTTGTTAAATCTAATTTGCCAACCACTCAAATCTTGAGGTAATCAATATTTTGGAATCAAACTTTGACAAAGATTTACGTCATTTCCTTGTTGTACTGCAATAATTCTATCATCTAATCTATCACATGGTTGAAATTCCATGAAGTGTTGGTCAACGTTGAAATCCCACTTTGATTCTTATATGATTATTTGATAAGTTAATAAGATCTAGAATTACAAAATCCAAAAATTCATACCTTATCCAGAAATTCAGGCGAGAATCCAAGCTGATAAATTGATAAATACCAAGTGGAAATGTTGGATTTATTTTAAATCTCACGATGCTGAAAAACCAAAAACCACAACTAACGCAGATGAAGACCCTAAACCAAAAGTTCTGAAATAACAAATTAAATAATTGGGAACAAACAGAATCAAATCACTAACCTATGAACAAAGAAGAAGATTAAAAATAGGAAAAGGGAAATAGTAAGTGCAGCAAAAAATCTCGAACAAAAATCTCGGGCCAATTGTTGCTGAAAAAATTGTGACATGTCATGAATCAGAAACAAGTGGAAGTAAAACTCCTTGTTTTAGGGAAAAAAAGGAAAATAAAAGGGAAAAAAAGCGAAGAACATGGAGCATTGAAGTCCTTGCAGGCGTAAATAATTCGGCCAAAACCCTTTTTACCGGAGCACAGATCTACCTTATTCAGCAAAGAAATAGCAGTATCTGTCTTTGTTTGAAAGGAATCTAGTATCAGAGTATCGGCAGAGAAGAAGGAAGCAGAGAGGAGAACAGAGAGGAAATGAGGAGGTGGGTTTGGAGATGAGAAGCATAGAACACACCAAATCAAGAAACCGGGTCGGGTAATCGGGCCAAGTCCGCGAGACTAACAGGTTTCAAACGACATCGTTTTGGCAGTAGAAGCGATAAAACGGCGTCGTTTTGATTTCGTCGTAGGAACAGTATTTAAAGCTATTCAGGCTTTTAAAGTAGTAGTGATAAAAGAAAATGAAAAGAAAAGATAAAAGAATAATGGCAGGTTGGAGTAGATATTTGAATTTAATGTTGAAATGTGACTTGTATCTGCCAAAACCAAATTATATGTGGTGTTTGTTTATCTAATGTTTTTTGCGTGCATTATCGACAATTAACAAAAGACAAAACAAATGGAGAATATGTAACCACTCAAATTTTAATAACGGGAAAAAATTTTAGTCATATATTTCATTTTATAATTTTGATCAGTACCCATCACTGAAATGGAAAGGACCACATAATTTAATAATTGATTATATATATATATATAGAGGTCCTTTTTGAAATTGTAATTTTTTTTTTCCTGAAAATCAGCACTAATCAATAACACAGAATAATAAATTTCTAAATTCTTTAGCCCATTAAGTCTAAAGAGTGCCAATGAGAAAGTTTGTGCTTAATTCATGCATATCGATAAGCATCGTTCGTTAGGACAAGAATGATCATTTATTTATTTAACATTATTTTGAATATGTTACTAACCAAGTAATTCAAATATTTTATGTTACTAACCAAGTAATTCAAAATAATTTGATTAGTTAGGAAGTATAACAATAAAATCGGTGACTTATGAAATGCTTTCATTATAAGAAATAACGAATGAAAAAAAAATGCATAAACTCTAATTCGAATTCATTATCATTTTTTCGAAACTAACACTTGATTTTATTTATTATATTATAAATAAATTTCTAATGTGTCGACTAAGAATGTACGATTCTGCTCCAATGTCCACTTGTGGAC
Organism: Jasminum sambac; assembly: GCA_018223645.1. NCBI lineage: Eukaryota > Viridiplantae > Streptophyta > Magnoliopsida > Lamiales > Oleaceae > Jasminum > Jasminum sambac. The sequence goes on from CP073646.1 coordinate 36,339,310, forward strand.
ATGATAAGATGCTTATAAGTGGGCATTGAAGCGGGGCTATAATGATGTATTTCTATTTTAAAGATTGGGTACATATTAATTCATTTTGATAAATTGATACAATCCGATGATCCGATGTCCACAAGTAGGTTTCTTAAAGTGACCATATGCAAATTGATAATTGACACGTACCCTTCTTCCCTCATCATCAAGGAATGATTACGTGTCAATCATCGGTCCATATATGAACACCTTAAGATTCTCACATGTGAACATTAGATCTTTAGTGATCAAACTGCATACGTATGCTCTATAATTTTCTTCTCCTCCCAATCCAATACAAGGATGGTTCCTCCAATCCACTCCTACCTTTATTTAACAGAATATCCTATTAACGGACGATAAGGACGCAAGACTTATTTTAATTGGAACCTCTTTAGTAAAAGAAACGTGATGCGTACAGGTGTGCATATATTATCATCATTCGTTGAGGTATACAGTATACTATCTAAACTCAAAGATATAAAAACGTCTTTTCTGGATTAATAATATATAGTTTTTGGTCCCTTTTTGTTTAACTTAAAATTTAAAATCTATTTATTTTTCCAAATTAAATATTAAAATCGATTACACATATTATATCACCATTTAATTATTTATTAGCTACATATTTCATAATTTTCAATACGATTTAACCTAACCTAATGAGTGAAAAAATGTGATATAAAAAATTAGCGAGAGTTTGACCTCAATATTAGTTTTTTAATATTCTTTTTGAGGATGATATTAGACTACCATAATCTTTGATATGATTGGTGATACAATATTAGTAAATTTTCTATTTTATTATTAATTTATATTTATAATTGATATAAAAATATATTGCAGCATTTTATCCCATTTATTATAGTATTTTTTATGACATCTAATATGTCATTGTAGCATAATCATTTTTCTAAGTACGATATTAAATTGCCATAATCTTTGATATAATTAATGTTATAATACTAACAAAAAATTTTATCTTGCCATTAAAAAATGCTTGTATCTAATTATTTATAAGAACATCCACAATGAATAGGTTAAGTCACATGTTAGTGACATAAATTAGATAAATATTAGATTTTTTGTCTATAGTAAATATGTTAACATGTATGCTAAATGAATCTTTTTAGTTCACATATTAACTTGCTAGATAAATTTAGCAAATATTTTAACACATAATGTGTCATTGTTATTATCTCTAGAAAAATAGTTTTTTCCTTATTATTTTTGTTACTCACTTTTTTAGTTTAATGAAATATCGACACATCGTGGTATTTAATAGCTAAGTTTAACATATCCATGGTAGGTTTCAAATACATATTAAAATTAATATATTGACATGACACTGAATGTTTATTTTTTAGCCTATATGACTTTTTAAATTTAACATAACTAGTATTTTATGGTCAAGTCATAATTTAAAATATGTGTAAAATAAAAATTATAATAACATATTTTTCTTTTTTTCTGGTAAATAGCATAAGAAACAAAATAATAAAATCAAGAACTGGATAAGAAATAATGGGTGATATAACATCTTTAAGGGAGATGCCGAAGCTATATAGAAGCACATTCGGTCCAAAAAGTATAAAAGCACAATATATCGTCCCCGTTTGATTATAAATTTTTCCTTAACTTTGCGTGATTTAATGGGAGAGATATGGATGAGAGATTTAAAAAGATCACACGATAATACTTGTGATTGGAGGGATAAGGAAGCGATTAAACGACGAGCAGGGTGATAATAATGGGAGATTATGCATGGGTTGAAAATTAGGTATTTGTGTTTGAGTGGGAATTTAATTATGAAAATTATAAGATTGAGCGGGAAACTGATCTCATTTTATTAAATTATTATTATTATTATTATTATTATTATTATTATTATTATTAGGTATTTATGTTTAAGTGGGAAATATAAATAAAATATTATTTTTTAATTTTAAAAATTATAAAATTGAATGGAAAATTGATCTCATTTTATTAATATATAGATATATATATATATAGATATATAGATATAGATTATTATGGATGTTCTAATTGATATAAAAAAAAATATTGAAAGTCATTGTATTGTGGAGGATTTTTTTATGTCATTTAATATAGTAGGATCGTTTTTCCAGCCACTATATTTTATGCATATGGCAGCGAGTATTATATTCTTGTTCCTAGTCTCGCGAGTAAGCATAATGCTCTGTCCCAACGATCTGGCAGATGGGGTTGGTTTACCGGGGAGATACACACACTATATCACTGCAGATGCAAAATCCGTTCCTCCATTCTCCGGCGACTTGCGATCTCTCTATTTCTCTCTCTAAATCTAACTGAAACCGAGTCACCTCCGAGTTTTACGAGAATTTTCAATGGAAGTCGACAGTACAGCCGCTATCAACTCGCTACCATCTCGTACTCCGACGAACCACTCAGAGTTCCGGGACCCCGACATGTCGGAGGAGATTCAAATGAATGTTAACGGTCGGAATCAGGATGTGTCTCTGTCTGCTGGTGCTTCGGAGAGTGTTCCTAAGAGATGCCCCTTGAGTGCGGCCATGAGAGTACAGAAGGTTTATCGGAGCTATCGTACCCGGCGCATGTTAGCAGACTCCGCTGTGGTTGCTGAAGAGCTCTGGTATTTTTTTTTCAACGTAAATTAATCAATTTTAGAATGCTTTGCAGATCTTTGCCAGTAATTTTTCTGATTAATTTTAGGTGGCAAGCGATAGATTACGCGCGATTGAATCACAGTACTGTATCGTTTTTCAACTTTTTGAAGCCAGAAACAGCAGCATCGCGGTGGAATCGTGTCCGCTTGAATGCTTCAAAGGTAAACAAAGTGTGATTCCTGCTTGTAATTTAATAAATAAATAAGTTTCTGCTTTGGAGAAGAAAGTTGAAAATTGAAAAAGGGACAAAGATAATAAAATTAAATATTTGGTCGTTTCTGAAAAAGACGTTAATATATAATTTGTGTTTGACTAATATGTGGCCAGGTGGGAAAGGGTTTGGCTAAAGATGCTAGGGCGCAAAAGTTGGCTTTTCAACACTGGATTGAAGCTGTGAGTTAATTGCAAGCTACATATGTAATCTTGCTGTCGGTGTTATATGCTTTAGTTGATAATGAATCTTTGGTTATTAGAACTCTGCGAAGCTTTATTTGATTTGTGTCCTCTAAATCTAGATTGATCCGAGGCACCGATATGGGCATAGCTTGAATCTTTATTATGAAGAATGGTGTAAGAGTAATGCTGGTCAGCCCTTCTTCTACTGGTATTATGCCGTTAATTTCTACATTTGAGTGTCTGTTCCGTTGTTCATAAAATTGCAGTGATTAGTTGATACTATCTAGTTTCATCGTTCTCCGCCTATGCAGGACCAGGATTAGCATGCTGTCTTATGTAGAGTTGCAGTTAATGAATTGAATGAGAGGACAAAATGCACAATCAATAATATTTGAGTATAAATAAATAAATAAATATTTGAGTATTATCATAATTATGATCTTGTAAGTTTCATGATATATTGTTTAGTAATAACTTATGACAAAGATGTATGGCGAACTTGTATGCATTTCATGTCGTTGGTAGCAGGGCGGGATTGTTCTGGAAGGGAAGCTATAAGAACCGGTTACCCTAGAGTTATTGATTTCTACGTTCTGCTAATCTAGAACCAAGCAGATAGAAACCAACATATGTATTGTGTACAGGTTGGATCTAGGAGATGGCAAAGAAGTTGATCTAAAAGAATGCCCGAGATCAAAGCTTCGTCAACAATGCATAAAGTATCTTGGACCCGTAAGTGAACAACATAGCATTACTTGTCAAGGCATTCTGTTTTCAGAGCATTACTTTCTCAATGCATTCTGTTTAACTTTTATATGCTTAATACAATTCGGTAATACCATTGGAACATGTAGAATGCTGGGTAATTATCAATGCAATGCAGCCTTTTCTAGCTTTCTGCTCTTACCATTCTTTCGAAAATTCCTTGTTGGTTCTAACTGTATTTTAAATCTGGCGTCTTACGTTTTTATTTATCTTGGCTGTGGTCAGCAAGAGAGATTACAGTATGAATACATGGTTGTTGATGGGAAAATATTGCACAAACAAACTAGAGTACATCTTGATACAAACAATGGGTTGTTGGGGTCGAAGTGGATATTCGTGATGAGCACCTGTAAGAGACTTTACATTGGACAGGTAAGGTCTAAAATTAAGTTACACTACAATTTACAGGTGTATCGTTCTTTTTACTGCCGTCTGAAAGATTCTAATTCATTGCAATTTCTACATTCTAATTACCTCAGAAAAAGAAAGGACATTTCCATCATTCCAGCTTTCTTGCTGGAGGGACTACTTTGGCCGCTGGGAGGCTTACCGTGGAAGATGGAGTACTTAAGGTACTTTCTTGGTAGTTTTCATGGCAAACCTGTAGCTTTTAAGACACATCAGTCATTTGCATTATGTAATATAATGTCCCCATAATTGGGTCTGATTTATATGAATGTTATAGCTCTTAATTTCACACTTGTTCTGATAGTCCGTTGATTAACTGGTTCTCATGCCATTTTTTTCCTCTCTCTCTCTCCAAATTGACAAATCATAGATTGACAGTGCTTAGGAAGACCAAATTGTGCTGAATATACCATGTAAATGATTTTCATTCCTTGCTTGTTTAGGGAAGCTTTTTCCAAAAACCAGTTTTCTTAAAATTCATTTCGAACCATAGTTTCACTGAAGTGACAAATTTTCTTTATTTTTTAAACCTACATTCACCATTCTCCGTAACCTTCTAACCATATGTTGACCCTACCAAACAAACACCAACATGATCTGCTGCCAAGCCCCATTAGTTTGGTTTGACTTTGTAGCATCAAGTTAATAACAACTACACTTTGAAGTCCAAATAATGGAACGTACTACTGCTTGATTTTCATTTAGATGCTTGCACTCTCACAGAATTTACTGCAGTGTTATTGATGCTGGCTTGCTTCCTCAATACACTGCCCACAAGATTAGGATAAGAAAAGCTCAGGCCGTATAATGTTCACAAGGACAGTGTTTGAAAGCTTGTCATTAGTTACTTGCAAATCCTGAATGCATTTGCACGATTGACCTATAACTTCCCAAAATAAATTTTGGGCGTAATATTTGTTCTCTGACATTTTAGTAACTTTTTGAGAAGTAATATGATTTTTCAATGATATATTTCCAACTAATGCAATAAAATTTCACTCTCTCCAGTGTATCTCTGCTTACAGTGGACACTATAAGCCAACTGATGATAGCCTTGATAGCTTTCTGTCCTATTTGAAGGAAAATGGAGTAAACCTGAATGAAGTCGAGGTATGCCACCTACCTCTGTTCCACGACTATCACATATGTAGCACTGACCATGGCTCCTGCTATCTTCCTGAAACACGTTCGATAAGTAGGAAAATAGAGAAAATTCAATTGATTGTGAGGATAAAGGGGCTATTTCTGATTTTGTTGTTGAAATGCATATACATTATTTATATAATTGCCATGACAACAATGATATTATGTATTTTTACCAAAGCTTTTTCCTTTTTTTTTTTTTCCGCACATAATCGCAGTTCTTTTTATATGTGAGACATGACAATAGCATTAGTAATATAAGGGTGATAAGATTGAATTTTTTATGGTTTTTTATGGATTTTTATGTAAAATAGGAGAGAGAATGAGTGGAGATTTGTGTAGTACATGTAGGGCCGACGAGATATGTGGATGTGATAGGTTTGACCAAAAGAAAGAATAGATAAAAATGGATACAAAAGTGGAAAAAAGTTGTGAAAAAGCAATCCTATCACCTGCTATAGTTCCCTCACTGTTATGCAAATTCCATCGCTATGGAACTTATATGATGATGAAAATGACGTCCCGTCTCTTATTATCAGATACAAAAGGCAAATGATGACTATGACGGTTATGAAAGCTTAAAACCTGCTAAAGTTCAGTCTGCAGCTGATGTTTCATCAATCCCGGATTCAATTCTGCCTGATCTTCCCAATCAAAAAATAGAAGAAGACCCTTTTCCAGAAGCAACTGAAGCTCCTCAGGCTGAAACTAAGGTACAGTACAATAGGACGCTCTCGGGTGGTCTCCAGACCCCTAAAGCAGACGTCCCAAAACGAGCAATATTGCAGAGGATCAATTCCAAGAAGGCAGCCAGTTCATATCAATTAGGACATCAACTCTCCATCAAATGGTCAACAGGTGCTGGCCCTAGAATCGGTTGTATTGCTGACTACCCTATTGAATTGAGATTACAGGCATTGGAACTTACTAACCTCTCGCCACGAAATTGGCCTGCATCGCTGACCCCAAGGAGGACTGTTTCTGTTGCTTCACCTACAGCTTACAGGCAAAACTTAGTCATGGAAGTCTAACAAGCTGTTGATTTTCAGTACTACTTTTTTCAGCTGTTCTCATACCCCTTTCTATTGCAGTGTGTAATGTGTTGCTTCATACGGGTTCTGCTGATGTTCTATCAGGTTAACTAAGTAAAAGTAGTGGTGTAATTCCTTATGAAGCTGTCCATCACTTTTTCCATATTTAAGTAATGTGCAACTTTGTTCCCACATTCCAGTCACAATCATTGATGTTTTTCTTGGCCTCATGACCTATTTTGGAGCACACGAATTTTGTATTGGAATTGCTTTGTGTATCCATGTGATGTTTGAGCCCTAGCTCTAACATCACTGTTAGAGATTGAGATTCTATTCTAAAATATTAACTCATTAAGAGGAATAATAGTCTAATTCGTTACTAACTCAAAACTTTTTTCATGTTTAACTTATTCGGATCTTTATTCACACATTTCCAAATCCCAACTGTTTCAAGGATTGTGTAACATAATCTAATTATGCGGGTGTTGGCTACCGACTTGTTTGTAATTTTGACAAATTTTTATAAATTTTCATGTGAAATAGAAGAGAGAATGACTGGAGTTGAATATGGATATTTATATAGTACATGTGAGTTTTACAAAATATGTGGATGCTATTGATTTGACCAAAATGGATAATGAATTAAAATATGTAAAAATTTGTAAAAAAATGACAAAATGATGTTGCGGCTAGCACGCGTTATAGTGCATTCTCCTTAGGAATGACAATTGATTGGTTCTGGGGTGGGTCGGCCAAGAATTGCCCCTAGGTCAACCCAACTTGCCCCTAGACTGGTGAACGCGTAGGGCAGGTCAGGGTGGTGGGTTCTAGGAGCTGGGCCTGGCCTTCAATATCATCTTGTATCTCTCCCATTTTTTGTCTAATTTGGATTTGTTAAAATTTAACTTTCCTAAAATGACACTCAGAAGAAGAAAAGTTTTGTGAATTTCACAAAAAATTTTAGATAATTTAAAAAATATTAACTTAAATATAAAAGAAAAACGGGGTTCAAGGTCGGGTTGGGGGGTGGTTATATCACTTATATACTGCCCCAAATCCGCCCATAAAATTTTCTCGATTCCAAATTGAGAATCATACCCATTCTTAATTCCCATTTAGTCGAAGCGAATCTATTATATTAGTGACAGATACCCATGAATCTCAATTCTGATGCGTTTGGTATTTGGCAGTAGTGCATAAATTTTTGAAGCTATGAGATGGTTGGTCGTTTGATATTCATTATAAATCCAATTTCTAGCTATATAGGTGGACTGACTAGCCCAGTAGCCCACCAATTTTTGAGGACGGTCAGCTCCTATCATCACTGAGGGATCATCTTAGGTTGTCAGAATCTCAGATTATTGGGCCACCATTGAGGATGTCTTACTCGAGTCTTTAAAGCACCGGTCTGATCGGAAGTAAAATGAGGGCGTCTTCTATACAGTATAAATTTTCATTAATTCCCACTATTTTTTAAAATTATTTTTAATTATTTATATTATAAATATGTCAGGGGATGAATTTTAATATATTTTTATGAGTAGGAAGAGAGAGAATGTGTGGAGTTAGATGGTGGAGATTTAATGAGTTGAGAAATATATGGATGTGATTTATTTGACCAAATTTAAAATTTGAAAAAAATGCATTAAAATATTGATGCTAACACCCTCATAATTATTATATATATATTTTTTCTAATTTTCAAATATATATTTAACACATCATTCGAGTAAATCTGTATTATTGTGTATAGGGCAAGCTAATTTCATAAGGTTGGATTGCATTGAAACTTGGTTATTTTCATGACCCCAGAAGTGATTTCGCAGTTAAAATAATAAAAATAAAAAATAAAAAAATTTGAGGTTTAACTTTTTCTTTCAGAAAGGTTGGGGATTAACTTCCTATGCAGTGATAAGTAGTGATAGCAGAAAAATCTGATCCAATCCAAATCCGATGGATATAAGATCCGAATGGAATGATTTTTTGCCGATCTGATAATCTGTGGATCACCGATCCTAGACGGATTTGGATTTGGATTGTATCAGGCCTGATCCAATCCAATCCGATCTGAATTGATTTTTTATTTTTTATTTTTATAAAATATACTTGCACTAGGTTTAGTGAGGAAGAACTTGATGAATGAATAATAAGTTTAATTTTCGTTACATTAATATATGTCAATTACAGTAATTTGATAATATTTAATACAATATTTATTTCTTAATTTCTCATTACATAAAGACATCTCTAGTTGAAACATGGGTATTTTTGGTTCTAACTTTTGATTCCACGAAGATATAGTTTTTTTTTTTTTTGAAAATCATGAAGACGAACTTATATATGAAAATGAAAAACAACACATTTGGGGGTTGGGGAGGTGGGTTTGTGTTGTTTGGATTATCTTAATACTTAAATTATACGTTTAGGATTCTCTTATGTTTAATTATGCAATTGATGTTTAAATATTTTTTTGAAAGCTCTGCCAATATGGATTGTATTCGGATTTTTTTATTGATGTGATCCGATCCCATCTGGTCCAATTCCGATCTGAGAAATTTGGATTTGGATCGAGATGATTGATTTGGATTTAGCCGATCCGATCCATTGCCATTACTAGATAGAGACCATTAGTGAAATTTACTCATTATTTCATGTAGGCATTTTGGATTGGATTTCTAGTTAGGTTTGCAATTCTTTATGCTTAATTTAGGTTTAAAACTTCAAAGTTCGAGAAAACGTAATGACAGGAGGGGATCATGGACTCAAAAGATAAACATACTGTACAAGTAAAGTTCCAAAAGGCGTGAGGCGTGGCAAGGTGACGAGACCAAGTCTCGAGCCTTCGAAACCTAGACGTAGAAAGACATTTTCAATTTTTTATTATTTTAATCATTCTAGAATGATAAATAAGTAATAAATATTCGTAATTGATAGATTTTATGCAAACTAGCTTCAATATATTTTTCAACTTTCTAATAAAAATATAGTATTTAAAGTATTAAAAATTACGAATACTTAGCAAAATACTATCAATTCCTACAATTAGATTACAAAATGAATACAAGTGATTTTTTTTTTTTAAATTTAGCCCAACTTAAAAAATAACAAGCACAAATGGTTTAACATAAAAAAAAAAAAGCCCCTTATCTAACTAAAAGGCTCGTGCCTTTTGACACATAAGTCCGGCTAGGCACCCATTAAGCTATCAATTTTCAAGTTGACGCCTTTTTCCACAACCTACCTATTGTGCGAGGCATTTCCGAGCAGACTCATGCCTAGGCAGTTGCATACAAGTATATATCCATAACCACTACAGTATGAGTATCAAGGTTATGAATTAAATAAGAAATTTCGTGTAACTTTTTTCGTCTAATTTTTTTTTAACTATTGATTATGGAATAGTCGCTTTTGCGGATTGATTTTTTTACTCACGAAAGTATGAAAGGAATCAATTTTTGAAGCTTTATATTCCTCAATGTATTAAAATGATATCGCAATGAGAGGGTTAGAATATAGCTTCGTTGAGTTGGCCTAGTCATCAATATAAAGAAACATCTCATTGTTCTTTTGAAACGTCGCAACAAAACAATAGACAGTGACTCGTTAAGCTGAATTAGTCAAGTTAAGTGTACATTTTAATCGAGTGCATAAGAGCATATCCATTAATGGTACTCTCTCAATTTTCGAAAAAATAAAGTATCACGTAAACAATAGACATTGTATAAAAGTATCATTTCCAATGGTAAACAATGTAGATAAAATCTATATCTATATCTATATCTATATCTATATTCTATATATTATAAAGAAAAGCAGGGAATTTCTAACCTATTTTTTTAAATTAAATTAGTTACTTTTCCCACCAAAAACCAAACCCTTTTTTGTCTTTTGATTTTTTCCTTTTTCATTAATTAATTAATAATCAATTCTTAATAAATAAATGAACTAATCACAATCTATATTAAATCTTATCCTTATCAAAATAAGAAAATATTTATAGTAAAAATTAGATTTTTTCAAATCTCCATTGATTTGAACTTATCTTCTGTAATTTTTTTATTTTTTATTAATTAATAATCAATCCTAACAAATAAATTAATAAATTATTTTTTATATTAAATATTAAATATTAAATCTGAATTTCGTTTCCCTACATAAATATTGATAATTGTTAGTTTATTATTTTTCTAATCTAAATCTAAAGATTTATATCTATATATAGAATAAGAACCATTTTATAAATAATTAACTAAGAAACGAAAATTAATTCTTAAAAAATAAAATTAACTAAAATTAATAGTTTCATAAGATTTGATTGTTGTGTAATACAAAATTAGCATTCATTAAATTTTTACACAAAATTAAAGGAAAAGTATAACATTGAAATTTTAAAATTAGATTCAACCCACTAATTAATTTTTAAAATAATAAACTATTTTTATAAATAATTAGTTAAGGAAAAAAATAAATCTAAATTAGCAATTTTGGTAACATTTATTTTTTGTGTGATACAAAAATAGAAAGCATTAAAATTTTACATAAAAATTAAAAGAAACTTGTAAGATGATTATATTGGTTCCTTTAATTATCTTTTTTAAAAATAAAATTAGCTAAAAAATGAAAATTAATTAAAATTATCAATTTTTTAGAATTTAATTTTAATGTGAAAAAAATTACAATTCATCAAATTTGTGCACAAAAACTAAAAGAAATAAGGAACATTAATTTTTTTAATTAATCTATCAATTGTAACATTAATTCAATATAATATTTTTTAATTAAACTTATATCTATGTCTACATCTATATCTTTTAAATTCCAGATATCATTTAGTGGAAATAATTAATTGATATATTTTAAAAAGTGATTCCACTCCAATTTTTAATTTTAATGTTATACGTTTCTTTTAATCTTTTAATTTAAAGAAAAAGGAATTGCAAGTTAACTTGCCAAAGGTTAAACTAATTATTTTAGAAATAACTAATTATTTTAGAAATTATTAATTATTTTTAACAAAAAATAATCATTTTTAACAATAATTAGCTAAAAAATAAAAACTAATTTCATTGCAATTAACTAAAATTAATTATATCACAGAGATATAATTCGATATATTTCAATGGACAAAGATTAATCAAAATTAATTATATTGATAAAAGGAAAAAGTATAATTTATTTAAAAATGAAAAATAGTCCAAATTTATTTAATTCCTACGGTTGACAAGATTTCCCCCAAAAAATTAAAGAAATATTTTAAATTACGATGCATTTTTTTAAAATTACATGATATCTTTAAAATTATATTCATACAAATCCTAATAGTACATATATTAAACTAACTATTATGGTTCTTTAAAAAACTAATTATTATAGAAATAATAATTTGAAAATAAAAATTAATCATTTTTCAATTAATTAAAATTTATTACGTTGGTAAGATTTAATTGGATATGGTTCCTCAAGTAGGCAAAGATTAATCAAAATTAATTATATTTTTGAAATGAAAAAGGTATAATTAATTTAAAAAATAAAAAATAGTTAAAATTGATTAGATTGCTATGGTTTAACAGGATTTTTCCTAAAAATGAAAGATATATTTTAAATTGCATGATATCTTTTAAATTAGAAAAACATATTTAAAATTAGATTCATACCGTTCTTGAAACTGCAGACATTAAAGTAATTATTTTTCAAATAATTATATAAAAATAAAAATTAATTCTATTGCAAGTATTAAATTTATTCATACTTGACTCTAAGATTTAATTGAACTCGATTTTACTAGATGAAAATTTACACAGTTTCAACTGTATCCATACCTATATCTATATGTAAAGAAAAGTAGGAAATTTTCGTCCTATTTTTTTAATTGTTGAAATTAGTTTTCCTGCTCATTCCCTCAAAACTCCATTTCTTATTATTTTAATATTTAATTGATAATTTTTTTATATATAAGTAATGTCTAGAGTTTCCAAAATATCCAAATTAGATTTCCTCAAATCTTCTAATCTATCTATATATATCTAAAAATAACGTTTCTTCCCCTTCACAACGTATTTTTCTTAATTTTTAAAATCATTTTTAATTTAAGTTGTGCATATTTTTCCAGATACTTTGTTTTTAAAATTTTTTAAGTTAACCAAATTAACAGAAAATAAATGGGCTCCAAATGCGGCATTCTCAATACAAATAGCGAATCAATCCCGCATGGACCCCATCACATGCTTCACAGAAATTTTAGATTTTTTAGTGTTTTTCCGTCCTTAATTAATTAAGCATTACTTTAGACCTTCAAGATTATTAATTATTATATTGAATATTTTTATATTTATCTATGTTTCTATTATTTTCAATTGTAAATTAAAATTACTGCTAATAAATTTTTTATCCAGCCTTCATGATTCCTTTCTATGCACTGATCTTCAAAACCCAAAATTATTCTATTGATTTTCTTCTCCAATTTCCCCTTTTATCAATTCAATTCTAGCCTTAATTAATCAATTGATATATACAAATCTTACAAATAACTTCATTGGTTGAAAAAAAATATAGGATTGTCTCTGATCACTATCACAATAGAACCATGACATTGCATCAAACCAATGAAACGTAGTGCTTGAACCCATCGCAAAGCTCGCTAAGCCATGAGCAACACTCCCGCCATACAATTAAGTGACTTGTCTTATAATGTAAAGTAATCAATATCACTATCAAATTAGAACATTTTTTTCATTCTCTCTCTTTTTCATTTTTTTCCCCTTCTGTTTTTCGTTTTTTAGTATCACATGTGTCTTTTGTACTAAGGTTTAATTTTTCTGTGATAAAAAATTAACATTCATTAAAATTTTACAAAAAAATTAAAGTAAAAGTGTAACATTAAAGTTTAAAAATTAGATTGGACCCTTTAATTATTATAAAAAATAATTAATTATTTTAGTAAATAATTAGCTAATGAACTGAAATTAATTTAATTTAATTTGGGAATTCTGCTAAGATTTGATTTTGGTGTGAAATAGAATTATAAAAAATTAAAAGGAACGTGCAATATCAAAATTAAAAAAAATTAGATTGGACCCTTTAATTAATTTTAGAAATAATTAATTGTTTGTTTTAAATAAAATTAGATACAAAATCAAAATTAATCAAAATTATCAATTTTCTAAGATTTAATTAAATTGAAAACTGGATTAAAATTAGATCAAAAATGATAATTAATTAAATTTAATTATATTGCAATTAATTAGAATTAATTATACTATTAAGATTTAATTGAATTTGGTTTCATTGGATGACAATTGACACCATTCAATTGGACGAAAATTAATAATAATTAATTATATTGCTAAAATAAAAAATAGTATTAATTTAAAAAATAAAATACAACTAAAAATAATTATATTATAATGGGTTCGCAAAATTTCTCTTGGAAAATGAAAGGTATTGTTTAAATTATCAGATATATTTTAAACTATAAAATATCTTCGAAATTATATTCATACAATTCTTAAAACTGCACATATCAAACTAATTTTTTTATAAATAATTATTTGTTTTCAGAAATAATTATCTAAAAAATGAAAATTAATTAAATTATAATTAATTAAAACCAATTATGTTGCAAAACTTTACTACGACATCATTTTATTGGATGAAAATTAGTCAAAGTTAATTATATCTATAAAAGCAGAAAAATATAATTAAATTAAAATAATGAAAATAAATAAAATTAGATCGCTACGGGTTTCCAAGATTTCTCGTAAAAAATAAAAGATATCTTTTAGATTGTAATATATCTTTTAAATCACAAAATATATTTAATCATACAATTCTTAAAGCTGTGGCTATTAAGTTAATTATTTCAGAAATAATTAATTTTTCTTTTTAGAATAATTATCTAAAAATGAAAATTAACTATATTTAAATTAATTAAAACTAAATATGTTGTTAAGATCTAATTGGAGTATGTTTCATTCGACGAAAATTGACATGGTTTCATAGGATGAAAATTAGTCAAAATTAATTATTATATTGCTAAAAGGGGAGACATATAGTTAATTTTAAAAACAAAAATTAATTGAAATTAATTAGTTTGCTATGAGTCGGAGAGATTTTCCCTAAAAATAAAAGATATCTTCTAGATTTGAAGTTGTCTTCCAAAATCGAAGATGTCTTTAAAGTTACTTTCATATAAAAGAAAATTTTGGAAAGTCTGATTTTATTGGACACGGTTTTACAAATACCACTATTAAAAAAAATTAAAATTAAATAGATTGCTATGAGTTTGCAAAATTTTCTTAAAAATGAAATATCTCTTTTAAGTTGAAATATACTTTTTAAATTATAAGATATCTTTAAATTTAGATTCATATAATTCTTGAAACTACGTCTATTAAGTTAATTATTTTAGAAATAATAAGTTCTTTTTACAAATGATTGCCTAAAATACAAAAATTAATTATATTATAATTAATGAAAATTAATTTCATTTCGAAAAATTAATTTCATTTCGAAAAAAAATGAAAATTAATTTCATTTCGAAATTAATTAACACGATTTCATTGGACCAAAATTTATCAAAATTAATTAAATTACTTAATGGCGAATATGTGATTAATTTTTTAAAATAAAAAATAATTGAAATTAATTAGATTGCTACAACGAAGAAAAAATTATTTCCGAAATTAATTACATCTTACTGTAGAGTGATTCGATTGATAATTAGTGCCTAATAAACTTCTTTTACTTTTCACTAATATTCTTTTCTTAAAACATATTTTTCCTTGGATTCTCATACGTTTTGTAATGTCAATAATATTTCATTCGAGTTGTAGATGGTGGCAATTTGGCCTATGATTAATGACAATTAGACTTGGACAATGATTTTTACATGTTGGAATTTTCTGAAAAGTCAATTTTCGATGACATATAGTTACATTTACAATTTTAAACATTACGAATTACATCATCATATTTAAAACCATGATTGCCAATAAGGATAGAAAAGCAAATAAAAATACAAATATGGCATTTATATCAATTCACCAAACTTCGGTGTAGTCGACTTAATTTTTTATTTTTTACAATTCTTCCAACAAAATAAAATCTTAAGATTTTTTTTTGAAATTCTGTTATTTATGTGTAGACATTATATTTTATAATGAATAATTTTTAATTATTTATTTTATACTAAAATTTGGTAGTTTAGATTTTATTTATTTTTTAAGGATCATCGATTAAGTTGTCTATCTTTATTATTAATCATATATATTTCAATTTATTTATCTTATCCAAATTAATTTAAATTCAAAATCAAAATCATTCAATATTTGATCATGACAACATAAAATCTATGAGATTTTTTTATAACCACTTTAAAAATATTATATAATTAAGCTATTTAAAATAAACATTTAAATTGATGAGTTTCGAAAAATATGTTAATATACCGAATATATTAAGTTGGCGAGTTTACACCAAATATGTTAATATATGTCGTTATCATGTTTTGAATGTGTTTATTGAAAAATTTACATGTCATTAATATATATTAAAAAAGTACAAATAAATTTTTTTTGCTACATGATCACAATAAGGTGTGGATGTAGATGTGAATTTTATAGCGCGACGAGGATGGGGAATGGGAAGTTTCCATTCCATTGCAATTCTTATATCATTTTCGCTTGATCGATTAAATGGGGATGTAGCGTTGGCGATGATAAGTTTTTCTAGTAGGGCAGGAACGGGGTGTTGGGATTTTTGAACTGTACCCGTTTTATTGTCATTTATAAATATATATCTATATGTTGATTATATTTCATAATAAAATTTTAAAAATCATTATTCACATGTTCATTGTCAATACCATAGGTCACACCATTGTGTAGTTAATGTCTCCCAAATTTGTAATTGAATATAATATAATATAGAATAATTTTAAACAAAAAACTACAAGCTCTATGAAAGTTAGTAGACTTTTTAGTATGATTATTTTAATAACTACAACATTTAATTTAATGTTATATTCGTTGGCATTTATATTATTACAATCTCCATCACAAATTGTTATCTTGTGCAATACAGGAGAAACTCTATTTAAATTTTTTAGAATTTTTCAGTATTTATTTTAATTAAAACTAGCTGTTTCACCCGTGCGTTGCACGGGGAACTAATTTTTCAATAAATAGAATTTTTTTATAAATGCTAATAGTATGAAAGTAACACAAAAAAATAAAAATAAAAAATGAATTGAATATTGGCCAATGAACAAATTTAAATAGAGTTTCTCCTGTATTGCACAAGATAACAATTTGTGATGGAGATTGTAATAATATAAATGCCAACGAATATAACATTAAATTAAATGTTGTAGTTATTAAAATAATCATACTAAAAAGTCTACTAACTTTCATAGAGCTTGTAGTTTTTTGTTTAAAATTATTCTATATTATATTATATTCAATTACAAATTTGGGATACATTAACTACACAATGGTGTGGTCTATGGTATTGACAATGAACATGTGAATAATGATTTTTAAAATTTTATTATGAAATATAATCAACATATAGATATATATTATATAAATGACAATATAACGGGTACAGTTCAAAAATCCCAACACCCTGTTCCTGCCCTACTAGAAAAACTTATCCTCGCCAACGCTACATCCCCATTTAATTGATCAAGCGAAAATGATATAAGAATTGCAATAGAATGGAGACTTCCCATTCCCCATCCTCGTCGCGCTATAAAATTCACATCTACATCCACACCTCATCGTGATCATGTAGCAAAAAAAATTTATTTGTACTTTTTTAATATATATTAATGACATGTAAATTTTTCAATAAACACATTCAAAACATGATAAAGACATATATTAACATATTTGGTGTAAACTCGCCAACTTAATATATTCGGTATATTAACATATTTTTCGAAACTCATCAATTTAAATGTTTATTTTAAATAGCTTAATTATATAAGATTTTTAAAGTGGTTAATAAAAAAACTCATAGATTTTATGTTGTCATGATCAAATATTGAATGATTTTGATTTTAAATTTAAATTAATTTGGATAAGATAAATAAATTGAAATATATATGATTAATAATTAAGATAGACAACTTAATCGATGATCCTTAAAAAATAAATAAAATCTAAACTACCAAATATCAGTATAAAATAAATAATTAAAAATTATTCATTATAAAATATAATGTCTATACATAAATAACAGAATTTCAAAAAAAAATCTTAAGATTTTAGTTTGTTGGGAAGAATTGTAAAAAATAAAAAATTAAGTCGACTACATCGAAGTTTGGTGAATTGATATAAATGCCATATTTGTATTTTTATTTGCTTTCCTATCCTTATTGGCAATCATGGTTTTAAATATGATGATGTAATTCATAATGTTTAAAATTGTAAATGTAACTCTATGTCATCGAAAATTGACTTTTCAGAAAATTCCAACATGTAAAAATCATTCGCCAAGTCTAATTGTCATTAATCATAGGCCAAATTGCCACCATCTACAACTCAAATGAAATATTATTGACAATACAAAACGTATGAGAATCCAAGGAAAAGTATGTTTTAAGAAAAGAATATTAGTGAAAAGTAAAAGAAGTTAATTAGGCACTAATTATCAATCGAATCACTCTACAGTAAGATGTAATTAATTTCGAAAATCATTTTTTCTTCGTTGTAGCAATCTAATTAATTTCAATTATTTTTTATTTTAAAAAATTAATCACATATTCACCATTAAGTAATTTAATTAATTTTGATAAATTTTGGTCCAATGAAATCGTGTTAATTAATTTCGAAATGAAATTAATTTTCATTAATTATAATATAATTAATTTTTGTATTTTAGGCAATCATTTGTAAAAAGAACTTATTATTTCTAAAATAATTAACTTAATAGACGTGGTTTCAAGAATTATATGAATCTAAATTTAAAGATATCTTATAATT
The DNA here is from genome assembly GCA_018223645.1 of Jasminum sambac. Classification (NCBI taxonomy): domain Eukaryota; kingdom Viridiplantae; phylum Streptophyta; class Magnoliopsida; order Lamiales; family Oleaceae; genus Jasminum; species Jasminum sambac. The sequence goes on from CP073646.1 coordinate 36,357,727, forward strand.
TAAAAAGTATATTTCAACTTAAAAGAGATATTTCATTTTTAGGAAAATTTTGCGAACTCATAGCAATCTATTCAATTTTAATTTTTTTTAATAGTGGTATTTGTAAAACCGTGTCCAATAAAATCAGACTTTCCAAAATTTTCTTTTATATGAAAGTAACTTTAAAGACATCTTCGATTTTGGAAGACAACTTCAAATCTAGAAGATATCTTTTATTTTTAGGGAAAATCTCTCCGACTCATAGCAAACTAATTAATTTCAATTAATTTTTGTTTTTAAAATTAACTATATGTCTCCCCTTTTAGCAATATAATAATTAATTTTGACTAATTTTCATCCTATGAAACCATGTCAATTTTCGTCGAATGAAACATACTCCGATTAGATCTTAACAACATATTTAGTTTTAATTAATTTAAATATAGTTAATTTTCATTTTTGGATAATTATTCTAAAAATAAAAATTAATTATTTCTAAAATAATTAACTTAATAGCCACAGCTTTAAAAATTGTATGATTAAATATATTTTGTAATTTAAAAGATATATTACAATCTAAAAGATATCTTTTATTTTTTAAGAGAAATCTTGGTAACCCGTAGCGATCTAATTTTACTTATTTTCATTATTTTAATTTAATTATATTTTTCTGCTTTTATAGATATAATTAACTTTGACTAATTTTCATCCAATGAAATGATGTGGCAGTAAAGTTTTGCAACATAATTGGTTTTAATTAATTATAATTTAATTAATTTTCATTTTTTAGATAATTATTTCTGAAAACAAATAATTATTTATAAAACAATTAGTTTGATATGTGCAATTTTAAGAATTGTATGAATATAATTTTGAAGATATTTTGTAGTTTAAAATATATCTGATAATTTAAACAATACCTTTCATTTTCAAAGAGAAATTTTGCGAACCCATTATAATATAATTAGTTTTAATTGTATTTTATTTTTTAAATTAATACTATTTTTTATTTTAGCAATATAATTAATTATTATTAATTTTCGTCCAATTGAATCATGTCAATTGTCATCCAATGAAACCAAATTCAATTAAATCTTAATAGTATAATTAATTCTTATTAATTGCAATATAATTAAATTTAATTAATTATCATTTTTGATCTAATTTTAATCCAGTTTTCAATTTAATTAAATATTAGAAAATTGATAATTTTGATTAATTTTGATTTTGTGTCTAATTTTATTTAAAACAAACAATTAATTATTTCTAAAATTAATTAAAGGTTCCAATCTAATTTTTTAATTTTGATATTGCACGTTTCTTTTAATTTTTTATAATTCTATTTCACACCAAAATCAAATCTTTGCAGAATTCCCAAATTAAATTAAATTAATTTCAGTTCGGTAGCTAGTTATTTACTAAAATAATTAATTATTTTTTATAATAATTAAAGGGTCCAATCTAATTTTTAAACTTTAATGTTACACTTTTACTTTAATTTTTGTGTAAAATTTTAATTAATGTTAATTTTTTATCACACAAAAATTAAATCTTAGTACAAAAGACACATGTGATACTAAAAAATGAAAAATAGAAAAGGAAAAAAATGAAAAAGAGAGAGAATGAAAAAAAATGTTCTAATTTGATAGTGATATTGATTACTTTACATTGTAAGACAAATCACTTAATTGTATGGCGGGAGTGTTGCTCATGGCTTAGCAAGCTTTGCGATGGGTTCAAGCACTACGTTTCATTGGTTTGATGCAATGTCATGGTTCTATTGTGATAGTGATCAGAGACAATCCTATTTTTTTTTCAACCAATGAAGTTATTTGTAAGATTTGTATATATCAATTGATTAATTAAGGCTAGAATTGAATTGATAAAAGGGGAAATTGGAGAAGAAAATCAATAGAATAATTTTGGGTTCTGAAGATCAGTGCATAGAAAGGAATTATGAAGGCCGGATAAAAAATTTATTAGCAGTAATTTTAATTTACAATTGAAAATAATAGAAACATAGATAAATATAAAAATATTCAATATAATAATTAATAATCTTGAAGGTCTAAAGTAATGCTTAATTAATTAAGGACGGAAAAACACTAAAAAATCTAAAATTTCTGTGAAGCATGTGATGGGGTCCATGCGGGATTGATTCGCTATTTGTATTGAGAATGCCGCATTTGGAGCCCATTTATTTTCTATTAAAAAGGTTAACTTAAAAAATTTTAAAAACAAAGTGTCTGGAAAAATATGCACAACTTAAATTAAAAATAATTTTAAAAATTAAGAAAAATACGTTGTGAAGGGGAAGAAACGTTAGTTTTAGATATATATAGATAGATTAGAAGATTTGAGGAAATCTAATTTGGATATTTTGGAAACTCTAGACATTACTTATATATAAAAAAAATTATCAATTAAATATTAAAATAATAAGAAATGGAGTTTTGAGGGAATGAGCAGGAAAACTAATTTCAACAATTAAAAAAATAGGACGAAAATTTCCTACTTTTCTTTACATATAGATATAGATATGGATATAGTTGAAACTGTGTAAATTTTCATCCAGTAAAATCGAGTTCAATTAGATCTTAGAGTCAAGTATGAATAAATTTAATACTTGCAATAGAATTAATTTTTATTTTTATATAATTATTTGAAAAATAATTACTTTAATATCTGCAGTTTCAAGAACGGTATGAATCTAATTTTAAATATTTTTTTCTAATTTAAAAGATATCATGCAATTTGAAATATATCTTTCATTTTTTAGAAAAAATCTGTTAAATCATAGCAATCTAATCAATTTTAACTATTTTTTATTTTTTAAATTAATTATACCTTTTTCATTTGAAAAATATAATTAATTTTGATTAATCTTTGCCTACTTCAGGAACCATATCCAATTAAATCTTACCAACGTAATAAATTTTAATTAATTCAAAAATGATTAATTTTTATTTTCAAATTATTATTTCTATAATAATTAGTTTTTTAAAGAACCATAATAGTTAGTTTAATATATGTACTATTGGGATTTGTATGAATATAATTTTAAAGATATCATGTAATTTTAAAAAAATGCATCGTAATTTAAAATATTTCTTTAATTTTTTGGGGGAAATCTTGTCAACCGTATGAATTAAATAAATTTTGACTATTTTTCATTTTTAAATAAATTATACTTTTTCCTTTTATCAATATAATTAATTTTGATTAATCTTTGTCCATTGAAATATATCGAATTATATCTTTGTGATATAATTAATTTTAGTTAATTGAAATGAAAGTAGTTTTTATTTTTTAGCTAATTATTGTTAAAAATGATTATTTTTTGTTAAAAATAATTAATTATTTCTAAAATAATTAGTTATTTATAAAATAATTAGTTTAACCTTTGGCAAGTGAACTTGCAGTTCCTTTTTCTTTAAATTAAAAGATTAAAAGAAACGTATAACATTAAAATTAAAAATTAGAGTGGAATCACTTTTTAAAATATATCAATTAATTATTTCCACTAAATGATATCTGGACTTTAAAAGATATAGATGTAGACATAGATATAAGTTTAATTAAAAAATATTATATTGAATTAATGTTACAATTGAACGATTAATTAAAAAAATTAATGTTCCTTGTTTCTTTTAGTTTTTGTGCACAAATTTGATGAATTGTAATTTTTTTCACATTAAAATTAAATCCTAAAAAATTGATAATTTTAATTAATTTTCATTTTTTAGCTAATTTTATTTTTAAAAAAGATAATTAAAGGAACCAATCTAATCATCTTACAAGTTTCTTTTAATTTTTATGTAAAATTTTAATGCTTTCTATTTTTGTATCACACAAAAAATAAATCTTACCAAAATTGCTAATTTAGATTTATTTTTTTCCTTAACTAATTATTTATAAAAATAGTTTATTATTTTAAAAATTAATTAGTGGGCTGAATCTAATTTTAAAATTTCAATGTTATACTTTTCCTTTAATTTTGTGTAAAAATTTAATGAATGCTAATTTTGTATTACACAACAATCAAATCTTATGAAACTATTAATTTTAGTTAATTTTATTTTTTAAGAATTAATTTTCGTTTCTTAGTTAATTATTTATAAAATGGCTCTTATTCTATATATAGATATAAATCTTTAGATTTAGATTAGAAAAATAATAAAATAACAATTACCAATATTTATGTAGGGAAACAAAATTCAGATTTAATATTTAATATAAAAAATAATTTATTAATTTATTTGTTAGGATTGATTATTAATTAATAAAAAATAAAAAAATTACAGAAGATAAGTTCAAATCAATGGAGATTTGAAAAAATCTAATTTTTACTATAAATATTTTCTTATTTTGATAAGGATAAGATTTAATATAGATCGTGATTAGTTCATTTATTTATTAAGAATTGATTATTAATTAATTAATAAAAAAGGAAAAAATCAAAAGACAAAAAAGGGTTTGGTTTTTGGTGGGAAAAGTAATTAATTTAATTAAAAAAATAGGTTAAAAATTCCCTGCTTTTCTTTATATATATAGATATAGATTTGTTCTTTGGCCAATATTCAATTCATTTTTTATTTTTATTTTTGTGTTACTTTCATACTATTAGCATTTATAAAAAAATTCTATTTATTGAAAAATTAGTTCCCCGTGCAACGCATGGGTGAAACAGCTAGTTAGACTAACGCGGCATGTACAACATATTTTCTGGATATAAAAAAATGTTAAACAAGATAAGGTGGATTTTGAAGGAGAATGTGAGTCTCTCTCTCTCAATTTTTTTATTGTATTTTTAAATTTTGATAAAATAGCATGTGCCAAACTAACAAGTTGTAGAATGTAACTTTCTGGCACTGAAATGTCTATTTTTGTTATAAATTATTAATGTCCTATGTATTTGTTTGTTTCTGTGTATATGCATGGGTAGGATCAGTAGTGGGAGTGATGGGCAGAGGAATGAATGCCCATTCCTCACTGTGTATAAATAGAGGATTCACTCCGCATTTAAAGGAATACAAAGAAACAAAATATCAAAAAGAGAAATAAATTTGCAACATATTCAATTTATTTCATTAATATTGATTTAAGGTGCTCTGTTTTCTCTTCTTGTACGACAATTTTCAAATTTTAAGATAAAAGTCTTTCTTTTGGGGATGTACGTAGAAGTGAATTAACAATATCTATTGGATATGTTCTAAGAAGATGACAATGATGGAATAGATTCTCTCTCTTCTCTTTTTCTTTTTTTGTTTTCCCCTTAGATTAAAGAATTATCATATCCTTAGATTGTTTTCAGACTTTCGCTTAAGCAAATCAACATATATATAAAGAGGAGGCCTAGGCTTGACCTACTAAACAATGAGAATATGTGTAGTAAAAGCAATAAACAACATGGTACTATCTCCCTAACAAAGAGTGAATGAAATGAAAAAATTAAACAACCAAACAATAATAACTCAACAAATGAAAAAGTACAAGAGATAAATATATAAAAGCTAAAGACATCTAATAGACGGGAAGCTATAGCGATCCATCTGTATGAGAGCCATACTCATCTGATGCAGCTCATAAGTCCCATAATCGATGTACTGTTGGCGTGTCCAACCTTTTGAAGCAAGCGCATCAACAATCTAATTATCCTTGCGAAAAATATAGAAGATGCCCTAGTGAAGTGCAGTGCCAATATCGGATCCATATCAATATAGTCTGAATGTGTCCCCCATCATAGATGATGTAATGAATAGTCAATGCACACACAATCTGCATCTACCCATCAATCACATAATCCATGGATAACACTTGAATGTACCATCCTATGTAATCCTGATAATTCCACCAACACAATAAAAAATAGTACATAATGACCTTGAAAAATTAGTTCCAGTACTCATGGAAATTCTCTTTCTCTGTCTCATAATTAGTTATTTTGGTTCTAGGAATAACTTCCAATTCCCAACGTGTAGTTTTGCTGCCCCCACCCTCACACCCCCCTCCCAACAACACGAGTCATATATATTATTATTTTCATGACCGTGCCAACTTGTACACACCTGTAACTGTACCAACTTTTAACTTGTGCTTATTTAAAACCCTTAACTTATTTGAGCTTGTTTGGTGGAGGGTTCTGTCAAATTAATGTTTTCTTAATTAATTATGGTAACTATAACTTTTTCAAAATTTCAATTATTTATATATATGCATTCTCCTAAAAATCCTTTATTTACATACAAAAATCTGTACTAAAGAAATCACAAACTGGCTTCTTGTACTAGAATCTTTTTTCATATATGTTCAAATAATTGTGAACAAATTAACATTTCAAGTGGTCACTTTTTTCCTTTTATAACCATACACACATGCCTAACTTTGATTATCTTGCATAGTGCAGCTTATCGGATAGAATTTTTAGTCTTCTTCTTTTTTGCTTTTTTCCCCCTTTCAAACACATGCATTCCATAAGAAGTATTATGTTTTACTATTTATATCAATAACTTTTCTCCCATTCAAACCACATTTCAAATTTAGGTGTTAAAATGTTACACAACTACCTTATGAATCAAATTTATATGGAATCGGACCGGCTCAATAAGTTTGGACTCTGCCCGAGCTCAGCTCAGTTGGTGGCTCCCTTAAAGTAAACCAGTCGAGTAGGAGCCAAGCTAGACTTACGAAAAATGACAACTGAGTCAATTCAAACTTGCCTCGCACTTTTGCGAGCCAGATAGACTGGCTTGCAAAAACTCACATTAATTGCCCGATCAATTTCAACAAAAAATTTTGAAATTTATCAATTTTTTAATATTTAGTCATTGAATAATTTTATTTATTTCTTGCGTCCGGATAAGACAATTATTCATGTTCAAATTTTGTAAATTTAAACCTCAATAGTTTGCTTATAAAGGCAACTATTTTGAGCAGTTTCTATACATTCTTAAGGTTTTTGAAAAAAATATTACATTGTTCCAGTTCAATGGGGCTGGGCTTTAGTCAGAGCCGAGCCATGGAGCCAAGTGAGACCTCGTTTTTAATATCAAGCCGCTCAGAAAAGACTCACTTAATACTGAGCCGAGCTGGGTCCGAGCTTGGAATTCTGATTTGCGAGACTTGTCGACATCCCTAAATGTACACCCTCAAAGTTTTTATGAAAAAATTAATAACATGTGAAAACATAGATGCTTGAATGCACTATTACTTTTGAGCTACATAAACGGGGCCCAAAAAAGAGAGATATTATGAAAAAGGTTTTATAAAATACTGATTATCGACATCACATTATTTAGTTAATTATAATTCTTGTATCAACGAACAATATTTAACAAATAGAGTACCTCACATCAAGAGTACCAACACTTTTCCGAATGCCCGAATGAACAAATTAACCTAGACAATTAATTAAAACCCTAAAAGAAGACACAATGAATAATCCACATATTGTTCCCATTTCCATATGATTTCACAAAGATCAATGCTTGTAAGTACAATCAATGGTAGCAGCTAAATTCCAAGCAACATGTACAACACAAAGAACCCACAGTACTAATTAACTTGAGAATGATACAACTGTACGCAACTGCCAATCTTGTAATTTGTACGTAACTTAAACGGCGGAGCCGCCATTTTTCAGGTTGTCTCCACCTCTTTGAGCTCGAATCATGACCTTTAAACCACCGTGAAAGGTGGCTGTCAGCCCCGGAGAGAACCGGGGAGTGGTGGTTTCCGGTGGTGCTAGTTCAAAACTGAAACGCTTCAACAGTGAAAATGCAACACTTTTGAGTTCCAAAAGTGCCATTTCTTTACCCAAACACACCCTTATTCCTGCTTGAAAAACTGGAAACTTAAAAGGGTTTTCTTCTTTAAAGAAAACTCCATCTCTTAACCATCTTTCTGGCTTGAAATCTAAGCAATCTTTGCCCCATAGCTCCTCCATTCTCCCCATTGCGTATGGATGATAAGTCACCCTCGTACCTATTAAAGATAATAGTTAAATATTATATATAAATTAGAACTCGTATCAGAGCAGTAAGCTTTTAGATCAAGTAATTCAACATAGTAAAAGAGAAGTAAGTTTTTAGATTAAGTTGTTGAACAGTACCCTTCTTCACAGTCATCCCATCTGGTAAAACATCGTTCTTTGCGCAAAATTTCGAGTCGAATTGTATAGGTGGATATAATCTCATGCTCTCATAAATAGCTGCATGCAAGTAATGAAGGTCTTTCATTTGATCATAGCTTGTTATCTCTTTATCTAGCCCAACAACTCGATCGGCCTCATCTAGAATCTTGGCCTCAACCGAGTGGTGGGTCGATATTAGCCGGAAAAAGCTCGTCAGCACTGAAGCCACCGTGTCACGTCCGGCCAATAGGAAGCTAACAACAATATCTCTAAGAAATATTTCATCATTAACAGAACCCATAAATCTTGATAAAAGATCATCTTGATTGGAAAACCCAAATCTTCGCCGTTGATTAATCACCTCTTGGGCTAATTTGTTGATCATGTTGATCGATTTTCGAAGCGTTTTCTCATCTCCGATGTCTAACAACCGTTGGATCTTCCAGACAAGCGGAGAAACAGACATGGCTCTTTCAGCCGACAGTTTTGATGCTAGGTCAAATGAAACAGCAAATTTCGATATGGGTAAGGATAACTCCAAACATTTGGGGTCTAATCCAAATGAAAATCTACAAATACTATCAAAAGAAAATCTTTTAAAAACATCTTGTAAATCTATAAACACATCTTCTTTCCCTTTAACAGATTCTAAAAGTGGTATCAACCGTTGATCAATCTCCTGACGAACAATTTTGAACACGTACGATTTCATTGACGTCCGACCGAGCTCAAGACTGGCCATTTTTCTCTGAAACCGCCATAAATCTCCATCGACGTTGAATATGCCACAGCCAAGAAAGTCACCCAAGATTGTAGAAAAAGCTTTCCCTTTTGGGAAATTATCAAACCTTGATTTTAGCATATATTCAACGTTGATAGGATTTGCAGTGATGGTGTTATCAAGAACATGAATATGAATTGTTTGAGTAGGAGATTTTTGGAGAAGATAAGTATACCAATCACAGAGATTATCAAACTGGTTTTTCCAGCTTGATTTCATATAAGTTTGACAAATATCACAGTTGCACCAAATCTTCAGTCGTGCGAAGTAGAGGATCAGAAAGCTTAGCAGAATCAACATGATCAAGAAACTGCAGCATAATTCTTGATCAACAAATTGAAACAACCTAGAAATTTCAGAATCCATGGAGGATGAAATAAGATAAAAGGATGAAGAACAAAGAAAATAAGCCATATGGTTGATCAAGAGTGAAATTATATATATCAAATCAAGCTTTATTTTCTTTTAATTTTTAAGAATTCAGCATTTCGCACGCACAAACTTTATATATATATATATATATATATATATATATGCAAAGTTGAATTCCTCGTTTCATATGTTTTTGGCTATTTATCCAATCAAAATAATTTACATCATCATATTCGTAAATTTTATCACATGTGAAATGATGATGTGAAATACTTTAATTTGGAGGGACAAACACTTAGAAGACGAGAGAGAGAGAGAAAACGACATATCATTATTACCATACATATTAGTGACCGCAAAATAAATTATTTTATAGTAAATTGAAAATGGGGACTTATAAATTACAATAATAAATTATTAGAAAAAATGGATATAAGCATGAAAAAGGCGTGGGAAATGAAGGGACTCCAAGTAGAGGACTCATTGGTGAGTTGGTATTACCATACGTATGTCCTATGTCTTTTTAACAATGCCAACTGCTGTTTGTATGATAGGAACGTATTGTACTTTCGGTCTGTGGAGCCAAAGAAAAGAAATTCCCGCAAGTAAGCGTGAGAGTATACATGAGTCATAACAGCTGACATAATATTAAATAATAGTTGATCCAATGACTTTTGATTTAAGAAATTAAGATGATACGATGGGTAAGAAAATATGATTATGTCAATTATCTATTCTGTCAACTATTATAGAATCTCTTGTGTTAATGTAATATAATTCTTTTACATGTTACCTACTTAATTACCTTGCTTAATAAAGAGCACAAATAGAGATGAAATAACATTTATTGTACTAGTGCCCACACTGTCATAGCTACTGTATTGTTATCCACATATTTTGTCCTATAATGATAGACAGGACTTTCATTGAGATCTATTGCATTTTGATTATCCAAATACACCACTTCCTGTTTAAAAAATCCATGTTCATTTAGTAGACCTTAACGCCATACAACTTCATTCAGAGCAAAACTAACCCGGGGGACCCCCCATATCACCCAAATCGGAATGGCAATGGGTTGGTTTTGGGGCGGGTCGGCTGAGACCCGCCCCTAGACCCATGAGCTATGAGTGCCCCGGATCCTCCCCTAGGCCCACGAGTTCTAGGGGCGGGTTGGGTCGGGGTGGATCAATGGGCGGGGCGGACCAATCTTTAAACCTACGAGTTGATGGACAAAGTTGATTTGTATTATTTTTACCTCGAATTTTTCTTATAGAAACTGTGAATAGAGTATGGGTCACACACTTAATCGTATATGCAGTTTAAGGAGTTTAAATTTTACATTTACAAATGTTAGAATATTTTTAGTTATATTGACTTTTGATGTTAATTTAGAAAATACAAATACATTTGTGGGTAATAGGAGCGGTTCAAGGCGGGTACATAGCGACTCGGACCCGCTCCTAGAATATTCATGGATCTCAAAGTCCACCACAGATCCGCCCCTATTACCCAGTTATTCTGGGCCGGTCCTCTCCATTAGGGGCGAGTACCTGCGGATTTCGGGTCTGATTGGTAAAATTGTCATCCCCACACCCAAATAATCTATCAATTGGAGGGTGATAATTAAAGCCAAATTTGGGGTGTCATTCTCTAAATTTGGTGCTAAATTTGGCCATAAATTTAGAGAATGGTACCTCCCCACAAGGCACTTCTTTTCCAATTATATAATGAGATGTGGATAATAAAAGAGTTATTCTTTCACCTTGGCAATGGATTCAATTTTTTTTTCTTTTTAGAAACTAGTTTACCTAACAATTATTGGAAGTAATTGATTGATAAACAATCTCGATTAATCGATCAAGAAATAATTTTTTAGGGAAATAATTAGTTTGAAATTAAATAATTAAAAAAATAAAGCTAAATAATTATCAAAAATACTAACTACACAATTATTTTTTTTAAAGCAATAAAAACCAGACATATATTTGGGGTTTTGACCAAATTCAATTCCCCCATAATTTTTCCTCATAAGATTATTTGAAAATGATTGTTTTCCCCTAATTTTTTTTTCCCTTTTTAACTTTTTTCCCTTTTCTTTTTTGCCCCATATTCGTTTTGCTTTCATAGCTTCCCAAGTTGCAATGTATTCGACTTCTCTAGATGGATGTATTATTCAACCAATTCGTGCAATTTAGGTTGCGTTCTATTAACCATTTTCTGGTTGATTTCTATTTTCGAAAATACAGAAAAAGTGTTCCGTTCATTATTTTCGGAACGCATTTTTGAAAATATTTTCAAGATTTGTAAAGAAAGAAAATATCTTTTTGACGTTTTCGACATTTTTTATGTTAAATGTTGAAAACAAGAAAAAGCGTTTTCGGAGTTTAAACTTTATCTTTATTATATTTAAGTCTCAATTTTTACTTTTTGAACATTTTGGTCCCAATCACCCCCGGTCACCGCCAACCACTGCCGTCCACCACCGGAAAAGTCAGACCACCACCAATTTGGTGGCAAGCCACCAAATAGTGAACCATACCATTAATGGTGGTCACGAACCACCTCACCAACATGCAAGTGGTGCGAACCACCAACCACCATAAATCGCCGGCCACTAGTTGAAGGGGAAGAAGTGGGGTGGATGTTGAGGTTGAAGATGAGGATCATTTTCAACAATTTGAAATGTTTGGGATTGTGAATTTTATTGCATCAATTTATCATTTTTCTAAATATATAAACCAAATACGTTTTTTATTTTCTATTTTCAAAAATAGTTTTTCAAAATAATATATCAAATGTGTTTTCAATTTTCTCAAAATAAAAATAAAAATAAAAATATCAACACATTTTTGAAAATAAAAATAGAAAACAAAACACAAATAGAACGCCCTTAGATTTCTAACTAATACAACCGTTAGAGCACTACTATTAATATGTTGGCGTAAAATGTAGAGGTAAAAATTTAAGGGCAAAATGAGTGGTAGAAAATGTAAACGAGTGGTCAAATTTTGGTCCCTCATTTACATTTTAATTCCACCTCAAAACTGAAAACCAACACCCCCTCCCCATCCCCATTTTCCCAATATCATTTTACAGATAATGGATCGGAACAAGGGAGAAATTTTTTCCACCAAGCATTAATAGTACTTTTACAAAGATTAAAAAAATTCGCAGAGATTTATCTCTTTATAATTTATATAAATTTCACTTGCAAAATCAGAATTTGTATTTAAAATAACACCTTGAGCTTGGTGTAAAACAAACCTTGATCAGCACTCAGCAGTATTGTTAAGGTACTTTAACAGTCATTTCATGGATACCCAGTGAGATTCTCCTCAGTCAGAGATGAACCTTCTAACACAGACACTGTAAGGGTTAATACATGTTTGCCAGACCACGTTGCTGTAGAAACTTGTCCAGATGGTGGCATGTTAGGCAAATTTGTGAGGAATCTGTGGTTACTTTTAAAACTTTCCCATTCAACCACGTGAGAACATATAATTTAGGGGTGGATAAAATAATCGGAACTTAACCGAAAAAATCGAAACCGTTCGGTTATTTTAAAAATTTTGAGAATCAAAATCGAACTGAAACCGCAAGACGGAGAATTGAAAACCGAACAATTATTTTTCAATATCCGAAAACCGAACCGAAAACTATATATATACTCTCTATTAAAAATTAACTCCATGCATTTTTTTCTTTTAAATTAATTGTTAACTTGTTATACAAACACCTTCATATATTCAACAAGAACTTCATAAAAATCTTGCAATAAACGACAATAATATTTGATTTATGAAAAATGAATTTGTATCGCTCATTATTTTCTTTACTATATTTTAAAAATACAACGTCTTCAAAATGAACAAGAATCGAGATATAATCGGAACCGAACTGTAACCGAAATCTTTGGTTCTTGTGAACAAATGGAACCGAATCGAAATTTTTGGTTCAAATCCAGTCCTTTCAATACCCTAACCAAACCATAATTTATCCACCCCTAATATAATTAGTAGGTCAATATGGGTGTTTTGGATAAATTTTTATTTTATTAATTTATCATTTTAATTTGAATAGTAACAGAATAAAAATATGTGAATAATATACAGCCATGATTGCTATGCATGGAAATTGATATACACAAATTATATTATAAATTGAAGTGACAAAATTATATTTTTATGAGTAAAATATGTTGATTTTAAAAGAATGAGATATTGGTAATGCGCGAAATTGAAAATCACTTTTTTTTTTTAGTGGAAAATCAACTCAAAACTTGAAACGCTTCGCATAATTAACTTTTTTGTTCAATCTTAAATGCAATGCATTTGACCGAATATTGTAATATAATTTTCAATACTTATCGTCCATTACCCTCATTTAGTGATTATTCGATTGACCGGATCTGAGTTTCGCAATTGTACTTTGAACGTGTCAACTTGATTTTCGGATTTCACGGTTCAATATATATATATTGAAATATTTTGAACTACAAAGTTATGCTTATATATATTGTTTTAATATTGTACATTAATTAGGTTTTCTTTCTTCATATTGACAATTATTAATGAAAAATAAAATAAAAAGATACTTAATTTGTATTTTTATCTATATATGTTAACAACATTAAAAAACAAATATAAAACTAACTATTTTTATAAAATAAGTATTATTATTATTTTAACACACATAAAATTCTAAAATAATTTTTTAAGCATTAAATTTCAACTTTCAAACCACATAAATAAAATTTATACAATAAAAAAAAAGTATATATATGTGTGCACGCGTAATTGATTGAGGTCCAAGGGCCCTTGCGCACATGCTTTTTGGGCCTCTTTTTTTTGTCTTTTTTAAGTACAACGTACAATTTGCATCAAAGTAGTACAAAGACGACTACATACATGTCTTACTGAAACATGACACAAAGAAATCTAGAAACTCTTGTACACACCACACAATGGTGGAAAAAGACTCCCTACTGTGGTAGTATAAATCCCAATAGTATAAATCCCCTATTGGGGGATAGTATAACTCCCCCAACAGCCGTTAATTATTATTATTATTATTATATATTTTTTTGGGCTTTTTCACTAAAAACTGAAGGTGATCTAGGTAGGAAATTTTTTTTAACAGGTGGAATGACTGCTATTCCACTTTTATATAAGTACATATTTATCTTAGATGTTGCGTTAAAAAAAGTGAAAACGAATATAATGTTAGTGACACTAATACGCATAATAATGAGATCATGTTACTGAGTGGTTGTTAGAGTTCAAACTCCATTTAAAAGTTTGTAAAATTTTGTATATAAATAAAAGATCAAAGATAATAGTTCAAGTGTCAAGAACACTCCCTTACTAAGCAGATAATCCTGAATTTGAGTTCATGCTCCATCGCGAAATTTTCCCACTATTATATTTAATTAATTATGTTTTTCAGAAGTCATCATTTACGTTTTCCATAATTAAATTTAAGCAAGAGAACACTTCTTGCTTGATGGAGCTATTCTGACAACAAGAAGCGATTGAGAAATTTTGGAAAATACAATATTATTATAAAAACTACAAATTGAAAATTACTGACATATTTTGCGAATTTGATTGAGCCTAATTATCTACCACACATTATGTACACATTTCGAATATATGAAATTTAATGCGAATACAGCAAGACCTTATACATAACCTTTTTTGGCTTTTTTAATGTCACTTGTATATTTTGTTTCAAAGGATAATCATCAACCAATAAGAGTAAATCAGGTGGATATATTTCTCCAAGAATCAAGGGAATTTTTTCGAGATCGCAAATTATATTGACACCACACATTATATAATTAGCACACCACATTATATTTGCACTCATTTAAAATTAAATTTTGGGCAATTATATTGCCACTATAAGTTTTTATCAACACACCACAAATTAAAGATTTTTTTAATTTACTTAAATACCCACAAATAACTTTCAAAAAAAAATACCCACAAATAAAATTACAATATTAGCCTTTATTTAAATATATTTTATATTACTTTGTTATTCCTACACGACTACACCACACACCAATATCAATCTCTTTCAAACTCTTTTCTTCTTCGTAAGAATTCTCCACTGGGCCGTTCTTGATGTAGTTCAATCGATTGAAGAAGTTGAGAATTCCAATTTGTCCATCAATTTTGGTATTTGGCTTCACGTAAACATGGTAAATTGGACCACCATTTTTGTTTCTTTAAATAAATTGTTTGATGTTTAAAGTTTTCTCCAGTTGCTTTCCATAACTTTTTTGTTTGATATTTAACCCCTTATATATACTTGAGACAAATTTTCAGTTCTAATATTGATTCCCTTCCACTTCCATAACCAAGTTAATTTTGGTCAAGAATTCTCAATTTGGGATTTGAACAGAAGAAGAATAAGATCAAAATTAAAGCGAGAAATCCAATTAGTGACATGAAATTTATTGGACAATGATGAATTATTAAATCTGGAAATTAAATCTAGTCATTGGAGAACAAGAAGAAGAATGGAGGATGGTGTGTGGATGGGTCTGTGGCGTGAAGTCTGAAGAAGGAGAGAGATGTGCACCACAATTTTTTTTTTCCTTTTCGTTTCTTTTTAACATTCTACATACCACATTTTTATTTAATTTTAAATTTTATTTTCTCTAATAATATTGGGTATATGCGTAAAAAACTGTCGTGTAATTATCAATTTTCATTTTAAAATGTCGTGAAAATAAAATGTGGTATATCAATTAAAACTCATAGTGGCAATAAAATTGCCCTTGAACGTTTAATAAGTACGCCACTCCCTTTAGAAACTTTTAACCCTACTATTACATGCACCACAAATCACATTATCCTTTTTGTTTATGAGACTCACGTAGTCACTTTCTCTCTCTCTCTCTCTCTCTCTCTCTCTCAAGTTTGATATGAATTGTTCCTAGATCCTACCTTCTCTTCTGAAGTTTACAAATTAAATTAAATAGAGCAATTGTTCAAGAATCCATTATATGATCCACAAAACATAAAAATTTTAATTGGGGTATTATTAAACCTTAACTGGCATTTACCTGTGCCTTTGTGTGTAATTACTTCTTTTTAATTTCATCCGATAGATGCTTCCAAAAAAATAAAAAAAAGATTTTGCCCAGTGCCCTTTTTCTACTGCATGCAATATGCATTCAATTTAGAAATTTTCAAATTTCAAGTTGCTCATTTTCTGCTAAATTATCTTTGTATAGCAAACAATTGTGTCTCTTGAAAGAGAACAAAGGGTTGTTTTAGTCATTTTATTTGTATCTATTTTAGTAAATAAGAAAAAAAAATCTAAAATTGTGGTGTATTAAACAATTATTACTGTTGTGTAAATATATTTACCCTTCTATGATTGAACCCGTAGCTTCCATTTGGCAACTAAGTAATTTGAATCATATTAATTATAATTGAAATTAAATTTCAAATTCACATCATATGGGAGTATAGAAAAGTAACACATATACATAGAAAAATGAGATATATGCATAAAGAATAAATTTCAAATTAAATTTCACATGACTTTTCTTGTCAATTAATATATATACATGTCAATTCCGCGTACTCTAACGTAATGTGAATATGAGTTTAGTTATAATTATAACAGGATTCAATTTAATTAGTGTCAAGTAGAGCCAACAATTTAATGATAAAATCCATCCATTTGTGCGAACAGTGCCAATTTTTCAAAAATGGGAGATTTCCTGATCCAGATTTAAAAAGTTGAGGATGAAAATGCAAATAGACATAAATGTTGATAATCTTTGATGCAATTTACCCAATTCTATGTGTCTCATTTCATCCTTGCATGATACACTGAGCGTCAATTCAAGTAATGGCATGATCCAAGAAATTTGACAAATATGGAGTCAAATTCAATGATCCAAATTTTATAATCTATTTTTAATCAATTATGCTCTCTCCAAACAAACTGTCCCCCACTGAATCTACATAACATATGGAGCGATTAGACATTCATCTGATTAATCCTTAATTAGACTTGATCAGCATAATATTTTTTTCTAACTGAAAAGACGTTAATCCTAATTAATCAATAATTAGACTTCAAAAGCACAAGATTTTTTTCTTGAAAGTTAATTAAACGATCTTATATTGATACGTAACATTAATTTGGTGGGCCGTAAATGAACTAGTTTACTTTAATTGTTGACGTGTCCAATCAACCTTTTTTTTTTTACCAAATAAAGTTTAATTATTCTGAATTAATGGTAGATTTTTATTGACAAGAAAACATGTGATTATGGCACTTTAAATGAAAATGACTAGGAGGACAACTCATGTTTAAGAAATCTCCACATGTAAGTTCGTAATACGATCACAATTCAACCAACCTGCAAAAGACCTGGGGTAGGTGTTATATATATGTTTATATGTACATACAAATGAAATATATGCTTAAAAGTGTTTGCATGGGAGTAGAATAATAATTTTGTTATATATATATAGGATGGTGGATAAGATATTTCTACTCATATTCATATCTATTTGTAACCACAAATTTTTTTTGTATTAATAAAATAATACAATAAGAATGTTATAAAGTGAAGAAAGCTTCATTGACTCTTCGTGGTTGAACTTGACTTGGCTTTGTAGGAGGGTTTTGTCTCTCAGATTTGATTTGACTTCGAACTTGAATTTGAATATGGATTTGGCTTTGATCTTGAAGTGGTCCGCTTCGTTGTGGATTCAAATAACTGAAGAGAATTTTATTCTCTTCCTTTTCGTTTCTTCCTTGGTTTGTGCTTGAGTTGAAGAACTGAAGAGATTTTTAATCTCTTCTTCTTCCTTTCTCCTTTACTTTGGACTTAATTTTGAAGAGCTAAACAAAACTTATTCTCTTCTTTCTTCTTTTCTTGAGATTTGCTTGAAATGCCTTCGCAACTCCTCCTTTCTTCTTGACCTTTATTTGGGTTTTCTATAAAAGAATTAGTGGGATATTTATAGGTATTCATGGGTTGGCTTGTAAACCCTAAGACTTATCCATTTAATTTGAATAAGTCTCGTAACAAAACCTTACTTATCAATTCCATTTAAATGATCTTATATAAATATAATATTTTAATAAATCAAATCAATAATAAAATTAAGAAAAGTAAGATGGGCTTTTATATTGGAAATTGGGCTCTAAATAGACATTTGAACTTTTAAGTGGCTTAATGGACTAATTGATCAAAATTAATTTGGTCCAAAAGAATTTATTTGTTAAAAATTTTAATGTATACACTACTGCCGATAGAAAATAGTTCTAATACAATTGCGATAAACATTTGCCGATTTGCGTCGTGTGGCTTATCTTTAACAACTGTAAAGATGAGTACATAATATGTGTTAGCTAGATTGTGTTGAACATTGTATCTTTGTTCTTTGTATGTGTTTGGAATGACTTTTCGGAAATCCAAAAGCACTTCTTAAAGAGTAAAAGGGTTTTTCATCAATTTATATATGTTTGCCTATATTTAATAAACTTACAAGCTAAAAATACGAGCTTGAAAAAGTTGTTTTGAAAAAGCCACAAATTTAAGTTTCTCCAAGCCAATTGTTTTTATTGGAAGTTATAATTGGTATTTACCGAATTTTTTTTTAATTACCATGGTGAGGAGGGGGGGATAGGATTCGAACCCAGGTTTTCCGCCTGAAACACGAGTATCTCAACCACTTGTTCGAACCCTAATATTTACCTTAACTTAAAAAATAATAAAGTTGCATTTACTCCATCAAAAGCATTTTGCAGATTTGTATCTAAATAATCAGTAGCTTTTTAACCAATGCTATACCATAAAACACTGTATTATTTAAAAAGTTTTATTGTGATTGATAGATGTGCAAAACTAACCCTTAATACTCCAGTGAGAACGTATTTAACTTACAGGTCTCAAAATCTACAAATGAAAAAAAAAATATTTTTCATGTATTTCCAGAATTTTTTTCTTTTTTTTCTCTGTTTACCAAACACAATGCTTTACATTTTAACAAGCATCATAACGCTTATTTTTTTTGCCTCCCCAATTGTCATTTTTGTAGACACAAGGATTAGGTAAGGTGAGACTTGAGAGCTTATAAATGATCATCTTTGGACGATTGAGCCTCTAGATCGATGGGCGTCTTTTAATGATCGAGCAAACAAAGTGATGGTCAAGAGAATAAGTGCGCGTCCTTTATTGAGCGTCCATTGATGGTCAAGCCCTAGGCACTTACCTAAAACATCGATGGATATTATTTTGGTCATGTATTGACCATTAGGTATGTCAATATAAACTGTACTCTCTGGATTTAGTTGGACAAAAATAAAATAAAAGATGAGTTCGACTTGATTCGTTGCCTACTTCTTGGCTCAATAAGTTCCGGCTCGATTTGACTAGTTGCACTCTTACCAATGGAAACCGGGCCATGAGCAGAGCCAATTGCTAACGTTGGAAATCGAGTCTGCTCAAGCTTGGGCTCTGCTTGTAAAGCTAGGCAAGCCGGCTAGGAACAAGCTCGCCCAGACCTTTGTGAGACACGAAAATGTTATATTCCCAAAGCGTTATTATAAAGCGTTTTCCCAAAGATTTCTCCCAACCATAACCCACTCAGAATGCGGTGGGGTGGGGGCCACATACATCTCTCTCACATTTTTTCTCCCAAGATTTCAAATATTTCTTATAACATTCCCGTTGTGAGACAGGCAACCTAGCTTACACAATAAGTACTGGATTTTTGAATTTTTCCCTTTTTTGTTGTTTAACTATTGTATAAATTTACTTTCAAAAAAAAAAAAAAAAAAACTATTGTATAAGTACATATTAGTGTATGTGTAAAAATGGATTTTTATGGATTTTGATGTGATATAGAAAAAATAATAAGTGGAGTTAAATGATAGAGATTTGTGTAGTACAGTTAGGTCCCACGAGATATGTGGATGTGGAATCTATAATATAGAAAAAGAATTGAACAAAAAATATTTTTTAATCATTTATTTTATAGTTTTCACATTATTTGTTGTAGCGTCAAAATCTTTATATATTTATGTATATATAAGGAGCCTTTTTACTCTATGTCAATCCTTAATTTTTAAGTCTATTAAATTTCTTTAATATAAACTTCTATCTATCATAGAATAATTTATATATATAAAAAATGAGGCTCTTTTCTTATTATAATAATTTATCTATATTTTATCGATGATATTTTTTATTTGTGATTACATTTTTAGAAACATTGAGAGGCACTTAAGCAAGTATCTTATCGATATATAAATTTTACTTTTAAAATTAAAATTTAGCATAAATATATAAATTAGTGTTCAACTTAAATATAAATTAATATTAATAAAGATTAATGACTCTTGATGTAACAAGATTAAAAATTTTGATAATTTGTTATAATGACTTAGTGATGTTAGTGTGTAATTCAATATAATATGAGATGTCTCATTATATTTGCACTTTAATATCAAACTTCAATAACAAATAAGAAATTTAATTTTTTACTTCATTAGCTTATGTTATTATCAGTTGTAATTTAGCTTACGTGGACAAATATTATATATTTTTCTTTCAAATATTACAAATTGCAATTTTGTTTTAAATTTTTGCTTTCAAATCTTCAATTTAAAGGTTTGTGTGTTGAACAATATAAGAGTGTTCCAAGAATCGGATTGAATTTTTTCCTAATCATTTTTTCATAACTTTCGTAATTAAAAAAATAAAATTATTTAAAATTAATAGTTTTCACTAGGATTTAATTTTTATGCTATACAAAATTACCATTAATTAAATTTTTGCAAAAAAAATCAAATAAAGGTATAACATTAAAATCAAAAAATAAGATTAGATCCATTACTTAATTAATTATTTTTGTAAATAATTAGCTAACAAACAAAAATTAATTAAAATTAATAATCCCACTAAGATTCAATTTTTTTGGCAATACAAAATTACGATTCATTAAAGTTTCTGCACAAAATTAAAAATTAAAAAACTTACGAACAGCTAGCCAAAGTTTGAGACAAAACCCCACCACTATGATCTTCAATTTGTACTAAAAAATTTAAAAAGTAAGTTCAACCCAATAATTAATTTTGGAAATAATCAATCATTTTTATAAATAATTAGCTAAACAATAAAAGTGAATTAAACTTAGCAACCTCTATAAAATTTAATATTTTTGTGTGATAAAAATTTAGAATCCGTTAAATTTTTACATGAAAATTAAAATAAATGTGTAACATGAAAATTTAAAACTTAGCTTAGAACCTTTTATTAATTTTACATCGAATTTATTATTTTAAAAATAATTAGCTAATAAATGAAAATTAATTAAAATTAGTGATTTCACTCAGTTAATTTGGTTGGATAAAAAAATTACAATTCATTTAATTCTTACATAAAAATTAAAATAGAAATATAACATCAATTTTTAAAATTAATCACTCAATTTGTAACATTAATTGATTTTTTAATTAATTGAATAGATATTTTTAATTCCAAGATATCTTTGCAATTATAAGATATTTTTAATTAGATTCATATAATTCTTAAAACTAAGGCTATCAAGCAAATTATTTTGGCACTAAATATTTTTTAGAAATAATTAACTTAAATACAAAAACTAACTATAATTATTTAAACTATTATTAATTAAAATAATAAATTCTATTGCCAATATTTAGTTGAACATGAGTTTAGTGGACAAGATCGATCAAAATTAATTACATTTAATTACATTGTTAAAAAGGAAAAATATGATTAATTTTAAAAACAACAAAAAATCATTAAATTACTGAGTTATCCTAAAAAATGAAAACAAATCTTTTAAATTGTAATATATCTTTTAAATTGTAAGATTTCTTCAAAATTAAATTCATACACTTCTTAAAAGTGATAATATTAAAATAGTTAATTTAAAATTAATTAATTCTTTTCATAAATAATTGGCTACAAATAATAATTAATTAAAAATAATTATATTACAATTAATTAAAATTAATAATAGTGTTCTGATTTAATTGGACTTGGTGTCAATAGGCAAAAATTGACATAGTTTTCATTGGACAAAAATTAATAAAAATTAATTATATTGCTAAAATATAAAAATAGCGTTAATTCAAAAATAAATAATGAAAATTAATTAGATTGTTATCTTTGACGAGATTTTTCTTAATTTTATAAAAAATGATAAACGTCTTTTGGACATCTAGATATCTTTTTAATTATAAAATATCTTTAAAATTAGATTCATACTATTATTCTTGAAACTACGGACAAAAAACTAGTATTTATAAATAATAAATTATTTTTATAAATAGTCGCTAAAACAAAAATTAATTATATTACAATTAATTATACTTTTAGATTTGATTAGATGTATTTTCATTAAGCAAAAATTGAATAGTTTTATTAGAAGAAAATTATCAAAATTAATTAAATTACAAAAAGGGTTAATTATTTCCAAAATGAGAAATATAACTAAAATTAATTAGATTGCTCTACAGGAGAAAGAAAAATGTGCTTACAGAAATTAATTTATCTTTTTCGTATTTAAAATAAAGTTAAGTTAACACCTATAAGATTTTTATTATTAGAATTGAGGTGTTATATCTTTATTATAAAGTAAGTCGATCGATATTAAAATGATTATTACATAAATAATTAATTATTTTCATAAATAATTAGCTAAAAATGAAATACTTAAATAATTCTATTACAATTAATTAAAAATTAATTATCTTTATTCTGTTTAATTGGAGCTTGGTTTTGATGGGCAAAAAATTGGCGTAGTTTCATCGATGAAAATTAATAAAAATTAATTATATTGCTAAAACAAAAACATAGCGTTAATGAAAAAATAAATAATAATTAAAATTAGTTAGATTTCCCATGGTTGACTAGATTTTCCTAAAATGAAAGACATCTTTTTACATGGAAGATATCTTTTGAATTATAAATATTTTAAAATTATATTCATACAATTCTTGAAATTGTGGTTCAAAAGCAATTATTTAGAAATAATAAATTATTTCTATAAATAACCAGCTAAAAACAATAATTAATTACAATTAATTATATTACAATTAATTACAATTAATTATATTTATTAGATTTTGTTGGATATATTTTCATTGGACAAAAAAGTGAGATAGTTTTATTAGGCGAAAATTAATCAAAATAAATTAAATTGCTAAATATGGGGAAACATAATTATTTCAAAAATGAAAAATAATTAAAAATTAATTTGATTATTCTTGGAAAAGAAAAATATTACTTCTGAAATTAATTTATCTTTTTATGTATTTTAAAATAAAGTTAAGTTAACACACATAAGATCTTGGATTAAATCATCCTGATAGGCGTGGGCCGGTGATGAGAATGTTTTAACAAAGCGAGGGGACGAGACGAAGCAATCGAAGTTTGTAATACTTATATCATTAAGCCTTGGCCTAGAGTAAATGAGGATAGGTCGAAAGCGAGGATAAGTGTTGGCGAGGAGCAGTTTAGGATTTGTGGATTATGTCTCATATATTGTTATTTTTATAATATATCTTTTATCTTGATTGTATTTCATAATTAAAATTTAAAAATCATTATTTACATATTAGTTGTTCAAAAATGCATCATCTTGATGTATAATAATTAATATCTCCCAAAATTTATAATTGTATATAATAAAATGTAAAATAATGTTAAAAAGAAAACACAATGAGCTCTCACGAATGTTAGTAGAGTTATTTTGACAATTATAAAATTTAATGTTATTTTATTTTTTGTTTACATTAGTAGATTAATCTTCTGATGAAGCGAAATGTAATATATTATCACAATTCTTTATGCCCGAATTATCATCCAGATGCAAAGTCTTTGCTATAAATGCTAATTAAATTACTATTCTTTAGAAAATAGTAAATTAAATTGTGTTGATTTTCTTGAGTTGTTTAACTGCGTATTTGCCACGATGAATTAGTATGAATATAGGAAAAATTCTATCGAAATTATTATAGAATTGTTTCAAGTTAAATTTTTAAGTTTATTTGTAATGCCAGCTCAAAGTCGACCGACATAATGTATATGTGTATGATGTGTTCATGAAATGTTTGGGAAGGTATGAGACATGGCCAGGGTCATAGCGACGTCGAAATGATGAAAGCAGAATTTATTGGCGGAAGTTATTCTGGCCAAGTAAATGTAAGGATTCACGTAGTAAATGTCGAGTTCTGGCTAAGTGAGGTCTAAGGTTCTGACCGTAAATGATGAAACGATGGAAAATGTCCAAAAGTTTGAGAGAGCAAATTACGGTCGTATGATCTGAAGATCTAGTATGGTTGGAGTTCGTAGTAAGGCATGGAGTTCTGGCCAGTAAGTCAAGAAGATGAAATCTGGGGGATTTATAAGGAGTTTATTACGGTCGTATGATGGTATAATCTGGCGTGTATTAATCATGTTCTGACAGTAATGAGATATGGGTTCTGTTTGTAAGTAGGGAATTCTGGCTGTAAATGTGGAGATTCTGGCGTAATTTTAAATCGGCGAATAATTATTTCTAGGGTGATTCTAGCCATTTCTTGGGTATTCTTCACTTGGGCTCGACTACAAGACCCCAAAACCTCCCAAAACCCTTCCAAGTCCCTCATGAACCTATGGAATCATCTCCCACTCCATATATGATCTATGTAATACTTGTGTAATCTATGATTACAGAAGGAAGGGAAGAAGAAGAAAAGGAAGAGAAGAAAGGGAGAAGAGGAAGAAGATGGTCTCCATGTTTGTTTGAACTTCATCTATGGTGAGTAATAGATGTGTATTTTATATTAATGTATATAGATGGTATGTTTTCTATGTGTTATGTATAGGAAATGATATGAAATTCATGTTATGGCTCTAATATGTTAATATGAATTATATGAAACTATATGATGTTATATGATAAACTTAGCATGTTGAATGATGTTATAACATGAATTTAGCATGTTGAATGATGTTATGTGATAGATATGAAGTAATAGATAGTGTATGTGATGATTGAGATCATGTAATGATGCTAGAATGACATGAAAGCTAGGATATGTGAGCGAATGCCAAGTGAATGATTAGGTGAAATCGTAACATGTTATGATGATGAATGGGATGTTATATGTAAAGGATATGATATGTTCTATGATATGTAATGATAAGAAGAAGTTCATGAAAGTATGCTATGTAATGCTCAAGAATGTTATGATGCGATTACAAGTAAGCATGAATGATGTATGACCTTACGAAGCATGGCGTATGTGAAAAGAATGTAGTTGCGTATCATGTGTTTATAATGAATGTAGCGCCCCAAGAGTAAAAGAACTTTTGGGGGGCGGCTTATGATGTTCTGGGCGGTTTAAAGCATAAAGCGGCTAGGCAGCGGCCCAGCGCCCCAGCGTAAAAAGAACAACTGAGGCGGCCATTCTGACAGCGCCCGCCAAGCGTAAAGAACCTTTATTAGAGCGGCCAATGTTATGATATGTGAAGTATTCACATGATTACGCAACTAGAGGCCCAAAGAAAGGAAGAAAAAGAATGTTACCGTGCATTCATGCATTGCATTGCATCTATTGCTCACTTTGAGTCCTCGTGGCTCATTCGTGTCGTTTATGTGTTTTAATCACGATTCGTGGGAAGTGGAGAATCCGGCAGAATGATGTGTTCGGATGTGTGTGGGAAATGGAAGGATCCGCGTCCTGCTGACTGGGTCCAGACGGGTCATTACATTATTGTTGTAACTCATTCTTTATTTTATTTACTTTTTTAGATTTTATGTTAATCTTATTAACATCAATCTATCTCCGATTAAAATTTATTCCCGTGCATACGAGTAAAATAGCTAGTATGAGAGAAAATGAATGAAGTTGAAAAGAATATATAAAAATGTATAAAATTTGTTAAAACTTATGGGCTAACACGAGCTTATCTCTTTCTTTCATCCAGCAATTTGCCAATACATGTAGCCGGTCTATTCTAAAAGCTCTCTTGGCCTAAACTTGAAGTTTGACATTGTTGTTGTGCCACTCTTTCCCCTATTTCACGAGTATACTTCATTTAGCTATGCTTAGACCTGCTTAAAATAAAAATAAAAATAAAAATAAAAAGTTTGAATTTTGGCCTTGTCTCTTCGTCGCTTCATATAAGTAATATGAGTAGTTATTTAAGGGGAAAAATTTATCACGCCTAATGAGCCGATTCGGACTGGACTTGGTGAGCTTGAGCCCAAGGTGGGATTCGTTTTTTAACATCACAAGCCCAACCCGAGTGGGGCGCAAAAAAGGCTCGATTATACCATCTTCAAGCTTCAGTCCCAATTTTGGGATAGATTTCAATCCAAATTTGGAGAGAATCTTTGACTCCAACCTTCTGCCAAATCTACCGTAACTTTGTGTTATAAAGTTGGAAATGGTCTTCCATCGCAAATTTGGGTATAAAACACGAACATCAGTAGAAATTATAATTTCTTACACACAAAGAAAAATACCGTATTTCATTATTATTTGTATTACCTCAAATTTAGGCTCTAGGGTCAATACATCCCCAAGACCCCATCCCGAAATTGAGGGATGCACTTGGGGTTCGGCTAAGAGGGAGTTTTATCTTAAATTTGGAGTAACATTGGCGATTCCTTTAATCTAGACTCGAACTTGAACGTTAAACTTCAGCTCATGAGTCAACTCTGTATGGCTCATCTTGTTTTGTTTTGTTTTTTTAGGCCTTGTTCTACACAATATAATTTTAAAATAAAATTTCTCTCTTCCTTTTCAATCACACACACAATTATTTTATATTTTTTTAATATATTATCTCATATTTTCAATCACACAATCTATGCAATTTTCCAGTAAATAAAATTTACGCCAAATTTATTGTGAATCAAACATACCCTAAATTGGGGAATATAAGGGGGTGGGGTTCAAACCCTAATCACATGCTAAGGATTTGAAGGTGGCTCATCGCTATTGTTTCAACAATTATGATCTAGTACCCAATTGGGCATGAGTTTATTGTGTCTACTTAACACATGTCATCTCAGAATTGAATACGTGATATAATTACCTAAACATTATCCAATACTGAGATGACATGTGTTAAGTGGGTACATTAAATCCGTGTCCAATTGGGTATTAGATCATAATTGATTGTTTCAATGCCAATATATTAGCACTGTAAGATACTAATATATTAACACCGTAAGGTACCAATATACCATATGGAGTATGGATATTGGTCAAGATTAGTGCGATCCCCTCTTTATTTAAGGGGAGAGTAACACGTGAAAGAAATTAATACCGTAATATGTCATATATTGGTAGGAGATCATTGGTAGGCAACTCATTAACATCCAAATATAAAAGATTCTTCTAAGCAAAAAAGTCAATGACAAAAACGACCAAAATCTTTACTAATGAAAATTGACTAATATTTAACATTGAACATTCCCTCTCTAGAATGGCGCCTATCGCATCAAAGACTCCGAAAGTGTACTAAACCCGGGATTTTAAAAGATGCTAAAACTCTGGCTGCACTTATCATGAGAAGCTTATGCAACAACTAGGATAAACGAATCCACATCTGTTGCCCAGAAATTGATTGTCTCATTAAGATAAAATAAGAACAAACCACATACACAACTAAAAATGTATTAACTCTATAATATATGTTGTTATCATCAGTGTTCTAAAAAACATATAGTACCAAAAACTAAGGACCCAAAATTTCAAGCATTATAATTTAAGCACACTTAGGGACCACTTAAGTGTTAAAAACCCTTTTTCAAATTTTTTAATTTTTATTAAATTTTTTATCAGTCGAAACTATTAAGATAATTAAAATAATGTACGCTAAATTGGAAAATACATCTAAATTTGTAAATACTAATACTTTATAATTTTAGCAAATCTACAACATAATTTTAAAATTCTCAAATAGAAAAAGTCAAAAGATAGCCATTTTTTTACTTAATGGATTTATAAGTATTACATACTTGTTATCGCCGTAGTGCTTGCACAGTCAGACCAAAAATCCAAGTTGAATTGGAATTTTATGTTTTGTTGTCTTTTCCAATTGTGTATTTGTGCATTTGTAGTGTTGGACATATTGTATTTGTTTTTGTTTTTGTTTACTTTATTATTTTCTTATTTTGAATTGGGCTTAGTCTGAACATGGATATGGAGAAGAAAAAAATAATAAAACAATAAGTAATAGTCCTAGACATATTAAGCTCACCTAAACATGCCTAGGCTGTGACTAGCCCCTAAGCCCAAAGACATGGGTATGGAAAAAAGGGTTAGTATTCTTGGGCATGATTAAACTCGCCTAAGCACACCTGGGCGCCACCTAGTTGCACTTGGTCACCGCCTAATCATGCCTAGTCACCTAGGTGGTCAACACTGAACATTTTTTTCGCACTTTCAACATAGGCAACACATGGAGTTGACACTTTGATTCGAGACACGCTTTTTAGAACACCAACTTTCATTAGATTGGATAGCCAATGAAACAAAATTCAGAATAGAAGATTTGGGCTTGGGTTACACTTATTTCATGTGCAAGTAGGAAAAATTGCTTTTGCAATGGGAATCTGAGTTCCAAGAAGGGGCATGATGAGGTAGGTAACAGAAGAACCTCATGCAATGTTAATCTAAAAACACAAAGAATGTTTGTTTCACATCTTCCAGCTATTCATTAGATGAAGAAATGGAGGAACGAGTTTACAAATATAGGATCAACTAGACGATAGTTTAGCAGTGCCCAAAAGTTCAAGATATAAAGCAACCAATCTCTGAGAAGATCACTGTTTCATTAACAACTTCTTAACGTAATTGACGACTTCTTCAACATTAACTGTCCATGCTACTGAAACAGGTGAATATCCTGACCACGGGTTGCTCGAATTCCAACTGCATTGTATCATTTAAACGCGATTAGATCAATGCATTTAGCGAGTAAAGAAAACGAAGAATGCAAATGAAATGTTTGGAGGCATACTTCTTTAGCCCTTGGTCCATCAGTGTATGTCCCACACAAATACCCTGTGTCTCAACTCTTACAACACCTTTCTTGAACGTGAAGAGATCTGGGTGGACGAGAAGCACAAAACTAACTGGATCGTGAAGAAAAATTCCTGAATTACGTAAAACCAAATCACAAGTACATTAATCAAGAAGTGAACCCAGATTTGTTTTCCTTTTCTGGTTTTTTTTCTTTTTCCTCTCAAGGGAAAGATCTCAAGTCGAAAATCCAACCTTGAGATCAATTTTATAAATAAAAAGTGAACCCAGAATAGTGACATGATTAGATGATAGAAAGAGGGCAGAGTGAGAAAGTCAAGTTATGAAGCAAGATTACCATAGAGGCCATCAGATTTTACATGCCAGTCGCGGTAAAATTTGCACATATTACATATTAACTGTGCATGCCTGCCTTTTGACTGCCTTAGTTCATCTAGGTCATCGTCTGAAAACAACAAGATATGTTAAATGTGTCAGTGGAACTGTTTAAAAGGAGTGGAACTAGAAATTTTGGCGCAACAGGACGAATTAAACCTGTCAATTTGACTTGCGTGGTAATATTTATTCCAACAACATCAATATTTGCCCCCGAAGTGAACACAATATCTGCTGCTTCTGGATCTCCATATATCTGCAAGTGAAACAAAAGATTCAGTTAATGCATTGCCCTTGAGAAATTCTGAAGTAAACCTTAGCGCACTAAAACAGACCACAGAATCAGAGCTTGAACGTCACAGCTGAACTTGTATTAATGCTAACAAGAAAAAATGACCCATACGTATTTGATTGTTCAAATAAGCGTAAATTAAACCAATCCAACATCCAAGTTGACAACCTGGATGAGAACAATTACATTGGCAACATCATTTTCTTTCACATATCACATCATTTTTAAATCAATGTCATCACACACACAGACTGCATATCCAGTTCGTCATCCAGGGTGTCAACCGGGATGTACTCATAACATTTTTCGAGTCAAATCCATATATGAAGACTGAAAGTTTGAGACCTTGTTTGGCTACCATTTGTAAATTATTTAGTTTACTCGTCCACATTTTGAGACCCAACAAATACTAACTGCTATCCACCACTCATCGCTATACATTTATAGTTTAAACATTTGCAAAACTCCAGACATGCTTTAAATCTAAAGAGAGTTGCAAAATGAATATAATTATTGCTGAAGGGAGAATGAGAAAGAGAATAAAATACTACACACATTTGCTTCAGCGGCAGGATTAACATTCCCCAATGCAAAGAAAGCTCCACCAAGTATCACCACTCTCTTGACCTTGCTCGCAAAAGATGAGTCTCTTTTTACAGCCTAATAAAACAAAAGCAAAATTCACACATTGAACAAGAACAACACAATGAACCCAAATTGGAAAATTTTCCAAGATGAGAGGCAATATACCAAACATGACTTACTAGTGCTAAATTAGTCAGGGGTCCCAATGCAAGTATAGATACTTCGCCAGGATATTCGGAGACTTTGTCAACCAAAAACTCAGATGCAGTTTTCTCAGATTTCTTTGATTGGGGGAGAGGTAAATATGTGTTACCTAGTCCATCTGAACCATGGACAAAGTCCGCAATACGTGGTTTTCCTCTCTGTTACCAAATTTTGTAAGTACCTTGTTTATGGACTTCCCACATTTAAAATCAATTTGCAATAAAAAACAATCAGATCATCTAGCATCATCACGATACAAACATTAGATGGATGAACTTTTGCCTCAACGAGTTAGTTCATAAAATAATCCTATTCCATCTCTATGTTTTATCATAAGCAATATATGGTATTAATTTGAAGGACACGACATTTTTCCATTTTCTTATTTTCCGCTGTTCTAAACATTTGATCCATAATCCAGAAACCATTCTTAACTATTCTATCTCAGGTACAATCTAAGCAGAGGATGTTGTAACATCACTTATATGCATAGCTATCTACTCTCAACACTTGTGATTCTGCTTAATTTTACCCTGTAGAAGTATACTAATATGATTTAAAAATTATTAAAAAAATAAATTTCAAATTATTTATAAGTAAACTATTCACGCTCAGACAAAAACCATACTCTATTCAAGCTCAGACAAAAAAAAACACATACTCTTAAGTCTTAATAGTACCATATAAAGAACAACCCCACACAAATATAAAACTATGAATTTCTTTTTCAAAAAAAAAAAAAAAAGAAATTACATATTATTTATAAGTAAACTATTCAAGCTCAGACAAAAAACCATACTCTATTCAAGCTCAGACAAAAAAAAAAAAAAACACATACTCTTAAGTCTTAATAGTACCATATAAAGAACAACCCCGCACAAATATAAAACTATGAATTTCTTTTTCAAAAAAAAAAAAAAAGAAATTACATATTATTTATAAGTAAACTATTCAAGCTCAGACAAAAAAAACATACTTTCAAGTCTTAATAGTACCATAAAAAGAACATGCCAGAGTCATGGCAATTTCTGGCATAAATTAGTAATTAAGCGCTTGTATGCGAGAAGTTATAATGTGATTATGAGAAAGTAAATGGTGAGCCCATGAAATATATGAATAATAATATGTAATTGTGAATTGCAAGAGGAAATGTTTGTTTAGACTCAAATTATACTGAGATTTCAGATTCTTCAAACAAGCACTAAAATCAGATGCCAACTTAAGTTGAACTTAAGCATAACTCTGTTTACCTTTAGAGGTTCATAACTACCCTCTGCGACAGGAACATCTGGACATCCAGCAATCTCACACTATCCTTTTGCACATTAAAAGAGTAAATGATCATGAACATGATCCTGAAACTTTCTGAATCCACCAAAAAAAAAAAGCATCACTACCACCGAGGAAAGGAAGATCCATACCAAAAGCAAGGCATTTCTCGTGGCATCTTCTGTAGCAACATTACCAAATATCGTCGTTAATCCTAAAACCTCTACCTCTGGGGATTGGAAGGCCATTAATATTGCCATACTATCATCTGCTCATAAACATCCATCCATACGTTATATACAAAGGAAGTAGAAATATAACCAATTCAAACATAAGGCGGCATATATGTTATCAATCAGTTATATAAACAAACTAGGAATTAAACCATTCTGACACCAGGAATAATTCTAATGGAACAAGAAGAGTACCACATTTTTTGCTCAAAATTCAAATCTCTACAATATACATTCTCAAGGATCCAAATAATTCAACCAAATAAAAACAACAACTGTTCAGATTGATCCAATTACAACGAATTTGCAGAGACGAAAATCGAAGTATTTGTGATTGACTAGATAGACTTACCAATACCAGGATCTGTATCGATAATGATTTTCTTACGTGGCTTGTCACAGCAATTGTTGGGAACCATCAGCCCATCAATCTCACCACTTTGAAGAATCGACATCACCAATTCCTCAAAGAAAAAGGGCGAAAGACGAACTTTTTGAAGGGTCCCAAAAACTGGAGACAAATCACGAATTGGAATTGGGATTGGGATTGGGATTGTGTCTGTGTGTATACATATATATATATATATTTACGTACGTGTATATAAGAAACACGAAAATGTTATATTAAAGCGTTATTCTCCCAAAGATTTCAAATTTCTTACAACCCACTTGCTTTTTTGAATGCGGTGAAGTAGGAAGCTCACATCTCTCTCACATTTTTCTCTAAATGTTTAAATGCTTAACATAATAACATTCCCGATATGAAACAACAGACAGCCCCACAATTATTTGAATTTTCCAAAGTGAAGACAACAAAAAAGTTGGAATTATATTGTGGGCTTGGCGAGCTGTTATTTTCTGAAATTATTACATCGTAAATATTCTAAACTTATTATATTATATATTATTATTATATGTTAAAAAATCATTATTCGTAACGCCAATTATTTTTTATTTTTTCCTGAAATGCATATTCTTATTCCTCTCGTAATATAATACTAAATAAAAAGCAGGTAAATTTTATTTGATTTGATATGTTTGAGGCATTATCTTTATTGCCAAACGCATTATCATTGTCTATGTTTATGTTAATAACAATAATATATCGCTGGTTGATGATTCTTGACATATTTCCCAGATATATGATGATCTAATCTGTTCTTTTATTTAATTATTATTTAATAAGTGTTTTCGAATAAGTTCTTGATAGGCAAACATAGTTAGACAAAAATTCGGCCTTGGGGATAAATGAGTGGTTTAAAAAAAGTAATAAGACATCAAAAAAATCAAAAAAATATTCTTTTATAATAAAACGTGTAATTGAAAATTAAAAAAAAAAACCCAAGAAAACCAAAGTAAGAAGGTCTTGAGATTTAAAAGTCTCAGGATCGATTTTCCTTTACAACAGTAAGGCATGTATCCAAAAATAATTTTGAAAGCAACTATTTTTAAAAATATACTACTATAAAATAAGGGCACATTTCACTTTCGGTCCCAACATTTCGACTTTTTCACATAAAATTCACATTCTTCTCCCTTTTTTTTCTTCCAATGATTGCAACCTTTCAAGACATCTCTATTATCATCCCTAGTCCCCACTGACGCATTCAGTGGCATTCTACTGTGTGTAGCCAAATTTTCCAATTGGAGTGTATTAGTGAATCACTGTGCTAATCAAAAAAGATTTTACTATTCTACACATAAATAAAATGAGCTCAATATTTACAATAAAAGTGTTTTTATAGGAATATGTTAATGTAGAGAATATGAAATGATTCTTACAGTAGTGGAAAGATGGACTTAGTGAATTATCTTTACTGTGATCAATTTTTGAAGTGAGATAGAGGAGATTGACGAACCCTTCCAAAATACTAGTTACGCTACAATTAAAAAGGTTTGGGGTGACTAACACTACAAATGAAAGGTTTGATGCTACTTGCAAAGAATAAGCAAACATTGGGGACCATTTGCTCAATCTTTACAAAACTTTCTGAAAAGTCGCTATTTCAATGCTAATTTCAACTCTCAACCGCCAAAAAAAAAAAGGAAAAGAAAAAGAACGAAAGGAATCCACGATTGAAAAAGAAGTCTGGTTATACCTTCCTTCGATGAGAAGAAAATTTTAGATCCAACTCTCATTAGTCTCAAAATAACAACCATGCATAGCCGTCGACCGAATATAACAAACTTTGACAAATAAGCATATATTTAAAAGTAATCTAATACTAACGTACACATCAACTTGTTATACCAATGAAACAAGTTACCTCGATACCAAATAATAGATAATGGCTACCAATTTATTGCCCACTATGAGCAACATAAGGAGAAACCTACGCCGTCGTAACGCCATATTATTGATAAAAAAAAATTTTTAAAATATTTTTTTTAGTATTTAAGTTAAGTTATATGAATAATACATAATCGTAATAATGGGAAGTTTCACCCGCCTCTTCCCCCCACAAAAATAAGAATATAAACTACCCACAGTGGGTAGGAGATTGTGACTAGATAGATAATACCAAATTGATTAAACATCACCTAACAAGATCGTATCCCATGGTTTAGTATTGATAATATCAATATATTTCGTTATAATGTGATTTCTTTTCTACCAATAAATAAATAAATTTATAGGCAATAATTGTGCAGGGCATTGGCCCAAATCGCCAACGAAACATGGTGATACACATGTGCAAGCACATGAGCAATTCGACTGTAATTAGCACCCAGTTACACACAACCAATATTAGGAAATGATCTTCTCACGCGTGAGGATATTATCTTGCCACAAAACACATTTTTGATTGGTGGGAGGCCATGTGTGTAGCTCACCATCTCCGCTTCACCAATCACAATCATGCCAGATTAATGGCGTAATATCCTCCCCATCATGAAGCGAGATCATTACCGACCAATATTAATACATTTGAAAGAAATCAATTGTTTGCCCGCTATTGTCAATCAAAAATAAATAAATAAATTGTGTACCTGCTTCCTCAGGTTCATGATTGCCCACTTACGTAAGGGAGGAGAATTAACAGAATGAACATAAACATTCAAATAAGAAACGTGTTTCAAAACACGAGTCACTTTCGGACTTCAGTTTTCAATTTCGATGTCAACACATGATATGGTGACTACGCGATTTAGAAAGGAAAAATGAAATTTCCATCACGGCATCTTGCAATTAATGAACATGATAATCTTGTGCACCTAAGAAACGTGTTATACAAAAGGTTGCCTAACAGATGTTTTGCAATTGTTCCATTACCCCGAAAGATGCAAAAGAGAACCCGCCCAAAGCAAGAATCTCAGCTACTGTCAACTAATGACTGGGCGAAATTCACAAACGGTAAAATGATAACATAAGGTAGATTTCGAGGTGTAGTAGAACCTTTGCAGCATACCAGAAGTAAAGCAATGAAAGAGTGGAGTTGTCTACACTTAATTTTCCTGTCTTCTTCCAGTAGTTTGGTTGACAGTGGATGTTAGTGGTTAATTTTCTACTTCACATCTGCTACTCGGATTGCCAAAAGAAACTGCATTCCACCTAGTATCACTACCACGTTCTTCAAAATTTACCTGCACCCAAGAAAATACATGTAAGAACCAAGCAAGATGAACACTATATAATTCAATATTTGAGCTGCTGAGACATATAATCACTAGTAAAATAAGTACAAGGCCACATCTAAGGATCATCATAATCAAGTTTCAGTTCATCGCACGAACAGTACCAAAGCACATCTCGATAGAACATTTGGTCTCCTAAAGGTAAACACGG
The DNA here is from genome assembly GCA_018223645.1 of Jasminum sambac. Lineage (NCBI taxonomy): Eukaryota > Viridiplantae > Streptophyta > Magnoliopsida > Lamiales > Oleaceae > Jasminum > Jasminum sambac. The sequence continues at coordinate 36,393,796 of CP073646.1, forward strand.
ACATGGAAACGCCTTCAAGGATAATTAAGATTACAAACTCTCAAAGCAATTGAACGCTAGTAAGCTACAGACTTAATGGGATTCCCTGCTTTGTTCTTCCAATCACACAGACAGCTAGCCGGTTTACAAGTTTCTGTAGTCTGTCTAAATATTTTAATTGACGATAAGTCCATCACAGTCATGCACATGTGTATTGCTTTGACTCCCATGAAGGCCCATTAGCCCACACGATGCCTACTATGCCTGTGTCTCTTTTGACTTGATTTTTATCAAGTCAATTCAAACTTTAATTTAGTTATTACATATTCAAAACTACTAGTCGTTAAAATCCACAAATTTCATGACTTCCACCACTGTGCAAATCCGAAAATAGCACTCAGCTAGAGCAAAAAGGACACCCAAACACGCATATAAAATGGTCAGTAATCTTTAAATGGCATCCAGTTAGGCTAATTTAAGGGGGTGCTAACATTCGAATTCAATTTTGAATTAGAAAGAGATGATTATGTGAATTCGATATTGAAATAGAAAGAGATTGTTTGAGAATAAGTGGAGTCTTGGAGATTTGTGTAGTACACGTGAATCGTATGAAATAGGTGGATGTGATTTAATTGACCATGTTCAATTTCAAAAATTTGGATAAATTCGAATGTGTTTGTTAATGGGGCTTAACAAATTAAACTTTTACATCAAGTGATTTGACATACTAAATCCTGCATTAAGGTTCATCGCGGCTCATGCAAATGAAATGCGTACATGTTAGGCTCTGGAGGGAAGGAGGGAGAGAGAGAGAGAGAGACCGACCCGGGATGTGATTGAAATAATATTTAATTGATATACATTTGGCATGGCTTTTGCATATAGAGATTCAATGGCCAAACCACTAAGTCCACTCCAGTGAAATGTGCTCTCTAGTCTCATTTTAATGAACCAAAGTGCATTTACACTGCTCGGATTAATTGAGGACAACACTGTAGTAGCATTTGAACTTTTACACCCACTGGGCAAGAAAGACAAATATAGAGAATGGATTCATGGCACTCAAACTAGATATGATCTGTGGAGTGTTTATTTATTTATTTTTTCGTTTTCTTTTTGCAGTAAAATTCTACAGACCTTGGATGTCTTCTTAAAATGGGTAAAGCTTAATCAACTAGATACGAAAACTCGCAAGGAACAATGTAAGGCATCTCTTGCCTAGAATTGTTTTGTGGTTAACTGGTTATGTTACATTCATGTTATTAGTTTTGCTAACTTCCGCCAGGCCATCCACTCAGCCAGCAATGTTAAAAAATTCTTAACTCTGCCCTTGTTTAGGGATAAAATGGAGAGGAAAATGGGGAATCAAATCTGCACCCCTAAACATCAGCATGTTTCACGCCATCTTCTTTCTGCATGGTGCTCAGGTAGTCAGGTTAGTTACAATTGGCTCCCCGTGTTTGGAACACAGCAGCTCTAAAATTAATTTGCTTCTGAAGGTTATCGAAGTAAAACCATTGACCTGGCAACTCACTGAATTATTATTTTCCATCACAGAAAAAGGTATCTATTCTATAAGTGGACACATATTATTACTGAATTAAACAGGATTGGAACAAGAAAGAACTCTCTAGCCCAGGGGTGGACATGAGTGTGGAGCGTCAGTAGGTATTTTAAGTTCAAAAGACCAACAAAAAGAAAGTGAACATGTCTAGTTTTGTCTACAGAATTAGGTGACTGCAAAAAGGAAGGGAGATGAGATACCAAGGTCTGTCTGTAGTTTATCCTGGAGGATGTAAGATGAGACACCAAGGTCTGTAGTTTATCCTGGAGGGTGTATGTGTTTTTTCAACATTCAGTTAGATATGAACATTCTCAGTTCTAAGGAAAGCGGGAAAGGAACACATACCTTTTCATACAAAAACTACACAGCCCGCATTTTTAGCAGTCACTTATCCAGGTTCACGTATTTTAGCATTGGGTGGGGAACCAATGATACTGCCGGGCCCCTTTGCCTGTTGAGCTTTGGCATTTCCACCTTGTGGTCCAGCTGAGTTCTTGGCCGCTATCTCAGTTGCTGAAGCCGACTTCTTTATCTACCAACACAAACAAAAAGAAATTAAGACATTGAATTTTTTATTTTTTATTTTTTCAAAGGAGTCAGGAAAAAGGGAAAAAGAAATTCCTACCATATTTGACCTACTTGAATTAACATCCTAACATCAATTTTTGTCAACAATGTCATGGCATTAGTTACTCCATATATATCACTTGATTTAAGAATAATGAATAATAGTCCCTCCGTCCCACAACAATAGGCTTCATTTTATTTTACCAAAAATTAAGAAATGGCAATTAATATTATTGAAGAGTAAAGATTACTTCCAATTTCCCAATTATATTCCTACACTAAAAGACGATAGTTTACTTTCATCAATAACAATGCACATTAAATAGGGACACATTAACGGCTTGTTTTATATAATTCAACCCAAAAAAGCATTTTTCTTTACTATCATTTTTAACCACCCATTATGCTAACAACATTTTCATATTTTTAATATATTACTTTACTTCTCAACCACACATCTGAAAATCATTTCTTCAATTCTCGCTACCAAACATACGCTAAGAAATGAAGATAACCAACATGGAAAGTAGCCTATTTTTTGGAACCAATAAATAAAGAAAACAAGACTATATTTGTTGGCTAGATAGAGAAAAAAATATAAAAAACAAAATAGAATTAAAAGAGAAAGAAAGAGGGTGAATGAAGAAGCAAACTTACCACAGCTAAGCGCTCTTTATGAATATCAGTTACAAACTGAAAACCACATGACAAATCAGTCAGACAAATACAGAGCATCTTGGGATTTATAAGATTATGTGACGAATGATTAGAAATCAGTAGAAACGACAAAGCCTCCACCAATGCTTAAAAATTTCTTAGGCTCAAGAAACTATTTCTGAAAAGTAGGAAGATTAAAAATACTTGCCGGTTTCTTGTAAATCTTGATCTCATCTCCACCATAGCCAGGAAGTGTCATATTCCAGTTTCTTTCTGAATCAAAGTATCAAACAGATGTTTAAGCTCTAAATATTTCAGCACTAAACATAAAAGCAGACTCCTAGAACTAACCAAGATTTAGAAGAATGTCCTTGGCTTCTAAGGTGGTGGACTTCCGATGCTTGGCCAATGAACAGCCAAATGTTGTAATCTGGTGGAGTAATATTTGTAAATACAAAATAGTTTGTTAAATTAACTCGGCCGTGAATTTGAGTTGCGACATATATACAATTTAAAATTTGAATAAAATTAGCACCAAGATAAATGACATTGGCATAGAACTAAGCAACAAAACTAAAATTCAGCCGTTAATTATATGTAAAAATAATTATAAACACTGAAAAATAGATAGCCCCCAGTAGATGATATCACTGCTGTAGTTCTCGATCCAAAACGGCAGAGAATCTCAATGGTAGCTAATGTCAACTTCCCAATATCAATTTTACAAGAAGTAATAGAAGTCTAAAAGATTCTCCTTGATGTCAGTTTCATGAATAGAGTTGGACATGTTTATCGATGGATAATAATGAGTTCTCTGTCCTATTTGCTTTAACAATTTCAAGCATTACCAATTACATCTGTGCTTTTGAGTATGTCAGTCGCCACAAGGTGAGCCAAATTATATAGAATAAATCAGCAACAGACAGCATTCACTTTTACAGGTTTCATTAATACACAGAAGCTAAGCTCTGGCTGAGCATGAGAAAATTAAACCCACCAAGAAAGCTGATATTAGGAATAAAGTTAGAAATATAAATTGTTATTTTTGTCAGACACATCATATAATTGAGTTTTCCAACGTACAGATTCAACAAAGTCCTCAGCAATGTCCACGAGAATGTCTTCAACTTCAGGATCCAACTTTTCTGATGGATCTATCTGTAATAGAAGCAAGTGAATCAAAAACTTCAACTACGGATCAGAATACATTATATAAACCATGAAAAGATCATGAAAGTTAAGGTGCAATTAAAGCAAATGGAACATGATGCGAACCATAAAACTTGATCGGACCAGAAAAAACTACTATCAAAAGTAGAAATATGACAGTGTAGCATATAGACAATCAATCTTTATATACAATTAAACCGTAAAGCAAGAATATAAAATATAAAAGTGATAGCACTACCGGCAACATTAGCAGAGTTATAGAGCTGGTAGTAAAATGTTACATGCAATCATAAGCATTAGTTAGATTCAATTTTGATTCATGAAACACAATAGTCAAAAGAACAAATTTCAGGCAGCGTCCAGAAAATATGAAATGTGTACATGCTTACCTGACTCACTATCTCTTGGATGCTTCTCTTGCTAACAATCCGAGTACTAAGTTCCTCGATGTCTGCAATAGCTGTTTTGTTTGAGAATCCGGGCTGCATTGCACTGGATTGTAGAATTGAGCGAGGTCTTTGTGTTGACAATCCCTGAACCGTTGCAACCTGTTGTTGCTGAGACAATGGATGCTGCACCCTGGAAGGCGGGAATTGTTGCCCAAAATGTTCTTGTGCTTGCCCTGAGATTGAAGGTTGCGGCGAGTGTAGCGTAGAAGTTGTTTGCTGCTGCTGTGAGGTACTAGGTAAGCCATGATGATGATGCTGAGGAATTTGAGATCTTTGCTGCAACGACTGGGAGCTGGCCTGGGGTCGAAGTGATGGAGTTGGCAAAGGGGGTTTTGCTTGGGTTCCAGAAGACAACCATGGTTGATTCTGCGGCTGTGAACTCTGGGAACTACTGGGCGATGACAATCCAGAGGGTCCCAAGGTTGGACCTCTGAGCATGCTATGCCCTTGGAAATTCTGAGTGAACCAAAAAGAAGAAAAAAAATAAAAATAAAAATAAAGAAGAAGATCAATCTATTTATGACTAAACATTTTGGTGAAGAAGACCATGCATGATCAGAAATCTTCAATCAGCATGTTCATGTCAATTTTCACCTTTCAAAAGCATATGATAATGCACACAATTAATTTAATAAACTCATTAATGCATATTTAACAATAGTTGAATTCAAATAGCACCAGGCAAACAAATTGTGACACAAAGAGTGAACAAAAATTTATATTATTTCATATAAGTTCGTAAAGAAAAGTTTGCACGTGAACAACTTTTAAGGCCGGGGGGTAACCTGTCCCTGCAGTTTCAAGATGTAATAAACTAACATGGACGTGAAAATGAACCATCACAACTGTCAGAAATGGCATGCAAAGTGTGGATATAACAATTAGAAAATAGACCGGTGGGAATATAACAAAGTGTAGACACAGGTGGGAATCCCCTGTCCCTGCAGTTTCAAGATGTAATAAACTAACATGGAGATGAAAATGAATCATCACAACTCTTAGAAATGGCGTGAAAAGGCAATTAAAAAATATACTGCAATAAGAATTAATACATTAAATGCATATAAACACCTAATCCAATTTTTTGCTAAGTATCAACTTTCAATTTCCATACATCAACCATGCATAGAAGTCAAACATTCACAAGTACAACAAAGACTTTATTTTCACGATTCAACCTTGTTCACAAAGTTCAATTGCCTTGGTAGAAGGACACGGATAACGCAAAGCTCTAAAAGAAATCCAGCACTTGGAGCTACTAGGAATGTTATCATACCAATGCCTGAACTTCAAAAACTAAAAGGAACAATATCTCCTTACATTTTCAGAGCAAAGTCATTATTGTTCAGAAGTTACTAAGCAACACCATCATGAAACAATATAGTAGGTATTCCTTTCCTGAATGAAAAGTGGTCTACGCGAGCAGGTGACTTCTATGAAAAAGAATAGGATCGCACACAAACACCAGATTTGCATTGTTCAATCAGTGATCAGGCTAGCAATCTGTTTTCATTTTCCACTATTTGTGGCTTACTTTGGGAGTCCAAGACTAAAAGCTTGTTTGGCAAAAAAATTCATGATAATCATTTCGTCAAACATTATTTTCGACCATCCTTCATATTGATGTGATTTTAATATTTTTCTAAAACTTCAGTTTGAACCATACATACAAAAATCATTCTATTAAAAAAAATCTCCCAAACAAACACTAATTGATGATGTCTGAAGTTGGTTCCTTACATTATTCACAGCAATGGCCATAAACACTAAACAGATGGGCAAAAGCTAAAAGTGAATATCTTCTGCACGTTCAATGCTGTTGATAGTAAAGAAGATAATCCTCTCGCAATCGTTTTAATGACTGAATCTATGTTGCATAGCTAACAAATATGTCACCCAAAAATCTGCAGGAAACCTTTGCAGATAATACTGAGAAATGAAAAGTAGGAAGTGATAATAAATTGAACTGAGAAGAAGCACTATCAGCAAAAGATATGGAGGCTGGGGTCAAATGCTAAATGCTAGAGACCGAGAAGGAGAATCTGTCTGCGATTATCAACTGAGAAACTGGTCATGCTTAAATTTAGGCCACTGTCGGAACCAATTAAATGACAGATACGCCGCATGTGCTTATTACATCATTAAAAATTGCAGAAAGCATACCATAAACAAGTGGTTAGTGCGTGTACCCAACAATAGCTGCGCTATCAATTTTCAATTTTGCTACGCAATTTCAAAGTGTACGACAGTTCCCATGGTTCTCAAGCACAATATTCCTGGATTTGGATAACTTAAGCACTACTAGACAATCATGTTCAGGAAATGCTCCATTCAAGCACAACAGTTACACAAATGTGGACATACTATGCATACTCAGAGAAATTACAATTAATACAAATCGATAATCTACCAACCGATGGAGCCGGAGACTGGGGACTTGGGCTAGTCTGTGGTCTAAGAGATGATTGCCCTGGCCTCGACTGATGTCCAGCAATCCCAGCCAGCCGCATTGCTGAGGTTGTGCCCAAGGATCCAGACATCCCAATTCCAGGCTGCCTCACCTACACATCCCAATCAAAAATTAAGCAACTTCCCAACTCAATAATGCAGAAATGTCAAACACAAGTACATCCCACATACAGATTGATTAATTCAGTATCTACATAATATTTAAATCATACAGCTCGTTTTGTGTAAAATTTTACAAAATAATTTCCCCAAACTCATCTACAACCAAACATTCTATTGTGCGCATAGCTTTTCCTACTTTGCAACACATGTCACGGAGCCTCCCACGAAGGATCAATTCCCATCTCCAAAAGTACATACCCAACAAGCACTATATATGAAAAATGTCACAATTCAGCTCAAAGAAAATATGACCTGTGATTGTTGACTATAAGAAGAGGGAGTGAGTGATGAAAATGAGGTCGGAGCCAGAGACGTGACAGGATGTTGGGCAGGGACGCCAATGGCCATGCCGCCTCTCTGCGCGGGTTGCAAGGAAATGGAAGAAGTTGGAGTGGAAGAAGAAGGAAGGGGAGGCGGGGGAACAGAGTAGTTCGAATAAGTTGCAGCTGGTTGTTGCCATGGTGGCCTGCTATTGAAGGGTGGTCTTGTCTGGGAAATGGCTGGTTGGGACTGGGGGGTAGAAGTGAGATTAGGGTTTGATGAGGAAGTGGTGGCAGTTGGCGTTGGTGGGTGAGATGAAGTGAGTGCGGAGGAAGATGATGAGGTGGTGCCGACCGATGTGGTGACCGGCGTTGTTGGTGGCGTTTCAGGGGGTTGCTGCTGTTGTTCGGCCGGTTGTGGTGCCGACGTCGTTTGTTCCATCGCTGTATTCTCGTTTGGGGGGCAATATTTCTCTGGTTTATATACGGTGCGTTGGGCAAACTTGATTTTGGTAACAGCAATTTTTCCTCTTTTTTTTTCGTTTTTTAAAAATCAAGGTAAAAGCAAGGTTTTAGATGTATTAATTAGGAGGATATCCATCCAAAAACAAAATTAGGAGGATACAAAAATTAGTAACTATATAAAATATGTGTTTGATATTGATGTTTACTTCAACTAGTGTGTGTTTGATATTGATGTTTACTTCAACTAGTGATAAAAATTAAATTTTAGAAAAAAAAATTTTTAAGTGTTTGACGACATGCAAATAGCATCAAGTGTCTCCAATTAACCATATAAATTGAGATTTACGTCGTAATGAAATACGTAAAATACAATTTTACGTACAATTTAAATTTGTATGCATTCTTGTGAATTTTGATGTGAAATAGTTAGAAAAATGAATGGAATTGAATGTGGAAATTTGTGTAGTATATATAAGTGTCACGACACAAATGTCACGATATATATAGATGTGATTAGTTTAATTAAATTTAAATTTAAAAGAGAATTAATTAAAATATATAAAAATGTGTAAAAAATTGGTGTCTAACACCTACAAGACGAAATCCATTTATTAAATAAATAAATAAAGGAAAATCCAAATGTTATTATTTTTTTTTATTTTTTATTTTCTTCTTTGACGTCGATTTGACGGTTGCCTGGTCTTCAAGTTACAAAGTTTTGTAGGTTCCATTTGAGTAGGGGTAGAAAATATTTTCCACCTAAATTTTATGTCTTTCAATCAAATATAAAGGGTGTTAGGATATGTGTAAAAATTGATTTTTATGTATTTTTATGTGATATAGGAGAGAGAATTAGTGAAGTTAAATTGTGAAGATTTTTATAGTACAGGTAGGTCCCACGAGATATGTGGATGTGAAATAGGAGAGAGAATTAGTGGGGTTGAAAAAATGTATAAAAATGTGTAAAAATGTGTAGAAGAACTTTTACCTATTTTTCATTCAATTTATTTTTTATGTTAGGCTAAAATTGCGACATTTTCCTTGAAATCTAGAGATTGGAACTCCTTCCAAAAAGGAAAAAAGAATATTTTCCTACCTCTACCCACACAAAAATATTTTCCTTAAAAATAAGCAAAATTATTCTACTTTTTATCTTATATGAAAAATATTTTTCATCTTTTATATTATAATCAAAAGTAGTGCTCTAATACCCAAATATAAGCATATTAAAATGGCCACTTGTGAACAAATGGGGAAGAGAAATACCGGTCCCCCATCCATACATATATATTTTTTAAAATGCCCAGTTGCCCACGTATCACATATCGGCGTTAGACCAAGAGCATTGCAACACTTTTATTTGTCATTAGCGGTAATTGGACTTGAATAAGCCCAATACCAGCCTGCTTACTTGGACTCAGGCAATTAGCCCACGAACCGACCGCTTATGCCAGAATGTTCCGTTTTTCATGGTCTCCAACATACACACGCCTTTAATAAGTGTGTCCTCTTCCCAACCGTTGGATCAACTTGACGGAGCGCTTCAATTTGAAATACAAATTGGATGCGGCTCTTTGCAACCCCAATTTTGCTAAATATACCCCCCATCCCCCTAAAAATAAATTTCATTCTAATTTTACCCCTATTCGACCAGTGCTATCCAAACACACAAAAAAAAGACAAAAATTACACTGAAAATGACAACCAAAAAATGGGAGAAAACCCCCATTGCTGCCATCTCCGGCAGCATTTATCGTGGGAAATGGTAGCAAAAGAAGTTGCCACAAAGTTGCTTCTTCTTCAATTTTTTTTTGTACAAGGATAAAATGGGAATAGAATTCAGCTGGGGTGTATTTAGAAAAAATAGGGGTGCATTTAGCCCTATCCATATAAATTCTTGATTTGAAGGTTTGGTTTTTTTTAACATCTGATCTAAAAGTTTAATCTCGCTCTTTTTGAATCATTCTTCTCTTATTCTAGCTATCTTTGTCTTCTCTCCTTCCTGATTTTGAGAGATATTTTGTAATTGATCATCCATGTTTTTCTTAATGAAATAGTACGCGTTTCATTCTTTTTTGAAAGGGAAATATATGTTTCATTCTCGATGAACTTAATTTGTTTAGAAGTGAGGCATATTTGATTTTTGTTGTCATTATTTTATTTTATTTTTTATTCCTGAAACTTAGGATTTTCAGAGAAAAAAATCTTAAATTTGACATTCAATCGATCTTAATAAAAGTGCTTAAGTCAAATTTTTACTGGTGGTCGCGGAACAACCAGTACCACGGGTCGCCAACGAATTGGGAAGCGGAGGTGGGTTGGTGCTGGGGGGAAAGGCAGTTGTCAGTGGAAGGTTGAAGATGGGGACCTTTTTGAACAAAGTGAAAAATATAAGGACCTTTTTGCAATTTTAAGTGTATTAAAATATCATTTTTCTAAAGGTATAAACTAAACACATTTTCTATTTTCTATTCTCAAAAATTTTTTCAAAATAATAAAACCAAACGCATTTTCAATTTTCTCAAAACAAAAAACTCAGAACAGAAAATATCAAAATATTTTCGGAACTGAAAACAGAAAACACAAAATGAACAGGATGCAACCTTAGAGCTCATGTGCCTAAACAAACTTAATCAATGGATTTGGGACTACCACTTGCATAAAGTGTGTCAACTTGGCCATCTCCAATGCAAACATCAATTGCAAATTTCCATTTTAGAAAGAGAAAGACATAAGAATATGAGAGGGGCCGGGCTCCATGTTTTTTCCCAATTTTTTCTTCTCTTTAATTTTTTTTCTCTTATTTTCCTTACTTTTTCTTCCTAAATTCATGTGTCATAACTAGAAATAGACACATATCTAAAATTCTTCCACCACTATTTTATTATTACTTTTTAATTTGTTTCTACCTCTCTTCTTTTTTTTTTTTACTTTTCCCCTTTTTTTTTTTCTTACACTTCTTTCCATTGATATTCAAATAAAATAATCATCTTTTCTCTATCTCTCTCATCCACATTTATATAGGCGATAAGGTAGGAATAGCAAATGAGCCAAGCTCATTTGGGTTTGGCTCATGGCCGAGCTCAACTCGGCTCGTTCATGAAACGAGCCGAGCTGGCTCGACTAGTGGTGCAAATCAACTACTTGGGTTCGACTCGGCTCATTCAGCTCACGAGCTGAACCAGAGTAGTCCACGAAGGGTTCGGCTCTTTTTGTTTTTTTCTTTTTACAATTTCAAAAGTTCAATTACTTAAGTAATTTAGTAACTTAAATTAATTAGCATGACTTGTCCATATTGTTTAAAAGTAGACATTGAAAGTGAACATAACAAAACTAGAAAAGAGTTGAAATGAAAATAGTTTTTTAATTAAAAATTTAAAATTTCAACGCATTAAAATTTGACGAGCGCACAAGTCAGTCCATAAACTTTAAGAGCCGAACCCAAACATTTCCTAATTTTTCTGCTCGGTCCAAGTCCGTGTTTTGATGAGCCGAACCGAGTTGAATACACGAATCACGAACTTTCATCGACTGCTACCCCTACGATAAGGAAATAGCTACGTGTGAGCAAGGACATTTAGGTTATCATTGAAGACATGTCATTATGCAAATCTAGGAGTGTGTGTATATATATATATATATATATATATAGTTATATATGTATTAGATATATTAGTTGTATACATGTTACAGAACTAGTTTTGATACATTCTCTTGTAATTTTTAATTTGATCAAATCAGTCGCATTCATATATTTCGTGAGTTTTAAATATAATACACGAATCTCCATTATTCATCTTTGTTCATTCTCTCTCATATTTAACTTGAAAAATACATTAAAAAAAATGTGAATGCTCATACATGCATAATATTTTACGCATCCATTAATATTTAACTAGTTGAAGACGATAAAGTTACTGCATCAAAACGAACCTCTCTTGATATTGATTCTTTACCCTTGTCACATATGATGAGACACTACGTAATCTATATCTATATATTAATAAAATAAGATCAATTTCCCGCTCAATTTTATAATTTTCAGAATTAAAAAAATACTATTTTATTTATATTTCTCACTCAAGCACAAATACCTAATTTTCAACCCATTGATAATTTTCCGTTATTATCACCCCTTATCTTTTGATGGAATCACTCCTTATCCCTCAAATCCGGGTTATTATCATGTGTGATTTTTTTAAATCTCACATCCATATATTTTTACCATGAAAGAAAGGAAAATATGTTATTAGAATTTTTATTTTACACATATTTTAAATTATAACTTGGCCATAAATCTCCCCGTGCAATGCACGGGGGAAAATACTAGTAATAGTTAAAAATCACACAAAAAAAAAGGGTTACGCATTAAAATTTTGTTGCACTGTGGCACACTCGTTGAGGACACATCTCTTCACAGTGAAATTAGAGACTTGTGCATAATATGATATTAAGATATTTTATGTGTTTGAGTGTGAACTTTGACATGAGAAAAGGATCGTGTATGTGTTTAAGAGGAAAATGCAAAGTTTAGGTAATTAGGTTGCAACAAAAATTTGACTTAGAACTAATTTTTATCAATATGTGGAAATTGTTCTAACCAACACTAGTTTATCACGCTAATAAGAAATTTATTCACTTTATGATTACTTATATTTGAGTCATGAAAAACGTGGATTACGTACTAAATGTATTTAAGGTCAATTAAAGTTAAATTTGAAAATAAGCTTAACAAAAATCTTAGTCTGGCTATAGTAACAAAAAACTATGGCAATTACGTCGAGACCGAGGAAAGATGTCCAAACTCAACCGTTTCGGAATATTGCAAACTAAGCATAAAATGGTGTTGAAATAAGCACTCTTATACAAATTTGAAGCAAAGCAGTGGCACATCCCTTACAAACTTTGGATGACAAAAAGCCTCGTATTGTGCTGGCCACAATCTCATGCTCCCGGAAGCGCAGTAGTTACGGCCGTCCTGGAGTATTTTACGGCCACATACTATTTTAGTTGGGAAATTCGAGGTTATGGCCAAAAACTTTGACCAACGGCCACGGAGTCATTGGAAAATTTTTCAAATTATTGAAGTTCCTCCTCACTGTGTTGATTCTAGAATTGGCATCGGATTTTCAACAGATATTGCATGTGGCCAAAAAAACCCTCAAAGCACAGTAATTACGGCACTCCCGGGAGTAATAAAACATTCTCGCGTATTGTGCGGTGTTCAACATACTTAGGGTGATAGCGATTGGTTCTTAATGGTTTTTAATGTAAAGGAGGAGAGAGAATGAGTGGAGTTAAATGGTGGAGATTTATGGATGTAATGTGATATGTGGATATGATTGATTTAGGGTAAAAAAAGAATGAATAAAAAAATAGTAAAAAGTGGTAAAAATTTTAAAAAATTATTGCCTAACGCCCTAACTATCATTTAATTATATATTCGAATTGATTGATTAATTTTAAATTTTAAATTAAATAGTTCAATTTAATATTAGAGCTACAAATATTTTGAGTTCAAGGCCTTGTTCTATACACAATATTTTTCCACTAACTTCCATTAACTTTTTCTCTCTCATCATTTTCAACCACTAATATAATTACTTTATATTTTTTAATATATTTTCTCTAATTTTCAACCAAATATTTAACACGTCGTTCGAATAAATTAAAAATATTGTGGATAGAATAAACCCTAAATCTACTGCCATTCACTTAAATCAATTGTCTACATATTAAGCTTTAATAAGAAACGTTAATATATTTTCGAACTCTTTTCAACATAAATAATATCTATCCACCAACATTTCTTCATTCTAGGCACGCAATCGCATTTAGAAGGAATTTGTGGTTTGGAAAAATTATACCTACTCGTCAGATCTCTTTGACATTTTTGTAAATGGAATTTAAATAATATGTCTCCTGATTGGGAGAGAATTTGCTGCGTTACATTAACAATTAAATATTTTTAAATTCAGCGTCGATCAGATTAGTTGATTACCGTTGAAGAAGTTCATCGCAATCTGTACTAACTAATGACTTCCCTTCAAATTAATTAATTATGTTCTGCGTTGCCCAGTCTGTTTAGAGCTTGTTCTATATACAATATTTGTAATTTACTTGAACGACATATTAAATGTGTTATTAAAAATTAGAAAAAATATATTAAATAAAAAATATAAAATAATTATATGAATAGTTGAAAATGATAAGAGAAAAAAATTAATGTAAATTTATTATATATAGACCAAGCCTTGTTGTACTTCGATTGTGCTATCGATTAATTATGTGCCATATCTTATGTTTTGTTGAGTGGTTGACTTTTTGCTTGCTTATAGATATTTTTATTTATTTATTTTTCATATCAAATAATTATAGCCATTAATAATGATGATAAATAGTACAAAAATTTTATAGTGGGCACCGTAAAATCTTCACAATCACTTAACTACAAGGTCCCTTTATCCGGTCTACCTATTTTTACCATTCATTTCTCTTCCAATTCATTTTCAACATAATATTATTTTACAAATTTACTTTTACTGTTTATTTCTCATCAAATTAATTTTCAATGTATTATTTTACGAGACCCAAAACTTTTCAATCGCATTCTCTCACCTACATCAAAAGCACTTTATTATTTTATTAAAACATCCTTGATTTGCAAGTATCAATTAATTGTTATGGCCATATTATAATCAAGCATAGTTCGGATCTACTATTCATCTAATTAAAACAATTCACTCCATTGAATTAATCGACATATTTAGTTGCGTATCTAATATATTTCAATTGAATGAGATAGTTCTAGATAGAGAAAATGAGACGTCATATTTGAACTCAAACAGGACATTCGTATTATTTTTCAGAATACTCAGTACACTTACTGTTACTTTAGTTTGGAAAAGTTGCCATAACTATGAAAAACAAATGATGCTTTAAAAATTGATATCAAGATTTCCACCTAGATAGTTGTAAATTTGTTGAAAAATCTCCTACTTCTCACCTTCCACCAACCTCAAATTTGTCACCCTATATATATAAATAACTAGCCACTTCACAAATTGTATGCAACAAAATATTTTGATCAACATGGATTTAGCTCCTAATTATAACACTACCGAAAAAAAATCTGAAAAATGCAGAAAAATTCAAACATTAGTCGAAGTCGATGAAGAAGAACAAGATCTTTTCGAGATCAATCTAGAGGAGGTGAATAAAATCCCCCCTCCACAATATTATTGGGATAGCAATTTTATTGCGTCGCGTGACACACTTCTTGCCAACTGTCTGTTGCCTATTTCCGACGTGTCAAGGGCAATTCCGATGACCGTGAAAGCATTCGACTTGCTTCTAGGCCCCGGCTCAACTACTCAATCCATGCATGCCTAATAGAGGGTGCCTTTGTATTGCAGTGCAAGCAGATTAAATCAATATCTATACTCTCCAAGTCTTTAATGATTAGTGCATGTGACATGAAATGCGTCTATGTCTCTGCCTATGTCTATGCAGTAAAAACTAAAAAGTAAGAAAAAAGCGCAGTTATACTTTTGATGTGAAGTTTGACATAATTTATTTATTCGCTGCTTTAATTAGGAGTTGATTATTTCATTCAGAAATTACTAGCGAAAATGAAAATGCGTACGCACAAACCTTAATTTTACAGTGACCGATGAAGATGAAGAATGAATCAGAAACATGGCAAGAAACCATATTTCTATGGTACAAAACAAAGTTATAATGTACATAGAGGAATATAGCCTTGACACTTTAAGTTGGATCAGCCATGATTAGGTTAGGCCTAAGTATAAGGAGAGAAATGATATCTGATGTGCAATTGTTCACACTCTAATAGAGGGAGGGTGGAGTGGAATTACCATTCTGCCATCCTACGTTAGGGGTTTACATTATTTATTATGTGTATATATTTTGTGTGTAGTTATAGTATCTTCCAAATAATGATCTAGCACAACTTCGTCTTTAGCGGGCTAAATACTGAGGCCGCTATCTCTCTCTCTGTTTTATATATATATATATATATATATATATATATATATATATATATATATATCAACTTCTTTAGTGCTGATTGTGCACTTGAAGAATCTCCATGTCACGCGCATCTAATGAGAGACTTGTTCCAATTATTAACAAAACTTCATAAATTCTAACAATTAATTATGTATGTATAGAACAATTTTAGTGACTGAAGAATGAATGCACAAAAAGTTGACAACAAAAACATATAACTGTCCCTCCAGTAACAACCTCCAAAATCAAGATTTGCCTTATTTTTTGGGGAAAATAATTTTCCTTCTCATTATTGAAATTTGCTCAAGACTCAACCCAAATGCCTTTTCAAGAAGCTCATCGTTTACTCCAGAACCAAAAATAACATTTGGGATTTTGTGGGTTCCAGGATTTTGGCTATTAAAGCTGCCAAAAATTGTTGCTGGAGATTTTCCAACATTCATCTGAAAATGCACTAGACCTCTAGGAAACACCATCACCTCTCCTTGCTCAATAATTTTTGCGAAAACCCTGTTTGTCGAATCCACAAAACCGGAATAAACTCTCCCATGTAGCACGTACGCGATCTCTGTGGCTCTGGAGTGGTAATGAGGTGCATTGATGCCTCCGACCTATTGAAAAACGAGATATCAAATGAAGGAATTGAAATGTGATACGTACATTTCTGTTTATCACGGAGTAAATGACTACACATATCTCTTCTCTTTTTTGCTAAAAACTGCACGCCATTGTTTATTGTGCAATGATATTCATAAGAAGTACTAATGTTACATAAATTGATTTGCTATCTTACATCCTATATATTTAAGATAGAATATGATATCACAAATCAGTTACTGTTAATTGTTGTGTCATCAATAATTGATTAGCGATCACCTGAATATCATTTCTATGGTTTAACGTCACAAGCAAATTGAAGATTTAGTCTCTTTTACCATTTTATGAAAACCCGTTTACCTGGCAGACAATTAATTAATCACGATTTATAGAGTTGTCACTCCTTAGGATAGAAAAATGCGATATAGGCTCCTCTCTTTTCACCAATTTCTCTCATTAACATACACTAAACCAATAGTTGTGTTTCACTGCAAAAATAATACAGTATACTAGTTATATTAACAAAATCGGGTTAGCACATGGACAAAATTCAAATGAACAAACTTAGTACCTTAAGGTCTGCTCGTATAAAAGACATGCCAAGAGTGTTGAGTCCTGGAAATACCGAAGGATTGACGGATATGGCTGAAAGGCCAGTTTCTGAGAAATTTCCAGGTGATTTGATGCCTGAAAACACGAATTCTTCTGGAGTAACTTCCCTAGGATTTTTGCATGTTACGTGATTAAATGTGGAACCCAGTTCTGTATTAATTGGGATGCAAAAATCTTGAACAGGATCTGGATCTGAGGCTGAAAGCATTAGAATATGGAGGGATGTGATTGATAGCAAGAAAACAAGTTTTCGATACATTTTCTTGCTCTTCGATGGTTTTTCAAGTACACTTTGTCCAAGCATTTATAGCAGTCCAACACCGTGTTTTTTTTTTTTTTTTTGGGAAAGTGTATATTAATTTAATTTTATCTAAAAATTAACTTCTACTCCTTTATACATATAATAAATATCCAAAACCATAATATATAGCCAAAATACAAAAAATAAATATATTTTTTAGTACGAATTTAGAATCATAGGGGTGTGGTGTTGTGTCTTGAATTTGGGACAAACCAGTAAGGGAGTGCCTGAATGTCTTACCACTAAGCCAAACTCCTTTGAATACAAAAAAATAAACAATTAATTGGCACAATAAGGACCACTTTTATAGGCTTGTTCCAAAACCAGTGTTGGTTTCGGGATACAAAATGAGCATCCCTTTTTGATTAAAAAAAAACGATTTTGTGATACGACAAAACCAGCTCTGATACTTGATTATATATTTTCACCAACCTTTGAGGTTGTTGTGTATCGAAAAACTATTTTTAAAATCTTAATCACATATTTTTTAGTTGACTACACAACAAGAACTTTTGAAGATAAAAAAGCAATATTGACCATCTTTCTAATTCAAATACTCTCTCCGATAGTCCACATTTTATTTTCATATAGATTAAAAAATCTTAATTAATATTCTTGAAATGTGCAATTTAAGAATATTTTTCCGAATATTTTTACTAATATACCCTTAGACTTAATCATTCTTATTATATTTCTTATTTATGGATTATAATGCACATTAAATATGGGTATTTAAAGAAATCAAAACTTAATTAAGGAAAGTATAGTATCATTTTGGAATGGATAAAAAGGAATAGTAGATTATTTTTGTGGGACAAAGTGAATATATAAAATATGATAGTATTATGAAATAGAAAGAAGAACAATAATTTCCTTTTATCCTCAAAAGTCTTTGTCATAGTAATGTAAAAAAAATTAAAAAGAAAAGAAAAGAAATTTTTAAAAAAAAAAAAGAAAGAAAGAAAAAAGCTATTATTATATAATCAAAGTTGAAAATATGTACTTAACATTTAAAATTTTCAAAATATGTCATTAATATGGCGACCGGTCCTCAATGTTGAGTTCTTATTGTACCAATTAGCTCAAAATAATACAAATTAAGCTTTCAGTGTATTAAATTTTTTTAAAAAATTATTAATAGAGGGAAAAACAAAAAAACTTTACTTTTAGAACTTGAAAATATTTATATGCTATGATCTCCTTGATCGTTTTGTCGCAATCTACAGGTTGAAATTTATGTAGTGGTGGGGTTTGGATTCATATTAATCTCAACATTTGAAGTGCATAACACATGCTTTGTCCGAACGATAATTCGGCTCCATAAAGCAGACCGAGAAAATCATTATAGCTAATTATTATTTCCAGACTTTATTTGGTAAAAAAGGGTGCAAATATATGGGACTCCAAATTATGATTTCAAAATTTTTTGTTCTTATCAGAGAATTTGTATGTACGTATTTCAACAGTTAGACGTAAATGTTAATTCAAGAAACTCTTGAAAATCACTTTTATTCCATAATCATGTAAAAAATATATATATATATCACTTTGGCAAAAGAGAATTAGGATGAATTAAATTATGTATAACTCTTCCTTTTGCTTGTAAATTAAGAAATATTGATTGAGGATCAACTGCAAATTCGATTGATCATTAGAAAGGATGTAGAAAAATGTAAAGTGATAAAAATGGCACCACTGATCGCTGGACTGCATCATGTCACGGCCGGAGGTATTTTTGTGTATTGTTCTCTATTTTAATAACGCAATGTGAAAACATACTTATTAGATGGCACATAAAAAATTAGAGATGACGACAAAGAAATATTATAAGACAAATTACATGCTTATTTACATATATTAGTTTTCACTCCCGTGCATTACACAGGAGTAAAATTGTGTAATTTGAATGAGAAAGAAAATATTTGACATATGATTCACAATTATTCTTAATTAATTAATTGAATGTATATTAAATTAGTGTTACACATATTTTTATAATTGAGTGAATACAGATAATTAAGTAATATGTCTACTATTTTGATGTATCAATAATTTATTTGACAAATTCACACCCGTGAATTGTACAAAAAGACATCAATATGATTGCAAATAATATAGAAATTATAGATAATTGTTAAAATAATTAGATTTTTGTTGTCGTAGATAAGTTATGAATAAAAAATTGTCTACTATTTTTTTCAGCTGAAGTTTCATGCAAATGAAATAATGAATATAAAAACAATTAAGAAAAGGGAATTTGATAGAAGTTAAGTTAAGATATGGTTCTTCATTTTTAGTATTTTGTCCTAGAATGCTTCATTCTTCAATTTTCTAGAAATAATGTGAAACTTTTTATAAAACTTTTGGGAGGAAAAACAATAACAATACGTGGTGTTGTACAAAAATAAAAATAAAAATGGTATTGTGAACATGTTTCTTGAGTTTTTTTTCCTCGAGAAAATGCGATTTTAGTCAAATATTGCTATTGAACTCGAAAGGAGTATCTTATTTGACAAAATATATAGGATTATTGACGTTGATTGTCTAATACAATAAGTTATGAGCTATTTTTAAATTTTATGTTATAATGTTAATATAAATAACTTTGAAACACTCAAATGGTTGAAAGAACTTTAGAAAATTGAAAGAAAGGAAAATTTATGTTTTTATGATAAGTTGCATGTCAAATTGCACGATACACGGGACATATTAACACTGTTATGTTTTAAATTTATGGTGTGTATCAATTCAATAAATACAACTCGAGAAATGTGTCATGACTATTCAAGTTTTATTAATAAATTTTATGCCAGACCCCTTCTTTGATTGTACAATGTAAGTGTAACCCCAGAGAGAGAGAGAGAGAGAGAGAGAGAGATTTGGGGTAGATTTGCTACTAAAGCAACTAATTATCAATTATAATTATAGATAATCATTAATTAATTAAAAAAATAAAAGAAATGGTGGAAAATGAGAATATAAAATTAATTATTTAATTCTGAAAATTACAAATTTGAGTGGGAAAACTTGCTCATTTTATTTATACTAGTATTTTCACCCGCGCGTTGCACGGGGAAACTTATATCCAATTGTCTCAATTGGCGCTGATTTATGAAGATTTGATCAGCTCAATTTTTGGATTAGTGATGCGAATGGATCTGAGACGTGTTAATTTTCGGATTTTTTGGATTTATTGAGGAATTAGGAAAGGAGTTGTGAAGATACCAAATTCCAACGGTAAGATTTGAGACGTATTCATTGGTGTTGATAAGGGAAGACGTGTGTGAACTGTTAGTGATAAAGATGAGAAGGAAAGACGCGTGTAAGATTTCTTTGATAAAAGATTTGAGCTTATCTCAAAATATATCATTTAATCTTAAAAAATGAATATATAGGGAGATTTCTTTGATAAAAGATTTGGGCTTATCTCAAAATATACCATTTAATCTTAAAAAATAAATATATAGGGATTGGGTGAGAAATGAAATTTTGTAATTAATTTTTTAATTCTAAAAATTGATAGTTTGAGCGGGAAAATGTGCTCATTTTATTAATATATATAAAAATAAATAAATAATAATAATAATAATAATAATTTATATAATAATAATAATAATATAGATAGATTATTAAATTACACATAAAAATTTATATACAAAATAAAAGAAAATTATAAATGAATGCATAGGCGGATCTAGCAATGGGCCCACGGGCATCGTGCGGGCCCAAAAATTTTAAAGTTTCATCTAGAAAATTTTAGGAAAAAATATATAGAACCTTAGTCAATTTGATATTTTGTGTACCAAGTTATAATTTAAAATATGTGTAAAATAAAAATTATAATAACATTTTTTCATTTTTTTCATGGTAAAAAGATATGGATGAGAGATTTAAAAAAATCACACATGATAATAACCCGGATTTGAGGGAGAAGGAGTGATTCTATCAAAAAATGAGGGGTGATAAGTCGGTTAAAAGACATGTAGAAGCGGTAAAACTCGTTGCCATAATTAAAAATTAATTTTTTAATTCAGAAAAATAGGTGAAAGTGGCGGAAAAATGTGCTGGTTTTATTAATATATAGATATATAGATAAATAATAATAATAATAATAATAATAATAATAATTTATATAATAATAATAATAATAATATAGATAGATTATTAAATTACACATAAAAATTTATATACAAAATAAAAGAAAATTATAAATGAATGCATAGGCGGATCTAGCAATGGGCCCATGGGCATCGTGCGGGCCCAAAAATTTTAAAGTTTCATCTAGACAATTTTAGGAAAAAATATATATAAAACCTTAGTCAATTTGATATTTTGTGTATTTCAGCCCGTTATATTAAAATTCCTAGATCCGATGAATGCGATTGAGGGTGGTTGTCACCCCACGCCCCCTACAATCGCACCTATGCGGCTCTGCTCAACGCATATATATGGAGAGAAACAATCTCAGCACTATTGCATCCTTATTCATCACTCTCTCAAACCTAACCTTTTGACACATTCTCGAAAAGCTGGAAAAGTGAATATGTGAGTTTTCTTGTGCATAATTAAGGTGTTGGGCAAGTCCGTAAATCTTTAGTATTTGTGTTTCTACTTTTCGTTTTTTTTTTTTTTTGGGTACTAATTTGTGTTTCTACTTATTTTAATATAATCAACTATTTAGTAAAACGTCGACTAGTTTTTGCACGAGTTAAAATAAATTCATTGTTATTAACTAGGTCATGCATCAGGATTATATTAATTTCCAATACTTCCACAAGCAATTTTTCCTAATGTTGTTTATATACTATTTATTTTTTAACATAAATATCGAATGTATCAATAGCTACACGCAACTTGAGGATACATTCTATTGCACGTTAAATGGATTGGCTCAACGTGCATATGGTCCAACACATCCAAAGAAATTTAATGAATTTATTTGAGAGTTGACGTCAGTTTAGTTACATGAGATCACTCGTGACAACTTCATGAAAATTTAATTTCATGCCTATATTTTGAATGTGACATCTAAAAATGATTTTTAGATGTGTATTAGATTGTGCATTCTCAATGAGGTACCTACTTATGGGTATCTTAATGTACTCATAATTTTAATTTCTATGTGATTTTCTTGTAAAATCACATGTGATTTCATGAAATTATACTTTATTTTACCGACACTTTATCAGCTACGTGCGTGTACATTAATATACTCAAGCGTGGATACCTGATCAAAATCATTGGAGTGTATTTGAGAAGTTAAAAAAGGAACAAAAGGTATAAAAAGACTATCAATCAACTTTAATGGACCGCCAAGAAAAATAAGTTTTTAAGTAAATTGCGTTGAATCAAACAAGCTAGCTCTAGGGTATGTTTCACAATATCATAGAAAAACTAATTTTTGAATGTGTAATTGACATATAACGGAAAAAAAAAATCAAATCCATATAATGAATGGTTTAAAATAATGTGGAAAGAATTTTTTTTTTTTTTTTAAATCAATTCTAAGCGGTATCAAACAAGCTCTAAATGCTTGAATTTATAGGTGGTTGAAGCCCGAGTTTGATCTAACAGCAAGACATGTGTAAACCTAGGAAGAAGTGAGCACCGCATAGAAACTCTGACCACGACACTTGGCACACACGTGTCGACAATACCTTGATTATGTCAATATGGTAATTTTCGTCAAAAGTCTGGCTATTTCGACATTGTGCACCTCTTGGCTCTTTGTGGGCCCATGTTTCATCTCCAAGAATGAGAATCAACCTGCATTTCAGTTCACTTCTGCTCTATAGAATCGGGAGGCAAACTTCTCTCTTAGTTTCTCTCTCTAATTATCGATACAGCTGCATGTATCTCTATGCATGCATGTTGCATGTAAGCTTCAAAGCTTCACTAACGGTATATCAGTTTTATATTTTTTTTTTCCTCATTTTTAGTAAATATTTCCTACATTCTTTTCCTTTATGATTGCAGAAATTTTGGCAACCAGCTTTATGAATCTTATGAAGAACAGGTATCTTGTGATGATAATTTTATTTTATTTTATTCATAATAATAGTTCATATTAAATAGTGATACATTAAAAAATGAATAAACAAATTCAATGCACCTCAATGAAGAAATGTGTACTTTGAGTCAGAATAAATAACACAAACACATATCATTTATTGGAATGGAGAGAATATCTAAATTATATTTTGGAAGTTGTTTTTATGGTTTTATACTTTTATTTTATTTTGTGCTTTAGTGATTGCATTTTTTTTTTTTTTGGGCTAGAAACAGCATGTTTCTAGGGAAAAATTCTAAGATTTCTTGGAAGATCGACAGCAGATCTTTACCCAACGGTAACCATCCATTTACACATAGTGGGTACATTATTTATTAAATTGTGGCGCCTGCGTCGTGTGACATGATTCGATTGGCGCAATCAAGATTCGATCTTTCAAGAGACTAAAATTTTTCCGTTTCCTAGGTGCGTAGTTCTAATTTATTTATTTATTCAATTAATTATTTATTTTAATAATAAAATTTTAAAATTCACTTCTGCGGTTGAGGTGGTGGATCGATCGTAATTTGGTACTAGTACTATTTTAATTTCTAATTAGGTGGCACTGGCTGCGTTGAGGTTTAGGTAAAGGAGGGCGCCGCTAACAGTTGTGGTGTTAGTTTCCAATTAGCCTCTCAAGCTTTAGGGGGTGGATTTTAATTGCAATAAGTAGCAGTTGAATTTTAATTAGGTGGCTCCAATTATAATTGGTGGAATTTATTTATTTATTTTATTTTATTGGGATGGGTGTATAAGTTTAAGGGTGTGTTTGGTCAAATTTTTATTTTGCCAAAAACTATTCTTATAAGTTTAATATCAGCCGATGAAAAATGCGTGAATATTAATAAGTCGCAGTATGAGATGTAGTTCTGATCCAATATTCAAATTTGAGCACCTTAAGGTGCTCAAATATGATGTGACAACACGAACAATTAATTAGAAGCTAGCCCCATTTTTTAATTCTAAAGCTTGGGGTTGATGAAGCCTTAAACCTTATTACAATTTAATGATCGAGGATAAAGTAGAGACTAAGTGAAAGGTTTGGGGATCTACTCTATAATTTACCCAAAATATACGATCCACCCCTTTATTAGGAGTTACGAGCTCGCATCTATCCCATTTCGTCACATGACCCTTAACGGACGAACCCTCGAATGTAATTAAGTGTGTAGCTAGTACGAGTTCATGTCCACTATATATAACTCTAGTGAATTTCAATACCCATAGATTTCGACATCTATGACAGTTTATTAAATATATACTAATACTACAATATGCATGAATCACAGTTAGAGTGCACTAAGTTCAGCTTTAACTAATGGTTCTTCTCACATTTGTGCCGTCTGTAGGCTAGTAGCAAGCATAACTTGAAGAAGAATATCTTTGCTAAAATCTTGAGATGGTAACAGAAGAGTCTGATATCATAACTCAAGGAGAGGTCGAGCCGACATTACAACCACACCAACAACAGTCAAAGATCCCAATAGCTTCATCCATCCGAGGACAGTCGTCCATATACTCCCGCACCCTTGATGAGTTTCAACACTCTCTTACTGAGAAGGGTAGAAACTTCGGCTCGATGAACATGGACGAGTTTCTCAATAGCATATGGACCGTGGAAGAAAATAAAGCTACAATCACCCAACCAAAGCCAAACCCCTTGCAAGAAAGCAATGCTTCGACTGGGAAGGTAGCATCCAAGCAACCAAACATACCAAGACAAGGTTCTCTTACCATACCCGAGCCGCTATGTCAGAAAACTGTCAACGAAGTGTGGTCTAATATTCACAAAGATCAACACCAACAAATTCATGATAGTACTCGAGGCAATAACAACCCGAATACTACTCAAAGACAGCCGACATTTGGGGAGATGACTTTAGAAGATTTCTTGGTTAAAGCTGGAATTGTGCGTGAACAGATTCCTCCCTCAGTGCAACCTCAACAGCAGCATCAGCAGCATTGTGGAGTGTATCCTAACCATGCCATGGAGTCTAAATTTGTCGGGCAGCCCATAAATGGCGGTGATGCTAATGTCACAACATACCAGCAAAGGGGGGTCAGGTATGTGCCGCCTCCGCCACCACCACCACCACCACCACCGGTGGCTGTCTATGGTGGTGGGAGAATCGGAAATGGTGGTGGTGGTGGTGGAGGAGGAGGATACGTTCAAGTGCAAGGATTGGGAATGAGATCACCGGTAAGTCCCGTGTCGTCAGATAGATTGTGTGCAAACCAGGTAGATCATACTAATCAGTATAGTGGGGATGTGAGTGGGGTGAAAGGAGGGCGGAGAAAAACCGTAGATGGGTCGGTTGAGAAGGTGGTCGAGAGGAGACAAAGAAGGATGATCAAGAATCGAGAGTCTGCCGCGCGATCTAGAGCTAGGAAGCAGGTAGACTATTTTCTTTAAGAATTTGAAGATTTTGAGAACCAGATAAAGGTTATAAATTTATGATCATCGTTGTTTTTGCAGGCATACACTGTTGAACTTGAGGCAGAGTTGAAACAGTTAAAAGAAGAGAATACACACCTAAAAGAGGCTCTGGTAATCATGGAAGATTTTCTTTTAATCATTTGATGTATTAATTGACGTTGGCACTTGGTTCTTCTAACACTTGCTTTGCTTTGAACTGAAGCAGGCCAAGTTGGAGAGGAAAAGAAAACAACAGGTAAATCATGTTACCGCTAAAATTCTCTAGTATCTTCTCGCTTACTGTAGCATGTTGTCGTTACCATTTTTACCCCGGACATAATCACGCATCTCACGTCACTGTTCATTATTATCCATCTCCATCGCTACCAAACCTAAAAATTTAGCCTTTCACGAAAATAAAAGTTTACTTCGTTCTTGTGCTTTTTCATTCTCTGGACGCAGTATCTCGAGGAAGCAAGAATGAAAGTGCAGGCACAAACCAAGGCTCAGAAAACAAGCGAGAAGCTGAGAGCGCTGAGACGAAGCCTGAGTTGCCCTTATTAAAGCTGAGGGATGGTATGCTAACAGCCATTTTCCGAGCTCAAGGGAGGTAAGAAAGCAGAGCAAAATCAATAGTAAGGGATAGTTGCTGAACTTTGCCCATAGTGTATATTCATAAAGTGTAGTGATATGTACTCATGCTAAGCTTTCTGGCAGTAGTAGTGATGCCATTTACTCTTACTATGTATCTATAGCTGTATAACAATATGGTGTCATGATTCAAAGAAATAATTACAGTACCAGATTTAGATTAACAACTGCAATCGAAAACTTATAAGAGAAGGTACTCTGAATATCTTCACCATAAGTTACAATATTTGTTTTTCGCAATTGTTACACAGAGTTTGCATACATAGGATAAAAAGACCGACCGGGAAAATTGCAAACACGAAAAATAAAAAGAAGAAGCATGCCAGAAAAAAGTATCACGTCTGTGCGATGAACCAAAAACTTGGGGACTAGGTCTGTTATTTTTTGAATACTGAAGTACTATTCGATCTATCGCTTCATTGAGCCCAAAGGAACAAGATTATCATAGTAAAGACACGGCTTATTCATATTCTTCATCTCTCTGCAGTGCTCAATCCTTCTATAGGTTTGATTCTTCACACTGTAACAAATGAGCCCTCTTTGCTCCACTTGGATCAATATTTCTTCACACTGATCATCGAAAGGACCCAAAAACTTCACACTTAAGGGAAACAGATTTATGCTATATTCCATTACCCAGATCTTCTTCTTCTCATCCTTCAGCAACCACATATCCAGGTTTGAAGTTCCTGTTGAACGCCCCACAAGGCACAAACACCCCATAATCCCTGTATATTCCAAGAAATTGTACTTTTCGGGGTCACAAGCAGGATAGGGAATAACGTTGAGCTCGTCATTATCCAAATCGAACGAGAGTATAGATTTCTCACTCCAAGAAGTACCTACGAGTCCCCAGTAAATAGTGTTTTTCACACACAGAGGATGAGCATCAATCCAGGCCCTACAGGGGTAATGTCCTAATGTTCTCCACGAGCCAGAGTTGACTCCCCCGCCGTGTTTAAAACAGAAAATTTCGCAGCCTATTTTTCCACTTCCAACAAAGGAATGGTAAGACAAATGGACAATCTTGTACTCGTTCGACCTAGGAAGGTGTCCAAATCCTATGTTGTATAGACGAGCACTAGAAGGCTGGGGGACACGAACGTGTTGGCGAATACTAGGATTGCAGACATAGAGAGAGTACATGCAGCATATAATACTGAAGGGATGACAGGAAATGAATGAATGAACATGTCCATCAAGCACTTCTCTGTATTCATCTACAACATTTCCCTCCATGTCTGTAGAAGTTAGTTCAATAGTGACTTTGCCTCTATTTGATTCCATATTTGATTCAGAAATATATTTTCGGGTTAATAATAGAGGTTTTCGCTTAGACAATTCCGCGTGTCGCATCATCATCTCCCTGTCGTTAGTCAATAAAGTGTGCCATCGTTTTGAGACGCACCTGAGCTTGCAGAGAACCTTAGCAGGAAGTCTTGAGAGTATCTCGATGACCAAATCACGAGGAAAATCGTCAATTCCTTCCATTGTTATAGCAGAAGACCTGTTTCTGCAGATCTAAGTAATTTGATAGTTCAAATTGATTGAAATGAAGAGAAGATGATACACAATAACTCCATGCGTGCTTAAATAAAGAGGCGGCAAGAAGAAGGTGAAGTAGGTCAGACTTTCAAAGAAAGGCATGTAAAATACAATATATGTTTTGAATATTTTAGAGTTTCTTTAAGCAGGCGTCAAGAATTCATGATTTTAAAAGGGTAACTTGGTTGTTTAAAACGTCTCTGTGTCATCAAATCAAATATATTAAATAAAGCTATCATCTATATTTTATTTATCACTATTCCTTTAAAAATCTAACCACCAGCCAACTGAATTGATCAAAATAAATCCAAAATCTGGTTTAATAGATCCTGTTCCACATCGAACAAGCTAATTTACGGCACACATAAAAACACTTGGAGAATAACAAAATTAAATAAGTCAATCAGTAAAATTATTCGCATCGTCTCCTTTTTCTCTCACCGAACTCGGGCAGATTTCCCCAAATTCTTGAATCAGCAGTAAAACATCAAAATATACATCAGAGAAGCTAAAACAAGCTTTTGTAGCAACCATCTTCACGCCTCCAATTAAAGGCAGTTAAAAAAACAATAGTAAATTACCTCCTTGCACTAATTTAAATTGGAAGGCATGCAATGAGCACTCTCACTCCCTCAATTCAGCCTGAAAAGTTGGACCATACAACTATAGAAGCAGACTTTCAAAAAAATATTACTATCTAGTTTGAACTACATCATAAAAATATGATTCCTTGTCGAATAAACAAATTGCAATCGTATTTCGTCATGGTGCGCTAAAGACTCGACAAAGGGCTAATGTACATGCCAATTTTGTGAGTCCAGATTTGGCCGCATTCTCGACGAACCATTCAGACCCTTAGGTATACACCACAAGCAACTGCACTCAAAGTCCTCAATCCATTCTTGATTGCCATTGATCACGTTCATGTAGTGCTATCAAGCTCCAGCAACGTGCAAATTTCAAAAGAGGCAGTGTTAGCTGGTTAATTGGAAATTAGACGGAACAAGGTTTGCATACTGTACAAGAGCCAAAAATAACTGGGCTAGCACAGAAATCATTTATATCATCCACTAATAAAGTTATGAGTAGTATCTCGAGTCTGCTTGATACAAAGACCAAAGATTAGAATATAATACGCTCATGTGGAGTATTGTACCAAGCCTCTAGACATTTCTGACAAGTTGCAGATGCAATACAACACAAAGGCATGTTCCCGGAAAATATCTCGACAGATAGAGCTGAAAAGAATAAAAATGTGGATCTTAGCCAGCGTAATTCAATCAAGTCATCGAACTATTTTAAATGCCATGCAAGATAATCCATCCAAATGCTGAATATTAAGTGCATTAAGCTCTACTCATTAGTTAACTTTCACCTGCTGATCAAGTCCCACAAAATCACACAGGTCAACGTTGAAACGTTTTTCATATCGTACTTCTTCAGAACTCAGCAACAGAAATTAACGATTCTACATTACAAATCAACAGCCTCCACAATGAAAAGTCGAAGAATATTTACAAAAGGGCACCAGCTTTCTTGGCCCTTTGACAAATCAACATAACAAAAACCTCTCAAAAATCTGCATGTGTGTGTCAATTGTCCAAAGAGAGGAGGAAGGGAGGAAGACTATGGGTATCTAGCATTGAATGAGTGGAATTGGTTTGCTGGAGAAGGTGCAGAAAGGGTCAATGTCTTTCTTTTCTTTTTCTTTTTTATTATCTTCTCATTCTACATTAATCATATTGCCTCTCAGAATGATTAGAAAGGAAATTCTAGTTGGACCAAAATAAATATTCCATATTTAGACTTCTTCATGATCCATTTAAGTTTTAGCTAAGCTTTGCCACTGAATATGAGACCAGTAAGGAACTAATCTTTGGAGAAGGAAAGATACTTGAAAATGCAATAATTCATGACAATTTTAAACTATACGACAAAAGTAGGTGGCGTGAATGTGCAAATGGAGATTGAAGATGAAAGCAATCCACCCAAAGATGGATGCCCATTGCGATTGAAGATCCAGCACTATTATCATGAGAGATTATGAAGTGCATGTCCAAATAACCAGAAAGAAAGTTTTTTGACACTTCAATAAGCTTGAATGTGTGAGGAATAAAATTGAGGCCTTGTTCCATACATTAAATTTTACTAACTTACGTCTACTTTTTACTCTCTTTCTCCTCTTTTTCAACCACTCAAATATTGATTTGACAATTTATTTATATTTTTTAATACATCTTCTTCAATCCTCAACCATACAGCTAACACGGAATTTAGGTAAACTCAATCTAAGTTGAAGAGAACAAGGCCTGAGTTTGCCTGAATGCAAAGGCAACTAAGAGAACCCAAAAGTCAATGTCACAAGGTTTACAAATTTCTACATAAAGGAGTCATGCAACAAAACTTCCGGCCATGATGAGTCCCTATTAAAGTATTACAAGAGCAATAGTCGAAATCTAGATAATCATACTGGCATCATGGCATGAGTATGAAGCACACATGGGAGAGTTAGATGTTGTGATACTCTAAAGTGAAAATATAAAATTGATGTGTATGGTCTTTGAAGGTAAATCTTAACCAGGGTACACGATGGTATATTGACAAAGAACCGTCCATCAGCCCACCCCAATAACCCACAAAAGCAAAGGGAAGGCAAGAATGGTGGTGGAGACAAATATCCAAGTTATTTCTTTGTTGGGTAAGAATTTTATGTTCCTCAATTAATTAGGACTTCCAATTTATTATCTTTAGCTAAAGATCTCACTTTAATAAGGATGCTTGTGACGTAATTAAATTTAATAAGCATACTTATGACATAATTAAATTAAAAGTTGTTTCCTAATTGGGCCAGATTTGCTTCTTGCTTTTCTATTTGAACAGTTAACGTGTTCATTGTGAGGACGGTTATTTATGATCATTAATAAAATTCATTCAAGAGTTTATCCATTTATCTATCTAAATATTAATTCGTTCACAGATTATGTGTTTGTAATATCTCTATTCTAGTTTAAACTCCTGCATTCAACAAAGGGATAGAAAGCTACGGAAAGCTCAGTATCACATCAATGTTGCACCTCATCTTCTAGGTGTGTGTACAAACCTCAAGAATTATGCATTCACATTACATCTTATTACAAGTTACAGTACTTGATGCAACAATGACACATTTATCCACAAAATCCAACTTATGGATAATGTCATGCGTGGGAGCTTTTGACCTTCTTTCGTCATATACCAAAAGTGTTACCTAACGCAGGCGTCAGCATTAGCTAATGTTGATACCTAACATTGGGCGTTGCCTAGTCTTTTGTCAAGAGCTTTTAATATACAGATATGCACATGAAACAGGGAAAACCAAACCATTACCTAACCATCAGCGAACGCTTTTGGCTTTTCCTTTTTCATGTGTGCATCTTTAACGTTTTTGCTTTTTATCAAATGCTTTGACAAAAGATTAAGTAACGCTCAGCATTAGGTAACGCTTGCATTATGTAATGCTTTTGCTTTCTATTAAATGCTTGTGTAACCGTCGTTCTCCTGTGTGTATAGAGACTATATCATGTGTGTATATACAATCATGATGTGGCCCCTATACATATAGGAGAATGGCAGTTATATAGTTATATATAGGGATTTAATAGAAAGCAAAAGCGTTACCTAAAGCAAGCGTCAGGCTTAGCTACCGCTCTGACCGTTACTTTGTTTCATGTGTTTTGTAACGTTTTTCTTTTTTTTAAATGCTTTCCCTCCTGCAGGTGAAGCATAAATTCAGAGTCTATTGTTGATTCTTTCAGATTTCAAATCTCATTTGCTATATCATTCATACAAGACTCATTGATTTCTCTATAGATCTTGGTGTAGACACTACAAGGATACGGCATTTTGCATTGTACCAGGTTAGTGAAATTCTGAAAAGTAAGGCTGGAAATATTCAGGTTTGGAGCTAAAACTTTGTTATCAAGAACATGATCTTCTAGATTATAGTTTCTAACAATCATTTTAAGTAGATAATGCGAGAATAAATATCAAAAACCATTGTAAATTGTTTTCTCCGCGGGAAAATGTAAAATAGACATGAATTGGTTAGATTGCTACACTTGTAGCCAGTAAAGTCCTTCTCTGCAAATGAGGTCATTCTTTCACCTTTGAATTGGGGCAACGAATCTAAATCAGGTCATCAGTTCAACCTAACCTCAAAATAAACAGAGAAGAACTAAAAGTGGAGCCATGATTAAATACTTCAATAACAAAATTGAGATCACATTACTTTCCTCTTTTCTTCTTCTTCTTCTTTATTTATTTATTTGTTTATTTTATTTTTTTTCTTGAAGTGAAAGGTTAGAATTTCGCACAAGGAAACAAACATGCTTGAGAAATAATGCAGTTTCTAGCAGTGATTGTAGTAAATAAGGCACTTACTAATGATATTTTAATTATGTGAAAAACATTAAGACATGGAGTAGTTAATATATAGAGAGATATATAAGACGCCATAACATTTTTTAGTTGTTTCAACTTTTTTCACTATATTTTGATTTGAAACCCCGAGACATGGTGTTTGTTTTCTTTTTTCTTTTTTTTCTTATGAGTTGAACAATCTTGTTATAAAATTCAAGGCAATGGCAGTTTTGAAAACTCAATATTAAAATGTCATACCTTTTGGTTTCAGGTTTTCAGGAAGCTCCAATCTAAGGAAATTTACCTTTGGGGCATTCATTTTCAACAACTCATTATCTTGATTTGACAATTCCTTCTTTTTTTTTTTTTTTTTTAAGAAAAAAATTCTTTACTTTTCAACTACACATCAAAAAATAATTTTTTTCCAATAGTCTTTGTCAAACAAAACCGAAAAGTTTGATTGCTACAATCTGAATCTATTTTCATGGGCTCTTTCGAACTACCTTGTTTCTACCACAAAGTTGTGTACAAACACAATGGTTTAGCTCTACTGGCATTGGATGATGTGTGTTTGTCCCATTGGTAAAGTCTTGCTTGTATAAATTTTGTTAGAAGTTTCATCATTTATGCATTATTTTTTATTCATTTACATCTGCAAAACATAAATGACATCTCCTCCGTGCAAGCAAAAAATTCACACATACGACGTAACCAGTTGCAGAAATTTTCTACGCTCATTCTAGATTCCAAATGAACGGACACTCTTGGTTATCAAGTCTCCAGAATCAAAGGGCACAATACAATGCATACTTAAATCTTGTCCTACTTCTTCCTTTCTAGAATGAAGACAATCTCTCCAATGAATATCTTCGGGCTATGTTAGAAGTGTTTTAAAATGTATTTGTTCACAAACATATAGAAATGATACAGATGAGTTCGGAAAAGTGGGCAGTACATATGTGTCGAGTGTGGAATAATGAATAGAACAAAGTGTTTAAAAATGTTTTTGTTTAAAGACAACTTTCCGAACAAGCCCTTAAGTTTTTCCCCGGCGTCATATTTTGTTTTCAAGAATGTTTTCTAGATTGAAATGATTCATAAATTTTTATTTTTTAAAAAAAAAAATTATTTTATTTGAAGGGGGAAATGATTACTAATTTGAAGAACACAATTTTTCACCTTATGCTTGGTAAACTAGATTAAAATTTAATTAAAACATGCCTAAATAATTTGTGGTGAACATAAATAATTTCCAATATGTCACATTATGTTTCTCATCTATCTTTGATTCTTTAGATTCTCATGAAATCTATAGCTGATTATTTCAATTCACAAGTAATCTACTGTTGACTCTTATAGACTTAGCATTTCACGTACCAGTAAAGAAGTTAAGTGTTTATAACCTTACACAAACACATCTTCGAGGTTCATATGAAGGCAGTATCGAAGCATTTAACTAGAGAGATCCCTCCAGCTTTCGCCAAGATACTGAGAGCAAAATTGTTAAAGTGTATATTAGACATTTTATAATCATTGCCTTGAGTTCTTTTAAATTCTGATATGTGATTATGCGATGAATTACAGATGGCTGGTATTGCCCCTGCACCCCCACCTGGATATGAGGGAAAAGGTGAATTCTATTTCCTAAAACTAATGGCAGAGGAGATTGAAAATGAATACATACCAGGTTCTACTTTTAGATCTGAAAGTTGGCTGAGGGTACAGAACAAGTTCTGCAAAATATATGGCCCAATTTTTACACTCCGCTGTCTGAAGGCAAGGTTGAGGAGTCTTAAGAAACGACACCAAAAGTTCTCAGAACTCACAAACCAGCACGGAGTCAGCTGGAACAAAAAGCACAATGTCATTTTTGGCAATCAAGATGTGCTGAAAAAGTACAAACTGGTAACTCCTACAACAAATCCTCATTTAATTCACGAAAGAAATTTATTTTGTTCTTCATTTCCATGAACAAGAAATATAGATACTTTTCTTGAGTTCCATCTCCCATTAACCAAAAGTATGTTTCCCTTCTAGAAATCATACAGCAGGCCTGGATTTTACATCGGGGAGGAGCATTTTGACCTGATGTGCCAAATCTTTGAGAGCGGCGTTAAGCTCAACAAAAGAAAACTCCAGTAGTCCATACATGATCCTTGGCTCTTCTAGCAAGGATGAGGCTCTTCTAGCAAGTATGAGGTCTGTAATAACGTTTCGAGCATTCCAGAACTTCTGCTTATCTCTGTGTACATAAATTGCACCTGCTTTATGTAATAAACAAACTGCACATCTGTATAATATATCCATATCATAAAAGCTAGGTGTATCCCTGCTTTGTAATAAGACTAGAAGTGTGCCCCTTTATATGCTATTACCATTCTGTTTTACAACAACTGATTTACAGCTTGTCTGGGAGAGATTCTCCATTTCATCAACTCACTTTTAGCGCTATCTATAAGATCTTGACCACGCATTCAAAATTCATGCCTCAAAAATCTCTCCCAAACACACTTACATATTTTGAATTTGATCATGTTCACCTAATCAGAAATCCAAAAACAAAGAGAAAATCCACCAACAGCCAAATAAATCTAACAAATTACACCATAACATTTGATTTACCTGGACAGATGATACGTGAGTGAGGTGGTCACGGCAGACGGCAGTGCCGAGTTTTCCTGAGCCATCACCACAAAATTGGGAAATTTTTCGATGAATTCTCTGTTTTAATTGAGAGAACCTACCCCGGTTTTGTGGATTAATTGTCTTATCACTAATCTTTGTCGAAATACTATTGGGTGTGGCTAAATGCACCCACCCTTTTTATACACACTTTTTGCATCACTACTTTCCAATCATATCCCCTCCCTCTCTCCTCTCTTCCCTCGGCTCTCTCCTCTCTCCTCTCTCTCTCTCCTCTCTTCTCTCTCTAGTTTGCTGTGTTTTCACAGCTAACTTAAAAAAAAAAAAAATTTTTACAAAGTAAATTTTATGAAATATTAGGCTACTAATAATTTCAACCCCTCCATCACTTTTAGTTTTAGATAAACAGTTATAAAATATGTAAATCTACCATTATACCAACGATTATGACATACACTAAGTATTTATCCAAATTTTATTTAATTTTTGTTGATGGATACAATTTTTTCAAATTTTTTAACCACTTTTACAAGTAATTTAAATTTTTTGCAACCAATTGTGATGATATAATAAATTGGCTTTATTATCTAAATACGCTATTAAAAAATCAAAATTTTTACAACTATTTCATCGTGTAATTTCAATTTTACATTTTTTCAACCACTTTAACAATTAATTTCAAAATTTATTTGATAAACTTTATCCCGTTAATTTGAATATAATTATTAAACAAAGTTAAAAATAACAAGATAAATTTTTTTTTTTTTTTTTACTGTCGCTCTATTGCTTAACTAAATTTTGTTCACTCATTGGGCAATGGGGCTTAACATGCTTAAATAAATTTCAAATTAATTGTTAAAGTGGTTGAAAAAATATAAAAAAATTGAAATTATTGGTATAATGGTAGATAGCGTATTTTATAACTGCCTATCTAAAAGTGATGGAGGTTGAAATTATTGTAGTCTAATATTTCCCATAAAATTTATTTTGTAAAAAAAATTTTTTTTTTTTAAGTTCGCTGTGTTTCACACAGCAAACTAGAGAGAGAGAAGAGAGGAGAGAGAGAGAGGAGAGAGATAGAAGAGAGGAGAGAGCCGAGAGAAGAGAGGAGAGAGGGATGGAGTATAATTGGAAAGTGGTCAGAATTTGGTCAAAAGTGGGTGTATAAAGAAAAGGGGTGGGTGCATTTAGCCACACCCAATACTATTTCTGTATCGCTCGGGTTGAATCGGCAGTGGAACTCTTACATCGACTGGGAGAAGATGATATGATTGAACTCAATATGACTCCAAAGTCAAAGACTACTAGAATTATTTCCTCTACAAAGAAAATATTGGAAACTTGAACACGTTATCTGGAAAACGTACAAGCAAAAACGTTAAACTCCATGCCCAAAATAAAAACATAAATGAGCGGGTACCTCTCCTATTTATTTTCATTGCTCCGAATAAATGGTAAATTTTCTATCAACACGTTTTATCACTGCAAAAATGATCATATAATTCGAGATTTGGTTGAATAGATGACAAATTTTGATAGTGTTTGGACTGATTTTATAAAGGAAGACGGAGTGTAAAATTTGGTGAGATTGTTACATGCATAAATGAAATTTTGGACCAATAGTATTCCTCCAATTGGTAATTAAAATAGAATAATAAATACAATATGATATATTAGGAGAAAAATGTAATAAATATTACTCTTTAAATCATAATAATGGAACTTTCTGGGCATCTCTAATAAACTCTTTAAATTTAAAATACTCAATTTCTTTTATAAAAAAATGTTATTTTATTTTAAAGAACCGAGCATTAAAATTTAACTTGAATAGAGACTCTTGAGGTGTTGGACTCTCCAAATTTAGAGAGCCAAGTTTCTATAATTCAATTCAATGGCCACATATTTCTATGCTCTTTTATTGATTCAACTAGACCACGGTTACTATTATTGGTCAAAAAAATTTGATAAATAAGTATTGATTAATTAAATAACATAATAATTGTTTCTTGATTTTTTTAACCAATAATTATTTCTTGATATAAACAAAATAAAAAATACAAACAAATAGATCGTCAGAGTGGATTAATATTTTCACTCTCTAAATTAAAATATGTTCTCTATAATGTGAAAGATATTTCTTTAAAAATAAAGAAGCTATTGGAAATGCTCTTGATCTCTTCCAAACATACTCTGAATTAATTATTAAAATATTCGGTCAAGTAAATTGCATTTTTATGAATTTTAAATGAGAAAATAAAGGAATATTGTTGATTTGATGGAAGATTTGATACTACTGAATCCGAGTTGAGATGCTAAAATAGTGCTAAAGTCATATCTTGGACCAAAATAGAATTTGCCATTGGAGATGGCATGATAAAAAGTGATTTAAATTTTAGGAATTGCCTACAAATGGTTTGCTTATAATGAGGCCACACATGCTCATTAGTTTGCAACTACTTGTAAACACACACTCAGTAGTGAATGACCAGATTCTTTCGATACATATGGCTAAAACATTCATGAAGTGGACATGGCAATCAATGGTATATTAGTTGTCATGTTTAAATAATTTTTTAGTCCCAATGAATCATAAACTGAGATGCTAACTCAAATCCGAATTCAAAAAAATATGAATTTTCCTGTGTCTTATATAGAGTTTAAGGAGATATTTTGTGCAAGAAGGAAAAAAAAAGAACCGGTAACCATCTTCACCTTCTCAAATAAAATAAAATAAAGAAAGAAAAAGAAAATTTTCTTTTCTTAATTTACTCCGAAACTCTTCACTTAAATATTTTTTAAAAAATAATATTTATATAGAAACAATTTTTGATGTAACACTTTATTAGAGGTGTGTTACTATGACAATTTGCATACATGTATAGAAAACATAATGCATTAATGCGCCGTATAGATCACATACACATTGTTCATACTTTAAGCAGCTCACAATATCGTAAGAGTCAATTGAACCATGGTTTCATCCATATCATGATTTTATGCATTCACTAGAGATCCAACGATTTTCACAAGCTGTTAATTCTAGTTGGGTTTCATAGTAGCACAGGAAATCATTGGTTTCGTTTAACAAAGTTCAGTTGCAACATGGTACAATTCCATTCCCACTAGAAGACAACACAACGAAGAGAACTCAGAGAATATTACATTGTTTATTAAAACACGATGTCAAGGCATACAAGGTTTAGGCGACAAAAGTTCAAATCACCAAGATGATGATGTCTTTCATTCAACGACCGTGGATTCGTTCTTTTGCTAAACACCCAAGAAAGTTAACTTCAGAACTGAGATTTATCCAAGCCATCAAAGTACGGATGGTCCATGGCAGCCTTAGCAGAAATCCTCTCAGCGGGATCATATTTAAGCATTTTCTACACCATTCAAAGATTAACAAAAGATTAGCCCACAAGTCACAGCTTTCCTCAAAGATGTTTCCAACATAATTCTGGATTCTACCAAAAGACTAGGCAACTATGATCATATACATCTGCAGTAATCATCATGAGTTCATGATTCATCTACTGTTATGTTAACTCAATTTTCATTACCCTGTGATCTTAGATGCCATAGGACAAGCTTGAGAATAAGAACTTACCGATAGAAGGTCAACGCCATCAGGTCCCAGTGATGGAACAGAACGAGCCAAGTTCTGAGGTTCCCATTTTGGATACACATGCCAATCCCTCAACGAAGTAACTCCAGGCCATTGTTTCTCTGTTGGTGTCCCCAGCAACCTTAAACAGGTCGAAATAAGTTGTGAGAAGTTCACAAAGTCAAGTAGCAAGAGACAACATTGAAGTGGGTCAAAAGGCCTTATCAAAACTTGGTTATAAATATCTTTGGAGAAACAAGGAAATATCAACTAGTGACTTTTTGCAGTCGGATAGGACAACTACGAATATATTCAACGTGTGAATTTTTAAGTTGTGCCCTAAAAATATGGCCCAAAAATGATTTTTAGCATCTGGAAAGAGGCATCATAGTTACTGTCTATCATGTGATACTTCCATTGGACTAGGTTCTTGAAACTCGCTTGTATAGACAAAAACAGGAAAGTGTGAACAAAACTCAATCTGCAAACTATAGGAATTAGGAACAGTATAGCCCAAAACCACATACTTCTCCAATAAGAACCAAAAAGAAAAGCCTAAGCTTTATTCCAAATATCTTGTTACCTTAAGAACACACATCTAAAGCAAATTAAGGAGAAACAAAATTATTTAAACTATGTTCTCAACAAGTCCCTTCGTGTGTAGGGCTGATTTTGGTTTTTAACTGAAGACCACCACTGCGCAGATTCTGGTAAATGGGTAGGCAAGTGATGTTTGGATTGCCGCCTTGATACTACATTGAACTATACCATCTAACTGCTTACCGATTAGAGATGAGAATGCATATACCTTTTCAAATTTACACCACGTTTGATAAAGCTATTCCAACAATCACTTTTTCGTATACTCATTTTCAACCCCACACACACACATATATGTATATCTATATGTATATGTATGCACAGTTTTCCATAATCTTCTTAGTCTTAACTGTATTCTCCCTTAAAAATCACTGTCTTCTCCAATAACTTCTATCAAACAAACTCTTACTCTTTAACTAGAGCATGCCAATTATAATTAGTCTGCTATCCTTGCAGTCTCATCTTGATTTGATTGTTTACCACACATAAGTATTACCTAAGCAAATAAGAACCATGTGCTAATTCCATGCTCAGTGGTTCAGTAAACCGAAGTACAACGAAATGAAACAGGGAGATAGCTGAATCAACCACTATCCTGAGACGTAAAATGTGAGATTGCCAATCAAGAAACTCTGCATAACCACCAAATAATCCAACATTAAGGCTCAAATTATACCTAAATATGTGGAGCAGTTGCTGGAACTCAGAATCCCCAGGAAATAAAGCTTGTCTTCTTGCCATCTCAGCTGAAAAGAGCCAAAATAACAAAAATAATTTTAGTTAATGAAAGTGGGATTGTGTGATAGAACTACTAATTTTTAAACAAGGGGCAAAAATAAAAGAAAACACTTACACACATTTAACAACCAATTGCATACAAGAGCTAAAATAATAAAAAACAATTTTAGTTAATGAAAGTGTGATAGTCTGATCGTCTGACTACCAATTAAAAAACAAAAAACACACACACATTTAACAACGAATTACATTTCCTATTCTGTTCAGCAAATCCCCTTATTATACATTTTTAACGAGAAACGCATTGGATAAGATATCCTTTTATAGAAGCATAATTTCTTACCAAATATACAGCCAACAGACCACATATCAACACCAGTAGAGTAATGAGTGGATCCCAGAAGAACCTCAGGAGCTCTGTACCATAGAGTAACTATCTGCACGTATGCAAAAGGGGGAAAAATTTTAAAAGAGTTGGACTATTGAATTATGCTAATCAGTTAATTGATAATAGTACTCAATTAGATAAAAATAGACCATACCTCGTGTGTATAGCTCTTAAGGGGAACGGTAAAAGCCCTACCTAGGCCAAGATCCGCAATCTTAAGGATCCCCTTTTCCTTGTCAACAAGCAGATTTTGGGGTTTGAGATCCCGATGGAGGACACCATGGCTGTGGCAGTGCGCCACCCCCTTGCAAAGTTGATAGAGGAAGCTCTGGATGAGAGCTGGCGGCAGTGGACCAGGGTTAGGTCCTTTACGAAATGTGTCAATGTACTTCTTCAAATCAGTATCGAGATACTCGAACACAAGATAGAGGATGGGTTTTCCGTTCTTGTCAACGTGCTCGACACAAAGGAGGCGTACCACATAGAGACAATGAGAGAGCAACTGAAGGAGAGAGACTTCACGAAGGGCAGTAGGGGGGATGCCCTCCTCATCCATCTCGAGCCTGGTCTTCTTGAGGGCAACGAGCTGCCCAGTTGCCTTATCCTTAGCCTTGTATACCTTCCCATACGTCCCTTCTCCAACCTTCTCCAATTTCTCGTACTTTTCCATTCTGTAGCAAAATGATGGCTGATTCAACTGAATCCTCAGCAATTTGTAGACTAGCGCCTATTTTTTATGAAATGTAGTGAAAACCCTACAGCAATTCTACAGTTCCCATTACCCTTCGTTTCCATGTATTTTGTTACTTATCATTTTGTATTTTAAAAGAACAAAATCTATAAAACCGTGATCTAATGCTAGAATGCTACTGCCACTGCCCAATATCTCGATTCAACAATTCCACACTTCAATGCTTCAATAATCCAAATTAAGAACTTCAATGAATCAAGTTCGAATTACTAAATGAATTAAGATCTAATGCTAGAATGCCACTGTCATTGCCCTGTATCTCGATTCAACAATTCTACATTCACAATCACAATTCATGATTTCAATAATCCAAATTATATCTTATGTTAAAATTTCACATACCTTCAACTCAATGAATTACTAAATGAATCAAGTTCGAATTGAGGCAGACCAGGTGGTACCGTGGTGCTACAAAGCAGTAGAGACTAGATCTTGAAGACTGCCAACTGGCGAGTGGAGAGTGGAGCTGAAGTAAGAGGACAATTGATCGGAAAGCTGCTGAAGTCAGGGGACAATTGACTAATTGGAGTGCGCAGAAATGAAGAATCAGGTTAAAATTGACTTAGCGACTGACCTGTGGAGTTCACTTCAAGCCTGGGCAGCGGGTGAGAGTTTACTCCAACAATTTCGAATTGCCGGAGGCTGGCTGACAACGAAAGTCGCCGGAATTAATGGTGGCGTAAGAGATTTGCGATTTTGCGTGAAGAGATTTTTTATGTTGAAAAGTGAGAATAGGAGCGTGCAACGGTCGAGATTAGGGCACACTTTTCCTCCCTCTTTTTTTTTTTTTTTCTTTTTCCGTTTTTCAAATTCAAAAAGTTTCCCTCCCGTAGAGCCCCCGACTTGAAGCTAGACAATATTCAAATTCAAAGTAGTATAACTGCAGCTTTGTTCCAATGCCAACTGTTGGCATACCTACACTCCCCAAAAATATTTGTGGGGTCCACACGAATCCCTCCACCATCAGGAAGTAGTTATGTATTATTTATTTCACATCACATAGATATAAAAAAAAAAAATTATTTTTCACCGGATGACGTGACGCCCTGTGAGGGCGCCACATGGGAGCATGGGCAGGTGAACAAATGCGAGTATAACTGTATAGAGTAATGTTCTAATCCCACGGTGGGGAAAAAGATTGTGGGCCCCATCGGTTTCCTATTATTAGGGAGAGTATGCATTATTCATCTAACTCAGTATAGATGCTATAAAAACAAATTTTGAAAAAAAAAAATTGTGACATGGCGCCATCACAGGTCCCCACGTGAGCATGGGTATATACCCATGTGGGGACCTGATCAAAAGTGCAACTGTATAATACAGAATTCAAATTGGACCACAGAACTCTTTAATATGTGCATATTGGTCATATCAGAAATATTTGTGAAGAGTTTCTCATTTCATTCTTTGCTTTTCTTATATTTTCCTTTTGGCCATATTTAGTTGATTTTTTTTTTTTTTGACATGATGATATTTTAATTTAAACTATTAAAAATAAAATGTATAGATTAATGAAGAAAAAAATATGTAAAATAAAGATATTAGCATGTGTCATGTTAATTTCTTTATTTAAAAAACCATTTATATAAAGTGGTACTTTCTCGATTTTAACCAATAAATTAATGTTCTTATTGGATGTATCCATAGATTTGTTCGATTAAAATTCAATATTATTACTAAAGTTAAAAGTCATTTTTGATCAAATAATCTATACATATAACATATTATTTAGAAACAATGGGAAAATTAAAAAATGTAATTTAAACAAAAAGAAAAGAAAAAGATACTTATATAATTGAGCCGGACGGAGTGCGTGTGAAATAATAAGTTAATCTAGCTGTAGACACCAAATTTTTTTTTGAGTGTTTTGGGCCGGGTTGATTTTGATTAATTAGCCCAATAAATCTTTGAAATCCAGATGTCTACTAAAGCCCAAATTTTAATTTAGAAGCCCATGAGGCCCATCCTACTTTTCTTAACTTATATTTATTTGATTTATTAAATATAATTAAAATATATTATATTTAAATAAATCATTTAAGTTAAGATAATTAGTGGGTTTGTTAACACTCATTCAAATCATTTGGATAAGTTTTAAATGGTTATAAGGCTATCCAAAAATGCCTATAAATAGAACATGAGGTCCATTGTAGAAGGACCCCTAACAAGGGTCAAAAAGAAAGAAGGAGAGAAGAGAAAATCCTAAGTAAAAAGCTTAGAAATTCTCTAAAAACCTGAGAGAACAAATTTTCTCAAATCAAAACCAGTCAAGAGGAACAAAATCTTCTTGAATCTAAAGCTCAAATCAACGATTTGGAAAACAAAGTCTTTTCCAAATCAAAATCAAAGCAAAGCAAAAAAAGGATTAGAGAACACAGTCTTCTCTAATTCAAGGCAAAAATCCAAAATCAAAGAAAGATATTAGAGAACATAGTCTTCTCTAATTCAAAAACCCTAACAAGGGTCAAAAGGAGGAAAAGCAGTAGAGAAATCTTACAAAGAAGAAATGAAGAAGAGGAGAATAAAATTCTCTTGAATTCTTCAAATCAAAGAAGAAGAAGAAGAGAATTAAAATTCTCTTCAATTCTTTGAATCAAATCAAGACCCAATGAAGAATAAAGAAGAAGGGATCAAGATCCCTTCAATTCCTCAAATCAATCCAAGTGGAGTCTTGAAGATCAAAGTCGTCTTCAAGTTCCAACCAAATCTCAAATCCAAATGCAGTCTTGAAGATCAAAGTCATCTTCAAGTTAAACACAAATCTCAAATCCAAATGGAGTTTTAAAGATCAAAGTCATCTTCAACTTCCAGCCAAATCTTAAATTCAAATGGAGTGGTTGAAGATCAAAGTAGCTTTCAAGTGCCATCTAAATCTCAATTTTAGGTCAAGCATTGAAGATTAAAGCCACCTTCAAACTCCAACCAAATCTCAGATCCAGATCAAAGCCTTCGAGTCTAAGATCCGAACCGTCAACAGTCAAGTCAAATCATATCTCTTGGTGCATAGGATCAAGCCGCATGGCCCCTCATCTCCAGTCCGTAGATCGTTAATCAGAGGATCGCAATTCAAGGGATGTAGTCCACTTTAAATTTCCAAATTCCAATTTGTAACAATTTTACTTTGTATTATTCTTTTATTAATACAAAAACAAAATTTTTCGTTACACTAGCTATATGAGAGTTAAAGGTTATTGCAAATACAAGAGGACAAAAAGGAAAATGGTTGTTAAAAAATGCACAATGTGGCATTAACAACGTTTTTGGATAAACTTTGTTGTAACTAAAAACTTAAGGTTGTGCTCTCTTTAGGGTTTTATATTTTGAGTTTTCAAAAATATTGAAAAAGCATTCTCTTTTAAATTCCAGAAAACGATAAAAATAAAAATTTTAAAAAACACCAAAATAACTTTTTTGTGTTTTTGACGTATTCTATGTTAAATGCAAAAAACAAGAAAAATCGTTTTGGATTCTAACTTTAAAAGTTACATTTAAGCGCCGACTTTTACTTATTGTACACTTTAGTCCTTGGCCACTGCCCCAAAAAGGAAAACCTCCTGATTGAGTGGTCAAACAGCTAGATCTAGTGGCATTCTCTTTTAAATTCCCGAAAACGATAAAAATAAAAATTTAAAAAAAAAACACCAAAAACAACTTTTTTGTGTTTTTGACGTATTCTATGTTAAATGCAAAAAACAAGAAAAATCGTTTTGGATTCTAACTTTAAAAGTTACATTTAAGCGCCGACTTTTACTTATTGTACACTTTAGTCCTTGG
This sequence comes from Jasminum sambac, assembly GCA_018223645.1. NCBI lineage: Eukaryota > Viridiplantae > Streptophyta > Magnoliopsida > Lamiales > Oleaceae > Jasminum > Jasminum sambac. Next base: position 36,438,639 of record CP073646.1, read on the forward strand.
CCACTGCCCCAAAAAGGAAAACCTCCTGATTTAGTGGTCAAACAGCCAGATCTAGTGGCCAAATAGTGCTAACTAACGCAGTGTTGTCACATCAATTGGGGTGATGGCGTGGCTCTATCGCATCATCACTTATAACAATCATTTTCGAATGATGTGACAGTACCATACAATTAGGGATATGCTTTATTTTCCCTATAGAGAGGAGAACATTAAGGGTGTGTTAGATAGGAGGGTAGAAAAAAAATTAGAATTTCAATTCTTTGGAATTCCAATTCCCATCCGGCCCCAAGGAACTCAAATTCCATAAGGGTGTGTTCGATTAGTAAGAATGGAAAACAAAGTTTAGAAAATATTTTTTGGAAAAGAAAACCTCATACCTTCCAAAGAATCCGTTTTCCTAGAAATGTACTTAAAAAGTGCTTAAAATGATTGTACTATGGAAAATTACTTTTTTCCAACTTACAATCAAACAACAAAGTTGGAAAACTCCTTAATTTGAGATTTTTCTGAAAATCTTTTGCCAATCAAACACACCCTAATTTCAAGGAAAATCACAACATTTTGGTTTAAGATGGAAATTGAATTCCATGGAAAAGAAAATATGCTTAATTGAAAAATAGAAAATTTGGGTAAAACACCACCCCCCCCCCCAAAGGGGTAAAAAAAATTAGAATTTCAATTCCATGGATTTCCAATTCCCATCATCCCTCAAGGAATTCAAATTTCTTGATTTTAAGGAAAATCGCAACATTTTAGTTTAAGATGGAAATTGAATTCCATATGCCCTCTTTTCTAATCAAACACGCTATAATAAAAATTTGCCAAACAAATTTGTCAATTATATGTTATTTAAATTTTAAATTAAAATTGATTTACTTTATTTGTATACTCTTGTAACAATAGTGTAAACACTAAAGATCTGATGGCTACATGTAAGCCGATAATAGATACGTGGCCACACCCCCTGGTAGTAGGTGGGAGGGAATGTATCAATTGTCATGATGAAAATGGGTCTAAATGGTCTCTTTTGAGTTAGAACAAGTTGAAATGGCCTTTGACTAATCCTTTAATTTTTATACCATCTTTATCCTTATTTCTTAGATATCCATGACCTTTTTTTCCGTTTTCTTAAGAGATTTTCACCATTTCATATGCTTCTTCTCTCATCATCATCCCTTTCTTTAGTCTGTCTCTGTAACGCCTCCCCTAGTTCCATAGTAATATTACACAGTTTATCATCACATACGAATCATATCGTGCACGAATATTTCAATTACATTGTTAAGGATCTCATATATAGAACTAGGGCAACGTTACTCACATACGTTTCGAATACGAAACTCGAGCTCATGTCTTATTATCAAAACTATTCTCATTAGGTTACAAATCTTTCGTTCATATAGAAAAGACTCTAGGGATTTCAAACTTACATTCCAAAACATACCGAAAGATCCTGGGTTTTTCTTTCCCACAGACACCATCACACATAAAGTTCTTGGATGACTCTCGCCCACTCCCACGTACCTACCATCTTCTGCACCTTCAAACACATAAACGAACACATAATGAATCATAAAGACCCAGTGGGAAATATATGCAGATGCAAATACGTATGCATGTCACATTCTTACTTTGAGTCCCACTGCGAATCATATGCTTACATTGGCGCCACTTATCACATTTCACATATGGTCGGGCCTCATATTATAGTTGGGGTTTAGATCCCCCAATAGGGCAACATATTGCATTTGGGGCATAGGTCCCCTGTTTAAATTATTCTTAACTTTTACATAGCCGTAAACACATGATAGGCAACCATTACACACATATGCTTTCTCAACATGATTGTACATATGCAAAGACCTTACATTCAAGCTCTGGCACAAAATTCATCATCAAAGGTTCACCTCACATTTATAAAGGCTTTCCAAGCATGTTCTCAGCATATACCTTACACACTGGCATTCATCTTTCAACATACTAACACATCACATATAACGTCTTATAAAATCATCCGCATATGTCGTACAGTCACATAATTCCTTTGCTTCACAGTAAGCTTGTAAACAAAGTCACGTAAACTAGCATTCACGTCTAACTCAAGCAAATCACACATAAACATATACTTAAGTTCCTCTTCTTATAAGACATCTAACACCTTTTCCTTATACTAAACCTGTCGTTATGCCAAAATTCATCATCTATAGCTTATTATAACGTCATATTCATCAAAACATGGCATAGCTCCCCAATACTTCAAGTCATACACATATAACAAGCTTTCACACCAGACAAGCATTGTAGCTTAACGCATTTCTCCTTGCATATCATGATTTCGTCACATATAACATCATAAAGTACCAAACACTATCTAGACGTATCATAAAAGCAAACATCTCAACTTTTTTACATATAACTCCTAACAAAAGAGGAACTTAAGCTATTAAACCATAAAAGCATAAAATCATCCACAAAGCATAATATAACTTCACATATGAGCAATTTACCATGTTATATATATAAATACATTTATCACCTACATTTTAAGAGAAGAAAACAAACATAAAGATGGTTTAGTGGTTCATCTTCATGTCCTCTTTCTTACGTTTTCACCTTCTTAGCACAACACATGGAGATATAGAGAGGAATCTTGGTAAATAATATCTGACCAAGCTTATAAGGATCTTAGAAATGGTGGCAAAAGGGTCTTGGGAGTGATTTTTGCCTTTGGAACCAAATTGGATGGATATATATATCAAGAAATGGAGAGAAAAATGTCAAAAGCTCATTTTTGCCGACTTAAAATTACGGTCGTTACCCTCACATTTACAGCCATAAATCTCATAGTACGGCCGTATCAATATGGCATACGCCCGTACCAAACGCTTTGAAATTTTCCACATTTCTTCTTTTCATATAATCCGGCCTTATACCATAACCTTAAGGCCATAACATCACAATTACAGTCGTAACTCGAACATTTACAGCCGTAAATCTCCATTTTCTGTATTTGTCTGTACAACCTGAATTTGACAACTGTACTGTTCCAAATACATCATACACATTTCCAAGTACGCCATAAACATATCACACATATATTCATCATCTCAAGACACATTTGTATCATTTCAAATCATACACAAAATCACATACAAAACATATACGAATTTGGGACGAATTTGGACGGGGTGTTACATTCTCTTTTCTTATTGATCTTCACTATTTTTTGTCTTGAAAAATACCTATTGTTCATTATCGTTTATCTTTTTCAAATTTTCACCATTGTCATTGTATAGAAAATCATATTGTTTTAGAGTTTTTCACCATTCAAGTTGTGTGGAGAAGAAGTCACACGTGGAAAATGAGAAGAAGTGTAATTTTTATGTTTATATGTGTTAAATTATTACTTTTTGGGATCATTTCTTGTGAAAACGACTTCAAACTATCATGTTTGGAGTTGTTTTTCATAGAAAATAACATTTTTTGTTGTAAATCATCATTGAACAACCTCAAAATGACCATGGATATTTTGAATGACGGATTGGTCATTCTAAATGACTGAGTCAATCGCTCGATCATTTTTTGAACGACTGGGTGAGTCGTTTTTTAATGAATTAGGTAGTCATTTTTTTAAATTTGACAAATGAGCTTGAAATTTTGAGTTTGAATTAAGTTCATTAAAGATAGTTTAGGTAGTTTTAGGTTTTGGAAGGCCTTAAAATTTTTTAAAAAGAAAGCGAGCCCTCCAAAAATTAGAAAACAAAGACTAGACCAATTTAAAAATTGCCCCCAATCATTAGCCCACATGTGGGCGCATTGGGTATTGGATCATTAGCCAGTGTCAGAGAATTTGCAATGTACAATTTCAATTCCCATCCTACATGGTAGAGGGATCCACGATTTCTTTTCTTATGCATCACTTCATCTCTTTTACATCACTTTCTTTCCCATGCCTTCTGGAGACTGGAGTACATATTAAACTTCATATCATTATATTTAAATTTACTTGTACCTCTTTTTTTTTGCATTTTTTCCCTTAGTTTTTTCCTTCCAATTAAAATTATAATATTCTCTCTCTATCTCTCCTCCACATCACCCTCAAGCAACATCTTTGGATTAATGATGCAAGAAGCCCTTTCAACAAACAAAATCAAGTAAACGAGGCAAATATGAATTTTCATATTGATAATTCAAAAATCATGTTAGATACGATAATCGTGTACTCTTTTTTTTTACTCTGGTGATCACCCTTTTTTGTACTGATCTTAAAACTCATTACAAAGAGCATGTAATGTTCTTGAAATTAATATGATAAGATATTATTGTAAAAAATAAATAAATAAAAAGAGAGAAATCATACTAAACGATTGCCCGTCGCCCAATTACATATTGAACACCTGAATTTTAATACTTTGTATTAGTGTTTACTTTATTTTTGTAATTAAGTCTACTGGACCTTATTTTTTAAATATGAAAGTTAAAAATTTGTGAAGGTGTAAAAATCTCATTACGGGGCACCAATACCCTGAATGGCCAACCCATTTCAGTGGAACCTGAGGGCTGCCCACGAATAGTCTAGGCAGACTGTAGGCTTGACACAATGCCCCATGGATTGGGTAAATCACAGCTTAGCAAGCAAGCGGTTAACATTTTGAATTGAAATTTTTTTATTTTATAACAAAGATGCAAGAAGTAACGTCTCTACCCTCAATACGTAGTGACGGATGCATTTGACATTTGTTTTGGTCATTTGATATGTCTTTAAGCCGGCCGACCAGCCATATGGGCTCAACTGCTCAAGCCGTTCAACTTGTATTGGCCCTAGTAGGAAGGTTGAGTTTCATACAAATAAAATGTGGACTGGGTCAAACTTGGCCCGTAAGAACCCTCGGCAGATGGACTTTTAAAAAGGGTTAAGGGGTTGTTTGATTGGGGATAAAAGTTATCCGCGCGGTATTCCGTGTAAAATGTGTGGTTAATATTGTATTGAAAAGTGTGCATGTGGTTGAAAAGAGGAGAGAGAAGAATGTGGGATAAAAATTATCCTGGATAGAACAAGGTCTAAATAAATGTGCAAATGCATGCTTTTAGTATCACATTGTAAATTTACTTCTTTCATAATAATTTGATACTTCGAATTTTTTGTACAATATTGTTCATTACATACTAGTGATTTTCATTACTTTTGTCATAGTGAAGTAAAAATTATTTTTAATATATAAATTAAACATGTGGTTGGTGGAATCTGAATCAAATAGACTAAGTCTCATTGGCGGCTTACCTTTTTTAAATCCGCCCAAATTCAATAGCATTTTCAGCATTATATTTTTGAATAATGAAAAAATGTTAATACAAAATTACAATGAAGTATTTTATCATCATCACGTGTATTTCCTTTGATTAAATAGTAATGCTAAGAATGTTAGAACAATGAGTAATTTTATATGGATATTTAAATTTGATATTTCTTTTGAATGATCAAACTTGATATTTTTAAGTGAGACGACTGGTATAATACATTTTTATTGGATGATACTTGATAGATATGCATCAAGTGAAAAGTAAATGATACTTTTTCATTATTATTTAATAACAAATTATTGCGTTAAATTGTCATTTAAAAACATCAACTGAAAAAAAATAAAGTACTTTTAAATGTGTGGGTAAGAATAGAGAAGATATGTCAAAACTATAAAATAATGTCAAATTAATATATGAGCGTTTGAAAATAATGATGAAGAAAAAGTAACGAAGTTGCCCATATTCTTGCATGGGAATCTCGTTTTCAAGCTAGCCTTTTTGTTTCTTTTAGTTTGCCGTTCTGCATTTATGAACAGATGAAGTATATTTGTTTAGCCTGGTAGTAATGAAGTTCCACTTTCTTCAAAAAAAAAAGAAAAATGGAAAAATAAATTTAATTTAATGTGAATCAAAACAAGCCCCCCGAGCGTAGGCAGTGCATTATAACTTTTTTATTGCTACGCAGGCAGGAAGGAAAGCAAGTGTTATTTTTTATGATTTAATTAATTGCCATTAAAAGTTATATTCACAAAAATAAATAAATAAATAATTACTATTAAAAGTTAAAACCAACCAATCAATTGAAACCCCAACTCTAGGTGATAAGGGTTTCCTTTTTATTTGACTCTAGCCCAGCACATTTCTTCCTTTTTTTCCAAATGATCAAATGACGAAATGAAACGATGAAAATGAAAATAGAAGGCATTTGCGCAAACTGGACGTTCTATAAGTGGCAAAGATAGTTGGTTGAAGTAAATTCTCATTTTCTTCACTCACTGGTTTTCTTTAATAGTTCTTCACTCACTGTTAGTAACCCAATTTCCTGCAAAGTGTGCGTTGTTACGGCTGTTCTTCAATCTTCGGTTCAGGTATACAATAAGTCTGCAGACCGTGCATTTTTTGCGATTCATTTTGTTTATGCTTTATTTACTTATTTACATGGCGTAACCGTTTGTGTTTTACCATCAGTAATTTTGTTTTTAACTTGTACAGTTGATTAATTATCCTTTGCAGTATATTAGTTCTTAGGGTGTTCAATGTTATATCGTTGCTTGGTTTTGCATTCTCAATATTTGAATTATATTCTATGCTTTCTATATTGTTTGTTTTGATTACCTTAATTTCCTTTATGAGTTTTTACCTCTAATTTTGACTCGTGTTTTATTGGTTAATACTTGTGTATTTTGTTAATCTAAGTTGGTAATTGTGTTCTTTCGGCAGGTTTGTTCTGATTGTGTCTGGTTATTTTGCCTTTCCCTTTATCATTTTACGGATTAGTGACGTCAAATTAGGCTGCAATCTGGAATACTGTAAATTGGGTTTGTTCATATTAAGGGGCACAAGTAGGTTGAACCAGCTTGGTTCAGTTTTCCTGTAATGGCCACGTGTACATCACCTTATTTCATCCCCGTGGATATTCGAAAGCCGAGTGGGGTATTCCCTGTCCATGGAGGAAGACTCCGCCCCTCGAAAATGGTCGATGAGAAGAATGGGCTTTTAGGTATTGGTCAAAAGAGTGGTTCATTTTTCCCTCAGTTCAAATGCTCAGCCAGTTCTCACAGTGTGAATCAATTTCGAAGTAAGGATCCATTCCTCAACCTACATCCTGAAATCTCAATACTTAGAGGCGAGAAGAGCACTACAATCACCAATCCAGGGCAGGATAATTCAAGTCAAAATGTGATGGAGAGCGTAAATGATTTCACAAGTGATAACAATAACAACGAGGCAAAGATCAAGGTTATTGGTGTTGGAGGTGGTGGATCTAATGCAGTAAACCGCATGATAGAGAGTGCAATGACTGGTGTTGAGTTTTGGATTGTTAATACAGATATTCAGGCCATGAGAATGTCACCCGTCCTTCCTGAACATCGCTTGCAGATAGGCAGAGACCTGACCAGAGGACTTGGTGCTGGTGGTAAGCCGGATATTGGGATGAATGCTGCTAAAGAAAGCAGAGAAGCTATAGAAAAAGCTGTTTCTGGAGCAGACATGGTCTTTGTGACTGTAAGCTTCAGCATTTCTTTTGGCCATATAATTTTCTTGCAGTGCAATAATGTGCTATTCATGTTCAGGACTTCTATCTTAATTATTTCCTCTTTTCTTAGAACTTCTAGGCTTCTAGGTGTAAAGATATAATAATGTGTTCGGCATGTTTATCATGAGGTTTGAGATTCTTCTATTGATTGTTGATAGTAACTTCTTTTGCTCCTAGCAAGGCTAAGATCTAATATCATTTCTTCCAAAACATCAATAAGTGATTGAACAGGTTCATTGCAGTTTTCAGTTTGTTGGTAAAATTTGCAATCTATGTGCTTTTTAGTTTGAAGTTACCATGCAGAAGAATTGAAGTTGTGACGGCTTGCTAGAGTTGTGTGCGATACTGTTAAAATTTGAAAGTGGCCAAGGCAAGAGTTCAAATCTCTATCATTAGAGACATAATCCAATAGCTCAAAGTTTCACAGGTTTATTACACTGTTGTTATTATTATTATTATTATTTTTTTTAATTTTTATTTTTTTACCACACACTCATTTTATAGAATTGATAAACATAATCCATCAGCTTCTATATGATCTCATGACAATTTAAATTAGATTAACTTTAGGACTGCACTTGTCATTTTCAGAAGAACCTTCTTTTATTTTAGGAAAATGCTGACCACGCACAGGAGCAATAGGTCACAAATTGTTGCAATGAAGAAGCTATGAACATGTGCCTATAATAATCCATAAATAGGTCTGTATCTTTATTTAACTCATGGAAGTGCGAATAATGAGCGTTCCTGTGATTGGGCCCGTTGGGGTTCGTTTTCAAGTTAAAAATAATCAGTGTCAACTATTTGCATAAACTGATCTGACCTGATCCGGCTTGGGGTTATTTGGTTATAGCCTTTTCGGTCCAAATCAATTTTGGTTTGGTTTGGTTTTGGCATTTTGGTTTGGAAATTGCAGGTTTGGCTGAAACCTATCTATCCCAACCTATGCCCAGGCCTTAATGAGAAGTAGTAAACAATGACATTGAATTGATTTATTTTGAAAATGAAAATTCTACTCCGCGGCACATACTAACCAAAACAATCATGGTTAATGGTTCAAAGAAAACAGAACCTAATTTTGTGCACCTTATGAATATTTATCCTAGCAAGAATTAGTATTTATGTGGATGAATCCCTCCTCACTTAATTCTATTACCTTGACTTGTGTAGGCTGGAATGGGAGGGGGAACAGGAACTGGAGGAGCTCCCATAATTGCAGGGATAACGAAGTCAATGGGCATCTTAACTGTTGGCATAGTTACAACTCCATTTTCTTTTGAGGGACGAAGAAGAACTATTCAAGCCCAGGAAGGAATTGCAACTCTAAGAGAGAATGTGGACACACTAATTGTCATTCCAAATGATAAATTACTTATCGCAGTTTCTCAGTCCACTCCAGTGACTGAAGCATTTAATCTTGCTGATGATATTCTTCGTCAAGGAGTTCGTGGTATTTCGGACATTATCACGGTATGGACGCTCACGTATATTCCTGAAGGAACAACTGCTAATGTTGCATAATTATCTGGGTACCATTTCATATGTTGATTAGTTTATTTGGAATTTCTGTTACCCCTTCTATTTTTTTCGTCCATCTTGTTTTCAAGAATTTATTGTCTAATTGTTATCACAGTCCTGCTTATTTTATCCTTATGCTTCTCTGTTATGGTCTTCTTTATTTGAATTGACTTGGTGAATTGTTCTAGGAGGTTTGCTAACTAATTGTGTTAAACACACAGGTTAAAGATTTGCTACCTGTTAGATATTCGCTACTTTGATGATGAAATAATCTCCTTTCAAAATGTGGAGGAGTTACAAATTATTGGTCTAACTGAATTTAATTTACAATGAGTACTCATGGTAACTGGGTCTTCAGGACAGTGGTGGATTTGGAGGGAGGTCCGGGGGTACGTGACCCCCCATCCCCCTTGAGAATTTTAAATTTTTTTTTTTAATTTAAAAAATTCAAAAAGTATTAAAAAAAAGATTTTTAATAAGTTTTTAAAATATTAGGAAGATTGTGTTTTAATTTGATAAGTTATCACATTGTCTCAATCTAAATTGTGTTTAATTTGATGAATTGGAATTGTTTATATTTGATAAATCACAAAGTGTGTGATTTTATGATTTGGATTGTATGAGTTAAGTATACCTGTTTCGTTCTACTTTTGTATTTATGTAAATATGTGATTTTAGTTTGAAATTTAATACTTCTTGTAAGTAAATTTTTTATACGATATTTAGCCCCGCCTAAAAATTTTTGCCCCTGCACGGAGCCATCATAAGTGCCCTCTAACTCTAAATCTCTAGATCCGCCATTGCTTTAGGGTATTAGTGGAACATGAGGTCTAGCAGGGTAGAGGTAGCAGTATAAAGGGTTTATCCATGTCTTTTGTCTTTTTATTTGAGCAATGCTTGAACTTACAGGACATATTTGAGAGAGGGCTCTTGGTATATTTTATCCACCAGTACGTGGTTATATTAGTTGATGAGACCACTAGGATGTCTGTCTATAGATTAAACTTTCTGTAGAAGCAATTCTTCATTCGGACATGTTTGGCCTAGCCTTGTATGATAGAAGCAACTTGAGTATTTTGAAGTCTGAGTGTTTGACAGTACAATGGCTCAAATATCCAATTTAACAATGTGACAACCTATACCGTGGTCCTAATATTAAAGGATATGAAAAAACTAATTTAAATTTTAAATGCAATTGTAACAATAATAATCCTAAAATATTAGATAAATAAGTTAATTAAAAATGCTAAATTATTAATTGGGAATACATGTTAGCCACTTGTTACTTCTTGTCATCTACTGCTGTTATTACTACTCTTTCTCTCTCTCTATTGAAGGTGCTGTTATTACTATTCTTAGTGCATACTAACTTCAATCTGTATAATTGAGGGGTTCATTTACCTGGGTAATTCCTTGTTTTGCTTTGTATACTGTCTTCTCATCTACATCAACCAGTTTCTATATTCTATAACATAACAAAATTGTGGGATCCTTTTTATATTTGTTAGTAAATGTTGACAATTATCATTATTTTGCAGATTCCTGGTTTGGTGAATGTAGATTTTGCCGATGTGCGAGCTATTATGGCAAATGCAGGCTCTTCATTAATGGGGATAGGAACAGCTACAGGTGCGACCTCGGTGCCTTTAATCTTTTCCTTAGCTTGATAAAAGTAGTGCATTTCAATGTCAAGAATGAGAGACAATATTGGGCTGAGACAAACTGTGGCAGCCAAGGTCATTGTGAACGATGTGCCTCCTTACCTTACTTAAATTTCCAAACCTTCAACCACTTCATCTTTAGTACTAGTTTTCCGTTATCACACAAGTCTGTGCTTTTGTGTAAAATATTAAAGAAATCTGCTTTATTTCACACCTTACAATCTGTGACTCCAAAAGTGTTAGATTGAGCTGGTATTATTATCTTGCTATTTTGCAGGTAAGACAAGGGCTAGAGATGCAGCATTAAATGCCATTCAGTCTCCTTTATTAGATATTGGTATTGAGAGAGCTACTGGAATTGTGTGGAATATAACTGGTGGCACTGATTTAACATTGTTTGAGGTACTCTCTCTCTCTCTCGTCCCCCCCCCACACACACACAGAGTTACAACCAAAATCATAGTTAGAATTACCTCAGGTAGGCACCTGGTTGGCAGGAAGTTTACAAGTGTAGTGTGTCTTCGTTGTGACGCTTGTTCGTATAAGGAGTCGAGATATGCACTCAACTTTCTTCCTCATCTTTGTTAAATGCTTGTAGTTATGCCTACTCCCCCAATCTTTTCATTCCAATATTGCCCATATAAGTAGTGGAGATTTGATCAAAGGGCTATTGGGATCATTACAGCGTTGTTCAAACTTAGTTGTAACTGAGTCAAGATCTGCAAATCATCAAGTATAAGCATTTCATAATGGCTTCTTTTGCCACATGGTAAAGATTTTATGTCATCTTCGGTTCTGACTGTGATGCATGTACTATGTGTCTGTGTTGATTAATATTATTTACTTTTGCTTGAATAATCATTTTCTGGCAGATTTGTCATATTCTACTCATAAAAAAAATTTCTCTTTCTTAAAACCCTTTTTTAATGTACACTGATAGGTAAATGCTGCTGCAGAGGTCATATATGATCTGGTGGATCCAACTGCCAACTTAATATTTGGCGCCGTGATAGATCCATCACTTAGTGGGCAAGTGAGTATTATGTCTTATTCCGACTGTGCATCCTTTTTTTTTTTTTAATGACTATATACCTCAGCTTTTGCGCATGGTAAGTCGAATGCACAAATTTAGTGAAATTTGACCAACTTTGTTATGACCAGGTGAGTATAACTTTGATAGCCACTGGTTTCAAGCGCCAAGGGGAAAGCGACGAAAAGGCCCTCCAGGTTTCGTCCTCGCCTAACCTATGAACACCCCGACTCCACCCCCCACGACCCACGAGGGAATTTTTTTTTTTTCCCAAAGTATATACATATTGCTTACTTTCTTGTGTTAAAAATCCAGGTAAATCAACTGGCACCAGGAGCTTCTCGCCTCGGTTCCAATAGGCCAACTGCATCCTTTCTGGAAGGCGGTCCTGTGGAGATCCCTGAGTTCTTGAGGAAGAAAGGGCGCTCTCGGTATCCAGGAGCTTGAAAAACAACTTTAATGTTTCAATCATTTTGTTAGTTTCTCTCTTTAGTGTAGTCTTCTTTCCTATATCTTGATCTCAGGTTTTCAGGTTGCCATGTCAAGTTTGTACAGGCTTTGAATCAGATGCTATTTTAGCGTTGAAATTTTGAGCAGCAGTTGAGTAACTACTTTTGTTAATAAAGCATAATGGATTGTAGATGTGGATTCGAACACTCGTATCTACTACATGTTTGGAATAAAGAATGATAGAGCTTATAGTAGTGACAACTGACATCCGAGTATTTTGGGTTTGTTTGCTTTGCTGCATATGTTACCAATGAAAGGAGGGTAATGTACCCAATGTTCAATTTGTGTTTCTAGAGATTTTTGCACGTGACTGATTTTTATAAAATTTAATGAACTTGAATTGATTTTCTATGGAGAGAACCAATACAAGTCTTCCATAAATTTCAGGAGACGTTTGTGTTCACAATTTGAATTTTGATGGATTTTAGAAATCTATAAGGGAAATTGGCCCAAATGGTCCAAAAAAAATTGGTCAAATGAGTTTTTAGTAAAAAAAGGTAGCACAAATGGTTCAAAAAAAATTTTTTGGTGTGCTTTGATATAAATGGATGAAATCCGTTCCTTTTTATTGTTAATTATTTCAAATTTTACTATTTTATCATTTTCCTCAATGGTATTTTCGTCATTTAATTTAGAAAAAATTGCACAAATGGTTCTAAACTTTGGAATTATTACAGCGAGGTTCAAAAGTTTGAAATATACATATATTAGTCCAAATTTTAATTAAATTACATAATTTTATTTTTTATTATATATATATATATATATATATTTATTTAGTCCATAATTAATTGTATCCAATTAATGTGACACTGATTAAATAGTTTTTATCAAAAATTTTTAATACAATAACATTTATTCTTATTAATATTATAATTTTTCAAAAATTTCTCTACAATGATATTCACATATATTTTGGTTTTAAACATCAATTAATAGTAAATATAATTATGGTATCCACATAAAATTTTTCAGCACAAGTATATCACTATAAAAATTATGCGGAAGGTAGAAAAATAATAAAATAGATATCTCATTAAAATTAAAAAATTTTTATTGAAAATTTTCATAGGAAAATTGGTACAAAATTTTCAAAATTAAAATTATTAAATTTATCAAACTAATTTGGTCATAGTTAACTAATTTTTATTGAAAAAATTAGGAAAATTCGCACACACTTGCATTGACCATATAACGTTTGAAAAGTTTCTTTCCTATCAATCACAAACCAACAACTAAAAATATTAAAAGAAAAATTACTAACCAATAACTAGAAATTAATGTAATTGTTAAAACATACCAAATTTAATTAAAAAAATGTACAAATAATGTGGAAATATGTTCCTCAACTATTTTAGGAAGTAGTTTTATTTAAGATTCTAGTATATTTCATTAATCTTTTGATTTTATTATTTCCAATTTTAGAGGAAGATTTTCCTCAATCTAGGATTTTATTTTTCCTAGTTTTATGTCATCTATAGCTAGGACATCTCTGTATATATATGTGCTATGTAATTGTTGAAATGAGAGAGAAAAAAATACAGAAAATCATTCAATTCTCATAGATTTCTACATGGTATCAGAGCTAGAAATTCTCTGAAGATCTGTAACATTCTCCTGACATGAGGCATGGCTTCAAGCCAATCTTCTGATGTTACCCGCACTACAGAAGACACACCACTAGCGGCTAGCAATCATGGAAGATCTAATGCATCATCATTATCCATCACCTGCCACAAACTCAATAGAGACAACTATCTACCATGGTCCCAATCTATGAGGATGTGCATCTGCGGTAAGGGAAAAGATTACAACCTTATGGAGCAGATTGAAATTCTTGAAAAACTTGTTCCTCGATTCAACATTTACAAGTTTGAAAATCATACAACGAAGGTGTTGTATCCAAATTCTGAAAATACTGTAAGAATGAGCATGATAGCCCATAAAGGTAAACCTTTTAATGCCTTTACAGTAAATAGAGGAGAAACAAGGCCATGGATTATTGAATCTGGAGCATCAGATCATATGACAGGAGATGCTAATCTTTTTTCGGAGTATAGGTCATGTGATAAGATCTCAACTATTCGCATAGCGAAGACTCTTCATCTAAGGTTGCAGGAATTGGTTCAGTTTAGATCACAAAGGACCTCTTGTTAAGATCTGTGCTTCATGTTCCCAATTTAGATTGCAATTTACTATCAATAAGTAAAATGACTCGCGACCATAATTGTGTTGCTCAATTTCATCAAAACTTGTGTGAATTTCAGGTATTGGATTCGGGAAAGATAATTGGCAACGCTGAAGAGAACTTTGGACTCTATCTTCTCAAGGGTGTTCTTCCAATAGGACAAATCCAAAATGCAAGTTGTATGTCTTTTCAAGGTGAGTCTAGTTCAAGTGTCAATAAAGATAGTGAAATAATGTTATGGCACTATCATCTTGGTCATTCAAATTTCATATATCTTGAAAAGTTATTTCCTTCATTATTCAATAACAAAAATCCAAAATCATTCAGTTGTGAAATCTGCCAACTTGCCAAACATACTCAAACTTCCTTTCCCAGTTTGTCATATAAACCATCTCATCCATTTGCCATGATCCATAGTGATTTTGGGGTCCATCTAGAGTAAAGAATATAACAGGGGCTAGGTGGTTTGTATCTTTTGTCGATGATCACACAAGACTTACTTGGATATTCCTCATGAAAGAAAAATCTGAGGTGAGTCAAATCTTCCAAAATTTCAATGCAATGATACAAACCCAATTTCAGACCAAAATCCAAATACTCAAAACTGACAATGCTAAGGATTATTTCAAATCTATTATAGGCACTTACCTATTGAAAGAGGGTATTATCCACCTAAGCTCTTGTGTTGATACGCCCCAGCAAAATGGGATTGCGCAGAAAGGAAAAATAGACACTTACTAGAGGTTGCTCATTCACTTATGTTCTCCACCACTCATATGCCAAAACAATTTTGGGGTGAAACAGTCCTTACTGCCACGTATCTCATCAATAGAATGCCATCTAGGATCTTAAAATTCCAGACATCTTGCCAAGTCCTCAAAAAGACTTTCCCAACAACTAAAATCATTTTTTCACTACCCACCAGGATATTTGGGTGCTCTATTTTTGTTCACATCCATGCCCAACATCGTAGCAAATTAGATTCTAAATCAATCAAATGTATATTTTTGGGGTACTCTTCACATAAAAAAAGGATATAAGTGCTACTCACCAGTTACGAAGAAGATATACAATTCCATGGATGTAACATTTTTTGAACATCAATCATTTTATCCCAAATCCGATATTCGGGGGTAGAGTGTGAGAGAACATCAGATTTGGAACTTTCTTGAACCTCTAGAAAATAGAGAGATAAACCTTGACCCTATAGTTGCATTGCAACCTCCTCAACCTCCTCAATCAAACACTATTGATCATGGCAATGAACAAATGTAATGACTCATCAATCCGTCCCTAAATGTATATGAAGACGATATGATTCCAAGATATAAAAATCAGATATGATATGAAATGTCGTGATGATGTTCTCGCAAGATGCTACACGTGTATATGATATGGTCACAACTGATTTGAGTGTAGGATATGCCCTAATGCTAAACGGCCTCGAAAATGAGGAAAATGGAAAATTCTCCGGCAGAACTGCATCACGGCCGAATGTCGGCAGCAATACGGCCAGAAAGTCATATTACTACCGTAGTGGTCGTGTTACGGCCGTAGGATGGTTACTACCGTAGTATATGGTTACTACTGTGAATGGTGAACAAAGTGGAAAATGTCCAAAAGTTTCAGAGAGCAAATTACTACGATAAGTTTCAGTAGATACTACCAGATGTCGGGAAAAGGTTACTACTGTAAGGCAAAGAATGATACTACCAGAAGGTCAAAGCAAGGTGGCAAGAAGTGGGATTTACAGAGAGTTTATTACGGCCGCATGATGGGATGATACGGCCAGATTGGAGTGTGTTACTACCAGAAGGATATGGGGTTACACAGAAGTCGTGGTTTACTACAGAATTATGAGGTTACTACCGTAATTTTAAGTCGGCAGAAACCGGTTTTAAGGTTTTCTAGGTCATTTCTTGAGGCTTACAACCAAACTCGACTCCTATGATCCCAAACCCTTCCAAGGCCCTCATGAACCTATGTGATCATCTCCAACTTCATCTCTCATGTATGTGATCTATGTTTGATCATCAATTGCAAGAAAGAAAGGAAGGAAGGAAAGGAAGAAGAGGAAAGGAAGGAGGAAGAAGAGCTTTCCATGCTTGTTGAACTTCTTTTTATGGTGGGTAATACTTGCTTTTACATGCTTTATGATGCAATTGCATACTTTATCCTTGAATTACACAAGACGGGAATGTATGATGATTATGGAACTTAGAAGCATGCTAGATCCCTTGGTTTGGTGTTATGTTGTCAGTTTGAGGTGTGGATGATATGTACGTGTTTACGTGCCTCGTATGACCCTCCATGCCATGTCTACATCGCTGTTTGGCCTTAAGTAGAAGAAACCTAGTTATTGGATGATATAAAGCTATGAACCAAGAGTGGTGATGAGCTTGACTTGATAGCATGCTTTAAGTGAGTGTGACGAGCTTTATATGATGTCAATCTCCCTACATGGTTCAAGGTGAATGTTGTATGGCGTTATATGAGTTATGTGTTAACGCCCACCTTATATTCATGTAATGTCCTTTTGTTTATGAAACGCGTTGAGTGTTTACGCATTTACATGATCGCCTAGCCTTGCTTATAATGCTATGAATGGTGATGATGATGTGAAAAAGGAAACAAGGCTCAATGAGGTAATGTTGCATGATCATATCAATGAGCATATGTGCGTGAACGTTAAGCACTAATCATGTAGTTACATATGGGGACCTACTTCCCATAATGATGTAAACCTGCTTACATGGGGATCTACGCCTACATAAAGACGCGGGTCGGCCTAGGGATCTACGCCCGTATGTAAAAGAAAAGCTGTCTTCAGGGATCTACGCCAGAAAGAAAAGGCCTAGCTAATGAATGAATGGCGCCACGTATTCACATGATTTGTAATTGGAGCCCAAAGTAAACGTGGTGACATGCATTACATTGCATCTATTATCCACTCGAGTCTTTATGACTCATTATGTGCGTGGTGTGATATGTTTGACGTAGGGTGCTATGCGCGTGGAGAGTGGGCGGCGAGTCACGATGTCATGATGGGATGTGTGCCGAGGAATCAAAAGATCTTGCAGACGTGAATGAAAACCGAAACCCTAGCTTTACGTTATATGCTTGAAAGAAATGAATTTAGGTTTCGTGGCTAAATAAATGACGGACGCTGCCTAGTTCCATAATGATATGAATTGAAATGAAAAGAAACGAAATGAATGACGTGCACGGCCCGGCGGTACAATATTTATGATACGTGCATCTACAAGACTGGAGCAAGACGCCATTTATGACGATATGTATGTGGAACTCGACTGGCAAGCATAAACAAATTTCGCCACTCTCAAAACGAATCCACTCACGATCCGAGCCAACAATCATCTCATCACCAAAGTTGCAAGCAGTCTCGGGGTCAAAATTCACCTCAACATGCGAATCTTCAATCTAAAAATCATGAAAACAAAGACAAAGACGGTTTCATAGTCAAAATTCCTCCACATGACAATCTTCAATCTGAAAATCATGAAAACAAGAGCCCAATTCAATCTGGAAGTCATGAAAACAAAGACCAAAGTCCCAATCGAGTATCTTTCCACAACTTGCAATCAAGGATCTTCATGTCTATGCTAGGAAGACGAGGCCCAAAAAATGAGATAGAGCACTCAGCCCACTTCACTCCACCAAGAGTCTAAACCAAATTCAATTTCTTGAAATTCACCGGTAATAGTTGCCTGCTCCTATGGTTGATGATCTAGATCTACCAATTGCACATCGAAAGGGAATCGAAGTTGCACTCAAGACCCAATCTCTAAATTTGTGTCATATAAAGGACTATCAAAGTCCTATCATGCCTTCGTCTCCACTCTTGATAGTGTGCAGTCCCAAGTTCAATTGAGGAAGCCCTTAAACATCCAAAGTGGAGAAAGGTGTGAATGAAGAAATTATCTGCATTGGAGAAGAATGGCACTTGGACAATCTTAGATCTTCACGATGGAAAGAAACCAATAGGTCGCAAGTGGATTTTTACAATCAAACATAAAGTCGATGGAAGCATTGAGCGATTTAAGGCACGCTTGGTTGCAAAGGGGTTCATTCAGGCTTACAGGATAGATTACAAGGAGACTTTTGCTCCAGTGGCCAAACTCAACACCGTCCGAGTGCTCCTTTCTCTAGCAGCTAATCAAGACTGGTCTCTACATCAATTGGATGTGAAAAATGCTTTTCTAAATCGTGACTTAGATGACGAAGTGTACATGGAGATTTCGCTAGGGCTAGAAAAATTCTTTGATAGCAATAAGGTGTGCAAACTACAAAAATCCCTATATGGCTTGAAACAATTTCCTCGTGCCTGGTTTGGTAGATTCACAAAGTCCTTAATCAACAACGGGTACACTCAATGTCAGTCAGATCATACATTATTTGTGAAGGTTTCCCAAGACAACAAAATAGCCATTCTCATTGTTTATGTGGATGACATTATTTTGACTGGAGATAATGAGGAAGAATTACTGAATTTGAAAAAATACTTGGCCAAGGAATTTGAGATCGAAGACCTTGGTGATCTAAAATATTTTCTTGGGATGGAAGTGGCTCGGTTGAAGCAAGGGATATTTATCTCTCAGAGGAAATATGTCTTGGATCTACTAAAAGAAACAGGCATGCTCGGTTGTAAGTCCACTGACATACCTATGGATCCAACCAAGAAGATAGGGACAACAGAAGGAAGTGCGCCAGTGGACAAGGGGAGACATCAAAGACTCGTTGGCCGCTTAATTTACCTTTCTCATACCCGGCCAGACATTGGTTTTCCTATTAGTGTTGTTAGCCAGTTCATGAACAATCCAACAAAGGAACACATGGAAGCCGTGTAGAGGATTATTATTTAAGAAGAATTCTAATAGAGAAGTTGAAGTTTTCTCGGATGCTGATTGGGCTGGAAATTTATTAGATAGACGATCTACGTCAGGTTATTGTTCCTATATATGGGGTAATCTTGTAACATGGAGGAGTAAGAAACAGTCCACAATCTCAAGGAGTACTGCAGAAGCGGAATTTCAAGCTCTTGCTCTTGGAATTTGTGAAGGTATGTGGATAAGAAGATTACTTGGTGAGTTGAAAATAAATAAACAGGGGCCTATCAAGATATTCTGTGATAATCAAGCTACCATAAGCATTGCCAAGAACCCCGTCCATCATGATAGGACAAAACACATCGAGATAGATCGTCATTTCATTAGAGAAGATCGAGAATGAAGTTGTGCAACTAATCTATGTTCCTACAAAATCTCAAATTGCAGACATTCTTACAAAGGCTCTTCCAAAAATCAACTTTGAGGAACTAAGCAACAAGTTGGGAATGTTCAACATATACAACCCAACTTGAGGGGGAGTGTGGAAATATGTTCCTCAACTATTTTAGGAAAGTAATTTTATTTAAGATTCTAGTATATTTTCTTAATCTTTTCTGATTTTATTATTTCCAATTTTAGAGGAAGATTTTCCTCAATCTAGGATTTTATTTTTCCTAATTTTATGCCATCTACAACTAGGACATCTCTGTATATATATGTGCTATGTAATTGCTGAAATAAGAGAAAAAAATACAGAAAATCATTCAATTCTTATAAATTTCTACAAATAAAATAGCATTTTTTTTCCCAAAAAATGTATAACAATAAAAACTAAATTAAAAAAAAAAAAGAGAAAAAGAAGGCAGCAACATCACACTGCAGGCCCCCAAAGAACCACCAGCAGCTGCAGCTGCTGGTGGGCGGTGGTGTTTTGCATAAGCAGTCTACACTGCTCCCAATAAATGGCTAACCCAATTCCCAACACAAAAAGTGATTGCGAAACATAAAATCATTGATAATGAATAAGAAAAGTAAGGAAACTTCAATAATCTAGCTTTATTCAAATGCCAATGATCATGAATACAGTAATTATCATACTTACAAATATGGCCGAACATTCTCCTCAGAGTCGAAGGGCGAAAAAGAGTCTATACAATGTAAAAGAAACATCTAGAAGTTTATATCCCCTCTACAAAAATATAACTAGCAATGGTCAGTCAAGAAACTCACTGCTGATACCTTAAATTGATAGGGAAAAACGTACACTATATAATGAGAGACTCGTAAAGTTCCATTATTACTACTTATCCTGATCTCCACTTGCTCTTGTAACGTGTACAACAAATCAGCAAAAAATACGTCCTAATTCATCAACTTATGCTGAAGACATGAGGGCAGAGTTGTTGAATAATGATCCATCCAGAAGATAAAGAGAACGAAAATGACTACTTCACCATAAACGAACTTTTACAGCTGCAGCCACCCACAGCACTTGGATTTGCAGATACCTGCACGGGCACAATTCAACTTACTGCTTCAAACTGGAAGATAGTACAAGGCAACTTAAGAGCGGTTGCAATTACCAAAACTTTCTCAAGATTCAACAGCTAAGATTAACAGCGTCAGACAACTGACAAGTAGCCTATAGGCGGGTTTCTTTTGTAAGTATTTATAGACTAGGTAAACGAGTGGAGATTTAGGAAAACGAGTGCACAAAAAGTAATCTTGGAAGATTTGCAAAGTGCTGACGATCGAGCCTCTAGTCTATAAACATCTTCCCAAACATATGCTAAGAGTATGGCAGTATGGCAAAGTGTTTACAGACATGGTAAATATGTGGAGAACTGGTTGGCATAAATGCAGGCGGATAAAATATTATTTGAGAAAATGTGCGATATAAGCACAACTTCTTGCAAGGACCATGTCAAGCTTTCTATTGCATGGTACGACACATGTCCCATGTTAAAAGCATGGGCTCTAAGGTGTGTGATTTATATAACCTCATGGGCACCCTTCCCTTAAGAGGTAGCTTTTGAGAATGACTTCTATCCAAGGATTAGCAACATATATAAGAGCAAGTACCACATCTTTCAGTTGCAATTGAGGAGTGTGAAAAGCGACAGGGTATAGCAGCGTTCGCGATGGAATAACCATGGGACTAGTGCAAAGTATGGGCTTTATATATGTTATTAATCTTTTGTGCACTTTCCCCTTTCCCCTTAATAGCTAGCTTTTGAGGGTGAATTCTACGAAGCAAACCACTGAGCCAAACACATGCTAATTATAACTTTTGTCACAAAGCTAACATCAATGGATGAATTCCTTTTTGTTGCTGCTTTATTTGGAACAACTCGGACTTTCAAAATAAATTTGTTTCTAATTTGTAAGAAACTATTTATTTTACAACATATACATCTAAACATACAAGTATGACCTTTGAGCTTGGACAAACACGCTCTGTTCCTTGGGTGCTATCAACTGGGCTGCTGCTAGTTAGAGAAACCTTCTCAATCATTTTAGAGTTATAGGGATAGATGTATCCGGTATATAGTTGCAACAAATGGGATTTCCTACTGTCCATCCGGATAAAATCCTTATTTTCCTGAGAGGGAAGACATATAAAAAAATTCTCTACAGTGATTACCATCGTGATAGATGATCTAGGATAACTTGGGAAAGTGCACCGCTGAGAAAACCTAATAATCATGCTGACCAGTTTGTGCCGTCTACTTTAAGCCACATGGACTCTAACCTCTGAACATGAAGACTAATAATCATAAACTTCTTAATATGCCATTCTCACACTAGCGGAGTGAATGTGTCAAGGAAAGGTAATGGTGAAGATAGTAAATGTGAAGCACACATACCTGAAAAGCAGAACGGATCAACTCCTCTACATAATCAATAGTTGCACCTTTCACAAAATCGTATGAAATATTATCAACCACCACTTTAACTCCATCACGCTCAAAGACTCTGTAAACGCCAGAGAGCAACAGATAAAGTTCTTAGGACTTACTGTGTATTAATCACAAATTGTTTCACATATATGATGCTGAGCAACAATATAACTACCAACATCCTAAGAGTAGTAGAAAGTGTAGAGAACCTGTCGTCATCATTGGTCTTATCATCAAGTAAGAAGTTGTACTGGAACCCAGAACATCCACCAGCTTCAATGCTCAAGCGCAGTAACTTTTCCTCAGTCTCACTGGCTTGTAACTCTTTTATTCTCTGCAAAACATTAACAAAGTCATGGCCTCGTATCATTCCTGACTAACAACATTTTAGTGTAAATTTTTCGAGGTGAGAATTCAATTTTTGGAGAGACTACGCATGAAATTGAACAAGCGCTGGACTTGCCCCATTCCTTCGCTTCAGAAGCAAAGAAATATAATGATCTAGGAACCTCATAGAATCAGGCTAACAAAAACTAATATCGTTTTCTTCACGGCATTCACTTCACTTACAAACAATGATAAACATGCACATCTGTTTACACTTGCACTTCTGTAGACAATCATATTCGACACAACTTTCATTTCTATCAACTAAAAACTCAACCCACAGTGGCAAAGTCCAAAATCTAAGTTGGTGCGACCATTTAACCAAATAATAACTTATGAAAACATTATTTTCATACATAATGAATCTGCATGATATCTAAAAGAAGCTAAGTTTGATTGCTGTAGATTACAGAAAAGTGGAAGAGCTGTTTTTAGAGGTTGAACGCATCAGTAACTGAGGCCACCATTTTCCCCGTTCTTTCATATGCTGAGACAGTTGAGTAGGTTGGGACATAATTCACTTCACCTAAACCAAATTAAAATTTCTCCTATTTTGAAGATATTTTAATCCACTCAAAGCAAAACTCCATTTCGGCTGCCTCACCCCATCTGCAACACCTTTTTTTTTCTTCTTCTTCTTTAGGGGGAGGGGATCCATCTACACTCTCTGTTGATGAATTGCCTCTCACTATTCACAGGGGAGTATAGAGTACGAAGATTCCAGTCTGGCAATTTCTATTGCAATTGGAAATCTGAAAGCGCAAATACAGTGGCTTCAATAACAAAAAATGGCTTCTTTGATATGGTTAGTAGGTTACTAATGCCTCAATCCCTAAACACAGCAATCTCAAGGAATGAAGAACTAAAATTATCAAGGAAACAAAATCACGCACACGCGTTTCACTTATTTGACAACTTTTCATATTTTCTGAAATCTTTCTTTTCAACCAGACATTCAAAAATCAATTTTTCAAAAGTTTCTACCATAAATAGACCCATCCATATCATGAGAGGCCTGTTGGTACACAGCACTCCACCCCAATGTTATGATGTAGGTATGGGCTAATTTAACTTGGGCCTTAATTAAACTGTATAGCCCAACTTGTCATTCTATGCAGCCCCATATGTCTTTGCTGTAATCCCTGCCTACTTAGATCACGAAGAACAAGGAGAAAATGAGATTTCAAGAATTAACAGATCGTGAGATCATCTTCCTCACCCCCCATTTCTGCAAATTCTCCTCTACCTCCAATTTCTCCTTAATCGAGTTGTAATCAAGCCGTATTTGGCTAAATTTCTCGTTAATATCAATTATTACTTCTTCATTTGTTACAATTCTGTGCGTTGTTACTGCTATTGCTATGAAGTGATTGTTGAGTAAAATTGTTCCATAACAAATGGTATCAAAGCAGGCACGATTATTTGGGGTTTGAGTGATTCTTATCCATTCTACAACCTCAGGTTCGTATCTCCTCTCTACACTCTATCTCGTCTGTGATTGAAGTTCATGTACGCTAATGAGCCACTGAGGTCTCGATTCAAGCCATACAGTGATGATCCTTGCTACTATCTTTTATTGTGCTTAGTATAATTTCTGGATATTGATGCTGGGTATGGTTGTTGTTGATTCTCTCTGGTGAAACTTTATTAGTCTCTCTATTTCTCTATTCTGATTGGGATTTGGGTGAGGCTGGGCAACTATCACACATGGATACTCGCTGTAACACCGAGGAAGAACAACTTCAAAGGATAGATAGGAAAGCCAGCAAGTTGAGGAGGGTTACACATGAAACAGAGAAACTCGTGTGTGAAATGCAGACCAGATTCGAAGGTTGGATGGTGGACATGAACAATAAATGGGATGATTTGATACTCATGATGGCCAAAATGATTCCTACCTTGACAAGTAATGGTATGCTTAACTCTACAGCACGTAATGATTTTATCACTGAAATTTTTAGCAATATTAGGCAAATTGGATCTGTTTCTAAATACCAATAGAAGTTTGAAGTTCTGAGATCCATGGTTTTGGTGGCCCTAACCTATTTACCTGAGTCATACTATATCTCTATGTTTATTAGAGGACTTAAAACTGAAATTCAACCTGTAGTTAAGTTTTGAACCCCCAAGCTCTCAGTGCAACCTTTGAAATCGCAGCTCTACAAGAATTTATTACTCAACCTTTGACCAAAGTTCCAATGCCTGAACACTATACTTCCCCATTACCAACACTATAGAGTGCGAAAAAAATCCCCCAGTCCTACAAGAAGCTGTTACTCTAATTGCCGACCAAGCTCAAATGCCTAAACACTTCACTTCTACTCCCAAACTAGAGACTCCACCGACACCAAACACTAGAGAAAATAACTCCCCAGCCCCACTCAAAGCACCACATGGATGCACTTTCAAGTATGAGACAAAGAAGGCAAAAGTGATAGAGAACAAGGAAAAGAAGGATGATGAGGAATTGGAAGGGTTGATGATAGATGCTCAGATTGGAGAACTTAGGCCGGAAACCATTCGGTTAAGTGGGAAAATCAAGAGAAAGGATATTACTACTCTCATCAATAGAGGAAGTACTTACAGTTTTATGGATGAGAATCTTGCTCGACAATTGAAGTCTCCTATTCAAACCACTCAAGTGGTAGATGGAGTTGAAGAATTAATGGGTGACATTGTTTGCAAGCCCTTCATTTGGACAATGCAAAGCTTGGAATTCCAATTTCCATTGAGGATTCCTTGTCTAGAGGGCATGACATGGTATTAGGGGCTGATTGGCTGAACCAGTTCGACCTTGTATTTTTTATGATAAAAAGGGAAACATAACTTTTAAATTTGAAAAAGATCACCAGGAATTGCAAAGTCAGTTGGTGACTGTAGAGGAAACTCAAAAACTGAGGCAGCAGTGTGGTATTGTAGCTGAGTTGAAGTAGATAGAAATATGGGTTAGAAGAAATTCTCCTTGAAATGGCTTCGAAGAGCTGTACTACTCCTATGGGTTCGATATTTTGGAATTATTCAGTTGTTTTCTACTGGGTATGGCATCTCTATGAATACCATATTGACGGTAGAGGAATTGTTGCAAGGAAAACGACATGGGCGATCAATTGATGGAGAGCTTGGCATGGTGAAGATAAGTCGGTTGAACCTTGGGGCCAAGGTTCATTTTAAGGGGAAGGGAATGTTATGATGTGGGTATCAGCTGATTTAGCTTGGGCCTTAATTAAACTGTATCGCCCAACTTGTCATTCTATGCAGCCCAATATGTCTTTGCTGTAATGCCTGCCTACTTAGATTAGATCACGAAAAACAGGGAGAAAATGAGATTTTGAGAATTAACAGATCGTGAGATCATCTTCTTCACCCCCCATTTCTGCAAATTCTCCTCTACCCCCAATTTCTTTGTATTCGCCTCTACCTCCAATTTCTCCTTAATCGAGTTGTAATCAAGCCGTATTTGGCTAAATTTCTTATTAATATCAATTATTACTTCTTCATGTGTTACAATTCTGTGCGTTGTTACTGTGATTGCTATGAAGTGATTGTTGAGTAAAATTGTTCCATAACACCCAAGCTAAGGGACGACATCTACAGGGTCAGACGAGCAAGCCTTTACATAGAAAGTGGAAGAATCATATCCAAGAAGCAACTCGGAACATCTATCAAACACCATGAGACCATAAACCTCATTCTGTCATTCTTCCCAACCGCCTTCCTTGTGGACCAGAATGATGAATAAATCTATTGCAACTGAAACAGACTCCATACCCAGTAGAGTATCACAGGGGAAAACATATATACAGCTTACGAAAAAATGAAGACCGTCAAATCCTACTGAACCACACCACTGACAATCTGCCAGAGCAACAAGATCAAATAAAACAACGATAAAATTTTAATCCCAAAAATCAACAATATCAACAAATCGACGCCAGATGTCAACAATAATTAGCAAAATACGAGGATAAAAAGCTCGAACATGTAAAATCACAAAGCTTTGAGAACGTAATACATCAACGAGAAATTAGGTGAAGAAAGGGGGAGTACCCGAACGCAATTATCGGTCAAATGAACGGAATCGGCTGACGGAGACTCCGACGAGGACGACGATGGCTGCGGCTCCCGCAGTGCAGAGGTCGACGCCTGCGTTGAGCTCAGAATCCGGTAGTTCTGCCGAAGCCGGGCCGAGAAGTACGGCGTGAGCCGACGAAATAACAACGGAGACGAAGTCGTCATATCCTCTAAATCCTCCTCCTTCAATGAAAATTGAAATGAAACTTGCGATTGTTTGATGGAAATTCCAGTTTCGATGCTTCTTCAGAGGGATCGTTGGGTGGAAAACAATGGAAGGTTGTGTCAAACACGCGATCTAACATTTTCCGCTATATATTCCTATCGGCTGATGGTACAACCCGGAGGGAAAACGGGTTTCAGCATATCGTACCGGGCGACCCGAATGAATCAGAATCCGTTGACTGGCAAATAGAACACTGATTGAAAGTCAAAATGCACCGACTTTGTTAACAGATTAGGGTGTTAGCATCAATTTCAAAATACATTTTAATGTATTTTTTTTTAAATTTCAAATTTGATCAAACAAATTACATCCATACATCTCCTCACTCATTAAATCTCCATCATCCAACTCCACTCATTCTCTCTCTTCCTACTCATAAAAATACATTAAAACTCATCCGCTAACGCTCTCTTGTAGAATTGAAAGTCGGGTTACTTGCCGAGGCCGATCTGGAAAGCCCATTACGATTCAGTTCTGAACAGTGTAACCCAGGCCCGCTTTCATACCTACTGATACAAGGGGGCCGCCATTTGAGCAAACGGCATCACTAGAAAGATTTCCAAATTGTTGAAACTTCGCATCGACATGCTGGTTCTGGATCTGATCTTAATTTCTCAATAGAAATCATACATAATTGAAAAATATCTCGGAGTGCTATAATTATGGCACACCCCGGGTGTGCTTGAATAACATCACTCCTACCACTAGAGGAGGATTGATTCCCCCATGTGGGGAGATTCCCCACGCCACATGCCCCCCGATTGGAGGGGGCTGAAGTGGAATCTCCACTTGAAATCCCCCTCCAATTCCTCGAGGAGAGCATATTGTGTGGGAGTTTTCCCATATGGGGAGAAGATCATTTATGACCACTAGGGAAAAACATAGTGTAGTGTATCAGATTTTGTTGCCGTGCTTAACGGGGATGCAGCTTAACCCACGTTACAGGGGGTGGAAATCCCAAGGCCATGACATCAAAGAAACAAGACCCCCCTCCTCATTTACCCTATTCCCAATTCTAGTATTCTCTCTTTTTCTTTTTTTTTAAACAACAAAGCGGGAAAAAAAAAGAATTGATGTTCAGCTTTTGATATAGTTTATATAGTTTAATTTAACACGACAGAGGGACCTCAGGATTAAATTGCATTTATCAATTAGCTTTTGATTGTTTTAAAGTAACATTTAAAGTTTGTTAGTTAACAAAGGGGTGACCTAATAACTTGTTTCTCAATTTCACCATAAACTTTGTAATGTTTTCGCTCATCGTTGTTTAATATTTGGATTGTTTGTAGAAATTTGAAAATTTTAAATGGCAATGTTACCTTGATTGTCTTGAAAAATAAAAAATAAAAAATATTTATGGTTTGTCTATATAGTTATTTTATACTAATGTGCATGCGATCTACTTACATAATATCGTGATAATTACATAGTTCGTGAATAAAAGGCCAATAAATTTTCACAACTTTTTCATATAAAAAATATCAATCAAACAAGGATTGACAAGAAAAGAATTTTTTTCCAGGAAAATATTAGCAATCAAACACCAAAAGTAAAAAAGTTATACTATTTTCCAGGTTAAAAATTTGTGTAATCAAGCACCTATAATTATCAATACTTAAAAAATAAATTCCCTAGAATTCAATTATTCGGAATTTATTTCGTGAAAAACTTTTTCTCACCCTGTAATCAAACAAACCCTTAGGGTGTGTTTGATTGAAAGATGTAAAATATTTGCGTGTAAAATATTTACATGTAAAACATTTACGTGCCTACCCCTAAGAAAATATTTACATGCAATTGGCCAAAAATCCGCTTCAAATGATTGTACCTTACAAAATCAATTACATTTACAACGTGCAATCAAGCGGCGAAAATATAAAACGAATTACACGATTTGATATTTACGTGTTTTTGAATTGCCAATCAAACACACCGTTAGTGTTTTCCATCCCACTTAACGGTGGTTAAGATAACCCGGTTAAGTGGGGGTGTACTGTGTACAAAGTCTGACCGTGATGGGATGGAGAGGGCTTCCATGGATTCCATCCAATCGTATTGATCATCTCCCTGCCACCAATATATCTATAAAATGTAGCAGTGGTTTCTACTCTCTTCTTCATATCAAACGTTGAAGGTGAGTTGTATCAAACTGTTGAATTTATTCCTTTTCCAGTTCGTAGGTAATGTATTTGATTTTCACAAAAGTATTTATGGCTGTTGATTTCGGATTTATCCTAATCTTGTTCCTCTGAAACCTTATGTTTATGTATTTATTTCTGACATCCGGTTTAAATTTTGGTCATTTGGACATGAGTTATTCGATCTGATTTCTTATTGATTGAATCGATTCTTTTGAGCCTTAAAATCAATCGTGCACAATTTAGGTAGAAAAGATGGAATCTCCTGCAGAAGAAGCCAGATTTCGCATTAGAAAGCTTGAGATCTCAGACAGAAACAAAGGTTTCATCGAACTGCTTAAACAACTCACGGATTGCAATTCTGTTTCTGATGAGAGATTCCGAGAACGATTTGAGGAGCTGGCTAAATACGGAGACGATCATCTTGTATGTGTAATAGAAGATGAGAAATCAGGTAAGATTGTTGCGACTGGGAGTGTCTTCATTGAGAAGAAATTCATAAGGTCTTGTGGCAAAGTAGGCCACATTGAAGATATAGTGGTGGATTCGAGCGTTCGAGGGAAGCAATTAGGGAAGAAGATAGTCGAGTTCCTTTCGGAACATGCTCGATCAACTGGGTGTTACAAGGTGATTCTTGATTGCAGTGTTGATAATAAGTCATTTTATGAGAAATGTGGGTTCAAGCAGAAGGAAATCCAGATGGCTAAGTATTTCATTTGATGAATGTTCAACTTGACATCTTATGAACAGAATGCCAAAATTATTAGTCCAACAACTCAATAATACTGGTTAGGTAAGTGACATTTTCTTGGTTCTCTTCATTTTTGCCATTGAGATAATGTGTTAGAATCTCAAATGACATATCATTATCATTACAAGCAACATCTGATAAATCCAAGGTATAAACAGCACACATGTGACACTGAAATCGCCATCTCGTTTCCGTTTCAATTTTGATTGATCAAGTGCTACTTCTGAGCTTGTATGCCCACAGGCATGTCTTGAGATTATGAGGCCCAAATTGCATCAGGTATTTAAATTTGCTTACAAGGATGTGGGACTTCTAATAGCCCCTAAATGTTTAAGCAGATTTTGAAAATCTGATGCTGCAAAACAAGGAAACCACTAGAGCACTTCTATACAGGAAGTAGAAGCTGCCCAAACGAGCTCTAAGCGTTTTCAAGTTATTCGTTCGAGTTCCCATAACCAGTTCCTAATGCCTTCTGTGGCTTATAACTTACAAGCACTTAACTGGTGCCTTAAGTGCATAACTTATAACTCGTCAAGTACTTGAAACCATTTTCAAGTGTTTCGCATGGCTAGTAAATTGTAGTTACATGACTGTAACCTGTTTTCGTGACAGGATAAAACACTTTAAATTTGTTGAACAAGCTCTAAGAGCTCACAGATCTTAAGAGGGCTTTACAAGCACAAAGTCCAATGTATCAACCGATTGTAAGTGGTAATATCAGAAACAAACCCTCTATCAATCATCTCCTCCAATAAAACTTCTCCCTCATTTCTGCCATCGTTCATACAACCTGAAGCTGAAATCAAGATCCTATAACTCATACCATCAGGATTCGAGCCTCTGCTGAAACCAACAATCTCAACTTATTTGCTTCTACAACTCTTCCCAACTCACACATATCACGTAGCACGGTAGCAGACAATTAAAAGTCACACTATCAGGGACAATACGATCTTTAAGCATCTTCTCCGTTAGTTTAAATGCCATATCAGTCCTTCCCACTCTGCATAAAACTTCAAATCAACATTGTGGAAGTAATCAAGCCCCCGGTAGTGTTGAAAATTTTGATCATTTGTGGAATTGAATGCAATATTTATGATAAATTCTAAATTGCAAATGAAGATTTAATCTTTATTTACTAATAAAATTGTGAAAATAGATGTTAAATTATCAAATTATCCTTACTTTATTATGAAACAAAACATGAAAATGACCTAGTAACCTATTGCAGGTTAGTTAGGTCAAATTGGGCTAATGATGCTAATTTTCTAAATGTTGGGGATGTGTTGTAAATAAAAAGGTTAGAGACCAAAGTACAAATGGAGTCAAAGATTGAGAACCATCGGTGTAATTACCCTATTGTGAAACTTGTAGACGCATTGCACCATGAGCAATAAAATGCATCAAGACCAGTGCTGCCCCTGTATTAATTTCATTATAAAGACGACAACCATAACATGAGATACATAAAAATGAAGGAAAAAGAAGAAGCAGGACGAGTGGATTATTTATTTTAATTTACGTTGTCTGGCTATAAACAATATTGCTCGATTGAGTCGGAAAAAAAAAAATACTTGAACCGAACAGGCATTTCAGAACAAGCTCCAGTACAAACCTGTGTTATTCAAGTCACATATCGTTGCTCTCACATTTATCAGTATACCAAAATTTCCACTTAAAGAACCATCTTCTTTACTAAAAGTAACCAATATTAACATAATCGTACATATAGATCCTACGAGATATGCAGATGTGATTAGTTTGACCAAATTCTATTTGGAATTTGGATAAATTCTAATGTGTTGAATAACAGGGCCACATTGTCGACTCTGTAAGAGCTACATTAACGAAATTGGAAAACAGCTACTACATCAACAATAAACGGAATAAACGAGATACAATTCACTAGCAGAAATGCAAAATGCTACTAGAGAAAATGCAAAGACCAAACAGCCAGCACTCTATCTTTGAACCCATTGCGGCAAAGGGAGATGTCTTGGGACATACTTCCGCATCCACACATGTATCCAAAAGAACCCAATGCCGCGAAGGGGCATGTCTTGGGACATACTTCCGTATCCAAGCATGTTTTCCATTCATGGAGGGATTCGATGCCATGCGTTCCGTATCCATACATGTTTTCCATTAATGGAAGGATTCGATGACATTCCCCAAGACAATTGCGAAAAAGGGGCCGACCCTAAATCAGTAAATAAAATCCTAGTTAACATGTAGAGTACAAAATACAATAGTCACTTTTACAACATAATCCCAAAATATTAAAACATAATTCACCTATCATTAATCCCAAAGGACTTCCGTGTGCTTATCATGTATAACACTCAAGAGGCAAAGATCCAATATGATATAATATAAATGGACTTCTCATGAGATTAACATAGTTCACTCGCTAATGACTCTACCAATGGGGATTTGATCACCATGTTCTTTTCTACAGATGTTAGAGAAGCACTCAGAACATTGTGCGCCATATTCTTGTGGTCCAAAATTAATTGTTGAGTTATTTAAATAAAAGAGTGACACTAGTTCTTCGCAGCTTCTTTTCATGACATAGAAGACCTACATAAGTAAGCAAAATAACAAGGGGAAAAAGGTTAAAAAAATGCTGGAAAAATGAAACAACAAAACGAGGAGAAATGAATGCGACGCCATGTGATGGAAAAGGGTAGAATATTAAAGGGCAAAAAGGTTAAAATGCTACAAAAATGAAGCAACAAAACGACATTGTTTAATAAAAACAGCATCATTTTCATGCCGATGACAAATACCCTTGACTTGCTTTTCTACATTTAGTGACATTTTCACAAATTAATTTTTGATTAATATTTATCCACAAATAATTATCACAAATTAACTCTCTAACATTTATTTGGCCTTTTTAATAAACAATTGCCAAGAATAATATGTTTTACTCAAAATAAGCAAAATAATTTTCATCATGATAAACTTTTAAACATGGACGTATAATAATTTTCACCCGAAGTAAAGTGATCTCACACTCACTGCATAAAAATTCTATTAGTGAAAATCATTGAATTAAAAAACACAAATGCCCAAAAGATAGTATAATAGGTAAACACTAACATTAAGAATTAAAAAACAATTATTAACGACATGTGAAAGAGATAATTTTACCTTTTATCAACATTATTTCCTAAACCTCTCGTACCAAAAGCTAAATTCTTCCACAGATATCAATTCCTTTATCTCCATCCTTCATCAATGTTTTCAAATCCAGAACCTGATCTACTGTATCCAAACAAAATTTTCCCTTTAAAATGCGTAAATTGCCTATCCTTTTGAGACTGATGAATTGTAGATCCATTTTGTTCTACCAAATTGAGAGATATACTTTGTGTTTTCTATAGCAGCGGAACTTAATAAATGATGAAAATGGATGCAGGCGGCTATCAACGAGAGCTGGCCTAGGGTTTGGAAAATAGTAAGCCAACTGCCATACAAAAAGCAAGTTGGACTTAAAGTTAAAAGGCCCAACAACATAAAGAAATTGCAAAAAGACAGCAAAACCATGTATCATTTTCCTTCAAAATATAATGAATATGTTTGAAATAACTTTTTTCTCAAAAGTAGGGCTTATCACGTGCGAAGCAGGTGTTGTGAAGTCATGCGTATTGATTAGCGTGGCGGTCAAGTTTTATGAAGGAAGAAACGCAAATTGCACGAGAATGTTTGATCAGTAAATGTCTACTCATACAATGTGCAAAATGACACAACAGTTTCAGGTAATGATGGAAATTCGAAGACCACAAAAAATAAAACAGGACACACGCAAGTTATTTGAAATCTCCATTTTCCATGGCTAGTATCTACCTAGCATAAGTTGGATTTCACAAGGCCATACACGAAATAAAAAGTAATTAATACTTGTACAAGTTCAAATGCATTACGTACAAACTAAATTTTATTATTGAAGGTCTTGCATATGCTTGACTTTCATAAGAATCACCTCATCTTGCATCCACAGATCATAGATACTGAAAAATACAGTCCTAAGCTATTCATCAATTTTAGCAAAGAGAAAAGAAGGACATGGATGATACAATATACATCAATTTTGAAAGCTTCAACGGGTCATGCAACAAAAATCTAGTCTAACTTGTTGCAACGGTAACTACTATCTTACTGAGCAATTTATTCTTTGAAGTTCGGACTGCACAACCTCCCCATTTTTCTCTGATCTAAAGTTAAACATATAAAGAACATTAACATAATAACACCCAAGCAGAATTGTCACGACTATTCAAATGAGAAGGAAGAATTATTCACTTTTTAAAGGTGTGAAAAAAATGAAAAGGCCGTGGAATTATTACCTTTTAAGCTACCCACAAAGAAGGAAATCTCAAAAAAGGTAACCAAAACACTGAAAACAGGGCTCTCCAGAAAATAGAAACAGATCCAATCTGTATCACTCCATGGACAATTCTGCAAAAACCAAGGATAAAATCAAGCCCAAGAAAGTAAAATTATAAACATGAAATGAAATGTTAACATAAAGTTACGTTACCATCGAGCAACTATTCAAGGTAAACACAAGTCAGCTTCCTCCAAGACTACTGCCTTTGATTCCATGAAGTTGAACACTTAATCTATGGAAAACTTCTACACATTATGTGGAAATATGCAGAAGTCATTACAAGTTTATTAAATTCTACCAAAGTCCATCACAGCCCATATAAATTTAAATTGAATACACCCTCATTGGACCCCATTGACTCTCCAGTAGTTGATCAAGAAACCTATTTGCAAGTTCTAACAAGTCCATCCATCAACCTATTGTAAGTAGCAATATCAGTAACAAACCCTCTATCAAGCATCTCGTCCAATAGAACTTCTCCCTCCTTCTTTCTACCTTCCTTCATACAACCAGAAATCAAGATCCTGTAACTCATACCATCAGGATTCAAGCCTTTGCTCAAAGCCAACAATCTCAACTTGTTTGCTTCCACAACTCTTCCCAACTCACACATATCACTTAGCAGACAATTAAAAGTCACACTATCAGGAACAATACAATTTTTAAGCATCTTCTCCACTAAATTAAATGCCATATCAGTCCTTCCCACCCTGTGTAAACCTTCAATAAGAGTCGTCAAAGTAATCAAACTGGGAGTGTTATCTTTCCTCCAAAACTCATCGACCACCTCAGACGCCATCTCTGCATTCCCATCCTCACATAGCTTCTCAATCAGTGTAAGATAATCAAACCCCAGAGGCAAAATCTCTTTTCTAGAAAGATCAAGAATCAAATTACATGCATTGGTTATCTCCCCTCTTGAACTAAGCCCATTGATCAAAATCTCACATGTGACGCACGAGAATTCACACCCGAGCTCAATCATCTCATGCACCATTCCCACTGCCTCCTCGACCTTCCCCTCGCGAAAGAACCCCTTAATTAGAGTATTAAAACTAACTACATTGGGAATACATCCTTTATTCTTCATCTCCTTGAAAACCTGCAATGCCATGTCAAATTTCCCACTCCTACAATACCCACTAATCAAAGTATTAAAAGTAATCACATCAGGCTTCACCCTGTCTCTAATCATGCTATCATAAAGCTCAACTGCTTTCTCCAATTTTCCAAACTTTACAAACCCGTGGATAATCATATTATACAAAGCAACATTAGGTTTTCCATCAATTAACCTTTTCATGTTGTTGAAAGCAGAAAGAGCGTCATCAAATTTACCAATCCTACAAAACGAATTAATAGAAACCCGGAAAATTGGCTCGGTTCTAGGGCAGCAGAATATACCGTCGGAGCACGGGCAAGGATTGGCGGCGATGAACTGGAGGAGGGCGGGAAGGGAATCGAGGCGGTTAGAGGAAATTAAAGAGCGCGCCATGTACTCAAAAGTGGAGTGGTCGTGGCGGAAGGAGTCGAATGTAGCGACAAGGCGGAAGAGAGGGAAATCGAGGTGGCTGAAAATGGGGTTGTGGCGAACATGGGACTTGAAGAAGTGGAGAAGGTCTTGTGGGGTGATGGTGGTGGGATCCTTTTTGAGCTGTGTTTTGAGTAGGCTGATAAGGTGAGTCAATCGTGTTTGGGTACTGCCGGAGACGAAGCTGGAGATTGACGGAAGAGGGTCCAGGAGTAGCGGAGGCCGTCGCTCCGGCGGTTTCAGGTGGTGGTGGGTGGGATTTAACAATCCATCGATCGCTCTTTTTCTTGACATCGGTGACTTAGGCACTTCGCCGTCTAAAGTTCTCCGATAGTCTCGCAGCCTCCGGAAGCTGGCGGTAGGTAAGCTCGAAATTAATAGGCGTTGTTTGATTCAACATCATACTGTATCATTTTGGGTAAATTTCACAAATGGTCTCCAATCTTTTTAATTTTTATTAGTTTGGTCTCCATTCTTTTTTTAAACGTCGTTAGTCTCAAACTTTTCAGAAATTCACACATAAAGTCCCTAATCCCATAAAACTAATATTTATATCCTTACTCTTTAAATTAAAACAATTTTTTAAAAGTAAAAATAATAAAAAAGAAAATAATTTATTTTGCACCTTATCTTCCCAACTAGCAATCGCTACCCCGATTTTATTAAAAAAATGACAAATATAGCAGCAAACTTGAAGAGAAACACTCCATTTTTCTTCCATTTATGGCAATAACAAGGACATTTGGCAACAAAATGTGGGTTCTCCTCTTTATTACATAAAATAAAATACCTACCAAAATTTGTCTTTTTTTCTTTTTGTTGAAAAAACACACACATAAGGTATGGAGACTTATTATCTCGGTACTCAAAACCATAGTACCAGAATTTTTCATTTCTAGATAGGTTGGGTAAGGGTGAATAACTAGGTCGGTAGGGTGAGGAATAAATTATTTTCTTTTTCTTTTTATTATCTTTTTACATTGTATCAAAATATTCTTTTTATTTTTATTTAAAGAGTAAGGGGATATAATAATCATTTTTTAAATTAGGGATCATATATGAGAATTTATGAAATATTGGAGATTCAAGGTGTTGGGAAAAAAGAATAAGGACCGAATTGATATAAAATGTAAAGGTTGTGGACTAGGGGGTGTTATGGAGTAAATTTTTATGGATTTTGATGTGAAATATGAGAGTGAATGAATGGAGTTGAACGATGGAGATTTGTGTGGTATATATAGGTCCCACGAAATAAATAGATGTGATTGGTTTGATCAAAATTGAAAATAATTAAAATTTATAAAAATTTGTTAAAATTTATAAACTAAGTGCCTGTTAGCAAACACATCTAAATACATTTTAATGTGTTCTTTTTAAATTTCAAATTTGGTCAAATAAATTACATTTATATATCTCTCCACTCATTAAATCTCCACCATTCAACTCCACTCATTATCTCTCTTCCTAATGATAAAAATACATTAAAATTTATTTGCTAATACCCTCTAACACATATGTGAAATTTACCCCATAATTTTCTAGGAAAAAAATTTAATACTCTTAGAGTAGCAATCATTTGGTCCTCTATGTCAATGAGAACTGGTCCACTTACACATACATGATCACATTATTTATTAAATAGTGATCCTCTATATGCAGGTGGACAACCTTCATTGGTTTGGAATACCAAATTAAATACTCCATGAGTACTTAAGGGGCCGTTCTGTTTGTTTTGTATTTTCTGTTTTCATTTTCGAAAATGTTTTGGTGTTTTCTATTTTCAATTTTTGTTTTGAGAAAATTGAAAATGTGTTTGGTTTGTTGTTTTGAAAAATTATTTTTGAGAAGGGAAAATAGAAAATGTGTTTGGTTTATATTTTTAGAAAAATACAATTTCGTATAATAAAATTTACAAAAGGGTCCTCAAACTTTTCCAAAATTTCAAACAAGCCCTCATCTTCACCTACCCTACCCCAACCCCATCCCCCTGCAACCCCACCGCCGGCAACCACCGGCAGTGGTTCTCCAAGGTGTGATGGTAGTTCTCGAGGTCGGAGAACCACCTGCGAAGGCGGTTCTCCGCCTGCGAGGTGGAGAACCACCTGCGCAGGTGGTTCTCCACCTGCGCGCGGTGGTTCTCAGGTGGAGAACCACCAGATCTGGTGGTCAAACAATCTGATCTGGTGGTTTGATTTTTTCGGCTGTGATCGGGGATTGAAACGTACGAAAAATAAAATTTGGGACTGAAATATAATAAATGTAAAGTTTAAAATCCGAAAACGCGTATTCCTTGTTTTCAACATTTAACACTGAAAACGCCGAAAACGTGAAAAAGACCTTTTCGTGTTTCCTATACAAATGTTGAAAACGTTTTCGAAAATAGATTTTCGAAAAAAATGAACATAACGCGTTTTCAACATTTTGGAAAATAGAAAACAGAAAACGGCAAAGAAAACGATAAAGAAAATGCCCCCTAAAATTTTTTTCATTTCCAGTTTCCTCCATTTTTCTTTCCCTTTTTTGGTCCAATCATATTAGTTTATCAATTTTTGTATATTTTTAATAAAGAAGTGCTATCTACACCCTAATAATTAATTCCTACACCTACATTATTTTTACATCCACATTTTTTTAAATAACTTAAAAATCTACTTATTACACCCACATTTTCCCATATTTGCCCTCCATCCCATTTTCCTAAACATCTACACTCTACACTCACTTTCAAAACCACTGTATATCTCTCTATACCGTCTTCACTGCAAACTCTTCCAATACAAATGCAAACAATGAGAATCCATAACAATGGACAAACATTAGTTAACTTTGTTTATTTAGGCAAATCTAAAGCTTCTCTTCAAATTTAGGAATGATATATAGATAGTTTTGGTGTTCTAGGCGTTAATTTCGATTGAAAATACACGAACTCGGCACTGGTTTGTCGAGCTGCCAGTAAAGGAATCGGCATGTGCTGGCTGACACCCCCTTAAGGGGATCGGGCAGCGTTAGTCGATCCCCATTTTAGGGGCTCGGTCAGCCTTGGCCGAGCCCCCAATAAACCCAATTTTATTTATTTATTATTATTATTTTAATATAATAATTTCGTTTATGCAAAAATGTATTTATATTTAATAATACATTTAACAATAATCACATTTTAACCGCATTAATTAATTATTTATGATAATAATTATTTGTATTTAATATTATTATTAATTATAATGGTTATTTATCCATATTAATAGATTTTATATTTATACATACTATAGAACTAATAATTGTAACTCCAAAAATTATTGTAATCGATATTAATTAAATATAATAACTTTTATACAATGTGTTTTGTTACAATTCTTAGTTATGCAATTAATTGGCTATTATTTCGTGTTGCGATATTGACTTATTGACGTCGAAGACAAGAAGCATGTAACTACATGCTAATATTTTAGCCTCATATATTTGTTTCTCCAATTCTCTAATTATTTTATTTTAAATTAAAATATTATTATTTTTGAAAAAACTTCAATAAATACCAAATATAAACAACAAATTAAATTTTATTACTGTTAAATATGAATAAAGAATTAATAGATGTGATTATTCAATATAAATTAACTATATTATACATTATGAATAACAACGAAAAAGAAGGAAAGAAAAGGAAAAAAAAAGAAATAAACACACGTTCTTGTGGTACTCGGCCATCCAGTACTCAACCAAGGATGGTCGGGTACCACAAAGCCATACTCGGCCAAAGATAGCCGAGATCTAGTTTGCAAGTTCGCCACCTGTTTATAAATTTAAAGGGTATTTTTGTTCGGCAAAAAAAGTGGGTGTATGGGATTAATTTTAGGGGTGTAGATAGTGCAACACTTTTTAATATATATTCTTAACTTTTCAGTACACCCTCTATTAGAAAGTGCGCGATTTAGGGCTTGTTTTTTATACTAAAAAATCCATTAATTTTTCTATCTCATCGTTTTCAACCACTCATATAATTACTTTATGTTTTTAATACATTTTCTTCAATTTTCAACCACTCAATCTACACGAAATTCGAGTAAATAAATTTTATTTTGGATAGAACAAAGTCTTAGCATACAAAAATAGGTGTACCACTATTATCAGATTGAGACATAAAAAATGATTTTTGAATTGTGACTGTGAAATAAAGACAAAACATTTCCTCAAAAAATCAATTACTATCTCATATATCAATATCATTTTCAATCACATATTTCATTGTCACATAATTTTCTCCCTTTTTTCTTTTTTCTGTTTTCCATTTTTTGTCATGCTTCTGACCATAAATTCTGGCAATTCCCATCTTCCATCAAACAAATACCAAGATACTTTTTTTTTTAAGAATTACAAATGCCAAGACACTTTTTTGATACTCGAAATGATCCAGTGCACCCAGATATGCCATAGTTATAGAACTCTCGTATATTTTTCAGTCATATACGATCTCAATTGAGAAAATTAAGATCAAATCTAGAATTAGCATGGAGAGATGAAACTCCAGCAGTTTGGAAAATTTTCCTGTGACGCCATTGGCTACCAGTCAAAGTTTTTGGCTGCCAATCAAAATTTCGATTAAAAATCTTTGACTGGTAGCCAATAGAAATGCTTGAAATTTTTTCGGACTACTGGAATTTCCTCAGGCAGTGCTTATTTTGGATCTGATCTTAATTTTCTCAATAGATGTCATATGTTATCAGAAAATACTTAGGAGTGTCATAACTATGACACACCGAGTGCATTGGATCATTATTGTGTTTAATATAATTTAAACAAATTGTCATACTTAATGATTGCATAGAAATGATATTGAAAAATGAAGGTTCTAAAAAGCGTAAAGCGCGATGAAGCGGCGAACCTATGCTTCACGCTTTTTGCGCTTAAGCGCGCTTTTTGTGCTTTGTCACGCTTTTTCGGCGCTTTTGTGCGTTTTCGTCTAAACTTTTTACTCCACGCTCACGCTTAATGCGCCCTTTATGACGTTTTTTAGAACACTATTTTAAAGTAAATCGAAACAAGTTAGTTTTTAGTGCTCCTTGGATTATATATCGGGAAATTAGTAGTTGTAGCATGCAGTGCAAGATGAGAAATAAAAGCAGTCAATACTCAATACAGGCCTTGTTCTCGTTCCCGAGACGGGAATGTTCCCGATAGAGAGAGGGGCGTGTGGACCCCACCCCCACCCAGCATTCAGGGGGGCTCTTCTCTATCGGGAAAGTTCCCGATGTGGGAACGAGAACAAACTCGTGCTCAATACCAGTGTTGCCTACGTATTAATTTCAATAAAAAGAAGACAACTATAACATAGAGGGGTTTCTAGATATCACTGCTCTTATGTGTCGTTCATTTTTTTTATTTTTTTTCAATAGAGCTTTTATGTTTTAATGTTTATAAATAAATACCAAACCATCTGCGTTATTGAACTGAAAGTAACTAATATTAACGAAAGTAACAATACATTACGGTTGTGTTTGATAGGATTCCAGAAAAGGGAATTCCATGAAAATGAATTCCGGGAAAGCGGATTCCCACATCTTTCTTGGAGTGAGTTTTCTAGGAAAACTATTGTTTTTGTGATTTAAGCACTTGTACCTGGAAAATGATTTCCAAGAAAACATTTACCATCAAACACCAAAGTTGGAAAATGATTTCCTTGATTTGACATTTTCCTGAAAAATATTTACCAATCAAACACACCCTACATTCACTAGTCAAACTGATATTACAACTTGCAAAAAGACGACCTACATTAACACGCTATGTCCTCAATTATCCAACACATTTGGCGCGTGTTAGTGTATGTGTAAAAATATATTTTTATAAA
Organism: Jasminum sambac; assembly: GCA_018223645.1. Lineage (NCBI taxonomy): Eukaryota > Viridiplantae > Streptophyta > Magnoliopsida > Lamiales > Oleaceae > Jasminum > Jasminum sambac. The sequence continues at coordinate 36,480,196 of CP073646.1, forward strand.
TTCTGATGTGGTATATGAGAGAGAATGAGTGGAGTTAAATGACGGTGATTTGTGTAGTACAAGTAAATCTCACGAGATATGTGGATGTGAAATAAACGAGAAAATGAGTGGAGTTGAAAATAATGTATAAAATATGTAAAAATGTGTACAAATGAGTAAGCTAACACGCGCTGAATTTATCCAAATTTGAAATAGAATCTGTCAAACTAATCGCATCCACTTATCTCGTAGGATCGACACGCACTATACAAATCTCCACCTCTAATCACAAATTCAAATTCTATTTTGAATTCAAATTTGTTGGCTAAGATCCCTTTATATCACCAACATGGTAAGAGCAACATTAACGAAAACAAAAAAAAATTACATTATCAAAAAACAGAAAACAAATGTATTAATGATAACTATAAATAACGAGATACATTTGCTTGCAGCATGTTACTCAAGAAAACAGAGAGACCAAACAACCCACACAATATCTTTGAGCGCAATGCAGCAAAGAAGGACGCTTCATAGGGCATACTCGCGCATCCAAACATGTTTTCCATTCATGCTGTAAACTTTGCTTTCTCAGTGCCATCAAGAATTTGAGGAATTGATGAAGTTCTAACGAACACATCTAGCCTAGCTATGGCATAAGTGGTTTCTCATAAGGCCTCACTTGTTGCACCAGGGAGGACTCGATACAATTCAAGACAGTTGCGAAAAAATGGCCAACCTTAAATCAATAAACAAAATCCTTCTCAAAATGTAGAATACAAAATATAAAATTCTCACAACCAATTCATGATGCAATAGTGCCTCTATTTGCACAAATGCACAATAATAACTTGTTTTTCTTTCCCTTTTTTGTGTTTTTGTTTTCCTTTTAGGAAAATGGACAATTCAACCTTATTTTCTAGTTAATAGCCTGTTTGATACATTTATTTTTTCAGAAAAATATTTTTTGATTTTTTGTCACGCAATCCAATTTTCCAGGCAATTGAAAAATACACAGTTACTAAATTCCATGGAAAATATTACCAATCAAACATCAAACATAAAAAAGTAGGAAAATGATATTATTTTCCAGGTTAAAAATTGATGCAATCAAGCACCTATAATTACCAATTCCTTGGAAAACAAATTTCCTGGAATTCTATTATTTGGAATTCGTTTTCTTTCCAATCAAATTCCACTTTTATAATGAAACACACCCTAAGTTCAAAGCATTACCTCAAAACTAAATTTTATTATTGAAGGTCTTGGATGTGCTTCATTTTTACAAGAATCATCTCATCTTGGATCTAGAAATCAAAGATACTAAAACATCACTAATGATCTTCTACCAACAAGTTGTGGTACCTTACGGTGCGAACTTTTTCACGCGTGTCACCCTCCCCTGATTGAGGGGTCCACATCCATGTTCGATCAATACTAATGTTCTACATGGTAAGTTGCCACCTTGGATTGAAACGGAAGCGACTAAAACATAAGTCTTAAGCTATTCATCAATTTTAGCAAAGAAAGAAAATAGGCATGGATGATACAGTATACATCAATTTTTAAAGCTTTGGCATGTCATATGCAACACAAATCCATGCCAATTAGTTGCAACAATTACCATCTTACTGAGTGGTCAAAACCACCTGCAATGATGGTTTCGCTTGGGTTCTTTTGCCAAGGTGGCTGAACAGCCTTAACACTCGGATTGAACACACAAAAAAAAAAAGAATAAAAAAGGATAAAATTGGAATGGATTTATTTGGATGGGTGTATTCAATAAAATTGGGGGTGCATTTAGCCCCACTCTATTAACATAATAATAACACCCAAGCAAAATTGACACAATAATTCAAACGAGGAAGAAGATCAATTTAGAAAATTTCTTTACCAAAAACAAAGCAGAAAGAGAAAGTATCTCAGTGTATTATACTTTTAGCAATTACTGTCGAAAATTGCAGCAATTGCTATCGAAAATGATAGCGATAATTTTTTTTATAATTATTTTTAACGTTGTTCAACCATTGTTTGCCGAACCAAAAAATAAAAAAAAAAATGGTGAAATGGAAAGGGGATTTGTTTGGGGGTGTGTAAAATAAAATTGGGGGTACATTTAACTCCACCCATTTATTATTATTATTATTATTATTATTATTATTATTTTGAATAGGTTTCCATTAAATTACTTCTTTAGTTTACTTATCTATATGATTAACATCTATGGCTTCACCCTCTCTCTATGAAATCTAGATATAATTCTCATCGCCGCTGGTGAGCCTCCGTCAACTGTTGAGGCCTCTCACCAACTTTCTCTCTCTAGTCGAACGTTCTAGAACGCTCTGGAAGGGATGATTTTTTGCATTTTTGGGTATGAAATCACCGATTTGCATCTCTCTCTTTATTTTTTTCGCAAAAGAAGTGGTTTGTCCATATTGCTATGGGTTTTTCTTTGTGTTTTTGTGATTTTCATCGTCTTGTTACGCCATTCGGTTTTTCATCGTTTTGTGCGGTGTTGTTTGTTCGTGATTTAGACCTGGTACATCAACTTCAATCATCATTGATTCAATCAAAATCTAGGTGTCAACGTTGCAAATCCGGAGGCATAGGTATTCCTATCACTTTAGAGTTTTTACATTTGTAGGTATTTTACCGTTTTATGCTATTTACTTGGGTGTTATGAGTTTATTCGCAGATTCATCTTTTTATTTTTACCGGGGTTGAATTTGTGTTGCTTCCATATATTTTGCCAATTTGAATGAATGAATAGTATGTTTAAAAAAAAAGAACAAAACACCTATGGAGTACATCTCTCTTTTTTTCTTTTTGTTTTTGAATAAATTGGAGATGGTCTTAGGGTTCCGTGAGGGATTATTTTAAGGAAGTGGCTAAATGCACCAAGTAAATTACTTCATACACCCATTTTATTTCCAGTTTCCAAATATACCCCCACTACATTAATTTTTTTTTTGTTCGCTCCATATGGAGTGAACACACAGATGTGTGTTCGCTCCACATGGGGTTGTGTTCGTCCCATATGGAGCCAACACACATTTGTGTGTTCGCTCCGCATGGAGTGAACACAATTAAAAATAAAAAAAAGAAAACAGAAAGGAAGAATGATTGGTAAAAAAATTTTGTTATCATTTTTTGCAATTACTTTAACGAATAGTTTTAAAATTTCTTTTAGTTTTTTGTGACAATAAATTTTTTTTAAAATACTTGTATCCAACACTATCTGGATAAAGTAATTTTTAAAAATTTTTTGCTACCACTTTGATGATTAATTTCGAATTTTTTTAATGACAAAGTAATTGGCTTTATTTAGTTAGCATTGAATACAATTATTAAAAAATTCAAGTTTCTTACTGCTACTTTATCGACTAATTTCGAAATTTCTTTAAATTTTTGCAATCACTTGACGATGAATTTCAAAATTTTTTTATGATACAATAATTAATTTTATCTGATTAATATTAAATATAATTATTAAAAAAAACTTTGAGTGATTGTAAAAAATTTTAACAAAAAATGATACTAACAATTTTTTATCTGTAATACTTTATTTCTTTTTTTAATTTTTTAAAATTATGTGGTGTTCGCCCCAAATAATCCTTTTTTTTAAAAAATGGGGCGAACACCCAGACGGGCATTCACCCCAAATGGGGCCAACAACACCCAAAAGGGTGTTCGCCCCAAATACACCCTTTTGGGGGTTCGCCCCCACATGGGGCGAACCCTGCGCAATGCTAACAATTTTTTTTTTTTTTTTTTTTTGTGGGTTAAAGCAGGCGCATAATTGGAAAATAAGAAAATAATGGGTGTATAAAGTAAAATATCGGGTGCATTTTGCCAGACCCTTAATTTAAATTGGTTATCATTAATTAATTAACATTTTTTTTGACGCATTAGTTTAATTACTAATTATTACTGTTAATTAACCCGTAGAAATTTTGCCGTTGGGTTGGATTACGCGGCGGTGCTTCCTTCCAGGTAGCGTTGTTACAGGAAAATATCGATCGACATTTACTATATTCTCCAATACATCGTTGAATTTCATTGGCTGTGAAGGTTCCCATGTGTGTGTGAGTGAAGAGCTTGTTAGTCTGTGGCACTCCCGTTACATGTTCGATAAAATTTCTCTGAGATTTCCTGCTTAAACGCAGGTACTCGATCTCTAGTTAAGTTTTGACATGAGTATTCGAAACCTCCAAGCAACTTCACCCTGGAATGAATTTCTCAAGCGTTGCGGAATTCAGGCTGCGTCGTCTCAAATCTTCAGTATGGCATTCTTCTGCTTTGTTTCTTTCCATTCTTGCTTTGTTTGTTGGATCTACTTGATTGCTTGGGGGATAAGGGAAGCTGAACTTGTCTGAGTAATGGAAATTCAATTTGTTTCAGGGCCCCAAAGGTTATCAGTGAGGAGCGGGGTTCGCTTTCGGCCCTGCATTGACATTCACAAGGTTCATTCAAATGCCACAAATTTTGTTTCCTGGTTTAGTGAATTAATTTGCTTGAAATAGTCAACTATATGAAGTGATTTCAGTAAGATTCTTGTTTTCGCAATGCTTGATATCATTAAACAATGATTCCAAGCTTCTCAGTGGAGGGAGAAATACTCAACTGGTCACTTATGGCTTTCTTTACCAGTGAAATTATAGGTCAATGGTGTTTTGTATTAAAGTCAGATGGTTCAAACTTTGGCTGAAAGCTAAAGTACTAGTTACAGATGGATATGGTGAAGTCTTTCTTCATATTGCAGGGGAAGGTAAAGCAAATTGTTGGGTCCACTCTTAAGGATTCCAAAGAGGGAGATTCAAGTCTTATCACTAACTATGAATCTGACAAATCGGCTGTCGAATATGCAAAACTATACAAAGATGATCAGCTAACAGGTGGTCATGTAATCATGCTTGGAGCTGATCCATTGAGCAAATCAGCAGCCATTGAAGCATTACATGCCTATCCTGGTAAGTCCGGATGTGCTGTATTTTCCAATTTTCCAATATGTTCATCTATTATCCTCTGATGCACACTCTTTTCCAATGCATCATCAGTATGTTTGTTGTTTCAAAATGCTTTACAGAATACAACCAAAATGAAAAACGTTTGTTGAAAAATCATTTTATTTGTATCCTGTGATTGTTAATCTTGAGATGTAATTTGAGATTGACCCACATGCCACAAGATTTTAAGATTACAGGGTCTTCATGAGACCTTTGCAATACTTTCAAGGATTTTCGGAACAGGACATATATTTTATGATCTTTCTCATATGCATATGTTACAAATAAGTTGATTTGCATTTGAGGCTACTCACATTACTCGGTTTTCTGAAAGAAAAGAAGAAAGAAAGAAAGAAATTTGCATAGAACTTCTTTTTGTAATACTTATTAATAATGAAGCCTCTCCTTTTAAAAAACAAAAAAAATTTATTGTTATTTTATTGTTTTTTGTGTAACATTTTGAATTCTCATTGCCAAAATTCTACTGTACTTTCAGTTAGAATCTTGACATCTTTCAATTTATCTCAGGAATGTCAGTGTTAGGTTTTTCTGTTGTTGCTTTGTTGGTTTATAGGAATTTTTGCTTATCAACGTCCTTACTTTCATAGAAATTCTACTGGTAAATATATTATGACCAATAGATATCCTAGGTACTCCAAAATGCATGCGATCATGATGCTTTCGGGCAATGACGGAGCTAGGATTAGAATCTTGGGGGGACTGCCATCAGGGACGAAGCCAGAGATTGCCACTGCACTGGCTGATTTGGGGGTTTAGGGGCAGCACCCCGAAATTTTTTTTTTAAGGAATACTTTTTTTTCTTGATAAGTAATTCCATGATAAAATGTCAAAGTTAGGTTCAAATGCTTTATTTTTGCAAAATATTATCTAAAATAACAACCTTCTAGATTGATTGTGCAAAATATAAGCAAACTAAATGAAATTACAATTTCATTTGATTGCTTTAGTATATGCTGATTTTAATTGATTATTTTTTAAATTGGTTTTGTCTTCTAGTGCGTCGTTGGACCTATGAAAAAGTTGAACTAAGTGGTGAATCAAATTGAACTTTAAAATTGAAAATTATTATGTCATATTATTTCTCAAAATCATAATCAATTAAGTTCAAATCATATAAAATATTTAAGACTATTTTTTAGATCACTTGAAGTAATAATTTAATAAATTAAGTATAAAATCTAATAATGTGGGAGAGATCGAGAGAGAGTAATAATCATATAAAATAAATAAATAATAATTGTAATAAGAAAAATAATTAAATATAATAAGAGAAACAATATATATGTATATATATATATATATATATATATCTTAATGAGATACCTAAAGCCTTTTTTTAATAGTATGAGATATCTAAAGCTAAAGTTTTTAAAAGTATATAACCATTTAATATGAGAGAGAGAGAGAAAGTGGAAGAAAGGAGAAAAAGTCAAAAAATTAAGAGAGGGAGAGAGAGAAGGAGAATGGAGGAAAAGTCAAAAACTAAGAGAGAGAGAGAGAGAGAGAGAGAGAGAGAGAGAGAGAGAGAGAGAGAGAGAGAGAGGAAAAAAGACGGAAGCAACACGGAAAAGGCAAAAGAAAAAAGTAGGAAAGGCTAAAAATTTTCGACCTTTGGCGGCAAGGACTGTAAGCTTTAAGGAGCCGCACTTAACCAACTCAGCCAGCAATATTTTGTGACCAATATTGCACAATCTGGTAATTATTTTTTGGTTGCAGTAGGCTGTAGCCTACTGCAACCATATACTAGATCCGTCCCTGCTTTCGGGGATCGATGGTATCCAACTGCACTAAGAAAGCTAACTTCTTGGTTTACATCCAAACTGAAGTGCTCCTCTCAGGTGCCTAGTTAAAAAATTGTTTCTAATAACTTATCTTCATTCTTCAATGCATGGTGACATCTGACACATTAAGCAAAGCTCACTGCTTGTTTTCATCCTAGGCAAAGTGGTCTATCTTGAGGTTCTAAAATCAGTGCATTTTTTTACTGAAGTTGAACTGGAATAAGTGATTCCACATTGTAAGTGATTCCATATTGTACTCCACTAACAGATTATGATGCACAATGTACAGACACTTCAGCTAGCACAGCATCCGTGTCCGCTTGTTGTGTCGAATTCCGCTACTCGTGGGACACTCTACCATAGTAATTTTCTCGCTTTGGCAATTATAACAAATAATTGCTCTTACTTAACAGATTTTAACTTATAAAGTTAATATTAAGTGTAAAACTAAAATCATATTAGATAAATGAAGAATTTTAAAGAATTTAATCAAGGTTTTAACAATTTGTCATGTCAGTTCTTTTTTGAAAAAACGCATGTCAGCGTGTCTGATAGTGCACTTTGATCTTAAGCAAATTGTTTTGAGTTCAAAAATGCTCCATAGTAATTATTTTAGTGCACCTAGATTGTATGGTATTACATCCTTGTCTTTTTGATATTTCAATAACTGCTATTGGGAAGGATTTGAGTGAACTATTATCTTAATCTACCCCTACTGACTTATTTTTGCAATTGTAAACGACTAAACTTCTAGGTGGTTTGCAAGTCGGAGGTGGTGTCAATGCAAGCAATGCTTTGGATTATGTAGATGAAGGAGCAAGCCATGTCATTGTGACATCAGTATGTTCTTATTGACACCCCTTTTCCTCTAACAATTAAGAGTCTTTTAGTCATTGTGTATCTTACATATTGCTAAATTATTGAGATTTCTCAAGTTGCTCCCCTTCCCAAATTTATCCATGAATCAAAGGAGAACAAGAATTGTTGGAGTCAATGCCTAATAATGACATTAATTTCCTGGGACTTGTATTCATGCACCCTAAGATTAGATGGTGAGTTTTAGAATGGGAATAACGTCCCGTGAGCTAATAAAATGTTTCAGAATCTTTTCTTTTATTGTCTAGTCTGAAGAGGTAGAAACTTTTTCCCCTGGCATCATTGCTGAATAACTCAATTATGGGATACAGAGTTTGTTTCCTTTTCTACCGAGTTAAACAAGTCAAATCTATTTTTAAAGTAGGAGAATAATTGTAAGGAAGTACACGGGCACAAGAGTAACCTTAGCCACGTGTTTCAATGGTGAGTAAAAAAAAAAAAGAAGAATTTTTAGTAACTTAGTGAAAAGCATGAAAATCCAAAACTTTTAGCTGCAAGACTTTCAATTAGAACTTGTTGATTGATTTGCAGTATGTGTTCAGCAACGGACAAATAAACTTTGAACGGCTTAAAGAACTTGCTCGAGTTGTTGGAAAACAAAGACTCGTGCTAGATCTCAGTTGCAGAAAGAAGGTATGTTTTTCTTCTTGCGAATGTAATAATTATGATTGACACGAACTTTTTGAATCATTACTTTTCTCCTTTTAGTGCATTTTTTATTTGGCATGTTTATAGGTAGGCAGGCTGGAGTATTGGTATCTATTAGCTAAGCAAATCTGAAATACACGATGTATCTCACTCAATCTACTGTGCCATCCATCATTCTGAATGGTGTTTTGCAGGAAGATAAATATGCAATTGTCACAGATAGATGGCAAAAGTTCAGTGACGTCTACCTCGATGAAAGCATCTTGGATTTTCTTGCAAGTTACTCTGATGAGTTTCTTGTCCATGGAGTCGATGTTGAAGGCAAAAAGTATGTTGTTGACCAAATAATATAAAAATTAACACATTTCTGTACTAATTTGGTTCCACATATACTTGGATATTGTAATACCAAATTTTAAAAATGATTTAACAACTTGGATATTGCAGGCTGGGAATTGATGAAGAGCTTGTGGCATTGCTTGGCAGGCACTCCCCTGTACGTGTTGCTATTGTTAATGTTATTATTGTTTCTGGCAATCTATATCCTCTATCTAAAATATTTCTTTGTTGATACAACTAATCGGTAAATATTCCGTGTTTGGTAGATTCCAGTGACCTATGCAGGTGGTGTTACAGTAATGGCTGATTTAGAGAGGATCAAAGTTGCAGGAATGGAACGCGTCGATGTCACTGTAGGTAGTGCTCTGGATATTTTTGGGGGAAACTTGGCATACAAAGATGTTGTGGCTTGGCACTCTGAGCAAGAAGCCTTTGCAGTTTAAATTTTCAGTGTGCAAATGATAACCTGTAGATGTATAATGTATGAAGAGAGGTTGACTTGTCATGGAATTTGTGTGAAGGTCCCGTTCCTGACTTTGACTTTGGATGATCAAACATATTGCTGATTCTTGACTGTTAATTATCCAAAATAAGTTGGCTCTTTTTTGTTTTTCGAATCTATTATTTTTGGATTTTTGTTCAAATGATTTGAGCTTGTTTGATTTATTATTTTTTTGGGAATTACTTTTTTCCTATAACCTAGTAGCTTGTGCCCCATTAATCAACTTCTTTCATGGATTGGGAAAGACACAACTCTCGCTTAGGTTTTCCACCTTGAACATCTAGGCACCTTGGGTGAAGAACCAATTATGTTTCAAGCGTTTTACTAGGTCTGGGGCATCGGTGATCACATTACTCTTCAGTTTTCCTCACTGAAGTGTACCCATTTGAAGTGGCACATGCTATCGAACTCCTGGACCGCAGGAGGACAAAACTTAAGTTGATGCCGAGGATAATAAAGCCAGTCAACGTCCTCCACATGTTTGGATATAGTGAGGTGGGTAAAGAACTCCAATTCAGGAAGTACTTCTTGACTCTCCTCGAAAAAGGCAGCTTCAGTCTGGCTGCCAATTCAACTTGCAACTTTCAAGTTTCAAAATTGTCCAGAACTCTGACTCTGAAAAACACATATGTTTTCAAATGAATTTATGCGCATTTTCTGCATAATTCTGCATTGGATGCAGTCATAATCACTTAATTGCATATCTATTCCAATTTCTTTCCGGAGAAAAATAATCACCTGCATTAACTTAGTTTACCACTTCAGTTTTGGCAGCTTAAGTCGACTTCTAGGGTACATTGGTGAAGATGGCGTCGTATGGCAACTATGGCTACCATCGAGTATTCAACTGCAGCGATGTCCTACTTAATTCTATCATTTGTGTCATGGGGTTGAAGCCTGATAGCAGGCAAATAACAGGTAAGCATTTCTATCCCTAGCTTTGTAAGATTACATCTGATGAATCGCTGACACTCGACCCATCGAAGAAACGGAGTGCATATCAGATTTTAGATATGTTGGTAGGTGTTTTCTTTTCTTAGTTAATCCATAAATTCTATGAATCACTGGTTAAGATGTCATCAATTTTAATTGGATGCCTATGACATACTTTGTGATAATTGTATTTTTGGGTTTATGGTGGTTAATAGGAAGAAACATATATGTTTAATCGGTTCACTAACTTGTCATCGGTAATTAAAATAGTAGCCAATAGATAAGAAATTAGTTTGTCACATTTTCATTGATAATTTCGAGGTTTCGTAAAAAATGTGAGGAATATGGAGAAAGATGCAATATCATGACATAAATTAACAAGTGGTGAGATTATCTAGTTATCCCTTGTCTCTAAGAAATGTGGTTTATGGAAAGTATTATTGAACCATGACGATATCTTGTGCCAGTGTCCATCAACAATAAACCTATAGTAGTTTCAAAATTTACTCTCGCACAACTCATTTTGTGACAAATTGTTACAGTGCTCTGAATGTGGCAGAACCTGCATTATCTCAATGATTGTGTCTTCCATAACCAAATGAGAGAATCAGGTTTCTGAAATTGAATCTGAACTTTCATGTAAAATAATAATAACTTCTCTGATAATATTTTCTTCTCAGCCCCAGTTGAAGCCGTTTAAATCAAATTGCTTGCAACTTGATGCAGCATTACTTTTGTCATCTATGTTTAGATCCAGTTCTGTTGTAAAGTAAGGCAGTTTAAATTCAGATGTCTTGTTCTGCTTCTCTGGTCTATGAGCATCTTGGTCGAAATATTTAGCCTCAGCTTCTCTGAATCTTTCTTCTGGATAGTTGCCAGTGCCATTCTGTAGTCCTCGCTGAGGTCCAATGACCATTGACAAACTTCTGGAGCTTTCTTCTGTAGCAGATGCTTTTTCAACATTGTCACTTGTTGGCAAAAGAAATCTGCCACTCTGTTTCAGGTCTTGACACAGTCTGAGTTCGGTTTTCTGCAACCTTAGTTCATTCTCTTTATTCCTCGGCTCAAGAGGTTCTCCAAAATTCAAAGTTCTCAATCCTATATGGTTATTATACAATTCTTGGTCCCTCAGAGACCCATCACAGGAGGTTAAGCAGCTGTCTGTTGAACAATCTGTTGGCTGTGTTGTTTTTATTTGCTGTAGGCACAAATCTGATAGTTCTTTCATCCCAGAAAATGCAGAATTCAGGCATTGGGTGGACACTTTAGACACCAAATCAGATAACTGAACCTTGGCTGCCTCCAAACCAATCGTCCCTAAGTTTTGTGTTCCAAGGGTTTCCTCAGCTTTCTCCAGTACGGACTGTAAATATTTACCTTGGGCCTCGATCCGTAGCTGTAAATGGCGTTGTACCTACACATAAAAGAGTAAACCCTGTTTTCAATTCTGCATGGAAAGAAATCTGAACCTTGCTTTGTCTCTCTAACTATTTACATATTCAACACATTGTTGTAAATATGAGGAAATTTGGACTACCAATGAAAGCTGCTTTACTCTTTTCTTACCTCCAGCTGCTCATGTAGCCTTCTTTGCACTTCAATTTGCATTTGTATTGCCTCGCTCAAGGGTAAATTTCTTAAAATAAGATATTCAATACAACAGGGTTAATTGGTTATTTATCAAATCAATGATGTTAATCAACATAGGAAGAACATGCAATATAAAGTTCCATTCTTACTTATTTGGCTGGGCTGTCATGCTTGGACTACTCACGTGAGTTCCATTTGCCTCGGATATTCTATCTCCCATGGCTGTAACCATTTTCAAAATGAATCAACATAATTACTCACTAAAATGTATAGGGGTGTAAATTTCTTGGATATTATTTGATCTATTACCTGTTTTATTGCTCCCACTGTTAGCTTGTCCATGGAGATTCTTGCTGAGCCTGTATTTCTGCCATCCCAAATGAAAAATTTTAGACTACAATTTATCTGTTTATATTAACCCTTGATGCATATATGCATATACTAAAATGAACAAGTACATGCGTACCACCATATGCAATATTTTTTGTTTCTTATCAAAAAAAAAAAAAATGATAATCAATTACACCTTATTTCTAACCAACTTTTGGGTTGCTGCATAATCCTTTACCTGCATAGGAATGCAATTAGACTTGTAGAAATCCTACATGCCATGTTAGTTTTGATCTGCTCCTGGCTTATTCAATGGAGATTGAATTACTCTTTATGAGGAGTCGGCACATGTCCTAACTACCTAATCTTCCTGAGTTCCTTCCCTTGTTTTATCTGAAACCAATGCTACCTTTACTTAATGGCATTAATGATTTACCTGAAGGTGACTCTTTAGGTGGTACAATGTTAAACCTTGAATCCCCATAAGCTTCAGCACTGATTTTGGAGTAGCTTCTGAAGCAAAGGAAATGTATTAATCAGCTAAATAAAATCACCAGATTACTTTATTGGTGGTTCGTGTACATGGTACCAGGCATGAACTTACTGTCGGCTCCCCCTAGTTGATTAACTGCTTCTATGAACCGCCTATGAAGGTCTGGAGTCCATTTCAGTCTTGGCTTAGCATCAGTTGAAAGTACAAGTCCAGAATCTCCATTTCCATTTCCGCCTTGAAGAAATAATTGCCTTTCAGAAGGAATGGACAATCTTGATGTGGGGTGGATGCTTTTTCCTTGGTGGTGATGATGATACATCTAGTTAGTTGTCTTCAATAAGACGTTCAAAATAACACTATATGGGAACAATCTATGTGGACCCTTGAAATTGAAATACAATTTTGCTATATCAATGCAGTGATCTTTGCGTTCCTGATATTTGGTGAAAGAAAACTGTCTACTACTGCTCTTATCTGTATGTTTTGTTTGCCCTATTTTCTGGTACTAAGGGATGTCTTATAACCCGATAAGGAGAGAGAGGTGGGGTACATGGGAAGCATAGAATCTTGAACAGGGCCAGCAGAACATCAGATACGATTCAATCTTCATGCGACACGAAACGAGATCGTGACCTTCCAGTTTTACACATTTGTGGGTCTGTTCTGCAAATTCTCTTTCTATTCTCAGGCAGCAGCACTAGGTACCCATTTAAAATTCCTCTGAACTACTGTGTTATTGAAAAACTTGACACCTTAGGTCCAATACAAGAATAGATCCACTGTAGACTTTATTTCCTGTGCATTCATATTTCATATCCATCATCAGAAAAGCTTGGAACCTTATTCGCGAATTAATAAAGAAATTTTATTCTGATGTGATTGGAGGAATCCACTATCTATAATGTGCTGAAACCTTGAAAGCCAATTTTCACGAGGAAGATCCTGTTGACTGGACGCTTACATGGAAAAAAGGTGGGAAATTGGTGAACATATACTTACTTGGGAGAGCTAAAAAGCCAGGTTTAATTAATTAATACGTGCACTTTCTTTTGCCCTTTTTTTTCCCAATTTTTATTTAATGCTTGTTTTGAAAGCTGTTTTTGTTGGAAAATCTTAGGATATTGGGTCTAACTCCTCCTAACAAAACCGGCTTGTTAGGGGAGGTTTACCCTCACCTTGTATATTGGATTTTATATATTTGATTACCCGATGTGGGATTCTAACACGCTCCCTCACGCACAGCGTGGAATATGACACACAACTGTGGAAATACATATTGGCGGTACCCAACATCATAACTGAGCCTGACTCTGATATCATCTTAGGATATTGGGTCTAATTCCTCCTAACAAAACCGGCTTGTTAGAGGAGGTTTACCCTCACCTTATATATTGGATTTTATATATTTGATTACCCGATGTGGGATTCTAACAGAAAAAATAAAATAAAATAATGTTTATGAACACTTTGTTCTGTCCACTTTGATTCCACTATTTTCATTAGACCAACGGGTACTACTGCTTTTCAACTACTTATTTCTATATGTTTTTCAAACAAAAATGTGATACACTTTAATTTAGTTGCAGCGTTGGTGTTTATTGACAGTGCACAAGTTTGACTACCTGCTATTTTTTAGAAACAATTGTTTGACCACAGAAAATTTTAAGAACCACTTTTGACAAACACTCATTCCTCTAAATCACTTCTCTAACGTTACTTCTGTTCATTTACACCTTGCAAACATGCTCTAAATAGGTGCAATGTATGGAATGTCCTCTGCTTTTAATTTTTGGATGGAAGATATGCCAGCGATCCACAATGCATAGACTTGCCTCCAATTTTCCCATGCCCTGTTTACCTTTTACTGCCCTTCATACACACCCACATGTGTTTACCTTTTACTGCCCTTCATACACGGCTACATCCTCAAATAAAAGTGGGACAAATATTTTTCAATACATCGTGTAGATTCTTTCTGGAACTGAGGGGTTTTATTCATGGAAAGTGGACACCTTCTGTATGCTTCTGTTATTTCTGGGGTATCTCAACTTTACACGCTGTGAATGCCCATACATACCTAGTTGATCTTCAAGGCATGGTAAGTAGAGTCCTACATAATTCTCAGGCAAAATTTTAGCATTTATAATTTGATATACTTTGTTAGATATCATTTTGATTATTTTTAGACAAACTTTGAGTATTAATCAATGTCTAACATGTTTTGTGATCCATATAAGGGGTGTTTGAAGTCCTGGAGAGGCATAATGAATATATTCCTCTCTGTTTCACTTCCGAAAGTTTAGTACTTATTCTGCAAAGTATTAAAGAGAGGAGAGAGGTCCCAGTCAGACCTTTTAAATTCTTCAAAAAGAAGTTGGTTCCCAATTCCTTGGGACCCTTGCAAAAGAAAATAGGTGATTGTACTTGTCTCATGTCTCTGTGCTTTCATATGAGAAAACACCTGTCAAATCACAACCCGAAGATGACCACTTGCTTTCTCTTGACCTGAGCTTAATAGGCCAGAGAGATACTTGGACATGAATCTACTATTCAAATGATAATTTCTCACTTGTGATTTTACATTTTCTAATATTTTGGGGTTAATGGGTTTTATGAACTTGTATATATGTATGAAATACAATGAATCTCCTGTGAAATTGTCATCTATATGAAAGGGATTTGTTGATTTTATTAAGATCCTTTTTTGTCTGCTTCTTTTTATGAATATTTAATATTTGAAGAGAATACGTGATTAAAACTTGTTAAAAGAAATGTGTCCCATAGAAATGTATGGTTGTAAATGAATTTGGTGAAAAGTAGATTAGAAGGCAGTTGGTTAAAACAAGCACTAACATGGATGTGTGCATGACACAAGTCTATATGCTTGCAAGCATCATACTCCACTGATTATCTTTCCTTCATCGCATAGCCATGATTACTCAACGAATCTATATCAATGGTATACATAAATCTTATTTTGAAGCTTCGATTTAAGAATTATGCTTCAATGCACATATATAGTCAAACATTCAACAGTATTAACCACTACAAGAGAATAAATTCACCTAAAACAAATATTCATTTTTTTCCAACTCATTTGTAATCCTGTACAATGATGACTTAACCTGGTGAATGAAAAAGACAACTATTGACTTTTAATGCCTAATTTATAAAAGATGACTAAGAAAATATGAGACCTATCATTTCTGTACAAATTATTTGTGATCTGATAAAAGGAAAATTCTTCTTCCCCCTTCAACAATATCCGTGAATTAGTTCCATCAAGCTTTTGAGAGAGAGATTATTTGATTCTGATATTTTAAGAGATTTTATGCAGTTTGGAGGAATCTATGGGATCCTTTATGTAAAGTGTTAAAAGCAGAATTCCTCAATAGTTTCTCAGGCAAATGGATGGGACTGAATTGTGGATGGAAAATGAAATTGGTGCTTCTCAAGCTGCACCATCAAATGCATCGTGAAAACTAGATAGTACATCATCGTATCATCTGTAAGTACATTGAGATTGAGGATCCAGTACAACTTTTTTAAGTTTCTTCTGCTGCTGCTACATTGTTTGGATAAAGAAATAAACTGTATGCTAGGACACATAAATGTAGACAGACAAATGCATATTGCAAAATACTCTCTTTTCGTTTCTTTGTTGGAGCTTTTTGAAATAAATGAGTTTTCGCTCAGGAATAAATAATTTAAATTTTTGTCTTACATCAAAAGCTAGAACTGAGAATCAATAATACATGTAAAAATTAATTAGTTATTCTTGGAATAGGAAGTGATTAGAATTTAAGGGCATGTTTGATAGAGATTATAAAACAATGACTTTTGGATGGGCGATTGAGAAGTAAAGAAAAGAGTTTAAAAAATATAAAATTTGTCAAATCAATGTAATAATGGAAAATGATGGTAGAGTAACTAACAAATTAATTTTCTATACATTTTCTATGAATAAAAAATAAAAATAAAAATCTTTTATGTTTTATGATGGGTGGTCTTATGTGGTTTGAGGTTGATTAGCACTAACTAGTTACCGAAGTCTTGCATTTTTTTCGTCTTGTGGTGATACATAGAGCTTTTGACTACTAATGTGCCACTATACAACCATATATGAAATAAATACTTTTCATCTTCAATTTCAAGTCTCTTTGCCGGACCCATTTATCTTTCTAGTAATGGTACATTTACTACCACTTAACTTGCCTTTCCTTGATGTTGCCATAAAGCCATAACTGTAGTTCGTTTTTAGATAATACAGTGTCTATTAGCTTTCATCATTGCATTCAGTAGTTTTATTGTCTTTACATGCTATCTATGTACAATATGTGTTTTTTCATTCTTTCTTGTACTTGTATAAGTCTTGTCCATCATGTTATGTTCTAGTGTAATTCGATAGGATAATTGAAGAATCTGACAGCATTTGAGAATCAATTTGGGTTGAATTCAATCATTAACTATAATTAGTGCAGAGTGCTGATTGGTTACACCTTGTTGACCCTTCATTATCGTATTGGACTATTGGCTAAAAAAAAAAAAATGGTATTCGAAATTGAAAGTGTGTGCGTGTGGAGAAAAGTGAGATTCTGAGGCATGGAATTTTAGAATCTTACTCAAAGTAAAGGCTACTAGAAGTATTCTCAAGGCAAGAATTTTGTAATTCTTGTTATTGAAGGCCGCATAAAATGGATTCCCACCTTCCATTGCATTCTTTATTCTCAAGCATATTACAGTTTAGGATGCTTCTCATCATGCATAATCATGATAATCAATTCTTGCTTTTCTTAATTATAAGTACTGCCATGTTTGCCTTTTCATTTTTTCCTTCGTTATACCAGTCTTTTACTTGCTGTGAACTTTTAATACTTTCTTTGCTAGAATCTTTGTGTTTCAATCAGGTCATTCTGCTTTGGTGACAATTATTGTTTCTACAAAAAAATAAGTAAAAGATCAATAAATTATCTATGTGAAAAACCTTTATGTATCTGCTTCTCATATTGTGCCTTCATTAAATATTGGTATAGGTAGTTTTGATCACCTACCCACATGTGGGTAGGTTAAAATACCCACAAGTTGATGTTGCAGTTTATAAATTGTTCGGATTAGCATGTAGGCCACACTCTAGACCAATAACAAACTGTCAAATTATTATGTGGGTACTTTAATCTACCCACATGTGAGTAGATGATCAAAACTAGTGGTATAGGTCAACTTGAATAAGGCCTTTCATTGAGCAAAACTCCAAGTACCGTGTCCAACATGCATCACAGGCTGAATGCAGGTCATCTACAATGCAGTCGTTTTTATCAATCCCTGTTCGGGGTCTGAGACCCTGCGGTCCGGTTCATTTGTAAAGTTGAGGCTTGGTAGCTATTCTCAGATTTGCAAGTGTAACTGAATTCATTACAATCCTAATTAATTACAACTCCAATAAAACCTGTAACAATTGTAAAGAATTTGGCTACAATTGTAATGGTATTTGGGCTGACCGACGGAGCACCTGATTTGTGCAAGTCTCTCAATTTGACATTATTTTTTTAAAGTCAACCATTAAAAGTATTATTTACAGTATTTTTCCTCTAAAAATTAAGGCTGGACCATTTTTTTTTTTTTTTTTTTGAGGAGTCTTGATTATCGGAGGCCCATACCTTCTAACGGATAATGGTTATAAAATGGCCCAAAAGTCTAATCCGTTGAATCGGTAAACCAACTTAGCCCCCGTTAGTGTATGTGTATTTATGAGTTTTGATGTGAAATATGAGAGAGAATGAGTGGGATTGAGTGGTGGAGATTTATATAGTACAGTGGGTCCCAGAAAATATGTGGATGTAATTGGTTTGACTTTTGATGTGAATGTGTTAAAATGTGTAAAAATTTGTTAAAAGTTGTAAAAGAACGGACTGTAATCTTGAAACTTTTGTTTGTCGACTTTCATCGGTACATGGTGTATATCGTATCATAATTCATAATGCACTTATGTTCTTTCAATTTTATGTCTAATATGATTTTCAGTCGTTACAGTCAACATGTTTGTTGAAGCCTACGTGTTTGTTATATTGAAATGGCCATTGTGACTACATAAATTAAAATTATTTACATGCTAGTAGAGGTGTAGACATTTGTGTTGACTTGAGTCCGAGTAATGTAGTCCAACCCAGTATGCATTGGCGCTGTTGTTGTCGAGCCCATACGCTAGCCCAATTCGGATATTTTAGTCCAATTCACCTACTTCTGCATTCTTTGTGCCCCTCCCCATCATAAAAAGTGGTGAGTGTGAGGTCCATTTACTGTTGTTACTTTTTTCTTTTTTAACTCATTTTTATTTATCTATTTTTTTATGAGAACTACTTTTCAATTATATATTCATCACAAGTAATAATTGAATAAAAAGCTGATCATGGAAAGAAGTTGCTAAAATGTATTTGGACTTATTTGAACTTTTTTCAAGTTTAAAACTCACTTTTATCAGATTTCAATATTAATTGGCATTCAAAATCAATATTCATTATTGTCTCCACATTTTGTAATTTTTCCCAAATACTTGAATTAAAATGTAATTTTTTTATAAAATAAAAATTTGAACCTTAGAGCTAGAGGGGAGCATGTGGTGGCAATTGCTTTACAATATTTTCATTTCTCATTTTGTTTTAGATGTAAACGTTGAAATTTCATTAATATATATAGATATACATGGAATTTGCTCCCGCAATTTTTTTTCGCCCAACAAAATTAAGGTTTTGGCTCCACTACTGCTTGAATGTCACACATTTACACTTTAAAGTAGTTCAATCTTAGACTCTTATTTTTGAATTAGAAATTTGGATTTATCAATTTTGTCAAATTTCCCAACAAAAAAAGGTAAAAAATAAAAAAAAAAAAATTTGAATGTTCTGTAAAACTTTTAGAATAATAAAATTTTCTCTCTCATTTTCAATCACATGCCTTATGAAAAAAATACGTTATTTTATATTTATGGATAACTTCCTTTAATAATAATAATAATAATAATAATAATAATAATAATAATAATCACGAGCGAAGTAAATTTTTCTCCCCGACTGGTATAAAAAGAATCGTGAGTGTCTGTCGTTCCGTTTTCATCTCTCTCTCGATCTCTTCCTTCTTCTCCTCCCCTCCTCTCATCCTTCTCCTCCTCCTCCTCCACCGCCGCCCCGCCACCATTGCCAATTTCGCTCGATCCACCGGCGAAGAACGGTATACTAGTAATATATTATGATGAAATTATTATTTTATCATTAACTTTTACGAATAAACAGAACAAAGATAATCTTTATTTTAGTTTGGTGCTTCAACTGTATTACCTGTCCCATTTATAGCCACAGTCAGTGAATCACTGCTCAAAACGCTTCAAGTCCAACCGGAAATTAACAAATCCATAACTACCTGCACCGCCAAAACCATCCCCTCAGCCGTATTCTAACCGGAAAATGATGGCCGGAGCATTGAATTATACCCCTCCTCCGATTTTCAGGCCACTTTCTGCCCGTCAATTTCCCACCAAAAGAGTATTTTTCGTACAATCATCGGCAAATTCTTCAGAAACTCCTGTAGCTTCTACCTCCGTGAGCATCAAAGAGGAACCGGGTTCGGGTTTTCCGGTGTCGCCACCTCCGAACTTCAAGCCTCCGAAGCCCAAGCCCTTTTCAGTCCGGCCCGATAAGGTGTTGGATATTTTGGGGGCTTCTCTTGCCCTAGTTTTTCGTCTTACTACCAGTGTTCTTGTCTCTGGGTATGCTTTCACTGCGTTTTTTTCCTTACAACAATTAATTTTAAATTGTATTTATTTACAGTTTTCTATGAAATATAAATGCATAAATGGAGGGAAAATGTACAAATAGATATGGGCAAGGGTTAAGTAAACTAGGTAATTGAAGACAGTATGGAGAAATAATATAATAATGTTAAAACTATGGTATGATTTGGATAAATATTGTGTGTGTGAAGAATGTCAATCGAAAAAGGGGAGTTCAACTTTTGTGAACTGTAGATTTTGAGGCTTCCTAGGTATGATGTTTCTAGAATTCTTGTTCTTCTTAATTTTTGAATTCATGTACTGCAGGTATTCGGCATCTTTAGTACCCAAGAATGAGATTCCACCTGAAGATTATGCCCTTGAATTTGCAGGTAACAGCAAAATATCTGTTTTTAATCTCCATATCTCACACAACTTTATCTGCGCCATATTATTACAACGCTGGAAACATCATGGATGTTGTCTAAAGAAAATCATTTGAGGTCAAAATTTGAGAATCTTGTCTTTTGGATCAATTACATGATTGAATTGATTTTGTCATAAATTGATTGCACTTAATATGCTGATGTTAGGAGTAGCTTCTTAGTAGCTCTATTTCTGTACAGGTTATAAATTGAAAGAGACTTCTAAGTTAGGTCCACGCCCGGAGAAGCCAATTGAGATATATGAGTTTGAAAGGTTTTTTCAAATCTCTTCTTCTGTTCTTCGACCTAGTACTTGTATAATACCTAGTGCGGTTAATTTAAAATCAGGCTTTTATGAACTTTTATTTTCCTTAATATTTTAATGTGGGACTTCTTGAGTGAATCCTAAGATTCATATGTTGCTCTTTTCAAATATGGATTATCATGGAACGTGTGGAACTTTCTTCAGCTGCCCCTTTTGTCGGAAGGTAATGCTAGCAAAATTTTAGATCCTTTCTTCCTTCGCTTGAGAAATTCTTTCTAGCTAGGTGTCACATACATAATTTTCCATAAAATGAGAACAATGGACATTAAATTAGTGTGTTTTATATTGCTTTTGTTTGGGTAAACTTCTTTCCCTGAAAGTTACATTTTAGTTTGATTTAGGTGAACTTTTTTTCTTGAAAGTTACTTTTTAGTTTGAATACTTGACGGGATTGAAAAATGTGTGAATAACATTAGTTGTTGAAAATTAACCTTTGACTTTAACTGTGTAGTAGAACTGAAAAACATATGGAATGACGTTTAAAAACGTATGGAATGATGTTTTTCTTGGAAAAATATCGGTCTTATTTTGGGCATGAATAGGATCTCACTGACCTTTTGTGCTCTCGTTTGTGCACGTGGTATTGTTTAGTTGCAGCATCTAATAAATCATTCTGAAATATTCATCTTCTAATATGAATTAACATTTAAGGTTATTACAGGTTCGGGAAATTGTTGCATTTTTGGACCTTGATGTATTATTTTATCCTTGCCCAAGAAATGGACCAAATTTTCGTCCCAAGGCTGTACAGTTGGGTGGAAAAAAGCAATTCCCTTACATGGTTTGATACTCTTCAGTTCCTATTCCTCTGAATTTAGAGAAAACAATAATAACACAAAAGGATTATTTATTGTGGCTTATTTTGAAATATTTCTGATATTCCTCTTTACTATCTATGTAGCTAAAACTTCTGATGCTTTACTTTTCAGGTTGATCCAAACACGGGAGTTTCTATGTATGAATCAGATGACATCATTAAGTACTTAGTCGAGCAATATGGTTTGTAACTTCAATCCGTTTCTTTGAGCTTCCACTTTAATTTTAACTGAATTTTGAAATATTTTACCACAGTTCTTAGCAATTCAGTTTGTTTATGTTGGGATACTTTATATTTTGCTAAAAAAGTTAATTCTTGGTCTAACTAAGGGCCACGAAATGTGTGGATGATAATGAACATTAATTTTGAATGCATGGTGAAAGTAAAGTTAGTATAAGTGAATTTTTAATGGGAAAAAGGTTAAAATGAACATCATTATCTCCCTTTTTTTAGTTAATAATTCAAGAATTGTAAGATCATGGATTCTTGTTGTTTGCCTTTTCTGTAGGTGACGGAAAGGTTCCAATTCTGTTATCACTAGGCCTACTGACTGTAAGCATTATGCTCATGTTTTCATTATATTATATTAATTAAATTAATCTAGAGTATATAAATGAATAATTTCAATTTGTTACCACATCTTCTTACTCGCAGACCTTGACCGAAGGTTTTGCCATGATTGGTCGCATGGGGAGGGTATTCTCTCTCTCTCTCTCTCTGCTTGGAAAAAGAAAAAAGTTGATTTACATGTTTGCCTGCAAAATCAAGAGTCTTTACGATATTGTATCAATATTAGAATCTCATTCGGTTATTTTGCAGGGTAGTTCCTACACGCCATCAAAATTGCCACCCAAGCCTCTTGAGATATGGGCCTACGAGGTTAGGTTTTTATGATTTTGCAGATAATAAAATGGCTTCATTTGGATAAATAAGATTTTCTATCTTACATGTGCTTTTTAAGTACATGTTTGGTACATAGCAGTATTACATGGTAATGGATTATATAACGTGCGAAAAGATTTAGCTTCCTTTTTCAAGTTATATAACATTTTTCCAGTTGATTTTGCTCACAGGCTTCGCCTTTCTGCAAAGTCGTACGTGAAGTGCTTGTGGAGCTCGAGTTACCTCACCTACTTTACAGGTAACAAAATGATTTCTTTAGGGCTTGTTTGGAGCATATTGATAGTGTTTATAAAATTAAACAAGTAGTGGAGGAGTGAGCAACACTTGTGATGCAAGGAATCTGTAGATGAAGAAGTGATTTATAGATGGTTTTAATTTTTGCCAAACACATTTTTTCAATGAAAAAATGAAGTATTGCAAGACATGTAATTAAAAAAAGTAAGACATACTTGTAAGCCTAGAGGAGTGCGTCCCAAAAAAAGCATTCATTGAGAAATTCATTCATTCCCGTATTTATTTGATGAATTTTGTATCGCAGTTGTGCACGTGGCAGCCCAAAAAGACATATACTAAAACAGAGAGTAGGCCATTTTCAGGTTGGTGTTGTTTACATGAAAATCGCCCCGCCCCCCCCCAAAAAAGGATACACATATACATAGATGGAATGTTATAGCGAGAAAATATGATCCCTCTTGCTCTTGTTTAATAGGTTCCTTATTTAGAAGATCCAAACACTGGAGTCCAAATGTTTGAGAGTGCAGAAATCATTGAATATCTACGAGCAACTTATGCCCTTTAACCCACGGGCCTTTCTACCATTGTCTCATTCAAAAAAGACACTGCTAGTTCCAGATTATATATACATGTATAAGTGTGTAACATCCTTACTCTTGATTCTACTCGAGTGATCCGACAAGAAGAAACTGTTAGCAATAATGTTAAATGATATATATTTGATGTCACACTTTAGATCAAATGATTCAATATGATACTAGAGGTAACAAAGTTTGTGATTCCGAGTTTTATTGTCACCTGTTCGTACAATTTCATGTGAAGTTTTGAATTTTGATGAGAAAAAGGAACAAATCCTATTTATATGTGAAGAAGTATGTTCAAGATAAGAGGTTTTTTTTTTTTTTCCTGCCAATAGTGGAAAAGGTGGGTGGGGTCTACTGTAGATTCCACCCCACCTCCTTTATTGGGTTGATAGCTCAAAAAGGAAACTTTTAGATGAAATAGTTTAAAAGAAACAATCTTTTCCATATGGTAAAGCATGTTGCATTCAACTCGAGTAATTGGTTCTCATACAGCCACTTTTCTCACTCACCTTTCTCACAGTCACTCTCAATCAATGCAAAGAGCCCTCTACCGCTATGTCTAGATATGAATTGGTACAATATCAACAATGTTTAATATTCACTTTAATAGTAACGAATGTTTATAAAAAATGGTGAAATTGATCAACTGCATTAATAAATAATTTTGAGTTAGAATTTAGAAATGATATGGTGCCCATATTGGTTATAAACACTAGTACTCTCCTACCCACTTGTGGGTATGGTAAATATGCTCACAAGTTGGTAGATTTGCCACACGTATTTCCCTAATGGTAGTGGGGGTCTCGTGTCCTAATTTGCCCGCTTGTGAGCATTTTATCATCCCCACAAAAATGCTCACAAGTGGGTAGGATAGTACGACTATGACTATAAATCTGATAGAATGTATAGATGTGGAGCCATGTCATACTCAGTACGGGGTACTATTGGATGGATTGGTTAAGGTTACATGGAATGTGCCATATTCACGGCTTAGCTTTGTAACTGGTCATTTCTTCCAAAAAAATAACAATAAAAATTCCTAATTGTAGTAAGAGTTAAACTACTATTTTTTTCCTGATATTGCATAATAATTAGGTTAACTGATGATTGTACTTTCACGGCAGATTTCAGACCAACTACCATTTTCTCCTCTCAATTATAATTGATGACCGTAAGTTATACACCTAATAAAACGGTCAAGTTGACACATTCATGGAGGTCCAAATACATAAATACTATTCTCAAAAAAAAAAAAAAAAATCATAGATACTACTCCGTGCAGTCAAGATAAACTCGTTTTCCTTTTATATCGATCCCACAATATACATAGCTAGGCTGTTTTCCACGTGTGCATCTGGCTTTTTCCGTTTTACTTTTATATTCTAATGTATTGTGCACTGTTGTGAATAAAAAAGAAAAATGCATTATCATAATTTAATATAAGAGTATATTTAAAAAAATGTTAAGATTTACCTTTCTAATAACTAATATTAATTCAAGTAAAAAAACTAATATTTATTATAATTTTTTAAAAATAAATATTAATTATAATTTTTTAATTCACATGAAATACAAATTAGGCTTATTTTTGTGTAGAAGGAGGGAGAGTGTAAATAGCTCATATCTTTCCACTTTTTAATGTGTAAGTCTCGAATTTTACTTTTTAACTATTGGGGACTCTAATTTTTTAGAACTTTGCATAGCAAGTCCTTAGATTGCAAACGCCAAAGTCGACTTCAAATTCACCATGTTTCTTCTACCTGTTCCCCGTCGGGGCAAAATGGCCCTACAAAGATACAGTACGGTTTACTAATTTACTTCCCCGTCTTTGTCTACTGATCTCAACCACTCCTATTGTCTCTAACCATTAAAATCAAGACGTGTTGAAATTAAGAACAAATATGATAACTGACAATGAAACTTTTGAGTATAGACATGACCGGTCCGAAGATATCGGGGTTGAGGGCCAATTTTATCAATGAGTTTAATAATTTTGGGATCCTTTTTGTATTAATAAAAATATATTTTAGATTGGGGGTTCGAGGCAGTCCGCGTAGATCGCATAGCTTCAGATCTACCCCCGTGTATAGAAGATGAGGATGGATCCCATCTACCTCATTCATCCATCCTCGTGTTCTACATTCAAATTTCAAAAGTTTCATCTTCAATTATATATCATACTTGTTCTTAAGTTCAACAAGATAGGTTTGCATACAAGAAGATAATTGCTTGTCAAAGTAATTAGGGACGGAGTTAGGGTTAGAGGTTGGGGAGGGCTATCATTCATTACAATAAAAGTTTTAACGTAAAAATAAAATTAAAAAAAAAGAAGAAGAAGAACATAAGATTACTCCTAAATACTATAGAATATATTAGATAATGGTTGACAGCACATTTATGCACAGGCAATCTATAGTTGCATGTTCAAAATTTTCCAATTTCTCTCAAAATTATTTTCTCTCATTAGAATTGGTCAAATATTTGTACTGAATTTTTAGTGGTTGGACTAGGCTACAGCCTATTGGAGCCATGTACTAGCTCCGTCTCTGAAAGTAATCGAGTCATTATATTGCAAGAGCATATTAAAAAAATAATTAATTTACATTAAAAGATGAAGAAATCAATATACATGATATGGAAAATTAGGTCGCTCCTGTTAATAAAGTTTAAAGTTAATCTTCTAAAATGGAACTTTAAATTTTAATTAATATGCATGATCTCAAAGCCCATTAAGCCACAAGAACATGAATTGGTCGTGATCATATATTGTGATTTGTAAATCTTCATCGCTTCTCTTGGAATGGAAATGGGGTGAGGGGTTTAGAGTTTGAAACTCTAGGAACTAACGGCTGTAAACTAAATATTCAAGACTCCCACTAGTGATCTCCTCCCCATGTGGGGAGAAATTATTCTCCCCACATGCCATGTGTCAGCAGATGAATAAATTTGAGAAACTAAGAATTGGGTTTCACTATTGATGTGTTAAACCCATCTTTTGACATGTGATATATGGAGAGAATAACTTCTTCTTATATGGGGAGGAGATCACTAGTGTCGGGACCCCAACATCTAAACCTCTAAAAGTTTTGGACTTGAAGTGCTATTTACCCTGTATATACTATCTTTGTTTTGTGGTTATCATATACATTGTACTAAATATCACGATACACAATCTTACACTAAGCATTACATGTTATATAAAAATTATCCAATCTTGCTAAGGAGCAAATGTAGCAGTGTTATTTGATTAATCATGTTATATGTCTAATTTTTATTGGGTGTCCACTTGAGTATTGTATAAAAAATCTGTAATCTTTATTTCTACATAAAATTACATTAGTTGTGAGTTTCTTAAGTAGTACGTGTACAAGCACCTGATCAAAATCATTTATATGTCATGGAATTTTTTAAAAATTTTAATTAGGCTGACTGTTAATTTTTTTAAAGAATGAATTGTGATGGTAATATAAATATATTAGTAAATAGTAATTTATCTTAACCACAAACATGATGGGGTAAAATAGAATCGAAAATTTTTTAAATTTCCACCCGACATACCTCACTATATTCTCTGCAAGCATCACATTATTGATCACTAGAATAAAATAAGGTGTAGATCGATCTTATTCTTTAAACATTCAGAATATTCAATTTTACTTGCAAACTCTGGTGCTTTATGTTATTTTATTAATTATTTATTTTTATTTTTTACTATACAACAAAATGCCCCCAATTTTCTTCAAAGGTTTTGTCTTTTTCTCAAAATTTATCTACTTTTCAATCATACATATGAAAATCATTCTTTCAATAATCTACTATTAACCCACGAAATGATTTTATAAACTTAATAGATGCAATCATAAAACATTTTTTCAACCGAGTAAAAATTACATAAATAATTTGTTACAAGAAAACACCCCAAGATAAGGTAAATAAATGTTGTTTGGTGTTTGGTATACATTTTTAGAAACGTAATAATATATGAATGTGATTAAAAAGTACATAAAAGATATGTAAAACGATGAGTGTATAGTTAAACATTATGAAAATTTGCCACTTTAGTAAAACGTGATGTTGAAAATAAATTCAATGAATAAAACTATTAAAAGTCTTCCCCAAAATTTGACAATAGCCAATAATATATTGGTGCAGAAATGACTAATGAGCTTTCACCTCGATAATGCATAACTCACATTCTACCGCAAGGCTAATGTATTCAACGAGTTAGACAAAAATATAAAGTATCAAATAATATTTACCATATATATTGAGATCACTCAAAAATATATATTTACTTTTAACTCGTTGAAAATAAAATAAAATAAAATAAAAATATTGTATTTTTTGCCTAATACAAATATATATATTAAATTAAAGAGTAACATTCATAAATTTACAAGCCTACTAAAAAATGACCTATAATTACACCATTTCGTATTCACGAAATAAATTCAAAAAAAATTATCCAAAAAAACAAAAAAACAAAAAGAAAATCCACAGACTGAGTCCGTATTCTCTTACCCGGATCCACGGCGAAGACAGTTAAGCAACGTGCCAGGTCACCCAACAACTCCTCTTTCAACCACTTCACATGACTTCTGCGCGCCATCTGCAATCAACGACCAGCTGGTGGACCCACGCGCCGATCAATCTCCAACGACTTGGAAATAGCCTGATTTAAATCCTCCGCAGTCCAAGACCCCGATCTCCGGCCCGACGAGAACCGTTTTATTCCTCCCAAACCTGGCGGCTCAGCCACCGGTTCATCACTGATCGGGATCTCGCGTGCTCTCACAGTCACGCTCTTCCGTTGAGGCTCCGCCGCCGTCACCGCCTCTTCCACCACCACCCTCCGGCTTCCGGACCTTACCGGAATGCTATCATCCTTCATGCAGAAAATGACGCTCATTAGAGCAGAACAGAAGCCGCCGTTTCTCTGCTTCACTCCGCCGGTTTTCGATCTCCGCTGCCCACGTTTCGATCTGACTCGTCCCATGCAGGAAACCTTCGGCGAGGACGGCTCCGCCGCCGATTCGACCGCCTTTCCGACCGACTCTGTCCGTTTCGGAAACAGCCTTATATTTGTCGGTTTACAATACCGTCTATTGGAATCGGCGAAATTAGTTTTCTGTGTTTTCGGTAAACAGATAATCGATGCTTTGGATTTAACGTTAAGTGGGACCCGCTGAGAACTGGAGTTCGAATTCGGGTTGATACTCGGGTTCAAGTTTGTGGAATTGGAGTTGCCTTTTGTAGATTCTTTGCGCTCGTAAAAAGCGTTTCGATCGAACCAATCGTATTCTGCTTCCTTCGAAAGCCAGTAGGATTCCGGTGGATATTCCTGCGGCGCCGCCACGTCGATCGCATCTTCCTCGTCGCCGGCGGAGTCTGGGATCTCTTCATTATTTGGATCTTCGCCGTCTGCGAGTGTTTTACTAACAATTTTCCGGTCATTTAGGGTTTCAAGATCAACTCGAGGCATTTTTAGGAGAGAGGGAAGGAGAATCAGGTGATTGCGACTGTGAATTTTATGGAGGATACAAAGAAATAATACTCTTCAATTCAAAACTGATTTAAATAAATTTTTTATTTTACTATTATTTTATTGGTCATATCTTGGAGGGAGATTCAACTGCTTGATTGCTGATTTGAGGTTTCTTCTTGTGGGGTCTATTTTTTTTTTCCCACAATCAATCAAAATTTCTTGTCACAGTGGCTCCAATGTCTACTTATAGACATGGTAATCTGCGCCTTGCGGGACTTAGGCCTTGTTCTATTTGGTGTTAACCAAATTCGCACGTAATTCCGTATACCCCATACTCATTTTCAACCACACATACATTTTCCAAAATAATATTAACCACATATTTTTACACGGAATACCGCGCGGAACAACTAAATCCCCAATCAAACAAGGCCTAAAGATCTTGTTTAACATCTCACAACATTTGGAGTTGCTAACATGTTTTAACATTATGTCACATTTAAATAAACATATTTAAATTATGGTGATACTAAGTTTGAAAAATAGACTTTCAAATATACGAAACACCTACACATGCAGTTTCCATCTATACCATAAATTTTATCTCTATACGAGAAAGATAGAGAGAATAGAAGGAAGAATAGTTAAATTATTTAAGTCACCAGTCTGGGAGGCCTTCTATAACATATATCTTTCGTAAAAATATCAGTCATGTCAGTTAAATATATAATTCTAATTGTCACTGGAGATGGAATTTTGCAGACATTGTCTACTTTCGCTTATGTGACAATCATGTTATCAAATCCACATTATCATTTTTATGCTCTCACTTGCCAAATTTATATATATATGTGAATTGAGTGATTAAGAAAATTAAATAATGTATTTATAATCAACAGTTCATATTTTACATAAATTTATCATATAAGATAGTAAATAAAATATCTAATTGGTCATTTCGAGTACAAAGATATTGATATTGATTTTTCCTCTTGTGCGGGCATCAATTTTTCTAGAAGAACAGATCAATTATTGTAAGTGGAAAGGAGAAATAGGTTGAAAAGCATCCACTGATGTTGAAAATTATAAAATCATTCAAAAACTATGATCAGCCATGTGAACCTGCTTTGACAAGGAACTTTATTTTTTTTTTTTTTTGGACCAAGAAAATTGTTTTTTTAACCTTGAAAATTTTAATTACCAAATTAATTATAATCATACAATCAAATAGTAATGTGTTATTAGTTTTAAAACTAATCTTGTTTCAATTAAAAAGTTACCTCTTTTATCAATGAAAATCCATCTTTACTTTTCTTCTTTTTAAAATAACTTTTACTTATTATTATCCAGCCTATAACTTACTAAATTTTTTCCTCAAACTCAATTAAATCCCACGTCTGATAATTTTTATAATTTTTCACTTTCTAATTACTATCCTGAACTGCATGTTATTTAAATAATTATATTGAAACCGATCCTGGTATATTTTAAGAGGATGCAACTATAGCACACTTCAGTTAATATAATATTCCAAATTAATCTGATTAATGTGACAAAGTGCATCATATTATCATATTATGCACTATTGCTATCACCGAATCATCTTTGTATTTATATAATTATTATATATTTTAAAATTTTCTGTATATCAAAGATTGATTATTATATATTATTTTTATTTCTTTGTCCTTTGGTGGATGCGTGATGTGATCCTTGAACAGATAATTTGTTTATTGATTAATAATCTCCATAATGAATCAATAATTTTAAGTACAAAAAAAAACAGTACAGCTAGTATTTGTCTATATCGATCGTGCATGACGCGGTTTTGGTAAGACGTTGGTTGAGCTACAATTGAAGCTTGTTTGCTTTTGGTATGTAACAAACGAGTCTAATTTCTTAAACAAATGCGTTGATTAATGGATTCTAATATAATTTAGTACTTTTCATTTTTTTCCCTTTTAATAATCCTTCTTTTTCTTTTCTTTTCTTTTTTTTTTTTAAGTACAAACTACTTAAAGCAAGATCAAACTTGCCCATTGGTGCTTTCACAAACTTAATTATTTTGTGAATTAATCACTTTTTAAAGCTCAATTTTAACCCCCACAAGCTATAACAAGTACACAAGCTCTAGCAAGAAAGAAATTAAAGAAAGTAAGAGTTAGGCCGTAGCATGTATTCTCGAACAATAGGCACAACATCACATTGTTGTCACTATTATTGAGAATCAAGAAAGATAACAAGATGTCATTTCTATTAGGCAATAAATGAATGAGTGGCCACAACACACAATTTTTCTTGTCACTACTAGTTGACATGCATTAGGCGCAAAACCTAAATTTGTTGTCATTTTACGTTTGTTCTCACAACTTGATGCTCTATAGGGACAATTCTTCTCGTTAACACGTACCATAGATCATATTACAAAATAAGTAATTAAACAACGTATTTTCTTCTCCATTTTTGTCGTTGTTCATTGATTGCTCTCTTTCAACTTGTGTTATCATCTTCAAGAAGTGAGATTCCAACTGTCTTTTGTTGTGAGTGTCTATTTTACCTTTATATTATATTTTATTTGAATTTAGTTATTATGTCGACTTTTAGAGATCAAGCATTGAGTTATAACAAGAATTGAAGAACAAGAACTTTTCTATATAGATTTCATATTGATTGATCGATCATAAATGCAGTACGCAGTGGTTATTTATCTGTAAGGTTGGTGCTCTCCTATACACTAGTGTGTAGGAGAGTGTGTACAATCCATGTCATGGCGCCACGTGATGGCTCCACGTCATCTAAAAAAAAAAATTTTTATTTTTTTTAAAATTTTTTTTGAAATCTATGATAAATGAGATGATTAATACATAACTGCCCCCTGATAGCGGTGGTTATATGCCCCGCACGAATTTTTGAACGGGAGTGTGCATGAGTGTGTGCACGTAAGAGTGTGTAGGACAGCGGGAGCATTATACGTAGAGAGTCCATACTCTAGAATACTCTACTAGGATTACAGTGTGCTATCTTTTACACTATTGTCTCAACAAGCCATTTTACGTCTTCACCCTCAATAAGTTAGGACACTTTCGGGATACTCAAATTTTTACTAGACTAAGCTTGTTGTACATACAAATGTGTACCACACATTTGCCACACCCTAAGGTGTAGCATGAAATGACTATAATGCCCCCTAAAAGTGGGGGGACTCACATCCTATTAGGGTGTGGTAATTGTGTAGTACACATTTGTGTGTGCGACAAGCATTACTCATTTTTACTAGAGCAGCTTAAAAGAAAATCAATAAGAATTATGGTAATAGAGTTCTGAAATGGTTTATAAGACTTTATAAAGAATGGTGAGGGCACTTGAAACGGATCCCTGCCTATTGTTCATTCATGCACATGATGTTTAGCGTACAATTATATTAGTGGACGATGTCTTACATATTTAAATTCGGGTTACGATAAATGGATTCATTGTAATGGATGGTGTTTTTTAACTGTATTGTAAAATCGATATTTTGTACAATTAAATTAAATGATATAATAACAAATTATATTTATCCCATCAATAAAAATGTTTTTTTAAAGGATAATTTAAATCTCAACTAGAAAAGAAAACAACTTACAAATGCAAATAAAAAATTAATAACCTTGGATTATGGATGGCAATATTACCCCGCGGAACCGAAATCCGTGGGTGCCCCCCCCTAATGGGGCAGACCTGCCTAAATGGGTATGAGGGGTGGGTATGAGTCTCCATTTGGACACAAAAAAGTTTTAGGGACGGGTCTAGGAGTGTCGTACCCGCCCCAAACTTGATCTTAAACCTATTTTTTTCTTTTTAAAGTTAAAATTTTTACATTACGTAAAATTTTTCTAAAAATTTACAAAATTTGGTTTCTTATAAAATGTTTTGTAGGAAATTTGATTTTAAAAAATCAATTAGGCAAAAAATGAGGATACAAAATAGTATTTAGAGCCGTAACATGAAAAAAAAAAAAGGATAGCTCGTGGGTCTCTCAAATTGGACCCACCCCGGTGAGCTCATGGGTCTAGGGGCTGGTCGGAGTCAACCTTAGACCTCGCAGATCTAAGGGCGATTCTTGGCCAACCCGTCTCAGAACCGACTCATTATTCCTACCTTAGATAT
Source organism: Jasminum sambac (assembly GCA_018223645.1). Lineage (NCBI taxonomy): Eukaryota > Viridiplantae > Streptophyta > Magnoliopsida > Lamiales > Oleaceae > Jasminum > Jasminum sambac. The sequence goes on from CP073646.1 coordinate 36,513,378, forward strand.
TTATATATATGTTGTTGGAACGTTGTGTTGTTTCTCCAAAATTATTTAGTTCATATATACTATAGTGGAGATGCTATTGAAATTTGATAGATCCTATTGCAGTGCATATTTCGAGCCAAACATAAGCCCTCGCCATGATATTATCTGAGGCTATTCTTAAACTCTCATTGGCTTTGTTTCTAAAGCCACTTGCAAGCCTTCGTCAACTATATTTCCGAGGCCGTTGTAAGCCTTTGGTGTCTACACTTCAAAGGTCATTAATAAGCCCTTATCTATTTGCAGTTAGCTCATGCTTTCAAGACTACTTATAGCTTATAAGGCTCGTCAACTATACCAATACACCATCCACGCTATCCTCAAGCTCATTGTGATTAGACTTCACCTCTTCCTTTAAAGCCAATTTGTAGGCCGTTGCCATTGACTGATTGACAACTCATATCTCTTAAACTCCCAACCCTTTACATAAATGAATAATTCGAACTTAACGACTTATTATTAGGTGTACACAAGAGCCCGACGAGACAGCTTACAAATAAATCGTCATTTTTTTTGTAGGATTGGACTTCACGAATGAACTAATCTGCATTGACCCACGATCTGGCCAATTGGCCCATTTCGGCCCATCTGGACCAACTTCCACCTATTTGTGAGTGTGTGCGTGTGTGTGTGAGTTCATTTGCGGGTAAAGGTATATATATCACCCAAAAATGCTAATCACTCTCATGTCAAGTAAATTAAAAAGCATTAAAAAAAAACGTGGGTGAAAGGTTTTAAGGAAAAGACAACAACAGCATACAAAAGTGTCACACGCTTTGGGGGGAAAAAAAGCACAAAGCTTGTTTTCGATGATTTTTCGTTGTTTTCGATGATTTTTCGTATTTTATGTTTTTTAGAACATTGTTCCTATCTGTCTTTATATTTGGCATTTTGTAATCATTCCATCCGATAACTTGGAACTCGGAGTGTCCATGATTGTCAAAACACTTTCCTTTTTTTGGCGACCTCAATATCTAAAACATGAGACACGTAAATGGAAGGGGACTAGCCGGAGATTTGTTGGCCACATCATCCGGCCATAATTTCTGATCAACGCAATTTATAACTAGACACGATGTTTTAGCCCTCACAAAGCAATGACAAGAGCATCTTTATTGGTTCGTGGATTGTGAAAATGCAATTTCACATGACAGACAAATCTTATTTCAGATAATGTTTAGAGTCTATAGACACCGGTTCAATTTAGACGGTGTTAGAGACTTTCTATTGACATTTTGCATTTATTTTGTTGATTATCTTTCTTCTTAAGAGCTGATAATAAATTTACAGATATTCAATCGACATCCCCTATTCCAAAATTTTTTCAATATTTTCTGTACTATTTGTCATATCAATAGCGATTTACATGATTGATTATACCATTGAGATGCTTATAATAATGACTTTAATTAATTAAATTAGAAAAAGTTTGCCCCCTTTTGTCTCTATCCGTTAGCGTAGTTACAATATTGTCCGTAGTTATAAGGCATTAGTCCTTTCCATATTATTCCATCCATTAGAAAATTTCAAACTATGAACATCATTTACAAGGGGGCTTTCTACAAATAAGAAAAAGTTGAGGGGCTTCTTACAAAAACGTACTCATAAGTCTCATTCGAATTTTCCGACCGTTGGGGCCCGTTGTACATATCATTGTAACGGTTACCACTTCTAAAAATCTTACATATATACGGAGACCAAAACACAACTCTCACAAAATTGCCTCTACACAACCCCCCCCAAAAACCCCCATACCCCGATTCTGATGGGCTGTGCCTCATCGAAACTGATAAGGAAAGAAATCGAGCAAGAAAATGGAGTTTATTCACACCATGTTGTGTCTCTCATCAAGCACTTATGGAGTTCTCAAACTCGACAAAGACGCTCAACAGCTATTTCAAGAAAACCTTCAACCAGAAGAACAGAGGAGCATAAAAAAATCCGTGGTTGAAGTGAAAATATCACCACCTCGTGATGAGCCTTCAGAGATTATCAATGCTTGGGAGCTTATGGAGGGGCTTGAAGAAGACGGGCCGGGTTCTGTCCGATCCAAGAAGAGCCCGAAATCAAGAATTTATCTTCGGGGTTTTGGTGATATCGATGAAAGAAGAAGCCCGTTGAAGTTCTTGAATCAATTGGGTTCTCCAAGAAAGTTCAAGAAATTTGGGGGAAAAGAGAATAGAGAAAGAGTCATTGGATCATCAGAAAATAGCCCAAAAACCAGTTTGAAAGAATGCAATAATTTGAAGGAGAGTCTAAAGAAACCTTCTCCAAGATTGTGGGCTTCCATTAAAGGGAGCCCAAATGCTTCGAAAATCAACAGTTTAAAAGTCGATTCGATTGTGGTTTCATCAAGGAGGAGTTTAGGCCCACTGTTTAATCCAGAAAAAGATGTGTCCAAAGAGGAAGAAAAGGTGAAGAAGATAGTTTCACCTTCATTGTCCGTTCTTGAATCATTTGAAGAAAAATGCCCACCAGGTGGTGAAAATGCTGTGATCATATACACCACTACATTGAGGGGAATTAGGAAGACCTTTGAGGATTGCAACAAGGCTCGATCGATCATCGAATCTCACGATGTGCTCATGTTCGAGCGGGATATCTCGATGCACTCGGGTTTTAAGGAAGAGTTGAGAGGTCTAATTGGTACAAAAGATGTGAAGGTGCCATTAGTGTTTGTGAAAGGAAGGTTGATCGGTGGGGCTGATGAGATGGTAAAGTTGGATGAGGAGGGTAAATTGGAAATTCTGTTCCAGGGGATTCCTCGGGCAGTGGCCGGGTGTCGGAGATGTGGTGGGGTCCGGTTCGTGATGTGCACGAGGTGCAATGGGAGCTGTAAGGTGTTGGATGATCGTGGAAAGAAGAGTGTTAAGTGTAGTGACTGTAATGAGAATGGATTGATTCAGTGTCCTCTGTGTGTTGTTCGTTATACGCAAGTCACTATGTTGTGTTGATTTCTATTCTTTGCTTAGCCACGTTTGAAGTTTGGGATTTCCGGAGAAGGGATTTTAAAACGGATTTAGGGCCACATCGAGTAGGGTATTTAGCAAGTTTAATGAAATCCAACAGCTTGTATCATGGATTTTGTCCCATTGTTTGTCTTGTTTATTTGTTACTCGTTTTTGTTGTCATGTTTTTGAATTTTGTGGAATCAGTAATGTTGGGAATGTTGTTCCATTGACAAATTGAGGTTTTGACATTCTGTTTGACCTCAAATACATAAAATTCCAACAGAAACAAAACAAAAATTGCTTTTTTTTACTCCCTCTACTACGATTTCTCGAATGGACGATCACCTCGAGTTTATAGTTGTTTGTCACCGTGTCTGCAGGTTACCAATTTTCACCATATAAATAATTTATTAGCAGGTGTGAATAATAATGCGTAAAAACTTTCGGTGGAAAATTGAGTCAACATGTTGACATTTTCGAAACACAACATTGCCATTTGACAGAAGCCTCAAAGGTAAATTTATGTTAAATAAATAAAAAAAGTTAATGAAAATAGATGCTATTCATCTAAATCAGATTTTTAACATTACTCTATGTCCAAAAAACTACAGAAAATTGCTATGCCTGTCATTGGTAAATTCTTAACCAAACACTAAACCCTAAACCCAAAGACAATGCACAATCCTAAAATCAATGAGAGGCAAAGGTACGCTTTCAAATTTTGGAGCGATCATTAGAACAAAACTAAGCCATTTTTGACCAAATAGGCTAACCATAGACGTGGTACAAAACTAAGACATCCACTGCGACATCAGTTTTCTGGCATATGTGCGTACAGCATAAAAGAGGTCCCACAGTAGTCACAAACAACTAGTCACTACAAGCATAGATTGCAAATTAATACAGCGTTTTGTACGTTAAATCATCTGGTAGATTTTCACTGTTAAAAGTAGAAACGACATTGGAACTTGATACACTAGAGATATGGGTTATTGCCATTTGCCTAACAATGCAGGATTAGTATGGGTTGTAACGACTACGTCCACGCCCACTATCACTGCTGCCACGTCTTCCACCACTTGAACTTCCTCCACCACCACCACCACTACTTCGACCACCTCTATGTTGGGGTGGTGGTGTTTGTGGCTGTACTCCCTGCTGTTGCCTGAGAACAAAACAAGCATTTTGCATAAGCAAACATGGGAGGCATAGAACGCAAGTATCCAGTTGATGCATGTTTCCGCTAACACAAAACACTGCAATTACTATGACTGCAGAACCCTGGAATTCAATCTGATTTTCCGTTAGATTAAATTCTGTGGGCATAATTTTTAGCCTAGGATCTCAAAGTTCTTTATCTCTGAATCTGGTTGACTTCGACAAACAACTTGCATTATCTTATTCTCTGACCTAGACCCTTTTCAAATTTCAATGCATCAGTTTCAGTCTTCAATTTATTCGTGCCAACAGTCGATGATTTAAGTCGAGTATACACATTAAAATTATATCAAACTCCAAGTAAACATTAAATCTCAAGGACAATGTACTTACAACACATATCCAATCCTTCCATCAGGTAAAAGCATTGGCATCATAGCCATGCCTGGTGTGGCTCCTCTTCCATATATTAATGGCTGCAAAGACAATGCACGATCAACAGGAAATCAAACAGCCAATTCCTATATATCATCATAGTTTAGAAGTTAAATATGCAAGCTTTGTTTTGAAACAGTTACAGAAGTTAAAAAAAAAAATAATAATTAAATAAAAGCTGCAAAGGGGAAAGACGAAGATATTTTCCTAAGGATCTTACTTGTGCAAAGTTCGCACCACCATACCCTGCACTTACAGCACCATAGGGAGGTGGTCCAACCAAGCCATACCCAACATGAGGTGGGTAAGTTGGAAGTATTGGTGCCTTCTGTGAATTTGATCCCCCATAAGATTTCTGATCTGCCTGTGGCTTTGCAAGTGAGCACTCCAGAACTTGTCCTGTCAAATTTTTAATCAGGATTAAGTAAACTAGTATCGCCTTTAATTAGCTACATTTGAAATAATAACTTACCATTTATCTCATATTTCTCAGTGTTCTTGAGAGCCTTCATGGCACTAGACCTTTCTGCAAAGTGAATAAAACCATATCTACTCTTTTCATGCCCTGGCTTTGCAGGAGGAAGGACTACTTTCGTAATTTTTCCATGACGTTCAAACAACTCTTTAAGCCTATCCTGGGTTGTGTCTTTTGGCAAGTTTTTCACATACACAGCTTTAACCTGCAAATTAATAATTTCGTTTAGTGACTTTTAATAACTTCATATGAACTATTAAGAAGTAAACCAGTGTTTCAAGTCTCAAGCAGCACAGATGGTCATACTTATCAAACTATTAAGTACTTTAAAAGGTAATTTAGGACAGAAACTATCAGGATTAATGCGCACCCAGCTGCATTTTACCCAGATAAGAGACCAAAGAACATCCAATACAATTTTCTCGATCACTAAGCCAAGCTTCATAACTTCTGATATATCTGGCCTGGACTGGGAAGTTAACAAAATAAGACAATATGCTTTTTTTTTTTTTTTTTTTTTTTTTTTGATAACCGAGGGTGTCGGGGGACCCCGCTTTAACAGTCACCCCACTATTCCCACGAGGTCCTGGCGCATCGACCGGGAGACGCCCCAGTGGCCCCAAGAAGTTTTTTTGCTCTCACGGGGAATCGAACCGGGGATTGGTGAGATCCCAAGCACCGCCCTTACCGCTTGAGCAACCCCTTGGGGTTAGACAATATGCTTATTTACTATCCACAAGAAAGTTAAGGCACAAAACAAATAAAAATAAAGACTAACACATGCAAGATATCCCAGCAAAATTATACCTCAAAAGAATCTAAAAAATATAATTATCTAGCAAAATCAAAAGATGATTTCACATGTGAAGACTCTTTCAGAATGAAAATTTGCCAACTGAGACTCCCCAAAATCAGCACAGGATGTCATCAATTGACTACGCAAGACAACGGAGACCAAAACAATAAGAAGAAATGAGCCAGAGCAATTACTTGGGAATTAGAAGCAGTTTCTGCATTTTTTGGATCAGCCCAACTGACAGTTGGAGCATTATCATCCAACTTAAATTTTGAATCAGACATCTTCTGCCTCGAATACTCTGCACAAGCATGATTGTAATACTCGATGAATACAAATCCACGATTTCTACTTGAATTCTGTGGGTCCTGCAAAATAGAAGATAAAAATTTTACCTTTATTAGGCAAACAAAGAAAAAAAAAAAGCAATACTAAATTCATAGCAGTTCTAGTATTTTAGAAGATGGAACATCTACATGTATAATAAGTGGAGATATAAAGGCATCCTGACCTTCAAAAGTTCAACAGATATAACACCAGGGCCCACTTTGTTCACAACTTTTTTGATATCTTCCTCTCCCCAGTTTTTAGGTATATTGCCAATGAACAACTTATGCTTTGCTTGAGATGAAGAGCACTTTAGCTTTTTCCCCTGAATGTGTTTGGAAACCATGAAAATAAACAAATGCAACATCACTAACACACAAAAACAAAGCAATCCCATGTAGAAGGTACATCTAATTTAGGTGTCACAATGGGGAACTACTTATAGCTTGTTTGATAAAGCTTCTATAAGAAATGATTATCTTGGAATAATGTGTGGCGAAGAACAAAGATTATAGAGATTGTCAAAAACTATTTAAAAAAAAATGGAACGTATGGTGGTAAATGAGTATAACAAAATCAGAAAAGAATAGTTTTCTGAAACAAGCACTTTATTAATGACGAAAAAACCAAGAAAACAAGACCTCTTCTTTTCCTCTTGAGGTAACCTACTTGTTTACCTTCAATTCAGTATTGTTAAGCTCCTTAATGGCCTTAGAAGCCAATTCCTTGGTCCTGAATGTCACAAAAGCATATCCCTTATTCTCATTTGAGTTCTTTCCCTTCATTATCCTGACCTGCCATTAACATACAACAGAAGAAACAAGTAAGCTAGACAGCCAAATAATTAACCTGTTACACAAGAAAATGCAATTTACCTCTGTAACCTCCCCAATTGATTCACAAAAGTGCTTAAGGTCATCTTCAGAAGTAGTCTGTGAAATGCCACCAAGATAGACCTCTGACCCATGAGGAGGAAGCGCAAGAAGCTCAGCATGCTTTTTCTCTACATCTTCTTCCCCATCAGAATCTTTCATGTCTTCATCACCATCGGGACCCTTTTGGGCACCAGCTCTATTGGTCTCATTTTCCTCTTCCTCCTCATCCTCCTCCTCTTCCTCCTTCCTCGACCTCCTCCTCTTCCTCTTCCTCCACTTCTTCCTCCTCCTCCACTTCTTCCTCTACTTCTTCGTATTCAACCTCTTCCTCCATTGTGTCCTCTATGTCATTATCCACACCAGGTTCAGCCTGCTCTTCAATCTCAATAGACCTCCTCTGGTTCAACTGTTTTAGCAGCTGCAGCACTCGCCCTTGTCCTTGGCATCTTATATATCTAAGTAGATAAGCTTTTACTGCAACTCTGACAGAATAAGGAAGCCAGGAGCATTTGCAAAAGAAAGAAGAATGATATGGACAGGTGGAAACAAAATGGAAGGCCAAAAGGAGCTCGAGTAAGAATCTTGATTGAATTGGTTCCATCAGGAATGGTTCCAAGGACTTCAATGTGACATTTACCAAAACAAGGGAGGACAAAATACAGTACAAACAGAAACAGGCAAAAGAGAGATTATGAATGATAATCAGAAGATCATGATGCTCAACAGGTATTGATGCCAAAATGGCCAAACTTTAGTCAAATTACTGTCAGGAGCAATGCATTCACAACCAAAGAGAAAGGGAAAGGGAGCAAACAATTAAGAAATGAGAAACAGAAAATCAGAATGCGAATATTACAATAGGGTAATAATTTATGCAGCAAATGGAAACTGGAGATTATCTCTAGTCAAAATTCAAAAAGCTAATGGTTTGGTAATTAAGAACCAACCATACAAGATTAATTGCAAGTCCAGAATACAAGTCCCAATCTGAAACTTCCCTGCAGTGAGCCGATGCAAGGGATGAATGAACTAATCAATAAGCAATGTCAAATACATTTCATAAGACCACTGCTCAATATCAGAACAGCTCAGAAGCCATTTATTATTTCATAGAGTAGAACGTGCTCCAATTGATTCATAAATCAACAAACAGGAGTTGTTCATACAAGATAAAAACGTGTAGATAAACTGAGAATCCTCACAGGACCATCACCCACTTTTGCAATCCACCTACTTCAACATCAAGTTTACTGCAGAGAACTTAGTTAGATTTAGGTGGCCAAAAGCTGTAGGCAAATTCACTTCTGTTCCCAACAGGGCCACCAAAACAATTGTCAGTAACATCCCAGCATGAGTGGATGCATGAACAAAGATATTCTATGATGTTATCAGGTAATGGAAAGAGAAGCAAGATTTTCCATAATGCTCTTATTCTGGAATGGAACCTTTTGTTTTGAAGAGTTTGATTGTGCTGCAGCGGTGGTAGCCAGTAGGCAGTAGCAATGTGAAGGAATTGAGAGGTTGAAGGTGGATACAAATAAACACATAATGAGTTTATTGTTAAGTCTACCAAATGGTTTTGTACCGGGAGGAAAAATCTGCTTATCATATACATTTGTCAAAAACCAGTAAACTGTAAAGCTAACAACATATTAGGATATGTTTAATCACTCATTAATCACATCCACCCAATATCTCTTCATCACTTAGTAAAATACAGGATATGAGCATAAGAAAAACAAAAGGCAGTCCTTCCTAGCTTGAGTTATAGGAGCATCCCTTATCTATGACTTCTGCGAACACCGATTATGTAGCTTAAAACTTCAACAAATTAGTAGACAATATGAGAATCATAACACCTTGTTTTGGAGAGATTTTTTCACGTGATTTCGTCTTTTTATTATTTCACCCAGAGCATAATGCAGTCAAGAAATAGGGAAAAGTTGTGGGTCCCATCGATTATGAGGTTGAAAATGAGTGACAAAAAAGGGCCAACCAAACCTTAAATGTTTCCACCACTCCAACTCCACCGTTTATTCATTATGAAAAATGATAAAACAATCTGTTTATATGCTGATTGATGTGAGAATGCTCAACTCACATCCACATTTTCCAATTAGAAGGCAGAAACCACAGTAACATCCAAAGTTGCCCAGCTGTATCAATGTTCAACAGCATGACTGAGGAATTCCTAATGCTGGTTTACCACAATTTTATTCAGTGGCACGCCCAAGAAAATCCTAATAGTGGTTTACCACAAATTTCATTCCATGTCCAATAGAATTTGTGATACCTCAGCATTGTGAAAAGAGTGGCACAACTTCGTGATACGCACCCAATTTTCGAATTGAGCTATAGATACAGTTCGAAAGAAGACAGAAACTATATATACCATTTGCCTGCATTGGAACGCCTATATCTTATCTTATTTATCTCTACCACTGCAGCCTAAATTCATATAAACCTCATAAGCGAATAGAATATAAACCGAATCAGCTTGGACACATAGTGATAATTCGTGCAATCAATTAAAACAAATGAAAGTAAAATTACCTAACAGGCATCAAACAAGAGCAACTAAATTAGAAAGATACAAAGAGACCAAAAAAAAAAAAAATCAAACACAAAAGCACAGCAATAGAGACACTGAAGCAAAATGCATAAATTACCAGAGCTGGAATCGAATATCTTCTCCCGTTCGAGCCTGAGCAACGAGGTTCTGTGAAATCGCTGCTTTATTAGTTTTTATTGTATATCTGTCCTTGTGAAACCCTAGACAATGACCACATTTGAGATAACATTGGGGATATTTTCTTACTGTAATGACGGATTTGTCCCGGGCCACCTGAAGATGGGATATGGTTTGACGGAATTTATTCACAATCTCCAGGGGTAAACATAAAAAATGTACAGCTCACAAAGTTCACTTTTCTGGACTTTTTTTTTGTCTCAATATCTGCCCCTCCCCCGGAAACAAATAGGTTTGTTACGGTGCCCCTCCCGCCCACTGTAGGCGTTAGATTAATTAATTATGATTTAGTATTTAATTGGATACAGATTTAACACATATTATTTCAGTATTGGATAGTATTTAGATGATTATATTATACATTCAATTCTAAGATGACATCTGTTAAATGGACACAATAAATCCATGCCCAATCGGATACTAGATCATAATTGTTAGATCAACACCATTGTTAAGTATTTTTTTTTTTTTTTTTGTTTTTCCCTCTGAATGCTCTATTTAGATTAGCGCCAATCTAGGAGTCTACCTCACTAATTAATCTGTTCATATTTTCTTTGGTGATCGGACTTGAATAGCAATCGTAACGTGAATGTTATTCGCGACTCTTTTTAAATAAAATCCAGACGAACAATTTTTGAGTATTTTTGAAAATGTGATAAAATGACGTATATATATAAAAGAAAGTCGCAGCCAAACACATAAAGTCACAAACACGTTAACGTATTTATTATTTTCAGTTTGTTTTTAGTTTTTTTTTTTAAAAGAAAGCTTGTTTTTAGTATTTTATTTTAAGAGTAAAATAGATGTTGTATTGTATTCATGGCAAGCATTTTTATTTCAAAAAATGTTTTAATTCGAGTACATTATTAATAAATGCATCAGAAGGGATCATATAATTAATATTTTCTTTAATAACTAAATAAAAATTTCACCAACACGTCCAAACTGGCTTACTGGCACAATCAGGACCCAACATTTTAACTTGCTGTGCACTAAGAACCTATTATTTTTTCTTGGCATTTTCATTATCAATCTAACATTTTATTACGAGATAAGAACATTTTAGACCAAAAAGAAAATATTACCCTTTTATTTATATTATTTTTATTAAATTAAATAAAAATATTTATAATTGAGTCCATAATATTTTAATGAGTAAAACTAATCCTCACCTTCAACACATTCTCCTCCTCCACCACCACTGCCACCACCAACTTCGGCGATGCCCAAAAATAGATCTGATGGTTCGGTGGAAGAAAATGTGTTAAAGATAAGGACTAGTTTGTATTTATTCAAAGTTATAGGTTCGATTGTAAATGTTTTTATTTTATTTTATTTAATGAAAATAATATAAATAAAAGAGTAATATTATTTTGTTGGAATAAAAAATTCTTCTCTAGTAATAAAACGTTAGGTTGGGGCAAAAAAAAAAAAACAACGTTAGGCTCTTAGTGCACAGCCAGTTAAAACGTTAGATCCTGATTGTGCCAATAAGCCCATCCGAAATGGTAAATTAACTTCCACCTAATGCGTTGGACTGTCATGAGGAACCGTTTGTTTGATCAGCAATTCGGGGATAATGCTATTGGGACACCCACTTTGACACCCTTCCTGACTCCCCCCAACTATTGACCAAATCTTGACTAATTAAAAAAATTTAAAATTTGAATTAAAATCAATAAACGAGGAATCTAAGAACCAAAGACTCCACCGCCCTAAATCCCTATTCTCTAGTTTTTCTTCTTCGAACAAAGACGACGGGAAGTCTTCGGCCAATTCTCAATCGGCGGCTACGACGGGAAGTCTCCATCTAGTTCTCAATCGGCAGCGAAATCACTGAGTGGCCGGCGCATCTTGGAGTTCGTCGCTGGCGGTCCAGACGAAGAATCTCTGAAATATCGCTCCATTTCTTCTCTTTTTAATTAACAAAATTGAAAATCAGTGGACTACCGTCTGATCCGAAACTTAGCGCAAACCTCTTAAATGGGCAATGGAGGTTTCCTGTGAGTTTCAATCCCCATTTTTCCCACTAAATTCTATATCGCCTTTGTTGCGTATAGTTTGATTTAATGTTGAACGTTCATAGCTTACATGAGGTGCCTAATTATTATGTTAACACCAATTTTATGATTTCTTTTATCTCTCAGTAATTAAGTCTCTCAATCTTTCTACTTAAAAAAAAGGGAAGAAAAGAAAAAGGCTTTGAACCTTTCCTAACTGTTTGCTTTTGAATTCGTCTGGTTCAAAATTCAGTCGCATTATTTCTCAGTTCAGTGGGTGTTTGTCGAGGAGCTGTTTGAATGCTATTTATTGTATATCACATATAACAATTCCGTTTAGTTTAAATCATTTAGCTCTGTGTTTAAGAAATGAGAAGGTAAGAAAATAAAAAAATATATAGGGTATCATTGCTATAATTCCATGGTAATGTAAATCCAGCAACCTCGATAGCATTTCTGAAGAATTGAGAGGCATAGCTTCTCAAAAATCTTCATTATCGTAGTTCTTTTTGATAGAACGGATTCATTTTGCGATTGGCCTGTTCTTGCATCCCATATTGAGTAGAGAATGTTATTCTTGGGTGTCAGGAAATATTGAGTATCAAGTCCAATAGCTGCCCTTTTGGTTTCATCCTTTTGGCATGACTGATAGCCATGCTTCTTCAGATTCAATCACATTGCCTAAGCTTGAGAGCTTTCAGATCTTGTAAATATGGGAAGAGGGGTATGTGTGGTTTTCAGAAAATGGATGCAAAATGCATACCAGTAATTACATCACATGGAAAATCTGTCAAAAGAATTGATTATCGCCACCACACTTGTAAGGCTTTGCTCACCTCAGATATTTCTGTCGTTAAAACTGCAGAAAAAGTGGGCACATACCAGTTTCAGACGGAGAATGGTCGTCAGCTAAAGGTACTCGTTGAGAAAACCATTAAGAAATATAGAGTGCATGTTGAAGTTTTATTACCAATGTACTCTGGAAGAGACGGATATCTGGTCGTGAAATTGGGGGTGTTCAGGTCCAATTCAGAAAATTTCGTGCCTTTGTTATCTTGACATAATGCAGATATGGATGAAGTTCTATCGCCTCTGCTCATTGCATGGCTCTGTTCCTCGTGGACTTCTTGTACTTTGAAATAGTAGAAGGATCATAAAGACTACGAAGATTATGAAGGATTATTTTTCAACCTATTTCTTTGTCCGGTTTTGGACAAAAACAACTTTTTTATGCCATTTGTAATGAAATAATTTTAATTTAATGAATCTTTGTAGAATTCTATCTCAGATACAATGTTATGTATATTTACTCATTTTTTAGTGTGGCAGTCTGGCAGATTCTTCAAAGCAAACAAGATTTTGATTTACTAGTTCAATGTATCGATTCTTTTTAATGAATATATTCAGTTTCAAAAGATCGAATTAGAGATACACTTGGAATAACTTATTTCATTATTCTAACAAAGTGATTTGAGTAACAATTGATATGGAGTTTATACTTTATTTGTTGGCTGCTTTTTGTTCCATCTCTAGCTCAGGAAGATTCTTGATTTGGTGTGCTTTGACAGTAAAAGCTAGTGTGAATGAGCTTGTTGACAAAAAATTTGCAAGAAAAGCTAGTGTCTTGTGTGTTTTGATAAAACTCTAGCTATTTACTCAGGAAGATTTGGTGTGTTTGGGCAGTAAAACCTATAGTTTGTTGTGTGTAGATGAGCTTGTTGACAAAACTTTCGCAAGAACAAATGGTTTACTCCATTGCCTGCTGTGTCTTTTCTAGTGATAAACAGATGGATGTTTTCATTGACCTTTAGTCACTATTGTCACCTCATGCAAATGAAATACATACTTCAAAACAAATTTGTAACAGTTCTTTTTTTCATCATGACGGTAGAGTTTCAACTAGATTAGTTACATATTAGTATCAAAACCACTCGGCTGGAAACATAACAAAGTCAATAATCTCATTTAAAAAAAAAAGTCAATAATAATAAATTGGTATCAAAGCCACTTGGTTGAAAACATAACAAAGTCAATAATAATAAAGTTTCGTACAAGCTTCATCCAACAAATAGAGATTAAACTATCTAAAAGATATCGTCGAATTTCATTTGGATGACCTCTGGTCTGTCTTTTCTCCCTTTTCAAACTTCATGTTTAGAGATATCGTCATTCTTCTTTCGTCTGATAGCCTTGCAAACATTTCAAACATGCCAAATAAATCTTCAACTTCGTCTTTGGATGTTAATCTGTTAACTGCAACATATTCATCAATAGATGGATCTTCGTCACTCCCTCATCTTTCTTAGAAAATGAACATTCCTCGTGAACGCAATGAAGATGAGTTTCCCATTGTTATCTGTGCGCTTCAATTGTAACCACCTCATAGTTCTCACTCCACAAACTGGGCATGCTTTCCTTGTAGGGGCATTTCGACAACTAGTGCCCTGGCTACCGAGGCACAAGCATATCTTCTTGTTCTTCTAAATTTCCAACAACTAATAGCTCCTAATTGTTAGCTGACTCCGTAGGGCCTGGGCATAAAATAGAAAACATGCCAGAAGTGCTTATTCTGAACTTTAGCAAATTTTAATAGACAAACAAAACGTATTAAACAGAAAACAGAAGTTTATACCTGGACATTACTTGCATCCAAGCGAAAAATCTCTTTAGCCTTCAAGAAGATGGCTTATACTGCCTTTGCCATTGTCAGCTCGTCCAAGCATGTTTGAAAACAAGTTTAGAGAAGAATGATTATTGAAGAATTTGTATCTCTTAAATCCATAATAATATCAGCAAAAATGTTAGTATATCACATTCACGTATCAAATGATGAATTTGTTTATATATTCAATACATAGTTGTCAACCATTTTACATCCATTTAAAGAATAAATAAATATATAAATCAAATGACAAAATAAACAAGAAGATGAAATTGATTCCTTCGTCCAGGTATAAACTTTCATTGCCAACATTAATTCAACATTTTTCATTTTGGGAAATTAATTCAACATTTTTGGATATACATTCATATATTGAATTTTCATTGCCAGATATATGGTTAGAAAGAAATTGGTAGTCCATGGAAATAGATGCAAATAGTCCAACCTCAAGAGTCGAGAATTGAACCCGTGCTGTAATTATTTTCCACTGGTGAATCGTCTAAACTTCGCCATTTTCAACTCGTCCAAGAAGAAGTAAAAATCAAATTTTTTTACAATAAAAACGCAATGAAATCGAACGCAACCTTGTTCGTTCAAGATGGCAGAGGATTCGAATGCAGTCCGTCAATCGCGAGTTTCTTCTTCGCAGATCTGGTGTGGGCGAAAATGGAGGGAGTTCTTCTTCACAATCTGGTGTAGGCGAAAATGGATGGAGGTTTTTTGCTTGGAAGATGGCAGAGGATTCGAATACAGTCCGTCAATCGCGAGTTTCTTCTTCGCAGATCTGGTGTGGGCAAAAATGGAGGGAGGTTTTTTGCTTGGAAAAAATTGAAGAAGAAAGGGATCTACAGCTGTGTTTACACGGACGAAGAAATTGAAGAAGAAAGGGATCTGTAGCTGCGTTTTACCCGGACAAAATGTACCCATTGCCTTTTTGAATTTTTTTAAACAGGTCAATTGGTCAAAGTGTCAAAGTGGGTGTCAAAGTGGGTGTCCCAGTAGCATTATCCTTCGGGATATTCATTTTTATTTTTAAAAAAAACTTGATCTAATAAGTTGAAACAAACATCCGCTAACTGAATAGAAATGGAGATCAAACTGTGGAAAATTTGCCTATACATGGAAATGAGTAGCAGCAAATTACAATACCAATTTTTAGCACTAGGCATATCTCAATTACAACTATTGCACTTTCTCTCTCATCACGATCTAGAGTAAAAATTAAAACCTTCAGCAACACCCATCATCTGCAGTCCCCTTTCTCTGAAAAGAAAAGAAAAGACAGCGAATAATGAAAAAATGCTCGATGAAAGATTTCTTCCAGTTCACTCAAGGGCAATAATAGACCCGCAAGAATATCAGATTTCATATCAATATTGAGCTTTAAAGGTCACCCCAATGTTGAATATAGCTTTTATTTCCTAGCTCCAGCCCCAAAACCACGAGGTTTAGGTCTTTCTGAGGAGTTGTCTTCATCTTGTCCTTTGGACCCTGACCTTCTTTTTCTCCTTGCAGTGCCTGGTGGAGCCTGATTCAAGGATTGAGAATATTACATTTCGTCAATTGAACTTTATTCACAAACCTCAAAGATCGGCTTAACTTTATGGAGTATGATATTCATCTTAGGCCTTGTTCTATTTGGTGTTAACAAAATCTGCACGCAATTCCGTATACCTCATACTCATTTTCAACCACACACACATTTCCCAAAATAATATTAACCACACATTTTTACACGGAATACCGCGCGGAACAACTAAACCCCCAATCAAACAAGGCCTTAAAGATATTAGTTAAACGACGCATTGAAGGAAACATATTAACACTCTGAGATTTGAGGAACTTTATGAAGTGCAACTGTGCAAGATGAGATATAGAAGAAACACAGACACCTTAAGCTCAGTTTTGAGTGCCTCCTCGAGATTGTTCAGTGCAGGAAGTGATCCACCTTCCATCACCCCCATTAAGTTCTTCATTCTAACACGCATTTGGAAAAGTTGAGCAACAAGTTGACTCACCTGAAAATTGATATAATTGCGACATTTCAGTTATTCTACAAACATTGGAATTATCAGTTAAAGAAACAGGTTTTCCTTTCTGGTCATCTGATGAATACCTGTTGCTCGGTTTTCCCAGATTCTTGGGCAATTCGTTTCCTCCTGACAGGTGATTCAGCCAAGAGTTCTGGTTTCTCCCTTTCCTCTGCGTATATATTGGCAAAGCAGATGTGTCTTTAAACCATTGAAGATAATATACAGCTAAAACATAAGAGTTCTTAGTTAATCAAAACTTAGAATTAGTCTTTTCCTAGGTTTGTAACAAGCAGAAAAACACAATATAAATAATTAAATATAGAAACCAGCCGAATAGAGATAAGACTTAAATGAAAAAAGAGAAACACAATATAAATAATTAAATATAGAAACCAGCCGAATAGAGATAAGACTTAAATGAAAAATGTTAAACAAGTCAACCATCGGTACGAATTCTACGACTATCAAGTTACAGAGAAAGAAAAAGATAACGGGATTCTCTTCATCTCATCTCATTAACTTATATTTCACCAAAAAATAATCTTGGAAAAACTATATATCAATTCTTTAAGATTGGAAAACAACAAAAAGTCAGTAACGATGCTAGTATAGCTTTGTGCAAAAACTAATTGCACTCAAGATAACAAGGAGATGTTACCTGGGGTCATGACCTCAATCATTGACTCCATTACTTTCAAACTCTTCTCCGCTTCTCGAATTTGTGCAGGAGTGACCTTTTAGAACACCAACAGTTCGAAGATCAATCACTAAGAATGCATATTGTTCAAGCTTTACTACGGCTCGAGAGTGGAGAGTTCTGTTTCTTGGGGATATAGTTGCAAGAGTAATAAACTGACAACTGGTGTATACCTTGGCCATGCCAGGAATCATACCAATTACTCTAGACATGGAGCCCATACGTGCAACAGCACGAGTCTGCTTCAAGAAGTCATTGAAGTCGAATTTTGCGCTCATGATCTTCTTCTGCAATGCTTCAGCATCTTCTTGGCGCATCTGCTCAATTCTAGGGAAGTCATATTAAATGGTAATTTTTAGGGACTAAAAGTAAAATTCATGTTGATTAGTACTCACAACTTCCTGGGCTTTCTCCACAAATGATAGAACATCACCCATTCCCAAGACACGTCCAGCCATGCGATCTGGATAGAAAGGTTCAAGGTCCTCCAGGCGCTCTCCTCTTCCTACAAGCTTAATTGGCTTTCCTGATACCTGTCATACTCCAATTGTAAGTTGGAATAAGACTCCTCTTTTTTTCCTCAAGTAATGAACCCAGAATGATTGGAGACAAGTAAACAACGTTTAACAATAAAATGATTTTCAACTAGCTGCCATTCTACATTCTGTGCTACCCCATTCAAGTTGAGCATGTATGAATGCATCAGCTTGACGAGGAGGGTTGGAATAAGATGCCTATTTTCCTAGTTTATTTAGGAATGCTATTTTCGATTTGTGAAGAAATAATGTAAGGATTCCAGTTTATTTAGTTTGCCTTTTTGCTTATTAGTTTTGGGCATGGTTCTTCACCTGTATAAAAAAATTGATTATAATGAATAACTAACACCAGATCATTTGATAATATAACTCAGTAATTCCAAGTAAATGCCTAATCACTGACAGTGAGGCTTAAGTGACTTCAACAGTAGTCCTGGATACTATTATGGTTCAAGCACTCACTTGACACAATTACATTCTTGTCCTTCACTCTTATTATTTTGTTATTTTAATCCACGGCGTCTTAAAACATTGATTTTTCTCAAACTTATCTAACACACTAACAATCTCTTCTTCTATTACCTCACAATGCATGTCCTGCGGCTTCCATGCAACATTAAAAAGAAAAGAAATAGTTGTGTCACTTTGAAAGAAAAAACTTCTTCTGAATTGCTTGGAAAATATCAATTTCTGTCAAGAGGTTGAAATAAGGTAACATTCAAGAAAAATGAAACCTGACCTCTTTCACACTCAAGGCTGCTCCACCTCTAGAATCTCCATCTAGCTTTGTCAAAATGGCACCAGTGATTCCAATTTCAACATTGAATGTCGTGACCAAGGCTACAGTATCATCAATGAAAATTATAAGTCACAAACTAGAGATTTTAAGAAGGTCAACAAAACTTAATGTCCAATGTAGAATATCTAGGGCAGACCAGGAATTTGGTATGTGGGGTACTACTGGGGTTATAACTGAAGTAAAATAGTTTATGAAACATGACAATAACCAAGTATGTTGAATAGTCCTTTCACAATTTTCATACTTCACAGTGTTTCATAATAACCTCATTATTTATAAATCAAGGATCAATTTGCATTGATGTCGACATTAACTTAATATCGATAATCAAAACTTTTAATCCACGATTTCGAGAAGTCATGCAACGTCAATTCTACATTGCCTAATCTGTTTGCATCATCATTTATTAACATCTAAGTAGAAATATTATTTTCAAATATCATTCCATATTTAGTCCGACAAAGAAAATCTAAGAAAAATGTTTGAATAGACCTTACATATTATAGGCTATAAAAAAGTATGCAACAGAAATTTACTGAAGCTACACACTTAAAGAAACAGTTAATTCATATCGAAAATAAACTAGTCAAGACCAGTTATAGAAAAATTAAAAATATTAACAGAAATAGCAAGGCAAAAATTTAGGAGACCAAGAAGTAAATAAATAGAATCTTGGAGAAAAACTCTGTTAAATATGCATTTGTGACTTAAAAGTGCAATGGGCACAACTGACCCACTTCCCCCAGTTTATATCTGCCAGTGCTAACTATAGTAACTTATGAACAGTAGGGGAAGAGAAAATAATTCACATATATATTCTTCTTATGAGTACAATGGGTATTTATAATACAAAGAACCTAAGACTCAACCCTAAACTAAATAAGGAAGAATTCTACCTACCATAAAACACTACCGACCATAAAGAGACCTATTCACCAAAGAATACTACAAACACAATAAGTACATAAAACAATAATAATAGTACAAATACATAGGTCACCGATATTTCCACATAACTGTTAGATTAAGAATCTCAAAACTAAATTGGTATCAAATGGAGACGCTTTAGAGGCTCACATTACCAAGGGAAGAGTACCCAAACTTATGTGGGGCATATATTTAACCGTGTGTACTAATTGGTAAACACAAATTACCGCGCATTTGCAGCACGTAAATAAATCTCAACATCAAGGGACTCACATATGGCGCTACAGGTTTCACTCCATCTCTCAAAGGCCATAAATGCTACTGATGTTTTACTGACTTTTCACAATGCAAACGTACCTGCAGCTTCTTGGCCAGTCATTGCATCCACTACAAGCAAAACTTCTGTGGGATTTAAGACTCGCTTCACTTCTTTCAATTCGGTCATCATATCTTTATCAATCTGATAATAAGTAGATAAAGCATTTAGAATTTAGCTGAAAGAAAATGACACTATCAGACACGATGTTATGACCTGAAATCTTCCAGCTGTATCCATTATGATCACATCTACATTCTTCTTCTTAGCTTCTTCCAAACCTTGCCTGGCTATGTCGGCAGGTTTAACTTCAGTTCCTGCTGCATAAACAGGCACCCCAACCTGTTTAAAACTTCTCAGTGAGTAAGAATGAATTGTGTGGGTCTGAACTTTCGGATAGATGGAAGCTTTTAAAATTTGAGAAAAAAGATATATTATTGATGATGCTTGGAAAAGGATTTATGAACCCAAGATCCTATATGACAATTTCATCAAGAAAAACTTCCATCTATTTACTCACAATGAGATTCACATACAGCACCTACAGAATCCTCAAACAGACGTAACTATTACTGAAGTTGAAAATCAAGATAAATTGCAGCGCTTCCTACCTTACAAGTGCATCTGAAACATTAAAGTAATAATAGGCAGCTTATTGCTTGACAGGTTGCAAAATCATTTTGAAATGTTGTGTGGTCTGTATAACTCAAAAATCTTTCCAATTGTCTGACAATTCCTACAATGAGACATGTTTCAATAGTTTTAACTCCCATGCAAAACAGGGAGAAGAGTGTGAAGAAAAGGTTACAGCTGATCACTTCTCCAATTATGTCTAAAAGTTATTTTGTGACTATTTTGTGACACCTGTCTCTTCACACAACTTTTCATTTGAGCTGCAGGCTTAATAAATGAGATCCATGGTCTCCCCCCTCTCTCTCTTCCCTCCAATTTAAAGGTCTCCTTTGTGTTGCAACACTTAGAGAGAACCAAAGAGCTAAGAATGGTAAACTATCCGCACGCTAGTTCAGACTTCATAGTAAACTCATGTTGGCATCTCGAAGAATTTGAAAGCAAAAGCATGCCCTTGCCTGGAGGAACAAAGTACCTGTTCACCTAAAATAACTAGTTGATCAATAGCAGCAGGTCTGTACACGTCTCCAGCAATTAGCATGCAACTCTTCCCCTGTGATTGGTGCAATTATAGCTTAAATAAGATCCAACCAGTATACATTCATTTACAGACTTCTAAAAGGTGATTGGGTATCGAAAGATAGGTGATTGAATAAGAACCTGCTTTTTAAGGTATAAAGCTAGCTTTGCGCTCACAGTCGTCTTTCCAACACCTTGCAGGCCAGCCAATAAAATTACAGTTGGGCCAGATTTTGCAAATGACAACTCAGCAACCTCTCCTCCCATCAGTTTTACTAGCTCATCATTTACTATCTGCATCGGTGAGAAGTCAGATACAAAATAAAAATTACCACCGTTTATCTGTCTGGCATACATTATTTCCCAGTTTTATCAATAAAAAATTTTACTCAACAACTTATTTGTATATTATGACAGTTCCAGGATATAGTGCTTATAAATCAAACAAATTCACCAACTTATTTCGCTAATAAAATATTTGATGATGAATTGAACAGGGGGTAAATAAGAAAAGTAATGCGCCAAAAGGTTACTGAAATAATTCTGTTCCCAAATAATGGGCAAAACACACCAAAGAAGAAATCCGGGTGTAATAAACCAAGATCTTCATTGTAAATAGTTCTAGAAAACCACACTCAAGGAGATAGGGAATGCTTTCAACAACAGAATGACTCCAGAAAAACAACGCTATTGCAGCTTGAAGTAAAAAACTACAACAATGTTAAAAATCCAAAATTGCAGTACGATGAGGTCAGCCTGAGTATGCATACCTTAACCAACTGCTGATCTGGTCTCACTCCTCGAATCAAGCCAGTACCAACTGCTTGATCACTTACAGATTCAACAAACCTTCTCACAACTGGAAGGCTAACCTGTCAACAGAAGTTGTAGGCCCAGATACACAATATATGAGATGCCAACTAGATATTAATATTATGATACAAAGACATTTACATCTGCTTCTAGAAGAGCTCTCCTGATGTCTCTCATAGGTTCCGCAATATTTTCCTTGGTCAAGACCTCTGAAAGAATTCATGGGAGATGGTTATCAAAATTCAAAGGAAGGTAGTATTACAATTGATCAATTACATCAATAGTGAATACCAACAATATTACTAGTAAAAGGGAAATCGAAGGTAAGAACTAGGCAATTCCAGATCATGTGTAAACCAAATAAACCATAAAAGCAACAGGCGAGTACAAATAAAAAACTGTGATATAACAAGAAAATGCAGTTTCTGTTATGGCAGGGCTTGCCCCAAACTGTTTGGGAAAAGGTAGTCCCCTGGTGACTTCACAAACTGTAAGGTTGGGAATTACATTCCTTTAGATATTAATAGGCTTGAATTTGAAGGCCGATCAGCAACCTTGCACCATTCATGCTCTAGAATTTTGTGCACTTCAATCCATCTAGGACTTTAGAGGTGGTCATAAACACTGAGTTCTAACAGGATCGATGTCTCCTCCTTCCAACTAAAGGTAGATTACTTAATCGGGAAGAACTATCTGAAATGGGGGGTCGATCAAACTCGTGATTGACGGTGAAGGAAAGTTAAGGTATCTTACGAGAGAAACAAAGAAACCTGCGAGCTCCGAGAGAGTTCGGGAATTAAAAACCAAAAATATATCTCATATCAATACTCTCTCTTGAAATATGAAGGATGAAAAATCTCGCTGCATTCACAGGGCTTGATTTTCTGAACTTTGTACCCAATTTCATTCCTCTTAACTCTTACTGAACTCATTGTGGTTTTAGAAACAAGACTGTATGTACCCACTCATTTTCAGTACATTGCACAGCATCAATTCAGACAACAGAGATGCACAATGGAAACTTAAATAACACCGGAAAAACCAAAACCTGCTCCCTTGAGCTTGCTCCAAGCGGCTTCGAGTCCGCTGGTGAGCTGCCCAAACATTTCCGCTCTCACAACTCCCCTCGTTCTCCTCCTACCACCGCTATTCGACTTGATCACTCCCCATAACTCCCTCTGCACAAAATCAACCACTTAAGTGATTAATAATCGAAGAAATTATATACTATAACAGTTATAGTCATGGTTTTGTGGCTTACAGATGATGAATTTCTCGAAGAGAAAGAAAGGGACTGAGTAGAGCCTGCCCAGGAGGAGATGTTTTTGAAAAATTTGAGGGGTAGTTTGTGGAGTGAAGCGGAGAAATGGCGGGGAGTAATAGTCGAGAAGTGCGCAGTAGTTTCCATGAGAGCGGAGTATGAAACTTCTATCTTTCCTTCTTCGAAGTTGTATGTTATCCGGTAGAATCTGTTATTCTATCTTGTTGCTGCATTGCCAGAGATCTGTTTGGTGTTAAAATAAATTATCACTTGGGCAACGCTAAATGCAATCCCAAATTTTACTGAACTAGTCTACAACGCGGGATTGTATTGTACAGAAATGATCTCCTGCCCACAGTCTGTGGGCAGGAGATCATGCCCACACATGCAAATTTGAAGGAAAAAAAAATATTTGGGATTACATGAGTCCCTCGCTATTAGGGGTGCTGTTATGTATTATTCATCTTACTTAATGTAGATTTCAAAAAAAAAATAAATTTTTTTTAAAACTTTTATAACGCGTTCACTAGCCACATCGCGGTCACATGTTTTGCATACAATATTGTACAATAAAAACATACCCCCTCCGTATCATTTTGTTGGATTGGGTTTAACTTTCACACGAATTAAGAATTTGAATTTAATATTTATTAGATTGGTAAATTTTACTTATGTATTTCTCAATATACCCCTATATTAAATATGATAATTTATTTTTATTAATAATCATGCACAATAAATATGGATAGATTAGAAAATGACGAAGTTAAATTTATACTAATAAGAAAAGTAATCTATATTTTGAAACGGACGAAAAAGAAAATCAAACCTATCAAAATGGAACGGATGGAATATTAGGATCAATATACCATCATAAAAGGAAAAACATCCAAGGGAACTAGAATTAGCATCCAAATTTTGAAAATTTTTTTACCTTACTTTTTCTTTAACTCACATATATCTACCATTAAAACCTCGAGTGATCCCAAAATATACCCTTTAAGCGATCGAATTTGTTGTTTTGTTGCTTAAATTTCACTGTATAGAATATTACGCAATTAAATTAAAAGATAAAAACACCAAATAAAGTAAAGATATTAATATAAAAATAAAAATATTAAAATAAATTTTTGGGACTAAATTGATAAATTGAAAATATAATTTGAACTTAATTTAATAAAGCATCAAAGACTGATGGGGTGTTTGCAAATTATTTTTTCCATCTACTTTCTTCTACTTTTTAAAATTCAAATTTAGTCAAATAAATTATATCCACATATCTCTTAGAATCCATCTGTGCTAAATAAATCTCCATCATTTAACTATACTCATTGTCTCTCCTCTTACTCTTAAAAATATATTTTAGGAGTTGGCAAACACCCACGGAGCGTTTGATAGAAAATGCAAAACATAAAAGCTAACTTTGACTCGTAGTTTTTTAGGCTTAAAAAAAATTATACATTCATAATTAGGTCTTAAAATTGAGCTCGCATTAAACTTTAAATTAAGACCTTTGATTTGATATCTATATTGCATACTTTTCACTTAACTATGATGTCGATTTTTTAAAAAAAAAATATGAAAGAGAGAGTTAAAGAATAGAAAAGAAAGATAAGAAAAATCCAAGGAAAATGCCTTTTTTTTTCAATTAATGAGTTAGGGATGAATTTGGAATTATAAAATATATCAGGGTAAAATAGGAAAATTAAAAGCTTCCAATTATCCACCCTTTTATACATTAGTGATTAGTGATAGTGATACACCCACCCACAAAATTATTCCAACTTTACCCTTTTTCTTCTTCTTCTTTTTCTTCTTCTTCTTTTGGTGCAAGTCGAATACCCAAAAAAAATAATAATAATAAAATTATGGTTTTTGTTGCCATTTTCGGCAGCACATGTTGCCGAAAACGGCAGTTTTTTCTCCCCTCCCCCTTTTTTTTATTTGGCTGATGGCTAAAATGGGAAGATGGTGAGAAGCAGGGGGCACTCATTTAAAAATGCGGGTGTATGTAGCCTCGCCCCTATCATTTTTCCTTTCACAACCAGCCTTATTTTCGGTCTTTTATTTTTTATGACACAGTCTTTTGGAAAAACAATAACAATAAGTGCTTGTTTAAAAATTTATACTCCCCCATTCCATAAAGATAGACTTTTTTTCATTCATCCCAAAATATAAATCATTTCTATTTATATCTATTTCATTTATTTATTTTTCTTATTATGCTCTTATTTAATGTGTATTAATATTAATGAAAATATATTATTATCATTTATTGTAAGGGCATATTTGAAAAAATATTATTCAACTTTATTTTTCCAATAATATTAATTTTACTTTTGTTAATCCTTGTGAAAGTCAAACTGGGTATGTCTCTGTGGGACAAAGGAAGCACCAAATAAATGTTCACTTAGTGCTTGTTTGATAAAGGCATTTTGAAAATTGTGAAACTCATTTTCAATTACAAACTAGAATAAAACCATATTCGTTCCAATAATATAAGTTGGTTTGATTTTTCACACTAATACACTATATGGTGTGATCATCTAATAAAGAGATGTCATTTCGTAAAGCGTCCTACCATGCCATAATGACACATCAATATTAAAGACACCTCGGTGATGAGATAATTGTCCTCAACCACCTCATTCTCGAAGTGTCATCACTTTATTAGGTAATTGTGAACCACCTAATACAGTGCATCTTTTGGTTGGGTGGGTCACACCACGTGAGATGGTGTGCCCGCGCACCAAAAGTTCACTTTTTTATTCATCTATTTTCATGAGTGCAAGTGTGCAACTGCTTTCACACTCATTTATATATATCTATGACCGCTTGAACATGCTAAACATATTGAATAACTTGAAGATACTTTTTCAGTGCTACTTTGATGGAGCTTAATTTTTATAAAAATTCACGGCCAATTAGCGCAAAAATAACGTATCCTCTAAATTAACTGTGATATGGGAAATTGCCATTTTAATTTTGACATTTGGATCCTTATTTCCACGTTTGTTAACCTAATTAGGATTTTAAGAGAAAAAAGAGAGGGAAAAAAAGGACGGAACCGTCATTTTACCAACTCAAATGAAATAATATATTTTAACATGCAGTAGTTCACAGTTCTAAATGTTACAATGTTTTACAACTGCAAAACAAAAAAAAAAAAAAAAAAAAAAAAAAGAAAATCTCAACAATGTTAGATCTACGGACACGTTGTATTAAAAAGTGCATTCGAAGAGTTTCTTGAACATGACCTGGTCACAGAGAAAATAAATGCACAAATTGGCCATAAAATATCTACGAACCTATACACACTTGCAAATGCATTGAAAATTTTTCATCCCTGTGAGCATCTTGCTCCCTGCTCCTGCTTTACCAATCATGGTCTCATGGTCAAAGATGCAGCCTCATCCTTCAAGTCTGGCCATAGTCGTGCAAATTGTTTCAATAGTTGCACCAGCAAATGATGCCTTTTTGCCAATAGACGAGGTTGTAAATCAGCATTGAACTCCAATCATTCATACTTCCATTACTAAATAGAATGATGTAAATCCAATGTCCCAAAATCAACCAGATGATCAATGAATAACATAACATGATAGAACTATTGCAAGCAACTGATTGGTATAACTGCATCAGTTCCAGAAACAGGTTCGTCTTCTAAAAGTGGGATTGTCTTCCACGCTGTTAACTTCACTGGAGTGGTTTTTTGGCCTACAAATAAACATTGTCAAACTTTTTCTGTATATGTTTCGTTGATTGGTGACAAATTTCGAGTGATACCTTCAACTGTGCAACTATTTTCCATGCAAATAGCTGCATAATGAGAACCGGCCAACTCTAAGAGCAGAAACTGCCAATTACTTCTAAGATCCGTTGAGTCATTGAAAGAGTTGACCACAATTTTCTGCGCCTAAGCACATGCTTGGCAAGTTAGCAGACAAAGTGATGAGCAGAATGAAGAAAAATATGCTAAAAGAGTTGTCATTAGAATTTGAAATACGGATTTTCTAACCTAAAAAGTCAAGACTTGGATCTTGTTCATTTTCAGTTATCTATGAGACGGCTGAGGAGAATTTGCTTCAAGCTAAACCTGGTTTTTTTTTTTGCATGATGAGTTGCAATGTTCAGAAAAATAAATGGGTTTTCAAAGCCACATCCTTGACGTGTCAAGATGTGAATTTTTTTATTTTCTAATTCTTTTTCGGTAAATAATCAACATATGGACTTCGAGATTATCCAAAAATCATCTCCCTCTATTCTTTCCTTAGATTTGTTCCCAAAAATTTGTGTTCATTCATTTTCCACTTTTTTCCTTTAGAAATGCAGGACTTTTAAGCACTATTTTTATTTTTATTTTTATTTTTATTTTTATTTTTTTCCCATTCTTTTTCCCAGGCAAAATCTACAAATGAAGAATACAAGGAGGATGACAGGGGGAAGCATTTAAGAAATTCCTACCATATGCAATCCAGATAAAACATATTCAGTATCAACATAAAACAACAAGATGGTATGCATAGTGCAAATACTTCATGCTCAATTTCAAGTAAGAAATATTCTAACAAACCTCTGAATTTGAATTCTCCAATGGATTGAAGCTACCTCTTTTATAGCTAATGGTAAATGTCTTGAAAGGTGCACCAGAGAATCCCCGTCCCAGTGCTTTGACATACGCCTCCTGGAAATTACATTGCCTTCAAGTAAAAAACTTTGAATCGGAGAAGAGTATTATGCATTGCTATTAATTTCAAGAAAGATTCATCAATCAGTGGACCCATGAAAGGACTTAGATGAACTAAAGAAAGATGATGCTTGACACTGGAGAATTGATGAGTAAGACCTTGAGTGTCCATAGTTTTATAAATTCCTGGCGCTGAGCTTCAGGATCCAAGATGCCAGCTAAGAACTGAGCTTCATCATTAGAGAAATATCGTCTAGCAAAAGACAATATATTGTGTTTTATAGTTCGTTGCTTTTCTTCCACATCAATGCCGATCTATATTTGAAAATCACGTGAAATGGCATTTTTAGTATATCATAACAGCTGGAAAATAAAATGAAAAACTAATACAATAATGAGCCCAGTGACTTCTGGAAACCCAAACCAAGCTGTTGCGACTAAAAGGTTACTTTTAAGCTTGTTTGGATGATTTTCTAGAAATGCTTTGCCGCCTGCTAAAAAGCTTACAGAAAAAGCTAACACATATTAGCTTCCAGGAAAGCACTTTTACAAGAAGCAAATGTAGAAGCTATCTCAAACATGACCTCAGTAATCAAACCGCTTCTATAACTCAACAGCAAAAATGATCACAGTACTAACTTGAGAATTGATAGTTACTCCACAAGCTACCAAAGAAGAAGTGTGTGAGATGTTGAAATGTAAGGGAGGTGAAGGCCAGTGATCACTGAGCTGCCAAAAAGTTTCAAAGACGTTAACAATTGAGATAGCTGATAGGAAATTTTAACTGGTAAAGCTTAATATAGAGCTAACCTCGGGCTTCCCATGAACATTCTTTCTGAATTGCAACAATCTTGGACTAGCTCGGGAGTTTATCTGATCTACCATAAACCATTATGTTTCTCAGCAATCATTTAAACATTTACATTAATAAATACAGATACAAGGACCTCACTGACTATTCAAGAAGAGGTATGCAACTCCAATTTCTATTTTAGTATGTGTGTTCTTTGCAATTCCATAGGAGACATTAAGACTGGTCGAGTAATTCCAGGCACCATCATCTTTACTAGTGGATTTGAGCAAAAAATAAGTTCTAAATAGAAATTCAAAATAAAACTATTGAGTTAGATAAATTCAATATCTTTGCGTTCACATATCAAACACCTAGTCTGCAAATATAATTAACCACGTAGAGTCTTCAACCATCCAATTCATACAAAGGTAAACAGAAAAATAAATTATTTAATTAACAGCAACCCATTCGATTCTAATTTCACAAAGAATTGCTTCAAAGTATACATAATCAATTATTACTCGAACTTGAAATTGTAATAAGTAGAATAAAATACAGTATGCTTCAGCATTCAAGTAAATTAAAGTTAACATACATCTGGCTATGGTAGTGCGGACCAATGCACGAGCCAGTAGAGCTCTCTTCCTCGGTTCCTCTCCCTGAATTTGAAACACATTCTCCTTCTCAGACGGAGACAGAATATCTAAATATTGGCTCAACAAAGCTTCACTCTTCACTTCACTGGGTAAAACATACCACAAATGGGTCTCCCTAAGAACCAATAAAATCACTAAATGTTATCATCAATTCTCACACCGTATCATAACAGAATTATGCACATAAGAGAGAAATTTGACAGAAAAAAGATTAATACTGAAGATTATATACATCGGTGAAGGGAGTTGAATGGGAGTCAACGAAGTTGAAGAATGGAAAAATTTCCTGTTAGAGCAATGTAATTTCATTCTGAAATACGATCTGCTCATCAGACGAAAATTTGGATTCATACATACGAACATTTCAGACGTGAATTTTGGGGAGGGCGATATATTCCAAATTTAAGTATTGTCTTGTTCAATTGGAGATTGGCTGGGAGGGCAGCCCGAATCCAACGCCTCAAACACGAATTTGGAGATTCTACATCTACAGACAAAATATACACCAAAAATATTTACATCGACGATCTATATCATTTTTTTTCCTCCTTTTTTAATGAGACGATCTATATCGTTTAACACGCCCCAACCTGATTTATGTGGGTTCCGGAAAGGGTGCGGGTGGACACACCCCAAATTCCTCGCAACACACCCACCTAAAATTAATATAATATAATTCATGGATAAAATTATCCTCATTAAATTTCCAAACCTAACCCTGTAAAACACACCCACCCACTTCACTTTTTACGCCACTTTTTACACCAGTAAATACACTCCATTCTCGTCTCATCGTCTTCTCTCAAACTATCTCTCATCTTCATCATCGTCTTATGTACCTGTAAGCTCTCATCTTCATTATCGTCTTCTTTTTCTGTACCTGTAAGCTCAACGCTCTTCCATATCTGCAACAACAAATCTCTCCCAATGGATGATGAAAAATCAATCTATATCAATAATGTAAGTGATTTTGAGCATTATTCATTATTTTAAGCACCAGAAACTTGTCTGATGTTCGACCATGGTCGCTCGATGAAAGAAAAGGCTGTTAGTGAAAGTAAAAATTGAGTGGGCGAACATAGGAACCTATGTTCAACCCTTGGCGAACACAGAACCTATGTTCGACCCACAGTCCGAACATATGCCTCTATGTTCGACTACCTGTGGCCGAACATATGCCTCTATGTTCGGCCACATTTGGCTGAACATAGAGCTCTATGTTCGGCTTGCACTGTCTTCCACCTTTCCAGTTCCAGCTCGACCCTATTTATTATCTTTCATTTATTTACTCTTGATTTTGTTTATATACAGGAGTCCATTACACAATTTATAGAGGGTAATATGGGTGATGACACTGGTGATAATGTGGGTGGCGGAACAATCTGGTAATGGATTACACATCTCATTTCACTACTGATAATAAATTTGAATCGCGTGATCATTTGATTGATTGGGTGAGAAATATTGGACAGACACTTGGTATAATTATAATAGTGAAGAGATCAGATAATGGTGAGGGTGGTAAGCGACCCCGATTGTTGCTTGCTTGTGAACGAAGCAGTAAATACCGAGAACCCAAAAAGAAAGATGGAAAGAGTGATAATATAATAAAACATACAGGAACAAAAAAGTGTGAATGTCTATTTGAATTGAAAGGAAAGCCAGTAGGTTTTGATGGAGAATGGGTAATAGAAGTTGTAAATGGTGTGCATAATTATCCATGTGCTCGATATTTGCATGGTCACTCGTTTGCTGGCCGCTTGACACTGAATGAAGAGAAATTGGTTATTGATATGTCGAAAAATAATACCCGACCAAAAGATATATTATATACATTGAAAGTAAGATATCCTGAGAATACGTCAACATTGAAGACTATCTATAATGCACGTCATAGACATAGGCTAATTGAGCACGGAGGTTGATCACAATTACAGTATCTCATGTACAAGTTATAGGAACATGGATATTTTTTTGATTTTAGGCGATGTGAGAAATCCGATATAGTGAAGGATATCTTTTTTGCTCATCCAATGAACATTGACCTACTACGTGCTTTTCCTAGTGTTTTATTGATGGATTGTACCTATAAACCTAATCGGTATAAATTACCTTTATTGGAGATAGTTGGTGTGACATCGACGGATATGACATTTTCAGTTGCATGTGTCTATATGGAGTCTGAGCGTGAAGATAATTACAGATGGGCATTATTAGTTTTGAAATCATTATTTGATCAATCATCTCTTCCTAGTGTCATTGTCACCGATCGAGATCTCGCATTAATGAATGCCGTTGAGAGTATTTTTCCGACTACAAGACATTTATTATGTCGGTGGCATATTGGTCGGAATATAGTGGCAAATTGTAAGAAGATATTTCCCGAAAAAAAATATGGGATGGTTTTTTGTTTTCGTGGAATTTATTAGTATTTGCTACATCGGAGGGGTTATTTTATGAATTACTTAGAAAGTTCCAAGTAGATTATTCTGATTATGCTGGTGCTCTCGATTATGCAATGAGGCAATGGATTCACTTGTATAAAGATAGATTTGTGTCATGCTGGACAAATCATGTGATGCATTTTAAAAATACCACAACAAATAGGTATGCGAATAAAAAAAATCTTAATTATACATTTGTCAATTTTGATTACTAGTTAGATAATAATTTTTCCTAATTTGTTTTCTCTATATTCAAGAGCTGAGAGTGCACATGCAAAATAGAAAAGACACATTGGTTGAGCAGAGTAATTTTGAAACATGTTGGACCAGAATTCATGCGTTGATTGAGACATCACACACTGCTATTAAAGATTCATTTGAAAAAAGTATAAATGTCGTCCAACACCGATTCAAAACACCTATATTTCAGCTCCTTCGAGGTGTGATTTCAATTACTGCATTGGATAAAATATTAAATGAGATGAATAGTGTAGATACAGGTTTAGTTGATCCTTTGATATGTGGATGTATACTGCGAAAGACATGCGGTTTGCCTTGTGTGTATGAAATTGCTCGGTATATACATGATGATATCTCAATTCCTTTAGATGTTATTGATGGATTTTGGAGAAAATTGGATATGGAACCAAGACACGTGGTAAACACGGATATTTTGGATGACATTGACGCTCGTTGGAGTCATGTTTTCTCAGGGGTGAACGATTCCTATTTAACGGCGAATGAAACCGATAAATTATTTATGTTGAAAAGATTGATTGAGTTTGTCAAGCCACCAACAACCTCGTTAGTTGAGCCCATTGTCAAGACTAACAATCGAGGCCGTCCGAGTAAGTCCACATGGAAAAAGCAAAGGAAATCAACAAAGCGCGAACCAAGTGCTTTTGAATATGTTGAATCCTTTCACGAAAATTCTTTAGAACCATTGAATACAACAGGAAAGCAAAAACAGAAGGTAATGGGAATAATATTCTTACGAAGTGATCTAAGGTTGATTGTCGTTCAAATTAGTTGATTCTAATATTTTGCTTCTCATTAGGTTGTTCGTCGTCCTACACAGATTGCCTCCAACCATGGTTATATTGAGCAGCTACTATCCCATTTTAGGGAATACATCATTGGTGTTGAAGACGTAGCGGCGGACGGACACTGTGGTTTTCGTGCAGTGGCAGCTCTCCTCGGATTTGGTGAAAATGCATGGCCACGCGTACGAAGTGATCTATTAGAAGAACTCCAGAACTATCGAGATTTGTATGAGAGTGTGTATATTGAAAATGGAAGTGTCCAAAAATAGATGAAACAATTGCATTGTTTTTCAGACTCGGCACACCATAGACATTGGATGAGCTTGCCAGAGACGGGTTATCTCATTGCTTCGAGATATAATGTTCCCTCGTCACTTTATCTCCGCGGATATCCTGCACCTATTTGCCTCTACGGACTAGCATTATCGAGCCTCCTAAGTGTATTTGCATCGGATTCGTAAATGAAAATCATTTCATTCAGGTATAATTGTATATATTTCAATGTGATATATAAATTAGTGATATATATATAAGTTCATTACACTACTGCATTGATATCGTTTAATAACAGGTTTTTTTACGCGATGGACACCCGATGCCCCCGGTTATCAATAAGTGGTATGAACGACATCATCAATGTGCCATGGGATGGGCTAGCTTTTATGCGGAACAACTTACAATGTATAACTGTATAACCTCCAGAGGCATATGTGATAGGGTGGAGACAATTGAATTTGACAATTGATATTTATCTATATTAAGGATTAATTGTGCAATTTAAATTTTAATAATTTATTGTAGTGTAATTAAACTTTTATTTATTTTATGCTTGTACCATCATATTATTACTAGTAGCATGGTATATTACGTGAAATGCATATAAAATTACAAGAATTTTGTAATAAATTATAAATAACTTGTAATGCATTACAAATAAAGTGTAATAAATTACATTGATAGTGTAACAGGTTACAAATATTGTGTAATGCATTACATAAGATATAAGCATTTCCAGTAGCATTCAGAGGGCATTTGCAGTAGCAACGGGCCTGCGTTCGGAATTTTGTAGCCGAAGGCATGACCATGCGTTCGGTCATTAATGGCCGAACGCATGGCCTTGCGTTCGGCCCAAGATGGCTGAACGCATGGCCTTGCGTTCGGCCATTCATGGCCGAACGCATGAGCCTGCGTTCGGCCAAACGTGGCCGAACGCAATGCCATGCGTTCGGCCCTTTTTGGCCGAACACAGGCTCATGCGTTCGGTACTGAAAATGCCCACCCCCTGCTGGAAATGCTTATATGTTATGTAATCCGTTACACAATATTTGTAACCAGCTGAACGGTGAGTATAATTTATTACACTTTATATGTAATGCGTTAAAGTTATTTATAATTTATTACAGACTTCTTGTAATTTCATATGCACTTTATGGCCAGTCAAAATATAATATTTGCTCGCCTATTTTGATATTGAATAAAAGTTCAAGATTGACGTACCAACATAATATAGAAATTACATATATATGTCTCTTTAAAACTACACAACTTCAAAGTACAAAAAATAAATTATTAAGCAAAGTAAATCATCGCCGCCACGCCGATTAGGACGGACCGGCGATGATTCACCACCGTCGAATGTTTGTTGTCGGGATGAACTTCCGATAGCATAATCACGCCAGATTCTTCCAATGTTAGCCCTTGCATCGTAATATATGCATCACGAACCGCTGGCATTACAACAAATGGCGTTAAAAGTGGATCACCTGTTTCCCACCTGCATCATTGGCTCTAAAATGTCCCGTGTCTTTATGACACGCCTCCCATAATTCCATAGGAGCCGTAGCTTCGATCCGACACCGCGATACGTAGAAAGATGTTGGGCATTTTGTACAAAAGGATGTGTAATCTTCGTGTACCAATCAATATAATCCGATGCACACTCCCATGGAATGTCGACCTTTCTACCAAGACGATCTGTATTTAGGAGATGACAATCCCACAT
This sequence comes from Jasminum sambac, assembly GCA_018223645.1. Lineage (NCBI taxonomy): Eukaryota > Viridiplantae > Streptophyta > Magnoliopsida > Lamiales > Oleaceae > Jasminum > Jasminum sambac. The sequence goes on from CP073646.1 coordinate 36,547,998, forward strand.
ATCAAACATGCATCCTAGTGTACCCCACAATACCTTATATCGTTCCGTCGTCCGTCCTCTTTTAACAACCTCTAGAGCAAGCGGATCCTCTGGTATCGTTTACACATGTCCAATCTGTCTCAGCACACGATCGGGATGATATGGCTCCACTATGTCCAATGACGTAATGCATCCACGATACAAAGTAATACCATTACATGGAAAATGTTCTCTAACATCGACATATGGATTCCATACAACCTATAATATATTAAATAAATAAATTCTTACTCGAATTGTATATCAATAATGTCAAAATAACTAAGTTCAAATATTTAAACTCACGTCATTTGGTTTCAAAAAATCCAACACCTCCCGATACGCCATGGTAGTATCCATAGATGGCCCTGCAGATACCTCTTGTGTCTACCGCATTGCAAGAGGTTCCCCATCTCTATAGTGCACGCTATGCAAAGGCCTTAACATTGGAAAATGTTCATATATCCAAGCCTATAAAAATATTAAGTCATTAATTATAAATTACAATTAAATAAAAGTGAGAAAACTATAAACGAAATACATATTACCTCCAGTAAAGTTGAATAACCTGACATTTGCTTCACATCAGCTCTAGATGCTAATCCCAACTACCTATATAGATATGCTAGTGCAGCAGCTCCCCAAGCATAACTCTGGACGTTGCCAACGTCCTCCAAAAAATGTAAATATTTCGTCGAAACCCTAGTACCTGACTTATCAATAAATATAGTACAACCCAAAAGATATAATAAATAAGCCCGAGTCAGATACACCAATGTACGTCGATCATTAGAAGTACTCTGGGTCATAAACCTAGCCCGCAGCCATTCTAATTTCACTGAAGAACCCCTAGCACTATCATGTGCCTCTTCGGCCTCCTCCTGTGTCATTCTTAATAATCGCCTCACTAGATGATAACTAGACTCAACAGTCCTGCCTCTACGCTGCAATGTACAACCACAAACAGGTAGGCCAGTGAGGCAATTCACATCATCTAAAGTGATAGTCATCTCCCCAAAAGTCATATGCAACGTATTCGTTTCTGGATGCCATCTCTCAACAAAGGCAGATATCAAGCACTTATTGACTTTCGATAAGATAAATGTCACAATATATTTAACGTGGAGTTCCCAAATAACCCAATCCACGCCCTAACTTCTACCGGATCATACTGCCACTCTAATAATTTCACCGTATGACAATGACATCTAAGCACTTCTCTTCGTGATTGAACCATATTTTAGCAATACATGTGTTTTAAATGAATATAAAATTCGTGGATCGAGTGGACCACCCGGAAATGATTACTGCTAATATCTCATCCTCCTCGCCACCCCGATCCTGAACTTCTTGATTTGGTGCTCAATATCAGTCCGCTTCAATATTTATATCAGATTGCCTTCATTTGGATCACGGTTGCTTTGATCATCGATGGTTGGTGGGGCTTGCTTGTGTTTGAGAGTTTCGTAGGTCGACGCCTTCTTTCGTAAGACGTTGGTGTCCGCTCAATATTTATATCAGCATTCCCTTCATTTGGATCACGGTTGCTTTGATCATCAGTAGTTGGTGGGGCAGTTGCTTGTGTTTGAGAGTTTCGTGTTGCTCGACGTCTTCTTTCAGAAGCTGTTGGTGGTGCCTTGCCACGACGACCACGTCCTATAATATAACACAATAACTCAATAATACAACCACAAATAATTACCATCACACAAAATTGGCAGTGGGAGGGCTTTGGTCGAACACCCAAATGGGTGTTCGGCTGGAATCGGCCGAACAACCCAATGAGTGTTCGGCTGCTTGCAGCCGAACACCCTAATGGGTTGTTCGGCCTATTGCAGCCTAACAATCCATGGGTTGTTCGGCCTAATGCAGCCTAACAACCCAATGGGTGTTCGGCTGCAAATGGCCGAACAACCCATGGGTTGTTAGCCTCTCAAGAGCCGAACACCCATTGGGTTGTTCGGCCTAGCATCTGGATCTTCATTTTCTTACCCTCCAAAACCAGATCCAAAATAACTTTCCAAATCTTGAAAATTAAGCATGAATGTTGTGAAAAATATTTAGATCTACTTACCTGTATCCATTGAAATGGTCACTAAATTTCCTTATTTCCTTGAACACATCAGCTGGAGTTTTTGGCTAACTGGAGGAAGGACGAAGAAAGAGAAAGTGATAGTGGAGAAACGTAGGGTTGAAAATAGGGTTAAGTGATTAAATATGTGAGAGAGTAAAAATGGGAAAAAGTGGGGTGTATTGAGTAAGTGAGGGGGTGAATGAAAAGATAGGTGGGTGTGTAAAACATGTGGGTGTGTTGAGAGGAATTTGGGGTGTATCCAGCCGCTCCCTTTGGGAAAAGAGAAGTGATAAACCACCACACGTTTTTTAATCCCATACACCCATTTTTCCAGTTATTTCCAATTATACCCTCGTCTAATACAACGGGTGTGGGGGTAACGAGAAATTTTGGATGCTCGGCCGAGGCCGAGCATCCAAAATGGTTTTTTTTAAGTTTTTAAAATTGATTCATAATGTAATTAATTTTTTTTTGATATTATTTTTTGATTTGGGGATGAGTTGGATCGAATTGGACGAAACTGTACTTTACAGATTTAGTGTTCGAATTCCGTTTTGGACAAATAATATACCGATTTGGGGTAGCTCGACTCCACGAGTCGAACTTACTGCTTTGCAGTAAAGTATGATGGATTTTGGCCATCCAAACGCGTTTAGGCAGTGAAATTAGCGTTTTTCTATTTTTTGAGTAATTTTATTTATTTATTTATTTGTTTTTAATTTTATTTTATCACCATTTTCATTTTATTTTTTAAAAATGCACTTATTTTATTTTATGGTGATAAAATAAAATTAAAAATAAATAAATGAAAAAAATAAAATTACTCGAAAAATAGAAAAACGTTGATTTCACTGCCTAAACGCACTCGGATGACCAAAATCCATCGTAAATCACTGCAAAGCAGTGAGTTCGACTCGTGGCGTCGAGCTACTCCAAATCGATATATTATTTGTTCAAAACAGAGTTCGGACACTAAATTTGCAAAGTGCGATTTCATCCCGTTCGATCCAACTCATACATCACATGTTCCTTCCCCAAATAAAAAAATAATATAAAAAAATATTAATTACATTATCAATCAATTTTAAAAATTAAAAAAAGAACCATTTTGGATGCTCGGCCACCTTCGGCCGAGCATCCAAAATTTCTCCTTGCACTCACCCGCGCCTTATTACGTGAGGATAAAATGGGAATTTGAGAAAATGTGGATGTAGGGTATTAAAATGATTGGTGTGAATAGCAAAACCCTTGGGAAAATAGGAAACGAAATCGAATCGGCCATTTCGCAGTTCGATTTTGAAATCGATGCAAATAGAATCAATTCGAGCCGATTTGACGATTTATGACTAAATTTTTTTCTTTTTAATTGGTCAATTTGTGAGAAATTTCCAACCCACAACCGACGGCGGCGGGCCTTTCAACCCAACCCAAATTCAAATCAACCTGAGTCAGATTGAGTCGGTCAATTTGGACGGGTTGGATGCCCACTCCTATTTTCCTGCAGTTAAATGCACCCCTATTTTTTTTAAATACACCCAAATTTTAGTATTCATTCCAATTTTATCCATTTCAGCAAAAAAAAAATGTTCAACCATGGTTGGTCGATCAGCCATTTCCTATAGCAACATTAGCAATTGGAAGCAAAAATGATAGCCAAAAAGGGACAATCTCTCCCTCAATTGTTATCATTTCCGATAGCAAAATGTTGCAGGAAATGGCAACAAAAAAAGTTGCCAACTGTGGCAACTTCTTTTATTGTTCTACAAAAAATGGCTGCCACCATTTGCTCTCTGATTTGTTTTTTTTATTGTGGGACTATGCACACCCTAAGGATTGTTTAGTACACCCCAAAAATCTTTGTCTTCCCCAAAATACCCCAAATTGACTTCCAAATAATAATAATTGTTCGGTCATTGTTGGCTGAACAGCTTTGAAGTCGTTCGGGCAACCATGGCCGAATGGCTTTGATGCTATTCGGCCAGCCGAACGGTTTCGAAGCTGTTCAGCCAATCATGGCCGAACAATCTAAACTGAAAAAAAATCCGACGAGTTTATGCCACCATTAACGGTGGTTTCGATTACCTCCGATGATGAACTTTCCCTTTCCTTTCTTTTTTATTTTGGCCTTCTTCTTCCCTTAACTTCCACCATTACTGGTGGTGATCACCATTGTTGCAGGTGGTTGAAACCACCATTGCAGGTGGTAAGGTGGTCGAAACCACCTGCAATGGTGGTTTCAACCACTAGTGTCGCTGGGGGCGGGGAAGGGTGGTAGGTGTCATGGTTTTTTTTTTCTTCTAATGAAAACAAGGGTATTTTTAGGGAATAGAACTTTTTTGGGGTGTGCTTAGAAAGAGTGGGGGTGTGAATAGTCCCATTATTTTTTATTTATTTTATTTTTATTGAAAAGGGGTAAAAGTATAGTAGAGCTTTGTTTGGAAGTGTACTTAGAAAAAGAGAGGTGCAAATAGCCCTGCTCTTAATACTTTTTCCTTAAATTTCAGCATCATATCTCACTAAAAAAGGAAAAAAAAAATCTTATTTTTTCAATAATCTATATCAACCATTTATCAAATTATTTGAATTTGAAATAGAGTTTGATCAAATTAATTATATCTCCGCAAATCAATTCTAATTTGTCCGCTAAAAACCCTATATGTTTTGATTTTCACTTTTAGCCACGAAATTTGGTGATGATAACCCATTTGGGATTTCAAATTTCGACCAGAAATTTCCCAATGAAAAATGAGGATGATATCATATTTGGCATCAATCTTAAGATTGTAAATGCCAAAATTTCGTGGCTTGAATTGCATCGCAGGACTCACGTTCCAGGATATTTGATCCCGGATTCGAATCACACGTATCCCTCACATTCCTTATTTCCTTCTCCACCAAATAATCAAATAATAATAATAATAATAATAATAATAATAATAATAATAATAATAATAACAATAATAATTTGCTTTTTAATTTGCCACCAGACCACTACTACTCTTTCTTTCTTGAACTATATTGCATATAAAACTAAATTGCGTCTGGAATGATAAACTCCTTATATTATTTGTTTATAATAAAATCTCAATGAATTTCAAAACTTGTGTAAAAATTCAAGACGAACCTAATATTAGATAATATTTTTAACGAAAATGTTCAAGTGCCATCAATGACACTGTATTTACGGTACCCTCGATGCGTTTTCTGGCTCTGTATGATCTCCATTTTGCAATTCAATATGAAATTTAGAATTAACACGGCAAGGGGGAGCTCTAACAATTTAAAAAATTTTCCGGCGATACTATGGCGACCAATCAAAGTTTTTTGCCAGAATTTGGCCAAAATTTTGTCCGACCGATACGGTGTTACCGGAAAATTTTTCAAATTATTGGAGTTCCGCCTCGCCGTACTAATTCTAGATTTGGTCTCCAATTTCAAAACGGAGATCGTACAAGACCAGAAATGACATTGATGGCACCTGATCATTGCTAATATTTGTAAACTCGTAACATATAAAATTTTTGTGTATCATTCATTATTTACATTTACATAAGGCGCACAAAATATGAAAATTATGTACTTAGTTTAGTGAACAATATGTGAAATTATGGAAAAAACCAAAACACAAAATAATTAATTCAGCAAAATATAATATTAATTGAAATAAAAACAAACGGATCACAAACAAACTTTCGATGTAGACTGAGGCTAGTTTACACTATGTCCTATAGCAAGATTGCACTCCTACTATTAGTGCTTGTAGTTCGTTGAGCGATTTGCCACAGGATTTAATAATATGTTGCCTAGGAACCTGCACCTTGATTCGAGACCCAAACGAATGTATTTGACATTTTATCTCGTGAGATGCAGAAGAAAAGGATGAAGAATCGTTCATTGATGATGATCTGAATCAAGATCTTCATATTTATAAATCCTAAAACACGTTGGTTGCGAGCAGTTTTAATGAAGAGACGCATCTATTCTGAAAGGATATGTCTGTTGAAGAGACGCATTTATTTGATTTAACTCGAAAAAGCAAAAAGAAAATAATAACAATTTTGCTTATCAACAAGTCTCAAGGCCCAAGGCCCACCTATGATATATTCATATATAATATAATTTAGTCCAACCCAATCATATGGTCTTTTGTTTATTTTTAATAGCCACACAAAGCGCACATTTATAAGTTGAAACATTCTTTCATCATTTACTTTAAACACCTTTATTGCTATATAAACACTATAAAACTCTCACACTTACTACTAGAACTAATAAAGAGGTGTAGCCTCTCTAACATGGACATAGCAGATTACACGCTCCCTCTGACACCTTTCCATGCTCATAAATTACGTTGTGCATCTTCTAAAAAAACTCACCGCGGTGACAAACTTTCACTAGTCTTGTTAGATAAAAATCGCCAAATTCAGACTTTGAAGAAATGGGTTCAAAGAGGCAAGATTTCTTTGTCACGGTAGCGACAAAGTAAAAACTTTATATTTCACAACATAAACAATTAATAAATTCATATAAAATCTTGCCGTTGCAAAAGCAAGCTAACTCCAAAGTAGTATTTCGTAAATGGTGAAGGTATTGAAACTAAAGTAGAATTGGTTTATTCAAAAGTTATTCACAACGTATACAATTCAAGGCCCTTTACAAGAACAGATCCAAGTTGGCTTAGAAAAATACTTTTCTTATTCCTCAGCGGGAGAAAAATACTGTGAGATCCCCATAATGGGGACGTGTCCCCTCCTGATTGGTGGGGAACCAGTGAAAAAAAAAATTAAAAAAAAAAAGACTAAACAAGCACATTAGACTAGCATCGACATAAATTAACGAATTTTCAAGGAAGGTGAAGAAATAAATTACATTCATTAACAAATAACAATTCGGGTCTTTCAAGCTAAACAAGATTCATTACAATGTAAGTTTGTAATGAAATTACAAACTTCATTACAAATTTAGACGAGCTACTGAACTGAGAGAAGTCGATAGGCAGACAAAGAAATTCGAGAAACAAATCCATGCAGAATTCAATAACGCCTTAATATCAAGAACTTCATCTCCAAGCTTCGACCCGTTCTGCCTGTGAATTCAATAGGCTAGTGATGCTTTTTTCCTTACTCTTTTCTGAATTCTCAGGAACGTTGACTACGGAGGGTTGAATCGCCTTTTTCACTCCGTTTTTGCCCATTTTAGTCCTCCGACTTTTTGATTGTGACATTCTAGTCCTCACCGAAACATTACCACCTCCAACTGTATCCTTACTTTCGTCTCCAATATTGCTGGGGCAAGTATGTTCCTTTTCATCAGGAAGGATATTCTCAATCGAGTTTAGAAAACAAGGCGTTTCATTATTAGTACCATCCAATTCAGCCCGGTAAGACTTTTCCTCCTTGTTGACTTGGTTGACTTCACTTGGCTCACTGTCCTTACGGATTATTGTTTTGCGGGTCCCACCATGATCATCTTTGTCAGAAGGCTCGACCGGTTGTACACGAGCAATGTCCACCACAGAATCTTCTCGTTCTCTCAAGGTTTTCTCTACGAGCGTCTTGAGAAAATTCATTACTTGGACCGCATACATTAATGCCGTCAAAGGGTCTGACATCTGCAAAGATTAAAAGTCAGCCATGTCGCAAAAATGGTATTTTATCTCGTCTTCTGAGAGAGGAGCACACCAAGGCGTACAAAAATGGGTGTACACTCAGTATAGCCCTTTCTTTATTATGCTTAAGGGCTTAAGCGATTACAAGACGATAGTTGATGTATAATCTTCAACTCACCTGAGTCATGTTTGGAGCAAATACCATGGCGATGTTACGTGCGTTCATTTTGTTTAGATGTTCCAACTGAGCAACGTCGGCCATCAAATTAATAGCCCAGTCCAATAACGCGGCCTCCGTGGGTGGGAGTAGCCGAGCGAGCTGAGTGCACTCGTCTTCTGATTGGGCCTGCATAACTTGCTCCGGCGAAAGTGGGTCCAATACTCCTTGCGGGAGTTCTCTAAACCAAGCCTACAAAGAACCCATATCGACCGGTTAATGTAAAATCTTTACCAAATAACAGATTTAAAAAAAAAAAAAAAAAATCGCGATTTTTAACCTTTTTACCTTTTAGCTTTCACATCTTTCAAAAAATCACTTTTCTTCTGAGGAAAACTTTATTAGACGAGCTCATAAGATGAATCTATACCGAATTCAATTAAATTGATTACCTTAATAAGACCAGCTAAACAATGAACATCAATGTCACCAGGCACCTCCCCATTATTAAGCTGTTCTCTAACATACTCTTCTTGCCCGTTTTCGCCATTAATTCTAAATATTCCCTCTGCCTGCAAACCGATATGGATTAATGCTATATTTACTTACCACGTAAAAAGATGAAATGACTATTTTATCCTTCTCCTGTTCAGAGAAGCACACCATCATCATGTAGTAAAAAGGGTGGTCGACAGATGTTGAAGAGTTGGAATATTACCTGCAGACCACCTTGGCAATACAATCTTCGTTGCATCATCAGAAGTATTGTTGGCACACAATTACCTCTGGAGTCGAAAGAAAGCTGCATAGATTCTGTTGAAACTCCAAACACTCGTGTACTGTACAAAAATAGCATCAGATTTGGACAACATATATTTTTTCAAAGTAATTAAATTCTAGATGAATATTTCTCATAGAATTATTCATTTTTTCCGACAAGAAAACAAGAAACCAGAAAAAACAAACCTGGCACTGGGAGGTCTTCTGGGAACTTCAGGTTCAAATTCAACAGGGAGACCAAGAAACCCATTAAACCGATCAAAGGTGACATGAGCAACATGTCTAACATTAGACGGCCAACTAATCTCCATCAGCCGCTCAACGCCGCCGCTGTCCACCTCCGTACTCCGGCAACCCAGTAAAGATTTCCTAAAAACACTCACGAAAGCTTCAAAAGCAGAGAACTGATCCCCTTCTCCCTCTTCTTGGCCTTGTATACCATTATTTCTCCTGTAAAAAGCTACAGGGCGGGCATTAATAAGGGATTGATTGTTAAGAAAAGTCTGTTGGTGAAACCCATCATTGTTAGTGGGCAAAACACGTGTAATTGAGCTTGATGGTGAAGACAAATGTGGTGGGGAGGAACGCAGTATATCTGTCATTTCTTGAATTGTTGATTGTGATTGTTTGTGTGTGTTTCAAGATTGGGGTTTTATTGGGCAAAAGTTTGGTGGGTTGTTGTTGTTTTTGGGGTAAATTAATTAATTGTAGAGGGTAATGATGGGGATGAGTTTGGTGGATTGCAGTAGAGTAGAGTGATGAATGTATTGGACAGAGAATAGTAGAAATTGGGGATTAATGAAGAATTAGGGCTTTTGTTCAGTAGAGTTTGATTCAAGTAAAGGCAGTTGGGACTCGTACATCATCATTCATTCTTCTATCTCACCTCTTTATATCGACATTTTTGTATTTTATTATTCCTTCAACAAGATTGTTTCACAGTGCCGTTGGTGCATCTACGCGCGGAGTGCTAGATACCCCCCTTTTTTTTTGAATATGAATGTTAGATGTATTCCCTTTTATTTTTTTAATAGGGTATATTAAAATTTAAATGTATAGTGAATAAAATTTTTTTCAATAATATTTATTATAAATTTTTTATTTTGTACGGACATCAGAGTGTTCTTATCTTAGGGTGTGTTTGATTGGTAAGGGTGGAAAACAAAGTTTAAAAAATATTTTCCCAAAAAAAAAAAATCGCATACCTCCAAAGAATTTATTTCCTTGGAAAAGTTTTTAAAATGATTGTATCATGAAAAGCCACTTCTTTTTCAGGCCTACAATCAAATAACAAAATTGGAAAACAGATTCCTTGATTTAATATTTTCCTGAAAATCTTTTGTCAATCAAACACATCCCTAGTAGGAAGAACGAAGTATTTAGCATTATTATTTACTTGACATCATCGATGATGTAACAATTATTTGACAATAATTAATTTATAGTATTAACATTTGAGATATCAGTTGTCAAACTGCCTATTATGTATTGAATAAAATTATTCTTTGATAAAACTGATTTTGAAAAAAAACGGGAGAAGAATTTATGGATTGGCTTGGAAAATAGTATCCCGGTTAAAAAAGAATAATGTTAAAAATAATGTTGTCAAACAAACACTAAGCGCTAGTAAGTTTACAAGTTTTTACATATTTTTATATATTCTTTTCGATTCCATCAATTTTCTTCTATTTCACATTTACATATTTTGTGGGACTTACCTGTATTATACAAATCTCTACTATACAATTTCACTCATTCTCTCTCATATATCACATCAAAATCTATAAAAATTTATTTCTACACACTAACACGCACTAAGTGCATATACTTGGCGTTCCTCTTGTACTTGGCTCTTCTCAAGAGAAAGGTATCTTTTATTATCGGTGGATGCGATTTCATCACGTCATTATCCGTTAGTGGAATTTGGAGGATCCAAAGAAATAATATTTAAAGAAAACTTGTGGTTGTTCCTTTTTTTTTTTATTTATATACTTTTAAAAAATAGAATAATTTTATGTAGCAATTAATTGATGCTACATTTATTTATCAATTTAAGGCCTTGTTCTATCCATGATAATTTTTTTTAATTTTTTTCCTCTCTTCATTTCCAACCACTCATTCAATTATTTAATATATTTTTCTCAAATTTCAACCACACATTTAACACGCAAATCGAAAAAATAAAATTACTTACCCAAAGAACAAGGCCTAAGAGAGTCTGGATTCTAATCCTGCATGATTTTAATGAATTGTTAACAAGTCCAACAAAATCAATATTAAATACATTAAAATTTTAATAAAATTTTAAAGTCTTAACTGAATACATTAAATTTTTTATAAATCCATAAAATTGTTAAATGTTTTTTAAAGTCGTGAATATGCACCTTTTTAAGTTTAACATAAGTACTCTCATGTTTGTATATAAAGAGTTCTTAATATCACTATTTTCATGTTTGTCTATAAAATTCTCACTCTGTCATCCCACAAAAATATAAATTAATATTATAATTACAATTAATATTATGGAAAAAAATTATTTGTACTTTTCATTTATACCCCAAAATAAAATAGTAATAGTCTTTTATTAAAAATACAACATTAAATAAGAAGTAGTGTTGTTTATAAACAATAATAATTGGTAACCAGCATTGTGACATTAATTAAATTGATATTTTAAATCTCATTTAAAATAACATTTAAGATAACAAATCAGTTATTAATAAACAGCTGCTATATGCATACATCACTTTAAATAAGGGCCAATTAGAAAAATAAATAAATTAAAAACATGAGAATGTAAAAGGTGACATATATTCTAAAATAGAGACCCCCCCTCCCCCACCCCAAAACAAAATATATATATATAGACCAGTTATGTTCCAATGCCCACTAGTGGAAAAAATATTTAAGGGGGTTAAGAGCCTTTCTGAAAAATACAGTATGTATTATTCATCTAACTTAACGTAGATTCTAAAAAAATATATATTTAAAAAAAAATTTTTTGCACGATTGCGCGCGCTTCACTACACACGTCATATGATCACCTGCCCACGCAGTGGGCAGGTGATCATTGGCGATATATAGACACACACTTTTACATTATACTGTAAGGGCTGTACATAATATTTTTTATTTATTCGAACAATATATTAGATGTATGGTTAAAAATTATGAAAAATAGATTAAAAAATATAAAGTGATTGAAAATGATAAAAGAGAAAAAGTTAGTGAAACAAGCCCTCACTTAACCACACATTATTCCAATAAAATCACCTTTTCTCTATTAAAAAAAGAAGAAGAAGAAAAAGAAAAGAAATATTCAAGAGCACGGCTAAATACACCCACTAAATTATTGAGTACACCCACTTTTTCAATATTTACAATTACAATTATAACCTCATCATAAAAATTTTTAAAAAGTTCGCTAACACCCAAAAGGGTGTTTGCTCCACTTGGGGCGAACACCTATATATATTTTTTTAAAAAAATGAAGAATGATGGAAGAAAAAATTTTCCTATTATTTTTTGTTCAAATTTTTTACAATCACTTAATTTTTTTTAATAATTGTATTCAGCACTAATCGGATAAAATTAATTATTGTATCATCAACCAAATTTAAAAATTCATCGTTAAAGTGGTTATAAAAAATTTAAAAAAATTCAAAATTACTCATCAAAGTAGTTACAAAAAATTTGAATTTTTTAATAATTGTATTCGATAATAAACGCAATTATTGTATTATCAAAAAAATTCCGAAATTCATCGTCAAAATTGTTGCAAAAACTTAAAAAAATTTCAAAATTACTTGTCAATAAATTGGTTGCAAAAAATTATAGCAAAAATTGAATGAAAAATCAGATACAAAATTGCTCATTTTTCTTCAATTTTCCCCCCGTTTTTTACTCTTGTTTGCCGCATTCACAGTGAACAATGTAAAAAAAAAAAAGAGTGGGTGAACTTAATATGGATAACTTGATCTTTTTTTGTTTTTTAAATGCACTCAGCATTTAGTTGGCTACATTTAGCCGCACCCGATCGATATTCAAACAAGTTACTACATAAAACTACATCTAACAGATTTTAGGTTGACTGGAAACATCACACAGCTGGTCGTAGGCAAGGCAAGCTATGCATTTACTAGTTACTACTACACTGTACTACTTTCATTAAATAACACTGCCATAATTAATTCTCTCTTAATTACGTAACTAATGTGTTAAAGACATACCGATACCATAGACTTGTACGGAAGTCCCCAAGTTTTGGACTCTTTCAGTAGCGTCGCCTGTTGCCAGTTGGTAGTTGAGTGTATTATTATTATTATTATTGTTATTATTATTATTATTATTATTACAAATGGTTGAGTGCATTATTAGTCACAACTCACAAACACTCTTCTAAAAGTCATTTGACCGAAAATGTCCCATTTAGTAATTAGTGGGCAGAATTTTTTCTTTTTTAAAAAATGGCACTACTAAATTTGTGAGTATTAGGGACATTAAAATAGGGACAAAATATTTCATATGTCCCTATTAATCAATAATTAGAGTCAAAAATATGTTATGTCTCTATTAATATTATGTAGGACAAATAAAAATGTTCCTAATATTTAATTAGAGACAAAAGTTTGTTTTGCCTCTACTAATATTAATTAAGGCAAATAAAAATGTCTCTATTTTTTTACTTTTGCTTAGTTGTCAACTGTTATCATTTGGACTTAAAATTTATGTGCCTACTAATATCCCAAAAAGAAAAACCTAACGATAACTATGGGCAAAAAGGGTACAAGCTCTCCCTCAATGCACTTGTACAATCTATAAAGCCCAAAGTACCATACTTTTAAACCAATTGCTCATTATTAAATCACGCTCGTTTCTCCCTGCAATTGAAGAAATCAGATCCCATGGAAAAATTATGAATTCTTTCCGGCTCTCTTCTTCTTGGGACTTTATGGCGGCGGAGGAGTGTTGGAATCCGGTGGTGGAGTATTTGATTCACTTCATCGGTTGAAGTCCGGCAGCCAAATTTCGCGAATCCCGTGATTTCGTTGTTTTCCGGTGGAGTTTGTTGGTGGTTATTGGCGGAGTTTTCAACCGGTCGTCCTCCTCTTCCAGAATTTATGGTGAGATGTTACTTCAAGGAAGGTTTCTTAATCGTCTGTCTTGATGAGTCAAACTTGATACACTGTTCAATATTTGATACTTTTACAAATATATTTTTTTTAAAAAAAAATCTCTTATAACTAGTCTAATAACAATTCAAATTTTCTCAAAAATGTATTTCAAAAAAAAAAAAACTCTTATAACTAGTCTAATATACAATTCAAATTTTCTTAATATAATTCAATACATCAAATTTCAACTGACAAGAGGGATGCTAATTTATATGTACAACCCATATAACCCATAGTACAACTATATAATTAACAAGCCCAAAAGCCCTTTTCTGGCTCCAAATAGAAAAGTATGCGTTTCCTCAAATTGGCGATTCTCTGCAGCGGGAAAAGAGTTGGGCAAAAAAACCAATTTCCACGAAATTCACACGGAGGGTTTCTGTTATCGGCTAAAATTTCAATTGCCAAGAGTCAATTCAAAGAGGGCGATAGAAACGGATGATTTCGAAGATCCCAACATCCACGCTGATCGTCGCTGGTAATAACTTTGCACAGAAATTTGGTAAGGCTCATTATATGTCTGTTTTGATTGAGTTTCGAACTGATGTTGTGTTTGTTGCTTCGAATTCTACACTAAATGCGTCGTTGAAGATGTTGGATGTATGGGTGAACTATTATATGTTTATTGATTATGAATAATCTTCATGTAGAGTAGGTGTTTGTTGTTTTGTTTGTATTACATCTTAATTGAATTCTTTGAAGAGATAGGGCTTAATGTTTAGTGTTTTCCTATGGCTAATCTGAGGAAAAAAGAATCTCCAGTGGTCATATAAATTAATCGTCATATTAATGTTTCGTCGTTGTAAATAATGTTAGACACCAAATGAAGTTTGGGATCTTGATTGTCAAACAAGCTCTTGATCACTTCTAAAAATTATCATTATAGTTAATCTCCCACTAGTTTCCAGATTCCAATAGCCTCCACTACCACAAGAAACACAACTGTACACACAATTAAAATCATTAAGAAGTAGTCACCAGTTTACAGCTGCCAATCTAGTGCTAAATTTCACATCCACGAGTCAACGTGAAATACTTCTTTTCAGTGGAACAACAACTGCCAGCAATATTGAAGATGCGATGATCTCCATGATATGGTTAGAACCCTTCCCCAATAGACAATTCCTACAGTTAAAAAGAGTTAATTCTTGGAATTCTGTTCAATCCATGAAATCCTTTGTTTGTTCGCACTTTTAGCTCACATTTTCTTATGAGACCCATTAAAATATAACAAAATATTAATCTTCTCATCACCTCACAAAATAATATGCATATGTAAGCCTCTGCATAACTGCATTATTGATGAGTCCCATAAATTCTTGTATATCTACATAATCAACCGCCCTCACCCCTCTGCTCTCTCAAGTAAAAATATAGATAGTCAATTTCATCTCCCATTCCGATAATGGAGGACGAGTACAAGACGATGAGCTTCAAGGCGCAAGAAATTCTCCATGAGCCTTCCCCAATATACAATTCCTACTTTTCATTTTTATTTTGGTTGCTGTGAGAAAATTAAGGGACACCACGATGTTCTACATCTACCTTTGAAAATTGAATACATTCATTATCTTCCAAGTATGTAAGCCATGTTTATAATTAATTGTGAGCCATTCATTGTCTTCCAAATATGGTAGCCATAGTTGTAATTAACTATGAGCCACTTTAAAAATTCATTGTTATTGTATTGGTACCATTTTAAGCTCTAAAGCATGCAAATAAGAGATTGATAAAGGACCCCTGTCTACTAGGCTAATGACATAAAGTGATATATTTTTTATGATGCAAGTCCTAAGTCAACGAGTTGGATGTATTGGTCACAAGAGGTGATTTGAGTTTTCTAGAAAGCCGGAACATGCTTGGACCTTTTGACTTTCTAGGAAAGATTTTGAAGTTCTTCAATAAATGTAAACCATATCTATATCTATACTATATTAAAAAGTGTGGATATGTGGAAATCTTTTCATTTTCAATAATGTCCCCACTTATAATTTGTTTAGTCCACTCTACCCTTATTAAAATGACATTTATATAAATAATTAATGAGTGACTCTTTATATTACATTGATAAAATTAAACTATAAATATTCTAATCTAATGTGATTTTATTTAATGCATATGACTTTTTGTATAAATTAAAAAAGTGTAATTGTATGATAATCAATAACTTTTGATACATAATTATCTCACAAACATTTTTTTTAATTCTATAATTCAAAAAATACATTTATATAACTAAGACCTTGTTCTATACACATTATTTGTTGTTAAATCGAATTTCGTGTAGGAGAATTGGAGAACATGTAAGAAAAAAATATAAATAAATTGTCAAATCAATATTTAAGTGGTTGAAAATGATGAGAGAGAATAAAATAAATGTGAATTGATGAGATTTAATGTATATAGAACCTAGGCTAAGTTTTGAGCGGATTTTTAAATTGCTTTAATTCAATTAAACATGAATATTTAAATATATATTATACTTTTATTCAATGCATGCAACTTAAAAATGTATATTCTTCATTTTTTCTATAAAATCTTTTAAAATTTCCTAATTAAGATATTATGCTTTCATAGTTTTAATATTTAATTGATATCATATTTAATCGTCTCAAATATATGTGACTAATCTTATTAATTTTTTTGAATGAGATATTTGGACCAATTTAATAGAAAAGTTGAGGTATTAATATTTCTACTTGGAGAAAAAATTATAAAAAATGCCAATTAGCTTGCACATATGAGTTACTGATACTATGTTGGCTAAATTTTATACCTTTTGGATAAAATTAGAGTTGTAACTTAAAAAGTTATGACGCAAAAAATTATTCAATTTATATAAAAAAGCTTGGTGAAAAAAATACTATATCTATAGTTTATAAAAGGTTTATTCGTAATATAGTTTTAGCAATTTTAATTTCTTTTTAACAATCTCAATTTACTTCGATTACTTTCATAAAGAAGGTTAATAAGTTAAATTTCTTTTACTGTCTTTCATTCATCTCTTGCATATAACGTGCGGAGCACGTTCTTATAACTAGTATCAGAGAAGTATGAATCTAAGAGTTCCATAATAAAAGGTCACTTAGATGTCCCCTTACCCTACATAAATATCATTAATTAGTTGGTATTTATGCTTATAACCATGAAATGTTGAAGTCAATTTAATTATTAGTGGGCTCCCTCCTTTATTATGGTAAAATGACCATATTTAGAACATTCTTCGCAAACAAACGAAAATTCCATAACAAATCTCCATTACTGAATGAGTCTCAGAGCATAATAAATCTAGTACATTGCGACGTCAGAAACCACCGTAAATCCTTGTGCCATAGGTGAGATGATTACATATTATGAACAACCAAGGGGTCAAAAAATGAGATAATGGCAAGCTTATCAATCATGTTCCTGTGACTATTAAGTGGAACAACCAGATAAATGTGTATACAGCTTTGCTACCAAGAAAAACCTTCCAACCACACTACTAGGATATGACTAGAGTATTAACCTTAGATACATAAAACTCATGGGACATCATCTGCTCTTATATGACGCATCACACTTTTCCCTCTTTCCACTGATTTTTTATCAATTTTTTCTTCATCTCTTCCCGTGTTATATCTAAAACTATTATGTATGTAACTTCACCTAAAACTTAGGAACGTGAAATGATAAGGTTTTTTTTTTTTTTTTATATGTTGTTCCTATGAACTGATTGAAGTTTTTTTTCCTTTGTTTCATAGATTTTTAGACATAAGAATGGATAAAAATTGGGTGAATTTAGACCGTAGATCCGATGAATACAGAGATAAGTTGGAACTATTCTTGAATGAAGCATTTGCTAAATCTGCCAAAAACAACAAGATCATATGTCCGTGTAAAAAATGTTGCAATCGTTATCTATATGATAGAATTACTGTCCACGGTCATCTCATCTGGCACGGAATGGATCCTATTTATATGACAGCCCGTTGGACACATCATGGAGAATCATATATCGATCATTCTACTGAGGGCGAGCCCCGTACGAATTTAACTCATGATGATATGCAAACGAATATTGGCAATGAAGGAACCACAGGCGATATACATGAATTCCTTAATGAAACATTTGTGCAACCCTTGGTTGGACAAACTGTTGGTTCATCAAGTCAATCGGCTATTTTTGAAGGCCAAACTCCTGAGTCAGAACGGTTTTACAAGTTGCTTGATGACGCTAATAAGGAGTTGTACCTTGGGAGTAAATATAAAAAATTAGATGCAATTGTGAAACTTTACCATATAAAGTGCTTGGGAAATGTGAGCAATACGACTTTTTCATTGTTTTTGGAGGCGTTTAAAGATACGTTGCCTGAAGGAAATTGTATGCCGAACTCCTCTTCACAAGCTAAAAGGTTTGTTGATGATTTGGGTCTTAGTTATGAAAAGATTGATGCTTGCCCGAATGATTGCATGTTATTCTGGAAAGAGACATCGCACATGAATGAATGTGGTCGTTGTGGTGCTTCAAGATATAAAGTCAATAACAGTACTGTTAGCAAGCAAGTATCGGCTAAGGTGCTTCGGTATTTTCCACTGATTCCAAGGTTGAAAAGGTTGTATATGTCAAAGTATACAGCTGAGCATATGAGATGGCATTCTGAAGGATCTTCCAGTGGTGGATTTATGAAGCATCCGGTTGATTCTCTAGCTTGGAAACATTTAGATTCTCTTTACCCTGATTTTGTATCCGAAATTCGAAATGTACGTTTGGGACTTGCATGTGATGGGTTCAATCCTTTTTCAAATATGAGCAGCAAGCACAGTACTTGGCCAGTCATACTCTCAATTTATAATTTGCCTCCGTGGATGTGTATGAAGCAGCCTTATTTGCTAATGTCTTTGTTAATTCCCGGTCCTCGTGAACCTGGAAATGACATTGATGTATACTTGCAACCTTTGATAGATGAGTTGAAAGAGTTGTGGGATGTCGGCACTAGCGCGTACGATGTGTTTTCTAATCAGACATTCAATATGAGGGCGGCCGTTTTGTGGACAATAAATGACTTGCCTGCGTATGCTAACCTATCTGGATGGAGTACGTCAGGTAAGCTTGCATGTCCGTTTTGTAATCACAAAACATGCTCGGTGCGATTACCTAGTTGTAAAAAACAAGGTTATTTAGGCCATCGAAAGTTTTTACCTATCACACATAGGTTTCGAAAGGATTCAATCTTGTTCAATGGCAAGTGTGAGAATGATCTGGCACCTAAACCCTTGACTGGAATTGAGTGTTTAGTGGAACTATCAGACTTGAGATTCACATTTGGTAAAACTCCAACTACGGAGCAAGTTGGTGGACGAACAAGACGAAGAAATTCTAGTGCCACAAGAGGAGCAATGGTTAATGGACCATGGAAAAAGAAAAGCATATTTTTCACTTTACCTTATTGGCAACATCTTTTGATATGCCATAATATTGATGTGATGCATTTAGAAAAAAATGTAAGTGAAAATATTTTAGGAACACTGCTTGATATCTCAAAAAAAGGTAAAGATGGACTTGATGCTCGTGCAGATTTGGAAATTCTAAATATAAGAAAAGTTCTACATCCTATTCGTGAAGGAAATCGAACTTATTTACCACCATCAATATTCTCTATGACTAATGAAGAAAAGATGATGTTTTGTAAAGTTCTGTCAACAGTACGTGTTCCTGATGGATACTCAGCTAATATTGCACGGTGTGTGGATGTTAAGGAAAAAAAGATACAAGGTTTGAAAAGTCACGATCATCACATAATAATGCAACACCTACTCCCGCTTGCAATTCGACGAGTTTTGCCTAGACCTGTCACCCTTGTATTACTTGAGTTGTCTGCAATCTTTAGACAACTATGTAGCAAAAAGCAATCTGTTACATCGGTTAATCAATTGAAACTGAGGGTGGTATTAGCCTTATGTCAAATGGAGAAAATGTTTCCACCTTCTTTCTTCACCATATCTGTTCATTTAATCATTCATTTAGCCGATGAGGTTGCTATTGCTGGACCAGTTCAATACCGTTGGATGTATCCTATTGAAAGGTACAAGTATGTTTCATTATATATTTTTTTATTATCTACACTATTATTTTTTAAATCATTTTATTCTGTTTACTGTAAAGGTATTTGCAAACGTTGAAAAGATATGTGCATAATAAGAATTATCCTGAGGAAAGCATTGCAGTAGGATATCTTGCAGAAGAGTGTGTGTCATTTTGTTCAATGTACCTAGAGGACGTTGAGACTCGTCGTACTCGACATGGTCATAATGCCGATATCTCTTTACCTCGTGATATCGTTGGGGGGCTATCGATATTTGCAAAGTCTGGACATCACCTAGGGAAATGTGGGGAGATTGATCTAGAAAAGAAAGTATGGGAACAATGTCACTCGTATGTCTTATTCAACTGCTCTGAAGTGACTCCTTTCTTAGAGTAAGTTCATTATATTATATACTAAGTGCATAGTTTTTATTTATTTATTTTAACTCTAGTATGCAACTTCATTATGTTTTTTACTTGTGCCTTGATAGTAAAAGATTTCGAGAGTTAAGACAAATTCATCGTCGAAAAACAATTCGAGAAATAGAGGTTTTAAGAAATAAAGAATTTCCTACTTGGTTAAAAAGCCATGTAAGTCCCTAATCTTTTATTATTTATTATGCTAATATTTGTTATTTTTTATTCTAATTTATTGAGTACAGTGGTAAATATTTACATTTACTTTAGGTAAACAAACTCCATGCAACTGGGGATTCATCGATATCAGAAGATTTAATTCGGATAGCAAATGGTCCGAGGAGGATTGTGAAACAATATAAAAAATATGTTATCAATGGTTATAGGTTTCGAATTAAATCAGTGGACGAGAGATACAAAAATCAAAACTGTGGTGTTTTTGTTAGTGCCGAAACCTCAAGTTACTCAAGTGTTAGAGACTGCAACCCAATTACTGGCAATGTTGAATACTACGGTGTTTTGAAGAATATTTATGAGCTTTCTTATATTTTTCCTGGAGAAAGTGACGACGAAGCTTGTAAAGTTGTCTTGTTTGAGTGTGATTGGGTAAACAATTCTGGAAAGAAAAAAGATCGATATGGCTTCAGCTTGGTAAATTTTGATCGGGTAGCACAAAATAGTGATAAGTTTATATTGGCATCACAAGCCGTTCAAGTATTCTATATTTCAGACCCAAAAGAGCCAAGTTGGAGTGTTGCAGTAAAAACAAAGCCAAGAGATTTCTATGACGTAATAGAGAACGATGATGGAGGTGATATTGATGATTACTATGCCATACCAGACCTTGATGACCCCAGTCTCGACAATGAAGAAGTACAAATTAGAACAGACGTTCGTGGTATCTATGTCAATAAAAGTTTGTCAATCGCGACAACGACTAATTCCGTACATGAAGAGGGTGATTTGGATGATGGGAATGATGAGAATGACAATGAAAACAATGACGTAGAGTAGTAGAGTTCATAGCTCAATTTAAAATATTATTATGATTATTTTTTTTTTAATTTGTGCTTGGATTTTTTAGGGTCGGATTATGCCTCCCTATTATTGTCACAGGTCAATTAGTTTTTCTTTCTTTCTTTTTTTTTCCTATTACTAATAAGGCCTTTTGGGCATTCGAAATTTGAAGATGATACTCAATTAGACAGTGATACACATGAAGAAAGTGGCTTTGAAAATAACGGTATGCGTTTCATTAGTTTGTTTAGAGCAATGGTATGAACTTATGAACGGTTTTTATTATTGTACGTAATGTTTTTTTTAACTTTGGTATCCGTTATATAATTTTCTGTTTATTCAATTTTGTTTTCTCGTTGATTATTTTTTACATTGTATTTCAATTATTAAGTTTTCTGATGCTATATTATATCTGTTGGAGTTGTTGGCTAAGGTTGTGTGCTTGACTAATTATAGGTGTAAGTTGTTGGTTCAGGTTGCATGCTTGATTAATTATGCGTGTGATGAGCAAATATATTCTTGATGCACACAATCTATTTGAATTTTTGCTTTTGCATAAAATCTACTATATAATGCTTTTTTTCCTTTTTTCCCCCGCATTCCTATTTGCAGCAACTTAGCATCGAACAAATCGCTTCAAAAATTCTGGCGCTAGCGTAAAGTTTAACTAAGGTATGATAATCTATTAATTAAAGGCTTATTCCTTTGTATTTGAATTTATATTCAAATGGTTTGCGTGATGATCAGTTAGGTATACTTTGGGACCTTCAAACATGTTAGAACATTTTGTTGTCTTAAGATGTATGGAAGAAACAAGTTAACCTTGAAATGATAACATTTTTTTCTTTGATAGGCAATACATGGTCAACATATTTTAATTAGTTATACTAATTCCACATTAAAGAACAAGTTTTTTGAGTTGAATAGTTTAAGTTGAATGCTTGTGTATACCATAAGTTGGGTGATGATAATAAGGAGTTGTTTGAGTTATGTGTTTCATGTTTATGTTTATGTTTAGCCTATCTCATTTAGTACAAGTTAAATTGTAACTATAAAAATGAAAAGTTAAAAGAAACACAAATAGATTAGTGGATAGTCATGCATGATCAATATAATAGATTTGATCAATTTCATTTATTTGAAGTCTAAATTTGTTAGCCATGATCAGAATTTAAGTATGCAAATGAGAAATCAATCTTTACCTTTTTATACATATTGTACATTCTGCTGCTTGTGTACTTGTTCGGTCTTGGAGTTGGGAATTGATTTACAAGTTGTTCGTTTCACTTGTAAACTTTCTACTCCATTTTTTATCCTTCTTAGTTTTGCTTTTGCACAAAATCTAATATGTAATGATTAGATTACATGAATATGGACGAGTACCAACTAACTTTGATCGGCGTTTTATTTATTTTTACAAGTTTACTTGTCCCTTTTTAAAATGCTTGTTTAGATGAGTAGCTCTCAGCGTTCTCAATATGAAGATGGTAGCTCTTCCGATGATATGCATGGGAATAGTACCTCTGAAAATAATGGTAGGCGTTGTATTAGCTATTTTCTAACATGCATTATTTATTAATTAACTCCTCCTACTAGTACAATTTATTTGCTCTATATGTTTGGTTTTTCGCGCCTTATGTGTAGGCAAAGCCAAGAGAAAAGGACGTGGTCGTAACAAACCGAATTGGGGAAAAAGAGGTAAAGAAAAAATTGAGTTTAGAAAGGATGGATCATGCATTGACCATAAAGATGCCCAGTTATCAAGGTACTTGGGGTTTTTGGCAAGGAACTATGACCTTATCCCTCTTTCTCCCAAGGATTGGCGAATGTACAAAGACAATGATCTGGACAGAATGTGGAAAGCAATATTTGTATGTGCAGTTTTCAAATTTTAATTGCAATTTTAAATTTACTTGTGTAACTCGAATTTTATTTTTCAAGGATACTATTGACTGGCGTGAGGAGGACATTCCCCGCATTCCTATAATTCGACATACCCTTCTACACAGATTATCTGAAAGGGTTAGAAAGAACAAAGGATACTTGAAAGAGACATATTACACCCCACATATTGGCTCGCCTTCACGTTTTATATGTGGAGATGATAGTGTACCTAGTGAACAATGGACAGAAATGGTCAATTATTGGGACAACGATCCAAGCAATAAGGTAATAATGTAACTGATACATCTAGGATGCAGTTTTTTCTATTAGTTCACTATTTACAAATGAGGTAACTGTGTTTGAGCATTTCCTTTCTTTTTGAATCATAGAATAAGGTTGAGAAGAATATAGAGAGTCGTAAGAAGCTTAAGATGAATCATACAGGTGGGACAAAGACCTTCGCACGACACCTAGTTGAATTTGTAAGTATTGTCATTGCCTTATCGTTTGGTACCATTGTTGGGCGGAGCATTTTGTGCTTGTACATGACATTTCTTTTACAATACAGGGGTCCTTAAGAATGACTTGTAGCTATAGAGTGTGATGAAAATTTTCCTTTTGTTACAAGAAAGTTATTGGAGTTTGCTTTCTTGAGAGTTTTACGATTACTATTTTTACTTATGAGTTCTCAAACATTGTTAGCTTTCACACTTTATATGCGTTTAGTTGTCAATGTTATGAGAAGATGCTGAAATTTAAAGGGGGGGAAAAAGGCAAATAGAGATGGAAGAAAATGAGTAGAGGAAAATTAGGCATGAAATGAATGCTCTGTTGCATATAATTTGGAAAATCATTTCTTTTATACTGTTTCAATCTATTGTCTTTATAGTAGTTGAACCTTACTCAAGAATTGAATTATTGTATATTTTTCATTTGAATAGGAACAAAAGAATGGGCGCCCTGCTGATCCAATTGAGGGATTTGATCTAATTCACAAGAGAAAAGGTAAACACAAAAGTTGGATTGATGATGCATCTGCACAAATGGGGGTAAGTTTGATATTTTCTATGGCGCTAATTTGAGTTATTCCTATTAACCATTGAATATACTTACAAATGTAATATAAATTTGTAGGCAAAGATATCAAACGAATTAACACAATTAGTTGCTATCCATGGTGAGGAGACCCCGCAGCTCAGGTTGCAAGCATATGTTAATGCTAGAGGCGTTGATTCTAGTGGAAGAGTTCGTGGTTGTGGGGAAATTGTTACGTCGGACATGATGCAATTGGTAAATCAAATTGAACCTACACCTTCAATTCGTCGATCACGTAAAGGACGAGTTTATGCTTCTTTGGAGTCTGACTTTTTGGTTTTACAAAGTAAGTGTGCGCAACAACAAGAGGTTAATCAGAAACAACAAAAGGACATAGAGGAGCTCCGACAAATCATTTTATCATCAAGGCATCAATCTTTGAATCCACAGTTAGAAAACTCCCCATCAGAAAATCGGTCGTCTTCATTACACCACTCATTGCATTCTCAACCAGAGGAGTCACCAACACGACAACAGTCACCTATCCAACACCGATCATCCTCTCAGTCAGTACCACCGTATCATCATTCGCCTTCATCATCTTCTCATCAACATCTGCCTTATTCACAGCCTCCGCCTTACCATTATCCTCTGTCGTCCCAATTTTACTATCCTCAACCATACCGTCAGCCTTTGTACACGGGGTACAATCCTAATGGAGAGTTCATAGCGATGCTCAATGACCCAGACTTCATGCAACGATACATGCATTCAGATAAGAGAAATGATCAACGTGATTAGATTATCATTTATTGATGTTATTATTCATTTTTTAAGAATGTTGAAGCTATTAAGAAATTTTTTCTATTGTTTATTGTTATCTACTATATATAGGTGACATTCTATTTCATTTGCAATTATGTTGGATTATGCATTCTTGAAAGATGATTGAGTTTCAAATGAATTTGTATGTTTGAGATTAATATTATTCTTTATTTTATTTTGTAAAATTTACTTTTATTCAGTTTCATATTTACACATGTCCATAATAATAGGTGTAAATTTTACTTTTAGTGTATTTAAAATAATAAAAATATTAGGAGCAAATTAATGTATATTAATTGTTCCTATTGTTTTAAATTGAATAGGGACAATTTTAAATGTCTCTACTATTCCAAATTTAATTGGATATTTTTAAATGTCTCTATTATTTTAAATTTGAAGGGACATTTGTAGATGTCTCCATTATTTTAAATATTGTAAAGGGACATCTCCTAAGTGTCTCTATTAATTTAAATCTAAAACACGTATTCTATTTGGTTTAAATTAAGTGACTCACATTTAAATGTCCCTATTCTTTAAAATTAATTGAGACATTTAATTAAATGTTCCTAATAAGACTAATATCTTACGTGGCATATATATTATTAGGGACATTTTTTGTGTCCTAAGCGTCCCTAATTATTATTAGAGACACGATTTATAGGGACATTTCACTAATATGTCCCTCATTGTTTTAGGGACACTTTAACTGTGATTTATGTCCCTAAATAGATTATTTGGAGCACTTTTAAATGTACCTATTACTCACAAATTTAGTAGTGTGGTTAATTCTCACTTGACTATCTAATGCATCTACACTCTTGTAAAGACGTAAAACTTCTTAGTTGATCAACTGGTTATTTTATTAAATTGGATTCAGAAATGTTAAAACTTGTGAGGACATCGAAGATTGAACTGAATTTTGATAAAAATTCACACAAAATCTACCATTTAGGCTATATTGTTATCTTATTTTGCTTAAATTGGCCATTTTCATAGCTTTCTTTTTTGTTAAGTGATCATCTTCTTATGTTCATTTTCAATCTAATTTAGGATCCGGTTATTAATAAATGCTAGTGATTGTAGCTTTAAGTCCCATTTTTTTTTTTTGAATGATAGCTTTAAGTACTTTAAGAACTATATTTTGTTTGTAATTTTAAAAGACAAGAAGCTTGTATATATAAATTTTCCACATGTTCATTGTTTTACTTATTTACATAGACTTGTAAGGTTTGAGGCATCGGCCTTGCTTGCTTGACTCATCTCGCCCATTTTAAAACCTTGATCCCAAATAATGACAGTTCATCAATTTCATCAATTAATTATAACATGTTTGATATATATACAATTGAATGTAATTTGTTGGAGTATTATTTTCAATTGGTAAAGTTATTAAATTTGTTTGTAGAATTACAGAGATAAATTCTAATTATACAATTATTATGTGAGTTGTTTAGAGCGATGATAAAATGAGAGCGATATCATACCTTACAAAATTATAATACTTCACTTTGTTTTACATTGTACAGCTAACAACCTAACATAGTCCCTTAGACATTTACAAATGCAACCTCCTTTTTGGCACAAAGATAGAGTTGTCATGTCCATAAATAATTGTACACAGTGGATCGAGAACATTACTCTAAAGCACAATATATATATATATATATATATATATGATAAACACACTCCTGATTTTTCAGAAAAGAAAATTAGTAAAGTTAAAATTACTCAAAGTTAAAAAATTTCAAAGGTATAGTTTTTAAGGACCACAGACATTCCAGATTTTTGGGAGCCTCGATAACGGACTGTTGGAGTTGGGAGATACTTGGGACAGCTCAAAGCACAGACAAAAGAAAATTAAAAAATCAAAAATAAAAATAAAAGTAAAAGTGGAGAAGAAAAAGTAAATTCATTTTTTCGTGAGCCAAAAAAGGTCAGGCAACAAACGCTCTCTGCACAAAGCCAGAAACGGGTTTTAGGGCCGGCAGCTGCCCGTTATACGACTTCTTAATTAGATAATAATACTCACTGCTCCAAATTTGAACTCAACATGGCGGGCTTCTGCAAAATGAGATGAGCGAAAGGGCAATTGGCTTAATGAACTCCTAAATATTGTTTATTTTGGCAAATGTATCCCAAACGTTTGAATTTTTGTATTGAAGTCACAAAATGTTTTATTCTTTGGCGTCACAGACTCACAGGTACTTTTGGGTGGAATAGTCCCTTTCAAGTCTTCAGCGTTGACGCATCTTATCTTGACGCTGCCACAAAACAGTAGAAAGACAGATAAATGGGGCTAGATAGTCACGTCGCATCAGGGAACAAAGTCACGTCAAATGTTAGAACTATAACAAAGTTCCAACGCTTGTACTAGATCAAAATTGTTGGATGAAAATAATCCACATTGACCTTTTAACTTTTAGTGGCTTGTTTGGCATAACATACCATGGTTTTGCTCTCCCACTCACTCTGTGGACATGGTAAAATACTCACACATGGGCGAATGTTTGACATATGTCCCCCTGATGGTGGGGGGCAGGGTTTGGATATCTACTCATGTGTGGGCATTTTACCGTGTGAGTAGCAGGGCGAAACTATAACATACTAGGTGCCATTTATAAACACCAATTAAATTATTAAAAAAATAAAATTAAAACTGAAAAGAATGGATAACAAGACAGTCTCACTCGCACGAATTGCCCAACTTCATTTACCGATCGTGGATAATAAATTCCGAGGTGAATTGCCAATCGAATCTTAATGTTCAGCAATTAAATACCCCATTTATAGTATCTAAAAACTTTGTGGAGAATTATTCAAAGAAAATAGAAACAAAAAAACTTTGTGGAGAATGCAAGCTTATATTATTAAAATAAATTAACAACAATATTTTATCTAATTTTAAATAAATGTCACGATTGCAAAATATATATTCGACGGACATATCATATCTAGCAACCACATCTTATCTTGTAAATGGTGGCCTAACCTGTTGAAAAATTGAGGAAATAAAATGATGTTTGTGGTTATGCAAACAATTAAGTATGGGTTGTCGAGAACGTCCGGTGTTGTAGTGGTAACAACCCAGCCGAACCTAGATGTACGCCCAGGTTCGATCCCCCCACCCCCTCTCCCTTCTCAAAAAAAAAAAAAAAGTATGAGTTCCCAATGAATGAAGAATTCAAGTTGAAACTTGAAAAAGCCCCTCAAAATATGAATTCCCATGTTATTTTGTTGTACATTTATTCCTGGTGTTCAAGTTGATATTTCTCGGCTTGAAATCTTATTCGGGACAACTTAGGGCGTCAGCGTTATCAACCTAGGGCATGGACCAAGCAGAGGACAAATCCGGCCATGATCTCATCCAGATTAGACACTAGTGTAAGAAAGAAAGACGACAACTAAATAAGTTATTTTGACATATAAAGAGCATCTCCATTGCTAAAGTGGATGTCCAAAATGATATGGATGAGAGAGAGAAATACAAGATAATTATTTTAATTAGAGTAAGATAGAAAATAAGATAAAGAAAAAAGAGAGAGAAAAATGAAAATGAAGAGAGAAATAGAACCAAATTTAAAAATAATTAAAATTTAATAGCGAATGATGTATAAATGAATGTGTGATTTTGGAAATAATACAGAAAACGATAAAGAAAAGATCGGACAATTCAGAGAAAAGTAATTTTAAAAAAGAAATACGGGACTCACAAGAAAAAAATGTGTTTTTCTCTCTCTTAATAGACATTGCAATGTAAAAAGTAGTATTGAAGATGCTCTAACTACATAAAAATGGTTACAAACTAGAACATGTGAGAGCCTCCTCATCCTCCTATCTCCCTGCAAATATAGAGGGATGGAATTCATTCAAAGCATCCAATTCCCACTATCTAGAGCATTTGCAATATTTACTAATTTCCCAAGTAGATGTTTTTGTATTGCATACATAAAATCCACCTCTTAATTTATGCATATTCACTACGTGTACATATCTGACTTTCACTTTCACATCATTGCTGACTAGGAGTTACACATTCCGTCGTTAATAGATTCAATTACTATGTCACTATTGCAACGAAAATTTAATGTGGTAGAATATCATTCTACATAACATGAATAGCACACTTCACCTACAAACCTAGAAAAGTAGACATACTTTTCAGGCAACTCAGAGTTACATCCCTCTAATGATTGCTCCCACCCAAAAGAACCCGTTTCATTTCGTGGACGAAATCGTGCATTTGCTCCCTCGAATGCAATGGCGATGGATATACACACGCACAATCCAGTTCCCCACCTCTTACAGTGTCAAATATAGCAATAGATGGACCAACGCCATGAACCGAACCACAACCAATGAAGTCTTCTAATCCAATTGCACGATGCAATTCATTAGATTGCTCAATCACAGGGTCCTCAAACACGGATAATAGTGAAGTTCTAAGAGATGAAGATGGTGTTAAACCCGGGTTTTCAATTGCCTTGCACATCAAGAAGTTGAGATCAGCCATATCTGCAAAATGCTTGTTCTTCTTCTTGGAGTTTGCAAAGGATGTGTATGTTCGGGTTGAAAGATCCCACAAGTCTTCTCCTCCCTTGATATCGTGTGTGTTGAGGATGGCCGAGTGATAAAACCCTGTAATATTTCGGACATCAAGGTCTATGCTCTATGATATCAAGGTCAAGGCTCAAGTTCTACCAAAACACTTCTATCCACATTAAATTGCATCAAATTAAATTTACTTTCTATCTCTCATCCTTGTCAATCACTCAAACATTGATTTCACAATTCATTTACATGTTTCAATACCCGTTCTCGAATTTTCAACCACACATCTAAAAGTAAGTTAACCTGAGTAGAACAAACCTAAATCAATGCAGAAAACTTTGATAGAAAATCCAATTAGACTCACCAATGTGGTGACTACTAAGCACTGGATCAAGAATAAAACGGCAGTCAATAAGCGTTGTAACTGCATACTTCTCCCATTGATCATCAGGAATGTCTTTCAAGGACCTAGCAGCAATTAATCCAGCAGCTGCTAAGAGCCCACATAGTTTTATATCTCTTGATTTGCAACCCTGCAAAAGAAGTGCAAATAACCAAAATAAATCTAAGTTCATAAAAGTAAGTCAAGATCACAATTGATCACTTACTGATAAAATCATATCTGTATCTTCTGAATTCAATTGGAACCTAACAACTTGTGAAGCTCTAGCTGACTCAGTATCCTTGAAGCTCAAATTAGCCAACCTGAAAGAATTCAAAGAGTATCCCAACATATCCACCCCACGAGCCCAGAAGGGCTTATTAGTTTTTTCACTGGGAATATAATTCTCGATTCCTAAACTAACCTCCATTTCTACATTTTCTACCGAAGCTGCCCCTGCAGCCTCCTCGGCAATCATCGCCGCCAATGCCCTTCGCAACGCCACCAGTGACGTCTTGTCACATGCAGATGTGTGCAGTCTGAGGGCCAAAACGGAATTTCCATTTTCTAAGGTGTACAAACTAGCGAAGAAAACTGCAGTTTCTAACGAAGATTCGAGGTCTCGCCACGAATTATTGTTCAGCTCGTGTTCGAGAATTAGTTGGAATGGAGAAATGGACTCGATGTTGAGGTGATTACTGTTGGATTGAAGAATCTGGGTAGTTGATGGGAGATCGAAGAGTTGGATTTGGAGTTGGGGCGTTGGGGGTGTGATGAAGGTGAAAGTGGAGGAAATGGGGTTAAATTGAAGTTGGGAATTGAGGATGGGATTGGAAATTTGGAGCTTGTGGAGGGCATTTTGGAGAAGTGGGATGTTTGGGGGTTGTGGGACGAGCATGGCCAAGACTGTGATGCCGGTGCCACCAGGCACTGCCCTGCACCAGCTGTACTCGGTGTTACCCACCGGCCGGGATTTTTGCTCCGCCGCCTCAGCTAGCGGTGGATCGGAGAAGGTTCTCGGGTTGGACATTGTGAGGAGTTGTGCTGATGAATAGTCTGATGAAGCAGTAGTTGTAGTTCAGTTGTGTACTTTGTCATCTCCATAGAAGACAAAAAGGAACAGAAGTGTGATAAAGAGTACGGGAGTTTGTTGCGTGTGATCTTCGTTTGGGTATGGTGACCCTTACGGCTCAGCTGACCTACTCCATGAGATCCACAAACATTCTGGCACAGTACCGTTCGTTAAAAATATCTTCTCCAATTATCAATCACATATCAAACACGAAATTCGAGTAAATTAAAAATATTTTACAAAGAACAAGGCCTTCGATTAAATTTGCATAGTTTTGGCACAAAAAGATTACTAGCAAGGATTGCTGCATTGTGAGTGGAAAGCGCTAAAGTATTTATGTCATTGCAGTATAATCCATTGTCACGTTTTCTTGCCAAAACGAGGATACCCCGTTTTACGAGTCCATACGACCTTCGTTTTGAAATTCGAGACCGGATCCAAATTCAGCACGAGGAAACGAAGCTCCAATGAATTTTTCAAAATTTTTGCGATACCGTTGGATGCAGTGGTGGCCGGTCAAATTTTTTGGCCAAAATTTGACCCAAGATTGGATCCAAATTTAGCACGATGAGACGGAACTCCAATAATTTTTTCAAAATTTTTGCGATACCATTGAATGCCGTGATGGCCGATCAAACTTTTTGGCCAACTCTTGTCGTGCTGAATCTGGATCCGGTCTCGGATTTCAAAACAGATGTTGTATAAACCCATAAAACACTCCAGGAGTTTCGTAATTTAAAAACTCCGGGAGTTTTTGAACAATTCTGCAAAGCGTATACCCACAAATTGAGAATGGGTGGAGACGAGCGAGCAACGGAAGTAATGAAAACTTTTAATACAATAAAAGGCATAATGGGATTAGTTTAGAGTCAAGCAAAAATGCAAAATCTCTTTTGTAATGGTCAATCCAAATGACTAAATGGCAACATAATTCATCCAGATTGCATAATGTATTGACACTAAAAGAACGAGATAGATTTCCAAGTTAAGATCTCCAAAAGAAAACCCTAAGGATGCTGGAAGAGAAGACAAATCACAGCCTCCTTCCCCTTCTGCCACCCTTTCTGCGAGTGCTGTCGGTGGGAATTGGAGTGACATCCTCTGCAAGAAAATCAAATCAGTAATTGCAATTACAAAGATAAAAAGACTTCAGCAAATTGACAAGATATATAGAAGCACTTGACATAATTATTATTATAAACAATAATGTATAATTAAGCTAGGAATTGTTATTGGGCATTTGATCAATTTGTGATTTCTTAATAGAAGTAAATCGATGTTAGGTAACCAAAATTTTTCATCCAAAAAGCATATTGCCATTTACATAAGATGATGAGAATGTGCAAGCTATTCACCATCAACATAAAGTACCGTAGATCGTTCAGTGTTCTTCACAGAATTGATCAATTGATTGCAAGGATATCAACAAAAGTTAGGTCATAATTCTTAATACTGAAACAAGCATACTGAATCTCAAAAAATCAAATACCTATTCGACCAATCTTCATGCCTGAACGTGCAAGAGCTCTTAGTGCAGACTGAGCACCAGGACCTGGGGTCTTTGTTTTGTTTCCGCCAGTTGCTCGAAGCTTAATATGAAGAGCATTTATCCCAAGTTCCTAAAGATTCAAGGGAGTAAACATTTATTCAGTCATCCATATGAGTTTCCATTACATTTTCATACAAGAAGTCGACATTAAGAAAATTCTGTCAGAATCAGTATATAGAAAGAACCAAACCTTGCATCGTTGAGAGACATCCTGTGCTGCAAGCATAGCTGCGTACGGGGACGACTCATCCCTATCAGCCTTCACTTTCATACCACCTGCAATCCGAGGGATAGAGGACATAAAGAACTTGATGGGCAACCGAGAAGGCCAGAACAGAGCAATGGCTACAGTGATTTAGGGCATGGGAAGCAAAGAATTTGCAGATGATACATCAAACAGACAATATGAGTTATGCAAGTATTGGTTTACAGAAGTAAAGAACTAATGGGATCCTAGTAGCTGAATGAATATCAGCAGCCATCCAACTCTTGAACACCGTATCCTCCAGGTGTTCAATTTTAACAGAAACATAAGGATAACAAAAACTAATCAACATGTAGATTCACAGGAAAAAAAAGGCATTAAATATCTACCTGTAATACGAACCATGGTTTCCCGCCCAGATAAATCTGTCACGTGCTGCAGATATAAAGAGGAAGTGATTATAAAGCCACAGATGTCCTGCTATCTAAATGGAACTAAGCATTACAAACCGCAATACTCACAATGAAGGTGTCATTGAATGAAGCGAAGATGTGAGCCACACCAAACACTAGTTCACCATCCCTGGTAGCTGGTCCAAGAGTGACATTCTCTTCCTTTGGCTCCCTGGTCCTTCTCTTCGACTATTACAAATAACCAATGCTTTAATTAAAGGAATGAATCTCAAAACCAACAGATAAAACCTATGATGCTCATACTGGGGAAATGGTGCCGCGTGACCACAGGAGACGGATCGAATCCTCCATTTTTGAATCGGAGTATCGGACACCGAAGCGAAGGAAGAAGGTAAGGAATAGAGGACTCACCATTGATGAGGATTCAGAAGGTCGAGGAAGATGATGAAAAAGCTACTACCGATTCCGAGTCTGAACGAGAAGAGTCATGGCTGCCTGCCTCAGGGTAGAAGAAAGGATTGCAGGCTCGAATGTTCGGTTTTAAGTTTGTGGCCAATGTGTGGGCTTAAGTGGCCGTTGGTTTCATTTTGTTGGGTTTATAGACTTATTGGGCCGGTTGGGTCTCAGTTAATTGGGACATCGTGTGAAAATACTCTTACAACTCGGTCATATTTGAAAAAAATACGCTCTCCAAGTACAGTGTTTGATTGGAAGGTGAAAATTAATGCCGAATTCCTCATCCATGAAAAGTAAAATCGTGACTAATTGACACGTGAAAAATTTAGATGGAAAACGACACCTTCAATGAAAAATAAATCCAATCAAACATACACTTTTTAAAAGTAAACGATTCACAATTTTCTCGTCTTTTCCAATCGCAAAATATCTGTAAGTGTGCGTTCAGATGCCATACTCGAACCACGGCCCTTTAAGCTTCACTTTCTCAATATTCTTCCAATTATTAAGGGTTCGCAGGATAGAGAGATGAAGATTATTGAAGAAATGATTTTAGATGTGTAATTGAGAACTAAAAATTTAACATTAAAATTAAAATTAAAATTTTCAAAATTGTAAATTATTACTGGAGGTTTTTTTTTTTCTCTCTTTTTTAAAGCATTTTACAGTCTAAATTGATGGATTTTCGCGCATTTGGGATTCATGTTCGCAAGTATACACAGCGAAGCGAGGTTAGGTCTTGCTTAGAGGGTGGATGGCATAAAGATGTGTTTGGACTTTGAAGAGCCAGATTTGTAAGATATAAATCAATTAACATGTATTTCTGTAACATCATTTTCCATTTGCGAAATGATTTTCCGTATGGGAAGAAAAAATCACAAGTAATTGACCTGTCAAAAGTTAAGCACACTAACGGGTCAAGAATAATAGGGAACGCCTAACTGGGTATAAAGGCAAAATATGCCACCCATGAAAATCAACTGGAAGCAACCATCACAGTTGACAAAGTAAAGGATGACAGTCTATATTGGGAATAATGAAAACCATCTATAGCATTATTGAGCAACAGAGGCAATGAAACATATTCCCATATTAACCACCAAGCAAACCAGTAAATAATGAAGGTTTAATAGAGCCAATCTAAATCAGAACAAAAGGCTTATGATATTTCAGTCAAGCAAAAAACAAAATCGCTGTTCGTAACTCTGAATTGTCCAGGTGATTAAATGGCGACATAAAATTCATTTGAACCGCATAATGTTCTAACACACAAAGAAAGAGACAGACTTGCAACTTAAGAGATCGAAATGTGAACCACAAAGTGTGCTGGAAGATATGATGAATTTGAATTACAGCCTCCTTCCCCTTCTGCCACCCTTTCTCCGAGTGCTGTCGGTGGGAATAGGAGTCACATCCTCTGAAAGAAAATCAAACAAGTAATTACAATCATATCATATAATATAAACATAAAAAAGTAAAGCAAAATTGACAATATATATAAGAGAATATTGAATACCTATGCGACCAATCTTCATGCCTGAACGTGCAAGGGCTCTAAGTGCCGACTGTGCACCGGGACCCGGGGTCTTAGTTTTGTTTCCGCCAGTTGCTCGAAGCTTAATATGAAGAGCATTTATCCCAAGTTCCTGAGAGATTACAGGGAGTACCACATTGTTTTTTCCTCAGAAATCCACATGACACCAAATCATGGTACAATGATTATGCTCCTATCATTACATATACATATATATACAGGAAAGAACCAAACCTTGCATCGTTGAGAGACATCCTGTGCTGCAAGCATAGCTGCATATGGGGAAGACTCATCCCTATCAGCCTTCACTTTCATACCACCTGCAATCCAAAGTGAAAGAGAAGATGAACAACTTAAATAAACAACTCAAATCATATCAATGGCTTCAATAACTTAAGAGCATAGAAGCAAAGCATTTGCAGAATGCTCATCAACCTTACAGCTTGAATTGTGCAAGTGCATATTAACTTGGTGAACACGAATTATGGGGTCTTAATGGCCCTAATAAAAATCA
The DNA here is from genome assembly GCA_018223645.1 of Jasminum sambac. Taxonomy (NCBI): domain Eukaryota; kingdom Viridiplantae; phylum Streptophyta; class Magnoliopsida; order Lamiales; family Oleaceae; genus Jasminum; species Jasminum sambac. Next base: position 36,583,724 of record CP073646.1, read on the forward strand.
GCAGCTATGATCAAGCTCTCATTCAAACTCTTGAGTCTTGAATAATATATCACCCACGGGATTACATTTACCAGAAAAATAATAAAAACTAAAACTAATCAATGAGTAGATTTAGAGCAAAGAGCATTAAGCATCTACCTGTAATACGAACCATGGTTTCCCTACCAGATAAATCTGTCACGTGCTGCACACATAAACAGAAAGTGATTATCAAGAGGTAGATGTCCCACTACCTAAATGGCAATAAGAACTACAAACCGCAATACTTACAATGAAGGTGTCATTGAATGAAGCAAAGATATGGGCCACACCAAACACCAGTTCACCATCCCTGGTGGCAGGTCCAAGAGTGACATTCTCTTCCTTTGGCTCCCTGGTCCTTCTCTTCGACTATTTCAAATAATATTGTTTCAATATGAATGAATCATAAAACTAAAACACTTAGAACATCGCAAATTCCACTTTGGCGCGTCATCAATTGGCATTTTCTATTATATTTAATGTTAAACATGAGAATCAAACTAAAGACAAATCTAGTTTAAAAAATAAGAAACGTGATAGCCCGTTCCTTCCAGACATTAAAAAAGCAACAAGAACAAGAAAAAAAACCCTAATCCATGGAAGCAAAGTTCCGAAGTTATACTTTGCAAATCGTGAGAAATGACGACATCACAAACTGGTACTCGTGAATTCCACGCCATTTCATAAAACTTATAAAAAAATTATATGAGAATTGCCACTGCAAACCTAGAAGATCCCTTTATAACTCGTAATAATTGGACTGACCAGAGTGGGCTTTCAGGCCAGAACAAAGCTTTCTTCATAGATTCAAACTTTCTATCCGGAGGCATCGAGTTAACATCAAAGATATAACAGAATTCGGGAAAAATGCAGAATCAAATGAATTTCCAGAACTTTTAATAGACTCCAATATCTGGATTAGATTTTCAAATCGTAAAACATCGAACACAAACACAGATTTTACACCAATTGGGTATCCCTCCGATAATTAAATTAAATGTACAAAATGAAAATTACATAACTGAGATAGATATATACATACCATGGCTTCTGGTAATTGATACGCAAAGAGGAATCAGCTGTTTCTGATGCTCCGAAAATGCTGGTAAAGAAAGGTGCGTATGTAGCTAGGGTTTGGTTCCATATAGAGTTTTTACTGTTCTAGCTTTCTGCGCTTTTCTGGCCCATTGAACATAAAACCCATTTTGGCCCAAAATCCTAAACCCGACATTGTCTCGAATAAGAGTGTAAATTTATTCACCACGTTATGGTGAGAAGGTGAATTTTTCATATAAAACATCGTGAAATATAAATTTTTTCGTTGCTTATTACATTACCAATCAAGAGTTTCAGCATGACTATAGTTTTAATATATACTTTTTGTTATTTTGACAGTTACTTATTTTTAAAATAAGTAATAAAAACTATATATCAAAACTATACTCATATTGAAATTCACGATTAATAGTGTAATACGACATAAAAAATTTTCACATTGTTCGAATTTTCAAATGTAAAATTCACCCTTCAACCCCCAAAATGAGGATTACCGTAACCCTCGTTTTGTGTCCATGAACAAATTCAAACTCCTCTCCCAACTTGTTGACTTTAGTGTGTGTGTGTGCGCCTGTGTGTTTGTGTGTTTTTTTTCTTTAGTATTTGGAATGACCTTTTTGAAATTTAAATGTGCTTTCTGAATAATGGAAATTATTTTTAATTAAATTTATATGCGCCCGTTAGGATGTGTGTAAAAATAAATTTTTATGTGATTTTATGTGATATAAGAGAGAAAATGAGTGGAATTGAATGGTGGAGATTTGTGTAGTACAAGTAGATCCCACTAAGATTTGTAGATGTGAAATAGGAGAGGGAATGAGTGGAGTTAAGAAAAAAGTGTATAAAAATATGTAGAAGAACACATGCATTAATTTGTGTTTGGCTAAATTTTTTTTTTAATTTATTATTCTGGAAAAGCCCAAATTTTGAATTTCTGTAAAAAGGTATAATTGATATAACATAAAACATAAAACAACGTTGTAACAGAAAACTCAAATCAACTATGATTATACAAATCTTTTAGCAGAAAACTCAAATCAACTTAATTTTGGACGAAATTGACTCGCTTGTTTCATGATTATACAAATCTTTCAATGAGAAATGCTACAAACACAGATATCTCCATCACTATAGTCTCACTTCATAGCTTTTGAGATACGACAATTGTATCAACCACTATATTAACACAATAGTAAAAATAGAATTATTCTCTTCTCAGTTGGTTTATTTACCGTATCAACCCCACATTATCACGTGACCCCTCCAACTGCATAACCCGATTACAAGAATAACGTAACAATATTTGCTCTATGTAAAGTATGACCTATTTATAATGTAACGACAAGGAGGTATCCGTTGCATAATTCTGTCATTCATATATTTACCAAAGTAGCAGCCAGAAATTTGAGACCATAAATTAGTACACCTGAAAAACATTATGCGTCCACCTAGTGAGTCAATAGTCAGATCTCAGATAAGCAAAATTGAATTAAGCAAAAGGTATAGCTAACATATCAGTTCTCAACATGAAAGACTTCAACGCTCTGCACTTTGCTTTCAGTCTGTACAACAATTTTTAACCCGGAAAAATCTGCCACAATTCACAAGACTCGGAGCAGCACAACTGACTACACAAGTCAGTTACCATGTCGCAATTATCACAAGACATCGGCGTGACATCAGTGTGCTCGACTTTGACAAGCCCCTTTGTTTCATGTGTGTGGATTTTGCAAGGAGGAACAAGCTTCAAGCTTGGGAAGAAGGCTTCGCCAAGCATCGGCTATACTTTTTGCTAGTTGTGCTTGACCCTTGGCAAATTCATGAAATGCGATGCCCATGTCGATAGTTTTTTGTTCTTGGAATCTAGCAACCTCCTCGTTCATTAACTTCACAATAGTCTCAAATTTTCTTTTCGACTCCTCGCCATCAGCTTTTAGCTGTATATCAACAATATCAGCTTGGAAAAAGAAGATTCTAGAATGTTGTAGAAAATGGCAAGAGAAAACCAACTAACCTGCTCATATTCGCGCTCAGCTTCTGCCAACTTCTCTGATCGCGTCAATCTCAACTTGTTTCTGTGGATAGATATATGAAAATAGAATTAGGTGTAAACACCAAATTATGGAAACAAGTGAAATTATATAGGCAAAATGTAATTAATCGTAATAATCAAGAGAAGATAAGAAACATACAGATCTATTTCCTTAAACTTGATTGTTTCAGCTAGTTCGCAATGGTGCCTGAAAGCATTTGCTCTCTCTGCTATTGTTGCCTACCGCAGAATTAAAAGAAAAGCCATCAGCATTCATAATAACCCACAAAAAAAAAAAAAAAAGGAAAAGAATAAGAAAAAGACACAGGGATGTGGAAGGAGTGAAAAAGAAACAAAAAGAGCAACCAGTAATACTCGTACACATAAAAATAGCTAACATTAATAAATTAATAATCTATTTATCATATTTTCAGCAAGCAAATCATCTTTGATTTTCTTGTTTCCCATGAATACTCCTTTCCCGTACTCTGTCAAATCAAATTTATTGGTTAATTGGGTAAATTTCAGCTTCTCATAGAGGAAGCCCCATCAAAATCTGTGGATGTTGTCAACTCATTTTGTCTCTCGTTGAAGTAAGTCATAAAACTCACCTTAATAGACTGCACAGCTCGAACATAGTCTTTTAAAGGTTCTTCAAAATTCATCAGGAGGTGGTGAGCCTAATAGCATGAAAGAGCAAGAATATTATCACCTAACTCATGGGCTTAGGAAATCATTAAATGCTGATAAAATGGATGATCAGGAACTAACTAAACTTAAAAACATGACTTACCTCTCTCTCAAGCTTAATTGACAACATCTCGGATTTGGCCCCAAGCTCAGAAAATGCCTTCCCAAGAGAATTCCCCTCAGAGCTTCCAAGGAGCTTGACTGCCTTACCAAAGTCTGATAAAGATTGACCTAACTCTGCATAATACATAAAAGGCCTGATATGACAGAGCATATGGATGGAAAAAGGATGGGCTCGAACAAAATGATGACAATGGTGAAACAATTGATGCTGCCAACAACTTATATTCTTTTTATAAAATTCATAAAAGCTTCATGGATAGGAAAGTAAGAAAATTGAACGGTCCAACAAAATGTGTGGATAATTGGGTACTAGCGTGAATGTATGGCAGAAATTAAGGATATGTGTGATAGAACTTATTGAAAAAAAAATGATTTTTAAATGTATGGTTGATAAGGAAGAAAATGTACTAAAAATTAGGAAAAACATTCAAATCAACTTAATGAGTGGTAGAAAATAATGAGAGAAAAATGATTTTTTTCCCCTTTCGAAGCTGTATCAGACAAGCCCTAAAACAGTTTATGACTTAGTATCCTACCAGGTCTTAGTGTGTGTTTGGTGATGATTTTGAAATGTATGGTTGAAGATAGAAAAGTTCCGGGAAACCGTGCACCTGTCTTTGAAAAATTGGTAAAAGTTGTGACTTAAAATGAACTTTGTGATTAAGATTTTGGAGAAAAGTGAATTTGGAAATTGCTAAATGAACCAAGATTTTGAAGATTCAGGGAGTAAAAATAAAAGATACAAAGGAATTTATAAAATCAAATATAAGGTGTATAGACAACACATATCCGAAGTTAGATACCTCTATGTCTCTTTACAAGGCGGTATGCATGCTTCTGAGCTTCAGTTAAGTGATCCTCAAGCTGAAAAATATAATTCTTTTGTTTCTCATACTCCGGATTTGATTCTTCAACAGGTTTTTCCTTTCCAAGAACAACATCGCTCACCTTCGATTGTACGTCCTGCCAAAATAAGTCCAAATACATCGGACAATGTCAAGCAAATTCTCATTTCAAAGGATTCTTGTCTGTGAACTCGCTGAAGAAAATGATCGCTAAGCTCAACAGGAAACGAATACGAAATTTATCATCTCATCAACATAGCAATGATGATGTTGCTAGTTCTGCAATGTAGTTCACATTCTCTACAGATGAAAAAGGGAATTTTCATCTCTATTGATGATGTTACTATTTGTTTTGACTGTATAACTTTCTGAGCTCAGTGATGAGTCACCTTGAATATTTGCATAAAGTCCGCTGGCTTCTTCTTGAAAATACCAGTTTCCTGAGACCTTGCTCTTTCCATTGTCTGCAGATTAGACAAATATAATGTAAGCAACAAATTACCTTCAAAATAATAACATAAAACCAACCCAGTAAAAGAAAACTAAAGCATATTTCAGTTTTCAAGACAGTTGTGCATCAATGGCAACAGAAACACACCAGCAAAAGCTGGGAAGTAATTCAAAGCTTTCCTACAGTATGATAAAAATCCACATTATTTGCTTGGAAACTTACTAATGCCATTTCAAGTAAATATCTGAACTGATATTTCTCAGCTCAAAAATTGATAAGAATATTTTCGCCCATGTGTACTATGCAATATGTTCAACCAGTTCATTCCTATTCAAAAATGTGCAGCAGATAAGCCCCTGAAAAAGGATATGCTACCTGTTCATCTGCCAACAAAAAGATTCTCAAATCCTCACTCTGCTGAAGTTCATGATGTGATGCTATGCGGTTGACAAATACATCTAGCGCTTTCCTCCTCATTTCAATGAATTCAGCACTAAATCTGAACTTCTCTGTTGCATTGCAAGAATGAGGTTAGACAACTTGAAATAGCAAAAAGCCTCCAAATTATGCAATGCCTTCCACCTCAAAATCAGTTTCGCAACGTGGATAGATGCTTAAGTGCTCACTCATGCTAAAAATAAACAACTGCATCTACACATTGAAACTAATATTAAAAACTGTAGTTTCATCAACAGGAAGTCATTAGCCATAATAGAATTCTGTAGGTATTGACAACAAGCTTGTTTCAAGTTCGCATGCTACATGAAGGTATCATCTTTCCAGCGATGCATAAACAGATGCCAAATCGTATAGGTTGCCACAGATCACAAAATAAATACTTAAGTTATCATCACTAATCTGTTTTACCAGATGGAAGGCATACAAGATAAAAGACATTAAAGAACCTCACATATGTGACACAACGATCAGTCGATCTATTATCAAGAAAGGTGATTGTTATGAAGCCAAAATAGAGATATCTTCAATTGCAGAAGTGAAGAGAGAGAATAAATTTTCTTAGTACCTACAGTGCTCTTCTCTGGAAGAGGAGGGATGAAGATACCCTTGTACTTCTCAAAAAGACGATCGCGTAACCAAACAAAATCACTATATCGTCGAATGACAATTTTCTCGGGCCCCTGATATTCAGGAAAATTTGTCTGCCAAAACATGTTCCAAAATTAATTAATATAAGTCAAAGTATGAACTTTAAATTAGGTTGAATCAGGTGTGCAATCCTAATGATGAAAAATGTTCAATTATACAAATCATTTCCATAAATGGTGAAACAATATATAAAATCATCCAGAAGATACATGGCCAAGTACTTAATTTTATAGATCCTATTGTGTCTCAAAACTGATCGCAAATATAATCTTTCCAGAAACTAAGCACATCAATTATCCAACAAATAACATTCACTGATATTATCATTGTCAGAAAAACTGAACCTTGAAACTGAAATTGACGACTTGAATTAACAAGATTTTAATATATTCTTGCTACCTACATTATTACAAACAAACCATTTCCACATAAATTGGGCACATTGAAAGTCCAATCATCTTAGGCAAATCAAGGAATTACCTTTATAATTGTTCCTTTACTCGTCTCTTTACTCTTTCAATAAGTAGCTTGAATTCATGTCCAATGACCATGATACCATACATCTATAGATAAAAATGTATATTGGGGTTTTCTATTTTCCTCACAGATCACTTTCCTGTCCAAAGGCATCAGTAACCGACCTCATAATTCATTTTCTATTATTTTATTATCTCCATAAAGAACTGTAGATCAACTTGACAAATTAACAAAGCCCCAGCATTATCACTCGACGGATGCTAGACTTGACAATGACACCACACATGATCCTTCACATTTAGAGAATTAGCGGTTCACCTCCATTATCTTATCATGGAGGAGTGCATGACCATTAGAAAATGCCAGAAAACTTATTAAAATTGATACTGGTCAGTCCAATCCATCTCAGGATGATTTAGCGATGTCTATTATTACTCCTGCACCAAAACAAAAGGATAATTGCCATTTTCAAACAGAACCTAATATCAAAGAGCATTATCAACTCTGCGAAGCAGCAATCTTCGGTTCCTGACTCAACAGATACAGCTGAAAGAATTAAAATAAAATAGCATGAATTGCTCAAAAATACTTCTTAAGTTTGTAGTCAAGTTTGAAACTGAAGACCTCAATTCGTCAACATTATTAAGACAATGTTTGATAGAGATTTTTGAATATGTGGTCAAAAAGTAAAGAAACTTATTATAAAATGAATAAAAAGAAATTTCAGATTAATAAAATGAATAGTTGAAAATAGGACTTTTTTTGGTAAGTTGTAGGCTTGTAGTAAACAAGCTCTAGGACGAACAAGAGGCCTAAAAGTGGACAAAGTATCCATATCTAAGGTACCTAATGCAACAATGATTGGGTGTTTAACGTACACTGATCAGTTCCCTAAACCCTTAAAGAAAATAAAATTTAAAAAAAAAAAGAGAGAGAGAGAGAGAGAGAGAGAACAAATATAAGCACAGCTACAGCCTAACCAAACCAAACCGAAAATCTACTGTTAATGGTTCTGTTCATTGGGTAAACTAAAATTCGCCCAATTAAGCTCGACAACTCAAACTGACAAACCATTCACTTGAGCCATAAAATGGCACAGTGCATGACCTGACCTCGATTCTGGGCAGATACATCTGTAATCCTACCAAATCAATACATTTGAGAAATTATTGCAATTAATTAACTTAGTATTAAAGCGCACGTTAGTTATCGCGACGACGAAGTTGCAATGTAACCATGTTGTAAATTATCTAAATACTCATAACCAACATTCTAAAAAGTGTTAAAAAGTGTGCATAAAGCATGGTTAACCATGAAAAAGCTTAGCGCGAGTTAAAAGCTTTGGGAAAAAATGCAAAAAAGCGCGCGAAAGCGCGAGGGTCCATTGACACTTTTATACGGTTTACGTTTTTTAAAATCTTGCTCATAACTCTCACAAATGTGTTTGTATAAATAGGAGCATGTCTCATTTTTAAAACCGCTGTAGACAACCTCTGCCATGAAATCTCAATGTCCAAAAATGTGATATAATGATGATAGTTAGCACAACAAACATCTAATATTGCTATTTTTATTTTTATTTTTATTTTGATAACCGTGGGTGTCGGGGACCCCGCTTTAACAGTCACCCCACTATTCCCACAAGGTCCTGGCGACTCGACCGGGAGACTGCCCCAGTGACCCCAAGAAGTTTTCTGCTCTCGCGGGGAATCAAACCAAGGATTGGTGAGATCCCAAGCACCGCTCTTACCGCTTGAGCAACCCCTTGGGGTTAACATCTAATATTGCTATTTACATTGATCTATTGCCTTCCACCAAAGGTAAATACCCCAGATTTCATTATAAAAAGTACAACACCTTGACATAAAATCGTGAACCGTTTAGACCATGTTAGACTTCTCATTAACTCATTTTTACACATTCTCTTTCAAATTTGAATTTGGTCAAATCAATCACATCCACATATCTTGTAGAACCTACATATACTATACAAACCTCCACTATTTAACTCCACTCATTCTCTCTCCTATTTCACATAAAAATGCATAAAAATGTATAAAAATTTGAATCCTAACATGCACTTAGCCACAGAATGTCCTTCATTACTAATCCAAATGTTATCCTTCTTCAAGACCATACTTACATCTGCCGTAGAGAGAAGAGTCTGCTTCATACCAAAATCTAGTTTAACCAATACACAATTTTGTAGATACCTGCATACATCAGTGACTCGATTTCTTCTCGTGAGATTACAAATCGCATATGCATAATTCTGGATAAACTCAACATTTCCTAGTATCTGTTAACCAGCTGACTTTAGATAGAGAGTTTGTTCACTAGAGATTTTTCAAGTAATCATTTCTCTTAACTCTGTTCCGACCTACACCAAACAAGATCCAGCTTCAAGTAATCCTCCAATGGACATATATAACAGCACGTCTAATTAATTACAATAACTCGATAACACACAATATTTCAAAGGTTTAAAAGCCACCAGTTCATTGCAACAGCACTTCCAGGTGATGGGTCCAATCAAGTAATTATTTAGGACAATGGCCTCACTAACATGCCACTCAGAAATTATTCTATATCATCTACGCAGAGTGATGTTACTTGTCGAGACCAGTGAAGGAGGTCAAGATTCACAGAGAATACTCATACCTGTTCAGCAAGACATTCCATGACATTTAACCTTGGTTGGCAGTTGGCTAAATGAGTTGGATGGACCATGTCCAACTGGTTATACAAGGAAATTAAGCTACATATTAACACCCTTGTTAAAATACATAAAACCTTCAGCACCATCTTGGCCATCGACTATTAACTGTCCAACATCCACAACGTGAAGAGTCCAGAAAACAGCCTCTTGGCCTTTCCCTTGACTTAGCTTTGGATAACCGTAGAAGCAAAATCCTATTTCATGTGCTCGCTCTCTCTCTCTCTCTCTCTCTCTCACAAAACATATAGTAAAAACACTTAAATGTCCAGTAAGTAAAGGGTATTACCAAAGCTAACGTCCTATTTATCTAAACCAACAGCAAAAGCCACTTTCTGCTTCAGTCAATATTCCAGCTCGACGTAAGAAAAACATTACATACAGCAATAACAATCAACTCTAATCCTGAAAACAGCTAACTGTGCATGCTGGGCGCCACTCAAAATGACAAATAATACCTTGGTGATGACTTTGTAGGAGATATAAGCCTGGACGCCATTGCCCATTTTAGCTGGATCGGTGACCGATACAGTTAAGTACGGGGCTTGAGAGGATGGAGATCTAGGGCTTTGTGCCATTGAACCCGATCCACTTCTCTGCAGCGCATTCATCTTATTCAAAAATTCAAGAAAAATGACATAAACTTAATCTGACTGTGCAATCAAACTGTGAAATTTGGAATATCGTTGCAAAATTCCTTCTTTTTGTCGAAAAAGCGAGACTAAGCAGCTTAAGTGATTACCGTCTAATTAGGGATCGAGAATTGGGCCTCGCGAAAACTCTCTTGCCACTGAGCTAACGTGCGCTGAGGGAAATGCTTCCGGGCAAGGGAAGACTTCGATATTTACCGGGGGCACTACGGATTTCTCTACTGTCCCACCGATTGCCCCAGTCAATTTTATCCTTTTTCCGTTTCCTCGATATTGTCTTGGCTCTGGTTTTTTTATTGGTGCGGCTAAATAGACCCGCCAATTAAATTTTTACACGTATTTTATCAAATATTTCAATTATACTCCACCCTCGTGCAATTACGGATAAAAAAAAATTCTATCATTTTTTATTCAATTTTTTTAAATAATTGTATTCAACACTAATTAAATAAAACTAATTACGGTATCATCAAAAAAATTTCGAAATTTATTATCGAAATGGTTGCAAAAAATTACAAAACTAATTACTATATCATAAAAAATTCAAAATTCATCATCAAAGTGGTTGCAAAAATTTTAAAAGAAATTTCGAAATTACTTGTTAAAGTGGTTGCAAAAAATTATAGTAAAAATTGCATCTACCAATGAAAAATCAAATAAAAATTCTCATTTTTCTTCAATTTTTTTTTTAACTCTTGTTCGTTGTATTCACAGCAAACAAACTTTTGTTTTTTATCTGCATTCACAGCGACGAAGAGAAAAAAAATGGGTGCACTTAGTATGGTTAACTTAAATCTTTTTATTTTTTATAAATGGGTGCATTCATCATTTAGCAGGTACATTTAGCACCACCCACTTTTTTTATTGAGATTGTGCTCATGATAGGGAAATTTTTTTAAAAATTTTTAACCACTTTTTTATTTATTCTTTCCTTACCCTAAATCAATCACATTTATATATCATATCATATCCGTAAATTTTCACTAAACTCTATTCATTCTCTCTTCTCTTTTACATTAAAAACCTTTGAAAATCATTAAAAACCAACCCCTATCACTCTTTGCGGTTGAAAGCAACTTTCTGGTCCCCGCGCCGACCAAATTTTTGGTCGGCCCCCCACCCCGGGCCCCACCGCCATCAGGGGGGCTGAGTCTTGTGCGGGTTCCAATTCAAGCACCCCGCGCAGGTGCTTGAAAAATTCCGTTGCGGTTGATTAGAGGCAAAACCTTTGATGAAAAGCATTTACAACAAACAAACAAAAAAAGAAAAGAAAAGAAAAAAAAAAAAGGTCATGAAAAACGTGAAGACATTTTTCATTTTCTGGGTCAATTTTCTCACTCTCGTTGTAGTTGTAGTCGCTAATCTTTATGATGTTTAGAAAAAAAAAAAAAAAAAAACTATTATATAAGACATAAACCTATTTCAAGTTAAGTCAATTTTTTCAATTTTTTTTTTAATTATTATACTTTTCAAACCCAGTTCAAGTTAAGTTGATTTAGGTTCGACAAATACTCGATAAATATTAAGTTCGGGTTCTGCTCCTCAATCCTTAACATGATTGAGATACAATTTTCTCTTTTAAATATCGAAAATTACGATAATCCTACACTTCTAACAATACGATTGCATAAGCATCTTTCAAAGTTAATAATATCCTTAGTCGTCTCATTTGCAACAAGATTCAAGACAAGTTCAATTGCAATTACTATTCTAATGACAACGTTCATGTGCGATTGCACAGGTGCATATATCGTTACAAGAGGAGGGGGGAGTGCAATACCTGCACAATATAATCTTGGAAATTGATCTTTCGCATTGGTAATTAATGTTTTGCATACATAAGGGTGATTGGGAGTGTTTTTTAATGATTTTTAATGTAAAGGAAAAGAGAGAATGAGTGGAGTTAAGTGGTTGAGATTTATGGATGTGATGAGATGTGTGGATGTGATTGATTTAGGAGAGAAAAAAAATTAAAAAAACTGGAAAATTTTGAAAAAGTGTTCCCAATCAGGCTGATAATTACTTCATGATTAAGTGGTGCTTAACTCAAGAAACCTTTCAGGTTTGTAGGCGAGGAGAATGGTAGTCTTCTAGAGGCTTATTGGCTGACCTCGGTTTCTATGACTAGGTTTGTGGGAGAGGTGACTAAAGAAGAAAATGAGGCTTCTTGGTAGACGCCCAATCTATCTTTGAGATTAGTAGGGAGTAAATGTTTATAGATTTTTATAAATTTTGATATGAAATATGAGAGATAATGGGTGGAGTCAAATGGTGGAGATTTACGTAGTGCATATAGGTCCTACGAGATACGTGGATGTGATTAGTTCGACCAAAATTGAAAATGAATTAAAGTGCAAAAATTGTCAAAGCTTATAAACTAACACACGCATAAGTCTCTCATCTTTGATCTCTCATAACTCGTTTGCTCTTTCACTTCAAAATGGGATATTTCCCTTGTAACCCGCGAATAGGGGAATATTACTATAATTACTAATTAAGTTTTGAATTGTTCGCCTTTTACCTTATGTCTGATTGCCATGAAATTGAGCGTGCTATTTGTTTTACGTCCGAGCTAGGGGTTCAATATGAATTATCATCGTAATGGTTAACATAAAGTTCCATGAACAACAAAGATGCGTTTGTGCTTTGTGGAATATATTTTTGAATGGTTAAAGTGATTAATGTAGATTTGTATAAAATTGATTGACCTTGAGAAATACTATTAATTAATTTATAAATCATCAATTATTTTCATCTCAAATTAAGGATTGACAATAATGAATAGTTGATAATTGAGGAAGTAGCAATTGTTGAGTATTGGTTCTAGATTGATTTTATCATTATTCTATCTGAAAGTTTAATTTTTTTTAGTGTCAGTTTTAAAAAGTATAAATTTTATTGATTTTATGTCAGCGCAGTACAATTTTTATAATTTTTTCTCAAATATATATTTTGTTTAGTGTAAGATTAAATTTTATAACACAAATTAAACAAAAAAACAAAAATCATTTTCTACACAACCAATCTGAATATTAATTGTGCATATTTGTTTGGTCCACAATTTGTTTCACAGCTAACTAGTTAAGTCGAAAATGTTAAGTGTTCACTCCTATTGGATCAACACTTTTGATTCATCACGGTATTACTAGAGGCAGGTCCATGCATTTGCGGTCAATTTTTATGCAAGAAATATAAAAGTAGTCGTGTCTGATTCAGAAATTGAAAGAACTTTTAGGGTATGTTTGGTAGAATTAGCTGATAAGTTAGTTTATAATTGATAAACTAACTTATAAATGATAAGCTAATTGAGAGCTGATAGTTTATGACTTATAGCCGATAGATGATAAGTTAGATGATATAAATAAAAAAGTTTGGCAAAATAACTGGTAAGCTGACTCATAAATAGAAAATTACCCAAAAGGATATGCTTGAAATATATTTCCAGGGAATTGTGGGGCGTAAAAAATGGAATAAAATACGAAAAACTCATGAACTTATTTGAAAAGTTAGTAAAAGAAGTTTCTCAAATAAACTCATCCAATTAAATGGGGCTTATTTAATTAATAGGAACTTATAAGCTCCTAAATAAACTATAAGCTAGCTTATTTGACTTACCAAATATACCCTTAGAGGCAAGCAAATAATCGCAAGACAAGCATCTGCATTGTGCAAGGATGGATAACACTGGAGAATATAGAACAGAATGGCAATTGCTATAAAATCCTCAATAGGAACCTAAACTACGAGTGGTCAAAGAGGAGGATATGTTGAAGGAGATTTTATTAGAAAGATTCCAATGGTTCTTCTATCGTTGTAAAATTTAAAAAGCCTACATCATCAATCCATAATGCCAAGAAAAAACTTCTCCAAATGGTTGGTGCATAAATGTGAAGATGACATGGCGTAATTAAAACTCGACAACGCCAAATGCAATGCCTGATTCTAGAAAGAAAGATTAGGCATGATGAAATATCATAAATATTAAATTATTTATTTATATATAATCTTATCTCATCTTTTCTTTATGTTTTTGAATTTTTAATGATAAATATATATTACATGTAAGCACCACTAATAGAAAATTAGCGATACCATTGGAGACCTATTTCATCAATCAATGTCGATTTCTAAAATTTAAAATAGAAGTCTTTCAATTAGTGAGCCACATAGGATGAAATCAATATTGTCCATTGGAGATGCTCTTATTAATCATCCAATAGTTTATAATTAGTTAAGTATCGTTGACCTGTCATATAATTATCCGAACTTTTATCTCTTGCCATACGTGAGTAACATCTTCTCAAGCTCTGTAACAACGACTTTACAATTCATCAAATTATTATTATTATTATTATTATTATTATTATTATTATTATTATTAATGAATGGTTGAACATGATAGTGAATAAAATTAAATTTAAATATAATTTAGGATATGTCCAATTGAGATTTTTGAAAAAAAAAATGATTCTTGAATGTTGGTATTGAAAAGTAGAAAAAAATAAAAATATTATCAAATAAGTCAAGCGAACCGTTAAAAACTAATATTGAAAAAACTTATTATTTCAAATTGTAGCCCACAATTTTGCATAACTCTTATTGATTAATAAAAAATTTTTAAAAATTATATTATTCTCGAATTTGTTTGTAATAAAGTAACAAATTGTTATACACAACATACAAAAAATAAAACAACTCACAGTTTTCTCTCTAAAACTTCCTCTCTCGACTCAGTTTCAAAAAAAAAAATCCTTCCTCTCTCGACTTCCTCTTTCCATCGAAAACGAGTGCAACGGAGGGGGTGATTTTTTGCTTTGTTTGGTCTGAAATCACCGCTCTTCATCTTTTTTCTTTGTTGCTTGTATTAATATAAGTGGTTTTTATACTATGAGTGGTGTGCTTGATGCGCGTTTGGTTTTCAACCATCTAGTTGCAGTGTTATTTATTCATGTGATTCGAATTGGTAATCCGCCGTGCTCCCCCTTTCCCGCTTTCATGTAACAAAAAAAATATAAGTGATTTTTCTACATAGATCTGTGTGTGTTTTCTTATTTTATTTTTTTTTGAATTTTTGGTATCTACGTTTTAATGCATAACCGCTTTGATGGTGGGGGTCTCACCGACTATGATTTTTTTCATGGAGTAGATTGAATCAGTCATCCAATTCGATCTATCATTGATTCAATCAATATTTGGGAGTCAACGTTACAGATTCGGAGGTATGCGTATTCCGGTCACTTTGATTTTATCATATTTGTAGGTATTTTGCCATTTTATGCTATTAACCTCTGTGAGTCTGTTCACAGATTCACCTTTGTGGTTTTAGCGGTATTAAATTTGTGTTGCTATCGATGTATTTTACCAAATTGAATGAATGAAATTCTTTGTTTGTCAAAAAAAAAAAGTAACAAAGTGTTACGTGGTAGCAGTAGCAGGAAAAGTAATTAGCATAACAAAGACCCAATATTTAGGGTTGTTGCGATTTCAAGACCCACTAATTTTCTTTTCTTTTTTTAATTGTTCTCTAACCTCCCATTTTCTTTGTAAATAAAGACTTTTTAAGTCAAAAATATCAATACCCTTATTTTTAAATCAGATTAAATAAATCATTGCAATTGAGAACATAACCTTTGAAGTACAAATAAGGGCTAAAATGTATTTGTTGTTACAACAGGGTTTAGCTAAATTTTAAAAATAAATAAATTAACATAATAAAAATTACATAAAGATTTTAAAGTTATGCAATTCATTCAATCCTCATTTTCAATGCTCCATGACCCTACCCCACCACCCCCAAGTACTCTCCGACGAACCTGGGCAAATGCTAGTGAACCCACTCAAGATGTGCTGGAGGTTCATCAGTAGCTAGATCAACATCAATAACGGAGCTGGAGGTTATTACGTACTCGAGGCACACTAGCGTTCGTCGACGATCCATGGTTTGTCGCCGAGCAATTGGAGGTGTGCGCGGTGTTGGGGGTGGGGCGTGGGGGGGTATTGAAGATGATGGCGGAATTATATAATTTTCAGATTTTAAGACCTTTATGTAATTTTTATTGTATCGATTCACCATTCATCAACTTATCTAAATCCTATTTGTAACAATTAATAAATCTAATGGGTAGTTTATGCATATTGAAATGTTATGTTTTCAATTGCATTTTTTTAAATTTTAATTTTATTCAAATAGAAGGGTTGCTAGATATGTAAGGTTAGAAACCAAAATGCAAAAAAATCGATAGGGTTCTGAAATCCGATCATAAATATTATCCTTATCGTGTTAATTGTGGTGAGCACCCATTTAAAGAATCCAAAATTTTATTTTCTACATAAAAGCAACATATATTTTCCTAAATTCACATCTGGTTTCTGATAGAAAATAATCAAATATAAAGGTTTCAAGTTCCTTTAAGTAGTGACCGTGAAAGACGCCTGATCGAGTATAATTGCCCGTTAACATCAATAGACAGTTTTGCTCTCTTACACACTAGTGTGTAGGAGAAGCCATGCATACTTCCCTTCAAAAATTCGTGGGGGGCACATAAGCCCCCACCATCAGGGGGTAATTATGTATTATTCATCTCATTTATCGTAGATTTCAAAATAAATAAAAAAAATTTTTTTAGATGACATAGTGCCATCATCGGATGTCACGTCATGAAATATACACACTCTTCTATACACTAATGTGTAAGAGAGCACCAGCGCATGAATAAAAACTTGACCTTGAATAGACCTGACGATTTCATATGATCATTTCACAAAAGAGAAGAACGTCCAATCATTAATGCTGCAATGGGTCCAGCCCAAGAAAAATTACGAAATTGACAGCAATGGGCTCCACACTTGGCTTTATAAATCACACTCCATATTGAAAAATCAATTTTTATACGTTCCTGTATAGCCTCAGGTAAAGCCTCAGGTAAAGTAATTTTTAGGTCAAAAATACCCTCCATTCCCCACTTCTTCTCTCCCGCTTTACCTTAGATCTGAGAACAATTATAGAAGAGTCGGTTTAGCTCTCTCCTTCAGGCCAGAACATTGCTTACTTCAGATCCCCAAAACCGAAACTTCTCCCCCGTCGATCCACACTCTCACTCTCTCGTCCAGATCCCCAAATTCCCAATATTGAACGAAGAAGAAGGCTCGTAATTAACAATTCGAGAAAGAGCAGCGGGTAGCGGGTCGACAAAATCCAAAATCGAGTTTTCAATCGAACAAAAAAATGGCGAAAGGTATGTTCTTCGATCTCACGCTACCAACCCTTTTCGGATATGCTTAATTTTTCGGATTTTGGTGAATCTAGTGGAAAGTTGAATGGTAGTGGATTAATTTAGGGAATTTTTAGGGATTTTGAGATCTTTTCTGGGATTTAAAAATCCGAAAATATTGACTAAAAACTAGAGTCTAAGAAGATTAACAATGGGAACACATATTCAGCCTCTTGCATTAGAATCAAAGATTTGTAAATCATATTTGTTAAGCATATTCAATCCTGAGGCTTCTATGGTAGTAATCAAGAAAACAAATGAAGAGGGAAAAAAAGGAATCAAAACGATAATGCTTAGAAGAAAACAAATGGTTAATTACATTGGGATTTATCTTAGTTCTTCATTCTTCAAAAATATGGAAACAAAAAAAAATTCCAAAAATTATTCCACATTGTTAATTATTTAGGAGGTTGGTGGAATTGCTTCAAAATGGTGTAGTGATTATGCTTCAAATTGGTCATATCTTACTTTGTCGGCAATAGATCTCACAAAATATATTGGTTATAGTCTTATGGATGCATTGCAATATCACGACTTTCACTATAGTTTACTATATTTGAGTTAAATAGTGAATGAGATATTGTAAAAGATGCATTCAGTGCGATTTTAAGTTTGTAATAAAAATGAAAATGATAAATTATTTATTGATTTCTCGCTGATAGTGCGATTTCAAAATAGCACCGACAAATGGAGGCATGTCGTAGTTGTAGGTCGCGTTGGCATTCAATAGATGATCTGCCCAAATAGCGTGAGTGCCCTATATGTGGCAAGGGTATCATACAACACTTGCGAGTCACGGAAAAAAAAAAAAAACTAAGGAAATATTTTTATAACTGTAGTTCATTTCATTGCAAATGGTTTGAATGGGACAACGTGCTATCAAGCCGATTTGTCGACGTGGGGCAGTCGAGTAGAATCGATGAGAAGAAGGTTGATGTCGAAGACATAACGGATGAAATAAATGTCAAGGTTCAGTTGGAGGTGACTATCTCTAAAGGAAAAGGAAATTAGATATGTACTTTTATGTAGTAGAGCTTTGTGAACCACCTATCTGTATGAACTTTGATGTGGACGACTTTGCTTAATGTAATTTGTAATATTTTCATGTACTGGACCCTTGGAATATCATGGAATCATCATGTAATGGACATTTGATGTAGACGACTTTGGAAGTGTTTTTAATGTGGATTTTTGTATTGTATGTTCTCAATTATGCTTTATGTTTAGTGGAAACATATTTTGGTTTGTATAATGAAACGGGTATGCAGTTTGCAATTCCAAAAATCTCAAATGTATTCTTCTATGTTATAATTTGAGTAGGCTAATTGGGAAATCAAGTTTTTGTGGACTAGAATGGGGAAATCAGGTTTTTGCGGCTAATATTTGTGAGCATCCAGAAACCAGGGTTAACATCAGAGAAGCTTAAAAATGCTGCGCTTGAATCTGAATTGAGATACAAGAATGAGATTGTTAGGGGAAATTAACTATTTCAAAAAGAATATTTGCACCTTAAACTAAACCACCATTTTCTAGCTACAACAGATCGATAATGTTGAATTTTGAAACTTATTTCATCTCATTAGTAGAAATTAGAAAAATGATGAGATCTCATTAAAACAAGCAAAAGTTATAGACCAGCTTCTCCTGATATATTCTTCGAATCCATTCCACTAAAAAAAGTCATTAGCTAATCACCTCTGACCTCATTGTTATGTAATTAGTAAGTCTAATCGTATATTAACATAGAATTGACTTTTGGACTTCAGACCGTGAGAATTTGACTCAATCAATTGTTAAGAAGGGTTGTGAGA
The DNA here is from genome assembly GCA_018223645.1 of Jasminum sambac. NCBI lineage: Eukaryota > Viridiplantae > Streptophyta > Magnoliopsida > Lamiales > Oleaceae > Jasminum > Jasminum sambac. Next base: position 36,602,974 of record CP073646.1, read on the forward strand.
CTCTCTGATAAAACAATGACACCAATTGCAACAAACCAACAACACATCGCAAATGGTTGTGCGGAACTGAAAATCATTAAGCAATTCCCCAACCACGTCAATTACAACAGAGAAAATTATCTCTTGTCATGTTTCGAACAATTAGTAATCTATCCAATGAAATCAAGACGCACGCAAGCAGCAAACTAAAATCTAAAAACCTACCAATTAAAAATGAGACACTTGTACATAAGTGTTGCATAAAAAATCTTGGCACAGACTCAACACAAAACTATAAAGGCTACAACAATTAGCAGCAGTAGAGCATCATAGAAGTTGACAAATCATATCTATTACATTTAACACGAAACTTCCTTCACTTCATGCACTAGCATGGATGCCTCTGTGTTTCCTTGCTTGAAAGATACCCTGAAATATGATAGTATCAAAACTTAACAATATTCCAATCTTATCTTGACAATATTCCAATATGCCGCCTACATTTTGCATCTTGTGTTACATTATTATCTATTACATTATTATACCTGCTTGTGTTACACATTTTGCATCTTGTTTTGCGGCTTGGCCTCCATTAGGTTCTGCAGTCACCATGTAGAGATGGGAATGCTAAAATAACTAGAAAACCATTTCCACATGGTAAAGTTATGTACTTTCAGATATATTATTTCAGCAAATTACATAATGCATTCAAGAAGCAATTTTAAACCTGGTTTCTGGATGCTCACAACAACTACTAGGTTAAAAAAATGTCACTATATATTGTTTTTCCCTTAAAGAGTCTCAAATCTCACTATAACTTCTCAAACCAAAAAAGAGAAAACAAACATTAATTTTTCTAATTTTTTGTTTCCATATTTTGAAGAATGAAGAACTAAGATAAATCCCACTGTAATTAACCATTTGTTTTCTTCTAAGCATTATCGTTTTGATTCCTTTTTTCCCTCTTCATTTGTTTTCTTCGGATTACTACCATAGAAGCCTCGGTTCAGTTGAATATGCTTAACAAATATGATTTACAAATCTTTGATTCTAATGCAAGAGGCTGAATATGTGTTCCCATTGTTAATCTTCTTAGACTCTAGTTTTTAGTCAATATTTTCGGATTTTTAAATCCCAGAAAAGATCTCAAAATCCCTAAAAATTCCCTAAATTAATCCACTACCATTCAACTTTCCACTAGATTCACCAAAATCCGAAAAATTAAGCATATCCGAAAAGGGTTGGTAGCGTGAGATCGAAGAACATACCTTTCGCCATTTTTTTGTTCGATTGAAGACTCGATTTTGGATTTTGTCGACCCGCACCATGTGCTCTTTCTCGAATTGTTAATTATGGGCCTTCTTCTTCGTTCAATATTGGGAATTTGGGGATCTGGACGAGAGAGTGAGAGTGTGGATCGACGGGGGAGAAGTTTCGGTTTTGGGGATCTGAAGTAAGCAATGTTCTGGCCTGAAGGAGAGAGCTAAACCGACTCTTCTATAATTGTTCTCAGATCTAAGGTAAAGCGGGAGAGAAGAAGTGGGGAATGGAGGGTATTTTTGACCTAAAAATTACTTTACCTGAGGCTTTACCTGAGGCTATACAGGAACGTATAAAAATTGTTGAAAAATTACACATAGAGACCACCAAATTACAACTTCATTTCATGGGAATCACCAAATTACACATTAATCACCTCATTTTGAGATCACCCTGTTGTGCCCCAAAAAAAAAAATTATAAGTTTTGCCAATGAGACTTTGGCATGGTTGTTTAGGAGACCAAAGTTGAGATCTTGAAATCTAGATGTCTCAAGTTTGATTCCTCATAAAAGAAAATCTTACTGTCTCCATTCAGGAGGATTATAGTGTCTAATATAGGAATATAATGTCCCGATCTGAGGATCTAATACCTTAGTAGGAGGATATAGCATCCCAATTAGAGGTTTCATTGCACAACAAATTGTATCTATAGATATATTTTGTATTGTGATATGTAGATTGTTAAAAATAAAAAATAAAAAATAATCAAGTTGATAATAAACTTGCAGCCTAATTTAAACTTTTGGCAACAATATTTTCGTGCTAAATTCAATGCTCAAAATCCCATGATTTTTTCATTTTCTTATTTTTAAAAGACCTTAAAAATAATCAGAATCAAATGTTGTGTTCGGGGTTGTATCACGTCTATTAGATCTACCTTGAAGCATTAGTGCATTTTAAAGTTTGCCATCTATGTTCATCATATTAAATAGAGTAATGTATTTATAAGTGATGATGAATGATAAACATTGATGAGACATTAATTGATTTATTTACTTTTTTCTTAAATCACACATTTAGGATAACAAGCAATTCAATAGATTGGAGATGTTCTAAATACATTTTAATTGTATTTAGATGATGCAATATGAATGGTTTCACAGTCTTAATTGATACAACAACAATAAAGAAAATATTAGTAACACTAATACTACCTCAGTCCCAAAAAGATAGGTTTAGTTTGACTTTCACATAATTTAAGAAATTGTAATTAATATTATTGGAAAAGTAAATTTTAGTTGTATTGTTTCAAATATACCCTTGCATTAAATAATGCTAATTAATAACAACGTATATTAAATAAGGAGTACAATTAAAAAATGGAAGAAATTAAATGCAAATAAAATAGAAAATGACCTATATTTTGGGATGGACAAAAATATAATACAAGGCTATCTTTGTAGGACGGATGTAGTAACTTAAAAATTTAACGAAAATAAATAAACAAAATTGTCAACATTTGAAGTAATCCCCGCCAACCAAGTGGTAAATTCTTTTAATCCTATCGGGATTATCAAGTCGTGAATTCATTAATATCATCTACAAGCATAGAGGGAACAATAAAATCAAAACAAAATAAAATGAATAAGGGTGATCAATCAAATTGAAAAAAATAACTTTTGAGATCAAATTGAAAGAAATTAAAGTTGAGCTATCAACATGCATTGTATTTTTACGTCTGGTGACTTCCATATAAATTCTCCAGACACCGCACGCTCACTGCGTACTCGCCACTGTTCAGAGGCACGTCATTCCCACTGCCACCAAACCTCATAATAATCTACACCACCCTCACGGAAGCATAAAATCATCTCACCCCACGATCAAAAGAGGTATCCATAATCAGCCGTTGATTTTAGAATGGGGTCCACACAGTCCCGCAATACGCGAATACAGGGGAACATATACCACATGGGATAAATGACTCATATGGGACTGACATGCTCTCCGGTATTTAAACAGGTGAGAACTGAGAACTGACACTCACTAGATATTACTTCCAAGACTCCGTACCCGTTCACCTGTGACGCTGTGACGCGAAGAAATGGATCAAAACGGTGCCGTGAGCTTCCGCCACCGTCGATCGCCATCATCCGATAGATTTCTCGGCGTGTTTTCGCCGCCTTCCAAGGACGCCGCTTTCGCTTCCTCTTCCACAGCCGCTGCCGGCGGAGCCGATGAGCTCAACGAGGACGATGTATTTTGGACCGGCGATTTCTCGGAGCCTAAGCGGGGACTATCTGCTACTCCAAACCATCACATACGACAGAGTTTTAGGAAGCCGGAGAAGTTCGGCATACTGGCGGCATTGGCGGAGGATCACCGGAAACCGGACTCTCAAGTCATCCTCCTGAAACCATCACTCTCTTCCTCTCCTTCGTCAACGACATCACTCTCACGCGCCATTCCTTCGATTCCTAAACCCCCGATGGAATTGAAGCACTCACAGTCCATGCCTTCCCGACGGTTTCAGCAATCGGCGCCAGTTAATGTCCCGATGATGGCTACGAAACCGAAGAACGGGGAGCTTGCTGACGTTGTCGATGACGACGTGGATGACGACGAGATACTGCCGCCGCACGAGATCGTTGCCCGTGGATCGTCAAAATCTCCGAAAACTACTTTCTCTGTCGTCGAGGGTGCGGGAAGGACGCTGAAGGGGAGGGACCTAAGGCAGGTACGCAATGCCATTTGGCGTCAAACAGGCTTTCTCGACTAGTAATTTAGTGACGATTAATTTTAATTATATATATTTTTTATTTTGTTCTTGTGGTTTAGATTTGATAGAATCGTTTTGCAAACTCTCCGTGTTTACCATGTAACACAGTAACAGTGGTTTTTGCCTTCTCGATGGATTTCCTTTTGCTCCTCTTAATGATATGAAATGTACAATTGATTATGTGAATTAGCATTGTGTTGGAAAATATTTTGTACCAGCTGGCAACATGAATTGGAAATAAGTATCCATTAATTGGTTATTAATAACTTAATTGGGTGCACAGCATTAAATTTGATATGAGAGCTTGAAATTTTGTAAATTAGTCATCTACTGCCATAAATTGGATATGAAAGCTTGTGAATCAATAACCTTAATCTTAGCTGCCATGCTTTTTACAGCTTATTCCTATCATCAGCGAATGCGTTTCTTTTTTATTTTCTTTCTGAAAACTCATTGTTCTTGTACGTTACTGTGTCCCAGTATTGATGCTGATGCAGTGCACCCTATGTGTACCCTTTGGTGCACCGCATCAGTTTTGGCCCCTTATCTAGTATTTGTAGTTTACTTCTTGCGGTTCAAAACTACGCAAGGATGTAATTATCTGCGAGCAGAAGCCAGAAGGTGAAGCAATGATTAAATTGTAGTATCTCCCCAGTTGACCAAGTATGTTCAATATTGAATTTGAATTAACCAAAGAAAATGAATTGAACGACCCAAGGATAATAATATGTAGCTTGTAAGTTTAAGAACAACCAGTCTTGGACTATGCCTTTAAAGGTGGATGGGTGATATTTTTATTTCAGTGATCTTTGTCTTGGTGAAGCCTTGAAGGCTTCGATTACCAATTGGTGATTTTCTGTTTCGCGGAGCAATTAAGTTATTGATTGGAATTGTCGCTGTAACCTTTGTTGCTGTGCCTTTCAAGTAGCAAAATAATCCTCCTTTTCTCTACTAAAAACCTAGTCAATCTTTATTCTTAACTATACAATTTTAGAATTTTATCCACCCTAATCTCCCCGCCCCCTCCCCTCCCCTCCCCTCCCCTCAAGAATATGAGAATTTTTGTTGCCTCCATATTTGCTAAATGGTAGACAACAGAACCACAGACGGCTATTCCCAGGCATGAATTCCTGGGAACTTATTCTATGTTATAATAACTAAATAACTAAATTGTTGGTTCGAAAATGAAAACAGTGAGAAAAGACATAACTTAAGTCAAGAACAGTTCCAATAAGTCTTGGTTTCACCAAAACAGAATCACTAGTTGGCTAGGATCAATCGTTCTTGAAATTAAATGCAAAGTATTGTATTACCTCTGTCTCAAGATTATAGTTCACTATTCATTTTCCGTCCGTCCCAAAATATAGGCTACATTCCTTTTAAAGATATAATGAAAATATTACTTGTCTTTTACTCCCTCATTTAATGTAAATTGTTATTATAAAAATAGAGTAGTTGATAAATGAGAGGGCATATTAGGAAAATAATCTTGAATTTTACTTTTTCAATACCATTAATTGTATTTTTCTTAATTTTTGTGAAAATAGAAATTGGCTATATTTATGGGATGGAGGTAGTATGAATTTTGCCTGGGTTTAAAATTGTTGTCTCTGGCTCGTTCAACTTAAATATCGAACAGAATCATCAACTAGGCGGATGCCTGAATCTAATCCCAGAGGGAGACTACAACTGGAGTCTGGAGTAAAGTGAACTTCGTATGGCTCTACAAGAACACAAATAGCTTCTCAGATATTTAAACCAAGTACAATAACAAATGATATATACGACAACGAATAGGAACATTATCCTTAAATTTTACCCACCCCAACCTCTGGGTTTTTGGCACTGTTCGAAGTCAATCGTATTTCTTGCAATTTTGGATTTGTCCAAAATTACAAATTACATGTTTCCAATGTAAGAATTACGAGAGAGAGAGAGTAGTTATTTTCAAGGTAAACAGAGATGCTACCATCTAGTGTAAAGGTTGACCTGGAGTAAATTGACCTAATTAATGGTGGTGGAGGCTCCACTATGTCTATGTAGCCACTACCTTCTCAGTGGATTCTACTGAGAACCACTAAAAAATTATTGTGGTTGCTGTTAGTTATGGTTCGGCAATTCCTAACAGTTGCCAGAGTTCTAAATACACAATGAATTCACACAGGAAGAACCACAGTTGGAAGGGGTTGGTTTTTGGCACTAGATGTGGTGAGAGGGAACAACTCTGCAGTCGAGATGAGTGCAACTCTGGTACAGGTCAAAAGCGAATGTAATTAGATTTGAATAGTGGTTATAGGCTATGAGAATTGAGAAACCATTGAAGGCATCACTACCCAGCAGAAAGGACAAATGGATGATAGGTCTGGAGGAAAATTTTGCCGAGACCGGAATCATCTCAAGGTTTGAAATCATACTAAAAATTTATGTTTAGGGAAGGCGTGTAGGTGTGACCGTGTGAGAACTATCAGGCCTATATTGAAAGCCTGCACATGAGGCTTGGTCAACTTATTGCTTAATCAAGTCGAGCTTAGAGCTATATTTGGAGGTGAACAGTGAAACAAAAAAAGAACAAGAAACTACTTTTGGGGATCAAAAAGTTTCCAAAGGGTCCTCACACATTTTCCCCATTACGTTTTCCCTGAACTGCTCTACAGGCTTCCTACATGAAGTTTCTCTCTCAAATTGAAAAGATGGTAAATCAGGTTTTTTTTTTCCCCTCTCTAAATGTCTTTTTATATTAGAGAGGAGTGATCGCTTGGGACAAAGATCATATATACAGTAACACAAATGCCTTTTTTGTGTCTAAAAAACTGTACCCAGATCGATGATGGATCACACCAAGCAAGGTGATGGGCAAACAAGTTGAAGGATGATCTTGTTTTTTGGGGAATTGTTGGAGCACTAGCCTGGACTTGTTGGATGGTCTTTTTGAACATGCAAAAAAGGTGGGAAGTGGTCCTCCGTCGCCTCTTCGGTGCAAGAGTATGTCTGCAAGAAATATGCTTTAGGAGTAAATTTGAGTGTAAAGACTAAAGATTGAAGCATATCTCGCTTGTCATGGCTCAACCTCCTGGTTAGATACCCATTTCTCTTTACGCCTTTAACAAGCTCCTCGCACTCGGTTCTACCTCTTCACTTTTTCTACATTAGTTTGGCTTCTCCAATTCAAGAGCAGACTCTTCTGTGTTCATTTACAACCATTAAAACTCCATCGTGTTTCTTTCAGTCTACATGTTAGCCTCAGGTGTCGTGATAGACATGAGTTACTATTGTTAGACTTCGAATGGGTGTGAAATTAGATGTACCCAACGGAGACTGCTAAGTGGGGCTTAGGGCCAATTCCCAAGTTACATTGCTGACCATCATAGGGCCAATCCCAATGATGACCAACCATAAGTTGAGACCCTCAGGGGTAGACGTGTGTTCCCAAAAAAAGGGAGTTTTCGGGGTCGGGCATAGTGCTTCTCCCAGTGTCGTTGTTCTTACATGGCCACATAGGGGCCTTGGGTCTTGTTCCTCTCATGATCAAGGACTCCAGGAGTGTGGGATCAAGGGCTGCCATCAAGGACTCCAGGAGTGTGGTGGTTGACCCAGTGGTTCCGTAAAGATGGATGGTTTAGGCTAAGTAGCAAGTACTTAAGATAGCATGTTCATTGATCCCCGTGCCTCCGGGATCCAACTTTACCGTGGAGGCAAAATAACCCAAGCCTGGTGCATTATTGTCACACATTTAATGGGCGCAATCATTAACACCACATCAACCGGTTCCTCCTCATTTTTTTCATTTTTCTTTTCTTAATATTTGTTCTGGAATGCAAATTTCCACCGACCATTGATGTGACAACACATGGCAGGTAAGGAATGGGATTTGTTTGGAATATTTTCCTGCCTTTTAGCTCCCATATACAAGGCAACATATGGGATTCTTCATTTGTTCTGTTTGACACGCAACAGAGGAGCTAATCCTTCAGGCTCAGGCATTTAGGATTTCAACTTCCTAGCGATCGGATAAACTTCCTCGCTTGCCACCCTTGGTGATTAATTTATGAAGAAGGTTGGTGGATGAATCGACCTAGAGTAGTTCGGGTTCCACAATTCGTATTCGTCCAGGGTTTTGAAGGGCGATCTTATCTCCACCACCTGGTGCATTGATTGGTTCTTGTACTATTTATGGGCGATGGATGCTTTTGATTGTTTTCATAGGACTTGGCTTGAACAAGTGAACGCTTTCGAGACTTTTGGTTGCAATAAAGGAGCTACGTACGTTGTTGGTTACAAGAATTGGTTTCAACTTTTAACGGTGGTCACCAAAGGCTGCTACTCCTTTTTTCATGACGAGGAAGATGACCCTTTTCTATTTCGTTTTCAAAATGAAATTCAATGTGTTTTTTTATTAAATACTATATTTATTACATGATTTTTGAAAAAGAAACGTCACTCATGACTTGTCAAAATGAATGTTTTAGAGTGAGGACAATTACAATTATCTCACATGATGAAGACCAAATGAATTTTTTGAACTGTAGATTGTAAGATGAATAGAACCATGTGGACTAGTTACATTTTCACATTTGTTTTATTACGTTTTCAAAATTTTAAGTGCAATCAAAAGTCAAAACTCAAAAAGTCAAAACTCAAAAACAACACGTATTCTTGTTTTGAATTTTCTTTGTAAAATTTTTCAATGTTTTAACAAAATGAGTCCTCCCAGTTGTGGAAGTAAATGAATTTGGAAAATAAAAAAACAGAGAATAGAGACTTCAATGAGCCCATAGCATAAGAAGATTGACTAAATGTGAAATGATTTATAATTATGATATTCATAAAGTCAAAGCACGAGGAGGAGTTCCATGTTATTAGAGTAGTTAAATCGATCTCATAAGCATATTTGCTCTTTATTGCTACTACTATTTCGTACATGGGCAAGACTTTGGAGCTACTCGACGGAGTGTGTGGACTTATAAATAAGGTTGTACCCTATAGAATTCAATAGAGAATCCTTGGAAAACTTGGAAAAGAAATGACTGATTTTTAGAGAGCGAAAATTTCATGCGAGGTCAGTTGGCCTTATGAATTCAATATACAGGAATTTGTGACGCCATCAATGGAGCTCCTTGATTTGTCTCTAAACAACTGAATTTATAATTCATCATTTGTTTTTCAGAGATTTTCCCGAAAATAAATTTAAATATATACCAGTGGAGAGTAACGATTTTTTTAAAAAATATATATATAAAAAAAAAACTGGTTATATCAATGACTTGATGAACTGAAATGATTTTTTTTTTAAGTTAAATTAAAAAAAAAAAAAAAGCTATACAAAACAGACGTTAATCTTTCTTTCTATTTCCGCAAGGGAGTCAAGTCTCGGTCCATCTTGAACGTACGTAACAATAGGACAAGTTGGTCCATGAGGACCACGATATGATGCAAATGGTTATTGGTTAGTATAAACGTTAATTAGGTACTACAGGAAGTGAAGAAACTTTTCACCAAAAGCTTAACGCAGGGGTTGTTTAGTAAAGTCTCTTTCCGTATAGAAAATCACAAAAATGTTTGGTTTAAGAGAGAAACTGTATTAAAAAAAATATATGAAAAAAATAATATTTTTTTGTAGCGTATAGTTAAAAATGAGTATAAAACTATTAATAATGCCGATTAATTGTAGTTGTAATATGTATATTAATCAAAATTAAAAACTTTCATTTCTCGATGGTTAATTTCACAAAGTATCACCTATCGAAAAATCAAATCAAATCAAACCACGAAGTATCATTGAAGTTTACCAAATTTCAACAACTATCACTAAAATTCAAAGATTTCAATGACAGTTACTCAGATTACAAATAGTTTTAACAATAATATAATGGTATTGAAGACAAACAATAACTTGACATCTTTCATGTCAACGTCACGAAAATTATATAAAAAAGTGTGTAAATGTAGATCAATTACAGCCGGATAAGCGATCCGACCTAAATATGTATATCAGATTGTACATAGTGCGGTATGTGGAAACTTTATATATGGAGATTTTCTCTCGACCTGGAATGGTCTGGTTTATATAATGATTGAGTCATTGAGCTGGAGGGGGAGGAATGGTCCTATTTTCAGCTACTAAGTAAGAAAATTGCCTCCCAAACGTTTTTTATTTTAATTTTTATTTTTTTTGAATGACCTAATCATTTTATTTAGTCCACGTATTTGCATAAATACAATAATTAATAATCCTCTAATATCCCTTCTGGTTCGTCTTCGCCCTTATACTTTGTCCAATTAATACGGACTCTGGGATTTCCATTACTCCCTCCGTCCCTCAAAGATATATAGTCCTATTTTTTATTTTAGTTCATCCCAAAATATAGTTTAATTTCTATATTTAATTTTTTTAGTTTTCTTAGATACTCCTATTTAATGTGTCTCATTATCAACATACAAGAACTATTAAAGTGGAATAATAAATAAATATAAGGGTATATTAGAAACCATGCTCTAAAGTATTACTTTTCCAAGATCATTAATTAAAATTTCTTAATTTTTGTGAAAATGAAAATGGGGGTTATCTTTGCGGAGACAGAGAGTACTATTTTTAGGGTACAACAAATGGAGTCTAAGATAATTTTGATTCTACCCTTATACGTTTAGTTAAAACTATGTACTTTACTTGGTATAGTGGTAAGACGCCTCCTATCAGCTTGTTTCGGGTTCAAGACATCACACCCCACTTCTACGATCTCCAATTTATATTAAAAAAAATATATTTACTTTACCCTTATATGTAAATCAATTAAAAAGTACAAAAATTTTTATTTTCATAACGGTTAATTTACACGTGGTTTCGGCAATTGTTAATGGGACGCAGTTTGGTAGTGAGTAGATGGGTGCAATGGTAATAAAGACAGTGATTCCTCTGCCATTCCAATTTTGAAGTGAACATGTCACGGTAGAAAATTGGTCTTAAGATTTTAAATGGAAAAATTCATGTGGTTAATTTCCCACAATATACTCTTTTTCGAACTATAATTGCATACATAAAAGTCCGAACAAAATTAATTTCGATCGACAAAACGCTTGTGTCAAAATCTCAGTTAATATCATAATTATAATTTTGGTATGCAAAAATTGTCTCTTACCATGCATTATTAGTATATATTTGCATAACACCTGCAAAGCACGTGTTTACTGCCCCGAGGTATTGTGCATGGACATCTTCACATCTATGCACCATGAGCTTGTTCTAGTGTCAGCAGCCAGACCATAACTATTTGATTTTTCGGACACATATGATCTCCGTTTTGAAATCCAAAATAAGATCTAAGTTCGGCACAGTGAGGGGGAGTTCTAGCAATTCAAAAAATTTTCCGGCGATACCGTGGCGGCCGGTCAAAGTTTTTGGCCGCTTTTTGGCCCAAATAGTGTCCAAAAACTTTGACCGGCTGCTATGGTATCGCTGGAAAATTTTTCGAATTGCTGGAGTTCCCCCTCGTCGTGCTGAACTTAGATCTGATCTCGGATTTCAAAATGGAGATCGTATGTGTCGAAAAATCAAACAGCCGGACCGTAATTATGGTCAGCCGGGGGGACCATAACATTCCTGCTGTGCACCGATGAGAGCAATGGACAATAAATGTGTTTAAGTCATATATTTATGTCACATAATAGGTAGAGGTCGAAATTGGTTGCTAAATTTAACAGGAAAAATTATAAGACGACAACTTGTGCCTTAAAAAATGCTTTTTTATGTGTTACGTGAATACAATAATCTATTTATATAAACATGAGTATTATATTACTTTTATGTAGGGTTGGGCAAAAACCAATCCAACCGGTTTAAACCACCCAATCTATACCAACCCACTCGAGTTGGATTGCGTTTTTCACTAATTTGGATTGAGTTGGGTTTCAAATATTTGATTTTGAATTGGGTTGGATTGGGTTTGGGTTATAAATGACAACCCAATTAAACCCAACCCAACCTGCCAACAATTCATATATAAATAAAAATTAAAAATTAAAATTAAAAAAAAATTGTGCAGCAATGAGTAAAAAAAATTATATAGGAACTCGATCGAAGTGTATGGTTTTACAAAATCGCTAATGTACCATCTCGACATGTGCCCGTCCCGAACCGCCCCTATTACCCGCAAATATATTTATATTTTCTAAATTAATATGAAAAATTAATATAACTAAAAATGTTATGATATTTCCAAATGTAAAATTTGGACTCTTTAAATTACACACACGATTAAGTGTGTGACCCCTACTCTATTTACAATTTTTATGAGAAAAATTCAAGGTAAAAAAATAAAAAATCAACTTTGTACATCAACTCATGGGTCTAAAGATTGACCCGCCCCACCCCTTGATCCGGCCCGGCCCGACCCAACCCGCTCCTAGAACTCGTGGGTTTAGGGGCGGATCCGGAGCACTCTATAGCTCGTGGGTCTAGGGGTGGGTCTCGACCGACCCGCCCCAAATCCGATCCATTGTCATTCCTAATTTTATATTAATTTAAATATTAAAAAATGATATTTAATTATTATCAGGCCGAAGTCCAAACCAACTAATCCAAACTAACTTTGGTTAGGTTGGATTGGATTGGTTTTGCTACTTAAATGGGTCGGATTGGATTCTATTTTCCCCAAACTGATTTAATTATGATCCCAAATCCAACCCATCCCAAACCAACTGACGCCAAATCCTACATTTAAGTAATTAATTAACCTCAGTACTGTCCTTTTTTTATTTTTATTTTTTATTTTTTTTGAAAATAAATGTAACCTCAGTAGCACTGATTATACAATTTCCTGATATTCATGTGGAAGTTTCCCAGAAGTTAGGTAGACCAATTCCGTGGCTTTCAAAATTTTCTCGTTTCACTCGGTAGTCTCCTCCTTTAAATATAGTATTACTGATATCCTTTCCAAAATAAATTAAACCCTCAGAATCACATAACCAATCTTTAAAATCTCTGCATTTCTCCCCAAGAATCAGTCATCACATATATACCAGTCATTACGTAATTAAAATTCAATAATCATGAGCGATAATATTCTTTTACCCGGTTTTAGGTTCTATCCCACCGAAGAAGAACTCATCTCTTTCTACCTTCTTCACAAAATACAAGGCAAACAATTCGACACTGTTATACCACTCGTTCACATTTATGATTACAACCCTTGGGACCTCCCAAGTAATTAATTCTTCTTCTTCTTCTTCTTCTTTTTTTTTTTTTTTTTTTGTGGGTTTGCATGATTAGTAATGATTGATTAATTCTTGCTTCCTTCCTCCTTTTTTCCTTTTTCTTCTTGTGTGTGTGTGTGTGTGTGTGTAGGATATGCCGGAGAGCTTTGTCGTGGAGACCCCGAGCAGTGGTTCTTCTTTCTTCCGAAGCAAGAAAGGGAAGGTCGAGGGGGACGACCTAATCGACTTACGACCGGAGGATATTGGAAAGCGACAGGGTCTCCAGGCGACGTCTACTCATCGAGTGGATCGGTGATTGGGAGGAAGAGGACAATGGTGTTCTACATGGGAAGAGCTCCAAAGGGAACAAAGACTACGTGGAAGATGAATGAGTACAAGGCCATTGATCAACTAGGTCAAGCTGCTTCCTCATCAACAAATCCACCGGTATTTAATTAATTTTTTGATTCATCAACATTTCTCCAATAACTGCGAGTTTGCATTAAAATTTAACTGTAGAGATGATATTTGTGGCAAAACTAAGAAAATTGAAGAGTTTTTGGGTGGATCGAAAAAAATATAGATATGAGTTTTTTTTTTTTTTTAAGAGTTTGAAGTTTAATACGGAAAACTATTTCAATTTTCTCACTTCCCGTAGCGAAAATTTTCCTTCCTAGCTAATGGTCAGTGATAAATACGTCTTTGGTTTTAATTAAAAAGAGAAAAAAAGAAAGAAAAATTGATGTATAAAGGAAATATAATGATCATTAATTCAGTGGTTTACATACATATGAATGTTGGGGACAAAAAACCCTAGCTTAATACTAACTAATTAAATTGGGTTTTGCAGTTTCTTTTGTTCCTTATATATATAGATAGCCCATTTGTGTAAAATTATTAGTAAATTGTTAGAGAATATATAGAGGTGAATTTAAAAATTTCAATCTCGAAATATGAAATTTTATGGACAAAGCAACTAAAATTTTCATATTTCTTGAAAGAAAATTAAAGAAAATGTTTTTCTTGCAGTGAAATGTGTTATTAAAATTAAATATTTGGATATAATAAAGGGATCTAAGGGGGAAAAATTCTTGTAAGCTACTTTTAGAAAACACAGGATAGTAATATCGATCCTTAAGATATGATTTTGTGGATCAACTGAAATATGAATTATATAATAATGACACATCATGTGTTAAAATGAATTATATATATCTATATATGTAGCTCTCTAAAGTTGATATAACCATTGTGGATGCTCTTAATTAAGACAGAACCCGGAGTCTCTAATTTTGAGATAATTCTCATGTTTCTGTAACTCTATGATTTCTCTTCTACTCCTTATACGTATGAATTAATTTAATTGTACAAATAAAATTTATACAGAATGTATACCGGACTAATGAAACATTAATTACTGTAATCATTGATTTATACAACAGTTGAATAAATCAATAATTTAAAAATTGTGACGACTTTTTTTGTAAACTATTTGTATAGTTTTTATAGGTACAAATAACACAATCTTGTAAGTATTTTTTTTTCATGCAGTTAAGTGAAGAATTCAGCGTGTGCCGAGTCTACAAACAATCAAAATCCTTGAGGTCATTTGACAGGCGGCCAACGGAGGCGGCAGAAGGTGGTCAGCCTGCAATGCACCACCAGCAGCACGATCATGATAATGAGGCACCATCGACATCCGAGCAAAACTACATAGCTGCATCAGATCATGCAATAAATGCGCGCTCCTATACAAGTCCACCCTCAGAAGAACATGCCGCTAATTCTGATAGTAATGTGGCTCTTGACAGTGAAGCCTTGTGGGACTTGGAACAATTCGATAAATGGTTTGATTAAATGAAATTTGTAAAAGTCTGGGCATCTCCAATGCTAATGTTGTCTTTGGCATTTTACTGCACGATGGAGAGACAAAAAATAAAAATAAAAAATAAATAAAAACAAAAATTCCACTATTTCTCTCTTTTTTAATTATTTTTCTCCACATTTTACCAATTTTTTCTCCACTTGGTAACCTTTTTTTTTCAAAATCGCATATTCAACTTTGCATCTTCCAATATTATTAATTTGATTGTTATTTTTAAAATCATTTCTATCTCTATCTCCTTTGTCATATTTAATTCTAACTCTTTTTTCTCAAATTTTTATTTCTTCTACTTTATTAATCTCTTTTTTTTTTTTTTTTTTAAGCCTTCAACTCTCTCATATATAGGTCACTACACACAAAATTCCAATCAACGTAACACATTGGAGCTAGGTTTCCAAATTTTAAGAAACCGTCGTAGTAGTCTACGATTTAAGGACTGATGCTGGGTTGTATTAATCAATGGACGATATGATGTGGAGATTATATATATTGCAATTCATCTTTTCAATATTTTTCTCCTCTTTACTAAATAAATTTTCTGGATTCCATCACTGCATGGATGGGGATCAATGTAAATTCTCCCATGGGTCCCCATGACCAATCGTTTATAGAGAGGAATGATAATTAATAGTCTTACTACATATATATGCTGATAATGAATTATTATTATTGTCGCGCGTTAGTTACTAATGGATATGTAGTTGAAATTAAACATGTTCATCTTCTTTTTACAGCAATTAAAAACCTGATTCATATAGAACAAACATATTTTGTTAAAATTAATTACCAGATGACCATCAATTTAGGGCCTTACGTGTAGAGTGCAAAAATGCTATACATATATATAAGTTAGTTAATACCGTAAACTTGCCACACATAACTAAATTTTTAATTATATTTTACCCTTTATTTTCATGTTAAATTACTAATGAGGGGTAAAATTATGAATTTAAGTGTATGAAGCAAGTGTGCACTTATCGTATTTTTGCGTAGAGGAATAGGAAAAGTTGGCATATATGCTTGAGGGGTCTAGATTTGAATTTTCATTCTCCTTTTGAGATATGTTTTTTTTCCTTTGATTTTTTCTTTGGTTTTTTCTAATATTATAAAAAGCGTAAAACACAACTACATAGCAAAACTAAGCTTCGAATTTAAGCAAGTGCAAGCTTATGCTACGTGAAATAAAAGTGTAAAGTTGCAAAATGACAAGATGAAGTTTTGAGTTTAAGCATGGCTTAAGTGAGTTCGAAGCGACTTTTTTAAAACAGAGATTTTCGTCGTGGTTTTTTCCCCCACTATATAAATGCTCTCAATTTATATCTTTTCGATCGAAACAATCAACACCATTGGATTTATTCATTTTATTATCGATGTGAAATGTAATTATTGAATCGAACAACTAAGGAGACAAGAATTAAATTGCAAATCTAGACTCCTTTTCGTGTACCAAATACTCAATAGTATTAGTAATTACATATTTGTCATCTAGTTGTTGAAAATAAGAGCATCTCCGCGAGACTTCTATACTTAGGACTTGTTCTTTTCATCGCAAATTTTATTAATTTTTCTCTCTCATCATTTACAACCACTCATTCAATTATTTAATATATTTTTCTCAAATTTCAACGCACATTTAACACGTAAATCAAAAAAATTAATTTTATCACGAATTAAACATACCCTTAATGTCTATATGATGTTATAATGACGTGGATGCGATAAAACTTATTTGACATTCTTTATTGTAGTATAATGCCAATATTGAGAAATTATTCTAGATGGTCCACTTTCTTTTTCCTTTCCTTCTTTAACAATTCTCTCACTTTACATTTTTTTCCCCTCTCTATTGACTATTTTACCACATCATTTTGTATATGGACAATGTGATTCTCATTAATTTTAATAATTTTGAATTTGGTTTTAGACGTATGGTTGAGAATTAGAGATAAAGTATTAAAAAATATAAAGTAATTATCAAATTAATGAATAAATAATTGAAAATGATAAAAGAGAAAAAGTAAATTTAAGTTGGTAAAATTTAATGTGAATCAAACAATTCCCTTAGATGATGAAGATGTGCTTAATTCGTCGTCTTTTAAAATTCAATTTGGTCCAATGGCGGATCCGGGGGGTCCTAGGGGGTACACCCCCCCCCCCCATTTTTTTAATTTAAAAACTTTAAAAAATACAAAAAAAATAGTAAGAGTTTTAGTAAGTTTTTGAAAGATTAGGAAGATTAAGTTTTAATGATAATTTTTTTTATTGTCTCTATCTAAATTGTGTTTTTGATGAATTGCAATTGTCTATATTTGACAAATTACAAAGTGTATGATTTTATTATTTTTATTTTGTTATTTAAGCATATTTATTTCGTTATACTTTTGTATTTTCTGTAAATATGTGAGTTTAGTTTAAAATTTGATATTTATTGTAGGTTAATTTTTTATACTACAATTAGCTCATCCTAAAAAAATTTTGCCCGTACGAGAAGCCATCATAAGTTTCCCTAACTATTAATCTCTTAAATCCGCTACTAATTTGATCAAACTAATCATATTTACATATATCATCCAACTTGTATTTCTATATACTAGTGTTTTCACCCGCGCGTTGCACGGGGAGACGTATGTTGAAGATACGATTTAGAACCCGTGTTAGAAAATAAAAAATGTAAAAGATTGTTTAAAATTTTTGACAGAGTTTTATTCCTTCATATTTCATATAAATCCAACATATTAACACTTATAGCAGAAGTAAAAAAAAATTTAAGTAACTAATATAGCAGAATTAATAATTTCATTAAATATATATTCACTCCCAATCACCCATGCGATGATGCGTTGGTTTTTATTTTTCAATTTGTAATCTTAAAATTTATGTACGGTTATTTTTTTTCAATGAAGTGGAGAATATTTTCACATTTAAATAAGCAATAAAAAGTAAAAACCATGCATCATTCACTTGAAAAAATTAAAGAGAAAGGCAATTCAAAACAGGGTAGGATGTGACGATTAAGTCAAGCAATTAAAGAAGATGCTAAATAGTGTTGATTAGGAGATGACAATGAATTAAATGTGAATTAGGAGATTTGAAGAAAATCAGGATATGAGATTTGAGATCAATTAAAAAATTGAACATATTGAGTGTTGGTGATTATCAATAAGAATTGATTTTCAAAAAATAAACTAAAAAGTATAGCGATAATATTCGTGGAGATCGCGGGCTGATTTGTATAAATCTGTTTTATCCATATTTATAGTGATGATAACACTAAAAATATTTAAAAAAAAAAAACGAAACAAACAAAAGGATAAAAAAGGAAATGAGAAAGGGGAAATGAAAATAAAATGAATTGATTTTCAAAAAATAAACTAAAAAGTATAGCGATAATATTCGTGGAGATCGCGGGCTGATTTGTATAAATCTGTTTTATCCATATTTATAGTGATGATAACACTAAAAATATTTAAAAAAAAAAACGAAACAAACAAAAGGATAAAAAAGGAAATGAGAAAGGGGAAATGAAAATAAAAAAATGAATTATTTAATTCTTAAAAGGGAAACTTTGATCGGGAAAATGATCTCATTCTCATTTTATTTATATATAGATAGATTAGGGACATTTATGAAAGAGAAAAATTAATTACATCTTAATGAGAAAAGTGGACTATCTTTTTAGGACAGACAAAAATAATATAATGGACCATCTTTGTAGGACGGGGGGAGTAACAATAAGTAAAAATTTAATTGAAAATTAAATGAGCGCAAATATTAAGAAAATAATTTTTAAAAGGGCAAAAACCTCTAGTGTTATATAGATAGATAGATTGGTGCAAAAAAAATGATAATTGAAAAAGATTTTGAAAAAATGGTCAAAGACGATTTTGTGTGTGAGGCGCGTGAAAAGAGAGGTGGGTAGACGATAATGAATGAATTGCAAATCTAGAATTATATATGGAAGAAATAAAAGTGATGATGAGTTAGGATAATAATAAGGAAATTTGAATGATATACATGTGAGAGATCTGAGAATGATCACATGTGAGATATATATGAGAGATTTGCAGAGATTTGGATAGATTATGATTGCACTTGATTTCTTTTATTGTTAATTAACAACTAAGAATAACAATTAACAATTAAGAATGAATTAACAATAAAATAATATTTTTTTAATTCGTAAAACGAAACTTTACGCTTTAAAACGACCATATTATATATATATAGATATATAAATATAGATTATTATTATTATTATTACTAGTGTTTATACAAGGCTGCACTTATATTATATATAGTTGTTACTCTGGCCATTTTTTCTAATATAAATACCAGATATATTAGATTAGAGTTAATCCAACTTGCATACTGATCGATTTATTTTAATTGTGATTTTTTAATTCAGAAAAATAAGTGGATGCGATGCGTGTATATATGTATACACGCTGAAGAAGAAGTCGAGTTGGAAAAGACATGTAGAAGAGGTAAAACTCGTTGCCATAATTAAAAATTAATTTTTTAATTCAGAAAAATAGATGAAAGTGACGGAAAAATGTGCTCGTTTTATTAATATATAGATAGATTACACAAATTTCAACTTTTCAACTCCTACCATCTTCCAGAACCTTTTCAAGAAAAGACAAAAAATTTTCTTTGTGTAGGCATCCAAATTCCAAGTTACCACTTCGAACCTCAAAAAGACCCCACTTCCAATAATTGATGCGCGTCCTTCGAGCACTGTACATTTTTTCTTCAATTCAGCTTCTATTTTTAATTCGTTAGCGATCGATGCTATGCAAAGTCAAGTCGCGACGTAAAGAGCATGTTTATTATACTACATCCGTCCCATAAATATAGCCAACCCACTTCTAATTTCACAATGATTAAGAAAAATACAATTAATAATATTGAAAAAGTAAAACTTAAACTTATTTTCCTATTATACCCTTTTATTTATAAGATATTTTATTTCAATTAAGTTATTTTGGTAATAACTATATACATTAAATGGGGCCATATAAGACAACTAATATTTTAATAATATCTTTAAAATGAAGATGGTCTATATTTTGGGACGGCTTAAAAAAGAATAAGAACTATAATTATGGGACGAAGATAGTAATTATTAATAAAACTAATTTATTGTGTAAATAATCCTATATTTCTTAATGATTTTTCTAGACTTAAAACTCTTATTGTGTATGTGATTGCCTAGATTTTTCATTGAAAATGACTATTTTCAAGCCAAATTCCTACTTTTACTATTAAACACTTTTTGAATTCCCTAAAATTGGAATTCCACCTTAGACTAATTTAGGAAGATTTTCCGGTTGGAGAGTTGAATGCAAACTTAATTATGTGTAAATAAATTAAAATATTCTAGAATGTTCTAAATTATTTTTGGATGAAAGATCGTGCCTCTTTGGATGAAGAGCATAATTTTTAGTTTAATTTATTTCTTAATGGGTGTGTCTCTTTGATAGAGATTTATTCCAATAATTACATTCTTTTGTAAGGATTGTACCCCTTCACGACGTGCATTTCTAACAATTATATATAGGCATTGTCATTTGTATTTTTAGAAGTCAATCATACATTCATCGCATTCCATATTCAATCAAATATTATTATGCATTTATTAGAGGCGAGTCGTTCATGTGAAGAGAGTTCAAAACATTAGTATGGTTTGTTGATCCTCACAATTTAGAGTGCTCATATTGCTGGACGTGGTTGTTGAATTTTGGGAGACGAATGTCGGAAAACCATGAACACATGTGAGCTCCATTATCGTCTTAAGGACAAAGAGTCGAACTCTTGCCTCGACCAATCCTTTGTCATGCATTCTTCTTTATAAAATCCTTTGTTTCAATAACTCATAATCGTGTCAAAGTTCACGCACATTAAAGGTACGTCTTCGGAATATAATTTGCACTTATATGTGAATTTTCCCCAACATTTCCTTTTAAGGAATTTGAATTCTCATGGGGGAGGTGAGTATTGGAATTTCAATTGCTTTTCCATCCTCCAATCAAATATATCCTTAGATCTTTGTTTATAAATAAAAAGCTCTAATTCTTATCTATAATATTTTGTAGATTTTGTTTAATTAATTTAAAATTTTAAATAGATTCAAGATTTTTAAGTATATATGTATATATATGGTATGTATGATAAGATTATTGAAAAGATGATTTTTAAATGTCAGGTTGGACAAGTGAAAAAATATATGTTAATAATTTTGAAAAAATCAAATCAATATAATGGGTGATTAAAAATAACAAAAGAAAAAATAACTTGTTTAAAATTGTATTAAACAAGCCTATCCTATTCGCCAAAACTGACAATCATTGTCTATGATTAATGGGTAGACAGCACCTCTCAAAGTCTTTTTCTCCTTTAAAAACTAAAGCAATCGATGTATTCTTGAACATTCTTCTCTTCTATATTGCACAATGTGATTATAGTACTATGTGTAATCTATATATTTCATGCAAAAGGCTTGTAATTTAACTAACATTCGCTTCATAAATTCTGTTAGATTAACATAATACTCCCATCCGTTATACAAAGACAGGCTTGTTGCTATTTCCACAAGAATTAAAAAAAAAAATCAATTGATGTTATTGAAACAATAAAATATTAGATTATTTTCCTAATATGCCATTTGATTTACTAATTATTACACTTTAATTATTCTATTTTGTTGATAATAATACACATTAAATAAGGGTATATAAAAAACTTACTATTTCAACTACTTCATTTAAGGAAAGTGGATTATCTTTGTGGGACGAACAATATAATACAAATCTATCTTTGTGAGACGGATGGAGTAGATAATGGATTCCATAATAAGTGATATAGTAGACACTTAATATGATTTTGTTATTATATCTATCACATTATTTTTGAATTAATAATAATCCATATCTCATTTAATATTATGGAAATTATTATGTTACCTCCCTCCGTCCCGCGAAGATACTCTCATTTTTCATTTTCTTCCATCCCAAAATATAGTCCTATGTCCATAACTAATTGTTTGATTTTTTTATATGCCCCTATTTAATATGTATCGTTATTAAAGTATAAGAATTATTATAGTGAAATAATGAATAAATGAATGATATATTAGGTATGTTCTAAATTGTTACTTTTCCAAGATCACTAATTAAAATTTTTTAATTTTTATGAAAATAAAAATAAAATTATTTTTGTGGGATGGAGGAAGTATTAGTATGATTATTTAGAATTTTTTTTTTTATGTTCACTGCAATTAGTTCAATATATAAATCAAAGCATGATTATTGGTATTCCCGAGACTCTCCGAGTTATAAAACAAATAAATTTGAGATGACGGAACTGTTTTGAATTGCCTACTTTTGACATTAATGGTGAGGTTAAATAGATCCACCATTTTTACTGAGTACACACATTTTAATAAAAAATAATAATTCTATCCATTCTAATCACACTTTTTTTTCCACAAAGAGTGTTCAGTCTATGCAGGTCAAACACCCTTTGCGGGGGGCAAAAAAAGAGACATTAGCAAATATATACAAGTTTATAGTTACATTAGCATAAAGTCTATCAAAAAAATTCAATTTGCAATATTAGCAAGAAAGTTTAGAGGATCCCTAAATTGCCCTTAAAATTATCCATAATTCATTTCCACTCCATTATCTTCTTTTTTTCTGGTCATCTTCTCTGGCAATTAACAAACTCCGGGTCATCTTTCCGCCAAGTTCGGTTATCTTCTCCGACAAACTCCATTACAGATCATTTCTCCTTTTGCTGCCAAAACACCTCTCATCTTCTTCATAATTTTCCGGACAAAAAGAAAAAAAAATCTGACGAATCATATACACCATCTTCATCGGAAAATTTAGCTCTTCAACAAAAATGGCATCTGGTTCTCCATCAGTCGTCCGGTTCAATTATGGAGGCTAGGCCAGTCGATTGGTTCAAACCAATCGAAGGTCCTCCATGGATGGAGGCCAAATCTGGCTTGGCCTCCATCCATGGAGGACTAGTCAACTAGTTCAATCAATCGAAGGACCTCCATGGATGGAAGACCTTTCCTCCATCCATAGAGGACCAATCGACTAGTCCTTCATGGCTGAACCAGTCGATTGGTTCAGCCATGGAGGACCTTCGTCCTCCATGGATGGAGGAAATGGAGGACAAAGCAACTGGTTCTCCGGCCATGGGGAATGGCGGAGAACCAGGTGAAGAGGGGGAAAACGGGGGTGGTGGAGGGTGGAGACGGTGGTGGTGGTTGTGGTGGATGGAGGGTTTTTTAGAATTTTTACAAATTGTTTAAAAGAGAAGTTGCTAGTCTTGCAAATAGAAATTTATGTTGATTTTCTAATATTTTATAAATTATTTGATGACATTCTTGCTATTATTTCAAAAAAAAAAAAAAAAACGATGGAGAAGAAGAAGAACCTTTGTTGAAAATTCCTTCGATGAGGAACTTCAAAATTCTTTTGATAATATATTAAAGGGTAAATCTCGTTAGTTCTGAACATATCCCCTTTCTTTTTTTTCCCCCCTCGTTGCCTATTCTGCCTTGTAACAGCCGATATAGCCCGAACACAATAAAAAAATATATATAGAAAAAGAGGGAAAAGGGGTATGTTTAGAACTTTCTTTCTTTCTTTCTTTCTTTTTCCCCCTTAGGTGAGGGCAGAATGGGAAAATTGGGGAAAAGAGTGTGTACGCAGTAAATGGGGTGGGTGCATTTAGCCTCACCCTTTTGATATATAAATTTTTAGTAGAATCAAGGTGTTAGCTAATAAATTCAAAATTGAAATAGGATTTAAATTTTCAAATGAATAATCGAGATTTGTATAATATATGTAGGTCTTATGAGATATATGAATATAATTGATTTGATCAAATTCAATTTTTGGATTAAAAAATGATTTGGACACCGGGGATAAAAGTTGAAAATCATACCAAATGTGTCCTTAAAAAAAATGCATAAAATT
Source organism: Jasminum sambac (assembly GCA_018223645.1). Lineage (NCBI taxonomy): Eukaryota > Viridiplantae > Streptophyta > Magnoliopsida > Lamiales > Oleaceae > Jasminum > Jasminum sambac. Next base: position 36,627,057 of record CP073646.1, read on the forward strand.
TGGTCGTTGGTCTATATGATTAAGAGCTTGTTCGGTTGGATTGTATACAAAAAAAAAAAAAAATCTCTCTTCTCTTTTCAACCATACACACATTCTCCAATATAATATTAACCACATATTTTATACGGAATATCGTGCATGGCTATTTTCTTACCAACCAAACAAGCTCTAAAATGAAGTTTGACATATATTTTATTTTCTGTCATAGCAAAAGCAGTTTTATCCCCTGCAGACAATGACAATAATAATAATAATAATAATAATAATAATAATAATACAAAAAAGTGCAGTTTTATCAAACAAAGGCAGCATACATGCTTTCTAATCATCATCCTTACGCTTTTGCTCGCATGATCTACCAGTGATGAAGTTAATGTCAAAAGAAAACACAAAAGATGAAGTTAATGAGGTCTTTAATGGCCACACGAAGGTCGTCATTTTAATAAGTCATCCAACCAATTATACGAAAATATTATATTCCCAGCGTTATTCTCCCAACATTTCTCCCAACTACTCACAACCCACTTGCAGCCTCGACGCGCAAATACAAATGTACGCTACCACATCTCTCTCATATTTTTTCTCTCAACGTTTCCCAGCGCTCTTAACATAACATTCCCGCCAATTATAAGGGGTTGTTTGATTGGGTATAAAGTTGATGTACGCGGTATTCCGTGTAAAAATGTGTGGTTAATATTATTTTGGGAAATATATGTGTGGTTGAAAATGAGTATGAGGTTATACGGAATTACGTGCGTATAAATTTGTTTTGGAAAGAACAAACCCTAAGTACGTGTCCGTACCTATATCGGACAAATATTTTCTTGTGGGTTTTTTATGCATATAATAATATTACTAAATTATTTTGTTGGACCCTAGATACATAGTAGTAATGAAATGCTACGAATATCTCTATTTTTATTGTCTATCTCAACATGTTTGCTGTGGCAGTGAATATGGTATTCTAGTTTGAAAAATAAACACCTTTTGTTGTTTGATTTTATTCATTATTTGACGTTTACTGTTATACAAGAACTTTTGATCGGATTTGATATATGTTTATGCATCAAAGACCTTACATATTCTATCGTCCTCTCTTCAACGTTTATTTGGAAAATTATGTATCGGAAATATAGTCAATGAAGTGGGTCAATTTATTTTTTCACTCATAATTTTTTTTTTTTTCAAACGATTCTTTCTTTGATACAATGTACTATCTTACTTGGGCGGGGGGGTGGGGAAGGGAACAGGTCAATCAAAAAGAGAATAGATTCCTCTTCACAAAAATAAAACCGAATAGATTGATCGCTATAATGCAAACATCCATTGAATTCACATGTTACAACGCGTTATGCTGTGTTTGGTCTTTCAAGGTTCGGAAAAGGACAGCAATTTGAAGTTGGCAATTCAAAGTAGTTTCAAAGAAATTCCATCTGTGTCGGTTTCCAAATTCGTCTTTTCAACTTGCTTCGCATAAATAATTTTATATTTCAGTTTGATCAGAGAAATATAGGTGATTGTGGGTGTTTTTTAATGGTTTTTAATGATTTTTAATATAAAAGAGGAGAGACAATGAGTGGAATTTGATGATGGAGATTTGTGGATGTGATGAGATGTGTGGATGTGATTGATTTAGAGTAAAGAAAGAATGTATAAAAAAGAGGTAAAAAGTGGAAAAATTTATTCCCAATCAGGCTTTTTATAACTACGTTACCTAAACTCATTTCTCTCCGGGGACAAAAAGTCTAATAATTAAGTTTGGTAAATTTAATATCCACCCACTAAACTTTAAAGATGTAACGAATTACTCACTCAACTTTGAAATATACAACTATATACTCACCAAACTTTGCTTAATGTTACTTATTAAGCATTCATTATCCCAAAGTTAGAATATATTAATCGATTAAGCCCATGTGACCAGTAGTATTCTACAAGGAATCAATTACACTAATTACAAGTGGAAAATTTTGCTAATGCCAAACAAACAACCAAATAATCTATCAGAAACTCGAATTTTCGTATTTTGTTATTGCTCGTAAATGTCATGATTTTCATGATTTATTTAGTTGTTTGTCTGATGTAAGTAAATTTTTTCTATTAATAATTAGTTCATTGATTCCACATTAAATAACAGGAGTCATGTTGCGATAATTGACAAATATATTTGTCGGGTTATCAAATGATCAATTTTTTATATGAAGCAAAATTCAGTGTGTTTTAAAATTTTTAAAGTTGAGTGAGTAATTAATTACGTCTTTAAAATTTAATGAGTGATTATTAAATTTAGCCAATTAAGTTCACGTTCATTATATTAAAATAACTATTCTCCACTCCATTTAACTCAAAAACTATTTAAAATTCACATCGCAACACTTTTGCTCAACTGGGATCAGTTCGAGTTACAGTAATTTGTTTGCAATTAGAATTTGGAAAGGATACATTTAAGTTACACACAACACTTGGGACGGTAAGAAATCTATACTCGAAGGAAATTTTGACTATACAGGATATGATATCTTCGGTCCTATTTTCCTTTGTAGATTTCCTCGCTAAACTCTTCGTTTGTAAGGAAGTGCTTGGCTTGTATTAGAAATATCACCACTCGTCTTCAAGGCTAGCACGGTGAAAACACAGAACGGTACAGACAAATATAAAGAAGGAAGTAAATTCAATGACCATAGCTCCAGTGTTGATCAAATTAGCATGCCGCAGAATAATGGGAATGGCGAGGCTTCCTACAGCAGATGCCCCTGTTAAGAACTTTGCACCGTTGATCCAGCTGTGACAAAATAAGATTGAAAAACATCAAGTTTTCCAATACATAATGTGACAAAATAAGATTGAAAAACATCAATTTTTCCAGTACATAATGAGACACGTACAATATTTACTCATACAATCATTACAGAATACAATCTTAGTAAAATGTGTGATGGTATGAAACAAGAACTAACACAAGAAGTGAAACATATCTACTTGTGTGGCAAAGGCCTCAAAACTAATTCTGCAGCCCCAACCAGCATAAGAAAGGTTAAAATCAAGCAAGTGAAAATTATCTTTTTGGCTAAAATCGTGTTTGGCATTGATATTCCATAAAGAATTTTTCTCCAAAATTATTTTGGTTGCGTATTCTAATTTTCATGTGTTCCAATCTCATCAGGTTACATGTTACAGAAAGTGTCACTCTCAGCTCAGCATTTGCAACAACAGAAAATGCAAATCAGAACTTTAAGCCTGTGTATAACATTCTGATTTGTATAACAATATTTTGAACAAATCAGTACCACCTCAACCGCCCTGTCTGCTTACTTGAAATCTCAACCATAATATATCTATAGGAAAAAGGAGGCACAACATGACTCCTCTCGTATGCACTTCCATCCACCTGGCACACAACAGCCCCCGAATGGGCCTTGAAGAGGCAGCACGGGTACAGCCATGCCCCACCTTGATGTTGTTTCATTTTTGCAAAGGGCTGGGCAACCAAACCCTTTTATCCATCCACACGCAACAGAAAAGCAACTCACATCGTAAACCATACCAGAATACCACAACTGTCAGAACCCTTGCCACCAGATAGGCCATGTTAGTTTCCAAATGTTTGTTCATTCGCTCTTAAATTTGAATTTGGTAAAACCAATCACATCCACATATCTCGTGGGGTTTACATGTAACACACATGTAAGACCCACAATCCCACATATCCATATATCTCGTGGGATCTACATGTAACACACCTGTAAGACCCACAATCCCACATATCTACACATCGCTTAGGCATAAGAGAGAAGTTCACTTTATAAATTAAGGAACCCATCCAATTAGGCACGGGGCATTTTGGGGTAAGTTCAAGAACAAAACTGTGCGGATTAGACCCAAAGCGAATAGTATTATCCAAAGTAGATCGGGTTGTTACAAATGATATCAGAGCTAGAGCCCAACCGGAAGGGTGGCCAACGAGGACGTTGGCCCCCTTTAGGAGAGGTGATTGTAAGACCCACAATCCCACATCGCTTGGGATAAGAGAGGAATCCACTTTATAAGTTAAAGGACCCATCCAACTAGGCATGAGACCTTTTGGGGTAAGCCCACGAACAAAACCGCGAGGGTTGGGCCTAAAGCGAACAGTATTATGCCAAAGTGGATCGGATCGTTACAACACAAATCTCCAACTTTCAACTCCACTCATTATCTCTCCTATTTCACATAAAAATGTGAATGCTAACAAGCTTTATTGCATCATCTCCCAAAAGCCAACTTACCACTAACCACACTCACTTTTCATCAATAATTTATTTCTCCTTTTCGATCTGAAATGAAATCTTCAACAGCAGCAATATCTGCCACATCCACATTGCTCATCATTCTGTGCTATTGGGTCTGATAATTCAATTCTACAGTTTTTACTTTTCAGGATGGCAGGAAGAGAGAAATTCACAGAGCTCCTATTCATAAATTATATGAAGACTTTCCAAATTCAGTGCTTGTTAGATAAAACCTCGCTGAAATTTAATCAATTTCTGGAACAGTTCACTTTCAATTTTAACCACAAGTCTCATGGGACCCATAACTTCTGTTAACTCGTCAACACAAATCTCATCAACTTCTAGAGTAATCTGCTAAAACTTTCATCAGAAATTGTAACCCAACCCTTAGCACTCCTACGCTTGAAAAAGTTTTTTTTATAGGTTTTCCAGTATTTTATGTGTTGACGTCGAAATCAGTAAGGACTGATTACTTATCAACTGGGGTAGGTGTCAGGACCTGGATAGTAGTACTGAAGAAGTAAAATGTATAAATGTATATTATCCGAACTGGGCTGTGTTTACAGAGAGTTTTCTCGTGTCTCAAATGAATGCTAAGTATTCTATTTATAGTGTGCAATCTGGTAGGAGGGTAGTAGGTCATCATGGCGCCGGCTAGGTCTGCTCCGGAATAGATGCAATGATGATGTCTGTTGTACTTCAGGCAGCCTCGCATTTAAGGCGTTGACCTCGAAACTTGGGTGCAGCCGTCGTTTCATTAATGGGGAAAGGATGGTCTGTCGGCTGCAGGTGGTGTCAGGGTGTCAGGTGACACGTAGATTGTCCTTGTTGTCGGCTGCTGTAGCGAGTGGGACAGGGCACAAACCGTGGCCGAGCTGACCTCGGACCAGCCGGGGGTCGGTTGTGATAGGAAGAGTTCTCCATGGGTTGGCCGACCTGGGTCCTTGGGCGGCGACAGCTGGGCTTAGCCGAGCTGAACTGGGACACTCCGCCAATTCCCTGTTGGGGTGAATTCCGCGATCAATCCGACCTGGGACACATGACACGTCACCGGCCGACCTGGCTCTCCTACACGTAGACAAGGGGTCCACGTGGGGCGTAGGCCTGGGCGCACTCGTGCCACGTCACCAGGGTGCCAACAATTGTCCCCAGCGTGAATGCCGACCTTGGTTGGGGTTGACGCTTAACCGGCCTGGGCTGGCACGCGCGTGGCACGTGGGAGCGAGGCTGGACCACGTGTCCGTCGATGATTGGGGGGGAATCACGTCTTTTCACCTTCCACCGCCATCGCCTATATATACCCCCTCATTTCTTCAGTTTCCATTTTTCCGCTCTCAACACTTGTCAAATATTCTCTCTCGATCTCAAACCAAATCCGGAACCGTGCTGACCCTGGGCCCTTTTCCGACCTAGCTTTCAGGTAGATTTCCGAACTAAACACTTAACAAATCTTTGAAAATGTCGTCGGGTTCAGAAGAGGTATATGACTACGACATGGGGAACCAATCTCCTGGGCCCTCCCCCTCTCCGCATAGAGACAACTCCCCGAGCGTCGAGGAGGTCCTGGAAGCCGTGCCATCGCAAACCGTCGAAGCTACGGTTGAGTCCGCCGAAGCTTGCCTCCGACGTGGGCATCGCCGTTCCGTCCGAGCCGGTCTCCCACAACCGACCTTTCTCAAGAGGAGGAAGAAGAAGTCGGCCAAGCGCGACCGGTCGAGACCGTGGGGATGTTCCCAGTTCTCGTCGGCGGCGACCGAGGAGGTGCTGAGCTCGCTGCACGCCCAGTACATGGTCTCACCTCGGGTACGGTTCGTGGTGCCGGAGGCGGACGAGCGGGCTGATGGCCCGTCCGTAGGGCGGGTGGCGGTAAGTCGTGCCCCGCCGAGTCCGGTGAGGCCGCCATTTCAGGCGGTAAAACACTTCCTCGGCTGGGGGTGGCGCCACTCACCACCCCAACACGTGGAGGACCGTCCTCGGAATGATGGTGCTGTGGCACCGTGCCCGGCTGAGCGAGCTGACGGTGTGGGAGTTCAACCACTCGTACACCTTCAAGTCGGACGGACAAAGCACTCGGGCTGGTACTATTGCTCAATCCGGCCGAACTCGGGAAGCTTTCGCCATCGGATCGCCGGACTCGGTAAAGGCCTGGAAGCCGAGCGGTTCTTGGGCGGAGGGGTGCCTGGTCAGTCCGACGACTGGGAGGGAGGTCGCCATTCCCGTGAACTACCACGAGCTTGGTAATTGTTCTTCCGATCTCGACCTTATTTTATTTCGAACTGAGCCAACTCTCTTTCCTTTCCAGATTTCAAAGAGGCGAGGCCGTTAGAGGGCTGGACTGAGCGTGCTGCGATCGTGAGAGCGATCCCAGATCGGGATTGGCGTACTCTATTAACCGAGGAGAACCTATTCAGTGCTCGGCTTTCACGAGCTCGTCCCCAGCGATCTTCCTCAGGTAACGGACTGGACTGTCCTACTCCATTTATTTTCGACCTGGCTGCCATTTTCTCGTGCTTACTAATTGTTTCCGACCTCGCAGCTCAATCATCTTCCCAAACGACCGTGAGGGGACGCCAGCTCGCTGCCCCAGCCACCAAGAAGCCTAGAGTCGAGGCGGGGAGCTCTCAGCCGCCGACCTCGAACCTCAATTCGTCCGCAGCCCAGCCCGTGCGTCCTCCAAAGCACGGCGCCGGAAAGGGGCTGATGACGAGTGCGGGTAGGGCGGGGGCCGATTGTGAGGACCTCGGACCTATGAGGGCTGACCTGCCCTACCTCGGCACTTCGGAGTCCAAGGAGGCCGCCTTTGCTGAGAGTAAGGGGATTCTCCCGAAGCCACTCCGGGATTTCTACCGCTCCAACTCGCCGATCAGATCGCAGAGCTCCTCAGTCCTGCCGATCTCGGGTGCGAACGCTCACTTCGCCATGGAGAGGTCCTGGACCCCAGCCCAGGAAGAATACCTCTCCAAGATGGACGCCACGGACAACACCCTCAGTGCGGCCGTCCACTGCAGTCGAGCTCTGATCCACCTCATCCGAGTTGGGGAGCAATCCAGGGCTTCGGTGCGAGAGCTGCAGGGGAGCCTGAAGGAGTGTGACTCCGCGCTGGTGGAGGCGAGGGCGAGCGCGGCCAAATCCCGCTCCGAACTCAAGGAGGCCCAGCGGAAGGCCAAGGAGGCGGTCAAGGAGCTGGAGGACGCCAAGATGGCGCATACTACGGAGGTCGAGTCCCTCCGAGCTCAGCTAGAGGCAGCCAGAGCGGCCCCGTCCGGGCCTGCCGGACCATCTCGCGAGGAAGTGATCGAGTCCTACAAGCAGTCCGACGAGTACACATCCGAGCTGAACTCGACCTTCGTTGCTGCCGCCGAGGATGTCATCGGGGACATAACTGAGAAGCATCCGGAGTGGGACGTCGGTTTCCTCTTGGAAGAGGTCAAGCGGCTCGTGGCTCGATGCGGCATGCTTGGGAGAACTAGCTCGAGGCGCCAGGCATCAAGTGCTTCCTTTTCTTTTACGCACTTGTAATTTTTTCCTTTTTTTTGTAATGAACGGCGCCGAAGTTCGCCATACCGAGATCGGATTTTGTAACACCCTTGTGGGATTCTAGTTATAATGAAATTTTAAGTTCAGCTCTTCTTTTTCCTCGTTTGGCTTTTTAATTTCTTGTCCAAGCTCAAAGACAATCGTGAGATAGTTTTCTCAAGTCGACTCATTTCACTAGGTCGGCCCCGCTACAGTCATAAGAATAACTTAATAATCCAATGGTTCCGCCAAAGTGGGTTCGTATCCAGTCCGCACCTCGTAGGTCGGGAATAGCTGGTTACGAGCCCTCTGGCGTGAGTCCAGCTCGGTATACCCATTTCATTTGACAAATCGCTTCAAGTAATCGGATCGGTCGAGCTTATATGGTCGTGGATCGGTCGCCAAGCTCGCCCCAGGCCGGACCGATTAGGTCGGCCGTGTCGTGGAGTGGAACGCCGTGAGCGGACCTAGGGAGTGGAATGCCGAGCGGACCTTGTTTGTTGTGTTTGGATGCCACCGCGTGGTTTCGTCCCCGCACCGGACCACTAAGGTCGGCCGTGTCGTGGAGTGGGAACGCCGTAGCGGACCTAGGGAGTGGGTCGTCGTAGCGGACCTTGTTTTTATTTTTATTGATTGGATGCCACCGTGGTGGATTCGCCCCGCACCGACCACTAAGGTCGGCCGTGTCAGGAGTGGGTCCGCTATGGCGGACCTAGGTCGCTTTTTTTGCCACCTTGGCGGTCTGCCCCAGGCCGTACTAATGTAGGTCGGCCATGGCAGTGGAGCCGGATCCGCCGAGGCTAACTTAGGTACGATAGTGAGTACGAATTCAATTCAAACAACAATTCAAAAACTTCCATTCATTGCTAGAGAAGATATTACAACTGACTTGCAATCATTTACAACTTGAGATATTTTACAACTCGATAGCTATTGGAAGTATTTCTTCAGGTGCTCGATGTTCCTGGGGTGGGGGAGTTCAGCTCCTTCCGCTGTCCCGAGGCGAAGAGCCGCTGCGAGAGAGATCTGAGGACTACGAAGGGTCCTTCCCATTTCTCGGTCAGGGCGCCTGCGGCCTGGTCTCGGGTGGCGAGGAAGACCTACCTGAGTACCAGGTCTCCGACCCGGAAGCTTCGCTTCTTTACTTTCTGGTTGAAGTACCGAGCACTTCGGCGTTTGTATAGCTCAGTGCGCAGGTCGGCGTCAATTCGCTTTTCCTCCAGCAGGTCGACCTCGAGCATAAGTCCCTGGCTATTTGTTTGCTCAGAGAAGTGCCGAGTTCGGTATGAGGGCAGCTCGACCTCGGCCGGTACTATAGCATCCACCCCATAGGCCAGTGCGAAGGGGGTCTCTCCCGTGCTGGTCCTACATGTAGTTCGGTAGGACCATAGGACGGCCGGAGCTCGCTCGTCCATCCTCCTTTCAGGTCCTCCACCGGGTCTTGAGGGTGTGCTTGATGATCTTGTTCACTACTCCACCGACCGCTGGATCGGGGTGGTTCGGGGTGGAGTAATGCTTCTTGATCCCCAGGTCTTCGCAGAAAGACCTCAGTCGACGGTTGTCGAATTGCCGGCCATTGTCCGTTATGATGGACTCGGGTATGCCGAATCGGCATATAATTGACCTCCAGATGAAGTCGGTCGTCTTCTGCTCTGTGATCCGAGCTAGGGCCTCAGCCTCAGCCCACTTGGTGAAGTAGTCCACGGGTCCTATGAGGTCGATTCCCCACTTGCAAAAGGGCCAGGGGCTGAGCACATGAGTGAGCTCAGCGGGAGGAGCCCCGCCAACCTGGGCGTGACGCTGGCACTTGTCGCAGCGCCCGACGTAGGCAATGGCATCCTTCTTGAGGGTGGGCCAGAAATATCCTTGCCTCAGACCTTATGCGCGCCAGGCTCGACCACCGAATGGTTACCACACGTCCCGGAGTGGACCTCGTCGAGTACAAAGGTCGCCTCCTTCTCAGTCAAGCACCGTAACAGAGGGCCTGAGAAGCTGCGCTTGTAAAGAATGTTGTCGATGATGGTGTAGCGAGCAGCCCTGATGCGTAACTGTCTCGCCAGCCTGGGGTCCTCTGGGGCCCTACCATCCTTCAAAAAGGACAAGATTTCGTCCGTCCATGAAGTGGGGCCCAGGTCTACCGCCGTGACAAGGGAGGGCCGAGCTATGGCCGACCTCGCCAATCGGTTGATTGGTACAAACTCCGCCTCTATCCTCATCGTGGCGAAGCCGAGCCAGGGCGTCGGCAAGTTGTTCGAAGTTCGGGATCTGCGGAAGGGCGACCTCATCGAAATTTTTCATTTCGCCGCAGCTAGGGCGAATAACCGTCATCCGCCGCCCTTAGCAAGGTAGGTGCCGCTGAGTTGGTGGTTGACGACAAGTCGGGAGTCACTTCGGACTGGAGGTGAGAGACACCCATCGCCTGGCGTATCTAAGGCCTGCAATCGTGGCCTCGTGCATCGCCTTCATTATTGGATGCCTGAAATGAGAATCGCAAGGATCGCGTAAAGACTCCAATGAGGGGCTCAGGAGCACGAGCCCGGCTCCAGTGTATGTCCGTCGACGAGCCGCCCACAAAGAGCGCCCAGGCTCGACCTCATCGACTCGGTGGTGGCGGGCTGAACTCGGCTACGAAATCCGCCAGGGCCTGGCCCTTGATTGCGAGCCGAGGTCGGTAGGAGATGGCGAGCCGACCTGAAGAGTCCGGCCTCTGGAGCACCTGCCGCAAGGGGTAGTTCGTCACCACCTCGATGGAGTGCTCGAGGAAGTAAGGCCGAAGCTTTCTGGAACTGGTGATGAGCGCGAGGGCTAGTTTCTCCATCGGAATGTAGCGCTTCTGCGGATCGATGAAGGATCGCTCGTAGTAGTATCGGTGTCGACATCCCCTCGATGCGAGCAAGGATCGAGCTCATCGCATGCTCGAGACGGCGAGGTAGAGCGAGAGGACGCCTCCGCCCGGGCTTCGGCAACAGAGGAGGTCGGGCAGTGCTTCTTGAGCTCCTCGAAGCTTCCTGGCACTCGGGAGTCCATCCAAAGTCCTTCCCTTTCTTCAGGGCCTCGAGGAAAGGGCGGCACTCGGTGGCCTTGGACACGACGAATCGGTTCAGGTCGCTTATCCGGCCGGTGAGACTCGACCTCTTTAACCTTGGTGGGAGGTCTCGTGTTCAAGACGGCACTAATCTTCTCCGTTGGCCTCAATGCCTCTCGAGCTCACTACATAGCCGAGGAATTTTCCTGACTCAACACCAAATGCACACTTTGCCGTTCACTTCATCCTATATTCCTCAGACTCAAACATGTTACCCAGTGCCGGACGTGGTCACCGCTCGACACTCTTTACCAACATGTCATCGACGATACCTCCATAGTAGCCCGATCCGAACGAACATCTTATTGACCAGCGCCGCACGTCGCTCGGCGTTCTTCACCGAATGGCATGACTGGTAACAAAGAAAGACCTCGGTGCATTACGGCCGTGTGGTCCTGATCCGGGGATACATGGGGATCCGTTATAGCCCGAGCACGCATCCATCATACCGAGGAGCTCGTGCTCTCCGTGGCGTCGACCATCTGGTCTATCCGAGGTAGGGAACGAGTCCTTGGGTGGCCTTGTTGAGGCTCGGTGAAATCTATGCACCCTCCACCACCGTTGTTCTTCTTGGACGAGGACCGGGTTCGCGACCCAGGCCTGATACTTGGCTTCCCGATAAAACCGATTTCAAGTAACTTATCCACTTCGCTGGCCAGGGCCTCATAGCGCTCTGGTTCACGGACGTCGTCATTCTGCCGCCAAGTCTTACCGCGGGGTCGATGTTCAGCCGGTGACAAGCCACTGACGCAGGTATGCCTACCATGTGCGAGGGCTCCCACGCGAAGACATCGACACTACCGCGGAGGAATTCAACAAGGGCAGAGCGCGTGGGCTCACCACCCCTTCCGATCTTCGTAATCCCGTCCGGCTGTCCTGGCTCGACCTCGATGGTTTCTAGTTCTTCCATAGGTCAGGCGCCCGGCCCTCGTGTCGGCCACGTGGGTCGCCGAGCTCGGCCATAGCGACGGTCGGTCCCCCCGCCCACCTCGGACAGAGGTTGGGTGACGCCGCATCGGCGGGCTGCGCCCGATCTCCCGGATCGCCGCTATTCGCTGGGTGGGGAACTTCATGGCATAATGGTAGATGGAGGTCGTGGCCCGAGCTCGTCTGTGAGGGGCCGACCTAGGAGGGCATTGTAATTGCCTGGGAGGTCTACCACGATGAAGGTGGCCATGACGGCCCGTAGACATGGCTTTTCTCCGAGCTCTACCAGCATCGATATCTGCCCGACTGGCTCAGTAGCGTGACCCGTGACTCCAACCACAGGGCCAAGGGGGCACGGGCTCAGGTGCCGCTCATCGAGGCCCATGTGGAGTAAGGTCCTGAGGTATAGCAAGTTGACCCCGCTCCCGTTGTCGATCAGTGTCCGGTGTACGTGGGTACCATTAAGGACCATACTGATGACAAGGGCGTCCTGGTGGGGGTGGCGGACGTGAGCTGCGTCGGCCTCAGTAAAGCTGATCTCCTGGTGCTCGGGCGGGGTCGAGCTAGTCCTTATCCTCTGCGCGGAGTACTGGTAGTCGTTGCAGGCCTCTCTCGCCAACCTCTTGCGCTGGTTCCTTGACCCGACGAAGTGTTGGTTACCCATGACCAACGTATGGACCTCGTTCCGTGGCCCCGTGGCGGCGGAGGCCGGTGGGGGTCCCCTGGCTGAGGTCGGCCGTGATCGGGCCGTGGGGCGACGAACTCGCGCAGCTGCCCTCGCCGAATCAAGCCCTCAACCTCATTCCTCAGGTCCCTACAATCATCGGTGTCGTGCCCAGCCGATCTGTGGTAACGGCAGTATCTCTCCTGGTTCTGGCTCGAGGAGGGGGTCCTCATCGCGGTCGGGGGTGGTAGGACCCCCCGATCCTTCACATGCATCAGTACGCCTTCCAGGCTGGTGTTGAGGACGTGGAAGGACTGGAACCTCTGGGGAGCTGGTCGAGCAGCCTCGCGCCCGCGCTGGGGCTGATGCTGAGTACGTGGCGCCTGGGCCGAGCTGGTGTCCCTCTCCTTGCCTTTCTCCGGCCGGGGGTCCTGGGGCTTCGTCTCGAGGTCCCCGGACGCCTCTTCACCGATATGGCACTCAGCTCTGGAGGAACTCATGATATGTCTCTGGACTGTTCTCGTGGACTGACCACCAGAATCTGGACCTGTACCTGAGGCCGGCTAATGCTGCCACCAGGGCTGTTTCATCTGACACGCTCCCGATCTCAATGTATCGGTTGTTGAACCGCTCCACATAATTCTTCAGGGCCTCATCCTTCCCCTGCTTGACGTCCACTAGTCTCTGCTTAGGGGTCGACCTCAGGCGGGACCCCATAAAAGCTGCTTGGAACCTGGTCGCGAGGTCTCCCAACGTCTTTATGGAATGCGGGGGGAGCTTCTTGAACCACTTCATGGCCTTGTCCCCTAGCATCAGAGGGAAGGCTTTGCACATGAGCCCATCGCTCACTCCCTGTAGCTCCATGAAGGCAGTGTACCTATCGACGTGACTCGTCGGGTCGCTGACTCCGTCGTAGTTCCCTTGCTGAGGCAACTTCAATTTGGCTGGCATGAGCTCGACCTGGATCTTAAGGCTCAGCGGGGAGGCCTTCCCTACCCCGGCCGGGGGACTGGGGGCCTTCTCCCGGGCCTCTAGCTCGGCGACCCTCTTTCGCAGGAGCTCGAGCTCGGACTGCGGAGGTGGGGTGCCGCGCGGAGGTGGGGGGCCGTGCACGTTTTCGCCCTGTCCCTCGTCCGTTCTCTTCCGCTTGTGGTGGGGGCCGAGGCGATCGAAGACGCTGGGGGTCTTTCCGGATGATCTGGTTCCGAGAGCCCCGGTGTTCGATGGAGCGGTGGTCGGGTCGGTCTTTGGGATCGGCTGAACTGAGACGGCGCTGGCGCGGTGTCGAGCCGCGCCCTGGTGGGTGATATGACGCCTTTCGCCTCGGCTTGGGGCTGTCCGGCTGCGGTGGTCGGCCACAACCTGGTGTGGTCGCCCACCGCCTCGGGACCTGGGCGGAGTGACCTCACGGTTCTTGCGATGCCACGCATCCGATCGGGTCGCCACTCGAATGAGGGACGATTCCGTCTTTGGGGTCGGAAATGCCGCCACTCACCCAAGTCGGACGGTCATTTGTGACTCATAGTGCTTTGGTAGAGTGGGATGTGTTCTTTGAAATACAAAGGAGGCCCTCCTTCTAGCGCCAATTGTTGACGTCGAAATCGATGGGGTGATTACTTATCAAACTCGTAGGTGTCAGACCTGGATAGTAATCTTGAAGAAGTAAAATGTATAAATGTATATTGTCCGAACCTGGCCGTGGTTTACAGAGAGTTTTCGTGTCTCAAATGAATGCTAAGTGTTCTATTTATAGTGTGCAATCCGGTAGGAGGGTAGTAGGTCATCATGGCGCCGCTAGGTCCGCCCTAATAGATGCAATGATGATGTCCGTTGTACTTGCACCTCGCATTTAAGGCGTTGACCTCGAAACTTGGGTGCACCGCTGCTTCATTAATGGGGAAAGGATGGTCCGCCGGCCGCAGTGGTGTCGGGTGTCAGGTGACACGTAGATTGTCATTGTTGTCGTCTGCTGTAGCGAGTGGGACAGGGCACAAACCGTGGCCGAGCTGACCTCGGACCATCCGGGGGTCGGTTGTGATAGGAAGAGTTCTCCATGGGTTGGCCGACCTGGGTCCTTGGGCGGCGACAGCTGGGCTTAGCCGAGCTGAACTGGGACACTCCGCCAATTCCCTGTTGGGGTGAATTCCGCGATCAATCCGACCTGGGACACATGACACGTCACCGGCCGACCTGGCTCTCCTACACGTAGACAAGGGGTCCACGTGGGGCGTAGGCCTGGGCGCACTCGTGCCACGTCACCAGGGTGCCAACATTATGTAAATTTCCTCCCTTTTTCTTCAATCTTGTCTGTCCCAGTCTCCCCTATCTTTGCCTTCTCCTCTTCTTTTATTTCACATCTTCTTGGTTCCCTTCTGCTATATTTTCAGGCCCTCTTTTACGTCCCTTCATCTATCTTTTACTTCTTGTTATGATCATCATCTAGAGTCACTCATGGAGGGGCAGGGAAAAAGGGGTCTTGACTGATAAAATCTAGATCCTCCATGTTTAGTTCAAGGAATAAAATAAAGATAAGGAAATTGCGATCAATGTACATTTTTAACAGTCATTTGCAAATGTGTTCAAAGTTGCGTAAATGATTATTTTTTAAAATAATTTGATGATATTGCCATTACCAAAATTATAAGATGACAATGTTGTATTTGCCACCTCCTTCAATGGTATAGGTGGTACCTAACCATTCATCAGAATTCTAAATAACATGCCAAAACATCAGGTTGAAGAAAAGAACATGGCAGCGGAGATACCAAAGGTAAGTGTTATAAACAATTTCGAGATGCATTCTAATATGATATAAAGTGTTTTTAGAAACAATAATAATTTTCAAAGAGGCATCATTTTATTGAGACATATTTTAACTAGTCAAAAAGGATTGATTGACAAATCAAAGTACATGTGGGAATGAAATGATGCAATGTCAAAGTTACACTTGAAACTATAATTTGCCAATTTTATACTTGGTTTCCAAACAGAATGATAACTGACGACAGGGGAGTAAAAGAACTTTATTTAAATTCCTGAAATTCTCAAGTAAAGAAATACTCACCCTCCTCCATCTCGACTGACTAGAAACTGAGTTGAACCCCCACCAAAGAATAGACAAGGCATTGGCACAAGAACATACATAAGAGCTGTGAAAAAAATGTTTTGTTAGAAAGGTTAGAGATTAAAGTAATCAATCTTACTAAAGTAACCTGACATGCCCAAAAAAAGTCCTTAGTAATTATTAAGCGTAGTTTGTAGAGGCAAATCTTCACTGATAACAGTTCAGAGACCAAATGTCACTCTTTTCATAGTTTGACAACCAAAACGCAAATTTTGCAGAGTTTAGATTTAGATTTTTGCCATACCATGACATGAGTTTCTAGAACAACCTGGGAAAATCTTTTATTTTTGATGCATATAAATATGGTGAATTTCTAGATATGATGTGATATGATTTTGATTTGATTTCAATCTTCAACATTAATAAGAGATAGGAGGTAAGTATGAACTGAAAAAACATTGAAAACATATTTGATTAATTCCTTTCCAGATAGGGATGCTTGAAAATCAAGACTAGCACTTTACCTAGAGTTTCTCCTTCACAATTTCTCCACTCCAAAATCATTTACATATTTCTCTCTTTAACTCTCTCTAGCCTTATGTCTCTTCATTTTCATTTTTCCCTTCATCAATTTTATAAAATAGAAGTTAAATAGTAAAGCACGTGTAGGTTAAAGATGCTTTTTCCTTTTTCCAATGAAGTTAAAGCTCGGTGTATTATGAACTATCTCCGTGTGGTAATAAAATAATGCAATCAAGTTATATGAATCGTCATGTCGTGATTACAAACAAGTTTCTGAACCGAAATTTAGTAGCGCTAAGGAAAAAAGTTCTTATCCCAGCAAGTTGGTCAAATCTCTTGTTTCTCCTCCAGGTGCAAGTTCAAGTTATCCCATATTTTAGATGAAATTTTAGTTAGTTTGTGTTTGTAGAATCTCACTCCCACATATTGTCCCCCGATTCGTAAAAGGCATGGTTGTTGATCGTAATTAATTAATGTGTTATTTACGTCATTTAAGATGTTCCGAATTTAATTGTTTATAGTTTGTAGTTAAAAAGCTTATTTATGGAAAGCTTTCAAGTTAGGAAAAGCTTATCAAAGAGGAATCAGTTATAAATAAAGTCCATCAAGAAAAGATTAAACAGGTAAACAGTGATTAAATACTAAACCTACTGTTGAGTTTATTCAATTGTGTGATTGTAGAAACAAATTTTTAGCTTCTATTGTTTCAAAAACAGTTTCTAATTTTCCCATTTCCATTGCAACTAATTTCCTGAATAGTAAACTCTCAATTTTCATATGAATGCAATAAAATGTGTTCTTGGAAATTATTTTATTTTTATGGAAGTTGGATTCTCCGAAAGTTTCCAGGCATCTCACAAGTCACAAATCATGTAAAAAATATGTAAGCCTTCACATATACCTGATAACATCGGCCACCAGTTGCTATATATGGCACAAGCCTGCAATCAGTATCAAAATAGAATACAACTATTAGGAGTGCAACACAAGAACAAGTATTCAATAATGAGTCCATAAGACAAAATATAAAAATCTAAACACATGTGCCGGTAAAACAGGAGAAAATAAGGGCCTTTTGAAAGTAAAAACCGCACGTGTAAAGAAAAGTATGATTTCTATAAAATGCTGTAGCTTAATCCAGGGTCTATGTTCCTAGTAATAACCATGAGGATCTTGGCGTAGGATGAACGAGAATCAAAGAAGAAGAGAAGAAGATCCAAAGAGCAAACGAGAATTAGAGGGAACCAAATTTAATCATCTAAGTCACTAGAAACAAATGGCCAACCCTATATTTATAAGGGTTTACGAATCATAATCTAATGAAAACAATGAATTCGAAACCCAGTCTAAATAGAACAAATAGAAATATAAACTAAATAGGGAGCTAGTATGAACATATCTTTAATGTTGATCTCATAAGAGTCCTAATATTATTATATATATTCATTACCAACAATCTATTACACAAAAGCCAAAGTTTATTAGATCTTCGGATAATTGAAAAAGGACATTAAGCGTGTACATTTCTGCTAAAAACTAAATTTTTATTGTTGAATAGTGGTGGAGACCATGAGAGGCGCGAATAATAATGAGCAAAGATGTGTAGTTGATTTGATATTTCATTTTCTCCGAGTAGCAAAAATTAATAAGATTAAGATGAACATAGGATAACTATCATACGCTCCTGTTGACCTGTTCACTACGCATCCAAACGTTATTGAGCAACTAGAAATAAGCTTGGTATATACAATACCCCAGCCAGTTTGACCATTGTAAATTTGGGTCTCTGGTTTTCACTATAACAAATTTCTTAAAATCAATTTTCATATCAGTAGCCTTTAGATACAAGACCCATATGTTCGAGAGGAGGTCTTACCAATTACTCAAATAAACATCCCACCAAATTGTGATCCAAGAACCTTAAATATTGATAGGATGAAACATAAGGAAATACATAAAGAGACTGACATCTGTTTCAGTATGATTGGCTTTTTGTCTCTATGGTGTTCAAGCGTAAGTGTACAATATTTATTGGTTGAACTGGAACCAAAGCAATTATTTGGAATCTCGGTTCTACCATTAAGATGATAGCATATCCCAACTCTAGCAAGCGTTCTTAATGGCATCAGCAAGAAAAATAGTTCCACTTGGACCAAGTTCCACTGGTAAAATCTTCAAGACAGGAGAGTCCACACATATTTAAATTTGAAAAAAGGTAGTTTCAAGATGAAGTAAATGCTATTAGTGGTAACAAGGTTCGATATCAGCCGAAAATCTACCAGAATCTGAAGCAGGATGCTTGATGAAAACATGAAGGCGAGTCCTGCAAGACTGATCGTTGAATGTTATGTTAGAATATTTTATTAGTCAATAGCAAAAGATTAAATTTGAGTATTTGGATTTCTACTTACACTGCATTTGAAGAGCAGAACACCATCCATCCATTAGAAAATAGTGGAACATTGAAGCAGAAAAGGAAGCAAAAAAGATGAGTTAAATTCTGTATAACTTGAAGTCTGACTAGAATTCACTATACGACCGAATTTTGGAGCAGAAAACTAAGCGTGAAATTAAACTTGCATTCATCAAAGGTAAGCTTAAACGAGGGTACATAAAGATGTTTAGTTTGTCACTAAATTCTCCTCCAAACTTTAATTTCAGAAATGTTCTTTAGGTAAGGCCAACTGTTTCCTAAATACTAATACGTTATTTACAGCAAATTAGTATGGCATAATAGATGATGTCATCTTTGCTTGGAAAATAATGTTGAGGCATCTCTTTCTAAATATGAAATATGTGTTTTACAGCTGAAGCTTCTCGATATCCAAATATTCAACAGCACAAATATTCATTGCTCAGTAAATCTGGAATGATTCATACATATCAGATTTTCATCATAAAATCTTCCTTTGTTCTGAAGATATTTCATAGTAACATACTAAAATCTATGAGATGGTCTCACAGCATTGAGACTATGAAGCCATAACTAAAAAACAAAATTATAAAACTTCTTTAGCCAGCAATATGATTGCTTACCAAGTACAAACACATAATTTCTAACGAACTTATTATCAAGATCAATAAAACTTATTTTATTTGGCTGAATGAAAATGGGTACTTGGGGACTGGGGTTGCATTTCATGTTTTAGATTACAAATACTCATTCCAGGCATTACAAACTGCTATAAACAGCCAGAGAAAACAACATAGATCTTAAGGTGACTACTGAAGATCGCTCTCTACAGAAATAGGTATTGCAATTTTACTTTGTCCCGAGCTTTGATCTTGAGCTTCATTTCATTAAGAGGCCAGAGTTAAGGTCAGCTCCAATTTAAAACAAAATTAAACAAACAAAGCTAACTCATAACTCCACAACGACAAAGCAAAGATAAATGGAAATTATATCAAATACTTGTCCATATTCGAAATCAACGATGTTTCAATATCCTTTATGTAATCACTGCTCTCTACTTAAATGATCGTTGATCACGGTTTCCGTTTAATTTTTTCTCGCACGAATTTACTGTCGTAAATGAACAGAAATCTAATGCACTAATTCTATTTCCTTTAACTACCAAATTGTCGACCCAACTTGTAGTCTAGTGCAACAATTACAGAATATAAATTGAACGAGGATAGGGGGAGAGAGAGGAAAACGAACCTTCAATGGTCATCGCCATTCCTGCAAATTGAATGGACTTTTGATTATTGGAAGTCGATGCTCAAATATCGAATTGATTTGACTGAATTGTTACTTCAAACTGAGACGGCTGGGGTGGATGAATTAGGAAAAACCAAAAGATTTACAACTGAATTCTGATTATCAGTTTAATCGGAGCTCTAATCTTTGGTTATTACAACCCGGTGCCCTCTTTTAATAAGTTTTGGAAACGCGACCCATCTTCTATTCTTCTCCTTGAACTCAGTGGATTTTGATACGAGTTGCGAATAACAGGGGTTGGGTTTTGACTCGAATCCAACTCAAATATATTCTTTGTGAATTTTATGATTTTGATCACAGGTTGGGAATTATATGGGTGGAAATGGCCATATGAAACTAGTTGAGATGAGACAAACTTATTAGAATTTTTCTTTTTCGTTTTTTGTAAATTTACGGGCTTATTGGACTTAAGAAAACTTTACAAGTTTTTAACATCGGATTTTTATCTTTTTCAAGTTTGATGTTTAAAAAATTATACAATGTCGAAAAATTCAATGGATTTTGATACGAGTTGCAAATAACAGGGGTTGGGTTTTGACTCGAATCCAACTCAAATATATTCTTTGTGAATTTTATGATTTTGATCACAGGTTGGGAATTATATGGGTGGATATGGTCATATGAAACTAGTTGAGATGGGACAAACTTATTAGAATTTTTCTTTTTCGTTTTTTGTAAATTTACGGGCTTATTGGATTTAAGAAAACTTTACAAGTTTTTAACATCGGATTTTTATCTTTTTCAAGTTTGATGTTTAAAAAATTATACAAAGTCGAAAAATTAGGATGTGTTTGATTGTAAAGCCAGAAAATGGTAAGAAGAAAAATGTTTTCCGGGTAAATGAATTCCGGGAAAACGTTTTCCAGGGAAAATGATAGTTATAGGTGTTTGATTGGATTAATTTGAAAGTTGAAAAATAATGTTATTTTCCTTGTTTTCGTGCTTTTTTTCATAAAATTTGATTATTTTCCTTATTTTTATGGTTAAAGTAAATTGTCCATAAAAAAACTCCAAAAAAGAGACAAACTTTTTCCGGAAAACAAAAATTACCTCCCCTAGCGAAACGCTTTTCTCCAAAATAAGGAAACATGATTTTAGAAAAATCGAAAATATTTTTCAAGAAAAGAAATTAAATCAAACAACCAAGAAAGGAAAAAAAACTGAAAAACGTCTTTTTCCTTAAAAAAAAAGTGAATCAAACACACGTAAAAATCCAAATTTTCCGGTCCAAATCGTGCGCTCACAAGGAATCAAGGATGACAAAATGCAAAGTTGTATAATTTTTTTGTGGTTATGCATTGATCTTTGTCGAATTTTTTTTTTTCTCTCTCTTAAATGGCTAATGAATGGTGAGAAAGTGAGCATGAATTTTGAATACCGTTTTGGTAGATTGTAAAAAATAAATGATCCCCGGAAATACTACTACAATTATTGGAATTTGCATTTTGCACGTGAGATTTTTTTGGCTAATGTATGTATCTTGCCTTCTACATTCTCCAATATTTAGTAGATTGTTTGGGGAATGCATACATTGGAATTTCAATCTGGTGTGTGAGATGTTTTTTGGGGGATTCATTCTTCATTCCCTAATATATTTAGCAGTTTTTTTCTTTCCTTTTTTTTATTTTTTAGAAAAAATAATAAGAAAATTTTCTTCTAAATATTGTGAATGTGGTATGAATTGCCCGAAAACATATAAAAATTAAAATTGTAAACAACATAGAAGATTTTAAAATTTTATATCTTGGGTTTGGATTGTCAAGTCAATATAGTTCAAAAATAAAAAAAATAAAAACATAGAAGATTTTAAAATACTTTTAAAAATTTAGATGAAAAAGGGTAAAAATGTAGTAAGACAAAAATATGTTGAATATATTGGAGAATGCATAATGTATTCTCCAAAAATATTTCAGAGACCCAGACGCATAATAATGTAATTAATTAAATTACAATGATTACAGTGTTTTTAAGCTTGTTTATTTACAATCTATCAAAATGGAACCCAAACATTTGGGGAATATGGATTAGACTAGCATCGAAGTAATTGACCTCGAGTTCCTAATTCATTACATTTATCAACTTGTGTTTTGCCTATAAAGGTACAAGTGTGTGTTTTTCTCACACTACACTCAATTTTCATGAACAAGAAATTCTAGCTTGAATATGGTTAATTATTCACTATTTTTTTTTTTTAAGTACAAATTGGGGATCATCAGAGTAGGGTGTGTGTTGATTATTTACTATTGTTAAAGTTAGATAGAATAGAAAAACAGTTGTCAAATAAAACAACCATGTTTGCTAGTCATGATCAAATAATTACAATGATCAAAGGCAATAAAAGGAGGAGCATGGAATGTATATGGTTTATAGCTAATTCGTCGTTCTCGACATTTTGTGTAATTTAATATTGCGTTAGGCGAGAAAGAGTATTATAAAACACGATTTGCCACCTTAAAGTCCTTTGAGGAAGTCAACTCACTTGATTCCCCTATTGTCATTGACGAGGAGCGAGATCGTCAAGAAGAAGCGCAACTAGATGTGGCAATGAAGATTTCTAATTGGGCAAACGCCCTCTCGAATCATGGGTTTGAAGGTTCGTTTCTTTGTCAATTTTTTTTTATTCGTAAGCTTCATGCTATTCCTTTTTTACATTTATGATTTTATATCCGTGCTTGTATACCTGGATGTGTGTATATTTTGTAATTGTTGATTTGTATTGTTTCTTCCAGTTCTGTTGGATTCTGGTGATGATTTAAAATCCTAATGCAATGACGCTGGTTTCCCATGAATGGTGGTGCGGTCGCGGTGGGAGTGTTGAAGATGAGGACCAACTTTTATAATTTGGAAAGTTTCAGATGTTTATGTAAATTTATTACCATTTTTCAATTTATCTAAAGTTTAAAGTTTGAATTGTGACAATGAACAAACTTTAGGACTAATTTATGTATATTAAAATGTTATTTACTCAATTGTAATCATTGCTTATTTAAATTTATTTAAATTGAAGGATATTATTATCTTTTTTTTTTGTTTGTGAAAAGTCCTCATCTAGTAAGAAAATATTAAGTTGAGGACCAAAATAATAAGAATAAAACGATCGATCCTGAAAATACAGCCACCCAAAATGTTAGGTCCTCATTGCACTAATTGGCACACAATTATACTAGTACAGGTTGTTATATATACAAAACATTCAATCCATGAAGTTGTGAATATGTAACGAAAAACTAATTTATCCCCATGGACTGCAAATTTATGCTACGGTGCAAAGTGGCCCGTTGGTTGTTGCAGCATCAACACTTGATTCTCTGCTAGATTATATAGCCTGTGGGATTCTACGGTGGACCCACTTTGTCAACGAAAGCATAGACATGTACAAATATCCCATTGGAAATTTGAAGGTAGAGACGATCCGAGGTATAGGAGAATTAGGTGACCACCCAAGGCCTAAAAAAGTGTCTTTTTCTGTTAAATATAAAAAACTACAAACATTAAATTTCATCATATATAAATTTAATTATAAATATTGGTAGGGCCCCTATATAACATTTCGCTTAGGGGCGCCTCTGTTTGAGAGTTGAACTAGTAGGGATTTATAGTAGTTGGCTCTTTGCATTTGTTTTGTCAACTCTCAGTGAGCAACTATGCCTCCTCTCTTCTACTTGGCATGGGTCCGAGGAAGCTTTTATTTTGTTAACAAAAATAAATAAATTAAAACCCTTTTCGACTGAACAGTGGTAGACAGATCAACAAGATTATGGCCAATGAGAAATTAATTTTTAAATCCCAAATAGAAATTAATTTTTAAATTAAAAAATTAATAGAAATTATGGTCCGAGGAAGCTTTGACTTGACTGAATAGTAATAGAAATTAATTTTTAAATTAAAAAAAAAGGTATCAATGAGAATCCCAAATAATGTACAATAATGAATACAATTAGAGCTCGATCGTTCAATAATGACGTGTTGAATATTACTTCTTTCAGTTTGATTGCTCTTGTCTTGGTAATAAATTCTACTGGTGGATTGATAACGCTGGTACTACAAATTTTGCTTTATATATGTACAATTTCAAGTTGGTCAGGAACTGTAACGATCCATTGTGACACGCGCTTTAAATTGAACAATTAGATGATGTAGCGTGATGAGATTGTAGTTTAATTAGTTAAATTGCAATAAACCGCAAATACAAGTAACTAGTTTATAATAAATTAAATGAGAAAAATTTTACGTAAAATAAAATATGAAAAATATTGACTTGACAAGAGTGTTAGTGTGCAGAATAAATTGAATTGAACACGTAAAATAATTTATGTATGCATGCAAATATACGACGTCCCTATGCATGCAAAAACCCTAAAGTCTAATTACTACAATTTTGATTAATCCACGCGAACGAGACTAATTAATTTGTAGTATAAATTTATCCTACATCTTAATATTATTTAGTTAAGATTTACACTCTAAATATACAAGAGAAAGACGTGTCAAACTGCACTTGTACCCTGGGGGTTGGTGTAAATCCTCTCATTCTCTTCTTCTTCGATTTTAAGTTATAATCCTATTATTATGATGTGATGAACTAAGATTATGTGAAGAAACTGTGATGAAAACTCATGTGTGAAATTGGTTCCTGGAACCCGTGACCCATGCTCGAAGGGATAAAATTTTGATGATTTTGTGACTTCTCTTGTGATATAGTGTTATAATTTCTACATGAAGAATTTAATGGTTAGAAGAATTTCAAGAATTAAACTTAGCTTTATGTGTGATGGTGGAACCCATGACCTCCATAAATTGTAAGATTAGGGTTTGATTGTCATGAATTGGACTTGATTTTCATACATGGCGAATAATCAGTGATAAATTGAAAGATTTAGGGGTTAATTAGATGACTTGTGAAAGAAGTAGTTAAAACCCTAATTTGAGACTTAATGAAGATTTTGCATGGGTTAGTAGACGGGTCGTAACAAGAACTGTATTAACTAACTATAAAAATAATGCTTTGTGATTCGAATTTTTTTCATGAACTAATAAACTTAGAACCTAAGTGGTCACATAATTAAGTTAATTTTATGATTTGATGTACATGTAAGTATCTAATTGTCAAACTGGTTGTTGGTCCCTCTTGTAGGTTTGCTGGTGGGACAACCAGCTCCTCTTGAAGTATTGTTGAAACTCGCATATCTTGTCTTAATGCACAATCCTCAAAATAAGTGGGTTGATGCAATCCATGCCTATGTCTCTGGTGATCTCTACTTCGTTGAGGTAAAGCCTAGCATATGTTAGTTTCAACAATTTTCTATGTAAAAGTTCCCATTTAATTTACTGCCCAATTAAAGTCGAAATTCAATATTAACATACATTCAAGGCAATTTGTGTCAATATTGTATGCACGTTTTAAGGTCTCTATAAGTGTTGTACATAAGAAGTTAAATTTTTAGCAAAATAAAAGTTTAGCCAAACACATTATTAATTATTTTGGCACCCTCTCATCATGTGCTTGTAGTCTTGTACATATTTATAAATCTTCACGGCAAAATAGTTCAATTGGAATTACATGTGAACAACAAAATTGGTGGACGTAGAGCTTCCAGGAGATTTGCCATTCAAGGAAGACAATGCAATTTGACATTCATTGCAGACAAAGATTGAAAAACTTGGCGAAGTTGAAAGAGTGTTCGTTCATCTAGACTATAAGTGTTATCACAATCCTAAACACATTGTTCTTGTCAAACTCCCTGATGCTGGACTATGCGAAACACATATTCTCATTGATAATCTTAATGGGGACAATATGGGCTATTGAATTTTTGCTTAGGATTACAACTAAAATTTGGGAAGAGAGCGAAAACTTGCTCATCACCTTTTTCTATTGAACCTGCTCTGGCAATGCCTCGCTCTGTGAGATGATTATTCAATTAAACCCACTCCGACAATACCTCGTTCCATGAAATGACTATTTTATTAATTCCGCTACAGCAATGCTTTGCTTCATGAGAAGATTATGTATATCACTTGCGAAAAGCAGCCGAGGTATGGAGGATCATGACCCATCATTGACAAAACCTTGCTAGTCTCCTAAAGATATTTCATTGATACAATATGTAGAAGGCACGGATTCATGACTCATTACCTCTATTACACCATTGGGATCTTAAGGATCTGACTATCTGAGGCTTTGCCGACTCTGTTACTACGAAGGCATGGGTTTGCAAATCCGTTGCTGCTATTATGATATTGGGATCTAAGGATCCAACTATCTGAGACTTCGCTTGACTCTAATACGGAGAACGCATGTGTCCAAGACCTGTTGTTATCATGCCATTAGGATTTTAAGGATCCAACTATTTGATACTTTGCCTGACTACGTTATAGCGAAGATATGAATTCATGACCCATCGCCACTGATATATCATTGGGATCTAAGGATTTAAGCTATCTGAGGCTTCGTCTGACTTTCATATGGGGAAGGCATGGGCGACCCATTTTCCTAGCACGCTATTGGAATTTTAAGGATCCAATATTACTTCGGCGAAATCATGGGTTCTCGTTGCCATTATCGCACCATTGGGATCTTAAGGTTCCAACTCTATTGCGGTGAAAAAGTGGGCCCGCGACCCGCTGTGTAATGCCTCGCTCGAAATCGTCTCGAATACGTTTATAATTTCGTGTATGATACATATGTGATTCCGTATAAAATGTGGAATGATATGATAGTATTTTAATATAAGGAATAAGTATATGTTATGATTATGATATGTTTATCAGTATATGAGATACCTTGGGATCCGAAACGGTCGTCGAAATCAGGAAAAATGGAAAATTTCAGTAGAAATATAGTTACGACTGTAAATTTAATAGTTACGGCCGTAAAAGTGAGGTTACGGCCATAAGGGTAGGTTGTTACGGCCGTAAAAATACAAGAGAGAGAGGTGGAAGAGTTCCAGAGGAGTTGTTACGGCCGTATGGAGGATTATTACTGCTTACGGCCGTAATTTATGAATATACGACCATAATTTCAGAACAGATGGTGACCAAAAATTTTTAGAGATCTGATTACGGCCGTAATAAAAGAAGTTACAGCCGTAATTTACAAGTTACGGCCATAAATTAGGAAGTTACGGTCGTAATTTCAAGTCGACAGATTGAAGCTTCTAACATTTTCTGACCGATGGCTTGATATTTAAATACCCAAACTCGGTTCCTATGGTTCATAACTGACCCAATAACATGTCTGAATGCCTCTTACCCCTTAGGCTATGCTATAAATTCATTTATGATTGTATATTTCTTGAATTCTACCATAAAATGAAGGAAGAAGAAGAGGAAGAAAGGAAAGGTAGAAGAAGGGGGCTTAATCTCATCTTGTTAAGAGATTTTCTTCATGTTGAGGTGAGTAATAAATGTTTTGCATGTAATATGAAGTAATTACATGCTTATGAATTGAATTAACCAAAAAATATATATGTATATGAAGTTATGAGGCTAGAAAGCATGTTAGGACGTCTTGGCCTTGTTTTATGATTATGTTGTGATATGATATTGATATACATTTGTCTTTGTGCTCTATATGATCTTCCATGCTCACTTATATGGGGTTGAGTAGTTACAAGAAGTTATGATAATATGAAAATAAAGAAATAGAATGGAAGTAATGTATATAAAATGAACTAAAAGAACCAATGCTTGATATGATGATTTTGGACACTAAGACATGCTATACACAATGCCTATGGTTTAACATGAAGTATTATATGTCTTATATATGTGATGAGGGTATGACTGTGTTGTACATGTTAAGGTTATGACAATGAAGCGTCGTCTTCTTTGTAATGTGAACCAATGATGAAAGGTTATGAGTATATTAAGATAAAAGTGAATATGATGGCATTACGGGACGTTACATGTGAACTACTCAATATATTGAATGAGTAACGCCTTATATTTACAATCTAGTCATGACTGTGTAGCCTTGCATTTATGATACGTAATGATGATAATATGTTTATGAAATGTTATATGTAATGTCATGATGATGATGTTCATAAAGGAATGTAAGCAATGAACAATGCCCCAAAGTTAAGGCATTGCATATACACGACATGACACGATAGCACGACGAATGTGAAGTAATCATGTTGTTTATCATGTGTTTACAACTATACGATGTGATGTGACGGCCCAAAGAGTGAGAAAAGCCTTTGGGCAACGGCCTATGATATGATATAACAGTCTAAAGAGTGAGAAAAGCCTGTAGACGATGGCCTACGGTGCCTCACAGAGTGCGACAAGCCTTTGAGGGACGGCCCGTGATGATGATGATGATGATGATGATGAAGTATTCATATGATTAGCAATAAGGACCAAAGAAATAAGAAAGAATGTGACACGTGCATTACATGCATTGCATTACATTTATTATTCACGAGTCTTGATGATTCACTATGTGTACGTTTATGTTTTGAAGGTTACATGCTCGGGAGTCGGCGAAGAGTCCTCGAGATGATGCAATGCTGGTGTGTGATCAGGAAAGGAAATTCAACGATCCTGTAATCCACGCAAATGTAAGCCGAAACCCTTCGAGTTATATAAGTACGTAGGAAATGTTTAAGAAAAGTTACGAACTTAAGGTTTCTTTAATATAATGTACGGTAACGTTGCCCTCGAGTCCACTGTGTGATGTTATGAAAGACGTGCATGAGGCCAAAAGGAGGCCATTATGTTAATGTATTCGTGCACATTACGTATGAAATGTATATGGAATTAGAGGGGGCATTACACGCTGCCATTATTATGCCACGCGAACTGGAATCTTTAAGGATTCGACTTTATAAAGTAAATGGATGGGAAATGCGCGAACCATCATCATTGTTTGCTAGACAATCTTTGTCACTATGAACTTCACAGATTTTGCAGTGAAGGTGTGGAGATTGAAACCCATCATCGCTAATTCGCTGGGTGAAAATTAATTGTGGAAATTTCTATTTAGCCCATGTTAGGATTGAATTTTTTATAGATTTTTATGTGAAATAGGAAAAAGAATGAGTAGAGTTGAATGGTGGAAATTTGTATAGTGCATGTAGGTTCAATGAAATATATGAATGCAATTGGTTTGATTAAATTCAAATTTAGAAAGAATTGATAAAAATAAATAATAATTGAATATCTAACATACTTTTAAAGTCCAATCTAATTTGGAGGACTAATGCTGGTATTACTCAGAGAAGCGCAGATTTCTGCAACAGAATATCGAAGTTCCCTAACAAGGCTTATTGAGATTCTATAGCGAGGCAATTCGTAAGTACTCATTTTTTTCAAGTTCAAGGCTAATCTTGGCAAGCAATTCACGACGAATCCCAACATCCTCACTAGAATAAGCATCCTCAAGAGCTCAACTACCTTTGCAAATCAAGTCTTTCCCAACAAGTCACTAAATGACTTGGACTTGGGACGATTGGAACACGTCATTCGCACAAGACATGGGAACCTCATCTGACATATTGAGGCTCCACCTTACCTTGTTGGGGTTTTACCTGACCTAGTCCAGGCTTCGCCTGACTCTATCGAGATTTCACCTAATGCATTGAGGTTTGCCTGACTCAATTGAAGATTTGTCTTGACTCGGGGAGCTAGTGCTATTATTCAAAATACTGGGGGACTTCAATGCAAAATATTGGAATAACTACCGAGACTAAATAAGTCTTTTCAGTGAATGATGGACAGTCTGTAAGACCTCGTCTCTAAATTTGAAGCATCGTAAACCCCACTTGATGATAACCTCATCACCTATTCGAGATTTACCTTAACAATATTTATGTGTCTTTATATTAGCTCTCAGATATTGGGATGTATTTTTGTGGAGTCAATTCGCAAGTACTCGATTTACTGAAATCCATTTCTACAATCTATTGTGAGGGAGTCAATTTGTGAGCCCTAGCTTATTGGTATACTTTTTTTTGAAGTCCAACCCATACATAAATGTCCAACTCGAACTTTGGGGACTATTGTTATACCATTAATTCTTGTCGGAAATACCATTGCGCGACAATCATAGAGGGAATTCCGCTTATTAAATAAGCAATCTTGCTCGTTAAGAAAAGAATCTCGCATTTCTATCTATAGCCACACGTCTTAACCTATAAATAAAGACTTAAGGTAACTCTAAACCCAAGTTGAATCATACGTTCTACTCTAAACCCAAGTTGAATCTCGCTGGTGCCTTTTTTCTCTAGTGACCCTTTGCAACTTATGGGTTGTTCCAGTATATAGGTAATTCATGAGGTAATAATGGCATGGCGGGAGATCTCTTGGAGAGAGAGTGAGGCTATTGAACTTCCATCGTTGACAAATATAAAATTCATTTTTTCCCAATAATCTCGATCAAACATATACATTAGGAGAGCTATAATTTATTCAAAAGACTTTTATGAAATTTTCTATCTACTTATAATCTTTTAGCAGAAAATACAAACATAAATTGTCATGAAAAACCTATTATTCACCCCAAAACTTTGAATTTTTTACAAAAATAGAAAATCTAAAAAAATATTATCACATCTTTTCAACACATTATTATTATTATTATTTGTCATCTTCATTTTTTTATTATTTGGTTTATTTTCTAATAAAATGAATGTACAAACTATTTTAGATTGGTGCACTGTTTAATTTAAGGGTAAATTTTAAATTTGGTCTCCAACCTTTACACTTATTTTTAATCTCTCCACTGCTTTCTTCTTCTTCCTTCATTTTTTTTTTGGAGCTGGTAGGCCAACCTTTGAAACGTTAGCAACATCATCCAAAACTCACTTTTTCATCTGTTTGACCTTCAGTCAAAAATTATAAAATTTCTCTATTTAATAAATGAAGGTTATCCTTTTAATTTAACATTTATGTTAATGGTAGATTGCAAATTTAGTCCTCAACATTTCATACCCAACCTTTTTTAAAGCTAGTAGGTCCTCAACCTTTGACACGTTGGGGACGTTCATCCAAAACTCGCAATTCCATTCATTTGACTATTAGCCATTTTTTTTTCTAACTAAAGTGTATTTCAGTAGTTTAACATCCATTGTACTCATTTTATGCAAAAATAAAGATGATGTGCTTCTTTTGCAATTTAAGTACCCATATGAAAATGACACTCAAACCTTTTAATTCATCAAACTTTCACACAAGACTCCATATTCATACAAGTCCTTTATTATTAGTCTTATATTTTTTAAATTGTACAATTTTAACTTTGATCAACTTTTAAGTTACACTATGTACACAACGGGAGGTAAAGGTAATCTGTCTATGGGTTTCGACAAAACCACAATTAGAATCTTGATAATCCTAGCAGTATATTTAATACTTCTCTTTGCATTTATTATACTTGAGCTTACCTATTGGAGTGTATAGATCATATACATTCTCAACTTGAGCATGTATGCGAGCTACGCACTCTAACATGTAGGTTAGGATGGCAGGCTGAAGCACGAACCACCACCAATAGTGGTGGTAGGGAGTTACAGCTCCTGGTGGTTGTGTATAGCCCCAGAGCCAATATTTCAGCAATTGAATACCTTATTTGTTTAAGAGAGTTTGTGGAAAGGGAGAGGATTAAGGTGCTACCCCTAGTGTTATAATCACATCTTTCATGTTAGCTACATAACCCACTTGGCTTGTTTCACATCTATCATGTCCAAAATTTTGCCACTCACTGTTGTAGCCGCCTTCAACAAACTAGTTTTTATTTCATTTTATTTTTATTTTGCCAATTTATATCGTATTGACTATTTGACTCTGCACTTTTGTGGAGATTTATATTGGTCTAGTTTACAACAAAACTTTCAAAGGCGCAATGTTTCAGCATGGTACACAAAGCTAACATTCGCTTTTGTTGTAAACTAGACTAATATAAATCACCACAAAAGTGCAGAGTCAGATAGTCAACGCGATATAAAATGGAAAGATAAAAATAAAATGAAATAGAAACTACTTTGTTTAAGGTGGTTGTAGTAGTGAGCGATGACAAATTGGACATGATAGATGTGAAACAAGCCAAGTGGTTATGCAACTAACGTGAAAGTTGACATTGGGGTAACACCCCAATCAGGTTCCGTTCCGCGAACTCTCCTAAACAAATAGGGCATTCAGTTGCTGGAATATTGGCTCGAGAACTATACACAACCACTGGTAGCAGTAAGACCCGACCACCATTAGTGGTGGCAGGTCGTGCTTCGACTTGTCTTTTTTGACCTAGGTATTGGAGTGTACAGCTTGTATACACACTCAAGTTGATCGCGTATCTAAGCTACACACTCCAATATGTTGGCTCAGGTATAATAAAAGAAGTGCTAAATATATTGCCAGGATTATCAAGATTGTCAGTGTGGTGTTGTCGAAACCCATAAGGAGATTACCTTTGCTACTGGTTGTGTTTAGTGATATTGGGCCACTTTGCTACTATCTATCTTGAATTTTCATTCAAGAGAGATATGGACACATAATTTTGGATGAATCCCATACTTTTTTTAATTTTTAATTTTTCTTTAATCAAATTTCTCTCATTATTATTCTCATAATTCCCCCATTTTCTCTTTATGGCTTCACGTGCCATGTTCACGTTCTCATATTTATCCAATTATCTTTCACTATTATTTTATTTTAAATATATTTCCATTTCACTTATTTTATTAAAAACTTGATATATAACAATGGAAAGTAATACAACAAGTAATCAACAAAGAGAACGAACTTTATTAATAAAATACAAGATACAAAATGAAATAGGCTCGACTGCGTAATTGCTGTCCTCAATTTGAATTTGCCACCACTAAGATTGTTTATTAGTGTTTATGGTCTTCACAGCAAACCCTTTGTAGGATATAATCAAGCCTTAGGTTGGATGAGGATTAAAAGCACTTATAAAATCCTCAACCAAAGAACTAAGAACACATAGATGAAGGATAAGATGATTTTGTGTTGTCTTGAATGTGCTTACAAGTGTAATACACCATCCATTTATAGATTTTCAATAGATTTGGATGAAAAGATGCGACTCTTGGCCGAAAGACCCACTCTTTTCTCAGCCATCACACTTGGTCACAAAGTCCACATGCTTTTACTAGTGAATTATGTGATCACATGGTATTATTTTATGCAGTTGAAAACTTCAACTGTGCTAATTATTTCAACTTTGTTTTGTGTATTTCACTTTTCGATTCATTCTTATTTGATTCTTATCTCATCAAGTCATTCACGTATAATTTATTAATTAACACTTAATACTCAAATGAGCAAATCATTAGCTCAGTTGGAACTATCTGTTCCACTTTTCTCTGTTTTATTTCTTACGCATCTTGAAATTCATCTCTCTCTTTTGTTTCTTACGCAAATCAACATCATTTTATTTTTTTCTGTTTTATTTTTTATTTTTGGGTAAAATTGCATTTCACCATATTTGCCCATGAAAGATGTCGAAAATGATCCCGAAGCCAAGTTATCATGTGATGAAACGCTTTAGTTATCATGTGATGAAACGCTTCACCACGTCTACAGATAAAAACACATTCCCCGCGACGCAAGTCCATTCCGTATTTCCGTCTCCTCCTTCTCGTCGGTCATCCCGCTTCCCCGCCACCATATCTCCACCACTATTACTTACCATTTTCCCCCCGGTACTCTGTTCGTCAATCCCAATCAATTTTTGTTACAGCTTTGCCACCGAAATTTTCCAGCAAAAAATCTATCATCCATGTCGCTGAGGATGCAACACCAGAATATTGTCTCCTGCAGGTAAATTCGGTTTTCACTTTCTTTCTCCCGTGCTCACGCAACTTGAGATAATTTTTAATTACGTGTCTTACCGTGTTGATAATTTACACCGGAGTTATTATTTTTGTTTCTTTCGGGATTTAGCCGAGTCGATACTTGTAGACGTGATTTGCAGCGGTGCTAGTTGATATAAACATAATTATTTCGAAAATAAACTTGAATCAAATTTTAGGCGTTTCTGTTTAGAAATCATGATGCAATCAATTTATAAAAGGAATCCACATCACTTGTAATGTATTTCGTCATTCTTCTTTAAAGTGGAGTAATATTAACTTGGGTTGTCTGCAGAGACGGACCCAGAAAACTAGTCCAACTAGAGCGGCCATTGACCGTTAGCTATCGTTGACTATTGACTAACTTCTTTGTGTTGTCAACGTGTGTTAAATTGTGCACTAAATTAGAAGTAGTGGCTAGATTAAATATCGAATATTAAAAAATAAAAATTATTAGATTGTTTCTTTCATTTAGGTTGAAATGACAATCTTGGTTCCTCCTCTTGGAACCAGAGAAAACAGTACACTACATGCCCCCCTTTTCCCCTTCTGAAGTCGTGGTCTAGTTATTGTCTCTTTAGTACCAATTCCATGTGTTGCAGGCTTGTTCTCTCTCCCAAAGGGTTGGACACAGATCGGGTGTTGCATTAGTGTCAAATAAGGTTCTTGAATGGAAACCAAATTGTCAGTGTCCTGGTCCAAAGTAACATGTTATCCGCTTCCAGTGAAACCAATGAGTTGGACCATTTAGTTTGTTATCTTAGAAAATAATGCATACGGGCAAATAATTTATCTGCTGGCAGTTGAGATAATAATTAGGTGATTTCTGTGCTATTAAGTAACTGCATTGGTGATGGTTGTTTCATTCAGGAATTATTAAATTCCACTTCTTGTTCACGACATTTGTGCAAGTGGGTAGATGTTGACTTATCAAACATTGTTTGGTTCACTCTCTGCACATGCTCGTTTGTGAACTTCTCTATTTGCAGTTCAAGCTCACTGGTCACTGTTAAACCCGTGAAATCTTATTTCTTGAATAGAAGAGTAGTTGGCTTGGATCACCTGCTATTCAACCATTGTTATACGAGGAAAAGTCGCGTGAGGCATTCCCACAGTGAACTGAATTTTATCTGTAGATTGCGTCCATTTAGGAAACAATCTACTTGTAGATTGTCAAGGACAGATCATCTACTGCCTCATGCTTCTGTTGATGATAGCATGACCGTCAATGGAAGTCCCCAAGCAAGAACGGACAATGACGTTGAGGAAAAGAGATTCAAATTAGATCGGTCCTTGGAGGGTGAAGACTACAATACAAGTCTTGTCCAATCATTACATGATTCTCAGAGGGTATTTGAACTGGCAATCAAACAACACAAGTCATTTTCAAAGATTTCCTGGTTTTCAACTGCTTGGCTTGGTGGGGACAAAGCTGCTTGGGTGAAAGCCCTATCTTATCAGGTTTGTCGCACGTCTTTAACTCATTGAGTTAATACACTAGCAGCATTTTTTTTTTTTCGTTCGTGTAATTGCACAGTTGTACTGTGAACATGCACATGATACAGTTTTATGAATACTTTATTATTACATAATTTCAGGTTGAATTTGGAAAAAGATTTAGTCTCTGTTTTGGCAAATTTATTATTGGTTTATAAATGGGAATAGTAGTGTGTCGCACGAAATCTGCAGATAGTAATGAGTCTACTCTATCAATAATTCACATCCAATGGGGGACTATATTTTAAAAGAATATAGGAAAAAAATTTCTAGTACGCGCTTCATGGTAACCAGACAGTCTCTATGCCCTTTTCAATAGAGCTGGAAACCATTTCTACCAACTGTGCGTTGACAGATGGATAAGCTGAGAAATCAACTCTGGAGTTGAGGGCATTATCTGTTACATGCATTGGGTGTTAAAAGGTTCGAATGTTTCATATTTTAACACCAGTAAAGAACGGGAGACAAGTGAATGGAATCAAATTGAGGACTATCTCAGCATGCTAAAATATAAGAAGGCAAAGGAGACTTGTTCACAATGGATTGGTGGATTCTTTCTGAGGACTATCTCAGCATGCAAAATATAAGAAGACAAAGGACGCTTGCTCACAATGGATTGGCAGATTCTTGCTCCAGTTGAACATTGTTTAAAATACAGTTGAGGCAACTACAGCATTTTCGTGAATTCGGATTTAAACCTATCCTTTCTCTCAACTCATTTCACCAAATTGAATTTTGGTATAGTATGAGTAGTTAAATGACTCAACTAATCCAAGGATACCATTTATCAGTCCCCCTAGTCTGTGGAAAAGAATATTACAAAACTCACGCAAGTCTGCTTCTCTCTTGGCACCTGTAACCTTCTCGGATATAGCCACCACTTGAATTATCATTGCTACCTCGAGCACTGGTACCATCACAGATGTATCGAGCACTCCCTGTCACCTTGATGAACAAGAACACAGGAACTTAGTATCTTGTGGGGCAACTGGCCATGCCGATTCCTTGACTTTCCTTCTTATCTCATTCGAGGTGGCTTCTTTCAGCTCATCAATTTTCTATTTTCGCCCCATGAAAACTTTTCACTAGCCGCTAAATTTATTCCTCAATAACTTTTCTGTAACATAAGATTTGTTTCTGACATCACCAATTTGATAAGTAAAAACCTTATTTTACCGCCTCCTCAAAGAGTAATAATGATCCATACGCATAGACCACTTAATTTAGTCTTAGCTATATTATGGGAGAGCTATGCATCTCCAACACAGCTGACGAGCACCATCGTTTTCTTTGGTATTACTGATGGATCTGCAATATTAGGCTACGGTATCCTGCATATCAGAATTTTTCCCGTCCAGTTGGATCTGGAGAAAATAAGCAGGCTATTTGATTCAAGTTGAATTCTGTATATAGAACTTTAGATGATGCAATTATTGAGCTATCAATTGATAACATGAAATAAGTGAATAGAAGTGCCATTAGATTCCTTTATCAAATGGTCTGATTTAGGTAATACAGTAATCGTCACTCAAGTTTGCACTAATGATCACTTGAAAAAAAAAAAAAGAAAAGAATTAATGGTAAATATTACATGAAATTCTCGATTGCCCATCATGAATCTAGATAGCATTATTATAATGTCATATAGGAACTTAGGTAGAATTCAATTGAGAAAAGAGGGAAAAAAAAATCTTTTTCCAACATTTTCGCATCTAAAACTTCTCGTGATGGCAAGTTTTACACAGTTCTCTTTCGTATAGTTTTACAATAACTATCTATATGACGTTGTGATGCCTCTTGACTCCTAGAAGGCAATTAATGGAGCCATGTAGGATTTTACGATCAAAGTTTTCTAATAGAATGACCAACAGTATAAGTATCTTAAACTTGGATGACCATAATCGTAAGAGCACTTTTAGTCAGCTTTACTGTAATTACTTAAAACCAGTGAATAAAACGGTGCTGGTGAGGCACACCTTGAGGCTCGCCTCAGCTTGAGGCTCAAGTTCAGTGCCTCAAGGCGCATGTA
Source organism: Jasminum sambac (assembly GCA_018223645.1). Lineage (NCBI taxonomy): Eukaryota > Viridiplantae > Streptophyta > Magnoliopsida > Lamiales > Oleaceae > Jasminum > Jasminum sambac. The sequence continues at coordinate 36,664,167 of CP073646.1, forward strand.
CTGAGGCTGTTGTTTGCAAGGCTTGCATTTTTCCTGTTGAGGCATGCGCCTCAACTCCACTGCCTCAAGGCGTATGAGGCGTACGACTCAAATTAAGTCACTGATTTTCGAAATTCTTATTGGAATTAATCTTAAAATTAAAAGAATTGAGAAGATGAAATGTTTTCTAGAATGCCCAATTGGCAAATCATTAAGGAAAACAAATTAAAAACCCCAAACCTATACAAATATAAAAGAGCGATCAAGAGTCCAATAGTCTAACATTACGTTATGTATTCTTTTCTCCTTTGGCAACAAACAACTTGTGAGAAGCCAAGAACCAACGACTTGCGAGGTTGTGGCACTAATTTATTTATTTACTTATTTTGTTGAAGATTATAAAATGTTATTTCAATAGAACCAGGTGTACAATCAGAGAGTGTATGATAGATGGCCTGCTTTATCAATAAGACTAAAAGAGAGACTCATACCTGATGTTTGAAGAGTTGAATCATCTATTCGCTAGTCAACAATGAAAGCTTCCCATAGGTTAGTCAAAACTTTAGGCTGTTCCTTGTTAAATAACATTTTTTGGCAATATTTTGAATTTTTCTGGTGTTTTTTCAAGGCTTATCCCTCAATGCGCCTTGAGGCTATCCCTCGCCTCAGTACCTAATCTCGCCTTTTCAAACATTGCTTAAAACTTGAATGTCCATGGGCATAATTAACCCTCTGTTTTAAAATTAAAAATTCTTTTATATATTATACCTTAGGTTATTCTAGCTTTGAAGGCAACATTTGATGTCAATATCAATTTTTTGCGTCACCGAAAAAGGGCTAGAAAAAGAGCTAGCATGTCTTATTCTCTCAAATCCATCAAAAGAAGTTAATCCTCGTTTGTTTATGTAGACTTCTGCAAAAATAAGTTTATGAGAAGTTTCTTGTAGACCTGATCTACTTGATGTGGAAGATCCTCCAAATCTTGAATGTTACTATTGGCAGTTGAAGACTATAAATATCATGCACCAACACTGCTGTAGGCCAATTTAATATGCCACACAGCTGTGTGTTACGAAAGAAAACATTGTTGGGAACTGCCTGCCAAATTCTTGTTGGATTGCTCACTTTGACAAAAATTCACTCGTGTTTTTTAATCCAATTAAGGTAAGTAGCACAATTTATGTTTGTTAGTTTACGAATAAGGAGTTTTAGCACATTTAAAACTCGATAAGTATCTCTTTGTAGAATATGGATATGTATTGTATGCTTGTATTTGTTCGAAAGTTCCACTCAAGCTGTGATACATCTTACCGGGTTATATCTGTTATTGAATTCTTTAGCGCCGTTGGAACTACGGATCATGAAAGGCGGAGAATATTTATCTATAGATTGCTTTAGTTCTTGAAGTTTGTCACGGTTGCACTTTCTTATTTATTTCCTGTATTTTCCTTCTCTAAGGTGGCTAATGATTCAACATTTCTTCAGGCATCTGTTTATTCCCTGCTGCAGGCAGGAATTGAGATTTCATCTCGAGGAGATGGAAGAGATGGAGATATCAATATCTTTGTGCAGAAGAGGTATATAAATTATTTCACTATGGAGGCCCAATAGCTTTAATAGGAGTATTTAATATGTTCCTAACATTTAAAATAGAATCAGCATGGTTCTTGGTTAGAATCAATTAGCAAGTTAAAGAATTGAGGTTTTTGCTTAAGTCGGGTCACAGGTGTAGCTTGCCTATCCAAACTTCTCTAGCAAAATTTCCATTATTGGGGTGACATTGCTAACACCCCCAAACACCACACCCCCCTCCCCAAATAAGTACTACTAGCAATCTCAAAGTAGGTGTCCTTTTGTTTTCACTTTTCAATCTAGTGTCAGGGGGAACATCTTTCTTTTAGTTGTTGTTGTTTAATATGAAAGGGGGAAATAAAAGAGTAGATTGTAGGTTCTTTTCCCTCTTGAAGTAAAACAAATTAATGTTAAAGGGTGTACTTTTGAAGTTTGGTGGATGTAATTTCCATCATATGTGTGCATTTTCTCCTATTTTATTTTCTCCGCGTGAGCAATAATAATTTGTTTCATTAATTGACTTTCTCTTGTCATGAAGTACTAAAGCTACCCCATGATGCACCCAATCTTGTTACTAGACCAGTAATATAGATGGGATGATAAATAGGGAAAATGGAGGAGGAAGAATGATGGAGAGGAATTATTTTTGACTTGTCCACTTTTTAATCACACAATTTACAGGGCTCGCTTTTATCGACTTTTAGGAACATCGCACAGCCTCTTAATCCTGCACATGATTGAGGATTTCGCCTTTGACATTGTGTTACTACATTGAATAAAGCAATGAGTGTGTGAAATGGTGTTACCAGTACGTAAAGTTGGCACTGCTAGGGGTTATTTCAAGTATTAGAGATGAGTGAGATCACCATGTGTGCAGAGAGCGGGATAATTTTTTCCATTTAATTTCCTTCAGGTTTTGGTTGATGCCGATTTAAAAACTTTATGAGCTCCAAATTTTTTTTTTTATTTTTTTATTTTTTATTTTTTTTATTATGAAGCCTTTCTGTTTTGGAGGAAAATCATTCCGTGTTAGTGCATTTTTAGCACTTACATGTAAACCTCCATTAACAAATTACTCTTTCCTTTGGTTTTATGCCCTTGGCACGAAGTATTTACAGCGAACCAGACATGAATGTGGCAATTTTTGCCTAAGTTTGTTTTTTTTTGTTTTTGTTGTTTTTTTGGAAGTTGATTTCAGTTACAGAAACTAGGGCTGAATCTTACCTTTTCATTTCACCAAAGAAAGTATATATACAAAATACACTATGAATAATGTACACTTTAGTCCCTAACTCTATACAACACTCATTTAGATACAAATAAACAATTATTTATTCAACTCTCCCCCTCAAGTTGGTGCATAGATATCACACATGCCCAACTTGTCTAAAGCTTTATGGAGCAGTACATTGCCTACGACATGTGTCATCATATCGACCACTTGTTCCTCACTTCTAATGTATGGCACTTCAATGTTTCTGAGTCAAGGTTGTCCTTAATGTAATTCTGTCCAATCTCAACGTGTTTGGTTCGATCATGTTGTATGCTTGGGTTGTTTGCGATTTCTATTGCGGTTTTGTTATGTGAAACAGTACCATTGGTTTAATAGGACCAAATCAAGCTCATTCAAGAGAATTTTCAGCCATGTGAGTTCGGTGGTGGCATGATGTAGAAAGCACGATATTACGCCTACTGCACTGAACAACGATACCACACTTTTGCTTCTTACTTCTCCAGGAAACCAAGTTGCTGACAAATGATACATAGCCAGTCGTAGATTTCTATCTAATCTTGCTCAGACAAAGTCAGAATCTGTATAACCCACTTGTCTCGAGATGCGAGTGTTTAGAGAATAGAATGCCCTTACGGAAGACTTCAAATATGCCAATATCACGGTTATTTGCATGCATATGCCTATACGCTGGGATTATGCATAAATTGACTCACCACGCTCACGCATATGATAAATCAGGTCTCGTGTAGTCGAATAAATCAATTTCCCAACAAGTCTTTGATATCTCTCCTTGTTCGTAGGCACTTGATTGGGGTAAATGGACAACCCATGGTTAACCTCCATCGCGGAGTATCACAAGGTTCTGGTGAAAACCAGTTTACGTTAGAGATCTAAGATGTACTTCCTTTGCGAGAGAAAAATCCTTGCTTAGATCGGACATACCTCAATGCCTGGGAAGTATTTTAGAACACCTAAATCCTTCATTTCAAACTCCTTTGCCAAATAGCATCGAAGTTTCTCAATCTCACTCGGATTGCTACACAATCATATCATCAGCACGTAGACAATGAGTAGGGTGATACTATCACAATCCTTCTTATAAAGAGTGTGATCCGCCATAGCTTGCTTAAAGCCATATGCCTTCATTGAACAACTAAACCTCAGAACCCAAGCTCTTGGTATTTGTTTCAAACCATACAAAGCTTTCTTCAACTTGCACACCTTACCTTCCACAAGCATAAATCACGGAGGTGGATCCATGTATACTTCTTCCGAGTCAAGTCATAGTGAAAGCATTTTTCACATCAAATTGCCTTAATTCCCAATTGAGATTCACAGACTAACGATAAGATTACTCTAACGGTATTCATCTTGGTACTTTGGAGCAAAGGTTTCACGATAATCAATACCATAATACGGTATACCCCTTACGCAGTCTCGCTTTGTACACTCCCAGCGGTTCCATCGATTTATACTTCAGCGAAAAAACCCACTTACACCCAGCAGTCTTCTTCTCCTCAGGTAAATATGATCATCTCCCAAATCTATTTCTTTGGAGTGCATTCATTTCCTCTACCATTGCCGATTTCCACTTTGGGTCATCAAGAGCTTCAAAAGTATTAGGAATAGGAATAGAAGATATAGCGAAGTGCAAATGTAAAGTCGCTGGGATAAGCGGTGATAAGAAATATAATCGGAGATAGGGTAAATCACATTAGAGGGAGGATTTTGAGAATCCTAATCTATACGGTTCTTTCTGATTCTGAATAGGGTATCTTCTACTCGGTCGTCGATGCTTGAGGAATTGGAGCATCAGTGTTTGAAGGAGATGCAACATTTGAATCTGAGCTATCAGGAATAACATGAGAAGGAGAAGGATTTTGTACCTCATTTTCAATTGCTGAAGAATCATTCGATGGCACAGTAGAGTCATCATTAGGGGTACCAATATTTTGAGGAGGAACGATAATACCATCCTTTCTCCTGGTATAACACTTACGGAATAGTCTGGCGACCTATCCCCTGAAGCTTCAGTTTGAGACTCTTCTGATTCAGACTCCTTTGTTCTCCCAACAATCCAAAATTTCTTCTCATCCAACCACATCGTTTCCTCTTCTCTACTATTCACCTCCCCCTGAAGAGGAACCAGCGATACCTCCTCAGAAAAGAAGGATTCGATTCACAAAATTGGACATCCATGGAAAATGATATTTTCGATGGAGGATGAAAGCATTTATAACCTTCACGAGTTAGAGTAGCCAAGGAAGACACACTTGACAGCGGATCAAGTTTATCCGGTAGATGATGAGTGAACATGAACATAACATCTGTGACCAAAAACTTTGGGGCAAATATTTAACCACGAAGGGATAGGATGGAATTGGGATAACATCCGCATAATGGCGTTACAAAGTGAAGAATCTGATGGCATTCGGTTAATCGAGAAAAAGCTGCGATCGTCTTTGCTTCCAACAGCGTTTAGGGACATGCATAGTAAGGCATAAAGTTGAGCAACCTCGAGATATGTCGATTTTTACGCTCTGCTATATGCCATTTTGATGAGCGTGTAAGCACCACGTTGTCGATGAAGAATGCCATGAGTGGTGAAAAAAATTACTAAGAGATTGATTCACAAACTCGACCATTGTCGAGAATGAAAAGACCGAACTTGGGTATGAAATTGCGTGAGAATCATCGCGAATTGAGAATCACATGTATAACATCACTCTTGGTCTTTAAGAAGTATACCCAGTACTTAACGCGTGTACAATCATCAATAAATGAAACAAAATATTTATAACCCGAAGAGGATGGAATGGAAAAGGGACCCCACATCGTATGAACACAAACAAAAGGCGAGAACTTTTATTAGGCTGATTTTAAAGGTACCACGATGATTCTTTGCCAAAAATACATTGTTCACATCGCATACTCGAACTAGAAACCTCCCTAAACAAATGAGGGAACATGCGTTCTAGATAAGGAAATGAGGGGTGCCCTAACTGACAATGCCACAAATGATCCTATCCCTAGTAGAACTTTGTACTAGCAAGTTGGGCACCACCTACGAACTTACGTTGTATGCTTTTGCTCCCTCAAAAAATAAAGACCCCCTCTTTCTCTACCAATGCCAATCGTCATCTTCGTGCGATTGTCACTGAAATACACAAGCAGGAGGATGAAAAGGTTCTTTGAACAATCAGAAGTTTGGTAATTCTCTTGATAGAAAGGAGGTTCATGGAGAGTGTGGGTGCAAATAGAGCAGAAGACATAGAAAAGTAGGTGATATAGAGACATTCCCGGCTCCATTAATGGGCACCATAGGTTCCATTTGCAGCTTTGGACAAACTTAACGGATGTAGGAATTAGTGGAGTCAAGATTCGAAGAGGTATGGGTAAAATGATCGGTAGCTCGAATCAATGACCCAAGTGTTATCGGCACTAGAAGTTAATGCCAAGCCAAAGTTACCTGTGCGAGAAGATGATTGGGCTACATGGGAAGCAATAGGTGGAGTGTGAGCAAGTGTAGCTTGAGTGTGCTTCTTGGTTGCCTTCTCACGGATGTTTTTCGTAAAAACCATTGGGATACCCATTTTCTTCCAACATTTATCAATAGGGTGTCCCGTGCCGCATGACAAAGCGAGCAAGTCTCGGTGGATCGAGGGATCGCCCTCTTGAATTACCAATGCGGATTTATCGGTGTGGGTTTACGCCCCCATAGTTAGTTGTCTCTGCTCTTCTCGGCGAACAATCAAAACACCTCCTCAAGACTCGGAAGGGGAAGTGCCCAGAGACCTGCGGCTCCTCACTTAGTCTAGGCTGAGTCAAGTCGAGCTAGAAACATATACAATCGATCTTCAACCGTGCAACTTATTTAGCTCCTTAATATCATCATCACATTTCATGCTATTTGGCCTCTGATAATCAAGTTCCATAAGCAGAGAGTTCATCTCGTTATAATGTCGACAAAGGGCGCCCCCTTGGCGCGGTGAAATGACTTCTTCATGAGCTCATAGACACATGTGATGAATCCGAGACATCAAGATAGCTTCTTTTCACTTTGCCTCCCAAACATCATAAGCGGTTTCACTGCGAGCGAAGTGTGAAACTAAATTTACTGCCATTGAGTTTATAATCAAGACTTAACGATGCATCTTCAGCCTCCCATTAAGTCATAATTAGGATCATTCTCAGCAGGTGCAACCTTCCGACGATAATATATCCCTTCCTCTTCCTACCAGCAATATGCATTTCTAGTATTTTGGACCGGACCACGATGGTGGTGCCATTTAACTTGATGGGAGAGGGAGGTCTGTTCAATAGTAATGGGAGAAGAATACTTGTTTTCATCCATCTTCCGATTCTTAAAACTACCAGGAAACACTCCACCCAACTTCAAACAAAAGCTTCAAGCAATTTCACGAGGAAGACATTCAAAGCAACTACTTGAGGAAAAACTTCAACCAACAGCTTCCAGGCCTAGTAAGGAGAGGATTCGACTCTTTTCCAGCATAGAAAGCAAGAGAAAGCGGACCAAACCTCAGAAAAAAGGAAGAGAATCTGCCAAAGGAACAGTCGCTGGAGTCGAGCGAGGTCACCGGAGGTCAAGCGCAGGTCTTGAGAGGTCAAGCGAAGTCGCGGAGGTCAAGCGAAGTCGCCGGAGGTCTGTGCAGGTCGCGGAGGTCGAGCAGACAAGAAACAGCCAAGACAAGGAGTAACCCGAGCAATATACTGGACCAAGCGAGCCTAACCACATGAGGCCGAACTGTTTGAACTCAACCACAAGCAACCCTTTGTTCAATGCGAGCTTGGCACGTGCGAGAGGTGGTGGCGGCGAAGGAAAGCACACCGGCGATGGCGTCTGAAGTGGCGATTGAAGGTTAGGTCTCTCGTTTCTCGTCTGAAGCTCTGATACCAAGTTACAGAAACTAGGGCTGAATCTTACCTTTTCATTTCACCAAAGAAAGTATATATACAAAATACATTATGAATAATGTACACTTTAGTCCCTAACTCTATACAACACTCATTTAGATACAAATAAACAATTATTTATTCAACTATTTCTAATTAGATTCTTATGATTACTGTTTGGTGAACTAATGCTTGTGGTTGGAATTTCCATGAAGTGATTTGAGATAATCTTTGTGGAATGAGGTTCTTGTGGGAGAGAGAGCGATACTACTAATACATTGCCGATCGTAACACTGATAATTTTGCTATCAGTCGAATATATACTTACCACTTGCAGAATGTAGCTCTTGTATTGTTTGCTTGGAATCACAATTGCACAGTATTATCAACAAGAAAAGTGTATGAAATACTGTTCCCACAAGGATTCTGTTACTGAGCAAGTCAATTGTTCCCAACTTATCTGAATAATTAAATTCTGGAAGAATCAAATTCTGATCATGGATGATGGTAGCTAACTAAAATTTTAACTGAAGACAGCTTAAAATCATGTTTTGGTGAATGCTTACAAAATTCAAATTTGTAAAAAGTACTAGGTCTCCGGTTTCACCAATACTTACCAACACAAAACCATAATTGACAATAGTAGGTTATGTGATTTTTGAAATAAAATTATCTAACTATGTCTCTCCGCAAGTGCTAAATCTATTTATAGTATACAGGAGAATTTGGGACGACTTTGTGGACAGCTGAGAGATTCTAGAGTTGAGCGAAAAACTTTTGCAGCCTTTGATTTCCTGTTCTAATTTTGCTCAATTATGCCCATTTTTTAGAAATTATTTTTCATCTTCTTCTCATCTCCAGCCTTTGAGCACTAGATGGCTCACTCTCGAACTTCCATGCTCACTCCAACATGTGTAATTCTTCCAGTTCAATCATTCTTATCTTCAACTTACTGCAAACTCTGGTTTCGTCCTAAAACAACAGAGGCCTCCCAAAGTCGGTAGTCATCAATCCTGATCCACTAACGTAAGTGTATTAAAAAGGTTGAGATATGTGTAAATTGTAAACTTACCGATCAACCAATTCTCTTAGATATTCCAACCATTAGATAATCAGTTGCTTTCATGCTCGAGCTAGCGTAGTTTTGGGGTGATCTCATTCAGAATAACGTCACATGCTTTTTTATTTTAAAGAAACTTGTCCAAGTGAATATAGGGTGTAGTTGAAGGATACGTATCCTCTGCATGCTAAAATGCATGACTCAGGATTGGTAAACAATGCAATAACTGAACGTTCATTCTCTAGCCAATTTGCATCATTATGTTTAGATCACTGCAACCTTAATGTTGCCATTGACTGGTGTTCAGAACCAAAGAAGTCCCTTCTGTGTTCTTGACTATGTAACCAAAAACTTTTTATTTTAACTGTTGGATTAAAGAACTACAACCAGCTGGACCCATTTTATATCTTTTTGGCAATTGTCAGTTCTCATCATTCCACTTATGATTTATCTCCTTCATTAGACATATCACTATGTTGGCTTAGGTATCGTTACAAAAATCTGTTCTGCAGCTGTAGTTTACTAGGAATCTGACTTAGTTTTTATCCCATTACTTTCAGAGATATTTCTAATGAGTCTACTACTGTTTTGACTTAGTCTATTATTTTCAAAGGTATTTCTAATGATTCTACCACTATTTTGACGTAGTCTATTGCGGCAATCTGCTCCTCTGGAGAATAATATTAAAGAAAAATTATTTGCCAAGCAACCTGATGCTTATGAATGGCTTTGGTCTGAGCAAATTCCAGTTGCAGTCAGGAGTTTTGTCAATTATCTTGAGAAGGATCAGTGCTTTGCCGCTGCTACTGAAGTGTGAGTAATTACCTCAATATTACATGCATCATGCAAGAACATTTATTTAGATCCACATTTGGACTTTACTTTCAATGTTTCACCATTAGAATCACTGGTTTGTTTCTTGTTCAGATTCAGAAAAGACCTGTCTTCAGTTTCAGGAAATTCAAGTGACACATCACTTCTCATGCTTGCACTTAGTTGCATTGCGGCAATTACCAAACTTGGACCGGCAAAAGTATCTTGTGCTCAGTTTTTTTCCATTATTCCAGACATAACAGGGAGATTGATGGACATGTTAGTTGAACTCATTCCTATGCGCCAAGCTTACCATTCAATAAGGGAAATTGGCTTATGCAGAGAATTTTTTGTCCATTTTGGTCCTCGAGCCGCTTCATGTAGAATCAAGAATGATCTGGGCACAGAAGAGATTGTATTCTGGGTGGGTCTTATACAGAAACAACTACGGCGAGCTATAGATCGGGAGAAAATTTGGTCGAGACTCACAACATATGAAAGTATTGAGGTTATCTCTCACGTGATCACGTCTTTATAATTTGTATTACAATTCCCCAGATCTTATTGATCTGAGAATCACCACCCATCCACCACATATGCACGTGCCTGCGCTCTCATTTTTGGTGCTAGAGTAGTTTTTACTATTTGTCCCTACTTATATCTCTCTGCATATCATTGCATCCTTGTAGTTTCGATTAGAGTATCATTTACTCGACATGGGAAATCTGTATTTACTCATATCACTCAGCATGGTTTAACCAAGACGTTATTGGAGGACTAGTGTTTCCAATGGCAGTGAACATTTTGCTTGTGCGGTTGACGCTCTAGATATTGCCAAAATTTCTTGTAATTAAAGAGAACTTTTGTGACTTCTGCCTCCTGTTGGCAGGATTGTACCTTGGAATTCTGAACTTCCGCTTAAATCTTATGGAATGCTTACTGCTTATGAATCAGAGAGCTTAGCGTTATGACTTATGAGTTATTGCTTTCTACTTATGCACAGAGTTGATGTGTCACTTCATTGCTCTGTTTAAAAATTTCTACGGGTATCTTATAGGTCTTGGAGAAGGATTTGGCCATATTTGGTTTCTTTATTGCATTAGGGAGAAGCACACAATTCTATCTATCTGTAAACGGTTTTGACACTGTTGATGAGCCCATTGAAGAATTTATACGGTACGATTTCTAATAAAGAGAATGTTTCATGTTTCCTCTTATTGCTAGAGTCATTTTCTATGCTCCACTATCTCCTCAATACAGGTACCTAATTGGGGGCAGTGTGCTATATTATCCGCAGCTTTCATCTATCAGTGCTTATCAACTGTATGTGGAGGTTAGCATGAACAGTTCATGATTACATTTAAGACAAAATCTAAATGGCTAAAAATTGTTGACAAATCTGTCACTTAACAGGTTGTATGTGAAGAACTGGACTGGCTCCCTTTCTATCCAGGCTGCACTAGTGCCTCCAAGCGTGCTCCCGGAGACAGGAGTAGAGAAGGTCCCCCCGACACTGAAGCTATTCAGTTAGTAGTAGATGTGTGGGCTCACTGGATCGAGAGTTTTATTAAATACAGCAAATGGCTGCAGAATCCATCTAACATTAAGGCTGCTCGATTTCTTTCCAAGGGGTACTATTATACCTTTAAATTTTTTAAGTCACTTATTCGATATTCTGTGCTCTGAGAAATGTGGTTACTTTTCTCTTTTCAGGCATGACAAGTTAAAAATCTGCAAGCAAGAACTGGGGATACGGAAGTAAGTTGACAAGGGAAAATATATGTTCCATACTCCTCTTTTGACATTGTGCTTGAGCTCGTGCATGTGGAAAACAAGGCACATAGTTTTCTGTTTACAGATTATTAATAACACATAGAATTTTAGAAGCATTGATGAATGTATAACACATGTTAAAGTTAATCCTTCTTGTTTAGATCATTTAAACTGGGCATATAAAAAGTTTCAGTAACTATTCTCTAATAATGGTTTAACTAACAGAAAATCATTAAGATCAACCTAGGGAAATGTGAATAAAGGAAAGCCATGCTTGATGGACTCCCGATAGAAACTAACTACTTCCATAAAGAAAAAAGCTTTGCCATCATTATTATGACCAGGTAACTGTCATTTTGCCTTTATAACATTAATGAGGATTGACAAAGAATTTTAGAAATTTTCATTTCTTTCAGAATACTGTTTCTATTTAATTATTTAATTTAATTTAGGATTTGATGCTTTAGTTAGATATTCACAAAGTTTTTCCCATAAACCATATCTCTCACTTGATTTGTTTTATTGTTGTACTTCAATATCTCCTCACAAATTGAAGGGTGTTCTTTACTCAACATTTTTCCACTAATTTCCACTAACTTTCCCTCTCTCATCATTTTCAACCACTTATACAATTACTTTATATTTTTTAATACATTTTCCCCAATTTTCAACCACACATCTAACACGTCGTTTGAATAAATCTACATTATCACTCAAGTTAGTGTAAAGAACATGCCCTTAAAGCAGATGAACGTCCTTAATTTTAAGAAATAACTCTTGAGCTGATTCCTTCGAAAAAATTCTCGAGATCATAAAATGTATTTTTATGAACTATTTCTAAAGACAGAATAATATATGGAATTGGTTTGAATTGTATATTTTGTTGTATGAATGTACATCGGTATATAAGGACTTCTTTTAGGAAACAAAAGAAGAACTAATCTTCCCAATATAGAAAAAGTAAAACTGATTCCTAAGATCTCTATATTAGCTAACTGACTAAGTATGGCACATGGTCAAATATAATCCAATATTATACATAAACACTCAATATTCTAGGAGATGCTTGAACAATTTCTTACCGGTATTTAGAATAATCTGAACTACCTTAGTGAAGCTGTTCTTTGCTCTTGCATTTTCTTTCATTTCAGCTATTAGAAACTAACAGGCTCGGGGACTGTCCTTTTGTGCTTATGATAATAAAGCGCACAACCGTCTGACTATTTATGTTCATCTGACTCATTGTTGTGCTTTATGCTTTATGTGTTTGAAGGGAAACCATAATCCTTAGACGTTGCATTAGAGATGTGGCAGTGTAACAGTTTGCAGCCTACGTGATGCCCATACTGTTAAGGGTTATCCGTGCATGCTTACTCAATAAACTAATTTTGATAATAAAAAGCTTGAGCAATGGTCTAGATACCCATCTTGGCCGGACTGGTCAAAACTCAAAAGACGATGAATTTGGAATTTCATTATTTCTAACTGGAAGGGGACGTCAACAACTCAATCATGAGCACTGCACTTTGTTACGAAAAGATGATGAGAGATTTTCTTTGGGAAGGGAGAGGTGAGAGTGCTAGTGACCACTGAGTCAAATGGAAGATTGTTACGAAACCAAATGAACATGGGGGCTTGGGGATGGGTAATCTTCATTTGGAAAACTTGGCTTTGCTTGGTAAATGGTTGTGGCGGTCTCCCAATGACTCGGATTCACTTTGGCACTCTGTTAATACTTGTAACTTGTTATAATTGAGGAGACCTTTTTTGTATATATACCCCCCCCACAATTTTTTTATTTTTATTTTTTTATTTTTTGCATTATGCGTAGGAGGGCAAGTGAAAACATTGATTATATCCTTATTCATTGTGAGTCCGCGAGAGGCATTTGGGACAGAATTTTTTACATGTTTGGTGTTTCGTGTGTGTTACCGAGGAGATGGGCAGATTTGATAATCATTAAATGGTCTTTCGGGGGTGATAATTAGCAAAAAAGGGACTTTGGAGATTGATTGTGATGGCGGCAGTTTAGGCATTATGGATGGAGAGGAATAGGCGGATTTTCAACCATTTGGAACGGTTAATCGATGATGCTTGGGATAGGTTCATTTTCCTTGAAGGCCTTTGGTCGAGAGCAGCTGGGATTTTTCGTGAATTAGAGACCTTGTTTCGACTTGACCCCTTTAGTTTGTTATGTAGTGTAGTTTCCGGCATGCCCTAGAGTCGGAGTTTGTCTTTTGACTTTTCCTTGTTTTTGTTGTTTTTTGGAGTGGATGGCTCATCCACTTGTTTTGTATCCCTTGTACTTTTCGTTTCAATAAAATTTGTGGTTTCTTATAAAAAAAAAAAATCATGAGCACTGCACTCTAGTAGGATCCCCTTGTGTTAGAATTATTTTTGATAAGAGTTTATCCTAGTGTCATATGTGATTACCTTGGTCTTCTCATGAAAAAGTACTTGCTGTTAATAAATCAGTAAATGACAAATTGAAAGTTTGACGGGCAATAAACTGTAATGTTCAAATTTTTTTGACAGGACTGGATCTGGAATTGTTTTGCCACTCGACAAAGAGTTGGATTCATTTGATAAGGTATTTGCATCTGCAGTAAATGAATTCTCTCTGGAATAATCTTTACTCTTTTTATTCAAGCGTTTTGGTGACACTAGTTTAAGTACAAGTTAGCATGCACCGCATGCAATAAGCAAAGTGTCGGTTGGCGTGAGTCCTCATGGCTACTTTTGTGGTATAACTGCTGAAACCATTTAGTAGTGAACTGATGTCTAGATTTTCTTTAGGCCTTGGAGAGAATTGAAGAAGCCCTTATAAGGCTTGAAGACTTGATTCAGGAGCTGCACGTCAAAAGCTCTAGTTCTGGAAAGGAGGAGTTACAGGCTGCCTGTTCAGACCTTGAAAGGATACGGAAAACTTAAAAAGAAGTTGAATTTCTACAGGCATCTTTCAGAGCAAAGGCAGCTTCTCTTCAGCAGGTATATATTTAGGCCTTGTTGTTTGATTCAAATTAAATTTTACTTACCTTATTTCTCTCATCATTTTCAATTACTCATACATTGATTTGATTTATTTATTTAATACCTCTACTTTACTTCTCAACCTCACATCTAAAATCTATTTTTTCAATACTCATCAAACATACCCTTATAATCTATTTTTTCAATACTTCATATCAAACACACCCTTTAATTTTCAGCATTATCCGCCTCTGATCCTTCTACTCAACAATGGAGTTCAGCATTATGAGTGCTAACTCTAATTTATGATCTGTACGTTATGTTTTCTTGTAGAAGCAATTCTTGGGTTGCTTTTCTTGATCTATATAGCATATCCAGGATTCATTTTCCTATTGTTTGTCTCACATTATTAAGATTTTCTCGTCTCTTGTCCTTTTTCGTGTTACCACGTGAACCAAGTAATGATTAAAAAGTAACTGGTTCCAAAGAAGCACTGGAGTATTATTAATCAAGGAAGTGGATTTATATCCAGACAAATAGCAGAAACTGGTTTATTTTATTTTATTTCATTGGTCATTTTACTGCCAAAGAAAAATCAAATGGGTACAGAATGCAAGTGGACAAGCCACCCACTGGAAACTGGTTTATCCTTCCCTACTTCACGAATTATCTTCATCTGTCAACATAGATCTAGGGTTTAACAATGAAGTCCGGGAAGTCTTATCCGTAGCTGATCTCGTTAGATTTGTTTTTATTGAGATCTCTCATGTTCTAGTTAGTCTTCATTTCCATTGTGGTTGTTCCAGACACAAACAATAGATTGAGGTTAATGTGCTTTGACTGAAACCAGTGACTGACCACCATAGTAATTACGGATATAAATTCTACTGTTTCAGTTTTATTCTCACCGATACCTATTGTTGTACAATTAAGAAGTGCTAAAGCATAGGTAACTTGAAGAATAGATAGAGAGAGAAGGATGTTTGTAGGATGCTAATGGTGTGACAATTGACAAAGGCTTCTGATATTTTCTTCTAATTCGACAGTCGACACCAGTTGTCTATTTCACCTTTGATGTGGAATACAGAAATTGAAATTAAGGGCTTCAACATGATATTAAGATTGGTAAAGATCTTGAGTTCTATGTCATGATGGACGTGGTTAGCCACAGATTCTTTTATCATAAGGGGATGGGGGAGAACGAAAAAGGGAATTTGTTGGGGAATAATGGAAAATCAAGGGGGCCTCAGCTTCCTTGTCGGCATAAAGAAGCATCTCTATGTTAAAATCTGTCCTGGACTACCACATATCCATGTTTCTCGGTCTTGATTTATCATTAGATGCCATATTTCAATGTTGATAAATAATAAGTTGTTCACTTGCATAGCTGCTGAGGAGATTCAAATTACATATCAGCCTAATAAAAGTATTCACAACTACAAGGAGACAAGCATACTGTCATTCTTTCAAAATAAACACGTGCCAAATTAATGTGTGGTCTAAAACACAAGCACATTTTAATCCATTGTTTTGAAATTATTTGGAGAAAGAAATTCGATTTAAAAAGGGATCAACAGTAAATTTAAAGCAGAATAGACACAGACTGCAGTAGGTTATAGGAGTATCAGACTTGAGTATGTTTGCTACCATTTTTGTTTAGGTGTTCTTATGAAACAGTTTCTATAGGAGTGAAAAATGAATGTTGAAAAAGCGGTTTTTGAAAATGTATACAGATAAAAAGTCGTTACTCACTAAATTTTGTAGAAACAGAACGATGTGCAAACAGTTTCAAAAACTCATGGCCAAATGAGCTCAAACTCATTGAGACCTAGTTTGGTATTGCCACTTTTCAGTCCATTTCTCTCCATTTTTTCTTTTTAATTTTGCAATAGGAAACTGAGATCCTGATAAGATATGAAAGCTTCAAAAGACTCCAAATTCATTTTTTAACCACACTTTATTGGATCCACCACTTTTCAACCACACATTTCCCAAACAAGCAGTGAATTAGCTTAGGTGGCATTATTCTGGTTGTGGTTGTTTGCTGGATAGCACATCTAACTCTGTCGGCTTCAGTATAGCGTCCTTGATGCTGCAAAGTATGCATAAGCTGTAGCATGTGGTACCAAAGGCATATGAAACATATCTATCATGTATTGCAGAATGCACTATTACTTTGTATCCAGAGTGATATCACAAGTTGCTCGAGAGGGGGAGCAATTAAAACACTGTCATTTATGTAGAGATTTCGGGCCCATGCATCAGTACCTTATTATGCATATTATGATGCTCAATTCTACATATTTTCAGTTTATTGACATCTTTTTTTGCTTCCGTTTGAGCCACTAGGGAGATGATGTCAGTAGTTCTACTTCGCCAATTAGTATGCAATCGCAATATTCTGGAGGACAAGACAGCGGAAGCGTTGACATGAAAATGGATAAGAGCAGCAGGTATTCAGGTTTCTCAGATGTGTTTCTGCTCTTACATCATTTTTCCCTCCTTCATTACGTTCTGTTTCTTTCCATAGATACGTTGTTTTACCTCAACTTATTTCCTTGCTGATGAATGTCTTATTTTTTTGAGTAAGCAACAGCCGAGGATTATGGAATATTTTAGCATTTCGCCTTGGCAAATCAGCTGACGCAGCTTCATCATCTGCGACAGAAAATGTATGATGTTCAATCAACTCTATTGCTATTTGTATATTTGTATATTTTTTTGTTGCCTCATGCAATGTTTCCTCATAGAAGGCCCAAGAAATATGATATTGATGTGGTAATTAGTTTTTGGATATTATATATGTTTGCTTTCATGTTGTGTGCCTGAACCTACCAGTTATGTTTTAATGGCACAGTTATTTGGCCTTCGGCTTCTTCATTGCAAAAGTGTCCATCTTCCTTGCCTTTCATTGAACTTTCTTCAAACTTCCGAAAGCTGCTGGAAGTTCAAACTGAGCGACATCACAATATTCTTCACGCTCAAAATTGACTTTGTATCCAGTCCAATCACTTATTGCCGTTGAAGACTAGGTCTAGCTTTTGATTTGCTTTGATACTATCTATTAATGTATCTCATTAGTCCCTTATTACGTTATTATTATTAATTGGCCTTACTGATGACATGAATTAATCACACGTCTGATTCTCTGACTTTCTGTCTAGGATGGCAGTACAATGGTCATACCAATTTCGAAATTTGGAAGTTATTGTCACATTATAAATGATCTGATTGTGCTAGAGATTGATATTCTGATGTCTTTCTGATTTACTGAATTTATTAGGGAAATTCATATTTTGTTATGTTGTCAAATATTTTCACTTTGAGTTATCAGTGGTTATATATATGTATATTCCTGTTTCCAATTTTCGGAGATAACTTTGCCGGATGGTGAATACAATGAACAGGGAAGCATGAGCAAGGAAACTGTTGACTCAGAGTGTAGTGAAATTCAACGTTTCGAACTGTTAAGGAGTGAGCTAATAGAACTGGAGAAACGAGTTCAAAAGAGCACTGATGAATATGAATCAGATGAGGTACATTTTGATTCAAGAATAACTAAGTTATAAACAAATTTAGGCCTCATTTCTCCTCTCTTTTCCGATGATGGGTGGCTTCTTTTTTTCTCAATGAGCAAGCATTCATCCATCTTGTTTTACTTTGCGTGATGAAGAGTCAGAATACGAGTGCAGGTTAAATAATGGTGAGGTTCATTTACAATAAATTAATCTAGATAGAAAACAATCTTTCTCCTGATAATAAATTTTAGAGAAAAAATCTGGAAGTGATCTATAGATGGTGAACTAGCAACATGCAAATTTACAACCATCTTCTGAATACAAGTTGGCTGTATAAAGAGCATGGTAAGGTTCAAGCTTTAGCACTATGGAGAATCGTGAATGGGAGTACATCTCACTTGGTACTTTTATCGCCGTTGACCCTTTGGTTGTAGCTTGTCCAAGTGAAAGTGGGCTCTTTCATAAATTTAGTAGTTGGAGATAATAAAAAGTTGAGGATTTCACATAATGTGTGGTTGAAAATGATTTTTGGATAGCTGGATTCTGAAAAAACTACACCAAACAGGTGCTTGGTTTTATATTCAACGTCCAACGAATCTTGCCTGTATATGTGTCGCAGGAAGTGATGTCAATATAGAAATAGAGTTGCTAAAAGAGAAGAAAACTTTTTGAAGAAATGAAAAAATTATGCATGACTATTCTTGGGGAAGCAGACCTTGACTAATGGAATGGCGGAACAATCAGTTAAATAGCCACCGCTGTTGATTCCTATGAATAATTTTCGATAAACTACATGTTATCTTTGCTAAATGGTTCTTTTAATGACTCACTAGTATATGGCCTCAACTTGGATTTTGTATATATCTTACTCAGGCTCACACAAAAGAACTCTTTATGATATGTTGAAGACGAAATAAACTTGTCCCCTCTCTTATAACCTTAATCCTTTAGGTGAAATTTTTTTGAAGTAATCATAAGATATAAAAGTTCTGGGTTGAAGCCTTGCAGCTGTACTTTATAGTCATTCTGTACCGCTCGGGCATTTGATAAAAATGGATCCGAGCATGTTGGAGAGTAATAATTAAGTGTCCGATCTCACACCATGTTTGACAAAATGTCTTCCAAAATGATTTTTTGTTACATTCATTTTCAATCATAGATTCTACAATAAAAAATAATTTTCATGTTTCTTCATACATCTTTTTAATAGTACATTCTCTCGCAAAATCACTTTTCTCCTTACAAAAAAGCTTTGTTCAAACCAACTGAAAGAATGAATGAGGAAAAGAATATTTCTTCTTATTCTGATGAATAATCTGTACAATATATAGGAGAAGGAAGAAATCAATCAATTCCTAAATATCAGAAAACATATATATTGCCGATCAATCTCAATGTAAATTTCTGCAGTCTATTGACATGTTCAGACGTAAAGCGATTGTCTCAGATTCTACTTTCTCCTTGATGAAATTCTGATCAATCTCAATGTATTTTTTGGTGTCATGTTGAGTTGAATTCTTTGCTATGCTCATGATAGATTGATTGTCACAATACATCTTCGTCAGTTTAGGAATACTTAGTTCTTGAAGAATCCTATGCAACCATATTGACATATTCCTTTGGAAATCTCGTACTGTGCAAGGATATGACAACTCTGGTATGCATATAAATAATAACCACAACAATATTATGCAACATCTACGTAACTTTAGGCTCACAAAATAAAGATCTTGAGTAATTCACTCCCACCAAAACCAACATGTAACTACACAATGGTGAACTTACAATATGGAGTCCCTTATTCCGAGAATCCTAGGGCATTTTTCGGTTCGATCATAACGTTTGCCTTTCAAGCTTGCAAGGTTAGTGGATTTGGTGAGACAATGTTGTGAGCTTTTTCCTGGTACGCATACACGTTTTGGTGTCAAACTTGACTTTTTAAGAGGTGGTTTTCTCTTTAACTGTTTGTGGCATCCTTTCCCGTGGTCGTTAAATTATTGTTATAATATTTCTCTTGAACATTTAAAGCCATTGATATTTTTGAAAAATGTGCATATATTTATTAATGAAATGTGCCCACATGGATTTTGAAGTTATCGAGCTCTGTTGCTTTTTGGTTGGTTGCAGTTGCAAGAAACCACTTTTATAAACTGGTAATTTAAAGAGGTTCTGTGGAGTCATAATATTCTGTCTATTCTTTGTTTCGTTCTACAACTGCGTGGCCTAAAAAAATTAATCTGAACACCATGTATTTGAAGTCCTGTCTTTGAGTTGTTTTCACTTCTGGAGTTGACAAGCATAACTGAGTTCATGACTTCGACTTCTTAGCATTCAAAATTTCTCTGTACTCAGTAAAGGTTTTAAGTACCTCTTTATTTGATGAAAGTGACCCATTGCATTTCATTTAGGAAGAAATGCAGATAAGAGATGATGCTTGGAGTTACAGTAGTGAAGCTAAAGGTGCCCAACTGGACCAGGTTCAGAAGAAAGAAAGTATTATTGGGAAATCATTGGATAAGCTGAAAAAAACAAGCACGGTATGTATGTTACACATCCACATTGGACGAATGGAATTTTTGCACATTGCTTGTGTCCCTTTTTCACTACGCCACCCCCCACCCAAACCCAAAAAAAAAAAAAAAAAAAACCACCACCATCCTCTCTTCCTAACTAAAAATTAACTTACATTTGCTCAATTAAAATCAATTTCAACCACTCATTCAGACGAATCAAAACTTGTACAATTTGTTGATCACATATTTTTTGTCCCTTGTTAGTACTCAAACTATAAAGTAATATTTTGGAAAAGCAAAGGTTTTCCGAACCACAAGCTTTGTATAGATGAGGTGTTAACTGCACGGCAACGCCAGTGTTCATCTCTCAATGTTGGATCATTCAGCCCCACGCTGAGATAATAGAATTATCTATGAATTGAAATATGCGATTCTTGTTCAAAATTAATTATATATTTGTTTATATTTCCTGGAATTTTATCATTTCAAGCAAATTGAACTGAAGTCTCACAAAATGTAGAAATGGAAAGACCATCCTTATTTGATTCTTTTTTGTATTTCACATAAGCATCTGCCAAGGAATCTATGTTAACATGCATGTCCATAGTCTAAATACATCCTTGCTTACTCATACAGGATGTATAGCAGTTAACATAAATGTATTTGCTGCTAGCTCTAAATGTTAGTATGCTTTGATGTAGTGAGTTCACATTTCATCCAAGATTGCGATTGATCCTGAAGATAGTTTTCTCCCTTACTAAGATAGTTATCACACTATTTTTCTATATTGCACGGTCTCAGTGTGAATTTTCAATTTTGATGTTCATGTGCAGGATGTTCTGCAAGGCACTCAGCTTCTAGCCATTGATGTTGGCGCTGCTATTGTACTTCTCAGGAGGGTTCTAATAGGTGATGAATTAACAGAGAAAGAAAAGCAAGCTCTCCAGAGAACTTTGATGGACTTGGCTTCAGTGGTTCCAATTGGCTTTCTCATGCTCCTTCCGGTAAGCTGTTACATCCTTATCCTGAATTGAATTTTTTATTTTTTTTTGTCTCCCCTCTCTCCCCCCACCCCCGGAACTCACTGTGCTGGAAGGCCATGGTCTGATATTTGCTCCGTTATGTACATTCTTCAGGTTACTGCAGTAGGTCATGCTGCCATGTTGGCTGCAATTCAACGATATGTACCATCACTGGTATGTACAAATTGATCCCTCTATACAATTGTTTAATTTCCTGCATGAGAGCCAAACCTGGGACCATATTTGATTTATCATCATGCAGATACCATCCACTTACGGACCTGAAAGGTTAGATCTTTTAAGGCAGCTTGAGAAAGTAAAGGAAATGGAGGATGAGGTTAATCTGGAAGAAAGTCCCGAGGAATAACCCACATTTTTGTGTCAGCTACATTCAGAACCCAATTTCACATTGTGGGTTATACAAGTTCCTTCCAGGTAGTACACGCTGCAGTGCCTGGTTTACAGTCTTTTATAAACTCAGTTAATTGTATACCGTTGCAATTTCCATTTATTTGACTACCTTAGAAATGAACATGTAGTTAAATCATTTTCTGGAACAGGTAAAGGCATCCATGACTTGATCAGCTTGGTTTACTTGTTCTTTAGTCACACTATGTATTTGAAACATTTGTGTTATTATATTTGTACATATAATATCAGTATATACGTTTCATGTAATGATCCAAAAGACTTGGTGGTTGTGGTTGTGTTGGTGTTTCATAGATAGGGTAAGGAAAAGAATTTTAATTCTGTAATTCTTCCCAATACTTTTTTCACCAGGAAAATTGATTAGAAAAGAGTTAATTGCACTCCGAATCGGTATACGCTTAGGGTGTGTTTGATTCACATTTGTTTTCCCGGAAAAATCCGTTTTCCAGCTTTTTTTTCCTTTCTTGGTTGTTTGATTGCCATTTCTTTTGTCGGAAAACGTTTTTCAGATTTTTCTCGAAATCCGCACTTTTCCTTGTTTTGGAGGAAAACGTTTTCCTTGGGGGGAGGTGGTTTTTGTTTCCCGGGAAAAGTTTGATATTTTTCTTTTTTTTTAATGGACAATTTATTTTAACCATAAAGATAAGGAAAATGATCAAATTTCATTAAAAAAACTCAAAAATAAGGAAAATAACATTATTTTCCAACTTTCAAATTAACTAAATCAAACACTTACAACTATTATTTCCCTGAAAAACTTTTTCCCGTAATTCATTTGCTCCGAAAACATTTTCCTTCTAACCATTTTCTGGCTTTGCAATTCAGCACTCCAATTTCTCAATAGGAGTTATTTGGTGGACCACTGGGTTATACGATTAGAGCCCTAATACCCTGTTTGCATATTGATTATAATCCGTTTTTTCTTATACTTTTTAAAGTTCAAATTTGGTCAAATAAATTACATTCACATATCTCGTATGGTCTACTTGTACTATTAAATAAATTTATACCATCCAACTCCATTCATTATTTGTCTTCCTATTAATAAAAGTACATAAAAATTTGTATGCAAATACCTTGTAAATCTCTTTCATTTTTCAATTTGACATTTATTTTTCATTTTGGAAAATGAGATCCTCAAAGAAGTGGTTTGGTTTTAAACTTGAACTTTGAGCGTGTTGAAAGTTTAAGCTTGGTTTGGTTCATCAAAATTGAAAGTGAAATTCAAATTTTCTGGTGCAATTATTTTTAAACTAGAAATTTCAAACTTGTTTAATGTCATGGAAGATGAAATCCTCAAAAGGGGTAGTTTGGTTTTTGTCTTCTTAACTCACATGAAATTCAATTTTTTTTTCCAATTTTTACAATCACATAGGGAAAACTTGATAACTAAAAAACGGTTAGAAATAATTACACAATAATCAATTTTTATTGCGTGATATAAAAAAAAATAAAAAAGAAGTATGTAGTTACACCGATATCAATTATTTGAAGTAGTTGGACAAAATTGGCCTAAAAATTCATTAAATTAAAAAAAAAAAAGAAAATAGATTAAATTAGCCCTCACCCAATTCTTTGCTGGAGCAATACCAATGTTGATGGATACTTTAGGGAACGAAGTGAGGAACGCGGCAGAAGATGTTGGAGAAACCGTGGCACTAGACACAGGTGCAATCATCAGAGCATATCTGACTCCAATTCTGGCGATGGACCTTCCAAACACAAGAAATGCAAGCTGGAAGATGCGGAAGGGGAGAAGAGCGAAAGCGGAGTTTGGTGACTGAAACATTGCGAGAAGATGGTGATCGGAATTGGGATGGAGTGTTCGGCGGAGTGCCCCCTGGAGAAGATGAAGTGTTGCTGAAGGAGATGAACGATTTTGTTGGAGAAAGTGACCGAAGAATATACTTGTTTGATACGTTATCTTAGATCCTATATTTTAGATTATATAATTTATTTTTGGTATAATAGACCACTCAATGTAAAAATAGTGGAATTCTTATAATTCAAATTAACAGTTGATTTAATGGTAATTAATATATTTAAATTTGATAATTAAGTAAATCACTCGAAAGGTTAAGTCACTTTTGACATTTGGCAAAATCAAAATTTTTTTTTTGACATTTCGACAAGATCAGTTTTTAAATTATTCATTATTCATTATATATTAATAATATACTTTCCCATGGGGATACGGGAAGCATTAAAGTGGATCAAAGAGCTGAATTTACATGACATAATTGTGGAGATGGATGCTCAATTGGTTCACACCGGCTAACTTCATTCCCGAGTCGACTTCTCTCATTTTGGACTGATTATTGACGATTGTCATCAACTTTGTAATGAGATAGATAATGTCTCGTTATCTTGTGTCCTTAAGTCTGGGAATCAAGCTTCCTATCCCCTCAAGGGGGCAGCTAATTCTATGTCAAGCTTGCGTGAATGGGTTGGAATACACCCACACTTGATTCATGATGTACTCATCCTTGATGATTGCAATGAATAAATTTATTTCTTTCAAAAATAGTACTTTCCTTGTGTAAGCATGAGAATTGCTACCCATAACATTAATCTGATAAGAATTTATAAATTATTTTATGTTATATATATATTAGTAAATAAAAATCTAACCACTCTCTACGTTACACTAGTATTCGTACTCATGCAATGCACAGAAAAAATATATAAATAGAATAGATAACACAAAAGAAATATATCACAATAAAAATTAAAATTTAATTGTTTATTTTCTATTAGAACTAAAATTGACAAAGTAACTACTAAACCATAAATAACAACAAAGGTAACATAAATTTGAATTTTATTATTATTATTATTATTATTATTATTATTATTATTATAAGATGGTGCTTTGAAATTGAGTTTGTTTGTACTACAAATAATGATTTTTAACCCACTATGACTGCGATTTGCGACCGTCAATAATGCAAACCAGGATTGAACATCAATTTTGTCAAATAGAGGTCAACATTCAAAATGGATTGGTTGTGGTTCTTGTTAATGGTCACTGGATATGATACGTTGAAAGGGTCATTGTCTTCTTTACGATTTTCTTCTTTACAATTTAAATAGTAATCTTGGACCGATAGGGTTAAAATCACCATTGGAACAAAACTTGAATTTAGAACATTATTCTTTCTCCAAAAACTCTAGTCTTCCTTCTGTTGCATTCAGTGAGATCGTGTACTATTTAACACTGAACCACAATAAGCATCGGTGAAGATATTTATTGATAAGCTTATTATTTGGTTTAATCAAATAATAAAAAAAATAAATAAATTACGGTCAAGATTGACCGCAAGTTAAAATGACATAGTACATAAACCATCTTTTTTTTTTTGTTGAATAAAATTTCAAATTTCAGTGTTAAAATTCTATTCATATCTTCATGTGATCTATTTAATTATATTGTTACCATAAAACATATTCTAAACAATCTTATTTTAAATTCTCATAAAACATAGGTCATAAAATTAAATAAGAATCAGTTTTTTTTTCTTTTTAATTTTATATATAAACAATTTTGATAATTTTAGTTATAGTTACAATTACTTATACCAATAATAACATATTAATAAAACAGTATTAGTATTATCTTTTTTGTACAACCATTAGTTTAGGATCAAACTATTCACACCCCATCAGTTGCCAGAGATGCTCCAAAACCATCGAGCGTTCCACAACTACGGAACGCTCGAGCCATTTTGGTGGCCCGTTTGATTCCCGTTTTAAAATCCGGGATCAGATCTGGAATCAACAATGACGGGGAGTTCTGGGAATTTCGAATTTTTAAGAACAAGTGGACGGTATGTCGCCGGTCAAAGTTTTGACAATGATTTCAGATCTGGTCCCGGATTTCAAAACGAGAATCAAACGGGCCACCAAAATGGCCCGAGCTACGGAACGCTCGATAGTTTTGGAGCATCTCTGGTTCAGTTGCTAAGCATACCCCTAAAATACCCGCTTTTCTCAAAAGGAAAAAAAATATTCGTCATCTTCTCCGATTTCCGGCTACCACCATCAACCAACTCCGATAACCATTTCTTCCACCAATGCCAGAGATCTAATTATTCTTCTTTCTCTTTTCTTTTCTTCTTCTTCTTCTTCATTTTTTTTTTATTTTTTTTATTTTTATGGTGGAGAACCAGATGAATTTTTGGTTCTCTGTGTGGAGAACCAGTTCTCGTTCTCCTAATGGGAGAACCAAGAGAGGCGGGGGGAGGAGGGTGCAGGTTTGTTTTTATTATTTTTTTATTTTTTAAAATTAATGAAAATGAGGTTATTTTTGGAAAATGAGGTTTTTTTTTGGGGGTGCTTAGAAATGTGTGGGGTGTGAATAGTCCCACCCATTAATTTAATGGCAAATAGGCATCTATAGAAATTAATTAGGATTCCTTAATATATGTGAGATTCAAAATGAGCATATTTTTGCATGCTATATGTAGTAATATTCTTTTATTCAAAATATTTTTTATGGATAATATGAAAACCCGTCAGTTCCATATTAGATAATGTTATGTTTGTTGGAATGTATTCGGATTGAAAAGGAAAAAAGAAGAAAATGATTCATCTCAAGGTTGGTGGGATGATCCACCAATCTAATGGTGGGAGATATGAAATATTAGCATCTTTGAATTGTTAGAAGCCATTTATACATGTGCCATGTACGTCTTAGCTAATATTTTATTCTTCAGTGTTAATAGTTTTAAAATTTTGTTACTCGATGCAAAGTAAATGTTTAGTAAAATATATATATTTTTTAATTTGTTGGGCTGCAAATAAAAATATGAAAGATTAAATATAATTATTCATTGAAAAGATTAAATATAATTATTCATTGAAAAAATTAAATATACCACAATGGAGGTGAACAATTACTACCATATTCTCCTGCATATTCTAATTGAATGGCTCCGTCTTTCATGTTATAGACACCTGTGTCACGGCCACCAGCATTCCCATGATCATCAGTGAAGTATATGCAATTTGCTTTGATACAACATGACGATGCCATTGAAATAGATACATTACTACCTAAGAACAGTGCTCGATCTCGTAAAGTAGTTACTTTTGTCAATTTGTACTTGCCCTTCTTACGGGACTCATCTAGCCTAAAAGCAGAAAAACCAATTGTGTAGAGTCCAACCTCATCATTCTTGTAATCAAAATTTTCCATTTCAAGACGACACACTAGCAAAAGATCTCCAGATGACTCAACCAAATAATTTCGAATTGTACGCGTGTATCCAAACAGCGGCCAAGTACTGGCTATTACTGTTGCTTCTGGGTGGTTGTTGCCTTCAATATCGCAGACAACTATACTGCCCACACTATCAACGGCATAAAATTTTCCTTTATGGTAGACAACATCAATGTAAAAGTAGCATGGTACTTTAATATTGGTCCAAACAGTATCTCCTAGTTTTGCAAAGGCTAGTGTAAGAAGTTCTCCGCAACTAGCAACTACGATACACTCATCATTTAAAATGTTCCCCTTTAAAGGAGTTGCAGACATGGCTATCTTATAAAAAGAGAGTTGGGGTGTGAGTTTCTCATGGCTTGGCAAGGTCCACAATGGAGGCAGGCAAATTTGTTGTTTAGAAAATGGGTGCAATAAATTGATTTGTAAATTACTAGTACAAGCACACAACCATCCATAATGTGCTCCAACGCACCGGCTGCCACTAACTTCTGGCAACTCAACTCGGACCGTTTTCGAGGCTAATAAGCTCGTAAAGCCTCTAAGGGGGACATCTTCAATTTCAGCATGCATGAGCTGAGGATATCGAAGAGGCAGTGAAGCTTTCTTCTTCAATATTGAAGTTACATACTGGCATCTTTTACATACAGTACTAAAAGAGACAAAGTCCTCCATAACATTTAGACATTGTGCTATAACAACCAGAATGTCCAATGGAAGATCGGTCCAAACAGCCATGTAAGTGACTAACTGCAGCCTACAAATTCAACCAGAAAAAAGGATGAAATAAGTAAAACATCCCATAACCCACAGCGGGAAATATTACTTCGAAAATCAAATCGCTTCAAGAAACGGCAAATCTGGAAAATAAATAAATAAACAAATTGTCAAAATAAATCTGAATCTACATACGTATAAAGTTTCGCGATGAAGGAAAAAGTAGAGTAGAAAAATCACTGAACTCTGGTATATCCCCCTCCCAAGTCTAGAGTAGATTGTTCCCAATTTTTTGCCGTGTTTAAAGAAGGGCCGTGTGCCTGTGTTACCACTACGTCATCTCGTCTCACTATATATACGAGTTAGGGTTTCACTGTTTATTTTTTAGTCGCCCACTAAAACGTGCTACCCGGCCCAGTTGCATAACGCGCGACCCGGACAGACCGGTTTCCTCTCTCTCCCTTTTCCGTTCTTTGGTCCTCATTTACAATTTTCAGAAGGGTTGGATTACACGAGGGTGTTAACGGATAAATTTTAATGTATTTTTATATGTAAAAAAAGAAAGAATGAGTGGAGTTGAATGGTGAAAATTTAATGAGTGAAGAGATATATATATGTGATTTGTTTGATCAAATTTGAAATTTGAAAAGAATGCATTAAAATTCATACGCTAATAGGGTCATATCTCATTCATTATTAAATACACTCTAAAAAAATCCACTTTTTCAAAATATCCTCCCAATTTTCAAAAGAAAAAAAACGAAGAAGAAACCGGTGCCAAAATTGTTGCAAATTCCAATAATAAATGCTATCCAAGATGGTAGCAAAAGAAGCTGTCACAATTGCCGTAGGAAATTACAAGCGATTGAGGGGGGAAACCCCCTTTTTTAAATGATAGCAAAAGCTCTTTGATTTTTCTTTTCTTTTCTTTTTATCATTTTGCTCGCCCAACCATGGTTAAATAACTTTGATGCTTTTCGATCGACAGTTTCAAACTTGTTCGGTCATATCCAATCAAATAAAATGATTTTTTTCAAAAGTAATTTGATTGGGAAGACGGTTATGATTATGGGTTTGACTAAATACACCCCCTTAACCTACTTTTCACACCTCCCAAACCGTCATTTCCCAAAATATCCCCTTAAAAAAATTGGAAAGAAAGAAGGAAAACAGATGGCTACCATAGCTATTCTTCTCTTTACACTCCCCTTCCACTCTTCTTCTTCCCTCTCTTTCTTCCTCCCGTTCCAAAATATGGCAATTGAAGCTTCTGCCATTGATGGCAGTCAAGGAAATTTACAAACCTTTAAAAAAAAACTTTGGCTGCCATTGATGGCAGCCGATGGCAACCAAAGTTGCCGAATACATACAAGAAAAAAATAATATATAAGTTTGACCCCAATTTTGACCCACAAGGGGTCGAAACACCCTCTTTTCTTTTCTTTTTTTTTTTTTCCCTTTTCTTTCTCGGCTGTCATTACTAGCAACCAAAACTTCTTCGTTCTTGTTCTCTTTCTTATTTTTAATTTTTTTATTATTATTTTTTATTTTATCAAGCGAGTTTTTCTCCGATACGGTACGGACACGAAAAAGGAAGCGTGTTCGTCCGTTTGTCAGTCTTTCCGTCTTCAACCAGGACTTCTCCTCCATCTTCATCACTTTATCTTCTCCATTCTCCTTTTCTTCCCCCTCCTTCTCTTTCTCCTTCCTTCTTTTCCTCCTCCTCCTCCACCGCCGCCCCACCACCACTGGATCGAGAAAAGGTGTCGCTGTCAGTCTTTCCGTCTCCATCATGGCCACTCCCTTGTTTCTTCCTCGCTCTCTGATTCTCTTCTCCCCCTTCACCTTCGTCCCCCTCCTCTCTCCTCCTCCTCCTCCACACCACGGCCTCCGGCTTCGCTCGTTCCCACCGTCCAACGGTATACAAGTTTTATATTTTTTGTGACCTGTTTGTGGGGTGTGAGGAGGAAAGAGAGAGGGGAAAAAGAAAAAGGAAGAAGGAAGAAGGGGGTAAATGAGTAATTATCGAAGTTTTTTTTAACGAAAGGGTGTAATCCTTGTTCTCTTTTCTGCTCGAGTAGTCTACTCAGCCTCCCTACCCGCTACCCCGACTCTCTCCCGCACACGGACATGCACCCACCAGTGGAGCAGGAGAATGGGTCGGGTCCGCACAAAGACGGTGAAGAAGTCCTCTCGTCAGGTCATCGAACGTACTCAAAGATGACACTCGATTTCCACACCAACAAAAAAGTTCTGGGCCATAATCCCCTCGAGGCGCCTCTGTAACAAGATCGCCGGTTTCTCAACCCATCTGATGAAGCGGACCAGAAAGGACCAGTTCGTGGTATCTCGTTGAAGCTCCAGGAGGAGGAGCGCGAGCCGCATGGACTTCATCCCCGACGAATTCACCATTACAACAGATCGCATTGAGGTCGATCAGGAGACTGTTGATTTGTTGGAGGCACTTGGAATGAAGGATCTTCCTGGTGTTGTTCCCAGGGAGGATCAGGCCCCGATTAATGTGGCTCTGGCCATGACGTATGGCCGCGGCGCTGGTAGGCGGTACTGAAGTATACAGATGAACGAAACGGTTTGACTTTCAGTTTTTTTGGTTTAATTTGAGCTGCTGGATGTTAGTTTTGTTGATCATGGGTTAAATTTAGCTTTCATTGAACTGCTTTATTGTGTTTCGGTACTTTCGGATTATGCATTTTTGGAAGAATCTGAGCTACTGCTAGGGCTTGTTCTATTATTCACATTAAATATGGAGTTAACAATTTCTTTATATTTTTTGATGTCCCTTCTTTGATTTTCAACAAGAAGCAAATTTACCTTTATCAAGTTTAATGTGTATTGTCATCTTCTTTCAACTTTCATCATCATTCAATTATGTTTTACATTCTGCTTCTCTCACTCGGACAAGTAGCTAGATAAATCATAAAAACGAAATCGACTTTGCAAAAAACCGGCAGACTTGAGAAAGTTGTATTTTTACAATTCATTTAGTTATTTGTTTTTTGTGTATGTATTAGCTACATTTGAAAGTAAAGTGAGAAAATAGTCAGGGCTGAAATTAATTTGCTTCAAATTTCTGGGAGTGTTTGTTAGATTAGTCACTTGTTGATGGGTTTGAAGTGATTACAGTTAAATATTTCAATCATTAGTACAAATCTTGTTTTCACCGTCTGCCACGGTTCTTCTATGTATTTACACTGTCTAGCTACCTGGCCAGAATTATACAGTGCCTACTATTTTTGAATTCTTTAGCGTAGTCTTGTGCAATCAATTACCTTAAGCTTTGAATGAGCACCATATTTGGATAATTCTAGCACCTTTAGGCTGTTTATTCTTGGATGGATGGATGTCATAGTTAATCCTAGAAAATCTCCTTGGCAATGAGAATAATGCGTTGCGCAACTTCTTATTTTTTAAAGTTGATTGTCGATGAAATTGAAATATTTATTAAAGCCTTGTCTTTCCTCTATGTTAAGTCCTCTATGTTAAGTTTTAAAGAAGGTCAATACAAGAAGGTCAATACCAATCAAGTGTAAGTGAAAAGGAATTCATGTGGAGGACAACGATTGTATTCGTGGTGTTATGGGCTGCAGAATTGAATTATTTTGCAACTTTGCCTTTTTATATTTATTGTAGTTTTTACTCTTGTAGCAAATAGTTGTGATTGCTTTATGAGACTAATGCAAAAGTCCAAAAAAAAGAAAAAAAAAATTATAGTACAGCAGTACTGTCACAATAGAGGATTTGTTTTAGAATCCAAGCTTAAAATCATTTGAATACTCGAAAACTCTACCATTATCTACATGAATATCAGATACAGAAATATTTACAAGCTGCTGAGGTTGGCACAGAATTGGTTGGTCAAAGATAAATTCTGATTAACAATAAATTAAACTAGGATACCTTTGCCTTTTATGGGCTTATTTAGGACGTCAAAGTGATTTTTAGCACCTGTTAGGCTACCTATTCCTGGATGGATATCAGAGATAATCCAAGAAGATCTCCCTGCCGATGGGCGATTGTTGCCTTTTTAGATTGATTGTTCTGGGAATTGAAATTTTTAGTAAGAACCTGTTTCCTCTATATAAAGTTCAAAAGAAAGTCAACACCAGTTAAGCGTAAGGGGAAAAGGAAAATTCATCTGGAGGACGATGCTTGTGGTCCAGGCGGGGTTATGGGCTGTAGAATTGAACTATTGCGCAACTCTCAGGGGTCTCTTCTTACTTTTTATTCTTGCAGCAAAATAGTTGTGATGATCGCTTTATGAGACTAAGCAAAAGGTCAAAAAGATTTCATGGTACTGCAGTTCTGTTCCCAAATGCTGTCGCAGTCAAGGATTTAGTACTAACAATTACATTTCAATATTTCATGTTTTCATTATCAAATTGCTTAAATTACAAAGTAGACAAATTGTAAAATGTATGCTCTCACGTTTTTTTTTGTTTTTTTTTTTATTTTTTTCTCCTTGTGGACTACTCGTCCACTCTATTGATGATGTAATTTTTTATGATGTTATTATTAAAAAAAAGCTTTGTTTCCTATCAAAAATTGCCTCTCCTTTGCCATGAGAAGTGTAAGCATTGGCTATTAAGCTTCTGTGTTTCTTCTTGTTACTTCTTGGTTATTCTTTGGCGTTTCTTTGGAAAAGAGTTTTGAAAAACGTGATTTTTTCAATAAATTTTAACGAATCCGAGAAAAGCGTCCTTAACTCATTTTCAACCACACTTTCTCTAGAAGAAAAAAGCCCATTTTTATTTTTTCGCATTAGACGGTAGTCGTGGTTAGAGGTCCTTATATTTTAACTTTTTGATGATACGACGACAGGTCTATGAATTATTAGAAGATGATAAAAAAGCTCCGTGGAGAAGCCAGGTATTTATGTTGTACATGGAAGAAAATGGAGTAAGCTTACCATGTATATTTTTTGGATTTTGCTTATCATGTATATCTTTAGCAATCAGCTCTGAGAACTGAGTTATCAAATTATGTCTTATGTTTGAAAGGACATTCTGAAAGCCATCAAATTAAATATGGAAAATGAAGGCAACCTTATTAATGGGAAGCACGCCTTTCAAATGGTATCTCCATTGGATCCTGTCTTTCTTAGTAATTTGCAACTTCGACTTGAAGGTGAACAAGTGTTGATCTTGCAATTTTAGTATGCTCAACTTAGTTTAAGAGGACGGGTAAACCTGACTATGAGGAATTTTTTTTTTTAAGTACCTTTTTCTCACAAAGAATATAGCAGTTGTGACCTTCTATTTCAAAATCAACCTTTTTTTTACCATTAAATGGATATTTTTATTTTACAGCTATTAAACTGGATTTTCTTTTTGCAGTCATACTGTACATTTTTACTTTTAAAGTTCTGTGTTTCATTTATGTAAAAAATTATTCGTTAATAGCATTAAATCATCTTTTTTTCCTTATGATTTTGCAGGTTTGTGTGAAAAACGTCTAGGAGAAAGATGCTGTATAAATGTTAGTATAAGCTATACCCCGTTTCAATAGGGGATTGTGACATTTTTGGCCTTTTTGTTGCAAAATTTTCTCTTTCATTCTTTTCTTCATTCATCGGTAAATTTTTTCCTTTTCCTTTTGCTGCTGTTTCCTCGCTGACAGTAACGTTTCCACTAGTTTATTGTGTCTTTAAAGCCAAGTGACCAAAGAGCATGCACCATATAGGCATATATTGAAGAAGAGGATGAGCACATAGATTTTATGAGCGAATGCCACAGAGGGCCTGGAATCGCATTGGAACATTACTGCCTTCTGCTGCATCTAAAGACGTTATTGTTGGTGGGAACTATCTCTCTTAATTTTATAAATCAATGTAAATGCTAAAAGTTACAGGCACATCTCTCTGCACTTTCAGGCAATTCTTAAGGCTTTGCAGGATTTCACCATCAACTTGCGTCACTAATTTTGAGAAATGGATTTTAAGCTTAATTAGTAGCTTAGGTTATTTAGATCCTTGGGCTAAAAACGTTTTAAGTTACTGAGTTGAGGGATCTTTTGGATTATAATACTTTTGGATTATATTATTAATGTAACAGGTGAGCACTTTTAGGGTTCCACTTCACAGACCTAGAATTCTTGGACTCATGCATCAGCTAAGCCCATCAAAGAAGTCTCAGAACCACAAATCAAGGAGACGTTATGCAGAGGAAAATCGATCAAATTCCAACCTAATCAGGAACAAACGAGCAACCTCAAATCAGCGGCCGCCACGCCATCAGAAAAGCTCGCCGTCAACTATCAATCTCGCCGGAGCTGCCAATTTTCTGAAATCCTAAAGAATCTTTGATAATTGATTTAAATAATCCCAAAAACAATGGGGACTAACTCTGCAAATCTCAAAAAAGTCTCAAAAGAATCTGAATTTCAGCCCTTTTTCTTTGTTCCTTCACCTCAAACCCGACAGCAGCTTCAGAGAAACCAAGCT
Source organism: Jasminum sambac (assembly GCA_018223645.1). NCBI lineage: Eukaryota > Viridiplantae > Streptophyta > Magnoliopsida > Lamiales > Oleaceae > Jasminum > Jasminum sambac. The sequence continues at coordinate 36,698,362 of CP073646.1, forward strand.
ACAACTGCGCCGGTGGTTGGAAAGCTTGGCCGGAGGTCGCCCAACCTGAAAAAGGACCTGGGCTGTTGAAATTTAGAAGATCCTCACAGAATAGGTCGCGAGAACTTGACACCACGACGTCGCAGGAGGAATATGATGGTCGGTGAGCCTTCGCCAGAGCCAGTCGAGGTCCCGGTGACTCGCCAGCGAGTGGGTTGACTCCGATTGACGAAAGAAGGGGCAGATTCTTTTATTAGGGTTTCTGAATTTGGGAATTTTCAAATTTAGGGTTTTCAATTTGGAATTCTATTTTTCAGATCCAATCTTGAAACCCTAATTATGGGTAGAGGGTAATTGCATAGAAAAATTTAGAGACGGGGCCGGACGCCGGAGAACCAGGATCTAAAAGCCTTATGCTCTGATACCAAGTTGAAATATAATGCGGAAGCGAAATTGATAATATATTGGTATATTGAATGAGGTTACAATCAACTCCTTAAATAGGAGGAGACATCTAATTTAAACAAGGAAATAAGATAAACTATAATATGTAAAAGATAACAATAAAAGATATCATCCTAAACTAATTAGAATTTTATTTTATTAAACTACTTTCCAACACTTGGATCGGTTTCCTGGGATCCTCTATCAAGGTTTTTTTAATCAACAAATGTACTTTTATGCATGAAATTATAGCCATGCTAAGCTTATAGATTGTCATTACCAATATTCACATCAAATCTACTCGTATATACAAGATCAAACATAACGTGCAACGCACGTGAGCCGCCCTAGTAACATGAATGTATCGATCACTTGTTTATTTCTTTGCTGGGATATTGTGAAGATTTAATGACAACTTCTAAGAAGTTTATAAATGAAGCTGGACATCCAAGCTTGAGGGAGCAGGCACGGTGGGCTCTACTATGATCTGGATGCTGTCTAATTGATGGTATGGTTGCATATATGCTTTAAAGAGTGAAAGAGGCAATGTTTTGTGTGGAAATGATGCAAGGATATGCTATTACTGTCTGTAGTTAATGTTTGATGTGCAGATATTAGTAATATAAGGGCATTCTCTTTCTTTGTTTTGATCAGTTTTACATTTTCGATTTTGGCAGCAGCGTTAGATTCATTGTTTTCGAAAATGCGTTTTCGAAATCGTTTTTAAGATTTGTATAGAAAACACGAAAACGTCTTTTTAACGTTTTCGTCGTTTTCTGTGTTAAATGTTGAAAACAACGAAAACGCGTTTTCGGATTTTAAACTTTACATTTATTACATTTGAGTCCCAAATTTTCATTTTTTGTACATTTTAGTCCAACCACCACCGAACACCACCGCCGACCACCGGAAAAAAGTCCAACCACCAGATCTGGTGGTTTGACCACCAGATCGGGTGGTTCTCCACCTGAGAACCACCGTCGTGGTGGTTCTCAGGTGGAGAACCACCATCCGATGGTGGTTCTCCACCATCGAAGGTGGAGAACCACCTGTCGGAGGTGGTTCTCCACCTTGGAGAACCACCGGCGAGGGTGGTTCTCCACCTGCGAGGTGGAGAACCACCTTCGTCGGTGGTTCTCCACCTTCCCGGTGGTGGGGGGGTGGGGTTGGGGGTGGGGTTAGGGGTGGGGGTGGGGTAAGTGAAGATGAGGGCCTATTTGAAATTTTTGAAAAGTTTGAGGACCTCTTTGTAACTTTTATTATACGAAATTGTATTTTTGTAAAAGTATAAACCAAACACATTTTCTATTTTTCCTTCCCAAAAATAATTTTTCAAAACAACAAACCAAACGCATTTTCAATTTTCTCAAAACAAAAATTGAAAACAGAAAACACCAAAACATTTTCGAAAATGAAAACAGAAAATACAAAACAAACAGAACGGCCCCTAACATGCTTGTGCTTGTTTTGCGTCCACATAAGTACCATGTATATAACATGAGTGTGAGTTTTGATGTTCATGTGCAGGATGTTCTGCAAGGTGCTCGGCTTCTGGCCATTGATTTCGGCACTGCTATTGGACTGCTCAGGAGGGCTCTAATAGGGGATGAATTAACAGAAAGAAAAGCAAGCTTTCCGAAGAACTTTGACCGACTTGGCTTCAGTAGTTGCAGTTGGCTTTCTCATGCTCCTTCCGGTAAGCTCTTACATTCTTATCCTGACTCGTATTGAATTGTATTTGTATTTGTATTGGTGATGCAGCTTGCTTTTAAGAAAGATTCGCGTTGAATTTTGACTCAATTTTATGCGCGTGATATTAATTACCATGAATCACAGGGTGGACATTTCTTATGGAAATAAGTTATTGATATCAAAATCAGTCCTCTGGCGTCTTCTTCCACCACCGACTTATGTGCTCAACGTATTTCAAGCGTTTTTCATCCCCTTTCTCTGAATGGTGTTGTGCTAATTGACTTCTTTGCTATGCATTTATTGAATTGACATCACAGGAATTCACGATGACAATACATCAAAAAGATAATATTGATAACCATATGGCCAAATATAATGTCCTGTTGTTTCCTGCTATGTCAGAGTCACATTGTTAGTTGATTAACCACAGGACCGACCTCATCTTTGTCTGGTACAGTATGCTAGTCCTTACGCGAATAAGTTGGTACCAGTCATTATTGAATTTCACGTTTGATTCGTCTGGAAAATGAAATCCTCAAAGGGGTGGTTTGGTTTTAAACTTGCTAAGCTTGTTTTAGTTCTCAGCTTGGTTTGGTTCATCAAAGTTGACAGTGAAATTCAAATCGTCTCTTAGCATATGACCTCATCATTTTTGACTTGTGCGTTATAATTTTGCCTCTTTATTGTTATAATCAGACATCCTCTGCCTGCCTTTTAAGGAAGTGCTTTTTGATGTGCATGTTACTTACCTTCATTTTTTCCAGCTATGTCAGAGTCACATTGTGAGTTGATTAACCACAGGACCGACCTCATCTTTGTCTGGTACAATATGCTAGTCCTTACGTGAATAAGCCGGTACCAGTCATTATTGAATTTCACATTTGATTCGTCTGGAAAATGAAATCATCAAAGGGGTGGTTTGGTTTTAAACTTGTTAACCTTGGTTTGGTTCATCAAAGTTGACAGCGAAATTCAAATTGTCTCTTTACATATGACCTCATCCTTTTTGACTTCTGTGTTGCAATTTTGCCTTTTTATTGTTATAATCAGACATCCTCTGCCTTCCTTATAAGGAAGTGCTCTTTGATGTGCATGTTACTTACCTTCATTGTTTCCATTTGTAAGAGATCTTCTTCACCAGTGTCTGCACAAATGAGGAGTTTTTTGATTTGAAATGTTTCACCACTTTTGACTCTAGCTGGTCTATATAACAAGACCAAACCCCAAGTCCTGTATTCTACCCTCTCACGCCCTCTCTGCACTTCTGTAAAAACTCTCTCAACTCTTGACATGGCACAACCAGTGGTTGCATGGAAGAGGCTAATCCTCTTTAAGCGCGTGACGGGAAAAGAGCTTGGAGACATCCAGATACGTGCTGGCCTTTCCTACCAGGAGTTCGAAGCGGCGGCTTTCGCCATGGCCGGGAGAACTCCAGAGCAGGTGATCACATTTGAAGTTGTTAAGATGCCTGGGGCACGGGTTGCAGGTCTAGAGAGGGCTCCAATTGATGATCAAACTGACTTTGGAGCCCTCTGCCATCAAGAAGCTTGTGTCATCCACGCAACAATACAAAACCCAGATCCTGCTTCATCTACTGACAATGACGGGTTTGAAGTACCCCCCAATTCTATTTCCAGTTCAGACGAGTTTGCAGCAGCCCCCAATTCTGGTTCCAGTTCAGACGAGTTTGAAGCACCCCCCAATTCTGGTTCCATTTCAAAGGATTAAAGAAATGCAAGATGCAAAAGAAATTATAGTCTGATGTCAAGAAATTATAGTGTTATTGTTATAGTATCAAGTAGTTACGGTGTATGGTGTTATGGTGTCAAGAAATTCTGGTGTTATATGGTGTTAGTGTCAAGAAATTCTAGTGTTATGGTGTCATGGCGTCAAGAAATTATCAGTTTGTCCCTTGTATGCCAACTAATATCCTATTTTCATTGTGTGCTACCTATTGGTTAAAGTAACGTATTATTTTTATAGAGTTTTTTTTTTTTTATGGTATTATTTATTATCTTTATTTTTTCAATTTGAAGTCCTTTGTCATCAGTTGACTATTGCACATCTATTAGTTTAAGTGATTAGAATTAAGGATTTTCCTCAAAGCTTATTTTCACCATCTGAGAAGTTTTCATCACACTGCTTTGCACTAATACTCAGTATTATAGATGTGGATGATGTTTGCTTTCATTTTTTTTTTTTTTTTTTTTGATAAGAAACAAATTATTTTATTGGCAAAAAAACATATAAGTTAGAAAACAAGTGGACAAGTCATCCACTACAAACAACATCAAAAAGACCATGGTAAAAGCTAGCTATTGCACGATACTATGGTATAGAAATAGATAACGGGGTCTAAACAAAACAGGAAATTATCAATATTACAAAAGATGTTTGCTTTCATTAATTTTGTGTTTTGCTTTAGAAAATAGAATGTAGAAGGATAATGTTTGCTTTCATTTTCTTGATTGTTTCAGAAACTCTTCCTCTGTCTTGCTTTCTGTGTACCGCTTGTATGTAACCGAAAATTTGACGCAAATATATGCACCGAGAATTGAAAAGTCATTGTAAGATTCATCGAATGTAGGATTCGGACACCCCAACCGTTATTGATAGATTGGGTAGCTCTGTAGTGGAGGCATTGCCATCACCTTCTCATCAAAATTCAAATGAGGAATCGGCCTTACAGCCTTATTGGTTCAAAGAATTCAAGTTCATTCGCATTGCAGAAAAAATATGATTTCGTTGAGACAGATTGGGTAGCTCCATTGTAGTGCTTTTATATGTACTTTTTTATTTTTTTGCAAAATTGGTTTGACACATAATTCTAAAAATGATTTTTTTTTCGAATTCATTTACAACTACTTATTCTTTTTTTTACGTGACAATTTTTTCAAAATTTTAAATGTTTTTTTATTTACTTCTCAATCATGTATTTAAAAATAATTTTTTTTTCAAAAATCTCGAACAAACATACACATTAACACATACTCTAACTCTCCAAGGGGTTCTATTTGTTTATTTATAGGAGTTTTAGTTTGCTCGATCGACTTCTGATTGCTTTCGTTGAGAATTTAAAAGTTTATACTTATCATGATCACATAATTGAGAAAATTTCAATAAATTAAAACAAAAAGAATTGTTATTTAGTTTAGATTTATGTGTTTATATATGTCGACGTTCTGTCTTTTCAATTTAATTTTACCGGACTATAGTCCATCTCTAAATATCAAATACAAATTTTCACTACTTATCATCTCTTTTTAATCTTTAAACTTTTATTTGATATGATGATTTGTACTAGCACACAAATAAATTCCTGATGATTTTCCTTTTAATCCAAAGATATCTCCTCTCCTCTCTCTCTCTCTCTGATTTTCTTAACATAGTTTTTTACTGACAAAACTATTAGATATGTATTTTTTATGTGATCAGAATGTCACTTAAGTATTAAAAAGGTCTCCGGCGACACTTAGATTCATTTTGTAATTTATTTGGGCCCCATAAAACTTGATGACGGTGAGGGATAGAATAAAATATTTATGTCCTAAATTTTTAATCCTTTTACCATTTTTTGGCATTTTCTTATTATTATTATTATTATTATTATTATTGTTATTGTTGTTGTTGTTGTTGTTGTTGTCACCCTGGTGGCGTGGCACGAGTCCAGCCAGAGTCCCTATGGTGTGGGCCCCCCATCGATGTGCCAAGGGCCAAGGTCGACTGATGACGTGTCAAGAGTCCTAGGTCGGGCGGACACCAGCGATTGCCGTTGGGGAATCGAGCCCAGTCCAGCTCGGACACTACGCTTAGCTCGGTCCGAGCACCGAGGTCAAACAAATAGCAGCGAAAGCTTCAATGCCATAGGTATCCAGGTTGCCCCGAGGTCAGCTCGGCCAGAGTGTACAACTAGCCCTGATCGCTACAGTGACCGACAGCAAGGATAGTATACGTGTCGTCTGACACCCTGACACCACATGCGGCCTACAGAATGTCAGTGCCCATTAATGGAATGGCGGCCATGCACAAGTTCCGAGATCATCGCCATAAATGCAAAAGGCTGCGCGGTTACAGCAGAGGCAATCATCACACCTATTCTGGAGCTAGTCCAGCCGCCTTAATGATGACCTACCACCACCTATTACACCTTGCACTATAAATAGAATACTTAGTGGCCATTCGAGACACACAAGAAATCCTCTGTAATCAGTAACCAGTTCGAGCTCGGTTATAAATACAAATTTACATATTTACTGCACCAGTCACTGCTAATCAACCCCTAACACCCACTAAAGTTGATATTTAAGTAGTCGCTACTATTTTCGGCATCAACAATTGGCGCTAGAGGAAGGGCCCTCCCCTTTGTTTCTGCAACACATTCCCAACTCTGCCACCAAGTGCTGCTTCCTGCTCAAGACATGGATCACAATCGCACATTCATCGCCTCTACGAATGGGAGCACTTCGATCCCAGTACAGAATACGTCCCCCGGCCTAGTCGAGAACCCTCCTCGGGTACAGGGCACCGCACCATTGAGGAAGTCACCCCGGCCCAGATAATGAAGCGGCTGGAAGACCTCACTTAGGCCATAGCCACGCTGCAACGCAACCCGGGCAAGCGCACTGCTGAGTCTAGCGTCATATCGCCGGCTGGAGGGCGCTCAGCTCAGCACCACGCCCGGCGTCTCCTGAACTTCAGTGGCTCTCCGGCTCCGACGCGAACTATAGTGCCGCTACACACCCCAGCCCCGTCGGAAGCCAGGTCATCAGGAAAGACTCATAGTTTAATACTCTATCTCCAATTTTTAACTACACATTCTCACCAACTTCCCACCAATTTAATCTATATTAAATTAATCTATAAAGAACATACCCTTAAATGTACAAACCCCCATCAACACCTTCCGCAAACCCTAGTTATTTTTTCTCCTCAACTAGCCTCCTCCGCCTCGCTACCACAAACACACACGCACCCCCCCACCACCACCGGAGCAGGAAAATGGGTCGGGTCCGCACGAAGACTGTGAAGAAGTCCTCTCGTCAGGTCATCGAACGATACTACTCGAAGATGACACTCGATTTCCACACCAACAAGAAGGTTCTGGAGGAAGTCGCCATTATCCCCTCGAAGCGCCTCCGCAACAAGATCGCCGGTTTCTCAACCCATCTGATGAAGCGGATCCCGAAAGGACCAGTTCGCGGTATCTCGTTGAAGCTCCAGGAGGAGGAGCACGAGCGCCGCATGGACTTCGTCCCCGACGAATCCGCCATTAAAACCGATCGCATCGAGGTTGATCAGGAGACTGTTGATTTGTTGGAGGCACTTGGAATGAAGGATCTTCCTGGTGTTGTTCCCAGGGAGGATCAGGGCCCGATTAATGTTGCTCCGGCGATGACGTACGGCCGCGGCGCTGGTAGGCGGTACTGAAGTATACAGATGGATGAAACGGTTTGAATTTCAGTTTTTTTTTTTTGTTTAATTTGAGCTGCTGGATTTTAGTTTTGTTAATTATGGGTTAAATTTAGCTTCCATTGAACTGCTTTGTTGTGTTTTGGTACTTTCGGATTATGCATTTTTGGAAGAATCTGAGCTACTGCTAGGGCTTGTTCTGTTATGGAGTTAACAATTTCTTTATATTTTTGGACATCCGTTCTTTGATTTTCAACAAGAACCAAATTTAACTTTATCAAGATTAATGTGTATTGTCATCTTGTTTCATCATCATTCAATTTGTTTAACATTCTGCTTCACTCGCTCGGACAAATAGCTAGATAAATCCTAATAACAAAATCAACTTCGCAAGTCGTATTTTGTACAATTCATTTAGTTACATGTGAAACTAAAGTGAGAAAATAGTTAGGACCGAAATTAATTTACTTCAAATTTCAGGGAGTGTTTGTTAGATTAGTCACTTGTTGGTGGGTGTGGAGTGCTTACAGTTAAATATTTCATTCAGTGGGACAATTCTTGTTTTCACCATTGTAACTCAAAAACCTTATTTCATCTGCCACGGTTCTCCTATTTACACTATCTGGCTACGGGAGGAGTTATTCTCCCCATCTACTCTGTATCAGTAGAAGAGGAGAACACATAGCAGATGGGGAGAATAACTTTTCTCCACATAGAGCGGAGATCATTATTTATCTGGCTACCTGGCCACCGTCGGGGTATGTATGATTTATCCCCTCCAATGTGGATATAATTTTTTTTTAATTGTTTTAATGATGATGTGGTGCTATATCAGCGTGGATACAAACCCACCTGGAAAATGGAGCAAAAGCATCAATTACCTTATGCTTTGAACGAGCGCCATATTTGTATGTGAAATCGACATTTTTCTATGTTCACCAAACTTCTCACGCTTATTTACGATTTATTAAAATATTTTAACGGTATTTTAAGGTGTGACGAAAGCAAACCAAACAGCAAAATCTAGTAACGATTAGGATATTTGACTTGACTTTTAAACCTGGAGTAAGATAACATGCTAGCAATAAGTCAAACTTCAGTTTCAACCATCCACACAAAGGGCGTTAAAAATATACAAGACGACTGTTGGAATATCGTTACAAATATTTGTGATACATAATTGAAACATGAAAAATAAGTCGATGCAAAAATAGCTTAGACCAAACAAACTCTAAGCAATTGCTCAGATATTCTGATATTCACATATCAACAAGGCTAAGACTAAACGAACCGTTGGCAGTTGCTGAGAAATTACCAAATAATGGGAGATTTGCAATGAAGTACACAAAGAGGCTACTCGCTGGAATTTGCAAGACCAACCATGTTAAGCATATGGCGATCCTCCTTGAATCTTTCCAGCACCGTACCTTTTAGACCCTTGGGCCTATCCTTTTCATGTGGGCCAACCCCCCAGCATTCAATCACTTCTGGGTATATTTTGTGGGTTTTCGATAAGCAGGGACTTCCAAAGGTAGTGCATGCAAACGTGTGCCCTTGATCGAAGTTTGCTGAGACAAACAAACCAAAATGATTTACTCTTCCTCCAAAACCGATGCCATTTGGGAAGCTTTCTGAACTGAAATTCACCGCAAACTGCCAACAAAAGGATTTTTAAAACATAGGCATACACAAACGCGAGTAAATATGCATTCAATGTGTATGATAACATCAAATTGCAAGAGGGTGTAATAGAAAGATTGAATTTCAAATGCTTACCCATTGTAAGTTGTGGTTTGCTCCAGTTGGCCGGAAAATTGATGCTTTTGGGGATAGTTGAAAAAGAAAAGACTTCATATCCCCATAAAAATCAGCGTGCCTTTCCCAGGGCTGAGAAGCATAGCCTCCATAAATGTAACCTTCTTTATCTTTAATAACCAACACAGTAGGTCCTTCATTATTTCTGTATTTCGAAATGAAACGATTATCTATTCCATCATTAGGTAAATCATAATAGCAGCACTCTAGATGTAACATGTGTATTTCGAAATTACACAGTTATCTATTCCACAATCTAGGCCTTTATAATTTTTGTATAGCTAATTTTCAATTTAATCACTTTTAACATGTGTATCTGCATTCACATCTGCATTATGAAGAATCAGGGGCCTAAATTCACAACTCATTAGAGATATAACAGAATCATTATTCAATTATCTGTAAAGCGGACAAAAATTTAAAAGAAGTGACTCACTGTATATTGCCCAAAAACGTGTTGAAACTTTGTCCATGAATAGAACTATGGTACAAAAGTTTCCACTCATCCAGTTCATGTTGGGGCAGTGCTCCACCAATATGCCAAGCATATTCCTTTCTCAACAATATTAAGCTAGGGTCTATATTGCCTTGATGCAATAGTTGAGGAATTTGAGAACCTACAAAAAGAAAATGAAGATTTGGAAAACCCGTATACACTTTGGCTACAATGTGTGGAGGGACACAAAGTGAACTGCTAGTGTGGGGTCACTAACAGGTGCCCTTGTGGTAATATATTTCTTCATGAATTCAACAAGGTCCGAAAGCTTTTGAATGAGATGCTTAATCTGCTACAAGAGCAGGGTGGTTAAAATCTTGCAAAGGCCAATTCGTGAAAAACTGAAAATTATACATGTCTGGTTAGAGACTGAATCTATATGAACATATTTAAAACAAGATTTAAATGGATAAATGTGGCCTTTCTAAGTTGAAACTTTTTGATGAAATGATGAAAAATTATAGAAGCAATCAGAGCATTGATTCCTCTGCTTGCATGAGAAAACGCATGATTGAGCAGGGAAATTTTTTAAAGCACCATGTAAGGCTAAAAGAATAACCGATAAAACATAAATCTTTCATTTTGTATTTATAAAAACCAAACAAAGATTCTGAAGTGGTTGTTAATGGAACATTTGTTGGTTACTCATATCGGTTCATGACGGTCCAATGATCTTTCTACATATATTTTCAGTAGTCTAGATAGTATAATTGCCAGTGAGAGCTGCAAAGTTAAACCTGTATTGGTTGGAAATGAGTACCTAATTTCTTCCAACTTCCCTGCTCACGTGTCTGTTGTGGACATGATAAACAGAATAAGGGTATGTTTGATAGAAGTTATACAAAAAAATGATTTTGGGTGTGTAGTTGAGAAGTAACGAAAATGTTTAGAAAACTCCAAAAAAAGTCAACAAATCAATGTATGCGTGGTTGAAGTGGTGATAGAGAAAAATGATTCTCTCTCTCTCGCTCTCTTTTTTAACAAAAAATAAATAAATAAATAAAAGCAAATCGTATCAAACAAGCTCTAATTTTGGATCTAATGCAAATATCTACAAGCATTCTGGAGATTTTAAGGCTTGACCAGTTCTATCACAATAATCTGCATAGATCCACATGATTAAGCAGGCACTAATACTGTACTTGAACATACTTTTAAGGTCGAGATTCAAGATTAAAACCTATCCCCTTAGATAAAATCTTGATTGCCTTTGTCAAATAGAAGCCTATTAAAATGACACTTTTGGTGCCTCAAACCAGGATGAGTATTTAAAGATATATACCACCATATGTTGAAAATGATGACACTCTGCTCTAGTGCACTGCACATTTTTCTTCTTCAGGGTTGCATGAGGGAGGAGGAACACTAATGTATTAGATCTGATTGAGTTACATCAGTTTTATCTTTCTTCGACTAAAAGTTTATAGCAAGAGTATTGGGAAATTTTTGATGCATCATCATTCACTTGTTTTGATTGTGTTGTGAATATATGATATATCATATATCACAAATAAACATTGCATGTTTTATGGTCAATACTTCTAGCGGTTAATTATGAGTCCAACCCAAAAAGTACGTACAAAGTTTTGTGCTAATATTTCTAGCATTTAATTAATCATGAACGAATCAAATAAGAATTTACATTTAAAGGTTTATAAGTTCATTTTTATGCCAAAAGAATGGTATAACTTGAAACTTTAAAATTCCATCTGAATTCAGAAACTTCCTCAGGTTATATAATTACCATAACGAAGCAACAACATGTGCATAATTAATCTAATGTTAGAAGTTTGGATTTATATGAAAAGTCAACTGTTCCATAATGGTGATGTAAGGGCTAGCTGCCAGGGAAATATGTGAATAATTTATAGCACATCATCTACTTGTAAAGAAAACTATTCTATGGAAGGGAAAGCTAAAAATGTTGGGGCACTGAATTGGAAACCTGGATCAGATGGCATCATCAGACTACCAAGAAACTTCCTGACCGATGGAAGAAGGGAGCACCATTTCCGGAAATCCTCAAAAGAAAAAGACATACTTTCTGCATCATCACTAGTAAATGTTGCAGCACTGGCAAAAACATCAACAATTTCATTGAGTGAGCCTCCCCTAGACTTGGATTCTTGGTGAAATAGAGTACCAAGCATTTCAGTTAAAACAGCTTCCAGATCAGACCTGTACTTGATCAAGGATAAAACTAATTATTGAAACAGAGGGTAAGATGGAGAATTGGAACAATCTTCAATATGAGATCAGCCAATTCTACCTTCCAACAATGCCATCATTGTTGATATCTAATAGTTGGTATATGAACTCTTCAATGTCATTGTTGGTGCCTTTCTCATAGGTCCCCTATAATATGCAGAAAATAGCACAAGGATTAAATTCATATCTTCACCATAACAAGGTTTTTAATAGATTACCAATTAAACATGAACTTTTACCAAACAAAGGTAGATGTTTGTAAGTGAAAAAGGACCTTATGCAGCACAAAAAGGACTATTTGACTCTACTGTGGAATAAATCTAACAGTTACAAGCTAAACAGCAAAGTAAAATTGAGACAACAGCTGCAGCTTACTTTAGCAATAACGAGGTCCTCATAAGTGAGCATTTGATCCTTGCGTTTCTGCGTCATCAAATAGAACAACCGATCCCCCAGAGGTCCTCCAATTCCAATATACGCCTATCAACACACATATTTTCAAATTTCAGATATTTAAACAGGAATCATATGCTACGCACTAAAAGTTACCCGAAGAAATTTACAAGGCGTCATAGTTACAGCATCGAAAGGGAATAATTCGACCTTGAAAATCGGGAGAGCAACATGTTTTCCATCGGTTTGAGACTGAGTTGCGAGCGATGTGAACAGTGATCTCAGATCTTCCAATTCGTTCTGAGCGAACGCTCTAGAATTAATTACAGAGAGCTGTTAACAATCGTGTACTCACTGCAAGCATTTTTAATATTTCTAATTATAAATTGGAAAACAGACCTGCTAGCGGAAGCAAAGCGATGATCTGAGGAAGATGATTCGGAGTTGCCCATTTGATTGATCGTTTTCTGCGGTTCTGTTCTGTTTTCCTCCTCACTCTTCTTTACCCCGCCATAAAGATATGGATGCGTCTAAATTCACCCATCCAATTTCTTTATACACCCATTCAATTTTACTCTCAAAAATACCCCTAAACAAAATTATCATTTTACCCTTCCATTTCAAAACTTAAAATAGCATTACAAACCATCCACTTTGCCATTGCCATTGCAAACCAGTTCGACGTTGCTCTCGCTGCTGCACTTCGTTTCTTTCCTCGCTTCTTTCGTTCTTCACGCCATTGTTGGGAGACCTATCGATCTAGAATGGATGGTATTTACAATGTAAGTATTTAGTTATGAAATATATATAATATTATTGTATCTATTGCTCGCACGAACACAAAGCTACAGCCAATCAACTCAACTGGCGGCGGAATGGTTCGCCCCCATGGGGGCGAACACACATGCTTGTGTTCGCCCCCTTGGGGGCGAACACTTGCCCGTGTGTTCGCCCTCTTGGGGGTGAACACTTGCGCGTGTGCTGTCTGGTGGGGGGCGAAATCGGTATAATTCTGAACACATTTTATAGTGCTGTCTTGTGACTATGCTGCATTGTGAATAGCTATGCTGTATTCTGTTGTCTTCGGCTTATTTTGGGTTTGTATTGCTGTCTTGTGCTTATTTTAAATTTTTGTTTAGGCAGTAATTTCTGTTTACAGTGATTTGTGGGTATTGTTATAGTATTTATTCATTAAATTGTTATTTTTTAACATGAATCAAATACACGTTCTACTCAAGAAAGTATTATTGGTCCAAACAACGAATTGGTCATCGGTGCTAACAATGAAATGACAATGGATTATACATCATTTTTTTGCTGTGTATGATTCATTTAATTCCCGTGATGAATTAGTTGATTGGGTACGTAATACGGGAATAAAATTTGGAATGGTAATAGTTGTTAAGAGATCTGATAGTGGAGAGAGTGGAATGCGTCCTCGCGTATTACTTGCATGTGAACGAAATGGTAAATATCGTGGAAAGGGTACAGATTCTACGAAAATGAGTGCAACAAAGAAGTGTGAGTGTCCCTTTGCATTAAAAGGTAGACAAATATCAGTAGATGGTCAGTGGATATTACAGGTTATAAATGGTACACATAATCACCCGGGTGTACGATATTTTGAAGGTCATTCTTATGCTGGTCGGTTATCAGTAGATGAGGAAAAGCTAGTGCTTGATATGTCAAAAACGGATGCTCGACCGAAGAACATATTACATACACTGAAAGATAGATATCCCGATAACGCATCAACAATGAAGACATTCTACAATATACGACAGAAGCATAGAATAATCGATCATGGTGGTCAATCCCAATTGCAGTTTTTATTGGAAAAATTACAAGAACATGGATATTTGTTCTATGTACGGCGGTGAGTATCTTGTCTGATGAAGGATTTATTTTTGCCCATCCAAAGTGAACTTAAATTGTTTGCGTGCTTTTCCTAATGTATTGTTGATGGATTGCACATACAAGACCAATCGATATAAGATGCCATTATTAGAAATAGTTGGCGTCACTTCCACAGATATGACATTTTCCATTGCATGTGCATATATGGAATACGAGCGGGAGGATAATTACGTATGGGTTTTGTCTCTCTTACAATCAATGTTCGACCAATCAGCCTCTTTTCCTACGGTGATAGTCACTGATCGAGACATCGCATTGATGAATGCAGTTGAGCGTATTTTTCTGACTGCGAGACATTTTTTATGTCGATGGCATATTAGTAGAAATATAATGGCGAATACTAAGAAGCTATTTCGACCGAAAGAAATGTGAGATTGTTTTATATCCTCATGGAATTTATTGGTATTATCTAAATCCGATGGACTGTTTTATTCATTGCTTCAGAAATTTCAGGAAGATTATTCAGCATATCCAGATGCTATTGAGTATGTAATGAAGCAGTGGATTAATCCGTATAAAGAAAGATTTGTAGCTTGTTGGACAAATGAAGTTCTGCATTTTGGCAACAATACGACAAATAGGTATGGTACTATTTTCATCGCAATAATGTTATATCGCAGATATTACTTGTCTTTTATAGTAATTGTTTAACCTATTTGATATTCATGTTTTTAGGGCGGAGAGTGCACATGCAAAATTGAAGAAACAACTTGGATCAAGTCAGGGCAATTTGGAAATATGTTGGACAAAAATTCACAGTTTGTTTGAGACGTCACGTACTGCTATTAAACAATCATTTTGAGAAAAGTATGCATGTAGTCCAACACACTCATAAAATATCCATGTTTAGATTTCTGCGGGGTATGATTTCAATTACTGCCATGGAAAAGATATTAGATGAAATGAATGAAGTAGATAGGGTTGGAGTTGATCCTTTGATCTGTGGATGTGTATTGAGAACGTCTTGTGGTTTGCCGTGTGCACACGAGCTTGCTAAGTGGAAAAGTGAGAAATTTGCCATCCCTTTGGATGAAATTGATAGTTTTTGGAGAAAATTAGATATGAAACCACGTGTTGGAGGTGTTGTTAGTGTCAAAGATGATATGCAGACTCGTCTAGATCATACCTTTGTAGATTTTGCAAATTTATTTTCAACGATGCATGAAACAGAGCAAGTGTTCATGTTGAGGAAGTTGACTGAGATTACCAAGCCATCTACAACATCGTTGCTCGGACCTGTGGTGAAGACTAATACCCGCGGTCGACCGGCTAAAGGACGATCAAGAAATAGTAAGTCAACAAAGCGTGATCCAAGTGCCTTTGAATATATTGAATCCATTGAGGATAGTTGTTCTCCGCCATTATCGACCACGACGGGTAGGCAAAAACAAAAAGTACGTATTCGGGGCCCTTTTTTTTGTGAATTTCCGGTGTCATTTTTATATTCTTTATTGTGATATATTTTTATTTGGCAGGTTATCCGTCGCCCAGCACGAACCCGTTCTACCATTACGTACATCGATCAGTTCCCGTCGTTTATGCGTGAATATATCACTGGCACCGAGGATGCAGTGGCTGATGGGCACTGTGGTTTTCGTAGAGTTGCTGCACTTCTTGGCTTCGGGAAAAATGCATGGTATCGGGTTCGACATGACCTTCTTGACGAGTTTACTACCTTCAAAACATTGTACGAAGATGTGTTCATTGAAAATGGAAGTGTGGATAGGCAAATGTATTTATTGAATTGTTTTGAGCCGTCGGTACGTGTATCACACTGGATGAGTTTACCAGATACGGGCTACCTGATAGCATCGAAATATAATATTGCCATCGTTTCTTTATCTGATAGCCTATGTTGTACGTTTCTCCCTCTACGGACCTCGGTTGACGGCCCTCCTAAATGTATCTGCATCGGCTTTGTAAATGGTAATCATTTCATTCAGATACGTTTAATTCTATTCGGTACATTAAAATACCCGTAATTTTTTTTTTCCGGCTAAATAAATGTTTTTAGGTCTTTATGCACAATGGACACCCGATGCCTCCTATTATGAACGGGTGGCATTCACGTCGTCATGAGTGTGCAACAAGTTGGGCCCATCTATATGAAGAACAGATTACACTGTATGATCGTATTGCCGAAAATAGTAGCCGAATTGGTAGCGTTGAGACGATTATATCTGATGAATGATGTGTATTCCTATCTGAAACTTAGTGCTATTTGTACAACATATCAACTATTACAACAATGAGCTTAGTATTCGATCACATTGGACTAATCATTTATGTACCGTATTTTGATGACATATCAAAGCTTTGAATTACCATTTTCCCAAATTGATTTCTTGTAATACATTACATATCACTTGTAATACACTACACATATGCAGCTCATTGATTTCTACGCCCAAAACAATAATAGCTCAATTCGGGTCATAACACAATAGTAGTTTTGGAGCTTTTAATTTAATTAATGTTCATTACACACCCTACGTAATACATTGAAATACCATTACACTCTCTATATATTGTATTACACTCTGTATGTAATGTATTATAAGATTAGTATGAAATCAATGTGATATATTACAGTGCCATTACAGATTATGTGTAATGGAATATGCTGAAAGCATCTGAATATTAAAACAAGACATAACCACTAATTTCATTACTGGTGAGTTGTAACAGATACATAATGTCTCGAAAATCCAAAGTCATTACTTGTAAAAGATACATAATGTCTCTAAAATTCATGCATTACTTCAACATATGGAAAATGCGACATACAACACATAGGTCATCGTCGGCGATGTCTATTTGGAGCCCCCTCGATGATTCTCCCCTATGTTGCCGTCCCCGAGGTGGTCTAGTACGAGATTGTTCCCGATACTCTTCCAAACTCAATCCTTGCAGCGTGAGATAAGAATCCTGAACACCGTTTAGTAAAGCATGCGTACTAAATTCCGCAACACCTGAATCCCACGCAGGAACAAATTCCTCGAGAATGTCAAGAGCAGACATATTTCGATCCCAAATATCGATGGTGTTTGCATTACTTCTGCCAACCGAATTTGTGGACCGAAACTCTGGATTTTGCACATAGCGATGAGAAATTGTCTTATACCAGTGCATATAATTATCTGCACATTCCCACACAGGTCTGGCCGTATCACCGCATCGACCACTAGATAATACGTGACTATCCCACATCTGAAACATACGACCAAATAATTCAGCGGACTCGGCTCCTCTCACTACATCTGGATCAATGGGATCTTCGGGAATTTTTTGTTTATATCCAAATTGTCTAAGTACCCGATCCGAATAATAAGGCTCCACAATATTTAAGGAGCTTATACACCCATAAAAAAAAGTAGATGGAGGACGTGGAAATCGGAGTCTGTATCTAGGATACGGATCCCATATTACCTGAAAAATTAAATATGATAAATTACTCAACAGATTTATCCCAACACATAGATTTACCATAAATTTATAGAGAATCTATTAAACGTATTGATCTCACCTCATTTGCATCCAACGCATCCAATCTCTCTCTATATGCTTGAAGGGTGTCTAGATTCGGAGGAAGGGGTCGTGTCTTGTCCCACCTCATGGCAAGGGGATTACCTTCCTCGTACTGCATATCAAGCGGAGGCCTAAACCATGGAAAACGTTCATATATCCATGCCTGTAATAAGTTAAAAACATCCATTATAAGTCTCAATTAAACGGAAAAAATATCCATTACATATCACAAATAAAGCGGAAAAATTAAAATTAAATAATCATTTAACTACGCCAAATATATACCTCCAATAAGGTCGAATAACCGCCAATCTGTACAACGGTTGCCCTTGATGCTAGCCCTAATTGTCTATATAAGTGAGCTAGACCAGCAGCTCCCCAAGCAAACCGATGCACTTCATTAAGATTCTCTAAGAAATGTAGATATACAGGTGAGACCCGATCCCCAGTTTTATCTGCGAATATTGTGCACCCCAACGTGTACAATAGATAGGCTCGAGCTGCATATATACCAAGATTATCATCAGTACAATCCATAAAGGTAGAACGCAGCCACTGCAACTTTATTTTTTCACCCCTAGCACCTCTAAATGCATTGTTGGCTTCTTGCGTCGATACTCCCAATAATCTCCGAACCAAATCCATACTACGAACAGCGGCAGCGCCATCTGAGAGCTCCAATACACGACCACCGACTTGTAAACCAAGAATGTACCGCACGTCATCTAGTGTAATTGTCATTTCCCCAAATGGCATGTGAAACGTATTAGTCTCCGGGTGCCATCTCTCAACAAATGCGGCAATCAAATTATTATCTGGTGCATGATATGATATATCACGTAACATATCAATTCGTGTATCTGCAAAAAGATTCATCCACTGTTGTTGTGTCTCAGGATTCAAGTTCCACTTGAGTAATTTTTGGGTATGACATTTCATACTAAGCACGGGCCTTTCATTACCTAACCAAATTTGAGTTGCCACATGTGTGTTATATGTTGACAAAATATGTGAATCGATAAGACCTCCCGGGAATGATTCATCATCTTTATTTTGATTATTTTCATCATTTCCACATTCCCCTTCAACATTTCCAGCTTCACCCTCGCCATGTGCTCCATCATCTTCTTGTTCACTTTCATTTGGCATTTGAACATCATCTATATTCATATTTGAATTGTGATGTAACTCAATTTCTTCATTTTGTGGTATTTGTGATGGAATAGGTAATTGTGCTATTTCTTCGGGATTTTGGTGAGCCAAATATTCTTCCTGCCGACGTTTTCTGTCAGAAGCAGTTGGTGGGCGACGAGAATAAGTCCGAACTATAATACAAAATAAAAACTTATTAATTACGTATGTATTAATATGTTACTGGGAAAGAAAAACCATTAAAACAAAAGTCGTTTCTCCTTGGAAAGAAAACGTGTTATCTTGAATGAGAAAGAGAAAAAGAGGACTGCTCGTCCCAAGGGGACGAACGCCCACATTGTTCGTCCCCATGGGGACGAACGCCACATGGTCGTTCGTCCCCATGGGGACGAATGCCCAATTGTTCGTCCCTCAACCTCATCACAGCCTTGAGACATGAAAAAATGAATAAAAACTCTGGCAATTCATACTAAGATCTATAATATTCAAATCAAATTAAATATATACATTTCTAAATTAAAATTACATACCATTATGCGAAGACATGGTTTCTGTTGCTCGACTTCTACGAAAATTTTGCTGTTGCTCCACTTTTGCTTCAATGCTAGAAAAGAAGAAGAAGAAATATAGTTAGAGGAAATACGAGAGAAAGAAGAGAGAAAGAAGGAAAGAAGTAGAGAAAGAATTAGTAACCTGTGAGAGAGTGTGAGAGGGAGATAGCCGACAGAGATGGAAGAAGGGAACTGTGTATTGTGTATGGAAGGAGACGCTATTTTTAGGGCAAAGGATAATATTGGGATAGATGGGTGTATAGAGTAATTGGGAAGAATTTATGGTGGGTGAACTTAGTAAGTTGGATGTATAAAGAAATTGGATGGGTGTGTTTAGCCACACCCTAAAGATATTTACAGATGAAGCCCTCGTGCTTCGAAATAATCTTTGAAGATTACTGTTCACAAAACTTGTTGATGTTCTACTCCCAAAATTTACATAAGAAAAACGTTTAAGTCATGTTTGAGAAAATCATGTGTATAGTTTATTTAGTAGTGGATAAATTTCTCGTGTCAGCAATTAGGCTAATTGATTCTTCAAAGGATATGATGTCAATCATATACGCACAACGCAATTCGTGGATATACTTAATTATTGAATTAATGAATAATTGATGATTGATCATAGACAAAACTAGGTGAATATTCAGTACACTTTAAAATATCGGAAGCAATTAGTTACAATTTTAGGGTGTGTTTGATTGCAAAGCCGAAAAATGGTTAGAAGAAAAACGTTTTCCGGGTAAATGAATTCCGGGAAAAGGTTTTCCAGAAAAATGGTGGTAGTTGATGTTTGATTGGGTTAAGTTGAAAGTTGGAAAATAATGTTATTTTCCTTATTTTTCAGTTTTTTTAATGAAATTTGATCATTTTCCTTATCTTTATGGTTAAAATAAATTGTCCATTAAAAAAAAAAGAAAAAATAGTATCAAAGTTTTCCCGGAAAATAAAAATCACCTCCCCCCCAAGAAAAACGTTTTTCTCCAAAATAAGGAAAAGAACGGATTTCGAGACAAGCTGGAAAACCTTTTCTAGGAAAAGAAAATGCAATCAAACACACCAAAACCATGAAAAATGTGAAAAAGTGATTTTTTCCTGGAAAACATTGCCCAATCAAACACACCCTTAAAGTTTGGTCAACGTTCCAAGTAACTCTCGACTCTGTAAGAACACTCACTTGTCAAAAATTGATAAGGTCTCTTTTCATTCGTATATAGTTCTCTTTAGTTTTGTTATTAAATTTTTTTTTCCCTTTTTAAATGTCACGATCCAGGTCGACAATCCAGTTACACTTAAATAGAGTGTGTGAGGAGGAGAAATTCCAATTTCATTTCATTGAAATAAAACTCTGTTCCATTGGACTGCAAAACTTCGTTGAAAAGTGACATTTTTCATAGAAATTAATTCTATCCAAACGCACCCTTTCTTTCTCCACAGAAGCACCTATCACTATATAGGGAGATTGGAGTGTTTAAGATCAAATGCACAAACCATACAAAGAAGTCAAACAAAATACCATAAGATGATTAAAACTTCAACCATGTACACAACCCAAAATAAATCTCTCTAACATCTCACTCATACATAGTGAAACTCTGGTTTTTCATGCACAGCAAACAGAACAAGCAGAGCCTAAACACTCACTTCGGGTCCTATTCCTATTCGAGTAGCCGCCTATGTTTACACCACGCAATTGCAATCACGTAAAGAAAAACAGAGCCAGCTGTACCTCCCCCGATCGTCCAAAGGAATTCGGGCATCCCAGCCTTTTCGGAATCAAACAACTCGATCGAGATATTCATACCGAAAATCCCGGCCACCACCACGAAAGCACTCACGACCAGGGTCGCCGTCGTCAGCATAACCCCCATTTGTAACAGATGGTTTTGCTTGTCATCCAACATAATGTTGATATAATCTTCAGTATCGTCTACATACTCCCTCAGCTTCCAAGAAAATCCAACCCATAAAAAGTCAGCACAACCTTTATTGTACAATCAAGAATGACACAAAGATGAACCATAAATCATAAGTATTTAAGCATGGAGTGTAGTTTATCGTATACCGTGGATAATTTATTCAGAGTACCATCAATCTGAACGAAATAAGCTTCCAAGAGCATTTCGAGCTCTTCGACATCAAAGTGTTGCTTGCTTATAGCACTATGTGTGCTAGTATGGTTTCCATGACTGGTTCTACTAGCAGCAATAGGACCTCCAAATAACTGATCTTGACGATTTTCAATCTCGCCATCTATTGATATCTCCACTGGAACCCTGCAATGTCACACAAGTATTGAGTTGTCAAACGAAAGAATTATCATTCAAGAAACGGAGATGAGAGATGTTTTCACATGCCTATCATCCATTTCAGACTGAACAACTTCGTCCATGTCATCCTCATTTAAAGATGCAGCAGAAGAATTTTCAAGCTGTTGTTGCTCAAGCTTTTCTGTCAAGTACATCTCTGCCATATCTTCATCATCGTCGAGCAAATGCTCTAATTCATCCCTTACCTGAAAATTATCACCATTACCATTAGTATTGTAAAACAAAATATTCATATTATTCAAACTTTAATAGCACCATTGTTTTTGAAACGGGGTTATAGAGAATATCTCAACCTTTTGAACTCGACCAGTTATTGCAACCAAACGACTTTTAATTTGTCGTACTCGTTCCAAATTGAGAGTACTAATCTTTGAAGTGAGCTTATCTAACGCAGGAATGGCTTCTTGCTCCAATCTCCTTGCCTAGCTTGAAATCAATGGAAATTAGAAGGCATGTAAATTAAGTGAAAGAGAAAAGGATACAACAAATAGCAGTAGGAGAATTTTATACTTCACTATCTAAACAACTGCAGGCTGCTTCAAGGCAAGCCTCCAGTGCTACAAATTCAAATGGAAGAAGCTTTAATCCATCTCCATCTCGATTTTCCACAGCCTGTGGCTTCTCATCGGCTTTCTTCTCCCCATCTTGATTCAACAAATTACCGGAGAAATCTGGAGGACTAACTTCCCTGGATTGTAGATCGACCAAATCATATAAATTCGCCCAATCTGCATTCTCACCATTGTTTCCAGATTCCTATGCAATTTGTAACTCAAATTCATTAAATTACTCAATTGGGGAAAACTAGTACGGACTTCTAGCTACCAAATCAAATTCTAATAGTGTAAACCTGAGATTTAATGGCCTGATGATGGCGAAAAATTCTCCTCTGAAGCTCTTCAACAAAGGGGGTCACCGAGGGATCTCTGGAATTCAGAAGAAGTACTTCCTGCGCTGTAATGATTGCCTTAATATGCTCTAAATTGATTACGATCGCTCGCTCACGACCTAGAACAGTGGATGGATAGGAGAGTAGAGGATCCAAAATCCGGAGATCGCGAGCAGGGAGACCTGTTCTCCTCATGATGGCGTGTTTTCCGGCTTCTACCACTTGAGCTTGACCCGTCGATTCCAAAAGCAACCAGGGTTTCACGCCCGCGGCCTTCTTTCGGAGCCCAGCTCCGATGGTTACCCCTATGCCGCCAGGGACCGCTGTGGCGGTGGTTGGTGTCCGGAGGAGGGGCTCTCCGGTGCCTTCCTCTTCGGCCATTGCCGGCGGTGGAGCGGTTTGTTTCGGTGGGGGAGGAGGTTGGCCTCTCATCGTTGTGGTTTTCTCACGGAGTTACTTTTTGGGTTAATCGTACGCATTGCAGCATCTAGTCTAGTGTGAAGACATTACGTGGCTCGTACTTTTATCATTTTATCATTTTTTCTTTTTTAATTTTCTCTTTTCCTAATCACTTCTTTATTACCCATAGTGAATATTTTATGATACCCACTATTTTATGATACCCACAGTTACGGAAAAAAAATTCATAGGGTTAGTGGGGTCCCCACCATCAAGAGACAGTTATGCATTATTCATCTGATTAAATATAAATACCATAAAAAATTTTTGTGAATAACGTGGCACCAACAGAATACGTCACAAAGACACCAGTGGCGTGGGAATGGTACCTACGTAAGGAATAGAACAAAGGCATCTTTATTATTAGTATACCACTTTCCTTTGCAGTGGATCCTACCATCGGTGGTGAGCAGAGCCAGTGGCGGAGCCAGAAAATCAAATCAATGGGGGCACATATCAATTATCATAAAAAAATTGACAACAAAATAATATACAATTACATCAAACTATTACCAAAATTTTACAACTGTTCTCTACTGATTTTCATATTTTGATATTTGATAACACTGTATGATGACATCATTTTGAACTTTGTAAAATACATTTTTCAATGTAAACAACATTCATCCATTGATCAACTATTCAATTGCACAATCGACTTTTCACAACGTTCATTATAGAACATACTCTTTCAACTATAGTAGTGGTAACTAGAATTAATGCCAAACTTACAAGCTTGTAAAGTAATGGGTATACTTTTCTCTCCATTTTTTTTTCATGCAACCAACTTATGTGCAAGCTCATTACTACCCTGGAATTCGATGTTCACATTGAATTGAATTTCAAGAAAATAAATATTAGAAACATAAAATTAGAAGGAAGTGAAAATTGAGAACCAAGAACTCTCGGCGATGGTGAGGAGAAAAGCAAGATTGGAGAGGGAATCAAGGATACTGAACTTTTATAGAGAAGAATGAAGGAGCAATTTTAGAATTCGGAAGATGTTTTGTCACTTGAGACTTGAGCCCGAAAGGGAATAGGGATAAAAAAGTTTGGGGATTTCAATATTTGGCTTGCCGATGGAATGTTGACTTTTTGGATCAAAATTTTTTTTTCCACCATCTCACTGGGGTCCATTGCCCCCATAGTACCCGATGTCCCTCCGCCATTGGGCAGAGGAGGAGGAGAAAGCTTAGCAATGTTGCCTTAAAGATAAAATAATGCAAGTGGGACGTACATATCCTTTTTTGGGTGAATGAGAGAGATATTTTTAATCAGATCGGGAATATTATTATTATTATTATTATTATTATTATTATTATTGTTGTTGTTATTGTTGTCGTTCGTACTTTTTCGTCATATTTTGTAATATGTTCTACATTTTATATTCATCCAAATATTTTTTGATACTATTTTGTCATTAATTTTTACTTTATTTTTGTCTCTATCTCCTTTTTCACTCTTGTGGCTTTTTTTTTCTTGTTTCGTTATACTTCTTTCCACATTTGCATCGAAGATATTCTTAGCTACATCATGTAAAGGAAAATCATTTTCATTGAAAAAGGTGAGTTGTAATAATTTTAGTTAGTAATAATAGCACTCCAATGATGATTTATCATTTTTTTGGGTATCGATCATAGAACTTATTGTTCTACATGCTATTTTAAAGATTATAGTTATTCCACCGCAAACCATTGTATGGCATTGTGAAATCCTTAAAAATCTGCCTGGTAGGGCTGGGGAGGCCGTAGGAAAAAAGGGGAGGATGTGAATAGAGTGGCAGAAATGAGAAGTGAAGGCACAAATGAAATACAGACAAACATATGATCTTATTTAAATTTTGAGAGAATATTCCACAAAAGCAAATTGGTGGTTGTAGTATAGTGGTTAGTATTCCCGCCTGTCATGCGGGTGACCCGGGTTCGATACCCGGCAACGGAGTTTTTAACATCTTCAATTTCGTTAACAAATATATATTATAAATTCGATAGAAAAAAATTCATACATTCAACAATGAACAACAAGCCTGTCTTGCTCAGTTGGTAGAGTGCAGCTGTTCGAGCCCATGGGCCTGAGATGACGGTAGTACCTCAAGAAGCTTGTCATTAGTTGTGAATTTAATTTTAGTAGTATGTAATGAAAAATGCAATAGAACTTCTATAAAATAATAATTTTGAGACTGGCAAAATTTATTAATAATTTATTAAATCTTTTAGTAATTAATAACTTGTTAATTTATCAAATTATTATTTATAAAAAATTTATTGTTAATTTTCAATTTATTATTATGTATACATTATTTATGGATTATAGCTTACACCACATTTTATTTGTACTGAATGCTCTTAATCTTTAGCCTAAGAATTCTATAATCATCAACAAATTTTACAATTCACAAGATATGAACTCTGTGAAATCAAACATGAGTTCCAATTGCATGAAGATGGCAAGAAATCCTTTCTTGAAGCTCTTTAAGAAAAAGAGTGACGACTAGGTCTATTAACGTCACTAATGGAACTTCTTTAAGCAGTGATGATTGCTTTTATGTGCTCGAGATTGAGGCCTTGTTCTATTTGGTACAAAATTTATCCGCACGCAATTCCATATACATTATACTCATTTTCAATCACACACACTTCCCAAAATAATATTAACCACATATTTTTATACGGAATAGCGCGTAATTAACGCTATGCCCAATCAAACAAGCATCATTATAATGGCTCGTTCTCGTCCCAATATGGTAGGTGGACCTCGAGCATCTGCAACTACCTAGTCGACTCCAAAAGCAACCATGGCTTAACCCACGAATTAGAAGCCTCCTTTCTGAGCCCACCGCCAATGCTTACACACACAGATTTTTGCAACCTTTGTTGCTTGGAGGAAGGGCTCTTTGTTGCCTTCCTTAACCTCCGATGGCGATGGCGGTGGCGTAGTGCACTATGGTGGGGGAGTTGGCTCATCACGGATTTTGCGTTTCCTCGCTTTCTCACTCCTTAACCTCCGATGGCGATGGCGGTGGCGTAGTGCACCGTGCCACCGCCACCACCACCACCGGAAGTTAAGGAAGCCACCGGAGATCCTCTCCTCCGGAAAGCAACAAACGCTGCCAAATTGGAGGGTTTAAGCGTTGGCGGTGGGCTCGGAAAGAAGGCTGCTAATTCGGGGGTTAAGCCATGGCTGCTTCTGTAGTCGACGGGACGGTCGCATGTGGTGGAGGTCGGAAAACATGACATCATGAGGAGGACTGGCCTTCCTGCTAGAGATCTCCGAATATTAGATCCCTTCCTCTCCTATCCTTCTACCATACTGGGACGAGAACGTGCCATTGTAATCAATCTCGAGCACATAAAAGCGATCATCACTGCTCAAGAAGTTCTATTACTGAATTCGAGGGACCCGACCATTGCTCCTTTTGTTAAAGAGCTCGAAGAAAGGGTTTCTCGCCATGGTCAAGCTATGGACGCTCAGGTAAATATAATTTGATTTTGCAGAGATCATATCTGGAATTGTTGATGATTGTTGAATTCTTAGGCTGAAATCGAGTTATTTACCCCAAATTTGTGTCACATTATTGCTTGCAATCAGCAATTTACTTCAATTGACATTAAGTTTGGGCTGAATTTTTGTAAATGGACTTGTATAAAGTATACATGTTTGCATATAGTAAGTTCCACATTTATCTGATGAGATATGTTGATGGCAATTAAGGAAGCTCGAAATGATGACGTGCATGCTGAAAGCGAAAATTTATGTGAAATGGGAGAGCCACAAACAGGGGAAGTGGAGAGGAAGGCAGAGGAGAAGCAACAGATTGTGGAGAATCGGGATAGGTCCAAGTTTCTTCCATTTGAGTTTGTTGTGTTTGCGGCATGCCTTGAAGCCACTTGCAGTTGTTTGGATACTGAAGTATAGAACTCTTACACATCTATTTGTATTAGAAAACATCAGTTTGTTGTCTTGATTGCACTTTGGTTTGTTAATGCCTTTTTCGCCTTCTTTCAACCCAGGCAAGGACATTGGAGCAAGAAGCTCATCCTGCATTGGATAAGCTGACTACAAAGATTAGTACTCTCAATTTGGAATGCGTGCGGCAAGTTAAAAGCCCGCTTGGTTTTGGTTGACAGTTTGTTTGTAATCCCTTCTCGGAGCATGTGCTTCTACTGCCTAACATATCTGGTTTGAACTAATACAAGAGACGAATAATCATTAGCTAAATGGCGAAGATGTTATCATTATGTTTAGGCTTGTATTATATATATATATATATATATATATATATATATATATATGTATCATTAGAAGTGATATTTGGCTTAATTATCTGAGATTATAAATGATTCAAGACAAATTGATATTAGTTATATGTTATTTTTACAGTCTCGCTACATATGATTTGCTCAAGTCGTAATGATAATGCATATGAATTTACTTTCCTTTCTTTTGGTTGTAGACATGGTGTTTTTGTGTGAATCGATCAGTTTTAAGTCAAAGTTTTCAGTGACATGATCTGTTCTTCATTCTTGTGACTAATTTCGAAAATTTTTGTTTTGATAAATTATAGTTCCCTTCTTATTGTTGTTAGTCCTGTATGAATTAGTCATACTTTCCTATTACTCTTCATCTAGTATTTTTAGTATTATATTTCAGGTAAGGGATGAATTGGAAAATTTGCTTGACGACGATGAAGATACGGCAGAGATGTACTTGACTGAAAAGCTCGAGCAACAAAAGCTTGAAAATTTTTCTTCGGGTTCTTTAGATGAGCAAGATGACATGGATGAAGCTGTTCAGTCTAAAATGGATGATAGGCACGTGAAACCGTCTCTTTCTTAGATAAAACTGTAAATCATATATCTATTAAGTGTTACCCGCCTCGTGAACGGTTGTATTGGTTTTCAGAGGAGGTTGTCCATCAATTAATACAATGAATCTTGTTTGCTAAAATTCATTCTTGCAACATCATATGGTTCCTGCCAACATATCAATGGAACGCGTTGAGAGTTCCATTATATCTGATGGTGATATTCAGCAGATTGACGACGGCCAGGAACATTTTCGTGAAGGTCATCGTGGGACCCATACGACCACACAGTTCTACAAGAAAGAACCTTGATGTGGAAGAGCTCGAAATGCTCTTGGAAGCATATTTTATTCAGATTGATGGTTCACTGAACAACTTATCCGCTGTAAGTAAACTAACCTTTGTGCTTAAATTAACTTTAATTTCATTTGAGCTCTTATGGATGTCATATTCCTGTTCCAAATTCTTACTATTATCGCATGCTAAAGATTCAAGTTCCATAATGTTTATACTAACATTCTGAAAATTTTTATGGTGCCCAATTGAGCACATACCGAACCGTGTGTATGGATGTGGGGTTAACCTCACATCCATGCAGACTGTAGACCCCACATCCATGCAGAGTATTGGGTATGTTCCCAAATGGGCACCATAACAAAATTCCTAATATTTTATGGGTTGGATGTTCTTGAAAGTTGAGGGAGTACGTGGATGGCACTGAAGATTATATCAACATTATGTTGGATGACAAGCAAAATCACCTCTTACAAATGGGAGTCATGCTGTCAACGGCGACCCTGGTGGTGAGTGCTTTTGTGGTGGTGGCTGGGGTTTTCGGTATGAACATCATCCACATTTCTTTGTTTGGAAATGATGATGATCCCCCACCAATAGACA
The DNA here is from genome assembly GCA_018223645.1 of Jasminum sambac. Classification (NCBI taxonomy): domain Eukaryota; kingdom Viridiplantae; phylum Streptophyta; class Magnoliopsida; order Lamiales; family Oleaceae; genus Jasminum; species Jasminum sambac. The sequence continues at coordinate 36,727,325 of CP073646.1, forward strand.
ACACAGACTTCATGTGGACTGTTGGGGGAAGTACAGCAGGCACTGTGTTCCTCTATGTGATCAGTGACGGATCTAGCCTATGGCGAGCCGGCGCGGTCGCTCGTGCTGGATTCGTCGGGACCCTTGGGTTAATAGTTCGTCGCCTGTTCCGCCGGAAGCCCGGAAATTAAGTTTGCAGATTTCTTTATGTCTTATTTTCTCGCCGGTTCCTCTGAAATTTTAGCATGGAAGAGTTGCAGGCGTGCGGCAGTCAAGTCGTGAAGAAGAAGATGACATAGTTGGGCTTTTTGGTTGCTTACTGCAGATTGGGGCTTGAGCTGGTTTTTGTTTGTGATATTTAGTTACCGGCCCAACTGCAACAAAAATAAACCCAAAAGGTTAATTAGCCCATTACCCAAAAATTATAGTTGTTAGTTTTTTATTTTTATTATTTGAGTTTGAGAGTTGAGTATTTTTAGCCTTGAATTCTATTTTGTTCATTTTTATTTTGATTGTTGTAATTTGATTGTAGAAAGTTGAGACTAATTACTAATTATATTTAATTTATTTTTTAACTTAGGCTTGAATTTAGTCATATAGGGTTTGGTTTAATTAGTTTAGTTTATTGGTTATTTTTTGATTTGAGGCTTAGTTAATTATTTTAATTTAGTATTAAAATTGAATAATTGATTTAATAATTGTGATAATATATTGTGTATTCTTGCATTAAGGGTTTCTTTAATTAACTTAGTTTAATAATTAAATTCAACGGGTTATTGTGATTACTTGTATGTTAATTTTTTATTTAGCGTTTACCTAATTAATTTAGTAACAAAATTGAACTAGCAATTGTGATTAATTGTGGGTTGACATGTGATTTCTCCCATTTCTTTTTATTCATATATTATGGAACATTTTTTCAACCAAAATAAAAGACTCAATCTACTAGTTCTAGTTTACGATCAATGGTCAATTATTGTTGTTGACAGTCAACGGTCAATAGTCAATGGTCAACTTCCGCTCTATCTGAACATTTATCCTGGATCCGTCCCTGTATGTGATTGCAATTGCCCGGTATAAATACAGACGGCTGGTAGAGTGAGAAACACTGAATAATACCCTTGGCTTCTAAGTTCTAACAATGATGGGAGACAAGTAAATTGGGATGGTACTCTTGATGGTTAATTTTCACTTTTGGGATCTCTGCTTTTTCACTTTCTTTTGCTTTGAAACGGTATCAAATCACAAGATGCTTGTTGCAGGGATGAAGCTGGCATTTATTTGACACGTGGCCTTATAAAAATCTAAATACAGAGATTCTAAAAATACGAGGAAAACAAAAACATAAATGTGGAAGTATCACCATTATACATACATACATATAGCATCATATACGAGAGAAAAGAAGTGGACAATAAAGAATGGTTAAATATATCAACTTATCCATGTGAAATTAGTGGTTTCAAGATGGACGGCCGGTCGAAATCGGATTGGCCCACTCGCTATTGGTCCGGATGGGCCAGCCTGCGGTCCGTTCATTTTTGCACTCGAGTGGGCCGAGCCTGGTGTCACGGGCCAATGGTTAATCGCTAGCCTGTGAGACAAAAAAAAAAAAGGAAAAATGATAGAAGTCATAGAACCAAAAAACTCAAAGCTGCAGCGTTGTAACCTAACTAAAGGCTGCAACACTACATCATGTCTCATCTAGTCAAATCCAATAAAATGTATTTTTTATTATTATTATAATATTATTGTAACATTAAATTTAAAAAATTAAGGATTGAAATAATTCATGTGGGTAGAGTTGTACGTCGATCCGTATGGGTTGGCCCATATGGGCCAACGTCGATGAGCAGGCTGGGCCGCAATAAAAAAAAATATGGGCCGATTCAACCCAGCTCGACAACCCGCACGAGCGGGCCAATGAACCAAGTGGGGCCGATCACTGGCCAGCCCGGCCCACCCGAATATACACCTCTATGTGAAAATAATGACAGGAGTTCTAAGTTTAAAGTTTAAACCAACGTCTTGCATGGTTTAAGAAGAGAATCAATGTTCTGAAACTGTAAGTTATGACATTAATCAACATGTATCATAAAAATCAGCTATAAATTAATCAACAGCGATAAATTAATCAACAATTTGCATGGTATGTTGAGTATGCGCCCAACTGGGTTCTTTCAAAATGTCAGTACAACCATTATGGAACTTGAATCTTCATAATGCATACTAGTTAAGAATTTGGAACGAGACTATGACAGCCAGAGTCGACTCGATTATTACATTCTATAATCCATATAATTAAAGAACTTAAATAAGTTTAAAGTTAATTATTTAAGAACAAAGTGTAGTAAGTTGTTGAGTGTACCGTCAATTTGAATAAAATATGCTTGCAATAACATTTCGCACTCTTCCAATACCATCGCAAGAAGCTCGTACGAAAGTGTAAAAAATAACTGGTCCAAAAATGTCACCGTTAGGAAAGAAAAATGTTTATATTAGATGAAGGAGTAGATTTGGTAGATTATAAGAAGCCCAAGTATTTTCTCAAAAGCATATACATATATACAGTGGAGCTCCGGATAGAGTTCACAATTGGATCATTGGATGCATGATAAAACTTAGCATAATATCTACCAATTATACTCGTAGCCGCCAGAGGACAAGAATGATATTGGTAGCTTCCCAAGTGAGTTATGAGTAGGAGTTGCATCATTTGAGTAATTTGTGGGAGGTTAATCTATTATGTTGTTTGATCTCTATGTGTCTATCTTACGTTTTTGTGTTTATCATTCTATTAACATGTACAAGCGTACAAAGTGATGTAGGTTTCATGGAAAATGTATTAATTGAATAATGATTTTATCTCAAGATGTTTTAAAACCACTTGGTGCCATATTATGGCACTACCGAGTGATGTGACGCCGACGTGGTATACATCACTCGGTGGTGCCATAATATGGCTTCACCGGTGGTTTTGGAACATTATTAGATTCATCCTTTTTGCGCTATCTAGAAATCATGGAGAGGAAAATTAGCTTGAGCAATATGAATGCCTTTACGTGTGTGTGAGTCTTGTTGATTTTATCTTATTGGATCATTGTATAATGCAGTATTGAATATAAAAAGTTTAATTTAATTTAAATGTTAACCTAATGGAGACACTTGGGTGACTAGCTATATATGTATACCGGACACTGAAATTTTTTTGTATGAACGCTCGCATTCATTATTTTGTCTGTTGTCGATATTTATGAAAACTTGTCAATCAGATCCCACAATGTACGAATGCAACTCACTACTAGATTACTAGTCATACGGAAATGTTCCGTTGCCCACACTGGGCAACATAAGCCCATACCCTTGCCGATATGGTGCCATTTTGTAGCACCACATCATCGATCAAATTTTTAAAAATTTTTTTTTTTGTATTTACGTTAAATTGGATGAATAATACATAACTATCCCCTGATGGTGAGAAGCCTCACCCAACCCCTATGAATTTTTTTCCCCCTACTATAAGCAACATGTATAAGCTACCCACATTGGGTAGGTCCGGTAGGAGATCGCTACCGACTAGTCATATTGGGCACTGTATATATCCTCTTAAGCTCATAGGAAAATGCACCGATCATGATTTATTCACATATATGGGATTGCTTTAAGAATCAACACATAAAAGAAAATTCTCTATATTACAATGGACACTATATTCCATTAATCAACTGGGCTTTGATTAGCAGGAAAAAGTTGGAACATCTAAGGGTGGAATCAGGATTTTCAACGCGGGAATTGTAATAAAGAAAAAAATTAATTTGATTAAAATTATTTATAATTTTTTTCTCTATAAAATTTAGAATTTTTCTCTGATCAGGGGCTACGACCCCCAAGGGGCGGCGGGCACCCAACATCCGCCCATCTTAATGGCGTTCACAAATATTAGCCCACGATAAATGAATTATTTTCTTTCACATAATAAAGATTAACCAAATTCTCATTTTTAAGTCAAAATAGTTTGATTTTGCTCTTGTTTATTCAAATTAAACTAAACTGAGCAAACTCAAAAATAATTATTTTTTTTCCCTATGATCACCCACACATTCTTTTATATAAGAAATATTCCCATATCTTTCTATATTACTTTCTTACTTTTCAACTACAAAATTTTCCAAAAAGTCATGTTTTTATTCATATTGACAAGCTCTGGATTTTCTAAGGGTATACATTACGGTATTTTTTTAAAGAAAAAAACCATAAAACAATCATCATAATCGGTCTTTGAACTTAAGCAAGAATAAGCATTAAAAGTGTAACAAAATGTAAAGCGTGTAAAATGACAATAATATTGTCAAACTCGAACTTAAGCAAGGTCGACCGAGTTTTTTAAAATATAGATATTTTGAAAAATTTTCTTAAAAATGATTTCAAATGTCATTTTTTATCTGTTCTCCATGTGGGAAGCCATCAAAACCATACTTTCGCTGACGAAGGGCACCACATCAACTCAAAATTTTTGAATTTTTTTTTATGTAGACATATATCCACCTGATGGCGGGGGATCAATGGGGGCCCATAATTTTTTTTTCCATGCACGAATATATTACCACATGGAGAACGGAACATAACTCTTTCTAATGTAGGATGGTACCACAGGAAACAACATCGTTAGCATTGTGTCATCGTCATCGACTAGAAGCAGAGGGAGATGTAGGCATGTGTACGCACGTGATGGGTTGAGAATTTTTTTCCCCAAAGTGGATAAAATATGCGAAAATGCCCAAGTAATGATTTCTTCCACGATTTTATATTATTTTTCCTTCTTTTGAAAAAGGTAGTATAATTTTTTTTATTATAAATATGCAACATAAATCTTGAATCAAAATTTTTTTTCATGAAGTTTAATATGAGCTAAAAGTAGAATCAAAATATGAACATACCATCCATACAATCTGAAAATAAAAAAAAAATTAACATTTTAACTTTTAATTTTTCATGAAAGACTCAAACTTCAAGCTTAGTTTAATTAAGTCCTATATAACATTTTAAACCTACATTCAAAAAAAATAAATAAATAATTCATCCTTCAATTTAATTTAATCCTTAATGATTAATTTTTACTTTTGAACTTTCACCAATGTTTCATTCTCTCCAACTTACTTTATTAAAACCGTAAAATACATAAGAACTCAATATATATAATTCAATTTGATCCTTAGTGATTTTCACTTTCTAGTCGAATTAAAATTAAATAATAATTTTTCTTAACTTTCAAAACAATTTAATTAAATTCTATTTGTATTCGCAACTTCTATTTTTACATCGACAATATTTTGGTATTACAACACAATGCCTCCTCAAGTATTTAGAATTTGTAAGGTTAAAATAAATGTAGAACTTTGAAATACCAATTTTGTTGTATTAACAAGTGGAAAATTACACTTTGAAAGTAAACGAAAGATTATTATTAATTATCGATTTATTCACACTGACCATTGGAATGAAAGTGATGAGTAGTGAATGATAGAAACTTTTACGTGTAAGGACAATATACGATATATATTATATCATCATAATTATTTTTATTCTCGTGACTCACTCATACCTACACAAATAAAATTATCTGGCTCCACCACTGTCATCGAATATGCAAACGATATAAATTTCTCAGGGAACTACTCACAGTATGAATTTATGTATATGAACTTTGGACCACAAAGAACCTACGTTTGAAGTATAGGTTTACATGGTACGATTAAAATGTATGGTCACACCGTTGCCATGGTCCAACTGCTTCAGAGCGATTAATTTCCAGTTATCCCAATTACTTCAATAGTTCAGCCAATTATTTATTTGTCGGTATGTAGACAGGCGGATTCAAAGGGGTTTGGCACGGGCTATGGCCCCGTACAAGTCCCTGCCCCAGCCCAACTTGAAGTCCCTCATAATTAAACTTAATTATTAAGAAAGATTTACACAACAAATATGTACATTACACAAGTCGTCATCGCCTCTGTTTCTAAATCTAAAGAGTTTAGACTAAATGTTTTTTACTTTTCTTTTTTTTCAAGCAAATGTTTTTTCTTTTTATTTTTGGACAATTAATATCGTGTTCCCTTTTTTTTTTTTTAGCTAAAACCTTGCTTTTTATGTTCAATCAATATGGTAGCTAGAAACAAGTCAACCACGAGATGCAAGATGTGTTGATAATAGTAAATGATAATTTTAGATTGATGGTTGATATTAATATTTGACTTTGATAAATATGTCTAAAAAGTCACTACTTTATACAAGATATATATATTTTAGTTGTCACTATAATATAGCATGACATCTCATTTTAGTCTACTCCGTGAATAAATGTGACTACAACCCTGGATGTCTATGAAAAGAACCAACAATAGAAATCGTTAAAATGGTACTGACATTAATGTTTACTGTAGTTTTAATCGGGTGTTTAAATTTAAACACTTTAATGTGTCCAAAATGTGGCAACATAAACAATATAAATATTGCTTGCCACATTGGGTTTAGGCACATTAACAAGGTCAAATTTAGACACTAGATCAAAAGTGATATTCATTAAAATACCAACACTTGACACATAAATTATTTTCAACGGTCTCAAGTTTAATTATCTCCTCAAGAATTAGGCTTGTAAATGGCAAGATTTTATACTCCTAAGAATGCGATCCACTTAACAATCAATGGTTAGAAGCTCTCCCTTCTCTCTACCCTCTTGTTTTTCTTCTTTCTTTTGCGTTTCCTTTCCCTGCGCCATTGGGGGTGATTTTTTGACTTTTTTGACCTTAAATCACCCCTTCCTCTCTTCCTCTGTATATTTTCTTCCAAGAAGTAATCTGTCCACATAGATCTGAGCTTTCCTTTGCCTTTTTATGATTTCTTCGTCTTGGTGTGACGTTGGGCTTTTCACCGTCTTATTATGGTATTGTTTGTCTGTGCACCTCGCATTGGTCGTCCGCTTCGAGTCACCGCGGCTTCAATCCATCTTTGGGCGTCAACGTTACAGATCCGAAGGCATTTGTATTTCGATCTTTTTTTTAGACACCGTTATAGGCATTTTACCGTTTCTTGCTTTTAACCGGGGTGATGTGATCATCTTTTTAGTTTTTAGCAATGTTGAATCTGTAATTCCTCGTTGTATTTTGTCAATGTGACTGAATGAAAAAACCTCTTATTCAAAAAAAAAAAAAAAGAATGCGATCCACTTGCATATGAATAAACTGATATCAGAAGTCAATGAAATGATAAACACTCGATCGGCCAAATCTACGACCTTTTCAAAATTATAATCTTAGCCTGTAGCATTGACTTTTCGAGGAATATTATTACAATACTAGTATTTTCTCTCGTGCATTGCACGGGGAGATATATAAGAGATCGAATTCTAGAAGAGGAATGGAAGATTGAGTTGCAGATTTGTGATTATCTGAAGCGTGATTTTACAATTAAATTTTATTTTTTTAATTCAGAAAATAAAACTTTTCGCGGAAAAATGACCTCATATTATATGGGAGATATATAAGAGTTCGAATTCTAGAAGAGGAAGGAAAGATTGAGTTGCAAATTTGCGATTATCCTTTTACAATTAAATTTTATTTTTTTAATTCATAAAAATAAAATTTTTAGAGGGAAAATGATCTCATTTTATTAATATATAGATTTCAATAACAAATCAAACCTAGAATGCATTCCACGATTCCAATGTAGGCGACACTTGATTATCATACAAGAATATCCAAATTATTGTAAAAAAAATATTAAAAAGAAGAAGAAGAAGAAGAAGAAGAAGAAATATATAACTTGTTTCAGTTTTACATTTTTTTCCCTGCCAACTCCAAAAGCCACCCAACATGCAATTGATAACTCTACATCTCAGAGCCTCAGTTTTAATTATTCAAACCAACAAGACTAAACCTCATTAGTTTTAGTTTTACAATTTGGTTACATGTGTTATGAATAATAATTGAAGAATAATTATTAGGTGTTATGAATAATTGTTTGGTGGAGAATAATTATTAGGTAGAATAATTTGGTGAATAATATGGTAGTTATGAATAATTATTTATGTGAATGACTATTATACCCTTAATGAAATTATGTAATTACGATTGTGCCATTCGAAGTTTTCCTATAAATAGGGTTTCAGTTATTAATGAAATTCATTCCTGTGAATTCCTTAGAATTCATTCTCTCTAAATTCTCTCTATTGTTTCTATGCTTTTATAACACGTTATTAGCACGAGTCTCTAACCCTTTGAGTAATATGAAAGAAGTATGCTCTACATTTGCATCTTATAGATGATCTTCTATATCAGAAATTGGATTATTACAATTTGAAATACTCAATTTTCTATAAAATCTCTCTGTCCCATTCTCTCTAGCCACTGGGTAATAAGAAATGATGTGTAATACTATGGTTGATGGGGTATTTAGCCACCGTAGACTTAACTTCCTCCACCACTAAAATTGGCAATGGATACCGTCTGATCTCTTTGGATAAGTCTCCTGATGCTCCATGTTAAACACAAAAGGGTTCATATAACCGACGTTGAAAAGCAAAAATGGGAAGTTTCGTACAATCTCTTACCAAGAGAAAAGCCTCCATCATCCAAACAATCCATTACCAATAGTAGAACCATTTCACAAAAACGGCAAAAGGTAAGTAAATATATATTATTTTATAATATAATATTATATTAAACTATAACATTCGTTTTCTCGAGATATAAGGAGCACACGTTATCAAAATCAAATTTTCTCAACTCCGTTATACTTGATTTAACGAGAGCTTCGATTTGACACCAATATTGATAAAGTAAAGTTTCAAAATTTATAAATCAGTACCCCAATTTTTGAAAAGTTACGAAATAGTCCTTGAACATTTTGATATTGATAAAGTTGAAGTAGAAAGGAGATAATTTTCCAATCGTAAAACATTAATAAAATATTTTTGACAATTTTACCTTTGCGAATTGGAATGGACAATTTTACCCTTAGGGTAAAACCGACCTAATTTTGACGACAGTGAAAAATGGATAGAATATTCATGAAGAAATTCTAAATCCATTGATTATATAAAATGGCTTGAAGTCCATTTGAGTTAAAAGATCGGAATATTATTTTAACTCCCGAAGAGTTTAATTACATAATATACTTGTTCTAAAAGGATAAGTGTGCTATTGTAGAAGTAATAAGTATTTGTTCTAGAAGAACAAATCTGCTCCCGTAGAAGTAATTCAATATTTAATTTTCGCACTTTATTTATTGCAATTTAAATACTGCAATACCTCCTACTTGATGATGGGTTCAACCGTCACTAATTGGAAGGTTTTATATATTTCTGCACTTTATATGCTAAGTGATGGGTAATACCTTCTACTAAGCAGATCCTACTCCTGAAGAAGTAGTTAATCATTATGCATTTTAATTCTCGCAATTTAAATTCTGTAAATTTATATTTATTGCAATAATTCCCATAAGGTATGTTCGACCACCTATTGGAGGAAATTTAATTTCTGCAATTTAAATTTACGCACTTTAGATTTCACATATATTTCTAATGTGGTAGGTAATACCACACGATTGGTGTGCATATTTCCAATGTGGTGGGTTATACTACACGATTGGTTATAACGAATCCTACTCCAGAAGAAGTAGTTGATCAAATATTCTAATCCTACTCTTGAAGAAGTAGATAATAAGAATATCATATTGATATTAATAAAGGGATTTGAGCAAGTACACCAGAATTTACTGTTATATGTATTGATGAAATAAAATTGCTCAAAGAATCTCATAATGATACAAGAGAAAGAAAATTGAGCATATTGCGATATGATGAGAAATATTCTTAAAGAATCATTTGATAAAGAAATATTCACTCTCCACGTCTATTAAATATTGATGGAGAAAATTGAGCAAGATGTATCAGAAATTACCATTGGATAAATAGATGAAAGTAAAATGCCCAATAGATCTCATATTGATGAAAGGAACATATCATATGGAGTGATTATATGAAGTAATCTCATTGATATGACGAGATCATTCGAAATAATCTCATTAATGATATAAGACTATATTGATATAAGAATAAAATGCTCTTGAAGAAGTATAATCACTAGATTTCTGTATTTGAATAAAGCCAATATGATATTATTATTACTCCAGAAGAAGTACAAAACAGCCGAAGTGGAACATATTTGAGAATATCAAAGATGGCAATAAACACTCGAAAATGTAGAAATACGAAAAGAAAATATATATTGAACCCATAAATGAGGGATGCGTCTCGAGAGTATAAATACTCCGTAACTCGCCACCGAACATTAGGTTCATAATGAAAGATCCAAAGGATCTCTTTTTCGCTTGATACCGATGGTGCATGAATAGATGAGTTTCAACTTCCATAGATTTTTGAACATATGATTGAATCTTGATGAGTAGATCGAATCGTATTAGCGAAACAAGTATATTTCTCGCTGAACGAGAAATAAATTTATGTTCTACACCCTGATCTAGAAATGCTAGCAAACCATCAAAGAAATAATTAATATTCAACAAACCTATGGGTTTGGTATGAAAGTTCCACTGTGCAAATGACGTTATATTGAATATTTCCTCTAGTGTGTTATAGCCGCCTGGAAGGACAATAAAAGCATCACTATTGCTCATCATGTACATCATGCAATCATGAATAGACTACGTTTGTACCATCAGTTCAGCTGAACCCATGATAATACTAGATCCAATACGATTGCTAGCTTCAACTCGATGAAAAGGTATTACACTTGACACTCTTATTTCCTTTAATTGTGCGGCCATTGTAAGACTTTTAAAAAGTTTGGTATTAGTCCTGCCATACAGTATATTGATGTTGTGCTTCCCTAACTCCCTTATAAGTTGGCTTGCCATATCTATATATTGGATATCACCTACCAGTCTAGATCCACCAAGAATACATACAGTTTTAATCAGGTGCGGTGAAGATTGACTTGCATAAAATGATTCTAAAATTCCCATCGCTATCGCAGTCTCCATATCTCTATTTACACTAAAAGTTTTCAACACATGAATGAGAGATACATGAACCCCTCTATTTAAAGATAAATTTTCAAACCAATGAGTGATTTTACTATTTACCTTTTGACAATATGAAAAAAAGAGAACAGCAGAAAAATTTAAGTGAAAATGACATATATCTGTCGGTGATTGAAAATAAAAAAATCTAAAATCGAAAAACGATATTTACTAATAAAAGAAAAATATTGATATTCTATATTACATAAATTTGCCTTATACAAATATGGGAAAATCATTATACTAAATTATTTTACTAAATTTACAAACAGGATCTTTTAAAGTAAGTATTTCAAGACTATAAAGTGCCTGTTGATTTTTGAATTTGGCCCATAAGGCCATCAGCTCACCTTGTACGTGTCCACTAGGATGTGTCTCAAGAGCCTGTTGAATATCATCCAAATGCTCCTTACTCAATCTATCCTTAATGAATATTATTTTATCTTCTCGGTTTCTGGACAAGTACCCCACAGATTTACATCGAGTGTCACATGTCCACCAAGCACACTTGTAGCATCATCCTAATCTTTTTGATCTCCGTTTCTTTGAAAAATTACTTTTACCCGTACCAGACATGTATTTAGAAGGAAATGAAACCTCACCAGATAATCGAACTTTTGCTTCAATCAAGCATCGGATATCTTGTGGGATACCGTTATTCATTAGCATTCTTAATCTTTCCAGCCTACATCGATAAATCTTTTTTAGGATTTTGATCGGTAGTGATGGATAGTATTTTCGAAGATTTGAGAGCATATGATCCATTATAATGTATAGACCCTTGTTAGGATGAATTTTGCAATAATTTTGATGATTTATTTATAGAATAATACGACGCGTATGAAATAAAACTCCGATTTTAAATAAATAATGTAAAGCGCAAGAGCTAAAACTCCGCAGTTGAACAGTAGCCAGATGTGATGTGTATGAGTTGTAACTCCGTGTTTGAACAGTAGTAGACAATAATGTCACTAAAAGATAATGGAATATGTCGGTGAATTGTTTCTATGATAAATCATGTTGAGCACTATACAGATACTAGTGAAATCGATATAAGAATTTACTGAACTAGAAGTTCAATAATACTCATTTGCAAAACCGGACTGACCATCCCGGTTTAAATAATTATTGAAATCAATATTTCAAGTGAAGAATTAAAAGAATTCTTCAATGATTGTTCTCCATAAATGATGAAATCATTACTAGTCAATATTGGGAATAAATTCCAAATATATCTGGAATAAATGATGAGAAATATGGGCCCACTCATCCTCCATGTGGACTACTAGATATTATGATTTGGATCCACTAGATAGTCACATGTGTATATGATTTGTAATTGGAAGATTACGAAATGATTTGCTCACGGTATGAGCATGATTTCCAGATTTAATGATAAAGCTAGTAAATATATATATCCCAATGATTTGAATAAATCCCTGAAGGATTTGAGTATGCGCATACAAGTGGGATATTATGTGACAAATTATTTAAAGTCCTCCAATAAATTGCCAATATCGAGAATAAAATGCAAACGGTCTAAATTCCCATATTAAGGCTGAATGATGAGAACATATATAATTAAAATCATACCAACTGTATGAGTTTTGGTGTTCTAAATTTTCTCAGCATGATGGGGAGTATTAAAGGTTGAAAATGATATGTGAAATGCATTATGTTATATCCTCAAAATTAAAATATGAACTTGAAATTCAAAGATGCATAAAAGATGCTATGAACAATCACATATATCAGTTAAGATGCTTTGATAAGTTAGCATGCCAGAAGCGTTGATATTATGAAATTTCCCCAATCATATATATCAAAGCAAATTATAAAAGATGGTCTTAATAACGGAGGCATATGCTCTTGAAGAGTATATAGACATAACTATATTGTGTAATCCTACAAGAGGATTGATAATGAGATATCTCGATAAGTTATGTCGATATGGGGAAAGAAATAAGATTGAAAGTGTCGACACAGTATTAAAAGATAACGCTACATATGATAGTGAGGATATTGAAATCCATCGGAAAATACCGATGCTGAAATATATGCCATTATGATTAAAGTGTTCATGCACGGGTTTAATGAGAAATGTGAATGAAACTCTTGAAGAGGTTTCAAATGTATTATTGTATCAGTGCATGCAAAGGCTCAAAATATCTACATTGATATTGTTGAGAAATTCATATGCTGTACTCTTTTCCTAGATTGATGTTTTTGTCCCAAAAGGGTTTTTCTCAAACAAGGTTTTTAATGAGGCAGTCCAATCTCAACTAATATGAAATCTCCAAAAGAGATTTAGGTATATATCTCGATATAGTGAGAAAATGAGATCGAAGTTGTTGATTGCATAAAAGCACTGAATATAAAATGATATCTAAATTTCATTCACGTGGAAATGAATGAAGCGTATCAACTAATGTATATGATACTTATATAAATCCATAAAAGATTTTGAAATGCTTGAAGCATACTTGTATAAAATACGTGTTGCACTCTTTTTTCCTTGACTGGGGTTTTATCCCACTGGGTTTTCCTAGCAAGGTTTTTAATGAGGCAACTTTAATGGCGTATTCACATGAATAATGTACTATTTTTCCTTCATTAGGGTTTTTCCCACTGAGTTTTTCCTAATAAGGTTTTAATGAGACATATTCATGGTATATTGAGGACGACAAGAGAAATCGACACAATGTATCTATTGGATCAAGTTATAATAGAGACATTGCTTTAGATCCAAAAAATGATGATATTAAAATCCTTTACCAGAAGTGAGGATATCCGTCGTCAAGATATGAAATCAGATAGAGTGGTGTTACTATTTTTCCTTCGATCAAGTTTTTTCCCACTGGGTTTTATTGATAAGGTTTTAACGAGGCAGCACGTGAATACTCCTATACCGCTGGTAGACATCAGGGGGAGCAATGTTTTGATGAAACAGTATATAACCACTCCAAACTATCCTGCAATCGGTTTGGAAGTTTTTTCCCACTAGATTTTCTCCAAACAAGTTTAGAAGACATTTGTATTAATAGTCATTCAAGGGGAAGTGTTATGAATAATAATTGAAGAATAATTATTAGGTGTTATGAATAATTGTTTGGTGGAGAATAATTATTAGGTAGAATAATTTGGTGAATAATATGGTAGTTATGAATAATTATTTATGTGAATGACTATTATACCCTTGATGAAATTATGTAATTACGATTGTGCCATTCGAGGTTTTCCTATAAATAGGGTTTCAGTTATTAATGAAATTCATTCCTGTGAATTCTTAGAATTCATTCTCTCTAAATTCTCTCTATTGTTTCTATACTTTTATAACAATGTGTAATATATACTCTCATTCTCGTTCCTCAGTTTTTCTCTCGCTCTCCTACACATTAGTGTGTAGGAGAAGCCATGCATACTCTAGTTCAAAAATTCGTGCGGAGCATATAAGCCCCCCGTCATCAGGGAACAATTATGTATTATTCATCTCACTTATCGTAGATTCCAAAAAAAAAAAAATTTAGATGACGTGGCGCCCTCAGAGTGTGCCACGTCATGGAGTGTACACACTCTCCTATACACTAATGTGTAGGAGAGTACCAGCGTCTCATTCCTATATATATACATATACATATCGAGAGACCTTTTCTCGTCATTACTGACATGACACTTAAATATAAGACATCCCACATTTAAAAAAAAAAAAAACTTTCTTGTCGACATTAACAATTAGGATAAAAATGTTTCCATTGTGGAGAGAAATACAAAAGTACTGCTTATAGTAATGATGAATGCGGAGTAATAAATAAAACAGCTGTTCTGTAACTTCTGTTCCAAATACAGCATTCCTTTAAATTTTGACAATTAACGCTACACAAACGGAGTGGTCAAAAATTTGAATTGTCAATAAATAACAGAATCAACTATTACTCTGTGAGACGTCAAGTACCAGGTGGTAACGATTCAAAAAAAAAAGGTCCCAGGTAGTAGATGATATTATATAATTTATTATATGGCTATAAAATCACCTCGTATTGTTATTATAACCATCAATGAATGCCTACGAAAGTTTGCTCGACACTGCCGAGTTTATAGATCGTACTCGATCGATGTTTCATTTTATTTTTACTTCTAGTAAAGTAAATTACTTAACACTAATTAAATTTAACCAAAAAAAAAAAGATTAAAATCCACTTTGATACTGTATAATATCTAGATATATGTAATATGTACTCTTTTAATTAGTCCTATAAATATAAGTCTAGTTTGAATTTTATAAGGATTAAGAAAATAGAATTAATATTATTGAAAAAATAAATTTTAATTGTATTTTTTCAAATATATTTGTATATTAAATGAGGATAATGTATTTTTTTAATAATAATGCATATTAAATAAGGGCACACTAACAAAAATAATGAAATTAAATGGATAAATAAAAAATAGTCTATATTTTGGGATGGAGAAAAAAACGAGTCTACATAAAAAATAGTTTATATTTTAGGACGCAGAAAAAAAACGAGACTATATTTATGAAACGGATGGAGTATTAACCAAAATACATATGTAATTACTGTAATAGTATAATAATGAAATTGATTCTTTCGGGGGGAAAAAAAAAGAGAGACACTAAACTGATTTAGGACACTTCAAGGTGCACACCATATATGATGCACCACATGATGACATGGCAACTGAGTCAGGATCCTTGATATATGTAACATGTAAATCCATTATTGATTACTATTATAGTATAGCGAAACTGATCCAATACACCCCAAAGGTAATATTATGCCACACACCACCTAATGTAGCACCTCAGCCCACCTGACTGGCGCCCCGATTGATGTGTCACACCTCCCCTATGTGAAAGATGTGTAAGTTTTGCATAAGCATCAACAATGGATATGTGAAATTTAACTAGCTAGCCACACAACGAACTAATGTAATGAAAGTGACACACACACACACACACACACACACATATATATATATATATATATATATGTTAAAGTTAACTTGTATTTTATTGCTACAATAGATATGCTAATTTGATCTAAACAAGGTTTAACCCATAAATGGAATGAACTATTCCAACCCATAAATGCAATGGTTCAAACAACACTATTGGCGAAAATTTTTAAAAAATGAAAATAATAAAGATGAAAAAAAATTGGCATTTCACACAAATATGTTATCTCACATGTTAAAAAGCTTGCTAAATTTGGCAAACAATTTAACTTGTTATAAATTTTTTTAACTAATATACTAACACACCCATTGTAGACATTAATTTAAGCTTTAACTAACATATAATACTTAGCATGTGATAGGGTACAATTTTTACAACTTTTTAAAAAAAAATTATCCATTTTTATTTCTTTTTTCTTTACTCTAAATTAATCACATTCATATATCTTGTGGGATCTATATGTACTACACAAATCTCCACTATTTAACTTCACTCATTATATCTCCCATTTTACATAAAATTCATAAAAAAAACCACAAAAAATTCAATCCTATCACCCTTTTAATACGTGTGTTAATACAATAACACATCCATTATTGATGCTCTAATATAATACCTTGTACCAATATATTATATCAACTATGATTCTTAGTGAAGATAATTAGTTTTCAATTTTTAATTAATATTTGTAGAAATCAAATATACTTTTCTCCAAAAAAAAAAAAGAAAAGTATATTTGAGTGCGCAATCAATTTTTGAAAAAAAAAAGAGAGATTTTTGAATATATAATTAAAAGGTTATGGTCTAATGGACAATGGGAAAAATAGTTTTAAAACAGAGAAAAATTATCGAATATAAACGAAATTATAATTGAAAATAATTTTTAAAAAGATAATTTTCCAAATAATCTCTCCCAACAAACTACTAAATGCCTTAATATAATATATAATTAAGAAAATATATGCGTTTAATCTTGTTTCTGAGGACAAACTAAACCAATCAAAACAGCCAAATCACGCAATTTATTCTACTTATCTAACCATAGAGCTTTAAGGAAGCAACTTCGGATAAAAGGATCAATATTTTTATGGAACTTATTAGAATTACTGTACACTTTCCTGCACATAGTATATATTTGTATTGAATATTTGCAAACATGGCAAAGAAACGTACGTAAAAAGACGTAAATGACCCGACTCCCCCTTAAATTGGCGATTCCTACTCAAACAGACTTATTAATCATTTTTGGAATTCAACTAACTTATTAAATCACCATAAATGATATATTAAATTGCATTGGGCCGATTGAGAAGTAATTCTAAGCTGCTAACATCATTACTTGGCGGTGATATTTCATAAATCCATTAAAAACCAAGTCAATGATATTACGCAATCTAAAAACAATTTGCAGTCATCTTTTTCATATTTTATATATGCTTAACGAGTATATCACTTAATTTATTTTTTTTTTAAAAGAAAAGTATACATATCTTGTATCTTGTCAAAGTTGAAGTGTCTGGTGAGAACAACAATTTTAACAATTATTTTTTTTCCCATACTTATTTTCATTTCCATACTCTTAAATATATATATATATATATATATATATATATATTTCACGTTTCCATATATAATTCAGAATAAAGTATATGAACATAAACATAATCAGGTATAACATTTCAGTATTATCGTTATAAGTCGAGAGTTTTTCCCCCTTCTTCTTTCAATATAATTAAGCTCTTAATCTTAACATTATAGAACTTGTAGTGCACCACCAACGTGGTACGCGTTTTCTATTTGAGGAAACAATATATATATATATATATATATATATATATATGTTGTTTTCATTTTTAATTGGCTTGGATTTTCTGTAAAAGAAAAGAAAAAAATATAAAATTCTATTTCCACTTTTAATGTCTACGCGTTGTCTATTTTTGGAAAGAAAAAATAAAGCCAATCTATTTTTCCATTCTAATACATACACATTTTCTATATATAGAAATGAAAACAAAGAAAACTCATTTTTCTTTCATGTTTTCGTGAATAATCACTGATCTTCAATTCTTTATGTTTTGTCTAAGATAATTACAAGACCGTAAATTCTGTTTAAAAAAGAGGTGAATAACAATAACAACCACAAAGCTTTATATACAAAAAGTTTAAAAAAAAAATCACTAATTACAATAAATATCTAAAACTATATATGCATATTATGTTTTCGTTTTTGGTTTGATCATATAATTAGAAAAATTTACAAATTCTTATCAAAATCACTTTTATGGATAAAATTTATGTGTATTGCATGGGGTAGTACTAGTTGAAGTATAAAATTAAGAGGTTCAGGTATATCTACATCTCACAAATGCAAGAATTTAAGATATCTATTCAGAATTAATACTTGTGTAGTTGGATTTGTTAGAAATTTATTTAAGATTTAAAAGCACAAAACCCACACACACACACCAACTCTCTAACCAATAAATCATAAATGACTGTATTCTTGCAGTTTAGTTTAATTGCAATATTTATTTACCACGAACTTTCCCCTTTCTGCAAAAATTTTAGGGTTTCTTCTATTTTAAACTTTGCTCCTTTTCTCGTCCTAAATTTATATTGGCTTCTTCTTCTACCATTCCTACTTCAATTCAATTCAATTCCCCTCTCACTCTGTCTCTCTCTATATCTCTGTCTCTCTCTTTACTTCCTCCACCTCTCACCATAATTTAATTAAGCTTTAAAGATACCCCATCTCTCCCCTATTATATATAATGGTCCCAGACTTTCAAAACCAACCACCGCATACCCTTTTGCATATTCATCTTGCTGGTGGAAGTCACCGCCGCGCGCCGCCCCTTTCCTCCGCCCTAGCCACCCTCTAAGGACCTAAGGTACGTGTGTCTATATATATATATATATATTCAATTTAATTCAATGAAATTCATAGCCTTGATTAGTAAAGTTGATTTTTGCAAATACAGTATTTCAAGAAAACATCAAAGGAGAATCATGAGCAGAAGAAACGTACCAAAGCTTGATCTCAAGTTGAATTTGTCACCACCACCACCAAGAAGGAACCCCCATGCTGATTCCCCTACTCGATCGATGACCACGTCGCCGACGTCACCACCGAGTTCTTGTGTGTCATCAGAAGCGAACCAGGACGAATCCAGGCAGCAACCGACCAGCCCGGAGGTGTCATCCATGATGCTCGTGGGGTGCCCTCGGTGTCTCATGTACGTCATGCTTTCGGAAGAAGACCCCAGATGCCCGAAATGCAAGAGCACTGTTCTTCTTGATGTCATCCAGGACAAGCACACCACCATCAAGAAAAGAAATGGCTAGGCCATGTATAAGTCTACTTATATCTATATCAATATCAATATTTAGTTTTGATCCAGCACCCAATTTGAATATCTTAATGTACCCAAATTATAATGTGACAACATGAATTAAATCATAATGTAGCATGCTGTCACATTATAATTTGGGTACACTAAGGTACCAAAATTTGGTACTCGATCAAAACTAATATATGTATTTCTCTGGTTTCTACCCCTATGCCACCCCCACCCCACCCAAAAAAAAAAGAACCCTTTTTCGTTGTCTTAATTACGAGTAGCACTATTGGAGCTCCATTTTTCTCAAAAGATTCAAGAGCCTAAATAGTGCTGCTGCCTGCTTATTAACTTCATCTGCATTTTGAATTAGGAAGTGGATCTAGTAGGATTTTCCTGCCTAAAATTTTCATATATTGTTTTAATTTTCAGCACTTCTTACTTAAATTAAAGCTGGTCTTTGAAAAAGTTAATCAAAACTAAATTCAAGAAAATTTATTAACTATAATTTAGATCAGATACTGCACCTAAAAGTCAAATCCATGCAATAGTGCACAGCATAGCCGAAAAGGTTGGGATGATCAACATGAGTACATGACAATGTTCTCTAGTCCAATCGCCAGCGTACGAAAATAAAATATAAAATATCGTTGGAAGCTTCTTGTAGATACGTGGCATATTCGAAAACGATCTTACAGAAGTGGCACCAATAAGATGGCTAAGTAGTTAGTTCAATGTCAATATTATAATTAATTAACCAAAATAATCAATTAATGAAAGCAGGCTGTCTGCTCAAGTTACATGCATGTGATATTATTATGGGTCATTACTGATATATGTTAGTTACGTAGAGGTATGAACTGTACTGAGGTTGAGTTTGGTTGAGCTACCTTTCAAAAATGGGTGACCGTAATATTAGATTGAAAGATCATTATAACCAAATAAATGCTGAAGTTATTGAGACAGTTGAGAACAATTAGCTAGGGATACAAGTTACAACGTAAAGTCATGTGTTCTACACATAAAACTTAAATCAAAGTTAAGTCCCCCTTTTTATTTTTTTCTTTTTTTAAAATCATTTATTATAGTACTATGCTTTGATATGCACTTGGAATCAGATCATGTTCAATATTATTAAGAGAAAGAAGAAAAGTTAAAATCTTGTAATTAATTTCCTCTTCTATGCATAGGAATAGTAGCATAGACAATATTCTATAAATGTTCTATAGAAATCCATGGATCATCAAGCTCGAGCATGTAGAACGGATGAGTCTTGCCTGTAGAATAAAGGGTTTGACCCGATAAGACCAAGTACACAGGCTAACTAAAATGTGGTAGAGCATCTCCAATGAGGATGTCTATTGCACATCCTACGTGGCGGTGTGAGTAAGGCATAAAAAATTTGTGGGTCCCATATTTTTCTCACTTTTCTTCTCCTTTTCACACTTTTCCCCCATTCTTTCACGTGCAAACTTCCAAATTTCACATCCATCTACACATACTCTAGTACTATTTTATTATTATTTTTAAATTTATTTCTATACATTTTCTTTTTTTTTCCACTTTCCCCTCTTTTTTTTTCCTATACCTCTTTCTATTCACTAAGTAATTAAAATAATTATTTTTCTCTATCTCTCTCATTCACATTATCTCCCCAATTCACATTCCATTGGAGATGCTCAGGGGAAAAGCTGGAAAAGTAATAGCGAAGGTCAGGGTTGGAGCCATAATAATGTGCTTAATTTAGGTATTATAAATGCTATACCATATTGGTGAAAAGAATTCTACATACAAAGGAAAATACTGGGATGGGCTGAGGTGGGTTAAGGGGGTAGGGTCCATACTGAGGCCCAAGGCTGAGCTGAGCTGCTTATGATCAGTTATTTTTGGTAGGTTTAGTTTATGATAAGAGAATGACAATTCATAATTCATAATAGAGTTCCGATTCCACTCCAAGTAGCAGTTTCTTTTGACTTGGGATATATATTGCAATTAGATTACAAAACACCCAAAATAAACAAAAGGCACTAAAGGGACAGACTGATACCATTCTCCCCTAGCATTTTACCAAGAACTAGGATATGGTTTCTGTCACCAGCCCCTCTGTCTCTGAAATTCAAACTCCATTCCAGACTAAATGTTGCCTAGGCCTTCATCCTACAACCTATTTCTGTTTAATTTGCACTCCCTCTCTCTCTCTCTCTCTCTTTTAGAGTTCTGAGTGATTCTCTAAATTTAGAGAATGAATCACTGTAGCGAAAAAGTGCAAACAGAGATCCTGAAATTTACGATAAAGCCATTGTTTCGCTTATTTCCTTTTTCATTTTATTGTTAATTATTGAGCATTTTCGGTCATTGTTTGCTTCATTTTTTTTTTTTTTTAAAATTTGAAATCTATTTGGGTCTAGATGGCCAGTATAATTTAATTCGGTCTTCTTTCTAAAATTTTGAAATTCATTTGATCATTGCTTTTTTTTTTTTCATATTTTGTTGGCCATTGTTTTGCTTCCCTTCTATTTTGTTTTTTCCATTACATGTTTTTCGAAATTTTTTGCTTTATTTTTATTATATATTTTTTTGTCAATGTATTTGTTGAAATGAAAATAAATGCATGATTTTCGAATTGTCCACTCAAATACTTGTTTAATTAAGTTCGATTGGTAATCTATTGCACAGCTATTATATAACTTTTATACTTTTTAAAATATACTCCTTCTGTCCCTTAAAGATAAGCTCATGACATTTTCAACAAGGATTATGAAAATATCCATTAATGCTATTAGCAAGTGAAATTTAAGAGTATTTTACTAATATATCCTTTAAGTTGCTAATTTATTACGCTTTAATAACTCTATTTGTTAATAACAATGTACGTTAAATAAGAGTATATAAAGAACTTAATACTCCCTCCGTCCCACTAAGATAGACACCCACCATTTTTCACACATATTAAGAAAACATCTTAAATATTTTTGGAATTATAAGATATTCATATATTCTTCCGATTTTACCCCTATATTGAATGGTCAAAAAGTAGTGTGAACATGTTTAAATATCTTGGGAGATGAAATATCTATCTTGATGTTTAGTATTCCAATTATCTTAAATAGGGGTGTTTTAGTACATGGAAAATAAATTATACATTCAATAAGGAAATTGGACTATAATTTGGGACGGACAAAATAGGAATACTTGCCTATCTTAGTGGGACGGAGGGAGTATTTCAATTACTCCATTTAAGGAAAGTGGTCTATCTTTATGGAATGGATCAAAATGGAATATAAGCATATCTTTATAGAACGAGGAGACTATTAATGATGGAAATTGGAAAGTAAAGAGAAATAGGCAAAAAAATAGAGTTGGATAAGATCTAGTGCATGTGTTTTTACACATTTTTATACATTCTTTTCAACCCCATTCATTCTCTCTCCTGTTTCATATCCACATATCTCGTAGGGCCTATCTGTACTAAACAAATCTCTACCATTCAACTCTACTTATTCTCTTTCCTATATCACATAAAAATCCATAAAAATCCATTTTTACATATACATTAATGCGCACTTAGGTTGGAGAAGATTTTGGAAATAGCGAAGATATCCTCCTATTTTAGAGGATAGAGAATAGGGTTGGAGGTGCCTTAAAAGTTCAAGTAACTTATAGCTACTTTGACAAAGCCTAAGGAAGACAACGTAGAAATGTAAGAGATAATAGTTTGTCAAACAAGAACTGAGAATTAGCAACTAGGCTTCTGGTTCTGATCAAGAAAATTAAAAAGATTCGCAGTCAGGACTTCCGAGATTATATGCAGATTCGATTCGATAATGTCTACATTTTTATGGAGTAGACATGTAAAAAGTAAATGATCAGTACTTCAAGTCAGTAATAAAGTTGCAATGCAGCATTGCCCCAGTTCTGGGCAATATTTTTGAAACTTACGTTTTTAAACGAAACTTTAAAACATTAAAAGTTTATTTTCAAGATTTATTTTCTTTGTTTTTTCAGTTTTATTTTAATTATATTAATTCTACTTAATTTTATAACTTAAAAGTCAATTGTGATTTATATGAAATTAATGTATATACCAACGGTCAAAATAATGATATTCACTAACTCATATGAGAGTTATACACCTCCAACGGTTATGCATGATTTTATCATCAAAATTGATATGCATACCTCGGTCCATTCTTTGGTCACACACACAAAAAAAAAATGTTTATGCTTTATTTTCTATAACATTCACACCATTGCTTGTTATCACCAAACTTGTGAAGTTGGTGAATTCTAAATGTACCTACTATTTTGGCAATGCGATAGAGGCTGGTTCTACTACTCCAGGTGATCCTGCTCATGGATGGAGTATTAATTGGCTGAGAGTTATGTGTTTTATCTTGCAGGAGTCGTGCATGTCACTCCGATAATATCTGTATGAGGGGAGACCAACACAATTTTAGGACAGTGTCCTTGACACGATTCTCCTAGGCCGGCCTTTCTAACATTTCTTTTTGTTTTTTGATTAATTTATTTAAGTTATATTTTATATTTTCTTACACAAATCACACATTTTAATTTGCACCAACAATCTAAAGTTGTATTGTGATTTGTGTGATGACATATTTCTCTGATCGTTATTTCATTGCCGTTGTAAATTTGGGTTGGCCAAGAGGTTGACTAAACATGTGAACATATTTAGATTGTATGCGAAGTAGATATAGATTATTGATATCTAATCTGCTTGCTTCACAATTAACAAATATCTATCTAGGGCACTTTAAGATATATAAACCCTTCTAGCTAGGTTGTCTGATTTAAAATTGGACAAAAAAAAAAAAAAAGGAAATTTGCTTTTACTCATATCTACAGTGTGATATGATCATAATTCGTTTCGATGAAATTTTCGTATGTTATATCACTCCTGAGATGATGCCCAATTAAACATGCAAATGAAATGGCAACAACACAATGCCTCTTTGAAAGTTTGTGCTATCATCTTCTACTTCCAGGTAACCTTTTTAATGTGTGTTTTGTTAGTTTGTAAATGGGTTTCTTATATTATTTCATTCCATAGAAACTGATTTAATTCTAAAGAGAAAGTGTCTTGTCGCTATCAGAAATAGAACATTTAGAGACATTCTATCATTCATATAACCTCGTGTCTGTAGAACAATTGTATAGCAACAACTTTAGAGCAATAGCAGCGATATACTTTCTAGGCACGAGACTGCAAGGGTGACATGCTGCCCCTAAAGTTCCAATTTCTTATAGTATGTTATTTTAAGTTTAAAGTTTTGCCTCAAAATATTGTTAGTTTATTATTATAGTTTTGAGTTAGTTAAAGAGATTTGGCATTTTCAAAAATAATAACTATAAAATGTGTTGGTAAAATTTTTATTGTGAAATTTTGATCATGTTGATTTTTTAAGTTGTTGCTTATTACTTTAAATGTAAATTTCATTATAATAACTTTTGCAGTAAGCACAATAATAATATCTATTTTAACCTTGAAAAGGTTTATAATTATTTGCAAGTTTAAAGTGTGTTTATAAAATTAATTAAGAAAGCAAAATCAGTCTAATTATATTCTCAAAAATTATTTTCTTTGGGCAAAAATATTTTCTTAACTAAAGTTTAAATTTTGAAATCAGTTTACAAGAGTCATTCATTTATAAACATTGAAGGTGCTCAATCATGTCCTTTTATGACAAAATGAAAAAAATAAATAAATAAAAACAACTCCGGAACAAAAACAGGGTATTATCCCCTTTTATGACCTGTTCTGTGGACTCTCATGCATGAGATGCCTATGTTGTCTTATAAGCTGTTCCATTGACCATTGTGCATGGAAACTTAAGCTGCCAATACATCTTTTGAATTGGCATGGAAACTCAAGCTGTCAATATCACTAGTACTGCGCTAAAGAGTTTTGGAAAAATATAAAGGCAAAAGTTTTAGATTGTTATATTGGCTTTGATCATATCAATGGAATGTTATGATTTTACGTTTGCTTTGAGGGTTTGATAGTACTAACTAGTGACTTGTTGACAATTTTTACTAGCCTAGAAATTATGAAAAGTGTGGGGGTAATGTTGATTTGTTTGTACATGAAGAAATACAATTTGTATATGATATGTTTCGATGCCATATTAATGTGTGAAAGCAATTCACATATGTTCATTGATATCTCGAAAATGAGGGGGTTGAAGAGAACAAAATAGCCGGTTCTCTTTATTTCCGTTAAACAGAAAGATAGATCGCAACAATTCCATTATTTTACGATGGTTGATTTGGTGCAAAAATACTCCTACCGAGGAAGCCACTTGGGAGGATTTTGACAAAAAAATTGTTCTGAATTTCCTAATTTTGACCCTTGGGGACAACCGTCATCTGAGGAGGAGGGTTGTTATAGTCAACGTCGGAAATCAAAGAGAGATTGGGGAAGAAGAAATGCCAGAAATCAGAGAAATAAGAGATAATTAGAAGAAACGGCAAAGGGGATCAGTTCAAATTCAAATGGAGGAAACGTCATCGTTTTGGGGGAAATCAATTAATTTGGGATTCTCATACATCAAGTAATACCGGTTTTGTTCAGTTCCCCATGTGGGCATGTACCCATGCCCACGTGGGGAAGTCTGGTGATGCCACGTCACCAGACAAAAATTTTTATTTTTTATCTTTTAATTTTTTTTGTTTTTTACATTGAGTTAGATAAATAATACATAATTGTCCCCTGATGATGGGAGGTCTCACCCGACCTCTAGGAATTTTTTTCCCCTATTGTGGGTACCATAAGGTACCCTCAGTGGGTACCAGATCATAACCGAATATCGTTGCCGGAACTTTATGAAATTATATTGCTTCTTTCAATTCGATTTTTATCTTTGTTTGCATTTGAACATCGGATAGTAGCTTCTATCTAACATGTAACAACTGCCCCCCAGTGAATAGACTTCAAGACATTGAATCGGAAGCTAAACATTTTCCACATGTAAAACAAGCTCGATGGCTAGCAATTTCTTTCAATAATTTTTTAAATAAGATGGAGACGTATGAAATCAATACGAATAACAATTATTTATAGAAATGTAAATTGATTGAATTTAGAAGTACGTACATAACAACAACTGCACATGCTCACACCCGATTATTTAGCTTCAAGCGGATTTTAGCTATATTTTAATAAGTACTTATCGACTAAAAATTTTTAAAAAGACTATTTTGCAGGAGTCCAAATTTTGAACTCGCCCCACAAGTTATGACTTAATTTTGATATAAAGTTGTAATCGATATTTTAATTAATTAAATTTTAAATTAATAAAATAGTCATTAATGCATAAAAACATTTTTTAAAATTTACATTCAAATAATCAACGATTCATTAACAAAAGCTCTACTATCGAAAATTGAAATATAAAAAATTTTACTGTTAAAAGCTCTAATTACATCAGTTGTGTCAAAGAGACCTTGACTTATTAAAACACGCGCACGTTTGAAACACTTTCGTAGTGGACTGGATTGCAAAATTGTAATGGTTAGGTAAAAATTTCCACAAACTGCAATTCAAGTCCTCTGCGAAAAGTTTGGCACAAGGATGCACGCTTTCCATTATGTTTCTAAGGCCATGTTTGGATGGACGCGCTAAAAGATATGACTTTTGTAACTGGAAGAGATCAAGTTGACAATAATAAGGATTTTTAATTGTAACTTCTACTTACAATGTTGCTCTTGTTGTAAAAATATAATTCCCATTGTTCCACAAAAATAGTCCACTTCTCATTCTCACATAAATTAATTAAGAAAATTTAATTAGTAATATAATCTTGAAAAAGTACAATTGAAGAACAATTTTCAAAATTTACCCTTATATATAATTATTGTTCAACTTTATTATTTTTTATTTATTCATTACAATGCATATTAAATAGGCGTATATAAGGAAACTAAAAGTGAATAAAGGAAATTGAACTATAAGTCTAGGATGAATAGAAAATGAATAATGGACCATCTTTATGGCATTGGAGGTTTCTATAAATAGGAGCTTCTCCCGATTATTTTTATAGTTTTATAATACGTTATTAGCACAAATTTCTAGGCATTTGAGAATTTGTTTGTCTTAATATAATAATAAGAGAAGTGCCAACTAGGCACTACGCCATGTTGGCAGTGCCAAGTTGGCACTCATTTATTTACAATTAAAAAAGGAAAATTTTATTTTGAAAACAAATATTAAATACGCACTTTATTATTTTATTTTTCTTATTTATTTTTATTTCATTTTCTTTATTTAGTATTTTTTCTTATTTTAATATTTGAATTATTTATATAATTGAAAATGAACCACATGCAAGTATTAATAAAAATGTTACATGATGTACGATGACAATTGAATTATTTTTAAAAACGAGACTTAAATTTTTTTATATTATATTTTAATTTTTAAATATTATATTTTAATTTTATATATATATTTTTTAGTGTTTGAATTACAGTGTTAACTTGGTACAGTGCCAGGTTGGCAGCAGTTTTCTATTTTAAAAAGTATATTTTTATTTATTTATAAAAATTAAATAATAAAAATATTTTTTTATTTACTTAAGGCACAAAATCAATTCAAAATTCAATTCGAACAAAATGTGGTGCAAAATTAGTTTTTTTGCTAAAAAATATATTATCTAAATTTTATTCCCAAATATTATATTCTTATCTAAAATCATCAATTACGATAATTAATATGAAAATTTTCTTATAAGATAATATTTGCACCAAAATTTATAAACCATTCTTGAAATCTATAATATTACATATGTTTCTTTATTTTTGTTATATATTCATAATAATAATAATAATTTGTTATCTTATTTTATAATATTGTTTTATGTAAATATATATTAGTTGTCCCGTGCAACGCACGGGAGTAATACTAGTTCAAATAATATGAAGGAATTATGCTCTACACTTGTATCTTATAGATAATCCTCTGTATTAGAAATTAGATTATTACGAATAAACTAATCTATTCGAATACCTTTGGCAAAACGGAGAAATCTATTTCTAAAACTCATATTGAAATATCATATTAGAGCTCAAACAATTCCATCTAATTTCCCTACTTTGCAATCTCAGTTGTTGGCTTTAAGTTCATGAATTCAAATGAAGATAAACAAACCATTTCTCGTACAAGTTGCTGCAACTATTTTTTTGGCCCCCACTGCAATACTTTTCCAGCAGAAACTGCTCCTCCATTGACAATCATGGTATAGCATTAAAGAAGATATTTACATTAAGGCCTTGTTCTATATGACCGCTCGTGCTCCCCTGCCCACTTAGTGGGTAGAGAGCATGCCCACATGGCGACGTGGCGCGCCATGGGGGCGCCATGTGGCCCAAAAAAAATTTTTTTTTTAATTTTTTTTTTAGAATCTACGTTAAGTAAGATGAATAATACATAACAGCCCCCCTAATGACGGGGGCTCATGTAGGCCCCATATTTTTTCCTCCAAATTTACCATATGTGGGCATGTTACATGCCCACTTAGTGGGCAGGGGAGCAAGACTGTCTATATGACTATACATATTAAAATTTTACTAATTTTTTATCTATCATCATTTTTAATCCCTTATATAATTATTTTATATTTTTTAATATATTTTTTTCAATTTTCAATCACATATTTATCGGTACTTCGAGTAAATTTACCTTAATGTTGGCAGAATAAGGCCCACTAGTCATTTGAGGATAGTGTCATAGCGCTGTAAATTGAGCACATAGATAATGGAGGATTAGGTGGATGATGGGGTAGGTTTAATAATTTAATTATTATTATTATATTATGTAAACGACTATTATCCCCACAATCATTTCCTATAAATAGGGATCTTTGCGACTCATTTGGAATAACCTTAAATTAAATACTTTCAAAAAAACAAAAACCTTAAATTAAATAAGAACTTTGCTCTGTCATTTCTATTGTTTTATAACGCCTCTCTCCATTTCTTACTTTTCAATTTTTTATATTTTTTGAATTTATTTCTACTTTTCTACTTTTAAAGTGGAGAGAGAAAATAGACATAATTTTCGCACTTCCACGTTGCAACTAGCATCATTGAAATCTCTACAATTTATTTTTCAAAAATATATTTTTATAAATATAAAGTAAAATTTTTTAAGTAGTTTGAACAACTACAAATGGAATATAACTCGAAATCAGTAAAGAAAATAGACTTCAACTTCTAAATTACAATTGATGACATATTCAATTTATTATATTATCTAAATCATTTTTACTATACTAAGAGTATATTTGGTAGAATTAACTGATAAATTAGCTTTAACTAGTTGATATAAATAAAAATATTCGGAAAAATAACTAATAAGTTGGCTCATAAATAAAAAATTACACAAAATGATATATTTAAAATATATTTCTAGAAAATTATAGGTGTAAAAAATGGAATAAAAAACAAAAAACTCATGAACTTATTTTAAAAAACTAATAAAAAAAGATTTTTCAAATAAACTCGAGCTTTTGAAATAAGCTTCTCTCACCAAACGAATGTTATTTAATTAATAGGGGTTTATAAGCTCCTAAAGAAGTTATAAACTAACTTATTTAATTTACCAAGTACACCCTAACTTTGTAAGTAAAGGAAGATTACTGAAAGAAACAACTATCCAAAGTGAGAGGTTTCAATAATTTAATTTTATTATCATTGTTATTATTAGAAATCAAATTAATGATTGCCATTATAGCACTTTTTCTTTTAAACATTAAAATTAAATTTACAAATTTGATCAAATTATTATTTTGGAAAAAAAAATGTATTTTTAAGAGAAATTACCACATTTGATTTCTTTTTTTTTTTTTTTTTTAAGTTCAGACTTTCAGCCAAACGCGCTCTGAACCATCGTCTCAATTATTTATTCCTTTTTATCCGGCTTTAAAGATTGAAACTCTGATTTTTTTTTTTTTTCCCGAGATTCTGATTCTCCGTTCTGCCTCTATTCAATCAAATCGACATCTGCTCGGGAACCCGATCACTCATTCACCATGACTCTTGGCTCTGCAGGATCCAGTGTTGTGGGTTAGTAGTTGTTATCAATCTCAAAAAATTGAAGATCCTTTGTTTTGGTTTATTTTGTATGCTTGTTATTGATCGTTGATGGTTGTCCCTGTAAATCTCTGCGGTTAATCTGTTTCTAATATTTGATTGTTTTCAAGTTGGTCATTTCGATATGCTCAATTTTTTAAATCTGGGTTGTTGCTGAAAAATCTGTATGACTTTTCCTTGTTTTTGGTTAATTTTTGATTGATTTGAAGATTTTTCTCTGGTGATTTAGTGTAAGAGATAAAGAAGAATCGAGACATCTGTGATTGCAATAAGATTTCTTGATTGTCACGCTTTGTTGGATCTTTATTCTTGTGATAATTTCCGTTGCTTTTCTACGATTGCTGGATTCATACTTTAGATTTTGTTGATCCCAATTTTTTTATATATACCAATTTTTTTATATGTTGGTATATATAATAATCATCTGCGTTTGCTCTCGGTGGATACTTTTGTGTTTAGTGTTATTACTCCATTTAGTTTCTATGAATTTGAGAATCTAGCTCCTTTCTAAATGTTTGAAATTTTGAATTAGTATTCAATTTTGTCATTTGTGAACGCAAATCTGAATGCTTCTTTGTAACAAATCAAGAATTTGTAATTTGTTTGGTTTGCTGTTTGTTTAATTGAGGTGAATTAAGCACTCTTGTGTTTATTAGACTGAAGAGTGAAGTTTTTCTTTTGGAATTATGGAAGCTCCCTTTTGGTTTTCATTTGTCAAGGAAAATTAATGATTGAGTTGATCGTATGTCCAGCATGCTAGAATTACCTCCTTCGCTGTTTGTTTCTTATGTTCCTTTTGGACTCGTGAAATGTGAACAATCTTCAAATTTGACAATATAGATGATGTAAAAGTTACTTAGCACACTCTCTTATTACCTCACTCAATCAATTTGTGAGCTTTTTTATCTGGCAAGATTACTTCACAGTTTATGGTTAATCAAATGTCAATATCATAAATCTGTTGACCTTATTTTATTTTAGAAGTTTGTACTAATTTTCTTTTGGGCAAAAGCATATTTGTTTTATATTGTCATCATCCATGGTATTAGTTTAGTGCTAACCCGGGGATGTATTTATGTATTTATATATAATCTTTGGTTAGACACTAAATCATTATTTATTGCCATCTGTTACTGGGTGAACACGTACAGTGAGTGAGATTTATGAGTTCGAAACATGTTTAATCTGTTAAAGAAGCCACTCCATACAAATTCAATAACTATCCTGTGTGATGGGAAAAGTTAAAAAATAAAATAAGATCGAAAAAAAGATAAACTTCTTTCGTTTTTGCCATATCATAGAATATATGCTTTAGTTAAAGCATCTTTCTCAAGCTATTATGTAGATTGAGACACTCTTTTCGACATTCAGTGAAATGTAAGGTTCAACAATTATGTTATGCAGAACAGGCAAAACTGGAAACATGTGACTTCTGTCTAAATTATGTTAACCTCATTCAAAGGTCCATTTGCATTTCGAAAATTCTTCCTCAATTTTAAACACGGCGTTAATTTTAAGATAATGTACTTGCTAAAGGACACTCTGATAGTTTTCTGATGTTGAGTTCATGTGCTTTGTCTAGCTTGATGGGTGGGCTTTCTCATATCCAGATTCCAGACTTAGAAAAATCATGTCATTTCTTGTTCTAATATGTGATTGCATGTATTGTTTCTGGTCTTTGACTGCTGGGCCATGGATTATAATTGCACTTATGGATGAACAATGGAGTTCCGATCTATTTACATATGTTGAAGCATTAAAATATATGGCATCTCAAATCTTCTACATCCTTGCAGTCCCTCGAAATTTCAGATTGCTGGAGGAACTGGAACGCGGAGAAAAAGGAATTGGAGATGGCACTGTGAGCTATGGAATGGATGATGGAGATGATATTTACATGCGATCCTGGACTGGCACCATTATAGGTCCTCATAATGTAAGAATTGCACCCTCCTTGTGCTACTTGTTTAGCAGCATCTCCTTTGAATTGAAATGCTATCCATAACTGTGCAAATGATGATTGGAAATTATGATTTAGCAATCCCCTCTTTTTTATGCACTGTAACTTTTTTCTGCAGTCTGAGGTCTTGTGCCTTGGTAAAGGTCTCCCCCGCCGTACCTCCACCCTTTTTGAAGACTGATATAACCAGTATTTAGTATTCACCTACATAATGTTATTTTATTTTAATACACATACACATGCAGTATATTAAGATTGGATGCCCATTCCTTTGTGGAGAAAATTAAACGGAGTTGTAGAATGGAGTTGATTTCTATACTTCAAATCTTTTTTATGGCTGGAGTAAAATTGAGAAACCAAAGAATATGAAAGAGAGAATCTAACGGGCTAACCGGTTAAGAGGATTGTAATTTTACGTCAGAGAGAGTTCTGGATTTTTGTTAAGTGTTTCTTAAAATAATATCTTGGGACATCGCACTTGATGATTTTTCAAACCAACAAGCATCTGTGTTTGTGGCTATTCATGTTACTTGTTTTACTGATGCTTGGTGGTTGTCATTAGATAAAAACACTAATCGCTTCACAATTTGAACCATCTTAATTTGTAGGATGTGTGAATCTTTGTTTCCCTTCAGATGGTGAGTCTGTTGATAATAACCGTATTCTCTTTATGGCAAGATGACGCCATTTATCTCTCATCAAAGTATATGGTTAATTTTAAACATATATGCGAGTTGGTAATACCATTTTGATGGAATAATTTTACAATGTGTTAATGTATGATATCGCATTTCTGATATGAACTGATTAAATATGTTAGTCATTTCTTATCTGTTTCATGGTTTATTGAGTGTACACTTTAACTCTTAATGAATTTACTGAATCGGCCTTTTGTTTTTGGCTCAGTCTGTACACGAATCTCGTATATACCAGTTGAAGCTATTCTGTGACAAAGACTACCCAGAGAAACCTCCCAGTGTTCGCTTCCATTCTCGGATTAACATGACGTGTGTTAACCGTGAAACTGGAGTGGTAAGAAAATTCTCTTCCCATTCTTTTAGTTGATTAAGTATGGATTTTTGTTACAAATTGATATTACGGTAAGTATGCATAGTGATTTGAGATTGGTGGTAAACATTGAAGTTTGAGTTTGACTAAGTGGTGGAAAATGATATTTTGAGTTGAAAAAAGTTGAAACAAACACAGTTCGAGTGCTATTTGCACCTATTAGCTCCAACAAATGGACCTTTTTGTTGAATTTGCTACTATTGAATGCTGGTATATTGGTGATATA
Source organism: Jasminum sambac (assembly GCA_018223645.1). Classification (NCBI taxonomy): domain Eukaryota; kingdom Viridiplantae; phylum Streptophyta; class Magnoliopsida; order Lamiales; family Oleaceae; genus Jasminum; species Jasminum sambac. The sequence continues at coordinate 36,761,080 of CP073646.1, forward strand.
GGTGGAACCGAAGAAATTTGCAGTACTGTGTAACTGGCAGCGGGAGTACACGATGGAACATATACTGACACAGCTGAAGAAAGAGATGGCGGCTTCACACAACCGTAAACTCCCTCAGCCTCCCGAAGGGACCTTTTTCTAGCGCCAAGATATACCGGCCTTCGTCGACTCTATGCAAATATTAAAGTTCATAATATGTGCTTTAGTCATTTGACGTTCAAAGATAAGTAGGAAAGCCCCTTAAAAGGGCTTTTCTCTTCTACTCTCTTGGCTTCTTGATACTGTATTTTAAATCATTAATGTGAGTTCTTTCGCGTGCAAATATCAAGTTACTCGAACAATTCGACGATGTTCGTGTACTACTTTCAAGTTTTTTAATCCTTAATTTATTTTGTGTTTGTTATTTCGCTGTTATTGTTCTGTCAAAATTGTGATCGTCATCACTGTCGAAGCTCTGTGAATCAAGGAACAAGGGCCATGCATCAAGCAAAGGTCCCATTTTGTAGGTTGTAAGACAAGTTGTTACCCATCAAGATTCTTATTACACATGCTAAAAGGTAAAATGGACCCCAAATAACATGCACCCATTATTGTTATCCATATAAATTTGTAACCTTACCCTTCGGATATAGTTGAAGATGTCCCAATATTATTGGAAATTATCTATTTATGGATGTATGGTAGATTCATACCAAAAACCCATTAAATCACCGCAAAGTGAAGAATTGATTGATTGATGGATTATGATATTATTATTATGGGTCAAAATTTGTAAATAGATTATAAATTTTTGGCTAATTGGCGTAATAAGGATTTATCCTATTTTTCTTGGTATTTTAGTTCTCAAACTCAAATTTCATTGTGCAAAAAGGACCTCCGTTAGTGGAAAGTTAAATTTCACCGTTAAAGGCTAATTGTGCTAAGATCATTGGCGCAAGAAGGATTCAACGTATTAAGTTATTGCGCAACAAGGACCTATCCTTTTTTTCATTTTAAAAATATAAATCCGTTGAAATTTTCAAATGACGCCAAATTCACTTTCAATTTTTTAAATCCTTCAACAGTTTTATTTCTCTTGAATAAAAAAATATTAAATTAAATCAAATAATAGTTATATCATTAATTCCAATACTTACTATTATTTACCACACTCAAAATATTTAACAATATTTATTTGAGGTTATATTTGAGAAATAAAAGATTTGTAGGGTAAAATAACATGCTCGTTTTCAACATTTTTAGTTTTTCTATTTTTTACTTTTCTATTAGAGATATATTTGGGGAAATATCAAAATTTTATACAATTTAAGAGGCATGTTTTATTTGTTATCCAATTTGAATAAAATCGGCCCAAATTTAAAAATACAAAATAGAGAAAATCCACCACATAACATATTTAGGACTTGTTTGACTAAACAACTCAAAATTTTTACCCTACAATTTTTTTTATTTCTCAAATATAACCTCCAATCAATATTACTACTAAATATTTTAAGTATGGTAAATCATAGTAAGTATTGCAATTAATGATATAATTATTATTTGATTTAATTTAATATTATTTTTTATTCATGAAGAATAAAACCATTGAACGATATAAAAAAATTAGAAGTGAATTTGGCATCATTTGAAAATTTCAATGGCTTTATATTTTTAAAATATATATATATATATATATATATATATATATAAAAGGATAGCTTCATGTTGCTCAACGACTTAATATATTGAGTCCTTCTTACGCTAATTATCTGCCCACAATAAGCATTTAACGGTGAAATTTAACTTTGCACTAATGGAGGTCCTTCTTGTACAGCGAAATTTGAGTTTAAGGACTAAAATGCCAATAAAAATAGGATAGGTCCTTTTGCAAGCGGATTAATATGTGGGTCCTTATTGAGCCAATTAACCTAAATTTTTTAGCCATAAATTAATTACTATTAATTTTAACTATGTACAATACAATTGTGTACTTATTTATTTTCAATACATTTCATTGTACTGTGCTATTATTTTTCATTGAAAATCATTTATAAATTTCTCAATTGGAAATATTTTACTAAAAAAACAAGCTCGTTTCACAAAATTATTTTTATAAATCAGTATGTGCTTTCATTTTAACAATATATTCTATAAAAATACTTCATCATTCTCACAAAAATCGATTTGTTTTCTACTGATTTTATGCAACACTTCATTTAGATTCGTTTATAAATTACATATAGGCATTTTATAGCAAAATGCCTATCAAGTTTCATTTACAAATTATTAGTCGAAACAACATGTGTTGCACGTTGTTTGTAAGTATTTAAATATGTTGTAAAAGAGTGGTGAATGTGCAACGGTATTGGTTTTACATGCACATGAAAAGCGTGTGTGAAAAGGGAAATGCAATTTTCAAACTAATACTCAAGGGCCTAAATTAAGAAAAATGATACCGTGGAATATGAATGGGAAGGAATGATCATTGATGTGTGGGGATTGAAGATTGTAAACTTATATCATGTGTGGTCATGTGATAAAAATATTTTTCTTATACAATGTGTTTAAGTTGATTGATAAAATAATACGATCATAATAAATATGTTTATTTCTCTTTAACGTCAAATAATATCTCAATATTCCCATTTAGCCTTCTTGGTTGAATGTCTCCCTTCTTCATTCTCATGAGCACGCTTTGTTGACCAATTTCTTTTGTGCTCTTTCTTTTCTTTTCTTTTCTTGACGTCCATCTTCACTAAAAATTTGAATTTGTTATCTTAAAATCTATGATATTAATCTAAATTTAAAATATGTGATAGAAAAAATAGTGGGTACTTCAAATAAAATGACTGGGATGGTGCATTTAAATAATGGAGTTTTGCATCACATTAAATTGGATATTAACTCAATTTTTTGCGAACACACTAATTCTTTAACTACATATACATGGACGAATTTAGGATATTGAATTAGGTGCATGGAATAAAAAAGTCCTGCTCATTTGAACCCAACAGGATTTCATGACAGTCACATATATATTTGCTTTGTCATTTTCCACAAAACTTGATAAGCATCACATGCATGAATTTCTTGATGGGTGAACGCAGGAATTTCTTGTAGCGTGAATGAACCATTTTCAATGTCCCGTCATCATCTTGATGTGGACAAAGTTATTAATGAATAATTTTCAATGTCCCATAATCTTGTACACATGCACGAGCTCAATATAGTTAATTATAGGCGTCCATAAAGCATAGTTAATTATATGCAATAAGGGTAAAATGGTCCAAAAAATTATTCTCACCCTAAGCAAAATGATTCTAATCATAAGCAACTTTTAATATATTATATTATATAAATTAAATTAGCGATAAAGATTAAAGATAAAAATAAAGATATATAAGAACTTTATAACGAAATACCTATCAAGTACATGATATGACATAAAAAGTACTCTTTCACCTCAACACCTTAGAATATCTTTAGATAAAGTCCACTAGTTTATTTGCTCTTAAAATATGTAATAAGATTTTTCTATATGTACATATTTATGAATGACAAAGAGAAAGACAAACAATGTCGAAGAGTGTTGATGTTCATAAATAACAATTTCGTTCAAACGTTTATGGTAGACAGATCTTATTTTATTCACTATTAATGTGGTATTGTCACATTTTCAAGCTATCAACAATTATGGAAGCATGTGACAACATACACTACATCGATGGTGGAAAAAATAAGATGTATTCACCTTGAACATTTGAATAAAATTCTTATAAACGGTACGAATAGCTGCCGTTTATGTACTATTTTAACACCTATTGATGTACATGGACACCACATAACTAACTATTAAAGTGTTACATCACTGAAAATTCAATTAGAACGGCCAATAAACATCCATGCTTTTATAGAATAACAACAGAGGAAATATCCTATATTAAGAACTTAGGGCTCGTTTGATATAAATTACATTTTAATCACTCTTTTTTTCTCTCACATTTTTCATCAATTTAATAATTTTTTTATACTTTTTAATATCTCTTCTTTACTTTTCAACCAACATCTAAATTATTTTTTTTTTCAATAATCCATATCACACATACCCTAAAATATATGATATTAGAAAAATAGAGAAAATTTCTTGAATTTCTTCAATCCCACAAAGATTTTATTTTATTTTATTTTTTAATTCTTCGAATGTACCCCTATATTATATGTTGGAAAGTAAATGTATTAATAGCAAACATCATACTACATGCACTTTATTGTTTATACAGAATCTAAGTGATGTGTGATAATCCTATGTAGTGAAATCATTATCATCATTCATCATACCATTAATCTCAGAGATTTCAATACATAATCTCGATGTCAATTTAGAGGTAAACTATAAAGTAAAAGTAGCATTATTTTTATAACAATGCTAATTGTTTTATATAAGAGTATAATAAGAAAATGATAATTAAATACATACAAATATAAAAATAACCTGTATTTTGAAACTAACAAAAAATAAAAATTAGCATATTTTTGTAATATAAAAATAATAGGAGTGTAAATTTATTCACCCTCATAAAACGACAGTTATGGTCACCCTCATTTTGAAGGGTGACTGGTCATGAAGTGGAGAAGAGTAGCCAACAATAAATGAATTCATCCATCAGCACAATCAAAGCTTCCCCCAAAATCTGCAAAATTTGATTTCTATCATTTAATCCCGAAACCTGTGGGCTGTACATATGATATTAAAGATCTCAACCGCCTCTTCTTAATCACTATTTACCACTCCATTATACTTCCATTGCTTTAACGTCACGCCTTAGCTAAACTAACAAACAAACAAAAGAAAAAATAAAAAATAAAAAATAAAGAAAAAGAAGCTTTGACTCATTCACAGGTATTACGGTCTCATCCATTTGTAGAATCATTGTTTATGGAAGTACTTTTTCTAAGGTACATATCTACTATTCGAGTATTTACACAATTGTGTGCCATCCCTGCGTGAAGTTACATTAGCTGATAAGTTAATAAAGTAGATTTTATGTGTATATGTTTGATTAATATCATCACTTTACTCGATACTTGTTGGAGACAATCAGACAATACTGAAATTGTTCAAGTACACTCGGGTGCACTGTAATTGTTTAAGTGCACTAGAGTGTACCGTAGTTATGGTGCTCTTGGGGTATTTTTTGCCCCCGTACGATTTCCATTTTAAAATCTGATATCAGATTTACGATCAGCACGGCGAGAGGGAGCTCCATTAATTTGAAAAATTTTTCAGGGACACCGTGATCGCCTGTGGCCGCTGGTCAAAGTTTTGGCCATTATTTTGACCGAAATTATGGCCAAAACTTTGACTAGCGGCCACGGTATCCTCGGAAAATTTTTCAAATTGTTAGAGTTCTCCCTTGCTGTGTTGATTCTGGATCTTGTTTCGAATTTCAAAATAGAGATCCTATGAAGCCAGAAAATGCCACGAGAGCATCGTAACTACGGTGCACCCGGGTGCACTAGAAAGGGATTGCAGACAATACACATTTAATTTACAAATGACATAGTTTTAAATTATTATTGTTCAATTTCGCGAAGAGCTTAAAAGATAATGTAACATTGCCACATTATTAATTATGCTAATATAACACAGTCACACTAGCATCATGTGGTATGTTTATCATCTCCATAGAGAGGAGATCCTTACATGTTGACATCAAGATCTCAACTAAATTTTCAACCTCAACTATTACAATGTTATCAACTAAAAATTATTATATTCACAAGAAGTTGGTGATTATGAAATTTCTTTTAAATTTTATGCATGCATATGCTAGCTAGGGGTGGATACATCTTTGCTTTCTATTCTTTATTTTGTCAGACTATTTTGAACACTATTTTCTTATTTATTGGATCGAGTGAACCATAGAATAAGGGCCGATTCTTTCGTTTGAATTTGTGACACGGAAAATTAAGAGGCTTGTCTTATGCACGCAATAGAACTTACGTGTGTCACACCACCCATTAGGGTTTAAACTTTGAACTATTAAAAAAAATATGACATGACTAATTTATTTATTTATGCACTCATATGTGATTTTTTTTTATTTTATTTTTGGAATGTAATGTACTCATATGGGATGTTACTTTAAACTACTTACATATAAATCATAAATTTATAAACGTTATGAATCCCACAAAAGATGTGCCAAAAAAAACAACGTTGTTTAATCTCGCATTTGATCTGGTTTCTATGTGGGTACCAAATCCACGCCACATGGCGCCCTCACAGGTACCATGTCATCACAGAAAATTTTTATTTATTTATTTATTTTGTATCTACATTAAATCAAATAAATAATACATAATTGCTCCATGATGGTGGACAACCTCATCCTGGCCCCATGAATTTTTTGCCAGACTGTGAATACTATAAGGTACCCATTGTAGGTACTATAACATCACTGCGTTTAATCTTACACAGAAGAGAGAAAGGACGATTTTAGATTTTTAGCTAATGTGTACCAATTCACTTGTTTTGAGCCACCACTTCTATGGGGACCAAATTCTATTGACCATGTAAATTTAAGAAGTAAATTTCCCGTAAAGATATAGACAGTGTAATATTTATTGCTTGTTCCGTTGTTTGACACTCGGGGAAAAAAAGTTATTTTTGAGAAATTTGGTTGAATAGTAAAAAGATTTATAGAAAATATGTGATGAATACATATATATATGTACATAAATGTAAAAAGGGGGTTAAAGAATAGATTTGTGACACAAACATTTAACATAAATGATAATTGAAAACCACATTAGATGTTGAATCTTTAATAATTAAGAAAAAGGAATGTTAAAGTATTGTCAAAATTTGACGCTACACCACATAAAATATAATCTCATGTCGCTTGTAGTCATGTAAGAAATTCTTCGAAGTATTGCACTATGCAATAATACGATTTGCTACAATAGCTACTTTTGGGTATGGTAAAGTAGATTTCCGACACGTATCCCCCTAATGATGGGAGGACACCTATTCTAATTTATTTATTTATGGATATTTTATTATACCTACAAGTAGATATTGGAACGAAACTATGCAACCATATCTACATAAGATACCAAACTAAAATTTCTTAAATCTTGGCCGCATACCTCCACGAATGCTTGTGTGCTACTTTTAGCACGTTCTTAATACGTTTAGAAGATTATGATTAGTTGTGCTTAAGAATTATTTGTTCTGAATTTTAGTCAAATTTACTTTTCTCAACCTTATTTTCAAACACACATTATACAAATATCTATTAACTTTTTTTCTTTTAATTAACAACTATTTTCTTTTGAACTATAATGTACATTGAACAGTATAAGAGCATTTATAAATATTATCCTACTGAAGCAAAGCACAAATACCACACTGTGGTAGAGAAGAACCCTTATTGAACTCGTATTAGGATCGTATGAACCCCTTAATGGAATAGTATATATAAATCCATTGCAATAGTATAAACCCCCTATTGGGGGTGATAAAATTCTGCTACTGGGGATCGAACTTGAAATCTAGAGTTTGAGCCTCTTGGAATGTTAACTTGACCTCTCTAAACGAACATATCAAGCTTCATTGGCAATTGACAACTATTTTCGGTCACGCATTACCTCTAAAATATTAGGTCTTGTTTGATTTACAATCTAATTCAAAAAAAAAAAATTCACTCTCCTCATTTTTAATTACATACACAATTATTTTATATTTTTTAATATATTATTTTTCATTTTTAATCACATAATCTACACGTAATTGGAATAAATAATATTTGTGCCCCAAAAAAACATGGCCTTAGTCTCATGTCCACAAGTATAAATTTTGAAATCATTTACATTTTTCTCCTTATTTATATATATATTTGAAATAGCAGAGACCCCACCAAACTTCTCTTCCTCCAGATTTTCTCACTCCTTTCAAACCTTCCATTGAATCACCCCATCAAAGCCTTTAATGCTCACACATTAAAAAACATACAAATAAATTTCAATACATATTTCTTGGGTATTCAATCTCCCACCCCACCCCACCTACCTCATGGGCAAGAAACTTAAATTCCCGTTTCCTTTCAAAGCCGCCACCGCCACCGCCACCGCCACCGCCACCGCCTCCTCTCCATGGCCATGGCCAACATGTGTCAACAACCCAAAAACCCTTTCCTTCCGGGCCCACAACAACGACATATTCAAGACCATGAATTCTGCCTATCTCGACAAAACCGCCATTGATGATGAACAAGAAGAAGAAGAAGAAATCTTTGAAACTCTTTCGTTTTCTTCATCAAGAAATCTTGAACCGGATATTGATACGATGATTCGAGATTTAAGATCATCAGACCGGTTGTTCTTCGAACCTGGTGAAACGAGCTCCATTCTCGTAGAACCCAAAACAGAGGAAGCAGCTCTGTCTTACAAAGAAAACACAGTGCTTTTACCTATGGAGTCAAATGATCCCTGTGTTGATTTCAGATTATCAATGGAGGAAATGGTGGAAGCTTATGGATTGAAGAATTGGGATTGTCTTGAAGAACTTTTAACCTGTTATTTGCGGGTTAATCCGAAGAAAAATCATGGTTATATTGTTGGGGCTTTTGTTGATTTGCTTGTTCATCTTGAATTAGTTTCTGCAAATTCTTCTTCGTCATCTTCTCCGGTTGCAACTCAGTATTCTTTCACTTCTCCATTATCATTTTCTTCATCAACAAATTCGTTCACTAGTCCCTGTTTATCGTCATTAGAACACGAAGAAGAACAGAACGGCTGAGAAAAATTTCGTCGTCGGTGAGAGCCAAACACGGTCTTGTGTCTAGATGTGTTGGATTGGTTGTATGAATATTATGATTATTAAAATATATATATATATTAGATGATTTGCAGGATTTTGAATATATATATGAAAATCAGTGTTTGGAGAAATTGATAATGTTTTTGCTGTATTGGGAAATAATTTTGTCTTTGTTGTGCTGATTGCAAGAACACATCTATTTCTTACATGCAATATATACAGTCTGTAGTACGAGAATGTTATGTTAAGAAATTTAAAGCTTTGGGAGAAAAAATGTGAGAGAAGATGTGGGCCTTCTCCACCGCATTCAAAAGGCTGCGCAGTGGGATGTGTAGTGGAGAAATCTTTGGGAGAATATGTAATATAACATTTTCACTGTAGTAATGTTACTGTTCACAATATGGTTATGAAAATTTTGTTTCAGTTCATGTGCAATCAATATCATGCTGATTACCATGTTCTCATGTGATTTTTTCCCTTCTCTCTCTCTCTCTCTCTCCTCCCCTTTTCTTTTCTTTTTATCTTTTATTTTATTTATAGATATTTTGCTTGAATTTGTTATATTGTATATTTATGTGTGTTTAGATTCACGGGTGATAACTTTAGCGGTTGCAAGTCTATCGATGTACATTGTTGAATCTGCCACTATTATGTGTTAAAAATTTTCAGATAATCGCTTATTATAAAAATATTTTATAGAATCTTGAAACTTTCGAATGTTGATAGACTCCTCACGATTGTGTTGTACTCTTGGATGAAATCATTTTTTAGTCAAATGAATTATGTGTTTGTTTGTTGTTTCATTCATCATTTCAATATATATATGTATATATATATATATATATGTATTTTATTAATAAAGTAATGTTAAATATTATAACTAACGTGTGACAACTGATGAGTAGGCTATGACATGTCATGTTCTTTAACGAAGAAGCGTCGTATCATTGTGGATGGGTGCCTTCCTAACCTTTATTTATTTAAAGTTAGAGCTGAAGGAAGCCAAGCGTCATATCGTTGTTGACAAATACATTTCTAGCGTTCATTTAAAGTTAGGGATCGTTAATTGGATCTGCTTCTTGTGCACAAGATTAGATATTCGATTGAGTCATACTATATGTATATAATGGTTCATTTACATAGTGACACGTGGTGCAGAGCAATGAAGTCATGGCTCGATATCAAAGTTTCACATTTTTGTGTCACTTATGTCACCATATGTAAACATTATATCGACCATTTGAAACTGGCAAAAAAATGCCTTTACCTTTCGACCATGTCGTACAAATTAAATCATCTCTCTTTTTCAAATCCGTTGTTCTCATTCTCAAATAGACATTTTCTTACGCTAAACATCGTTTACATCTATTTTCTCATGGAAACGGGAAACCTAATAAAATGAACCAAAAAAATAATAATAATAATAACAATAATAAAGAGGGTGATGAGTGAGAGAGAGAAAATGAACGACAGGGTAAATGCAAGAGACAAACTAAATACCCAACGGTTATTTGACAGCAATATTAGTAGGCATTAACTAAGGTTGGGGGGTAATAACATTTGGCTTGAAATTCAAAATGGTGTAACTATCAGTTGATAGCAACAAGACTGAGAATCAAAATATTTACAACAAGCCTAAGAATCAAAATATTTATTCATATGAAGGTGGTCCTGTTCTGTTCTTTACCTGCTCTGCAGTGTTATCATAATTCATATGATGAACCAGAAACTGAGGAAAAATATATATACATTCATTCATATATATATATATATGAATGTCTCTATATGTTAACTGGCCGGAACATGGTTTTTTCTACACTCAGAAATGAACTCTTTTATAAATTAGGCAAAAACAAAACATTTTTTTGCAGTCACTGCTAGCTAAGTAGCTATCACCTTTTCATTTTATTTATTTATTTATTTTATTTTAAATTTGGATAAATTAAAGCAGTTTGATTTTTGGATCCTGTTGTGCATGTTAAGTTAAGAAGCAAAGAGTTAGAGGAAAAAACAAGAAACAAGATTATTCTTGTGGATAGTTTGAGAACGTACATGATATATATGCATCTCTCATTTATTTAGGGTGTGTTTGATTGTAATGCATGCAAATGGTTTACATGGAAAGTCAATTGTATCTTTATATGTACGGGTGTGTTTGATTGGAATTGGTTTTGCATGCAAATGTCAAATAATGTAAAACATTTTCTGGCTTTCATTGTTTGATTCAGTTGTAAAGGAAATGGTTTCTAGTCTGGCCGTTTAAGACGATTTCCACCAAAAGCGTAAAAGCGTTTTCTTAGGGGTAGGTGGTAAAGCGTTTACCACGCAAACGCGTTTTCCGCTTTTCTTTACAACCCACAATCAAACACACCAGTAATTCATTTTCCCAACTTCTGGCCAAGTATTCGTTTGCGTGTAAAATTGGCCAACGTCTTTAAGGTGTTGTCAGTAAATGGTTTACATGGTAAACTTTTGCAATCAAACAACCAAAGATGTAATTCGATTTCCTGGGTGTGACATTTGCATGTAAATTAAACCCTATCAAACACACCCCTAGTTATTTTCGACCTTTCATTGTACGATCAACTCGCTCTGAGATGTTGGTCTTGGAACTCTTTTTGTATAAAAATAAATAAATATTAATCAATTCACTGGGGAATTGTAAGCGGCTGACTTCGTCTAGTTTTAGAATCGCCACCAGCTAATTAGGGATCGCAGTCCCATTCACGAAACTATGTTACAACAAATTTGCACATTTTAGAGCTTAAGGACCAAATCGCCACTCCAGGAAAACGTTGAGACCCGTGCCGCAAAATATTCCTGCTAAATACTACCTCCGTCCCACAAAGATAGGCCTGATTTGACTTTCACATAGTTTAAGAATTATAATTAATATCATTGAAAAAGTAAATTTTATGTGTATTTTTTCAAATATACCCTTGTATTGAATAATACTAACTAATAACAATGAATATTAAATAAGGGTACAATTGGAAAATGGAAGAAATTAAATGCAAACAAAATAAAAAGTAGCCTACATTTTGAGACGGACAAAGATGCAATACAAGCCTATCTTTGTGGGACAGAGGTAGTACTTAAAAATAAAAGGCTTATTGGCGTCACAAGGACCCAACGTTTCATCTCGCTGCGCACTAAGGAATTAATTCTTTTTTCGATTAATTTTTTTATTCAATATATTATAATAATTGCTTTTATCATTAATTATTATTTAAATTCAAAATGTGTGTGTCTTTAATGCAAAAAGAAAATGAATTCTTTTCTTTTTTTTGTATTTTTTATTTGATTTGGTTAATTTTTTGCATTTGATATATTTTTTTGCAGTAATATATTCCTAATAAAATTTTATTTATGTATAATAATTATATTTATTATTAACTGTTGGTTAAAATCAAAATATGTGAGTCTCTAGTATTGAAGAAAATTTTGGATATTTGTGATATTATATTAATACGGAAAAATACTACCGTGTTGAAAATTTTTTATAAAAACTATTTAATCAGTATCAAATTAATTCAATAAATTTAAATTTAATTAAATTTGGGACTAAAGTATATCTTTTCTAAACTTTTGAACTTGATTGTAACAATGGACAAAGTTTTGGACCATTTTGCAATTAAAAAATCGCACGTTAGGTGCACATGGAGGCATTTAACGGTGGAATATTAACGGAGGTCCTTAATGCGCAGCGAATGTTGAGCTTGAGGACCAACATGCCAAGAAATAAACCATGTGTAACACCCCGCTCGAATTCGACAAGATAATCTGTGATTTACTGACTGTGTTGTGATGTTTTATATGTTCAATGTGCTTTGGTATGGGTATATGTAGGTGTAGTAAGTCGAACAACCGGATCAGGTTAGTAAATTGGAAGAAACCGAATTCGGGCCAGACGAGGATTATGGCCGTAAGGTGTAATCGTACGGCCGTAAATCGTGTAATGGAAAAATAGAGAGATTTACAGAAAGAAAATTACGGCCGTAAATTATTTGATACGGCCGTAATAAGGACATTACGGCAGTAAATTGATATTATACGGCCGTAACTGGGAACCTGGAAAACAGAAGGATTTACAGAATGATTATTACGGCCGTAAAGGGCCATGTTACGACCGTAAATTTGGAAATTACGGCCGTAAATGTTGAAGTTACGGCCATAACGGGTAAGGCGGCATAAAATTTTCTGGACATTTCTAGGTCAGTGGGGGATGTTTAAATACCAAAATCACGACCCAAAACCCCCATAACACCTCTGAAAGTATACTCCAACTACCCTTAGGCTCTACAACCTTTCCATACATTGAATTACATGTGTGTAATGTGTTATTGTTGCTAAGAGAAGAGAGGAAGGAAGTGAAGAAAGGACTTTTGGGCTCTTGGAACTTACTCTACATCTTATAAGGTGAAGCTGGGTGTGGCAAACCATCGGGAAACGGCGGAGAACCCTCAAGAGCTTGAAGTGTGGACACATGGGAAACCGAGATCTTGGTACTAGTCTTGAAATGAAATGTATTTTGTTTTAGAAACCTTACGAATCTAGTTTGGAGCTTTATGTATGACTATATCAACTAGACTTCGTTTGCCTCGCTTAAGCAACTTGATGTAAATGGAAACGCAATAAAAGCGCTTGGTTGAATTAAGAGTGAGTAGCGCCATTTCTAGACCCGGATTGAGTGAAACAAGTTTTAAATTACCATCGAAAGTTATGTGGACAAAATAACAAAATTTGATGTATTTCGTTACGGGTTGAAGAGGTATCCTAATACCGACCCAGGATTAGGAAGGGCGTTACACCATGGGTCCTTAGTGCTCAACAAGATGAAACATTGGATCCTTGTGGTGCCAACAAGGCAAAATAAAAACCAATTTGTAAATAATGAAACTTGATTTAGGGGTTGTTTGATTGGGTATAAAGTTAATGTGCGCGGTATTCCGTGTAAAAATGTGTGGTTAATATTATTTTGGGAAATGTTTGTGTGGTTGAAAATGAATATGAGGTATCTGAGTGCGTGTGGATAAATTATAGTACTAGCATACCAAATAGAATAAGGCCTTAATTAATGAAGCGTCTGAAACTTGGGATCATAGTCCAAAGCTAAAAAAATTGAGCAGCAATTTCACGGAGACATCTCAGCATGAAATGCTCCACTCTTCATGTTGTTTCTCCCAAGTTCCCAATAATTAAGGATAAAAACATTTTTTTATATTTAATTAAATATATATATATTATTTTTAAGTTATTCCGACGAGTTTAATTACTTATTTAGTAGTAGTACTACCAATCTCAACGTTCAAAAGTTTCTGCTATAATTTATTAGTAGTATTAATTTATATTATGAATCTCAGAGCCCACAATTATATTCTTTGCCTCAGCAGCGAACCTTCTAAACTTTGTGCTTCTCAAAAAAATAAAACTAAAAAATAAAAAATAAAAATATTATTATTATATATAGAAAATCTCACTTTTAAGGAGGAAAAGATGTAGTACTAATTAATAAATAATAACTCGAATTGTCTTTGTCTAAATAATTGTAGAAGTATTTTTAAATATTGTTTCTTCTGCCTTAGAATAATGCATTTTATAGATAATGTTGACAAAATTAGTAGTAATGGAATATTTTAATTTTGATTATTGTCTTATTAAGTATTTACTTGCTAGTATAATATAGGTAAGACAATAATGGTAAAGTTCAAAAAACTACACCACTCCATTAATTAAGGGTGGTTGGGAAATAATAATTAAAAAGGAAAGAGGAAAAAAAAATGTACAGGATGCCATATATCTTTGGTCATAGTGCTTACTGTTACATCTTCTTGCATGCTAAATCTGTAGTATTGGATATAAATGATGAACAATACTATATAAATTAAGAAGAAAGGTCAATTATGACACTTAATTAGTGGTAAATAATTTGGCGTGCTACTATTTGTGAGAAAAATTAAAGAAGCCAAAATCATGCCTTTTTTCTGAAAGAATTGCAAGATTTGGAAACAGCGTAACAATTTTATCATTCCTTGTGATGCAATAATAATAAGTAATTTGTCTCTTAATAGGGTCTCTCTCTCTCTTATTTGGAAGGAGTCTCTTAATAGGGTCTAGATAATAGAAATATTAAATTTGGTTGATATCAAAGGATAGACATAAACTTGTAAATTTCACCTATTTCTAAATAGTACTTTTATATCTATATTATATTTATCGATGTAACATACCAAACATGTCATGTCATGTAAAATTTAATAAACTCGCAACTTCTTTTTCTTTATTGATTAATAATTTCACAACTAAAAACGCCAAGGCCATGTGGTCTAGTAGCATTGACGGCCATGTAATTCAAAACAATAAAATAAAATAAAAAACAAAAAAATGTGTCCACATGAAATTCAATTAGATATATAAATCATTAGTTTTAGAGGGACGATGTTAAAGTTAATATTTTTAAATGACATCCTAATATGTCATTTCTTTATTATTATTATTATTATCATTTCCGAGCGGAAGGAGGGTTCCTCTGCTAGTTTTGAAAAAACAAACTTACGTCTATCCTCACACAATTTCTGTCAACCCTTCTCCTTCGATATTTTCACCTTAAACTCTACCAAATTCAATAATTTTTGAAGCAAATTCTTCAATTTCAAGGTAAATCATCTTCTTCCTCTCAATCCATTTTAAATGATGAACATATGCATTAAATGATAAAGCACATCGTGCATGTATTCACTGCCTATTGAATACGAGATATACATTGAAATGTTTATTTAGAAATGTCAATTTTAAATATTTATCTAAGTTGCCCCATACAAACATATTTTTATTTTGCACAAGCAAATTAATAAATTCTAAAACCCTTCCAAAATAATTTTTAGTACTCAAGGAATACCAGGTATTCAATACTTCTAATCAATAGACATTGCCCACCTACATAGTAGGAGTAATGTGGCTTCATATGCATAATGTGGAGAGTACCCATTGGTTAGGAATATCCTATAGTTGTACTCATTACTCCTGAGAGAGTTAGAAAATTTTTCAACTCTTACAATATCTCTGATGACTTGTGAATTCTCAAAATATAATTCCACGTGATATCACAAAAATGCTAACATCTACTTAGCATTTTATATTAATTCTTTTTATTCTCCCTTTTTTTAGCCAAACGTTAATAAACATACAAGTCATTTCATCTTCACTCTACACTTACCATTAGAAACATTTTTTCTTCATTGCCATTCTATTTGACACTTCAATGAGAATATATATGCACTCCTCTTACTCTGCCTGCTAGGTAACTTGTTAACATGGAGAGGAGTGAAGATGTTTTAATAGTGCAATTAAAATTTGTTTTAGGTCGTTTTCTCCATAATGAGCCATTAATGATGTTTACATTTCCAAGAAACATTTGCTTTTTTCAATCAAAATCATGATCCAAACAGTGTAGGAGTTGTGCTCTCAGTCATGTCTCATTTTCACAATCAATGCCTTCCAAAATGGGCCAAGGCCCAACAATAATAATTTATCCTTTGCAGTAACAATCAATAATCTCACTCGGAAGATGATACCTCAAGCAATAAAGAGAACCCCTTATTAACAGGTCTTGGGTTTAAATTTATACTTATTTTTTAGTTTTTTCAATTGTATTTTTTAAAAAGTTCTTGCTCGTATTTGATTTTTTAAAAAATTAAATCAACACAATATATGACTTAGGCCTTGTTTGATTGGGGGTTTAGTTGTTCCGTGCAGTATTCCGTGTAAAAATGTGTGGTTAATATTAGTTTGGAAAATGTGTGTGTGGTTGAAAATGAGTATGAAGTATACGGAATTACGTGCGGATTTGGTTAATACCAAATAGAACAAGGCCTTATGCACATTGTTATTATTGACAAATTGAGGTTTTGAAAATACAAACAAAGAATCGATTGATCAATCCACTCCATGAAACTATAACTTCGTAGGTAGCTAAGGTTGTCAATGAGTTCGAGTTCAAGCTCAAACCCGAAGCGGGCCTCAATATAAATAATCGAATTGAGTCAGAATGAGCTCAAACTAGAAGAAAGCAAGAGAAAACAGTGTATTTCTCAAACAATTTCTGAAAAATATATATCAACGAGTTTGAAAATTAATAACCCTCAATTTGTAGCTATTCGAAAATTATTATATAAATTAATACTCTTTAAATTTGTATGCCAAGAAAAATGAAACATGCATTTACAATTGAAAATAAATACTTCACGTACTTTTTTCATGACACCCCCAATACCCCAACCCATCCTGGAATAGTCTCTTTAACCTACCCTTTGAAAAATTAAGTTAGAATGTTTCCCATTGAGGTTTCTTGATTTATTATTCGACATTAAAGGATTTTAAGCCTAAAATGACATGACTGCAATTAATTTATAAACAGGAAAGGACATTTAAATAAAGTCGCATTAAAATCTCTGTCTAATTCATAATGAATTTCACGATTTTTAAATGATAGTAATTTGTATTGGGAGTACTAGGACAGAGGGCGTTAATTTGTTGTCCCTAAATTCGTGATTCCATTTTTTTCCCTCCGTTTTTAAAATGGTAAATTGGGAAAAATACCCTTTTCCTTTCCTTTTTTTGGTTAAAATTTTCTCTTTATCAAGAAATATTCGGTAAATATAATATTGATTGTTCGTTCGTTTTCTTTCTCTACAACGATCATTCTTAATAAATTTGTTTGATTGTACATAGAGTTTAAAGACGGTTCGTTTTATCAGTGTCCAATATCATAAAATATTTTTGAAAACTCATAGAATATCGAAATCTGTATTTCAGATCAATAAATATTGATCACCATTCACCTACACACACGAAATTGTAAACATATAGATAGTGGTCAATTTTATTAGCACAAACAATTAGAGCAAGTACTCTTAGAAAACCCAGAAAAAAAAAAAAAAAAAAAAAAGGCACTCATCCAATATTCCCCTTTAGTGTAAAGAAGTGGATAGATTTGGTGTAATCTTTTTCGTGGACAAGGCTTGGCATAACAAGGCCTACAACAACTCTAAAGCCTCAAATCTTGATGTTCTAAATCAAAACATTGCATCTTATTGGGTGGGGAACTTCTCTTTGAATTTTCAGATCTTCATGTCTGATATTTAGCCAACAAGACTTACCAGCTAGAAAGCTAATAATACAACACCGGTTCAAAAGTTTGTAAAGTGGGATCATCTTATTATGTGGTGGCCCACGTAGCCTGGGAGAATTATGGATGGATAATGCACTGAGATAAATAATAGAAATAATTCCTTCTAATAAACAAGTTGTTTATTTAACATAAAATTTGAGTGTTCATATATCCCCGAATTAGTCGATCACTTAAGCTAGCAAAAGATTTATTGTCTCAGAGTTTAGATATGTTATTCCATTTTCTGTCTCATTTGAGAACAAAAAAAAGAAAAAGAAAACAGATCTGTAATCATATGATGGATCCCGTTTAATATTATATACCAACGCAATAAACTTAGAAAAGAACATCACTAAACCAAAAGATCAATGACTACGCATGTTGTAAGATATTGAAGACAATGAAACAATTAACCAAATTTAATACTAGGGTAAGGGGTAACTTTCATTTTTACATTTGACAAATTGAAGTTTTGAATTAAAAAATCATGTCATAATTACATCTTGAAATGGTTAGTAATTATTTATTGTCATTGAATTGTTTCTACACAAATTCGTACGTGGGAAGACATTAAATCCTCTGAGACTGCACAAATTTGACTGGAATAATGAGCAAGCAAGATCTCTTATTCTAAAATCGACTTCACCGCCAATTTTGGTCTCCAGGATGAACTCCCACTACATGATTGTGCTAAGTGTGACAATGAGAAAGTAAATTGAAAATGAACTACAGGTCAAAGGGCTGCATAGGTAGAATCAAGGTTCTAAAAAGTGTAAAAATCCGTCGAGGCCAAGTATTAAGCCTAAGCATGTCTAAACACACCTATGTGTGATAAAAACGCGACCAATGCATGATGGCGAAGAGTGATGCTAAGCTTCGGGCATAGGTGTCACTCAAGTGTGGCCTCAGCGGGATTTTTAGAATACTAATTGGAATAGAAGTCCAACTTATAGGCGAGAGTCATCATGTGAACAGATAAAATTGAATGGTTAAAAATGATACTGGACAAAAGAATTTTTAAAATAATGTAGATCAAACAAGTTACTAAATCACATGGAGACCGATAATTTCCTCAACAGAAAATTTTTGATCCAAGAATTGCCGGCAAACACTAGTTTACGAAGCAACAAAACACACTATCTTCTCTTTTTCCAGCAAAAATTGGACCCAGATTTGTTTATTATTATTCAGTTTCACAACAGTTTTTTTTCAGAAACATCCTCAGCATGTTATTCTCTTTTCTTGTTTTCTTATGAATTATGTTGAACTAAAACTAAATGGGTCTTGTTCAAGAGATTTGGTCTAGTGGTAGAGCCATTCTCTTATCGGCAGTGGGTCCGGGTTCAAGATATCATTCCAGCCATACGATTCCCAATTTATACTAAAATATATATATATATATATAAATAAATAAATAAATAAATAACCTAGATGGATCTTTGAGCAAAAGATGTTTCCCACTAAGCAATTCACATGGAGATTGTCTTTGTGTCTACTTTAATTTCTTCCAAATATTGAATTTTGATCCCTTTATAAAACACACATAGACACAGAAGGAAAGGCATTAAGAATTGTATCCTCTTTATCCACTAAACCTTTACACAAATTAAACTATTCTACATAATTAACCTGACAAGGAAACATAATTTCTTTAAAATAAAAGGTAAAAAATTATAGATGCATACATAATATTACATGCGCTTCATAGTTCACCTTACAGTTGACATCAAGATTATATATCATAATTTTATAAAATCACACATCACTATGAAATGTTAGTTAGTACCATTGTGGCACAATATGATATAATGATAGTAACATATCATTTTATAGAATTTGATATATAATCTTGATATTAACTATGAGATGAATGATAAAATGGATGCAGTATTACTCATTATACATAATTGGCAACATATATTAGTGTTATGTATAGTAACAAAAAGAGAAGGGTCTGGCAACAATGACAAACCTGCAAAATATTAAGTGCCCATCGGACAGTAACATAATTAGAATGCATTCACTACTCACAACATTGCACCCACAAATTTGCACATCTTTCTGTAAAGAAGAGTCACCAGCTAGACAAACTGTTTAGCTCAAATTACAGATTTTGCATTGATGTCAACATTACCCATTACAAGAAATGCATTGCGTTCATACTTGATTTCTTGATTTGATGATCCTTCCTTAATTCCTTTCAGTAGCCTAAAGATTCTTGTTGTGGGGCCTTGTCATTCAACTACCGATAAGTTTCGTTCAAGCAATGTATGTGTAAAAATGGATTTTTATGGATTTTTATGTAATATAAGAGAGAGAATAAGTAGAGTTGAATAGTGGAGATTTGTGTAGTACAAGTAGGTCCCACGAGATATGTGGATATGAAATAAGAAAGAATGAGTGAGGTTGAAAAGAATGTATAAAAATGTGCCAAAATATATCCACTAATAGGCTTTTAGTCATACCATCACATAGGAAGTACATTGTTGTTGAATGATATAATCCGTTAAAATTTGAGTTTTCAAATGTTCGTTTCGATCCTCTTTAAGTGACGCTTAGGCACGAATATTAGTTTTTAGCGATCTGTCACACTTCACGTTTTCTTACGCTTTTACTGTGTTTATAACACCTACGCAAACTCGTAGAAATTCAAAGTTTGTCTTTGATTCTTAATCACGTTTCACATTTTTTAGGACACTAGTTGGAATTGAAACTTTTGAAATTCAAATGTTAATATCCAAATATGAAATATCAAGCATCACTATCAAGTTTTGCATTATAAGTCCTCAACATGTCATGACCGGTTGTGTGTATTCAACACAAATGTTCAATTGGATGGGCAACATGTGCCTCCGCTTAAAGTGGGGGGCAGGTGGCGCCCATCTGCTCACATAGGCGTCCATTTGTGTATTCACACAAATGTTCAAAAGCGGAGGCCACTCTGGGACAAGGCGACTGTATAAAACTCCCAATATAAAATTTTTTATTAATACAAAAAGGGTTACGGACATCAAAATCACATTAAAAAATGGTTTTCAAATATGGCCCTCCTTGATTGGTGGATGGCCGATGTTGGGGTCCACACACATGCCCCACCAATCAGGGAGAAGTGCTGTGTGTTTTGTGGGTATGATATCTTCCCAATATGGGAGGAGATCATTTCCCCAAGTTTGGTCCAGAATTTTCACTATACCACAGCCACACTGCTTCAAATGGGATGTACTCATGATGCGTGTACCTTCAAACTGCAAAGTCTCGTTGAGTGTTGTCTTCTACTGGCTAGTTGACTTGTGATTACACGGCAATGGAATTGTATTTGATGTTTCATGCCCTGTTACTGTGGTACATTAATTCGATGCAGTCATGCAGATAAATATCACGTCAATTATAATGGGAGAAACCCATAAACTGTGAAGCGCTTCAGTTCTGCATTTACTATTTCTTCCTGCTTATGCTTAAATATTACTTGTAAGCTCAGCCAAACATGTATTTATGTATGTATGTGTTGATGTGTGCTCATATCTACAATGTGACTTCCTTTTTTCTTAAGGGTATACAATGTGATTTCAATGCAACTATTGTTTAGCAAATTAAGAGTTAGATTGGTATAAAATCATTTTCAATTTTTTTTTTAATATTTTGAAAATCTCGCCTAAAGAAGCACTAATTATATATAGATAAACGAGATCTCCTCAATAAATTCAGAATCCCATATTTAAATTGTTTTCCTTTCTACAATGGACGAGCCTTTTCTGACTTGACCATTGCATTAATTTCAACATGCAAAATCGTGGGTATATTTAAAGCATTTATTTGGAGATCATACTCTCTCTCTCTCTCTCTCTCTCACACACAAAAGATGAGCATGAATAAATTGATTTTTGCTAATATGAGAAAATAACGAAAATTTTTAAATATGTGAGTAAAATTGGTGCAAATTGTCCCAAAAAAAAGTGTGCTGGTTGTATTTTTAGTCCGAGATAAAAAAGATAGCTCATCTGATCAAAAATTGATGCGAATTTGGTCCAAACTCCAAATTGGTGGAATCCATCAATTCCTACCACTAATTACCTCAAATTTTGCTATTTTATTATTTTTCAAAGGGCATTTTGGTTGTTAAATTTAAGATAAATTGCACAAAATGTCTCAACTTTAGAGGGTTATTAAAATCAGGTTTCAAAGTTTGAAATATATTTACATTAGTCCAAATTTTTAATTAAATTGTATAATTTTACCTTTTATTTTTATATAAATGTTTATTTGATTCATAATTAATTTTATCAAATTAATTTCATACTAATTAGATATTTTTATCAAAATTTTCAACACAGTAGCATTTGTTTGTATTTCTATCATTTCAAAAAATTTATTTTCCATTAGATACGCATACATTTGATTTTAACCAACAGTTAACAATAAATATAATTATTATATATTCATAAAATTTTAGCAGGGTTATGCCACTATAAAAATATACGAAATAAAAAAAAATAATATATTAAAATAATTATAAAAAATAAAAACCAAAACCAAAAGCTTAATCCCTACCCAATCCCAAAAACCCCACCCCCATACCCCAAACAATGAAAGCCAGGGGGCTTTCCCCCCTATTTTTCTCATCGGTGTCGAGGAAACTAGGGGAAAAGCCCTCTGCAATGTCACAACCGAATACAAATCTATTAGGTAACCAGCATTGGGAAAAACTAGGGAAAATTGTCAGTGCAAGGAAAACCAAGGGAAATCCCCATGGTTTTCCCAGAATGCTCGAGGTATAGGGGTGGGGTTGGGGGAGGTGGTGTAGGGTTTTGGTGTTTTTTTTTTTTAGTCTATTATTTTTTTGTATTTTATAGTTATACTCATACTAAAATTTTATGAAGATATAATAATTATATTTATTGTTAACTATTAGTTAAAATCAAAATGTGCACATATTTAATGCAAAAGAAAATTTTGAAATCATAATAATACAAACAAATGCTATTACGTTGAAAATTTTGGATAAAAATTATTTAATTAGTATCAAATTAATTATGATCCAAATGAATATATATATATAAGGTAAAATTATATAATTTAATTAAAATTTTGGACTAATATAAATATATTTCAAACTTTGGAACCTGATTTTGATAACCCCTAAAGATTGAGACCTTTTGTGCAATTTACCCTAAATTTAATAACCAAAATATCTGTTGAGAAAATGATAAAATAGCAAAATTTGAGGTAATTAAAGGCATGAATGGATGGATTCCATTTAGACCAAATTCATACCAAATTTTTTGGACCAGATCGAATTTCCTTTTATTTTTGACTAAAAATACACCACACACACTTTTTGGACCATTTGCACCTATTTCCCTATATATAATAAAAAGTATCATAAAATTTTTATGTAATATTATAAAAACTTGAAGTATCTAATTTTGATACTATGACATTTGAAAGAATCTGATGTACATGATACTTAAGTAACTTTCAGTTAATCAAAAAATAATAAAAAGTATCAACCACTTGTGATAGTTATAAGTAAATTTCAATTACAGCCCTAAACGTCTATTATTTGTACGTTTAAACCCAAAAAGTTATGTGTATATATGGTCGGATTGATACATCTGAGAGTCTTGGGAAAACTTAATATTAGAGATTTTTTTTTTTCATTTACTACAAGAATCAAAACCTGTAGGGTATATAGGTACCATTTGTCATTGTAGGCCTTCATTCTTGTAGTGTTATAAATTGGATTTCATGAAACTTTTTCCATAAATAAAAACCCGTGGCGTAGCCAGCAAATATTTCCAGTGCGGTGCAAACAAAAGCTAGTAACACAAGTAACATAAAAGCATAACTAGTCAATCACACAAAACTCAAAAAAGATATGTCTTACGACAGTTCTTTACGAGTTTTTATACTTCGAAAAAATTGTACAATTACTTCGTTATCGATCTTCAAAAGTATATCGTTCTCTACATAAATAATGATACTATTTCAATTGTTGTTGTCACTATTTCACATCTTGATGAGCAAACAACAAGCAAAGGAAAAAAAATAAACGCTATTGGAATTGTAAATTGAAAATCCTATATCAATAATACTATTTCAAGCAGTGTTCTAAAAAGCGTAGAGCATGGCGAAGCGTTGACCTCAAGCTTCAAGCTTTGTAAGCTTAAGCGCGCTTAAGCGAAGTTTAAGCGTTAAAAAGCGTTTTTCAATTTATTTATTTATTTTTAATTTCTAATTAATCTAGAATCATGAAATAAATAAAATAATGTCGACCAAACACATATAAAATTTTAAATATTATATTTAATAATAATTTCTACCACTAAACATTCTTAAATTTTCAAAAGGCCAAAATTAGACAAACACAATAGCCTCTAAATAATTTTACAAAACCTTCTAAAATTTCACGTTATTGAAGTGACGAAGAAAACAAAAACTTTTGCTCCATAAAAAAAAAAGAAAAAATAAAAAAAAAAGAAAAAAGAAAGAAAATAACTTACCATAGAATATAAATGAGTAGTTTAACGCTTAAAATACTATCACATTTAATTTACATGTTTTTAAGATTTGAAAATTTTATTTGCTCTTAGACAATTTCTCCCTTTAATGGTCTTGGTCTTTCCAATTTAAATTTTTAGGTTTTCCAAAAAAAAAAACCGCTTAATCACGCTTAAGCTCGCTTAAGCGCGCTTAATCATGCTTAATGGGTCAACGCTCGCCTTTGACTGCTTTTTCCGCGCTTTCCGATAAAGCGGAGCGTAGTAGGCACGCCTCACGCTTAGGCGCCGCTTAAGCGGCGCCTAAGCGCGCTTTTTAGAACATTGATTTCAAGTCACTTACTAAACAAAACTATAACACTAACCCAAAATTTTAAGCCCTAAAAATCAATATTCATATACTAAAAATTCTTTTTGAATTCAATTAATATTCATCTGACTTTGCAGTGGTGGAGCGAGAAATTTCGTCCAATCCTATCAAAAACTTCATGCCAATATGCATTTTATCATTTCTAATTACCAAAAAGATTTTTTTTTTTTTAATCTACTTCTAAAATCAACAAAAATATAAGTAAAACTAAATACAGAAAAAAAAGGAAAAAGAAAAGTAAAACTAAATATAGAAAAAAAAAAGAAAAGAAAAAAAGAGAGAGAAAATAAGTAGAAATGATAAAGAACGTTTCATAAATATATAGGTTAGAGAGAGTGAAAATTGAGAGGGAGATGTATAGCCGTATAGGTATGGGTAGTGAGGCCTTGACGATTAACATTACTTGTCACCAAATAAACAAAATTCAAATAATAATAATAATAATAATAATAATAATATAGCAGGGAAGAATTCCTAAGTAGACAACCTCTTCCAAGTTTCAATTAAAAAATTAAAAAAGAAAATTTATCCAAAATGGACAGCACTCACTATAACATGGCTCCCCCAATGATAAAAATGATTTTTATATATAGTTTATTATGATTTTAATACACATAATTCGTTGTTCACATATATTTCGACAAGCGATGCCTGCACCCTCTATCAAAGGACTCTAAGTGTAGACACATATCGCTCATCGAAATATATGTAGCAACAGATCTTTTGCTATATGATCTTAATGGAATTTTTCTAGTGCCATCTATGGCATGTTCGCGCCCAATTCGATGTCCGTTTTAAAATTCGAGATCAGATTTAGAATCAATACGGCAAAAGAAAGTTCCAACAATTTTGAAAATTTTCGGCAACACCGCGACAGGTCAAAGTTGATCAAATTTTGGGCCGAAATTATGGCCAAAACTTTGACCGGTTGCCACGAGACGTTATGATATCACCGGAAAATTTTCAAAATTGCAGAGCTCCCCTTCACAATGCTAATTCTCGATTGATCCCGAATTTCAAAATGATATCGAAACGGGTTCGAAAATACCACCGATGCCCTTTAACTAAAGTATCATCGATTGGTCTAGATCAAGGTTGATGATCTTAATTGTCTAGTTCGCTTAACGTTACACTGGTACAGTAGTAGTATATCTGAACGAGTGGACCTCACAAATTAAATAACTATTCTCAATACTCAATAGAGTGCATCAAAACAACAGGTACATTTTTATACGTAAGTTTTCAAATCCCCACGTCTATCTTTTCCCACCAACACAGCCACACAGGTACAGCTGCAGACTCGTAAATATCCCTGTTGACCAATTAAACTATTTTTTTACACTGACAAAGCTATTCCCTTGGCCTCACATGCACAAGCCTTTTAATCTTCCTTTATTTAAATAAAGTCCCTTTAAAAAAAAAAAAAGTTATATAAGGGGTGGTGGAATTGGTTTTTTACTAGTTTATTCTATTTTTTTAGTTTTATCAATTCTTTCTTTTAATCAAACTAATTATATCTACATATCTTATGAAACTTATACACACTCAAATTTTCACCATTTAATTTCATTCATTCTCTATCATCTTTTACATAAAAATCTATAAAAAAATAATAATAAAAAAAAATTCAATCCTATCACCTCCTAAATCACTTATTTGCTTTAATTATTTCTCAACGAGTCCCCTATTGTAAATATATATGTAATAAGAGAGATTTGGAGAAGTACAAGTAAATTTTACATTATTTTACAATATTAATTATAATTGCTATTGTAAGTTGTAATTAACTTGTGATTAAGCAAATATGAGTTGACTTTTATATACAAGTTAGGTTCAGCTCTTTAAGTTCAAGTACTGATTGACGTACTTGTAAGGAAGTTTCGCTTGTTTTTTTTTTTTTTTTGATAGGGGGGAAGGGACGTGGCCCTGGGGGACGGGGGTAGGAATCGAACTCCAGCCCTTCGGCTGGTACTTGAGCGTCTTACCACTACGCCACGCGTTCGTTCCTGGAAGTTTCGCTTGTTAATGTGTCATTAGAGACAGAAAAACTTAAAATTTACAAGTACAAAAATACTTTAGTCGAGTCGTTAAATTGGTTTAATTTCTTCTTTGGAACATATGGGATAGAGTTACTTTTAAATTTACTTTTTTTCTTACATTTTTACTTAGAATCAGAAAGAATGCTAGTCCTAGTGAATAAGATAATTAATACAAAAACGAAAGTTGCATTCATTAATAACTACTAAAAGACAGATTACAATTTTCACAGAATTTTTGACTCCCTTATTTACATTTCTTGATGACACTGAAACAAAGAAATTAAAAATTCTGTGAAAATCAAACCTTTTTCTTCCCTTACCTATTTCTAATCACACAAATTTCAGACACATCTCGGGCATGCATTGCACGTGCACACCACCTAAAAGTCACGTGACATACACATTCCATGCAACCTAGCTGGAGAAGCATAAACCCCATTCCAGATCTCTGTAAAAGCTCTAACAATAATCCCATGATAATACGGTGAATTCAGCTGCAAGAAACAGTTAAGAAGTTCTTTAAGATCATTCTTTGAGTAAATCTCTTTTTCCAGTATCATTTGCAACATTGATTGACGGAAATCCAGATAAGGGTCGTCGGAATCTTTCTCCACCGCCACGCTTTGCCCGCCGATTCTCCCGAAGCCCTGAACGGCCCTCAAGCTCTTGATGTCTGAGTCTGTGTCCGAGGAGTGCGAGGAGGGCCGTGGCGGAAAGTCCGAAAATGTGGTGGCTCCGGTGGCGGTGGTGGTGGCGGAGGTGTTCCAAGAGCTTGAAGAAGAGTATTGCTGGGGGCGGTGGTGGTGGTAATAGGAGTGTGATTTGTATCTCGGTTTTGGGTGGAAAATGGAGGAGAGCTTCGGCCTTCTACAACTGCTGCTGCAACCTAAGTCCACTGTCAGTGACTTGAGAATGTACTTCTTCTTGCTGGTTGACATTTTTGCAGAGCAAAAATGGAGGGTTTTTTTGTGTTTAGTGTGTATATGGAGAGTGGGATGGGGGTGGGGTGGATTTGTAAATTGTGGAGGTTGCCCTCTCATATAAAATACTCTGTGTGAGGTGACTCAGGGTGCTAATCTGACAGCTAATAATTGAGATTGCTTGATGTGGTGCATAAGATCATAAAAAAAGAAATGTATAAGTGTGGATTATTTCATATCTTTATTAGGCTGTGATCAATAACGTTGACAGTCACGGTCACAATATTGCTTATTTCGTATGGAGCAATGGTATATGTACTCTTTTCTTCTCACGACATAGAGGCGACAAGATGGTTATTCTACTTTCCTCTTAGTCTAGTCGCACAATAGAAGAGTTAACATAAAATTAGGCTGACAATGTGATGGTTATGACCCACTGGATTCATTATCAACGATTCACACTCAAATGTATAGATATAGCTTATGTCCGTTTACATTTTTTCCACAAATAATCAAAGTCAAACTTCAATCTCAACCTACATTAATAATTCCGTTTATCAATGTACACAAATTTTACTACCAAACACTCACTGTTGTTTGATGCAATCTCGAAGTTAGAGTATTTAGCCCACCACTTAAGACCCCACCTTAAAAACTTTTTTCTGGTTAATACAAAAGAGGGCACCCCCCCAAAAAAAAAGACAAAAAAGAAGAAGAAGAAAAAAGTGCCCAGCATCAAGTTTTGCCTAAGATACCCAACATTTCAAGATCCGCGCTTACTGCTGATTATAGTCATAGGTTGCTTTTTCTCCATCCTTGGAAACTAGAAATAGTGTCTCCTCATTAGGAGAAGCTTGAGATATCAGACTTGGCATTATTTGATTACATTTGTCGAGTTTGGGAAAAGCAAGGCCGAAGTACATTGTAACGTAACACTTATTTCTAAAATTCTCGCTCCATTAGCTGAGCTTCTTTTCATTGTTCAATACAATTCACAAGAGAGAGAGAGCTGTACAATGTGTAGCAGTCTATAAGCAGATAATTGCTAACCAGTTTTCAAAAATCACACTCTTCCCAGCACTGCTTATTCTATATGTGAATTTGAATTTGACCCATGATTCTTGATCAAGCTCCCCACATGTTGAGCGACCCACAATGATCCAGCCTCCGAGCAAGAGAAAGCATGAGTGTGACCCTCACGTTCGACCGCTAGACAAGCATTAGGGACCTGCTTGCAAATCTGTAACCACAGACAGGAAAAAAAATGAGATGAGAACATAGTCCCTGTTTTTGCAATAAAAACCAAAGTTTGATAGGAATGTAAATCCTGATATGTCATTGAGATATCCTAGCAATGGAAACAACAAAAGAACATGGAATTACCTCTTCATACAATTGCAGAGGACCCCAGTGATCGTCAACACCGAACAAAAATGCTATTTGACTTTTCTTTTCTCTCATGAAACGCCAACCTGGTTTTTCTGAAAGCTAAAACCAAAGGATTCGTTAGGGGAAGCTAGACAGCTATAGGGGAAGGGAGAAAATCAGATTGGATAAAGCATGTGAATTTAGTTTTCTGCCAATAGATATTACGACTTTAACAATTTCTTGATCATGGAGTTCAAATTTAAATCAACAGAGTTGAGAGAGAGTATACCGTCTCAAATTCAGTCATTGCCATAAAGAGCATATTCTGAATTGTGTGATACTGAAAAAGAGAACATTGACAGAGGTCAACCATGAATAGCCCAAAACACAGGTTAAGCATGTTGGAAGACGTCAAATACCTCTTTGGATAGAGGTGGCTAGGTTGAAGGAAAAAGTAGATACTACAATTGAGTTCAAAAATTGGAACCTGGCAATCCTATGAAGCTTCACTATGAAAGGATTGCTTCACTATGAAATAGAGCTACCATAAGTATGGCTCATAATCCAGTACAACATGACATAATAAAGTACTTTGACATTGATCAACATTCCATCAAAGAGGAGTAGACAACAGGGTAATTTCCAAGATTTTTAGGGATTAATTAGATGTTTTCTTTCTAGAATATGAAAATGATTAAGATAACTAGTTTTCACCCCCGTGCGTTGCACGGGAGTAAAACTGTGTAAGTTAAATATTATGATAAACAACAATAAAGAAGAAATTGTTTGGCACACGATTCATTATTATCTTTAATTGGTAGTAACATAATCTAATATAAAAAGTTAAGATTTCATACCATATTCTCTTACAAATTTATGTAATGTTTTTTTTCAAATTTTTTTGACGACCAAACTTATGTAAAATTGAGGGTATAGTTTTAAAAAATGGCTAGTCAATTGTTTCATTCTTCACTCAACTTTGGGTATGGTTTCTCATTCCTCGCTCAATTTATAAATGTTTCTCATACCTCGCTCAACTATTCAAAGTTACTTCTCATACAACACTTCCGTTAACTACTCAATTAACCATGGATGGAATTTGACATGTGGCAATCGTTTGTCAAGCGTTGCAATCTTTTCCATCAAAATAATTCCAAATCATCACAAATTAAATCCACTGGCATATTAATCTCGTATTGAACTGAAGTTTTCCAAAAGATGATTATAGAAAAAACATTTGCCACATATCAAATTCCGTTTATGGTCAATTGGATCATTAACATAAGTGTTGGATGTGAAGTAACTTTGAATAGTTGAGTAATGTATGAGAAACATTTACAAGTTGAGTGAGAAATGAGAAACCAAGCCCAAAGTTAAGTGAGAAGTGAAACAATTAACTCAAAAAATGGTTATTGTCAACATGACTTTTCAAATGAGTAATCACATGATTACAACTTAAAATTAAAATATGAAACCTTCTCCAATAACTGTCATAACTTTTAATACGGTGTCATCAATAAAAATCTTGAACATAAATTTAAGTTGGATAGTTGTTATTTGTTTGTTAAATGATAAAAGAATAATTAATGTATTTATGAATGACTTGTAAACTATAGTACGATCTACCAATAGGAGAATTATATTAATTAAAATCAACATAATGTTCAATTGAAAACGAAATAAATTTAAAATAAAATAAAGGCAATGTAGAATTTAAAAATAAATTTAATATATAACCTAAACTGTTTAATACTGATGTGTGGAAAATCTGGTTCTAATATGAAGTAGTCAGATTTGGAAGAATTCCTCTCTATTAAGACATGTTTGTATTGAAGGAGGTAATTCTCCAATTACAAACTAATAAAATACATGGAAAATGGTTACTATTGGATTTTATTTATAACAATATTTTGCCAACTCATTTTAACCATTTTCACTTTATCCAATAGTTTGTAACTTCCAAAAATCAGATAAGTCAAATAACTAAATATTTTATATGGTCTGCTATAATATTTTATATTAAATTTTGGAATCTCAGGTACATTATTTCCTGATATATAATGTATTCCCTAATTTATAATGTATTTCAGAAATTTGAAAATAGCTATTTATACTCCTACGGTGTTTATTCACCTATATTCATTTTACATTATGAGTTTTTAACTATATTATTATCTTTTTCCACATTTATTACTTATTTATAAAAATATTATCTCTATTTTGTTAAAATTTATTTAAAAGAACTCATTAACTAAAATTAGTAATAATATCTTTATAATCTTGTTAAAATTTTAGAATCAAGATACAAAACTTAATTAATTAATAGTTTTATAATAAAGAATTGTATTACATCTCATCTATTGAAAAAAGATAAAAATATATTGACATTTGAAGAATTACTATAATTATGATATAAAGATATACTGAGGAGTTATAAAATTACTTGAAAAAAAGTAGACCATTAAAACGTCCTAAAATGAGAAGAAATAATAAATAAAATGAAGTAATGAATTATACAATCAAATTAATTATGACGGAATTTCGATGAAAAGTTTAGCTCGGTGATTAAACAAAAAAAAAAAAAAAAGATTTCATGAACGTTAGTAATAAAAGAATGTAAGACAACCAACATGGAAAGAATGTTGACATCAAATTAATAATGATTAATTAATGTAATTTTTTTAACACATAATTATAAGAACACAATTTAAGTAAATCAAAAGAATGTGAATATAGTTGTTAATTTTACCAATGCCCCATTTAATCATGTGATGGATATATAAATCCAACATGATCGTGATTAACAAAAT
Source organism: Jasminum sambac (assembly GCA_018223645.1). Taxonomy (NCBI): domain Eukaryota; kingdom Viridiplantae; phylum Streptophyta; class Magnoliopsida; order Lamiales; family Oleaceae; genus Jasminum; species Jasminum sambac. Next base: position 36,793,059 of record CP073646.1, read on the forward strand.
TGCAAATAGCACAAAAATCACAAAATAAATTTGTCAAGATTTAAGAAATCGAGAAATGAAAACATATATTGTCGAATTACAACAAAAAAAAAGGGAAAAAAGAAACATTCATAACTACCAGTACACGTGGCACATTCTTAGTGGCACAATACAATTGTAACTAAATTATTGTCCAAATAACCGCTTTTCAATTGGAATTTAATCAAAACCTAAAATTATATAATATATAGATTTCTAGTATATATTCAGTACGAACAATGTAGAAAGCACAATACAATCAATACATATTAATTTTAATTTTAATTTCTCCTCATACTGAGGCTTGAGAATTCATCTTAAAAGGTCCACCTTATCTAGAGTGGCTAAAGTGTTATTATGTTGGTTATTTATTTTACAATCTTTTGATGTGGATTTATACTTAACACGCTCCCACAAGATGCATATTGGTGGTTAGTTTACCACTCATGAAACCTTGTTTGCTCCTTTTTTAGACCTTGTTTGAAAATCCATTTTTAAACAAAACTTGTCTTTAAACATTTCTACAACCCGCTTTTCCCCCTCATTTTCATGGGGCCTATATTCACCGTTTTCTGCATGGTTGCTACTAAATATTTGTAAGAAACTATTCTAATTAAAACTAGAAAGCAAGAGAAATGATTCAATAATCAGAGCATAATCTACTAGAAAAAAAATATTAATTGATGCCTAAAATTCTAGAATCTGAGGGTGCGTTCTCTTTGCTGTTTTCAACCCGTTTTCTATTTTCAGTTTTCGAAAATATTGAAAACGCGTTCTGGTCATTGTTTTTGAAAATCCATTTTCGAAAACGTTTTCAAGATTTGTATAGGAAACACGAAAACGTCTTTTTAACGTTTTCGGCGTTTTCAGTGTTAAATGTCGAAAATAAGGAAAACGCGTTTTCGGATTTTAAACTTTACATTTATTATATTTCAATCCCAAATTTTATTTTTCGTACGTTTCAATCCCCGATTAACCCGACCACCTCCGACTACCGCCGGCCACCGTCGACCACCGCCAACCGCGGCCGCCAATCGCCACCGCTAACGTCCGGCCACCAGATCTGGCGGCAAGTCACTAGATCTGGTGGCTAACCACCAGATCTGGTGGTCCAACCACCATTAATGGTGGTCGACCACCATTAATGGTGGTTGGACCACCATAAACAGGTGGTTTCGACCACCTATTGGTGGTCGAAACCACTCGTGACAGGTGGTTGAAACCACCTGTGCAGGTGGTCGCGAACCACCTGCTGGTGGTGGTTCGCACCACCACAGTCGCCGGCGACTGGTTGAAGAGAGAGAGGGAGGGTGGCATGGGTGGGGTGGGGTGGGGATAGGGTGGGGTGAAGATGAGGGCTTATTTGAATTTTGAATAGTTTGAGGACCTTTTTGTAATTTTTATTATACCAATTTATATTTTTTTAAAAGTATAAACCAAACACGTTTTCTATTTTCTCTTCTCAAAAATAATTTTTCAAAACAACAAACCAAACGCATTTTCAATTTTCTCAAAACAAAAATTGAAAATAGAAAACACCAAAATATTTTGAAAATGAAAACAGAAAATACAAAACAAACAGAACGACCCCTGATATTTCAAGATTGTAGTTTGATCTGCCTTGATATTTGCCTTCGATATTCTCTACACATGTCTCCATACTATGTAAGGAGTTCAAGTAGCATATTGGTCATCCAAAATAAGCATGTTTTGCACAACTCAAATGTTAAGGCCACCTTGCATCTTTTCCTTTAGTCTTACGATCATGGAGAAAACTCAAATAAATCCAGAAAATTATGAACCGCATGATTAAAAAGCTTGAAATATGAAAACATAATCAGCAAAAGCAGAGTACCTGAAGCACGTTTGAACAAAAAGATACAACTGCCGAAGAAGACCATGACTTCCCTATTGATTTTTTCACGAAAAATCGTGAAATTTGAGCTGGTAGCTTTCCCAATAATCCCCCAAGAAAACCAAGTGCAGCACAAAGAATCTGAGATCTGCCCTAAAAATTTTAACAATTCAATCGCTGTGAAAAATTATACAATGAAAGTTGTGTGAAGTCATCATGTAAGGGAATGTGAAATAACAGAGACCAGGACCAAGATATTCGTTAGGGAGAATAATTATGGAAGCATTCTTAAGTTCTAAAATAATAGACCTTAATAGCCCTCTATTAAGAAAGCGTGAGTCGTTGCCAGACGTATCACACCGACCAATGTTTATAAAAGAAAATGTCAAAATAGATAATAATTCAAGGTCAGGCTTGATTTGATGGCACCTTCTTCTACAGGTGACCTCATGCCTTTGATGGCACTCGAACATGATCTGACGGCATCTACTTTTCAGCTGTTTTTGCAGCTGAAAAATAGGTGGCGAGCCAAAGGCAAGCTAGCTCATGAGTTCATCTCACAGGCCCAACTCAGGATAACTCATAACCCCAGCTCACACTCTAGGAAACGCCGCTTGGCTCCAGCTACAACTAGCCTGGGTGCAAGTCAAGCGGTCATGTTCAAAAAGCCAATTTCTTTTCCTTTTCCAATAACAAGCAAAAGAAATGATGGCACCTGAAATCAAATTTGTTGCCTGAACTTGAATTCTTATTGGTTTATGTATCTCCTTAATAGAATTTGTCAAAGTATTAATTTATCTTATTTTAGATATAATGGTTCTTCCCACCAGAAGAGATCTGATGGGCACAAGGCAAACAAAGGCAGCCTAGTCAGCTACGCCAAGCTGCAGGGAAGGTGAATTGAGTGGCTCAAATTGGCCCATTGAACACCCAAAATTGAAGGTGACACTGAAACAGAGATACATGAAGTGCTGTAGAATATGGGCCATGTTATTCTTCTCATTTTAACTCATTCTCTTTTAAATTTGAATTTGGTCAAACAAATTACATTCACATAACTTGTGAGATCTACATGTACTACACAAATCTCCACTATTAAATTCCAGTCATTTTCTCTCTTATTTCACAAAAAAATGTGAATGCAAACAGGCGCATAATGTAACAGCATAAAAACAGAGCATTGTTATCAGTGAATTATTACTAAAGATAGATTTTCAGAGAGAAGACTTACGCTGCAACTCTCCTAATGACAGACTGCGCGAAAGATACAGTGTTTACAGCCAGAAAGGGATATAAACCAATGCAGTATATCACCTTTGACATAAAAAAACAAGTGTCAAAGAATATCTTCTTTGAAACTAAATCATTTGAAAATAAAAATGTACAAGATGAAAATTCTGATCTTCCGGGAATACCTTCTCTGGATATCTTTTAAATACCTCGAGAGATATATAAGCACCAATGGAGTGGCCAACCTTCAGATACAAATTAGTGTGAACCCACTTGAAAGACCATAATATTACCAGTATAATCAACAGTGTTAAAATGACAAGACAAATTTAGAAAAAGAATGTTGGACAAAAGTGATTAGATAGCAGCAATATAGTTTTATCTTACAAAAGGAACAAATTTATATTTGCTAAAAATGAAAATTTTTATTTCACAATTATCCAACCAAGAAGAATCAAGACAGGGAGCCGTTCATTCTGTTCCATTTTCTTCGATGCTATATAGCTTTTCGACTTCTGAAAGCAAAGGGATTGCTACACTGATTTGCAGTTATGGAAACATGGGATGAAGGTATCCAACATGTGCGTTTATTATAAGTTGTTACAGTTCCATTCTCCTTTTCTAGTTTTCTTTGTTAACCACATTTCATGGGAAAAAAGAAACTAGCCCTTATGTTTAGAGATTTTACATTTTTCACATAGAGGTTACATGAAACATGCACCCCTCCTAGCTCTGAGTGAAAAGAAAAGAAAAACTTCTTGCGAAGTTACTTTAAGGAATGCATACAAGGACTGTCTGACATACACATAGGAACAACTGCACATCTTCGGCATATATTGAGAGTCATTAGACAACAACTTTATGCAATAAGTCAACTGTCATGGACAGTTTCACTTTGAGAGAGTCTCTAAACTATTTCTTGAGAATGTTCAGATAATGTTAGGGTTTTAAGAGCAATTTTAAATCCTCAATGCTAACATAGATTTCAGTATATCAAAGCTGATTTTAGTTTTATTAGCACAACAAGGTTGTAGGATTGCACTTTCGACCATCTTTTGTGAGACATACATCTTAACAAGTCTATGATTAATTCTCTCTAAAATGTGAGTTCTCTATTTCTTGTTAGAGTATATAACAGAAAAATCCACCCTAACTTTTCTTGATTTCTCAAGAGATAATACTATTTAATACCTTGCACTAAAATTAGAGTTGTCTAAATTTGAATAATCTAGAAAACATCTAGAGTCGATATCCACCCTTGGGTCAAACTATCTTCACCATCTCTTCTAATGAGGTCAAACTATAAATAGGAGGCAAATCCTCTAGTTTGTAATGTCCCAAATCATAAGTAAGACATAAACTATACATTTTACCACAACCATTCTACTGTTCAAAACTTTCCATATTCCCTCGAAACAATCCCACTGAAGTTCCTCTTCTGAAAAAGAACTATCATCCAACTCTTACATTTTTCCTATGTAAGATATTCGCTTCAAACCATTATTCCATCATTTTTGTTCCTCTTTCATCTTTTGGGGCCGAAAAAGTGTTTCTCCTTTTTTAGATTTGTATTCTTTGACAGAATATATGATTTGTAAATGATGAAATTGCGCATGTGGTTGTTTTTATTTATCTTAATTAAAAAAATAATTTCTATACTTCAACCAAGCTCAAATTTCAATATTAATCACAATCTCAAATCACTACTCATTATTATCCACCAATCTCGTGATACCCACCAATCTCCAACTTAAAATGTTATTTTTTAACAAACGAAAAGTTTAACCAAATATTCGCTGAGTTTTGTTTTTAAGTTAATTTAAGTATTTAGAATATAAATACAATTATTGATATTCCAATTAGTTTCTAATTGCAATTATCTTATCCCTATCTTCATCGACTAGCATAGCTACAAGAATCAAATAAGCACAATTGATACAAGAATCCAAGAATGCCAGAAATTTGAACATCAAGTCACTTTAGAAATTTTTCTGGCTTCGGCAAATTTGAGAGCATTTACTGTAAGACGAGATAACTTCACATTACCAGTATTATAGGGACTTCAACATCCTGAAATTCGAGCTCTATAAAGCTTGTCTGCAAAGAAGATAAAGTTAATAAAATACAAGGTAAACAACTTCATACTACACGGAACCCTGACATAAAAATAAAATCTTATCCAACAGTGTAAACAAAATTTCGAGAAAGTAACACCCCTTAGCAGATAGCTAATAACAATAACAATCTAATCTATTAGTCAGCTCTAGTGTCCTTCATCTTCCTTTTGTTCGCACTTCTGAAACCGTAAGATGATAATATGGTTCTAAAATTGGAATTAGTTGTCTGCATATTTAGAGGTCAAGAAATACCTGCAGTTGTGGCTTTCATATAAAAAACTGACATTGGCTTCATCATTTCATAAACTAAAACTTTGACTTTAAAACGAATCCAAAGTGCATTCACCAGCCAAAAGAGTTAGAATCTCTTCACTTAACAATATGAATTTTTACATAATAAAATATGTTATAGCTTAAATTTCTGTCATAAAGGTGAAAGAACCGTAGTAGAATCACAATTATGTAAGCAATTACCTTGTGATCAATTTGTTCTTTCAACGAAAACAACCTTCCCTGCTCCCAGTCCTAACAAGTGAAAATCACACGGATGTAATCCACAATGGAAGTAAAATATCTTAAATTGCACCGAGCGTAGAGTTTCTTTTTGTGGAGGTTATCATAACAACCTATGAATCAACCTTGATACGTCTATACAGCATTTTGCATGTGTTAAAAATAAAAAATTATAAATTGTATATAATACGATGTCCCTAAATCCACATTCACTTAGAAATTTAGAGTTGATATAAAATAACATAATCTTGAGTTAGTAAGGAATCACCTTTTGTGAGTGGGATATGTGCCCAATAGCTGATCACCAAGGAAATCAAGAGGAACAAATCAGACACTAATCCACGTAATCATTAACTAATCTCAAATCTCTATGAGATTCCAAATTACAATATACATTCTAAACACATCAAAAACAGTCTTTTTCCTTGCCTGTGATTGATGCAGTGCCTCCAAGTAGCTCATACAATGATTCCAGAAAACCAGTGTAAAATGAAATAATACCTGTCATGCAATTAATCAAATTGAACTTCACTCCTTTGGACTTCAGATTGCACACACACTGAGCAAGGTTGACTAAGCTGAAAAGATATGAAGTAACTTTCTTTTGCATTTTAAGTACACCTTTTAAGCTTAGCCAAACACACCCTTCCTAAATTTAAACAATCAACCACATTACCAGGATTGCCAGGAATAAACAAAATGTGTAATGAAGGATCTTGGGCATGAATCTCCAGCAAATCTGTTTTGAATCTAATCCAAAAGGAACTCAAATTAACACTACAGAAACAAAGTGAGTATAATGAATACGCTCGAATTAGATTTCTCTTTTAGCATTCGGAAATACCCCGATACATTGCACAGACGAAATTTCGCGTGCTTTGTTTTATCAATCAAACTCAAATTTTCACGACCCATCCGAAATTTTCCACACCTTGCCGAAAATTTTCTCCTGCAACATAGCAATCAATGGTGAAAATGTACCAGTACGAATCTTCGAGAATTGGAATTTGCACAAATTGATGAATAATCAAGGATTTGATAAACAATTCTGAATTGCAGGCTTGAACATCAGAGCATCCATGCTTGAGCTCGTTGGAGAAAGAGGACCTGTAGAGAAAGGACAGGGGAGAAATGAAACTTGTAGCAGTGAGAGTGGGAGAGAGAAGCTTCTGAATCACGGACTTCATCCGACTTCCTGAGGGGTATCGGAAGTCAAGGCTACTGTTCCGTTGGCAACATAAGAGCCATGCCCACGCGAGGACCACGTTAATGTTAGGGTGTGTTTGATCGATTCCGGGAAAGGGAATTGTATTCCCGGAAAACGGATTCTTATATTTTCCTTGGATTGAGTTTTCCAGGAAAACTATGATTTTTGTGCTTTAAACGCTTATACTTGGAAAATATTTTCTGGAAAAAAAAACCAATCAAACACCCAAAGCTTGGAAAAAATGGCTGAAAAACTCGTTTTCTAGGAAAATTTTTGTGCAATCAAACACACCCTAATAAAAAATACTTTTTTAGTATCCAGATAAATAATCTATAACTATCCTCTACTATTCCACAAACCCTACCAATTTTTTTGGGGAAATATGACCACCATAAGGTACTCACCGTGGATTGGAGATCACCACCCCGAAAATCAAATGGCATATAGCTTGCCAAATAAATTAAGCACATGTTAGTCTAAGTTTAAAAATGAATTTTAATATAATATAGGAGGGAGAATAAATAACGTTGAATAATAGATATTTATATAATACTGGTAAATTCTATCAGATATGTGAATATGAAATATAAGAGAAAATAAGTAGAGTTGAAAGAATATATAAAAATTTGTTAAATTCGATAGGCGAACGACCAAACACAGCCCATTTTTTCACTCTCCACACCCATTTTTTCATAGGCCTTGTTTAATTCACAATCCAATTCAAAAAAAAAATCTCTCTCTTTATTTTTAATCACACACAATTATTTCATATTTTTAATACATTATCTCTTATTTTCAACTGTACAATCTACACACAATTTGAATAAATAATATTTATACTACAAAGAACAAGGCCTTAATGCTCAAACAGGTGGATGAAGATATCCTTTTTCCCAACACTAACCAAACAACCCTACAACACAAAGGGTTGTTCGGGCATCAATGGCGAAACAGCCTCGAGCAACTCCCAGGCTGTTTGACCACTGATGACCGAACAAACCCTTTAAATTTAAAATAAAAATAAAAATAAATTATGGCAACTTTTGTTGCCATTTTCGACAATAGTTGCCATCAAAAATGGTAGCAAAAGAAGTTGCATAGTTGGCAGCTTTTTCAGCTGCCACTTTCGACAGTAATTGCTACTTGAAATGGCAGGCAAAGAAGCTACACACTTCTTCTCCGGCAAAGCTTCTTCGTGTTCCTCTTTCTTTTTCCTTTTTTTTTTTTTTTTTTGAATCAAATGGTAGAATTGTTCGTTTGCCTACTTTTTAAAAAGGGATGGGTGTGGAGAGTAAAAATGGGGTATGTTTAGTCCCACCCTAAATTAAAATTCAACTATCGGGTAGCTAATATAGGACTTCTTCTATACACAATAAATTTTCACTAGTTTCCACTAATTTTTTTCTCCTCATTTTCAATCCCTGATATAATTACTTTACATTATATTTTTAATATATTTTCTCAAATTTTCAATTACACATCAAATATGTCGTTCGAATAGATTAAAAATATTGTATATAAAACAAACCCCCCCTAGTAGTTTATATGTAGGGACAAATTAAGGACTAAAATTCTTATTTTTTGGACTGTGACGCATGTTAGCGTATGTGTTTTAATAAATTTTTATACATTTGTATACATTCTTTTCAATTCTACTTATTCTCTCTCATATTTCACATTCACATATCTTGTAGAACTAACCTGTGCGATACAATTCTCCATCATTTAACTCCACTCATTATTTCTCTCATATCACATAAAAATTCATAAAACTCTATTTTACACATACACTAACACGTGAAGTAAAAAAGAAGATTTTTTTTAATAGATGTAAAAAATAAGATTTAACATTTATGAAATGGATTTTCAAACTAATGCAATGGTTGGTTGAAAAATATGGTGGGAAAAAAAGGATATTTGAATAGTATCGGTTAAATAAGCTCTAAAATTTGGAAATTTTTACCATTGCTACAGTGACAAAAATTTGTAGTTGTAAGGATTCAAAAAAGGGACTCGGCAGAGAGTGAATATTGAACGATAGGACTTGACGGTAAAAATGTAAAATTTGATATTTAAGCAAAATCAAATAATATAGTAAGTTGTGATAAGATTGATTGAAAAACATTTGTCGATTCTTCTAGAAAAATGATAAAAAGATTAATGAAATTTTAGATGAATTGAGAAAGAAGGTCCTTCTTATGAGAGTTTGCCTTTTGTCTTGAGGAGAAAGAAACCCTAGTCGAGTGACCAATAAAAGCATATCCAATGCTACAATGGATTGTGGAATAATGTGGAGGTGATAAATAGAGAGAAACCATTATTTTACTGGTAGATGAATTAAAAGAAATTTAAAGAAAAAATAGGGAAAAGTGAAATGAAAGAGAGAAAAGAAACAAATTCAATAATAATAATAACAAAATAGTAGTGGAAATATATATTTCGATGTGTGAATATAGACATGGCGTAGGAAGCAAGGAAAAAAATGTGAGAAAAAATGATAGAAAGGTGAATTAAAAAAAATAAATTTTATAAAATCTATAGGTCCTACAAAAATTTTATGTCATTCTCTCTCTACAATAGAGATGGCAAATGGAAATGTGCATTCAAGATGCTTTGAGGCCATCTCCAATGGAAATGTGAATTGCGAGCTAATGTGGAAGAGAGATAGAAAGAACATGATTATTTTATTTTTAAAAAAATGAAAAGAAGTGTTGGAAAAAAGAGAAGGAGCAATGAAAGAGTAGAGATATAGAAATAGATTAAAAAATAATAAAATAATAATGAAAGAATTCTAAATGGGGTGCTGGGGTAGCACGATAATTCATAAAGAAAAAATAGGGTACATAAAAGAAAAGTAATTAAAAAAAGAGAACACTCCATTCATAATTCATTGTTCCTCTCTCTCTAAGATAGATATTGACAATTGCATTGGAGAAGACCTCAAGAGCATACAATAGACATGGCAAAGAGCATCTTCAATGCACATTTCCATTTACCATGTCTACTGCAAAGTGAAAAAGAGAAAAAAAAATTGTGTAGGCCCCAAAGATTTTTAAATATATATTTTTTGAAGTAATAATTTTCTATTTTGTAAAACTAGTTTTCATCTAAAAAAAAGGTGGGGCTAAAACTAAAAGCACCCCCAACGAAAAGTCGATTCCAATTTTACCCCTTCTAGCAAAAAGGAGAGAAAAAAAAATTGGTCAGAGCTTGTCGAACGGCCAAAAAAAGACCACTAGCAGCATCTCTGGTTTAGTCGCACTTTGAGTTTTATCAATTCATTTGGAGGTAGGTTTGAGTTTTGAAAGTATTAATGAAACATGTCTGAGTTCGGAGACAGTCCAATCGACCATCGCAAATGACAGCTTTTCCTTCTTCCTTCCTTTTTTTTTGTTTTATTTTTTATTTTTATTATTATTGTTATTTTTTGGGCTGAAAATTTTAAAATTGGAATGAAAATTTTGGTTTGGGACGTGTGTAGAAAAGTGGGGAGCGCATTCAGCCCCACCCCTAAAACAAACTCCTAAACCCTTCCGCAGAAAACAAACGCAGAATAACTGCATCTCTGTTCTCCACTCAATAAACAAAAGGCAATTAAAAACTGGCGGGAATCCTCAACATATAAACCCATCCCAATCATCAGTTTATTCTACACAGTTTTCTTTCACAACGAGAGATGTATAAGGGCAGCCAATTCGACGGCAACGCCGCCTTCTCCGGCGGAGGTTTTATGCCTTCTCAAGCCACCCAAACCGCTGATCCTTCCTTCACTCCCTCCAAGGTATGTGTGCTCGCTAAACGTGCGAATTGTGTTTGTTCATTCCTTAATCTATTTCGTCAATCGAACACAAGAACTGCAATTACTCATGTCATGTATTAGATTTTGTTTATACCCTCCTGTTCCTGGAAACCCTAAGCTCATGTACCGTGTACGGGTTTAGAGTCCTTTTTCTTCTCGTCTGAATCAATACTGGAGGAATCAACGTCAGAAAGACTTTGTAGCTGGATCTGCCGCGAAAAAGCAGTTTGGTAGTAGTATAACGAGAAGATAGTTTTCCATGACGCTTTTACCTTGATTCTTGGTTTGAATTTGGTAGCATATAATTGTTTTTTTCTCACTTAAATGATAATTACTTGACTTAAAATGTTAATTCCTATCTTATTTAAATTTTTTGATCAGCTCGAAAACTGTCACGTTTATTAGTATTTGTTTCTTGGTGGTCTTTACATAGAATCGTGATGCCCAGTCTCTACTTCCCCTGACTGTGAAGCAAATAAGCCAAGCATTTCAAGCAAGTGATGACAAAGTGAATTTTCTAATTGACGGGGTTGATGTGAACAATGTAGGTTTTCTTATATTCAATGTGTTTTTTTTTAATAAATTTTTTGATTACTTAGGTTTTCCTCGTACAAGTCATTAACTTGTTTTGAAATTGGGCATTTTTAGGTAAAATTGTTGGGAATGCTGTGTGACAAAACTGAGAGGATTACTGATGTTTCATTTGTGCTTGACGATGGTACTGGCCGCATTGACTGCCATAGATGGTAATCTCTTTTTTCTCCATATTTCTTTTTTGCCCTCCTATTGGCAATACTCAATGAATGAATTTGTCTTCACAAGCTAAACTATGTCCGCGTGTTTTTAGGGTAAATGAAGCTGTTGATACCAAGGAAGTGGAGCTAGTATTGTAATAATCCCTTTGGTGATAGTTGACTTTCTATTAGTGGTTTTATTCTTCAGAACTTGTTTCTTACTGGTTTTCATACATTTATGCTAGAAATGGCATGTATGTAAAGGTTCATGGGCACCTGAAGGGCTTTCAGGGCAAGAAACAGTTGGTGGTTTACTCTGTCAGGTAAGGATTTCTGGGAACCCGAACAAATGTGCATCATTCCACTGGAAGAAAATATGATATTATCAACGGCATATTTGTCTGTGATGTATTGAGTCTACTCAATTTTAACCTGCAAGGAAAATGGTATATTTTTGAGATTTACTGTAAAATGTTTTACTCTAGATTTGGCGAGGCTCAAAGTATGAAATTGGAATTTAGAAGTTAGCTAACATTTGAATTAAATAAATCACTCATCATTGTTTGGGCAACTTTTTAAAAAACGTTTATTAATTGTTTATAAGCAAATGCTAAAACAACTATAACCACATATTTCATAGGACTCACAAGTACTACTTACTTCTCTATTGCTCATTTTTATGATTTATATAAATACTTCCCAAATACTTCTAAAATTTTCCAATGTTTTTCATGCTATCATGTTTGCCTTATGCTTTAATCATTGTTCTTTACTTACTAAAAAGAAGCTTTGTTATCCTCTGCTGCTACTTTTAGGCCCGTGACAGACTTTAATGAGATATCATACCACTTTGCGGACTGTATATATGTCCATTGCCACAACACCAGGCTTCGGGTATACTCATAACCATTAACATTTTTTTTTTCTATGAAAGAGCCTGATGTGTGCTTGTAATGAGGTTTTCCCCCTTTCTAATCTTTGTAGAAGCTGCAGGATGCTGTCACAGCACCAACTCATTTGCCAAATTCTTCTGCCAGTGCCCCCTCAATGGGTTTCCAGCCTACCCCATCAAACCATGTAAGCTACTGTTCTACCATGCAACTTTGAAATCCATTTTTCTCTAGTTGAAATAATTGATGATTCTCATTTCCGTTTCAGTTTTCTGTACAACGCGACATGCATGGGATCAAGGGAATAGATAAGCTGGTTTTGGATTATTTGCTGCAACCACAATACCTGTGAGTTTTTGAGCTGCGTATATCCATCTAATGAAATATTAGGTTTTTCCTCTTCCACAAAGCCCCATGCCTGTTTTTATGAATTATTTATTGACTATGTAATCAAGCCTGCGTGAAGGTCAATAGTTTAGTTCTTCAGAGGATAACTACGTGTAACAATATGAGGGTAACTTTTGGAGGGTACTTCTGTGATCTTTCTGATATTAGCTTTAGAAAAATCAAGTTTATTGAACTTGTAGATTGGGTTTATGCATTAAAATTTAGTAAACAGGTTTCAAGGTTTAGGCTTTTCGCCGTCGAACTTTAGGACAACAAGTTTCAGGGAAAGTGGGTACCACATTTGTGAAAATCAGGTGAACTTGGTGAGAAGTAGTAGTTTTTGTTTGTTCAAAAAAAAAAAAAGACGGCTGTAGTAACATCATAATCATTTGCAGTTTTTGTTCGTTCAAAAAAAAAAAAAAAAAAAAAACAGTTGTAGTAGCATTATAATCATTTGTTAGATTACGAACACTCTTATAGCATATTGATAATGATGCTATAAATTTTTTCTTTTGATTTACAGCTAAAAAGTAAAAATTTTGAATTTGATTTCCTATCAACAATAAGCATGAAATTTGCTCAAGATTATACAATCTAACCTCAAAGGGATCTTAGGGTTTGTTTAGTAGAGATTATTGAAAAAAGGATTTTTGGATGTATGGTTCAAAAGTAAAGAAAAACTTCTAAAAAATATAAAAAGGCTGTCAAACTAATGTAACAAGTGGTTGAAAATGATTGTGGAGAAAATTTATTTTTTAGGATAATGCGAATCAAGCAAGCCCTTAAATTGGTTCCGTCAAACGTTATTCGGGTGTTAGCATACAAATTTACTATTTGTTTATAAAGTTTATTAAATTCAATACAGCATTCATGACTACTCACTTTTGTGATAGCTACCGTGATTGTTCTTATGATTTCTCATTAATTAAGCAATTATAAGTTTGCCAAGCAGAGGCTAAAATACCATCAGTATACATTACAAAAAGTTATATTTCCACCTCCCTCCTAGCAATAGCAAATACAAATTCATGGACTTGGATCTTCATTATTATTTTTTGCTTTAGTAGTGTATCTGCAAGACATTTATGTTGAACCAGTGAATTTAAAAACTTAAGATGTTAGATCAGGCCACACTTGTATATTATTTTATATTGTGATCAAGTTGACCTTTTTCTAATTGAAAGCTTACTTTTATTCCTCAGTCAAATGTCAATAGCAGGCACATACTCAAGATACTTATTATTGTGATTTGTGCACATATTTTGTTGTCCTGCCACTGTTAAGCAAACTTTTAGAAAATAAAAATTTCCCATTTCAAAAAAAGGTCACCTTGTTAAGAGTGCCCAAGGATTGATATTTTGGTAGTTTATTTTATAAATCTTTTGATGTGGATTTATCTTTGATGTGCCTTCTGAAGATTGTGACTTGCTTTGAGCAGGCTTTTCTAGGAATTGTGTGATTTTTGCCTCTTAATTGGAATGCTTGAATTGCTCATTTGAACAACTTTGATACCATATTAAAATTTGAACTTTCATATTAGAATGATAGCCTTGCTAAGAGGAGTTGCCTGTTGTTTGTTTATTTCTCGCTTTTTGTATATGGAATTATTCCTTAACTGTTACATCGGAAAAAAAAATGTTTGAATGCTTGGTTGAAAAGTAAATTATTTATCACGTCAATGAAATTTGTGGTTTTGCCATTGGTTCTTGCAGCACCACTACATCCTTGTTATTGCCTTTTGGTATCCTGTATAATTAGCATTATTTGAAAATGGTGAAGCATATAGGGGATGATTCTTGCATGTATTTCTGATAATAAAATGTACTTTTCATTTCTGTCATCTGAGTTGCACTGTTTCAAGCATCTAAAGAGCTTTAGACCCCATTGAAGATTTTTCAATATTTTCAGTTCAAACGAAAGGGGAGTGCATCGCGGTGAACTCGCGAAACAGCTAAATCTTCCTGAGCCCAAGATTGTGTAATTTCTCTCTCTCTCTCTCTCTCTCTCTCCCCCACCCCAAAAATCAAAAAATAAATAAATAAAATAAATAAAACATAAAAAATAAAAAAATAAAAAAGAGAAAAAGGAAGAAAACTTTACACAAGATATTGATCTTTTCTCTTTTTTGGTTCCATTGACAGAGAAGCTATTGAGTCTCTTGAATCAGAAGGTCTAGTTTACTCAACAATTGATGACTATCACTACAAGTCCACTGGCAATGCTTGAATTCCAGTATGAGAGTAGAAGTGGATGAAGGGTATGCCCATGTGTTTTCCTGCTTCTCGATATATTTATGTAAGACATATATATGCTGCTTCTGGCAATCTTTCTCCTCCTGTAGTATTCTCTTTGTCAAACCTTTAGATGGAATTGAACTCAGTAGCACTTTTTTTTTGCTGGACGATGTCTACAGGGTTCTAGTTCATGTTTTTGTGTCATTCAACAAATCATTAGAAGATATTTAGGTTCGACGTAAATCTCATCACTTTGTGATGGTATTATGGTTCTGAGCTGGTGAAAATGAGTCTGCATTATAGTCTTTGCCTTGTGGTCGGTTCAGGTGCTAGCGAACTCCTACACCTAACTGTATGTTGCTATTGATTTACTACGAGTCCATAGCTCTATTAAAATTAGGTCTTGTTCTATGGGAGATAAAGTTACATGAAAACTTTTTTCTCTCTTCTTTTCAACCACATACACATTGTCCAATACACTATTAACCACATATTTTATACGGAATACCGTGTAGAGCAAAGTTATTCCCCAAAGAACAAGGCCTTAAAAGATAAGGCTGTGATAGATTTGATTTTCAGTTTTCATTTTGTTTTGCACTTCGAGTGTGTATTGAGACATCTGAAAACAAGTTTGGTTTGTCAGTTTCAAAAGTTGGAGCAAACGCATTTGATTTGAAAAATGATTAATTGAAATAATAATATTTACGGAAAAATGCTTGTCTGATAAAACACATTAAACAACAATTTATTTTTCACTCTTATCAATTTCAACAATACATCAGATTGATTTAATAACTTTTCTATATATTTTATTACACTTTCTTTATTATTATTATTATTATTATTATTATTATTTTGAATAGACTTTCTTTATTTTTTAACATCATCTAAAAATTATTTTTTTTCAATAATCTTTATCAAACATACCCTTGAACTTTTCAAATTGTACAATTTAATCCTCTTATTTAAGCCAACACGAAACACTTTACCACCACTCTTGACTCCTCACTACCGTCCTCTCCGTCATTCTTCTTTGTTCGTTGCCGGCAAACTAGACCAAAGTTTTTAATAGACTTTTGGTTCGTGCCAGCACTGGTAAAGCTCGTCAACGAGGACAATGTGGGGGTGCTGCCGATGTGACTAGGGTGAGCGATGATCAGGACTTGAAATAAAAAACTAAAAGAAAGTCGAGAACTTGAATATAATTAACTTAAGGGTGTGGCTAAATACACCCTATTTTTTAATCTCTACACCCACTATTTTTTAAAAATTAGGTAAATGGACAATCTTATCCTTTGATTTAGGGAAAAAAAACATGAAGAAGCTTTGCCAGAGAAGTTAGCAGCCTCTTCAGTTGCCATTTCCAGTTGCTTCGGCCCGCGTTGGTTGAAACCCCCTTGGGGTGTTCGGCCATGTTGGCAAAAAGGGTATTTTCGTCCTTTGTTGTGCATTAAAAAATGGTGAGTGTAGGGATTAAAAAATGAGGTGTGTTTAGCCGCACCCTTAACTTAAAATTTAAAAATATGAAAATGTGTTTCATATTTCAATGACCCAATCCTTTACATTTGTTCTCTCAACATTCGACTTTACTTTTCTCCATGAAATTCCTTCAAAATTCACTTAACATCACAATTTTCTCACAAAAATGAAAGAAACAAAGAAAGAAAAATCTTCAATTGGTTGGAGCACACTTGTTATAAAACCTTCGGTCATCAATGCGGGGCAGTTTTTCACCTCCTCGTGCCACAAGCTTCAACGTTTCCGAAGACAAAAACTTGCTTGTTTTTGTTGCCTCCTGCCCAGAGATTTCATCCAACAAGACGAATATATGCAGTCGCACAATCAAAGTTAGGCTGGGCATGTTTGATAGAGATTTTTGAAAAAAATGATCATTGAATATGTAGTTGAAAAATAAAGAAATATGATGTAAAAGATTATTAAATCAGTCAAATACTAAGTGGTTGAACATAAAAACTGAAAAAATAAATTTCATATACAACTCTAACAAACAAGCCCTAAATTGTCTCCATCTATGCTAAAGTGCTCTTTTCTGACAATTTTTAAGAAGTTGGTCTTTAATTGAACATTAAGAGAAATCAATTTCTTCATCTTTTAATTGCGCTTCAACCACATATTTTTGGACAACCTTTTTCTTTTTAATAGGAGAAAGAAAAACCAATCAAGCATTATTCTCGTTTTCAATTATTTCTTTTATCATGCACTATTAGGTTTCCTTTATGGAAGGTGAAAGTGAAATCTTCTTCTTTTATAATAATAAATATATCCAAAAACTCTTTTTCTTTTCTAATAAGGGGAGGGAAAAAAAAAAGAGTTGGGTCTTCTTAACTTTGCGTTAGAAGTTATCTTTGCACTCTAATTTCATCGAAAACAAGTATTGTCTCTGGTTGGGAGAAAAGATTCCTCCCCCAATCTTGAAACAAATAAATTTACGCTGACCAAAGTCATCTCTTTTCGCTCAATCTATTTTGTGCCGGATCAGATTTCAAAATTTAAAAAATAAAATGCAGGTGTATTTGATTGGTAAAAGATTTTCAAGAAAATATCAAATTAAGGAATTCGTTTTCCAATTTTGTTGTTTGATGCAAGCTGGAAAAAGAAGTGATTTTCCATGATACAATTATTTTAAGGACGTTTTAAACACTTTCCTAGGAAACGAACTAGCTGTTTCACCCGTGCGTTGCACGGGGGCGTAACTTTTTAGCGAATAATAATATTAATAGGTGTTAGTCGTATTAACATAAGATCTCGAAAAAAATAAAATAAATAATGAGTCATAGCAATAAACTTAATTAATATAACTAATGAAATAATTCTTGAAAATTTTCGACAGAGTTTCTCTCCATTTTTTACCAATTCATCCTACAAATAATTTGGGGAAAACTCGCCAAAAAAACACAAGTTTAATTTAGAATACTCTTAAAGACATCAATAATTAAAGTAATCTAAACATAACACCATCAATAATAATTAACAACACACCAGATAAAAAATAGAAATATCTTCGTGTTTTGACAAAAAATATGAATGCAGTCAAATATAAATCGCATCCATAATTATCACATTGAATATAAAAATTTGTATTATTATACAATTGAATTGTACTAAATTAATAAATAAATTTTAGATGAGTAGAATATCTCTGACATCACTTTTACAGAAAATACTGGCGCTTTAGCATAAGAAGCCTATAAAAATATTAGAAATAACATCGTATTTCAGATGTGATCAATAAAACTCACTAAAAGTGTAATTTTCGACCATAAACTACATTGAGTTACCTTTTTGAAACACAGTACCCGCTAATGCATATACCAGTGCTTTGTTCCTCACATCGGGACAGTACCCACGCCATGTGGCATAGGGGCCCCAAGTCACCAAATTTTTTTTTTAATATTTATATTATGTTAGATGAATAATATATAACTGCCTCTGATGGTGGGAGGCCAATGGGGCCACGCAATTTTTTTTCCGACGTGGGTACGGGATCCCCTAATGCATAAATGATACATATAATCAATTTGTATAACTTCACCAAATTTGTGACGGAATATTATACCTAGATAAATATAAGAGTACAAACACAATAATATATAAATACAATTCTTCACTTCACATATCAAACCATGAATGATATAAAAGATTTGTGTAAAAAAAATAAAGTGAACAACTTACCTGATGCGATTAATAAGTATGAAATTATAAGTTTAAACACTTCTTTATAGACGACATTTGTAGTCATGGTAGCTGGACGACAACCGTCATCATATATCACAAACTTTAAACCCTTCCTATGCCTCACCCTCGGGACTACGACATACGCTTCCCATTCGAAACCCTAACTGTTTCACCTGTATATTGTACAGGAAACAAATTTTTCAATATCTATTTTTTCTATATATATTGATTGAATATTGTATTATCATAAGAATTTGAATATAAGACCAACTAATAATCACCTAAAAGCCTATTTCTCTACCTTATTATAGTTTGATTCATACATTAAAATTGTAATAATTCTATATGAATTAGAAAAATAAAAATAATAAAATATAATGTAATTTAGCTCATTCCAAATGGATCCATTACAAAGATGATGGTGTAAGTACTCATAAGATAATTACAATTTTAAATCCAATATTTGACAATTTAACTCAATAAATATGTACTTTTAGTTTTAAATCACTTCTTTCTTTCTTTTTTCAATATATATTCACTCTACAATTCACTATGATACAATTAAAATAAGAATACAATTCATACTGTTAACTTTTCTACTTTAATGTTGTGTAACTAATAACATTGATTCATAATTAAGGTGTCCATTGGACTAATGAGGCACTAATTTATTAAGTTAACATGTGAATATTTTGGCACAAAAAATAAACGTTTAACGAAAAAAAAGTGCGAAAAAAGTACAATCAATCAACGAATTCATCTTTATAATTTAAAAAGTTGTGTCAACTTAACCAAAAGGTATAAAAGTTAATGATTAAAAAAATTATCAGTTAATAATTATTTTAACAATTTATCGCAAATAATCCATCAAAGAGGGTCAATTCATACTTTAATTTATTTTATACTTATAAATAGATATAACTGAATTATAAATTAATCTATTGCAAAAAAATTAAAAAGTTTATTGGACTTTTACAATTGTGACAAATTATGTGAATTAAAAGTTTTAACCAACTATACAAAAAAATATAATTAATTTTCACAATGAAGATATTGACATAAAAACTAAATGATCTAGGGCAAAAAAATTAATAGTGCGAAGAAAGTACGATCAATCCACGGATTTATCTTAACAGTTTAAAATATTGTATCGACTCGTACTAATGTTTAAAAAATTGATAATACAAAAAAAGGAAAAATATTAATTTTGCAAAGAAATTTTAATTATTTTTTCACACGAAGTGAGTTCAACACTCTTTTGATTGAAATTATCTTCCACTGTTGAAAAGTATTTTCCATGTAGGCACAAAAAATAAATGACCCAAGAAAAAAATTTAATAGTACAAAGAAACTACGATCGATTCACAGATTTATCTTTAATATTTAAAAAATATGTTGTCGCATCCTAATGGTATAAAAATTAATAAAAAAATGAGAAAATAATTTACCAGTATGAAGAAAGAAATAATTGTTTCAATGTTGCCAAAAACAATCCATTGTATTGGGTTGATTCAAATGTTAATTTATTTTATACTTGTAAACAATAATAGTTGCATTACAATTTAATTTAATTGAAAAAATAATAAAGTATATTGAATTTCTCAATTGTAACGAATTATGTGAACAAAAAATATAATCAACCATACAAAAGAAGTATAGAAGTATAATTAATTTTTACAATGAACATATTGTCATAAAAACTAAATGATCTAAGGAAAAAATTAATAATGTAAAAATACGATAAATCCACAGATTTATGTTAATAATTTAAAATATTGGGTCGATTTGTATTAATAACTTAAAAAATTGATCATATATATATATATAATTTTTATAGTGCGAAGAAACTACAATTATTTCTTTATAATAAGTGAGTCCACCACTATTTTGATTGAAACTCTGTTCCACTGTTGAAAAATATTTTCAATATAGGTACAAAAAATAAAAGATCCAAGACAAAAAAAATGAAAAGTGCGAAAAAAGTACGATCAATCTACGAATTTACTTTTAATATTTAAAAAATTGTGTCGTCTAAACCCAATGGTATACAAAAATTAATGAAAAAAAGAGAAAGCAATTTATCAGTATAGAGGAAGAATAATAATTTCAATAATTTACCATAAATAATCCATCGAAATGGATCAATTCATATTTTAAGGTGAATGATCACCTACCAATTTGTTGGCAACATAAGTTGTCAACAAGGGTGACGTAGCGCCCTCACAGGGCGCCGCGTCACCGGCCAAAATTTTTTTTGAATCTATGTTAAATGAGATGAATAATACATAACTGCCCCCTAATGGTGGGGAGCCTCACTCGGCCCCTATCTTTCCCCAACAAAATGGGGGTGTTGGCGTTTTATGACTCCAACAAGTTGGCAACGGAACGGGAGTATATATTTTAATTTGTTTTATACTTCTGAATAGTAATATTCCATTGAAAATTAATCAATTTTATAAAAAATTATAAAGTTTATTGGACTTTTACAATTATAACCAATTATGTAAACTAAAAATATTAATCAACCATACAAAAGAACTATAATTAATTTTCATAATAAATATATTGGCATAAAAACCAAATGATTCAAGGAAAATAAATTTAAGAGTATGAAGAAAATTTTATGAATCTACGAATTTACCTTAACAATTTTAAAAATGTCGTTAACGACACTCATGTAATCGTTGTTCATTGTTTTGAAAATGACTTTTCCGATATCTTGTTAGTACGTTAACCAGTAAAATGTCCTTATTGATAATTTTCATTGTAGTTTGTGGTGGGATTTTAATATTGATCAAGAGCTACATATTCAATATCAAGAACAAACATAGCTTAACAAAAGACTTAACTTGTGTCTGCTTTCTAGAAAAAAGCTCAATCAATCAGAAAGAAATATTCGATAAATGAAGACTATCAATTCTTCTAATAAAATCCAAATAATAAAAACCATGAAAATTGATGAGAATTATAACTCATATTCGATATAAACTGTTGAAATGCAATAATAAAACCCGTTCTCAAAGTTGATTGACTACTAATCAAATCCAATAATAAAACCATCCAAACTAATGAAAAATCTGTTTAAAAGATATAACTGTTGAAATGCAATACTAAAACCCGTTTTCAATTAATTATTTCTACTAAATGATATCTACAATTTAAAAGATATGGATATAGATTCAATTAATTAAAAATATTGGATTAATGTTATTGCTGAATGATTAGTTAAAAAAAATAATGTTACATGTTTTTTTTTATTTTTGTGTATAAAATTGGAATTTCTTATCACACCAAAATGAAATCGTAAAAACTTGCTAATTTTAATTAATTTTTATTTTTAGCTAATTTTATTTTTAAAATAATTAATTACTTCTAAAATTAAGTAAAGGTACCAATCTAATCATGTTACAATTTTTATGTAAAATTTTAATAAATTTTAATTTTGTATCATACAAAAATTAAATCTTAGTAAAATTGCTAATTTATATTAATTTTCATTCCATAGCTAATTATTTATAAAAATCAATGTTTAGAAAATTGGACCAGACCGGCTGGTTCAACAATGAACCGGTCCAAAATCTGGTCCAATTATAGCTTAAAACCGAACTATTTGAAAACCGGTCAATTGATCAGTTCAACTGGTTTAAGCAGTGACCCAGTAACGATTCAATCGGTTTTTTAAAAATTTTATTTATTTTAATTTATTTTTTAATGTTTTAAATTAAAAACTGTTCAACCGGGTTCAATCGTTTGACCCTTAAACCGTTGTCTGCTCCGATTTGATGGCTGGTTCAGTTTTCTAAATATTAATAAAAATAATTAGTTATTTAAAAATTAATTAGTGGATCGAATCAAATTTTTAAATTTTAATATTATACTTTTCTTTTAATTTTATGTAAAAATTTAATGAATGCTAATTTTGTATCACACAATAATCAAATATTAATAAAATTATTAATTTTAATTAATTTTATTTTCTTATAAATTAATTTTCATCTCATAATTAATTATTTATAAAAAGTCTCTTATTCTATATATAAATATAAATCTTTAGATTTAGATTAAAATATATATATATATAAAAGGAGCATTTTTTTCCCGCCTAAATACATCCTCAATTTTTCCCGCCTATTAAATTTTCTTAATATAATCTTTTATCCATGTATAGAATAATTTATATTTATATATATAGAAAATGATTTTTTCTTATTATATTTTTACTTATTGTTTTTAAATCAGTCTTCCATTTAAAATTAACTCTCTTTTTATTTTTATTTTCTTTTCCTAATCCATATCACCAGCTTTATTTTTTTTCTTCTCTAATATATTAATATTAATGTATACATATTTTATTTAATTATTTCTACCATACTTCTTTACCCAATCTCATAATATCTAAATACTCTCTCTCTATTATTTTCTCTCTTTGTTTTTTTCATTTCTACTTGTAAAAAAATTGTTGTCTATTTTCTTCGATTTGATGAGAGGCTTTCTGATAAGTATACTTATAAATATATAAATTTTTATTTTTTCAAAACTTAAAATTTACCACAAATATATAAATTGGTGTCCAACTCAAATATAAATTGATATTAATATAGATTAATGACTACGATATAATGAGATTAAAAATTTTGATAAATTATTTTGACACTTAATTGATGTTTGTGCATAAAATTGAATATAATAAGATGTATAAATTGTTTTAGTTTTTTAATTTTATTCCATATTTGATTTATCTTGAGAATAAATTAAATGAAAATAATATCTTGATTTGTTTGTCTCTCAAATATATGGTAAAGTTAGCTTTATTTTATGTTTAAAATTGAATAATTTTTTCCTAATAAATAATGAATTTAAAAATAATAATTTATATATTGATATGGTACTTAAGTACAAATTTTGTGTAATTACATAAAATGGACTCAAATTCTTTTAAAAATTTTTCTGAATAATATAAAAATAAAAATGAAGGCGAGATACGTGTCACGGTACTTAAATCAAAACTAGCATGTAATTACAAAAATAGGATCAATTAATATAGAAATAATTTTTTTAGGTGGAAATTTTCATTTCATTTATTCTTGAGGTAAATCAAACCACAGAATAAAACTAATAAAGCTAAAACAATTTATCATGAAATAAATCTCATTATATTTATACTTTTACACACAAACATCAATAACATGTAACAAATTATAAATTTAATTTTTACCTAAGTAGCTCTGTTATTATCAATTGTAATTTAGTTAACCTAGACAAATGTTATTTATTTGTGATAAATTTCAATTTTATTTTGAATCGATAAATTCAATTTTTTCTTTCAAATCTTCAATTTATGAAGCTTATATGTTGAATAATATAAGGGTATTTTACAAATTAGAATGAATTTTTGACTAATCATTTTTCATAATTTTCGTATTTACAAAAATAAAATTATTTAAAATTAATAATTTTCACTAAGATTTAATTTTTTATGCCATACAAAAGTACCCTTGATTAAATTTTTAAACAAAAATTCAAATAAAGATCTAAGATCAAAATAAAAAAAAATAAGATCAAGTTATTTCTTGATTTTAGAAATAATAAATTAATTTATAAATAACTCGCTAAGAAAAAAAATTAATTTAAATTAACAATCCCGTTAAGATTCAATTTTATTATTACGTCGATTCACGATTCATTAAATTTTTACACACAAAAATAGAAAGAAATTTATGAATTAGCCTTTGAGTTTGAGACAAAATCCACACTACGATCCCTAATTTGTACTAAAAATTTAAAAATTAGGGTTGGACCTAATAATTAATTTTAGAAAAAAATCAATCATTTCTATAAATAATTAGCTAAGGAACAAAAATTAATTAAAATTACCAATTTCTATAAGATTTAATGTTTGTGCAATGAAAAAATTGAAATTCATTTAAATTTTACATAAAAATTAAAATAAATGTGTAACATGAAAATTTAAAACTTAGCTTGGACCATTAAATTAATTTTAGAAAGAATTTATTATTTTTAAGAATAATAAATAGCTAATAAATGAAAATTAATTAAAATTAGAAATTTACGCTAAGATTTAATTTTGGCGGAATAAAAAAATTGCAATTCATTTAATTTTTACATAAAAATAAAAAGAAGCGTGCAACATCAATTTTGTTTAATTAATCATTCAATTATAACATTAATCGATTTTTTAATTAATTGAATCTATATCGATATCTTTTAAATTTCATGATATCTTTTCAATTAAAACATATTTTGTAAATTAGATTCATATAATTCTTAAAATTATGGCATGAAGAAAATTATTTTGGAAATAATTAATTTTTTTAGAAATAATTAACTTAAATTAAATTAACTATAATTATTTAAACTATAAGTTGTTAAAATAAAAAATTCTATTGCTAATATTTAGCAGGACATATGTTCATTGGCAAAGATTGATCAAAATAAATTACATTGTTAAAAGGGAAAGTATAATTAATTTTTTTAAAAATCATTAAATTGCTCCGGGTTTTCCCTAAAAAATGAAAAAAAAAATATTTTAAATTATAATATATTTTTTAAATTACAAGATTCTTCAAAATTAGATTCATACAATTCTTAAAAGTAGTATAGATATTAAAATGATTATTTTAGAAATAATCAATTCTTTTCATAAATCATTAGGTAAAAATAAAAATTAATTAAAACTAATTCTATTAAAATTAATTAAAATTAATAATATTATTCTGATTTAATTGGACTTGATTTCAATGGCGAAAATTGACATAGTTTCTTTGAATGAAATAAAAATTAATTGTCTTGCTAAAATAGAAAATTAGCATTAATTAAAAAATAAATAGTAATTAAAATTAATTAGATTGCCATGGTTGACTAAATTTTTCCTAAAAAGTGAAAGACATCTTTTGACATGCAAGATATCCTTTTAATTACAAAATATCTTTGAAATTGCGGTTAAAAAAATTATTTTTAAATAATAAATTATTTTTATAAATAATTAGCTAAAAACAAGAATTAGTTAGAATTAATTATATTATAATTAATTATATTTCTTAGATATAATTGGATATATTTTCATTGGACGAAAATTGATATAGTTTTATTAGATGAAAATTAATCAAAATTAATTAAATTACTAAAAGGGGAAAACATAATTATTTCACAAAATAAAAATAATTAAAATTAATTCAATTGTTATGGGGAAGAAAAAATGTGCTTACAAATTAATTTATCATTTCACGTATTTTAAAATAAAGTTAAGTTAACACTATAAGATTTTGGATTTTTAGGAGTGGGAATTATTTGCGTCTTATTATAAAATAAGTCGACGATCATTACTCCCTAATTACATTTATTTACTTTTAGGTCATACTTTTTCAAAACATGCTTTTCCCTTTTGTATAATTACGGTATTTCAATAGAAATGCTCCTTTTTTAAAGTAACAAACTCAAAAGTTGGTCTTCAAATAGTATTGGTTTTTTATTTTGGCCTACTAGAACCAACAATTATATAATAATTCTTTGGTCTAATCTGTGGCTTTCGTTAGGAAATAAGTCTAAGAATTCTTACTAAATAATTAGCTTTAGACTCGATCAATTATTGTAATTATATGGCTCAGTTAGAATATTTTAACTAACTTTTCGACTAAGTTAAATATTTATTTAAGTTTATATCTCCTAAATAAATATTAAGAATCCTACCTACTTTAACTTATTTATTTGATACTAATTTTGCCAATTGAGCTTTTTATTTAATTTTTAAATATCATCAATTAGATTATATATTTAAGTATTAATCATATATATTTCAATTTATTTGTCTTATCCAAAATTAATTTAAATGTTATATCAAATCAATCAATATTTAATATGCCAAATATGGTAAATTAGTGAGTTTAGACCTAATGTGTTAATATATGTTTAGTATATTTAGAAGGTATTTATTAAAGAAATAAAATCACGAGAAATAAAAGTTTTTCGATTAAACCATCACGATGAGGCGTAGGCGAGGATGAGAAAGTTTCTAGTGGAGTGGGGACGGGGAATGGAAGTTTGTAATTCTTATATCATTCTCGGTCGAAATTTGAAGTAAATGAGGATGGGTTGGAGCAGGGATAAGTGTTTCCTAGGCATATGGCGAGGGAATGGGGTGTTAGGATCTGTCAGTTTGTCTTTCATCGTTGTTATTTTTACAATATATCTTTATACTAATTATATTTCATAATTAAAACTTAAAAATTATTATTTATATATTAATTGTTCATAACATACATCATACTAATGTATAATTAATATCTCCCAATTTATAATTGTATATAATAAAATGTAAAATAATTTTAAAAAGAAAAATAATGAGCTCCACTAATGTTAGTAGAGTTATTTTATTATAGTTATTTTGATGGCTATAAGATTTAATGTTATTTTATGTTAGGTTTATATTAGTAGATTAATCTTTACTAGATAGCGAAAATATAATATATTATCTCTATCAACTCCACAAATTATTATTCCATGCAAGGCACTGGTATAAATACTAATTAAGTTGCTATTACATGGAGAATAGTAGAATTAAGTTTGTGTGGATTTTAGTGAGTTGTTCCTTACATATTCAGGGGATGAATTAGTCTGAAACATAGGAAATTCTTTGAAATTTATATAGAATCATTTCGAGTTAAATTATTTAAATTTATTGTTGCAACTCATTCTTTATTTTAATTATTTTTTTAGATTTTATGTTAATATTATTAGCATCTATCAATACCGTTATTGGTTGAAAAATTTGTTTCCGTCTGCAGTAATGAACAATTAGTGATATAATAAAATGATACTTATCAATAGTTATGGAAGAAAGCAAAATTTAGATTTAATGTTTACCATTTAATATAAATAATAATTTATTAATTTTTTTGTTAGGATTGATTATGAATTAATAAAAAAGGAAAAAATCAAAAAATAAAAAATATACAAAAAATGGGTTCAAATCAGTGGAGATTTGAAAAAATCTAATTTTGGTGAGAATAAGTTTTAATATGGATAATGATTAGTTAATTGATTGTTGGGGATTAATTATTAATTATTAATTATTAAAAAAAAGGAAAAAATCAAATGACAAAAAAAGACTTTATTTTAGGTGCGAAATCTAATCAATCTAATTAAAAAATATGCTAAAATTTCCCTACTTTTCTATATATAATATAATAATAATAATATATATATAGATTCTTGGGTGCTAGGAGGTTTTCTTTTCTGAACAAATATTTTATGGGTTTTGTTTTCATCCTTACCAATTAAATATACCCTAAGGGTGTGTTTGATTCACTCTTTGTTTTCCTTAGAAAAGTCGTTTTCCTGGCTGTTTGGCTGTTTGATTGCAATTTTTCCTAGAAAACGTTTCCCAACTTTTTTCGATTTTCGTTCTTTTCCTTGTTTTGAAGGAAAACGTTTTCCTTGGGGGATGTGGTTTTTATTTTCCGGGAAAAGTTTGGCACTTTTTTCCTCTTTTTATAGACAATTTACTTTAACCATAAAGATAAGAAAAACCGATCAAATTTCATTAAAAACTCAAAAATAAAGAAAATAATATCATTTTTTAATTTTCAAATTAACTCAATCAAATACCTACAACTACCATTTCCCTAAAAAACTTTTTCCCAAAATTCATTTACCTAAAAACGTTTTCCTTCCAATCATTTTCCACTTTGCAATCAAACACACCCTAAATCTATACTACTATCAAAAATCTCTAAAAGGTGAGAAACATTTTAAGGCGAATTTGCCCTCTCAAATTTGATAGGATTTCTTATTCGTCCTTGTATAAAGTCTAATTAATAAAATACAATAAGTCATATTAAAGCTGTCCTTAGTTAATTAATTGAACATTCATGAATTTTGCACCCCTTCATTTGTCCGAGCTTTAATTTCAAGAATTGAAAATAAACATACATAATATGAAATATTTAATGGTCTTTCAAATTTTATAGAATTATTATTATTTATATTCGTCCTTTTATAAATTTTTTCCTTACTTAAATAATTAATTGAACATTCATGAATTTTGCACCTCTTCATTTGTCCGAATTATAATTTCAAGAATTGAAAATGAAAATACATAATATGAAATCTTTTAAATACATTGCTCCTAAATTTATAACAATTATTTTCAAATTCTGTTTGTTGATGCCGAAATCAGTAAGGACCAATTAAGTACCAACTGTAGTGAATATCAGGACTTGGTTAACAGTAACTAGTGCAATGAAGAATGTAAATGTATATGTGTAGCCGAGCTCGAGCTAGTCTCAGATTACAGAGGATTTTCGTGTGTCAAATAGCCACTAAGTGTTCTATTTATAGTGCAAGGAAGATGTAGGCAGCGGTAGGTCATCATGAGGCGGTTGTACCGGTGCCATAGTAGGGATGATGATTGCACCTGCTGTACCTGCAAGCCGTCTTGCATTTAAAGCATTGACCTCGGAATTTGGGTGTAGTCGTCATTGCATTAATAGCGAAAAGATGCTCTGTCGGTTGCAGGTGGTGTCAGAGTGTCAGGGTGTCAGGTGACACGTGGGTTGTCATTGTTGTCGGCTATTGTAGCGAGGGGGACTGGTCACACACCATGGCCGAGCTGACCTCGGATCATCTGTCAGAAACTATAGCGGTGGGACAACCCTATATGGTTTGGCCGACCTGAGCACCTGGCCGAGTTAGACAGGCCATCAGAGCTGAACTGGGACCCACTACCTATTCTCCAGTGGGGTGAATTCCAGGGTCAATCCGAACTGGGACACTAGACACGTCATCAGCCGACCTGGTGCCCCTACGCGTCAGCAGGGGGTTCATATTATGTGGAGGACCTGGGCTGAATCTGTACCACGTCACCAGGGTGCCAACACTGTTCACTTACAAATTACTTATATATTTTTCTTATGTATGCTCGAGAGATCACGTTGACCAATAAAAACTATTTATTTAATAGTGACTAAAAAATATGATTGTTTTTGTTAAACATTTACAACAACCAAAGATTTCAAATGATTTGAAAAAAAAAAAATTATGTTATTGACACAATTTTCTTATCACGTGCAAAACACGTATTATTTACTATTTACTAATCTAAATAAAAAAATTGATCCCGTGGATGCTTCTCATACCATGTATTCCCCTCCTCGGATCGGGATCTTAAATTAGGAACCCCTCAAACCAGGGGAAGATACACGCGGCGTGGGAAGCCTCCAGCATCAATTATCGCCTAAATAAATAGGCAAAAGGAGGACAGTGGGTTGCCGTGTGCGCATTTAAATGTCTCGCTCGCACCGGCTACTTCCCAACCCCCTTTTCCATTACTGTAACGTTCACACTCTTTTCCAGTTCAATAAACCAGTTCTCATTTCTGCCGCGCTATTTGGAAGATACATAAACCCTTGTCAGAACGCTCACCTTCGGATCTCAACCTTCTGTTCCATGTCTCACCGTCCCAATTTCCAAGGTGGCCGTCGCGGCGGGGAGGTCGTGGCGGCGGCGGCCGCGGTAGAGGTGGAGGCCGTGGTGGAGAGCAGCGCTGGTGGGACCCTGCCTGGAGAGCGGAGCGCCTCCGCCAAAAAGCTGCCGAGGTACTGTTTTCATCTATCTATGTGTCTCTGTTTTGAAGTAATTTGGTTCGTGGGGTCATAATCAGCCGGGGACTCTCGAATTATAAACCGGTATTAAGAGTTATAAGTTGTTATTTTATTCCCATTTCAACAGTGGTGGAGGATTTACATTTTATTAATCACCAAGAGTATTGTTAAATGTAGTTTATACGTGGAAAAGATCAATTCTTTCTGAAAGATATAGTTAGGTATAATCCAATAGGGTAGTTTTGGTGCTTGTGAATAAAGATGCCACTTTTTATGCAGGAAGATAATCAGGACATAGACTTTAAGTACCCGTTAGAAAGAAAGATAAATAAAGAAAAAGTGTCTGTTTGTATATTGATAGTGAAACTTGACAGCTTTTGCTGCAGTAAATATTTCTTACCGAGAATCAATTTATGAAAAATGACAAGTTTTTTCTCAAAATCGCAAGTTGAAGGGTGATTAGCTGGAATGTGTTTCCCTTATAATTTTTATCTATAAGTAAGATTTTGCTCGTCCGAGATACAGAGACATGTCTACTTTGCTTATGTCGTGTGATTGTCTGTGTTAGATGGAGCCGCTGGATCAGAATGAATGGTGGGGAAAGATACAACAAATGAAGAATGGTGGAGAACAGGAAATGATAATAAGGCGGAACTTCAGTAGAGATGACCAGCAAATCTTAGCTGATATGGCACATGAGCTGGGGCTTTACTTGTAAGTAATTCTATTGAATTAATTTGTTGACATTCCTTACCTTGATGAAGATTTTCACTTATTACAAAGGGACGCAATCATCTCCGGGCTTAGCGACTGTTTCCTTTAAAATTTTGATCATGCAATGTTAAGACCAATTCAAGTGCATTGTTGCATGGTGTGGTATTTTAAAGAATTATTTTGAAGCTACAGAGTTGAAACAGTTTTATGACATTCTTAAAGCTAGTTTAGCAATGACTTTTCAAATGTCATTTTCAACCATATTTAATTGATGTGACAAATGCTTCTAAACAGACGCACTTTCACCATTTTCAATAAATCTTACAATTCACAGTCAAAATGAATTATAGAAAAATCTTCTTTAACAAGCTCTTAGTTTCCATAAAGCTATAAATTGGAAGACACACATGATGACAAACCATAAGCCATTTAGAGAAATCAACAATGAAACAGATTAACAAAATTAATATTAATAAATAACAAAAATTGAATAAGGCGGTAAAATTAAGTTTTGATATTGAAACTGTAATAGTTTCGAGTCTCCTATAACTAGTAGGATGTTTGAGGGAGTCATATGTAATGCTCTAGATGAAAAAATTGCCCAATTAGCCTTGAGGACTGCAAACGAAACAGTTGACCTGCCCAGTCGCAATGACTATGCGCTAGGGCTGGACCAGGGCCGTAAGCCTTCCTGGCTTGCCGGCTTCCCCACTTCTTTTGTTGGTAAGAGGGAATTACATTAGATGCATAAAATAATGGGAAAACAGCTGAAACTAAAAGGTTTTAGTAAAATATTGGCATGTGGACTTGCCCTTGGGCTCACAAGATCCACGAAACAAGATGAAAATCCAGCTTGGTTCAATGTGGGCCCGAGATCACATTCACAATCACCTTGCCGATCCGTCGGGGCCATTGCCGCCCCTTGAAAAGCCAAAATGCCTATCTTTCCTTTGCCCTTCAAATAAGTGAAGATTAAAAAAATATACCTCAATGATGTTGCTCCTTGCGATTGATTACTTAAGGGTATGTTTGATAGATGTAGTATTGAAAACATAAAAATTGTCTAAATTAATGTGATGAATGGTTGAAAATGATGGAAGAGAAATTATTTTTTGTTTAAAGTTGTATCAAACAAGCCTTGTATGAATGAAAATTTAGTTACATGACACACTTAAAGTTATTTGTTTGAACGAAAATTTAGTTTCCATTGCTGAAAGCGAAGGATATGTTTTTTGGGTGATGAGGTACCTTTATTAAATTTTATCAGCAGTATGATTTATGTTTTTCTATTTGTGGAAAGAAAGCCATGCATACAACAAAGGGAAGGCACTCGTGGTAAGCAAAGTTCAATTGCCAAATTATCGTGCAGATCTTGATGAGCATCATGGATCAACAAAGAAAGAGGTACTTTTGTAGCTATTGGAGGAAAAAGAGCAAGTATAAAGTTTTCTTATTATGACAACCTATTTTCTTGTCATATTTCAGATTATAATGTCGACTGACACTGAGAGAAGAGTTGGAAGTCTTCTGACTAGTTCAGCGGCAACGTCATCAGTTGAGACTTCGTCGTCTACATCACAGGAGACTGTCAAATTGACATCTAATAGACTTCAAGAGGGGAAACTGCAAGTATTGGAGATTAATCCTCCTTCTGAGAAACATAATATTGAACTAAAAGAAAGACAGGAGAAGATGAGGGTACATATGTGCTAATTTCCATTTTCATTTTTTCCTCCCTGATCTTTGAAAATTTGTGGGCCCTGAACCTTTTCCACTTGCAGGAAAGTGACAGTGTTAAGGCAATGCTAGCATTCAGAGAGAAGCTTCCTGCATTTAAAATGAAATCTGAATTTTTAAAAGCTGTTGCAGCAAATCAGGTATAATTATCTTGTATTAGCAGAATTATGCTGCACTTTCATTATTTTGTAGAATGTGAGGCTACCTAGCTTTTGTTTTGGGTTTCCGTTTTAGTTGCTAAAATGTTACTTTTCAAACATTAACTTTTATCATACATTTTACATACTCGTTTCAAAGTGCACTCTACCGTAGTCATATTTCCTTTCTTTGGAATGGTAATATATTGGTTTAACTCAAAGATTTTATTATAGTATAACAAGTACGTGATCCTTAACAAACAAGACACAATTTTTATGGTATTCAAAAGTTCTGCCTCTCAATTAGAGAGTTGCTTGCTTATATAGAGTTTTTGTACAAAAGTGTAAATGGTAACTACAATAATATCTTTCTATCTATAAGGTATATTCACAATTTACAATTAAAGACCTTCTACAAATAAATATGGAAACACATAAATATAGAAATAATATAGGAATGATTTTGGGCACGTGATTGATAATCCTATTCAAAAGCTTTGACAAAAAAAGTCAATAACAATAATAATAATAATAATTATAAAGCTGACTTATACTGCATAAATGAGGGATTTTAAAGAACTTAATAAACATGTTGGGTACATGTCATGCCAGCTCTTTCTTAAAGAATCTCATTGGCGTGTCGGACATGCCTTGGTGCAACTTAGGATATGGAACAATATGCTCTCCTCTATTCAAATTCTTTAACTATAAGTTGTTCTAAAATTGCCAGATTGATTAGGACTCCAGATAGGAAAGACTCTTGACACTTTAAGAATTACCTAAGACATCAACACCAAATATAATGTGGTAAATCTGGAGGGAAAGAGTCCACTGACCCCATGTTATTAGAAAATACTCTATCATAGAATGAGAGGATACAAACTATCACAACCTCATACGTATTCGGTATTACAAAATAAAACCAAAAATTGTCTTAACAAAAAAAATGGAATGAACTTCTCTCATTTTTCAATTCATTTGAACTAAATGCCAAGGTCTTGGTCTTCTGCCACTCCTATGTGTACCCTGCTTTTTCCACTAAGTGATATTGTCCCTTGTTTTTCTTAACTGTGTCAGATGCATGTCTGCTTTTTCCGAGAGTCCCAAGTCAATTAGGGTGTGTTGGATACCACATGGATTTGGAAAATGGAAAACGTTTTTCCATTCCATGAAATATGGAAAACATTTTCCCTCACCTTCCCATTGAAAATTTTACAATGAATTTAGCTCGAGATGTGCTTCAAGATATTTTCCCTAGAAGACATTTTCCCTACAAAATTTGCATGTCAAACAAGGAAGAAAAATTTACATGGAAAACGGTTTTCTTTTCCATCCAATTCCACCCAATCAAACACCGGTAGGGGAAAGCTACCCCTGGGAAATTAAGAACTTCCCTATAAATATTACAAGAATGATGATGTCGTCCCTTGTTCTTTTTTTCTTTTCCCTTCTTCTTTTGGGCTGTAAAGAGAGGCGTAAGCCTCAACATGAACCAAAAAATTAATAAATAAAATATTTAAAAATACAGAAATAAGCATGTAATAAATAAAAATATTAAGTTTCAAAAATAATGAATTTACTGTGTGATGAATGTGGACAAGCACCAAGTAGATTTGAAAGTTGAATAAATAAATAAATAAATAAATCAAAGAAAAGATAATTCTCCAGTGACTTGTGAACTGAAAACTCTGTCAAAAAAATTCCAAAAACATACAGAAAATGCAACTCTGAAAAGGTTAAGAAAGTAAAATCACCTAAAATCAGATTGTAAGTATAGAGTAAACGTTACACTACAGCTCTCAAACTGTGTAGTAAAAATAATAACTTTTAAATACTGTCAAAATCAGACTGTACAGTGTACATGGAGTGTACTCGTTCTCCATTTTGCTCTTCCTTGTCCTTCGTGTCTCTTAGCTTATTAATGTACAGTACCCAATTACTTCTCCGAAAACAAAAAGTTGGGTCCCAAGTTCCAACATTGTTATCAAAGAACAAATCTGCAAGGCTTATACCTTAAAAAGCTGTTCAGACGCTTGTGCCTCTCTCTCCCTCCCTCCTTCCCTCCCTCGTGCGCCTTGGTTGTGCACCACACGAATGTTTCTTTAAACCGTGATTAGGTGTTACTGAATTAAAACATTTATGCAAAATCCCGAATCTGCTCAGTGCTCACTGCTCCATGTGGATGTTCACATGAATACACTGCCTTAGCAAGAAATGTGTTGCCTTAAGACTGCCCTTCAATTTGAGGTTTCATTTTAATTAAGGGAGTAATTTACCCAATGATGGATCAATGTAAGCTTAACTGCGTGTTTCCTCAAGAGAGGTAACATGTGGATTACTACTTATGAGGTCATCTTTAACATGTTCCAGAGGTAGGGAAGCAATCATTCGATATTGTTATGTGCAAGAATATCTAAATCTGTTTTGGCCGCCACAACTCATGCCACTTAGCTCACAATGCTTGTGAAGTTGATTCAACAATATCTAAACCTGTTTTGGCCACAACTCATGTCACTTAGTTCACAATGCTTTTGAAGTTGATTCTGCTCATCCCATGGAGATTGTAAATGGTGACATTAATTCCATCTCACCTGATGATTTTTGAGATTCTTGTGTATGTGGTAGTCGACATGTTGGTGGCGACAATTGTCTGTATATGACTTGTGCAATCTGTTTACATAGATAATTTATCTTTTGTGTTGCTTACAGGGATGAATACAATGTTATGTAGTGCGTACAAGTGCTTTTTGGTGAATTCATTTTGGGGCTTGTTTTATACACAATAAATTTTCACTAACTTCCATTAACTTTTTTTCTCATAATTTTCCACCACTCATACAATACTTTACATTTTTTAATACATTTTCTCCAATTTTCAACCACACATCTAACACGCCGTTCGAGTAAATAAAAAATATTGTGTATAGAACAAGCCCTTAGTTTAATTTCTATGTATTACGTTATCGTAAAGATTGTTGTCTTGATAAACTGTTTGCCAATTTTTGTTACTTTCGCTTGACGATAGGTACTGGTAGTTTCAGGAGAGACGGGTTGTGGAAAAACTACCCAACTTCCCCAGTTCATTCTTGAAGAGGAAATATCACATCTACGTGGTGCCAATTGTAACATAATATGCACTCAGCCTCGTAGAATATCTGCTATATCAGTCGCAGGTCGAATATCTACAGAAAGGGGAGAGAAGCTTGGTGAAACTGTGGGTTACCAGATTCGACTGGAATCGAAGCGTTCTGCTGAAACAAGGTTGCTATTCTGCACTACTGGAGTCTTACTTCGGCAGCTGGTAACATTGTCTATCCTAGAAATTACACTTGTCTTCTTAAATGCACATCTTTGTTCAAGAAAGTGGAGGTGTATCAAAACTCCATAATCTTATTCTTCAGCTAGAATTTCTTGTTCATTTATTATTATTATTATTATTATTATTATTATCATCATCATCATCATCATCATCATCATCATCTTTCAGCATTTGTTAGAAGTAGCGACACCATATAAATGGAGTAATTCTGATAATTACTAACTGCGAATAGTTTCTGGAGATGTTTTAGAATTATTATTATTATTATTATTATTATTATTATTATTATTATTATTATTATTATTATTATCTTCTTTCAGCATTTGTTAGAAGTAGCGACACCATATAAATGGAGTAATTCTGATAATTACTAACTGGGAATAGGTTCTGGAGATGCTTTATAGTTATTTCGCTGTGCTTTCCTCAAAATGTTGAGCTTCCTTAGCTTTTAAATTCCAGGTCCAGGATCCAGAGTTAACTGGTATTACCCATCTGCTGGTGGATGAAATCCATGAAAGAGGCATGAATGAGGACTTCCTGTTGATAATATTGCGAGACCTCCTTCCTCGTCGCCCCGATCTTCGTCTTATTCTAATGAGTGCCACTATTAATGCTGACCTGTTCTCCAAATTTTTTGGAGATGCTCCTACTATACATATTCCTGTAAGAGCTACAGTAGATATTCCTTATAACTTCAGCATTTTTTCAAATTGTTTTTTGTTTCTTATCCATATTTTGTTGTATGATATTTTTGCAGGGATTGACCTTTCCCGTGAAAGAATTATACTTGGAAGATGTATTAGAGAAAACTCAATATGTTATCAAATCAGAGTTTGACAATTTTCAGGGAAATTCAAGGAGAAGACGGCGACAACAAGAGACTAAAAAAGATCCTCTGACAGAATTGTTCGAGGCATGCTTTTGCTTTTCACAGTTTATATTGCGTTTGGTTTCTTTTGTGGCTATTGATTTGTTACCCCATATGGGTTTTATGGAAATTTGCTCATCTGAATTTTAGAACTCTCAGAATTCTGTTTTACCTTTTTCTTCTGCTTCTGCTATGTTGGAAGCAGTTCTCAAGGTTTTGATTATTTTTTTCTTGTGTGTTTATGCTAAACTTGCAAGATCACCGTACAGCTATGACATATAATATTCATGAAAAGAAGAATAAAATTATGTGTATTTCTCTGATCTATCATTTTTCCTTGTCATTCACTCCGGAAAGGAAACTTAGAAGTTGCTCTCTATCTTGTTGGGTTTCTGTAACATCGGGTCTATTGCAGTCCCTGACTGCCTTGGTTCAAATCCAACAGTTTGCAGTTTCTATAATTTCTCTAGTGCTATTAAAGCAGTGATTCCATGAATGCTTTTAGCTTCATCATTAATTACTGATGATTCAATATCACATGCTTTGTTAGATGGACCTGCCATTATCCAAGACAATTTTAAATTCTAGCTGACACTGATTCCCTGTTTCTATATTCAGGATGCGGACATCGATTCCCACTACAAAAGCTACAGCTCAAGCACAAGAAAATCCCTTGAAGCTTGGTCTGGATCTCTGCTCGATTTGGGCCTGGTACATATTTTGTAATTGTTGGTTGTTATTCGAGTGTTAATCATAGCAGCTTCATTGGATCAAATCAACTAGACAGTGACTTTGAGCTGGATATTAAGCTAGGATATGCTGGTATCCTATGTTTATATTGTCTTTGCATTCACATCGGTGTTAATGCTAGATAAATTTAATGCATCAATGCCCATTTATTTTTGAGACATGAGACGAGATATGGTGGCTTGAGATGGGAGTCAGTCACAATGTTGATGCATACTACTGGAGTAAGATGGCGTTTCATGTGTTGCATAATGAATCTGTTATACGTGAACGCTCTAACTGTCGCTTTCAAGTTTTCTTTGCAGTCAAAAGTGGTTCTTAACAGAGATCAGTATTCAGTAACTAAATACGTGATTAATTACTGATTCATTGGATCAGATCAACTAGGCAGTTGTAGGCTCATAGCATGACTTGGCTGGACACTTTTAGCTCATATGCTGATGTCCTGTGTTTATATAGTCTTGCATTCACATAATTGTTAATGCAGTAATGCTCCAAGAATTTAATAAATTCATGCCCATTTATTTGGGAGACGTGAGATGAGACATAGTTGTTTGAGATGGGAATCAGTGATAATGTCTTCGTCAATTGCTGTCTTCTGGAATAAGATTGTGTGGCCTGTGTTGTATAATGACTCTGCTATAGATGAATGATCTCTAATCTGCCACTTGAATCAGTAATTAATCACATATTAGTTACTGATGTGTGTGTTAAAGAGAGATGTTTTTTATGCAAAGCAAACTTTCAAATTTTATCTTGGATCACGGGCTCACTGTTCCTCCATTTCCATTGTAGGTGGAAGCAACAACTGAATACATCTGCCGCCATGAGAGTGATGGGGCAATCCTCGTCTTTCTTGCTGGTTGGGATGACATTTCAAAGCTTCTCGATAAAGTCAAAGTGAACAATTTTCTTGGGAATCCTAATAAGTTTTTAGTTATTCCTCTTCATGGTTCAATGCCCACAGTAAATCAACGTGAAATTTTTGATCGCCCTCCCCCAAATGTTAGGTAAACACCTCCCTTTTATTTCATGTTTTCGTTCTCTGGACGAGTTTAAGTCTTGAACTCCTGTTGCATGCATTACCTGGTGGTCCAAGTTGCTTTTAGTTTTAATTTAAATCTGACGTTCTTTACTGATTAGTCACAAGAGACCTTTTTCCTAGCTGCATGATACGGACAAAATGATAAAATGAATATTTCTAAATATTTTGGAATACATCAGAAGAGTAATCAATTCAGCTTCTTGTTTCTCGAATGCCTTGGGTTAAGCCAACCTTACATTGTCTCAATGCATTGGTCTTGTGTAGGTGTCGTGGTTTCTGGTACTGTCATGGGAGTTGGCGGGTGTTTTCTTTGGTGTTATACTTTCAAATGTGAAAAAACAGAGATATAATCCCATCCTATGTAGATGAAACATGAACCTTTTGTCACAATGACATAGAGAAAGTCGTAATGGAAGATTCAAATCATCAATATATGAGACTTGAGAGAACCCCAAGAGGGGGCGCAACGGTTAGGGCGGATCTGTGAAGTATGGTTAGGCGCATATCCCAGGTTCAATTCCCTGCGGCGTCAACTTGTTTGTATTTCCTTTTTGGGGCCACTGGGGCGTCTCCCGAATGAAGCGCCAAGGCCTTGTGGGATTAGTGGGGGGTGGGGCCCCCGATACCCTCGGTTATTAAATATATATATATATATATATATATATATATATATATATATATACACACACACGAGACTTGAGAGGAAAAGGAAAATAGAGATAGAAAAAGTTGGAGAAAATATCACAAATAGAGAGAACGTATAACTGTATTTGATAATAGAGTCTAAGATTAAAATGCATATACCTTCTTTATTGAGAGTGTACGGACCTAGTTGAACATTAGCCAATCAATCCTATTTTAAGTCAAACTAGAAAATCTATAAAATAAGCACTAATTATTGTCAAACTAGAATAAACTAATCTAAGTGCTTGTTTGGCAAAGCTATCTGGAAGAGAAAAATGATGTTTTGGGAGCAAAATTTGTGGTTAAAAAGTAAGCGGGCTTATGGAGAAACTTGAAAATAATATCTTTCTCTAGTGTGTGGTTGAATATGAGCAAAATGAAGAAAAACAAAATAATATCTTTTCGTAGTGGATGTGGTTGAAAATAATATGACACCAGCTATGCGTCCTCTCTCTCTTGTTCCTCTTCTTGGTGATGATTGGGTTTAACTTCTGAAATTGTTGAATCTGTCTCTGGAATTCTAGCTAGATGCTGTACTGGCCCTACTGGGTAGATGCCTCATTTGGTGTGATGCTTTTGTGATATGTACTTCTGTAACACTTCTTAAGACTATATATTCTGGCTATTATGTTTTTGCAGAAAAATTGTACTAGCTACCAACATTGCTGAAAGCAGTATAACCATAGATGATGTTGTGTATGTCATTGACTGTGGAAAGGCAAAGGAGACCAGTTATGATGCTCTTAATAAACTGGCTTGCCTATTACCTTCTTGGATTTCTAAGGCCTCAGCACACCAGGTACAAAGAATCCTCACACTGTTTTCTGTTCCATTAGTTGAACTTTGCCTTGACGTCATGTTCTGGCTAATTGAAGAGACGTGGTCGTGCGGGTCGTGTGCAACCTGGAGTTTGCTACAGATTGTATCCTAGAATGATCCACGATGCTATGCCTCAGTATCAACTACCTGAAATGCTTCGAACACCTCTTCAAGAGTTATGTCTGCATATCAAGACTTTGCAGCTTGGATCAATTAGTTCATTTTTATCTAAGGCACTTCAGCCACCAGATCCTCTCTCTGTTCAAAATGCCATTGAGCTTCTCAAAACAATTGGAGCTTTAGAGGATGGAGAAGAGCTCACTCCACTTGGTGAGCGTCTTTCTTGTATCCTTTCAGTTTTTGATAATGAAATCCTTTACTGCATGCAACAAATGCTATTGTTATGTAACAGGTCGTCATCTTTGCACTCTGCCTTTGGATCCCAACATTGGAAAAATGCTTCTCATGGGCTCCATATTCCAATGCCTTAATCCTGCTTTAACAATAGCCGCTGCTGTTGCACACCGAGACCCTTTTGTCCTTCCAATAAATAGGAAAGAGGAAGCTGATGCTGCCAAGAGATCCTTTGCTGGCGATTCTTGCAGGTTGCGTTATATAAAACGTTCACAATGGGCATTTTCAATTTTGTTTAATTGTAGGATCACAACTTTGTTCTTTGCTACCTACTTTACTGTGGTGAAAATTTCTTACTTTTGAAACAGTGACCATATTGCCCTTCTCAAAGCTTTTGAAGGATGGAAAGACGCTAAACGTAATGGCAAGGAAAGGGCTTTCTGTTGGGAAAACTTTTTGTCACCCATGACCTTGCAAATGATGGATGATATGAGGCTTCAATTTCTAGATCTACTGTCAGATATCGGGTTTGTAGATAAATCCCGAGGCCCCCAAGTGAGCATCTAACTAATGTCCCTTAACATTATTTCCAAATTTCCTCAGTAGAATCAAAAGAATCTAAAGTAACCATATCTGCAGGCGTACAACAAATATAGTAATGATTTGGAGATGGTATGTGCGATACTTTGTGCTGGGCTCTTCCCGAATGTTGTACAGTGCAAAAGAAGGGGAAAACGAACAGAACTTTACACTAAAGAAGTCGGGAAAGTAGATATTCATCCAGCATCTGTCAATGCTTGTGTTCGTCAGTTCCCTCTTCCTTACATGGTGTATAGCGAAAAGGTCAAAACTAGTAGTATTTACATAAGAGACTCGACGAACATATCAGATTATGCTCTGCTCATGTTTGGCGGTAATCTGATTCCGAGCAACAGTGGGGATGGCATTGAAATGCTTGGCGGATACCTTCACTTTTCTGCATCAAAAACAGTGTTAGATTTAATACGCGTATGTTATGATGCGATCTCTCTCTGTCTCTCTCTCTCTCGTGCGCTCTCTCTCTCTCTCTCACACACACAGAGACCCCAAGCACAAGAATGCACACCTTGGAATGCGGATTGCACAATTGAAGAGCTTGCTTTCATTGATAAAGCTTTGCCTTTTTGTACAACACAAAATGGACAAAAATTTAAAATAGTTTAGTGACATGAGTAATACATGTAGACCTGCAGTTAAACCTGCACTTAGATGAGGTGTTAGAATCTTATGACGTGGGATGTTAACCTCATTGTTATCTCGCTTTATTGCATTTTGACATTTCACGTATAACTTGTCATTCAAGTATAATAAATTGTGACGTTGGGAGAAAGGACTGAAAGTAATATGTATTTTGCAGAACCTGCGTGGGGAGCTTGACAGGCTTCTAAAGAGGAAGATTGAGGATCCAGGGCTTGATGTTGCTGTTGAGGGGAAGGGTGTTGTTGCAGCAGTGGTCGAGTTGCTGCACAGTCAGAATGTCCGGTATTGACGAATGATGCCATTCTCTCAAAATAATGCTAGGTTCCATCAGAATGTTACACTGAGTCAAAAATGAGTGTCAAACTGAGTCCTAGGGAAATCTGATTTATATTGCTGTAGGAAATAGTTTCCGTTCCCATTTTTGGATAATCAATCAACATCATTGGATTATACTGGACAACATTCATTATAGACTTTTACTGGCCAAGAATTTAACTTATTAGTAAGTATACAATACAATTTTAATTTCCCTTTTGAACGATTTCCCCTTTAAAGTCTTGCTCCCCTGCCCACACCTGACATGCCATGTCGGGCTGATGTGGCCGCCATGTCGGGCTGTCCTGGCGCGTGCCAAGCTAGGGAAACGTCCTACTTTGTCACGTGGCTGACATGGAGGCCACGCGGCTCAATGTGGCCTCCACGCGCGTGGGCACGGCTCCTAGCCCACACAGTGGGCATGGGAGCAAAAAATGCTTGCACTTTTTGCTGTTAAAACTGTTGTAGCCAGCTCAAGTCAATGTTAAGACAGGCAAATTAATTATTGGAGACAGGATTTGTATGATCCAAGAAGCCCATGATCCAAGACACCTCCTTTGCAAGTAATCATTTCCAAAAGACAAATTTGGGATATCCAATGTAAAGATAACTGAATCCCATGCAGGTAACAGGGTTCGACTTCAATCTTCATTAGAGGGTTCGACTTCAATCTTCATTCTTCTAATGTCATATATGTCATCAAACGTTTTCTTCCCATGAGCCTCTCAACCCTCAACTACGGGGGGAAAAAAATAAATTAAAAAAATTAGAGACACCTTAAATTGATATGATTAAGTGATATTTTAATGTCTCAATTTTTTTTTTGAAGTAATGAAGATATATATGTCAATGTACTTATCAGTAGATGTACATTTCATCATCTAAGGAAAATATGTCATGCGAGCCATGTTATTTAAGAACGTCAATTTCAAATGTACATATAAAATTGGGCCTACAGAAATGTCATTTATTTTAAAGAGAGAGAAATTATACTCTTTTAAGAAAAAAAAAGATGTTCATTTTTTAACGTGCATTTTGAATAAAAAGTTCAATTTTTTGTTATGTCTCATCCCCAACAAAATCAAGTTATGGAGGAACGTAAAAAATAATACTTTATTAAAGAATATATTGTCAAAAGTACGAAAAAATACGTAATTATAAAATTATTAATCTGTTGAATCAGCTCTTTAGTCTACGTGACAGAGGAAGCAATTAGTCTTTTTGAATATTTCAACTGGTCTTCAAATATATTCTCTACCATATACGATTATACATGATTTTATGTAAAAATAAAGTTAGAAAATGATCTGATGTGTATGTTCTAAGAATCAATGAAATTATTTTGTCAAGAAAGTATTCTTGTTTAAAATTCAATAAATAAGTATTAGCTCATTTTTTCAGCCAACAGAAGTAAAACTAAATTCAATAACTTAAAAGAAAACAAAAGTAAGTTTCTGAATAAAATAAAATTAAACTAAAAAAATAAATAAATAAATAAAATCAAAATTTTGGGAATCAACAATATCTTGTTCATTTATTATCTGCATATATACCGATTTGCCCTATCGAGGGCTTTGCCTCCAGGCCATAGGAAACACCGACACTTGGTATTAGCCTACGCTTCAGTAAACACTTTTCCATGCATACGTGCATATCCTCATTATATACATCTCATTCTCTTCTCTCTCTATAATCTATTCATATTCAATGTAAACTTTTAGAGAGAGAGAGAGAGAGCTTATGAGTTTCAAGATTTTCTTGAAATGGACATGAGATGGAAACCTAATGCAGTAGTTGAGATGACCGTGACACCAGCCTGTCCTCGTTGTGGTTCTTCAAACACCAAATTTTGTTACTACAACAATTACAGCTTGACACAACCTAGGTACTTTTGCAAAGGTTGTAGGAGGTACTGGACTAGAGGTGGGTCCCTTCGGAATGTTCCGGTCGGTGGTGGTTGTCGGAAGAGAAGACGGGGCAAGTCCTTGCGTGGGTCGGCATCCACCGGAAGTGTCTCCTCATCTAGGACTTATTCAGGTCATGGAGCTATGCTCGATTCAAGTGGTTCTTATCCCGGACATGGTCATGTTTCAACTAGTATTGATCTTGCAGCAGTTTATGCTAATTTCCTTAATCAGAAGCAGCAATTGGAGGCTCCTGGGGTTGAAGTTCCTGAGTTGTTGTATGATGGTACGTTGAATCACTTCATCTGATAACTTATTAGAAAGGGAACATAGTTATTTGTCTGGTTAATTAATTAAATATTATTTTCAACACGCCTAATCCCCTCATGGTTAATTAAGAACGTTAGATTTAATTTTTCATCCCACACAACATATTGGTCATGCATAAATTCGTTCTATAAATACATTTTTTCACTCTTGATTTTAGGATATACTCGCTCTGTTCTATTAGAATAGATTTTGTTTTACTTTCACACAAATTAAGAAATTATTAAATATACATCACAAAGAAAGAAATATATATCAGAAGGCTGACCCTATTAATTGGAGTAATCAATTT
The DNA here is from genome assembly GCA_018223645.1 of Jasminum sambac. Taxonomy (NCBI): domain Eukaryota; kingdom Viridiplantae; phylum Streptophyta; class Magnoliopsida; order Lamiales; family Oleaceae; genus Jasminum; species Jasminum sambac. Next base: position 36,837,858 of record CP073646.1, read on the forward strand.
CTTATAAATTCATCGATTATCTCATATCTGAGTAAGACTTTATTTGCACATTTTCAGCCTTCGATCTCCATTCGAAGGAAATATATACCTCATCATGATCGTCCTGTCGATCGATTGTCCATGCATCAATCTCTCTTCTTCAAATCGGAAAGTATTACTTGCTCTATCAATGATATTTTGTTTAAAGTTGTATCAAACAAGCCCTAAATCTTGTGTTCAACAGGTATTCCATCATTCGACTATGCTGCAACTGGTCTAGGTCAAGAAAGTGAATTTGCTATTCTTTCTGATAAATCATCGGAGATTCGACTAGGCGACGAAAACACAAGATACTTTCGCGGGATCAACTCGTCTGATCCGAAGCATCAATATGCAAATGATGATCAGTTAATTACAAACATGAACAGCCTGATGATGAACAAATCTTCATTGCCACCATTGCCTGGTGAAGATGTATCAAGTTCTGAAGGGATGGCGGGTCGATCCAGCTTTGACTTAATGTTGCCAAATCACATATTTCAGCCAACTGATCAAATAGAACAAGATTCCCAACAGTTGAATGTTGGAGATGGGAACCCATTTAGTATGTTGAATCTTGAAGCCATTTTCAGATCTTAGGTCTTGTCGCTTGATGGGCCTTTTCCCTTCTGTACAATTTTCTTGTGATATCTTAGTTTTGTTTAGGTTTTGAAGATTATTATAAACATATATACTATTTCTAAATTTGTAATCACATCAAATACAATAAAATTATATATACTACACAAGATTTACACAATTCTTTTGAAATGCTTACTATATATAGCTAGGTTAACCTTAGGTACATGACATTGTTGATATTAGAGGTTAGGTCTAATTCTCTCAAAACTTATCTTTCTTCCATTTAGCTCTTGATATATAGAAAGTCAAATCAGCAGTATCTTTGATAGAAAATCGTCTGTCACAAAGATAAATAAATCACTGAATTGTGTTGAGATTGTACATATTGTATGTATTGAAAATAATAGTTAAATGATATAGATTGGAACTGATCCATTAATTTAATGTCCTGAATTTGATCCTCCCCGTGACACCGATGGAACCCTTTAGCAACTAATCTCGCTCTCTGGTAGTCCTATAAATATTTAATTTTGAAAACCCATTTGCAGCCAACGAGATTTTGCATTGAATCAAGTCAGAAGTACTGGTGCAATTGGAGAGCATTTTCATTTATGCTAATAACCCAATTACAGCAACATCTACACAAACAACATGGCCAAGTTTCTTCACCATTTGTTTATTCTTGGACTGCAGGATATCAATTCAAATTCTAAACTCAATTATATATATGTACAAGTTAAAAACTATTTCCTATCTGTCCCCTAATCCATTAAGGAACTCCATGGGTACACATTGAGAGTTCCTCCATGATCTTGCATGCAATTTTAGTATACCTCCAGCCATCTGCATGGTTTTTGCCCCACAGTTAACTTGAAGCACAAGGCACAGCTTTTTCACCACACCAATTTGCATCATTTCTTGAAGAACACCATGAGTTGCAGAAAATGCTGAAATCGAGCGTAATATTCGAACTGCCCTCTCGGTTGCAACGTGTGAAACCCTAAGTATTTTCTTCGACACAATGGCTAATCCTGCACTATGCTTCAATAGCTCAGCTCTTCCTTCCGCGCATTGGCATAGATAATCTAGCGCTGTTAGAGTCAATTCACAGGCCCGTTTATTAGACGTGTTGAGTAAAATGTCGATAAGCGAAGAAACTGCACTTGCCTCCACTGCTTTGATCCGGTTTCGCCCCCACGGACAGACGAGGGTGAGGATTTTTAGAGTGGATTTTGTGGCTTTTTGAGAAATTTGGTCCTTCAAGATTTGGACCAATTCGACGAAGAATTGAGGTTTTAGAAGAGTGAAGTGTGTTGAATCATTGGCTACTTCAAACATGGATTTGAGTAAGATAACAGCATAAGCTCGAGATTCGTAGGTCCCCCGTTGAATGATATGTGTTAATGAGTCGATAAATTGGTCGCCGTTGTTCCTTAAGAGGGTCTCAAGGCTGGATTCTGATAATTGGAGATGGACTAGAATGCGTAAAGCTTCATCGGTAATCCTTTTCACTTTGCATAAATCTTCGTCAATTGAAGATTTTTCTTCAAAGATTTTCTCGACAATCAATGAAGCCAAGAATTCTGCAGATCCAGCTTTCTCCATGCACCTTTTATTTGCTTCATTTTCAAATGCTATCGATTTCAATCTTCGAACACACTCAATTTGCATTTTTGGAATCTTATAAGCGTCTTCGAAGATCTTCAAGAGCTCTGATTTGCTAATGGGAGCCTTTGGCGTGGGGTACCTTTCAACTCCGTGAGAAGCGTGGATGACACACCATGATTGGATCAGTCGACGAACAGTGATGTTTGGAGTCAATTCTGAATCAGAAATGATTTGTTTTGTTACAGGACAAGTACTATTATTCTTAGAGAACAGCCATTTCTCTATGCTTTCTCGATCGTACGTTATGCCTGATGAGACCGTGACAGGATCTTTCATGATCTCTAGTGTAATAGGGCAAAGAAAATAAGGTGGAACCTCGATATGATCCATCTAAGAAGTGGTTATGGAGATCAAGATTTTGTGTTTTTGCAACGAAGAAGAGGGTGAAGGTGTTGAAAGTTGTGGATTGGTTTGATGATGTTCAGAGTTGGGAAGGTTTGATTTTATATGAGGATGGACAGATTCAAATGGGAAAGTCAAACCATGGAAACTATGTGTATAATGTGTGTTTTTGTGTGGTTTTCAGAGGGAGATGCCTTTTCTTATTGTCTTTTTATAGTTGTTTATATTTGAAGGGTTTGACTTGACTATTCTAAGATAAGAATAACTACTGTACATTGTGTGGCTACTTAAACAGCATGCTGTTGACTTTCTCTCTAAAATAATTGCCGCTCCCAATTTTTTTTTTTTTTGCAGAAAGGGCTGACTTTCTTTCAAAAATAAGTGCCGCTCCCAATTTCCTTTTTTTTTTTTGCAGAAAGGGGGCCCAATTAATTAATGCTAATAATGTGATCATAAGCAATAATTTTCATTAGAATCTTTTATAATTTTAATTTGTGGAATTATCGAATTAGTCGTCTTTCACTCTTTTGATTTTATATTATGCCTCCCTTCTTCTTTATTAATTCAAAGTCAAACTTAATTTGGATTAAAATTAATTACATATAATTAACATAAATTGACACTGTGATTATTTATCCAAATAATATTACATACAACCTCATATCACTACTTAGTTAACATTGAGATTTTGTGTAGTGAAATGACATAATCTTGATACCAAGCGGCGAAAGTCCAAAATTAATTCTATATTTAAATGATGTATCAAAATCATGTAGAGGCACACATCACCATTATTATGTCATCATTTATATAAAATTGTGACACATCATGTATATTATTGTACAATTAAAAGTAAAACTATATAAATTTATTCTTTTTATTTAGACTTTTCCATTTATAAATACGTTCAAAAAATAAAAAATAAAAAATAAAAATTGCCAATCATACACTACTTGGTGTCTGCGTATTAAGACCACAATTTTTATTTTTTAAGCAAAAATTTAGTTTACCACATATATATATGAAACGTGTTAAACAACAATTTAGTTTGTTTTTCCCAAAAATTATATAATATTATCACTTTAGCCAAGTTGCCATTTACTATTGCTCAACTTGTCACTAACTAAAAGTTAATTTAACACATGGTTACATGCCATATATTAGTTAATAGCAATATTTGTCACACAACAAATTGCAAATGACATCATATTTGAAAGACTGTTCTTTGTTGTTATTCATGTTGGCCATGGCTTTCAAAAAGAACAAAAATAAAACATGTTATACAAAGTTTTGTTTCAACTTACTTTGTCTAATCAGAAGATCTTTAGATTATTAACTGATTGAGTATGCCTGACATCTCCAAAATGTTGTTATAAATGTTGAAAATGGACTCATAAATGTTGATTTTAATTAACTCTTGATCAAATATTTCAATAGAAGTAAAAACCATCATCCAAACAGAAATTGATATGTTACCAGCACATACATTAAATTTTGAATGAAATAATTATATATTTCATTAATCACTAAGGCCTTGTTTCTTGTCCCCAGCTATTGGGATTCCAGCAAGAGAGAATTCCTCCCCCCCCCCAGCACGGGCTCCACTGCAATCAGGGGGCACACTCTGCGATGTCCCAGCAATTAAGACGAGATCATTCTCGTAATCACTAATATCTACGTAAAGCAGTCAAGTGTACGTTATATAAAAAATAAATAATGATCGATGTTATTTGTATAATTTTAATTTGACAATTTGATAAAATTGGATAATCACTATTATCATACTATCAATTTACAAAATTTTATCAGCCAAGTTATATAAATCAAAATTTTAGCATTTATATTAAGTTGCCTCGAGTAATTTGAACATGAGAAAAAATGAAAACCCGTGCTTAAATATGTGGCTACAGTCACCGACAATGAGTAGTGGAATAATAAACATATACTTTGAAGAATTGTGACATGCATGGCAGCGAGTATTATTTTTCAAAATTGGCAGCTCCATACATCTTTATCTGTTTACTCTGCTTGCGATATTGACTATGACTTAATTTGTAATTTTATCAAATTTCTACCTTTTTCATTTGTCCTTTTTTGATTCAGTATATATGAAAGGGAAGAAAAGTCAACCCAGTACACATTCAGAAAAGTCAACCCAATACACATTCAATGTAATTAATAGGATTTCAACCTTTAGGAGTAAAAAGAGAATAATTCTTATTCATGGAAAATCAGGAGAGTCTCAAGGAATTATACACAAACTAGTCGGTTTTAATTTATTAAAACGTCTATACGTAAAATATTTATAGGGAAAAGTTATAAGTAAATAAAGGAGTTGAAGCAGAAAAAGACTTTTGACATTTGGGTTTTTGTTCTTTTGGATCGCTTAAACATCTACTCCCTCCTTCCCATTTTAATAGATATGGTTTGACTTTTATAAAGATTAAGAATTTGAAATTAATATTTGTTGAAAAAGGAAAATTTTACTTGTGTATTTTTTAATATACCCTTATATTAAATATGAGATAATTTATTTTTACTACATCCGTCCAAAAAATATAGTGCATTATTCATTTTTCGTCCATTCCAAAATATCGGACACATTCATTTTAAAGATGTAGTTAAAATATTACTTGTCTTTTATACCCCCATTTAATGTATATTGTTATTATCAAAATAGAGTAGTTGAAATAAAACATTTAATAAATGAGATGACATATTAGAAAAATAATCTTAAATTTTACTTTTTCAATATTATTAATTGTATTTTTTTTAATCTTTATAAAAATAGAAATATATTATATTTATGGGACGGAGGTAGTATTAATAATCATACATACTCCCTCCGTCCCATTTTGATAGGCTTGTTCTCCTTTTTCATCCGTCCCAAAATATAAGCTACTTTCCTTATTGGTATAAATTTAATTTCTTCATTTCCTAATCTACCCCTATTTATTATGCATGGTTATTAATCAAAGTAAGTTGTCATATTTAATATAGGGGTATATTGAGAAATATACAAGTAAAATTTACCTTTCCAATAAATATTATTTACAAATTCTTAATCCGTGTGAAAGTCAAACCATGCCTATCAAAATGGGACGGAGGGAGTAATAAATAAGGGTAGGTTGGGAAATAAAGAAATTAAATTTATAATAATAAGAAAAATACCCTATATTTTAGGACCGATAAAAAAAATTAAGTCTATCAAAATGGGACGGAGGGAGTAGTTATCAGTAATAATAAAAGAGGAAAACGAAATCACTGAATTTGTGGCAGCCGGCCCAAGCAATTTCCAAAGGTTTTTGAATAAAAAATTCAATTTCATTGCTTGTTCCTTTGGTGCTTTACCGGTATTTGGAGTATCCCGGCGATTGGTTGATGGTGTTAACTGTCGGATCACTTCGAGAAAACATCATGCATTAGTTGTGGGTTGTTAAGAGTAACCTCAATGCTATTTTCTATACTATAATAATAATGTCTATTAAGAGAGAGAGAAAGATACCTTTTCTTATGGATCCCATATGTTTTTATTTTAAATTTTTAAAAATCACTTTTATCTCAATTATCTCTTTTTCTCGTATTTTGTTCATCTCTTCTCGTGCCGTTTTCAAAATCACACATTCATCTGCACACTGATCTCTACTATTATATTATTATTATTTTTAAATTTATTTCTATCTCTTTACTTATTTTTACATTTCCCTCTCATTTTTTTTCTATCCCCCTTTATATTCAACTTCTATTAAAATAATCATCTTTTCTCTATCTCTTCCTCCATATCATTCTGGAAATCCACTTTAACATTGAAGATGCTCTTAGCCATGTAGATTTTATATTTCAGGATTATTAATTTTGTAGTTCTATATAATAATGGGAAGGTTGGTAAAGGACTTAGAGGTCTCCAAGAGCCTTTCTACTTTAAAAGAAAATATTTCATAACTTATAGAGCACCTTTAATTTATACTCCCTCCGTCCCACTAAGATAGGCGCCTACCATTTTTCACACGTATTAAGGAAACATATTAAATGTTATTGGAACTACAAAATATTTCCACATTCTTCCTATTTTATCCTTGTATAAAATAACCAAAAAGTAGTGTGAACATAATTAATATCCTTGAGAAATGGAATATCTAATTGATTTTTAGTATTTCAAATAATATTAAATAAGGGTATTTTAGTCAATTAGAAAATAAACCACACTCTCAATAAGGAAAGTGGACTATAATTTGGGACAAACGAAAATGGAATACAAGCCTATCTTAGTGGGACGGAGGGAGTAGTATAAAAAATTTGACTTCCAGCAAGTTCTTTATTTGGGACTCTATTTACTTTTACGAGATATATTTATTATAATTCTTAATTTAAATTAATATATAATGTTTTTATATAATACTCCCTCCATTCCCTCCGTCCAAATTATATAAGCTTATTTACTTTCTCACAAATGTTAAGAAAAGTTATTGAAAAAGTAAATTTTATAACTAATTTCCCAATCTACCCTTATTTAATGAGCATTATTTAAAAATAATGATTTTAACTATGCAAATTAAATAAATTTAGTTTGGTAAATACGCAAAAAAAAAAAAAACTCTTTAATATAGAAATAAGACTACATATTTGAGACATCACAAAAAAAAATAAGCCTTTATATATGGGACGGAGGGAGTAACAACTAATCAAATTAATTATGGTTTTACTAAATCAAGATACAAGCATTTAAACTTGTAGTAAATTAATTATAGCCAAGCCCCACTCTATTTAAAACGTTAGTTTGAAGAATCTTATGGAGCTCATTTTTAAACATTTACCTTAGAGAGCCTCTTATCTTTAAAGATCCTCTTGCAGATACTTATAACTACAAATTTTCTTTTACAAGTTGACAAATAAAAATGGCACCACATCAGAGCCATTAGTGCATCTAATGAAAGTTTGCGGTGTAGTAATTGGAGAACCATTTTAAAAGTTCAATGACAGTGGAGAAACCATTTAAAGTTCAATGGCAATTAAAAGACGATTGCGAAAGTACAAAGGCATTTGAAGGATTTAACTCGCCGGATCACCTAGCATGAGTAATGGCCTTGTATTAAAATTTTAGGTATTTCCAAATTATATTTGACTAAGAGGTGTACCTTAATTTCTTATAGTGAATAGGAAAGAGAAAACTAACATAAATAAAGAAAATATAAAGCAATATATTAAACATTAAATAGTTTCTTGTTGTGCATATGGACCAAGTATATTTTCATCCCCGAATAAATATGTCAACCGTCACATGCCAAATTGCAACGGTGGACTCAACTTGTGGCTATGGTCTCGTTAAATGGTTGTACCGGCCATTATTCATGCAGAAAGTCATAAATCCTGAAGCCCAGAGAAAATCCTTGTACGATATATACGTAAGTGCTTACCTAGGTAAGAGCATGACAAAATCTATGTGCTAACGAGATGATGGGTGATACGGTGAATGATCTAATGCCAACATGTTGGCAACTTATGTTGCCAACATGTGTGACGTCAGCGCCTCACAGTAGCGTCACGTCGCAGCCAAAAATTTTTTGAAATTTTTTTATTTTTTTTTTGGAATCTACGTCAGAGTGAGATGAATATCATGCTTCTTTTTGATGGTGGGGTCTCACCCGACCTCTATCTTTTTCCTCCGAAAATGGGGTGTTGGCAACTTATGTTGCCAACGTGTTCGCAACAGAACGGGAGTAGAGGTGATACGGCTCTAAATTATATGGTACGCACGTGGTAGCTGAAACAGATATATTAATCAAAATTTAATTAGATAGGACGTCATTAGTTAATGTTTTTTGGGCCTCGACCTAGCCAATTGCTCGTCTCGGTCGACTTCCAGATTTTCTATGTATAGATGAGTCAATTATTCACAAAGGTGTGAGACGAACCATGGCCGCTACCTCCGTCTGCCTCTCTCTATATATATTTCTCCTACCAATTGAAATTATTTTGATTATTGACTTGATCGTCAGAGTGCTCACAGTCGCCAAAACCCCATTTTTCGAAACGAGCTTGGGGTTCATTGGCCAAATGGGCAAATCATGGAGCCATTGATTTTGTAACTTTTAGAGCTCGAAGTTAACATGTAAGTTAAGCATTCATAGATAGTAATAATTTTTGTAAAAGAAAACCATTTTTTTAGAAAGGTTGATCATTAAATAACATACAATTTACTTTTTCTTTCTAATTGTATTTTCGTTGAATTTACCACGTAAGATAACAATAATTCAGGTGACAGTTAACATATAGAAGGCCAGTAAGGCCACAATCAAATGAGTTGACCACATCAAAAACAAAAATAAAAATAAAAATGAAAAAATGAGATGACAATGGTGCAATCATTTTCAGTAATCTAATAAACGGATTAGGGAAAACATTGGTTCATTTCTGATAAATGATCATCAAATAATTCTTTTTACCCCCTTAAAATAATAATAATAATAATAATAATAATAATAATAATAATAATAATTCTTTTTACCTATTTTATTGCAGGTGAAAAAAAAAACAATCAAATAATCAATAGATTCCACAATTTAATGAACAATAAAGTAATTGAATATTACCTTCCTTGAAAAAATATAATCCACTTTTTCTTTTTTATATCCCTCCCAAACTATAGGCCACTTACTATATTAAGTATGTATTTTATTTATTCACTTCCTCATATGCTCCTACTAAATGTGCCATGGTATCTACCAAATCATTCATTAATTTTTGGTCAGAAAACAATAAAATTTAAAAGAATTCACTTAACTCATTTTGGAAATATAAAAGGGGTTTCCTTTTGCATACTAGGCAGTTCCCAGATAAGCTGCCGGCCACTGAAATTGCAACTAATTTCAATTTATTAATGTGTTATTGATACTCTCTCCGTCCCAATTATATGGGCCTTTATTCCAGTTTTTATTGTCCCAATTATATATGCCACTTTCTATTCTTTTATTAGTTATTATACTATCATTTAATACACACACTTTAAAGTTATTTGCTAGTTTCAATAACTTTTAAACTCGGTAATAAAGGTAAACTAGAAAAAATACTTATATTATTCACTTTTCCAATAAAAGCTTTAATCCGCGTGAAAAATAATAAGGGAATACATATTTGGTATGGAGGGAGTGTTAACAGAAGGGTATAATGGAAAAATATAGGTAAAATTTAATATTGTAACTATACTAACTATCATTCCTTAATCTAATAAGGGGATATATATTTGGTACGGAGATAGTGTTAACAAAAGGGTATAATGGAAAAAATATATGTAAAATTTAATATTGTAACTAAATTAACTATCATTCTTTAATCTATGTGAAGATAAGAAAATGATCATATTTTTGGACGGAGGTAGTAATAATAAGCTGCATAATTTGTGCAGGTTTAGAACTGGAAACTAATGAAAATCAATAATCCACCAGAGCTCTCTATGTAATAAAAAAATAATAATAGCAATATTTGTCTTCGGAAATCATTTGCTAACGCCCTAAAAATTCAATCCTCGACCTTTTTATTAACTAGAAAACCTAAAATAAATCACACATTATTAGCATTATGACCCGCATCTGAACCAGCAACAAGTTTTCAAGATGGCGATGGGAGAATCTTGCCGGAGCAGGTTCCAAAGCCAACAAGGTAACCATCCTCCTGCAGTCAAATTGCGCTATTATTACATACAATTTACTGTGTTTTCAGATTAAATGATCCTAGAAAGGAAAAGGAAAGGCAAACGCACTACAACAGGTACCCGCACAAAACTCATCAGACGCCTACCAAAGTGCATACTATCATCACCCTGGATGATGTGGCACACCCAGTAGGTTGATGTGGCACGACAGCTAATGTGCCACGCACCCCAGGGTGCACCATATTGTGTACCTTGGCAGACACTAGATCAGTTTTGAGTACTTGAAACAGTAGCGAAGAAATGCAAAAAGACGAACCTTGCAACAACCACTAAAAATGACTTCATCTCCATCTTCTAGAAATTTACGAGTTGATCCACCTACAGATATCGGTTTTTGTCCATTCCACGTTAGCTCAAGCAAGCATCCATAGGATTCTGGTTCCTGCAATGAAAAAAGAGAAGTTACTGTCACTATTGTTTGTCTGAGTCAAAAGATCAATATCCGAGCAAATTCAATTGAAATGGCCACAGGTCAAAAATATGAAAAAAAAAAATAATAAAATAAAAAATTGAAGGCCTACAGGTCCACTTATGGTCCCAGTTCCAAGGAGGTCACCAGGTCTTAAGTTGCAACCATTGATGGTGTGGTGTGCAAGTTGCTGAGTGATTGTCCAATACCTGTCTCACAAGATCAAATAAAATCTGAAATTATATCATCAACAGTCATACAAAAGTCCTCAATCAAATAAGGAAGAGAAGACACACACAAATGCTTGAAGTTGCTTCTTGTGACAATTGATGTTTCTTTTTCGCCAGCAGGTTTTATAGATACCTGGTTCCAAGAAAGCGACTTTTACTTTGTGGCATTTTCACGAGTATGAATACCAATTTTATAAACAATAAAAAAATTAAAAAAAAAGAAAATTGAAATGGAGTATAGCTTGCAAACACCTGCAAGGAGATGTCATAGTTTCTGGATATCTTCTCCGCAAGATATGGCAAGGGCGGAGGATTCTGTAGTTAACATTTAACCACAGTTAAGCAGTGCATAATGAGATTAACAGGCCTTGCTATCTCATATGATTAAGAACAAAATGTACCTTCTCTGGAGCATCAGAAGCAAATGGTTCGAGAGCATCTAAGGTCACAATCCATGGAGATATAGTCGTACCTGGGAAGGATATGATTGTGCATCAATTAGAACCAATGCAGTATTAAATATTCAGAATATATATTATTATTCAGAAAATTTAATTTTCTTACTAAAACTTTTGCTAAGAAAAGGACCAAGAGGCACACATTCCCATGCCTGAATATCTCTTGCTGTTGAAAGAAGCTCACACACAGCACAGCATTAACAAATAATGTTATAGCAGATACTTTGAATGAACTTGAATACAAGAGAGGTTTTGTGCATACCACTCCAGTCATTCATCAGAACAAGCCCAAAGATATGATCTGCAGCCTCGTTAACATCAATGGGCTTCCCTAATTCATTTCCAGGCCCAACTACAGCTGCCTAGAAAATAGGTACACTTATACCGTGATAAATAACAGGAAAACATTTGAAAGCAGTGATTGTGGCTATATGTCGAACTGAAAATGACATGCAGGTAGCATCATCATTTTTTGTAGCTCTGTCACCCAAAAAGAAACCATTTACTTTTTCAAATGATAGAAAAGCTCACCATTTCCATCTCAAAGTCCAACTTACGAGATGGACCAAAATAAGGCGGAGAATTTCCAGTAGGGTGGCCTTGTCCTCTGGATACAGAGAAGTAACAGAAATATGACAAAAAATCAATCTAAGCATTTCTTCTTTGTAACACGGAAAACAAAAGAGTCCACTACAACCAAGTCATGAAAGAAATTCATAGTAACATAAATTCTTTGCAATAATCATTAACTACGGCTTCATGGAAACTCTAATGGCAGTGAGTATAATCATGGTTCATGCTCAAAAGAGCCGTGATGTAAATGAATACATACTGAGGAATCTACTAGGCTATTCACTTTCACGGTAACAGTGTGAGTTACAAATTCAGCTCAACTCCATTGGTCCACAATAAGGAACATCATTGAATTTCTTTCATAAATTGGCTTGCAGTTTAAGTTTGAAACAAATATTCATATAAAGTCGTTTAATTATTTTCTATTAACATGATGCACTTTATGATCATCAAGTTTTTCACCACATTCTGGCAAAAAGCAAATTCATGCATACAACAACCATCAAAGTGTTATCTAGGAGCAGCAGGGAATTTTCAGGTTCAGAAAACTGAGGCAGTAGTTGACATTTCAAAAATGTAGCACAGATGATCCTAGAGAAACTTATCCTTTGCTACTTTACCTTTGTTGATTCAGAAGAAAGAGCAGTAATAAAACAATTCATTCAATAAGTAAAGAAGGAATCTTGTATTTTGTCACCTTGGTCGAATGATATCAGTTCCGGACACAACAATAGATGATGCACGACCATGGTAAGCAATAGGAATATGGAACCTAAAAAAAAATAAATAAATAAAATTGTAACCATTGAAGAAGCAGATAAAATTCAGAAAGCAGAAAGTGATGGCAGTGCAATTACTTTGATATTTCTATGAAAGGTGTATTTGCTTTTAATGACATACGTAATATACTATACCAATTTGTGTTGACTGGATTTTCTGGGCCTCGAAACATTAGCCCACAATTCTTGGCGTGATGCATTGAAGCAAAGAAATCTGTATAGTCACCTATCACTACAGGAAGAAGCATTTGGACCTTAACCTGAATCATCAAAACAAGCAAATTTAAATGCCAATATCTCAAATGTCATCAGTTATTTGAACTTAAGGATATGTGCATGTCTTACCATAGGCACAAGTGCTTTCTCCCGTAAACTTGGGTTATCACGTAGAGTTGGTTCTGAGGCTGCATTATTACAATGCAACGTAGACAAGATCTGGATTATTCTAGTATGTAACGAAGCCCGCAGAAGAATTTATAAACTCAATTACCATATCCATTAAATTTTACTATCTGATCCATAACGCTAGGGCAAACTTATAACACGAATCAATGTCTAAGAAGGGGAGGGGAACTTACCAGACAATAGCTTTTGCAATGTTACACGAGCTTCCTTCCATGCAGATCGTCCCAATCCCACGAACTTGTTAAGATTAACCTGTACCATATCTTAATTGATCACCCACTATTGACAAACTGTGCAAAAACGTAATAATATGTATGCGTCACTGTCCTTCCCTAACCATCCAGTCAAAGAAAATTAACAATAATATGCTTACTAAAGCATGATGCGACATATGCTTGTTTAGCTTACAGTATGTCCGTGTTTCATTAAACTTCGAAGTACTTACAAAGTTAACTTTTAGTTAACTTTAAACTGTGTGCAAACTTCTATTTCTTTTTCCCTCAAAATCATAACAAACAAAAATTAATAATAATTCACCAAGAAATCATCAATAAGTACAAAGAAGAAATGTACAGACCTGATTGAAGCAATCAGAGTTTTTAAGAACCGGTCCGTCAAAAAGACCAGCGGACGCAATGACGGATAGGTCCAATACATAGTCTCCAATAGCAACTCCGGGCCTGGCCTCCAAACCAGGTTCAGGCCTGAACACTCCATATGGAAGGTTCTGAATAGGGAAATGAGAATCCGGTCGAACTTTGACAAATGACGTCATCATACAAAGGGAAAATGAGATCTGAATTCTGAAGTACGGTTAGAGTTTGAACTGACATACAAATGTATTGTTTGAATGATGTATTTGGCAGTAACTACATGATTTTTTTTTAATTTTTTTTTTACAAATGGGTAACTACATGTGAATTAACAATAGAGGTCATGTCAGCACGGACTGAGTCATAGAGTAAAAGCATAGCTTGTAGAGGCACAAATTCGAGATATATACACAAATGACTTCTGTAATTTGTTTGGCTGAAACTTGAATTAATTATTTTTTTGACATAAACCATATATAATACAATAAACACCAATGAAAATGCCAAGGGCAGTGCTTAAACCATTTCTTGGATAAATTAAGACTTTTAATTTTAATTTTTCCCCCCTGCTTAAAGCCTTAACCCAGTTCCAAAGCCATTAATGGAGCTTATGAGGTAAAGAGCATTATTTTTTAAGTCAGATAATAATGAATACGGTTCATTTACAAAAAAAATAATAATAATAATAACAATAAATAAAATAGAAGTCATATATAGCAATTATTTTCAAGTTCTAATAATGAATAGTTTCCTTCACCAATCCATCACGAGGTTTGCCTAACTTTGAAAAGAAAGAGAACAAGCTATTTTTTCCTCAGTACTCGTCTCATCCCATTTCTCTATGAGAAAAATTAGTTCAAGATTTATTCACAACATAGATTGAATAGCATTTGATGTTTAACTTCAAATCTTCACCACAATAGGACCAATCAAATTTATGGTATTAAAAAGTACGCACTAATACCACAATATGCTCCCATTCACAAAAGGCTATCAAAATTATAGTATTATTATGAATCAAAATTAAAAATTATATCAATGGTGTATAAAGATTGGTTGAGTTTGGACTTTAAGAGTTCACAGTTCATCAAAGACTACACTTCAACTCTAACTATAAATTCTACTCAAACTCAACTGCTAACTTTCTTCCTTTCTCGACAAATTAAAAGGGAAAAGTGCATGTAACTCACAAAATCACAGTAAAATAACAGCGACAGGAACTTGAATTGTTGCAATTAAACAGAGAAATTTTGAGTAACTAATACCTAATTGGGATGATGAGGTGCTAGAGGAGCGAGACACCGAGTAGCGCCTGATTAGATCTGTGTGACTGCGTGGGGAGCACTGCTAGACTGAGGGACAGGCAACCAAATGGAGGTGGAAAGAGGCGCGAGAACGAGAACAACCAAGCTGACAACGCCTGTGAATGACGTATTGGATTTGGCATTTGTGTTGCATTTTTATATGACAATTGGGATAACTATAACTGTAATAAAGATATTTTAAAATTATATTATGATATATCACTATTTTTATTTGATCATGAAAAAGTGTACATTTCTTTATCACTTAATATGTGTGTTTATCATTTAGTGCATAAATAATATATTAAAATGTCAATTTAAAATACCAATTTAAATTATTCATGTACAATTTATAAGTTGTTGGTTCTGGTGCTGCATTAATGAGTTTGGTTGCGTTTGATTAAAAAACTTGTTAAATATTAATTATTACTCCCCCCACCACATAAATATATGCTTATTTTCTTTTATGAGATATCTCAAATATAAAGTCTTATTTTTATATTAAGAAATATTTTTCTTATTTATTTACCAAAATAACTTCATTTAATTTGTCTAGTTATAATAATTATTTTTTAATATTGTTCATTAAATGAGAGTATATTAGAAAACTAATTATAATGTTTACTTTTCCAATAATTTTTTAAAATTTTGTGAAAAAGTCAACAAGCTTATATAATTGGGAGGCAGGGAATAATTAAAAACTAATATATCGTTTTTGTAGCAGTAGTTCCGACCATAGAGTTAATAAAAAACTTGAAATGCATGTTTAAGAGATTAGAGAGGAAAAGGAGAAGAAGGTGAAGATAAAATGACGGACGGATAGACAGATGTATTGCTCTTTGAATCCTCATAGATGAGAAAGCTTCCACTTAAAAACTTATGGCTGTTGGGCTGGACAAGTCTGGGCTACGACAAAAACTCCAACAACCGCAACCCCACCCCACCCCCCAATCCGCCAAGACCATGACGGAGAGGCGCTATTCAAATAGAGCACAGAGGGCAAAATCTATGAGGAAAATATACAACATACTTAAAAAAACTAAAATATTTCATATAATACTTACACTTCTAAACTACTGCATAGAATACTTCCTAATTTAGGACCCCAATTCTAACCCATTTTAACTCCTTTCTCTCCTCTAATTCTCTCTTGCTGACCCCCAATGTAATCATTGTTCCGTCATCACATAGGTCACGCGATCATATGGTGGCCTACGACCATCAACAACTTGGTGGTGGTCGCAACCACCAGATTTCATCGTCTGTTAACACCAGATCTACTTAACCGGTGATTTGTCAGCAAACCAGCGGGGAAGGGTTGGGGTTGGGGCAGTGGCGCATCCATTAAAACATAATTTAGATTGAGACAATGAGATAATTTATCAATTAAAACTCAATCTACCTAATCTTTTAAAAACTTAATAAAAATATTTTTTTTAAATATATTTTTTGAATTTTTTAAATAAAAAAAAATCTGGAGGGGGGCGGGGGGTTACGTACCCCGCGGACCCCTTCCAAATCCGCCACTGCGGTGGGGGGTAGTGGCGAAGGTGGTAGGTGACAGGGAAGTCTTTGGCCCTAATTTGTTAACTGTTAAATTATTAATTTGAAGGCCAAAATCTATTAAATGCGACAACAACTTGGGTTGCTTGTATAAAAGGGCCCATCAGTCTAAATGGGCAAACATAATTCCATCATTGTTGTAGCTGTTGGTTCGGATTTAATTAGCATGCATTTAATCTAGTGTTTAGAACTAAATGAACACAAACTTACTACAATAACTTATTGCAATGTTGAGACACATAACGAATGGATCGAGGCGAGATTTCGAATCTTACTCTTCTTACTCCTTACGTGTCACGTGTAGGAGGAAGCCACTTGTCGCATTTAGGAGAGATAATAATTAATTAATTAAAATAATTGAGTATAATTTTATCCAAAAATTAATAGTATTTAGTTTGGGATAACTTAAAGTCAACCCAACCCAACACCGAACTGAAACGAATCGTGCTGTGCCAGTCAATCGGATGGCTGAGGCATGCTGGGGCTTTGCTCAACCCAAAGGCTCGGAGTGCTCTTCGAAGCCCAAACCCAAATATCAATTTGGACATAATAAAGTGGTTAACCTTTTTGAATCTTCCCATTTGGGATTGGAACCAATTTTAATTTCTCCCACATTTTTATCTTATATTTGCCTCATTTAATTGTGCAATCTTTACACCATAATTTCTCATTCATTCGGAAATGGTTTTTCACAATTATATACACTAAATTCATCTACTCGAGTTATAAAATTTAACCGAACATTTCATTGCAAATGAAGATCTGATGCCCACTGTTGGGCACCTTATGGTGCCCACATTCCATTAAAAAAAATTCGTGTGGGTCTCACCAGCCCCCCCATCATCAGAGGACAGTTATGTATCATGCATCTGTTATGTTGCCAACGTTGGCAATAGAACGCCAACGTAATCTTGATATGATCTCTAATTAGGATTTCCAATTTTTTTTTTTTTTTAAATAATAGAGTGATGAGGCAAATTTCAATCTTAAAATGATCATTCACTCAAGCTATTAGTGATCGAATAAATGGTCTAGCTTTCCTTCTCAACATGTCCCTACGAGTTAAAAACTTAAATCAAACGATCACCTTACCGACTCACTTACAAAAGGGTTTGACAATATATATATTCAAGCGAATTAATGGAATTAAAAGGCTACGAGGCATGAGTCTTCGTAAATTGTAATGATAGCTCAACCTTGTTTTCTTGAGATAAAAAGATCTTTATTCAATGTGACAACTGAGTGATGAAGATTAAATTCATCATTTACGTACGTACAATCGAATAGTTTCCGAAGCTAAAATGAACATAACAACGAAATCCAAAGAATTGTTGGGGAACTCACCGCATGAATATTGTCGTCTTAATTTACATTGTAGACATGTCTTACCCTTGTCAAACCTTTTTACAAATGATGGGAGTATGTCAATCCATGAATTATTATAATTATAAATGCTGGTAGAATTTTCGAACATTTTGTGTCACATTTATTTACACATAAATATTCCCACAATTTCAGACACAATCTTTATTCAACATCGGATATAACAAACCGATTTATTCCTCTATACCACCCCAAAATATATATATATAGATATATAGCAATCATCTATTTATCTGCATCAACAAAAATAATATACAATCCTCAATACAACATGTTCTAATTAATGACCTAACTTGTCTGTAAGAACTCAAGTTCTCCCCTCCCCCCATCCTCCCTCTCTCAAGTGTATATACCTATACTACCTTCTCTACACTATCGCCAAATCATCCTATCCCCCTTATGATCCGTACATTATTAAGTCGTCAGGTCACAAAGTCCGGTAACAATTGTTCGGCGAACCTCTTACGGTTCTGAATGTTGATGTTTTCGAACATGCCAGTCGAGTGAGCTGACGTTGGAGTAGTGTTGAACTCGTTCGTTTGTTCGACTTCCACTCCTCTCATGTTTGGAAGGAAAGTTTGATGTGTTCCCGAGATGTTTTCGCAGTGTGGAAGGCCTAATGTGAGAGAGACCGTACCGTTTCCAGAGTATTGCGGCTGGAACTGCTCGGCCCCGAACCTGGAGATTTCCCCCATCTGATATGACCCGAATCCTCCCACGAAGTTTGTAGGCGTGCCCATTAGTGTGAACCCATCGTTGCTCTGTCTTTCGTTAGCGAATTTCATCGTCGTTTGATTGTTGGTTACATCGGTTGGGGTCGAGAGAGTCGAGTCTAGGTTTGTCGATGTGACAACATTGTTTGCACGAGGTTTCTTTTGAGGAATGCTTTCAATTGTGATGTTGTTGTCTTGTATTGGTATTAAGCTCTTCTTGTTTTGATTTTTCGAACTCGGGGTACTATTCTCTTGTAGTGGAGCTGCAGTTTTCGACGATGATTCTTCAGCTTTTCCGCCTTTGCTTGTTTTGTCATCTAGTACGTTTTTCTCGTTTTCTTTCACCTCTTCTGCGTACATCTCCTCGACCATCGGTTTCCATAGTCGAACTCGAGCATTGATAAACCAATTTGACACCTGAATGACAATGGTTCGTCAAGTAAAGTCAATTCATAACGTACTCATCGATTAAAGCTAGAACGAACTTTTTATAATTAAACGATGCGATACTGACTTCACAGCGACACGTACTTGTAACGATGATTAATCTTTATAGATTATTCTATATAAAAACAAGAAGTTGAATGCTAGTGATCACAGTTGAGAAGCACACAAAACTAGCAATGAACAATTGCTGTTCATCTATGTCTTCTAAATTGTCTCCTCCAATTAAAATAGTCCATATCGCTAATTCTCGTGTACTAAAATATACTAATGTTGTGATGGAGTTATATTAATTGGAGGAACAATCGAAGAGACGTGAAATAAAGAGAACAGATTTTGACTTACTACTTAAAAGTAGTAGGAGAAAATGATCAAGAATTGAATAAAGTTGTCACGTACCTGACTCCTAGTGAGTCCAGTTTGTTTAGCAAGCATGATCTTATCTGAATCCTTAGGATAACTGACAACCAATAATTCAAAAAAAAACAATATCATTAAAAATCAAGAAATCTATAAAAGTTTCAATTCAAAGTATGTAAGTAATTGCAAGATTTTTACTTACGGATGCAAGAAGTGCTCGAATAGCCAAGCACGAAGAACTGAAACCGAGCGCTCGGGCAGTCCTCTCTGGGGTCTCCAAGCATTGTGCTGGATCATTCCCAATTGCTGTAGAGCCTTTTGTTGACGAATCTGATTGTCGACGTATTTCAATCTCGAGCCCTCAACTTTTCCTCCTAAATTGTCGTCTTCACCTAAGCTCTTGCTCGCCGAACGAATTTGGCCTAATATCGCGTCTTTTAAGCACCTGAATTGCTTTGATATTGTTTGTAATGCAAGAGATGTGTAAGTTTTAGCTGAACCATTCCCCGCCGCTTGCTCGAAGATTGATATTACAACCTGCATCTGGTGGTGGTACTGCTTGTACCTTTGCTCCACCTACACAGAAATAATAACAGCAATGGAGAAACTCAGTGTGAAACTGCTAAGCACCAGTTTAGATGGCAACTGAGTGTACGGTTGTACTGAGTACTACCGTACTGGAAAGTAGAAAGTTGCATAGTGTTAATTTACCTCATCTAGCATGTTGACAAGCTTTGCTTTCTTCATCTGAATTTCTTGTCTTTCAGCTGTGGTAAGTTCTTTTCCGCCGGTTTCTCCAACACTATTAGCATCAGCTGCGGATTCTCCGGCAGTACTCTTGGCTTGTGCGAAGGCTGACTTGCCGGAATATTCCGTAGCAGTCTTTACTTCTTTGCCGACATTGACTACTTCTTCAAGAAGTTCTTGTGTTGCCTTCAAATACTTGGAACTCAACAATACACTTTGCATACCATTCGAAACCCCGGAAACTGACGACGGCGACTCGCCGGAGATCCTAACGTCGTCCACCCGAACTAGTGCCTTGGTGGTGGCAAGGGGTTGAGATGGCGACTCATTTTCCGGCCTGAAAGACCCGAAACCCGGCGGATGCTGAGAAGAGAGGCTAAGAGAGAGCCCTTGTGGGGCGCGTGTGACATCACGCGCCGCT
Organism: Jasminum sambac; assembly: GCA_018223645.1. NCBI lineage: Eukaryota > Viridiplantae > Streptophyta > Magnoliopsida > Lamiales > Oleaceae > Jasminum > Jasminum sambac. The sequence goes on from CP073646.1 coordinate 36,858,558, forward strand.
GTGATTTCCATTGAGGGGTTGTACAAATTGTAGTGAACACGTGGAAAGAAGCCATGGAGGGCGGAGAGATCCTGCTGGGAGTGGACGGATGGTGGGTGGGTGTCTTGGTATGAGGTGGCGGTCGCGGAATTGGTGGCGGCTTGGAGGGGGATGCCAACGAAGTGTGGGGTTTGAGACGGCGGCGCGTGGGGTATGGCCAGGGAATTCCCAGAATTGTTGGAGTTGAGAAACATGAAGTTGCCGCCAGCCTGCGGCGGCGGTTGCGGCGGATGATTGTCGGAGTATCCAACGTAGCCAGGGTTCATCAGAATCAGGGTTTGTAACCCATCTCCACTTCCTTGGATTTCCGAATTCCCATGAAAATACGCAGCCATCTTTTTCTAATAATATTAAATAAATACATAAATATTATCTCATAATTTAACACACACAAAACACCAGTATACGTACGTACGTACGTACGTACCTGTTAAGGATATACGAAACCTGCTCTGTTTTAACGAGGTTGTTCAAATCATTTGATGCTGATCAGACAAACCCTGTAAAAATTAAAAAATTAAAAAATTAAAAAGAATTAAATCTGATATATATCTTGAGGAGAACCCAGAGCCCAGAAGCTTGATTCTTGTATAGAAGATATAAACATAATTTCTTGATAATTCCAGTACACAGAACATCTGAATTTATTACAATCTACAATAATAGAGATTTGAATTTGTTAGTTTAATGATAATAATAATATTATTTCTACCTGGTTTGGTAAAAATTAATCTAAGTGTGCACGTGTTGGATCATCGTCACAATCTGCAAAATAAAGAAGAGAATTTCAGTTACAGTGACACCATCATCAATCAAAGCTTCACAATCACAAACTGATCTATACATACACACATGTTGTATCTCTATATCTATATCTATATATTTAGAGAGAGAAACAGATGTCAGAGAGAAAGTACACAAATCAACAAGTCTGCAAGTGATAGAAAAGGAAAGAGAGAAGGAAGTGATCGAAGGTGGAGATGAAGCTAAAAAGGAGGCGAAAAAGGTGGCCTTCTTTATTATTCACCAAATTACCCACACGTTTAATTTATAAGAATAATTTAAACAAGATATATATATATATATAAGACATATAAATTATATAGATAGATGTTACAATTGATGAATATGATGTGTGTGTTTTGAACCTGCGAATTGATCAAAGTGTTGAGGAAGGTTAAATATTGATTTGATTTGACCCTCGTTTTCAAATCATTTGATGCAGGTCTAGGCTTCTGCAAATGGAGTTAACTACAAAACAACTTTTTCAGAGAGAGAAAGCTCCCTCTGTGTGTGTGTGTGTAAACTGTGTAGGTACAGCTGAAAACGAGGAAACGTCCCCTTCCCACTGAAGATTTTGTGTGTGTGAAATGTGTGTGTATGTATTATATATCATATATCATACACATAATTATTATTATAAAGAAAAAATAAAGAAAAGAGAAGATCATCATGGACATTTCTGCTATTGCTAGCTATGGAGTATAGGGTTTGTGTGTGTGTGTGTGTGTGTGGGGTGCGTGGGTGGGTGGGAATTTGGGCCAGGGGGAGGTCCCCACTTCTCCATTATTGATTTGTCATTTGTTTTTTCTTTCTTATTTTTTTTTCTCTTTTTATATAATTATTTATTTTCTTTTTGTGTTTAATTATCTTGGTATTTTATGTGGTGGATAGCAAAGTTTGAAGATAATTAGATAAAGCAATTTTAATGCTGAGGAACACTGGGCCAACCACCACAAAACAGCTCCTTAATGCCCAAAAAGCTATTGTGATCTATATCTTTGATTTTTATTTTTATTTTTTGCATAAAATATTAATTTCGAGGATATAGATATTCACATATATATATTTCGTAAGACTGAATAATATAATCTCTATAACTCAGTTATAGTTAATTACTGAATTTATTCAAACAGAAGTAATTTGTAGATGAGTGAACTAACTGTTAAATGAAAGAGAAATGATAATCTAATTTGTAGGCGGCTTTTGATTTTACCGAATTATTAAATTGTTAGTCTCTAACATTAACACAAGTGATTGATTTTAGTGGGAGCATCCTATTAGATTGTGTTAGAAAAAATTGGACAATTTATGAGGGTTAGGTAATTTTATTTGACAACTAACTACTAATCACCCTTTTTCAAAAAAAAAAACTACTAATCAAGATTTGAAAAGTGTAACCCTCTTTTAATAAAAACCCATTAATCTTGAAGACTTGAGGACCCCATCTCCATGTTCATTGGTCAATGACTTTATGAATCAATGGAAATTGTGGTCCTACAAAACCAATAATTCTAAGGGGAAAAATTTACTTCTCTTTGAACAACTATAACATGTTTTTTCAACATAAATAGTTGGAGACATTATTTACCTATATCGAGGGTTAATCTATTGTTGTTCTTTAAATCTCATTTACGGTTATACTTCGATTTATATTTCTGTATAATATCATTAGTATCAATTGGATCAATTGTCACATGATATTTAATGATGAAATTTCAGTTCATTACAAATATTGTATTTTCAAATATGTCGTGAAATGTAAGAAGAGATGCGCGAGAAATGAGAATGGCCCATAATTAATTTGAATCATTTAAAAACATTTTTTCATTTTCCAACTAAAATTTCAAGTTCATTAAGCGGCTAAATAATTTGGTTGTACAAATAATTAAATGTGATGGCTCCCGTGATAATCTGTCACTTCAGGTCATATTAAAATATCATGCTATTTAATTTCCTAAGATTCCCATTTAAAGGTCTACAGTGCCCTTTTTATTTACTTTTTGTTGTTTTTCTCCACATCTAGACAGCGTAAATAGATATAGATAATATATATATATATATATATATATATCTCTCTCTCTCTCAATTTCCATAAATTTACATTGTACAAACATGATTAATTGTACCTCAACTGTACCGTATTTATTGGAACATTCTAAGAGGACTAGTCATGTGGTGTAAAATAAATCGCTTTTGAAATGACAATTCAAAATTTTACTTTACATTCAAATGGATACAGTTGTGACGATGTAAACAGCTATGGATAAATGATGTCTCATGTCTAGGATATTGTACAAGGTTATTGCAAAAGTTTTGAACACTACTTTGTCAACAAATTAGCATAGTCACACAATTGAAGTCACCCTTGAAGGTTAGTGTCTACCCAATTATTTAAGGAATTTTTCAGTTGTTCGAGATAGGCAATTTATGACGAGTAGCTTATGCTGTCTGACATAGAAATACAATGTGAGTCTCACTGCCTTATGTCATTCAGTGACAATCCTGAAATTAGGTGACTAAGCTTCTGCATCTCTCAATTTTAACTTTATTTTTTTTAGTGCGAAAGGATTCCAAACTTTCAAACTCATATAAAAAGGTTTCAATATCTAGCTTTGCCTAGAGCTCCCAAAATCTCATAGTCAGTCCAAACCTCACTCTATATTTTTGTCGGACATCATAAATTATTCGTCATGAACAAGAGATCAATAAAACTCTGATAAAATATTGAATGGATAATAACCTTATATATTGAACAAATCTATTTGTGCACGAGGGGATAGTGATGTAAATAATTAATTGCAATAACCATGATTTGGCCAATGGTAACTTTACTATAATTAAGTCCACTTAATTTGTGATTGATGGTTGGTTAAGTTGCTAATCATAATGGTGTTTATTTCCGATGTCATAAAAATTTAGTTACATCATTCAAAAAAAAAAAAAATTAGTTACAATGACCGGTTGACATTGATGGCTTGTTGATCATTTTGAATTAGAATTTGAAATAGTTGAAAAAAAACTAGAAAAGGATGTTAGTGTTAAGGATCTTGTGTAGTGTGACATGGGCAGTTTGTGCGGGTGAATCTTGTACAACATGTCCTTGTAGTGGCACTATATACACATATTGTTTTCAAACATTCTGAGTGCAAGCATGTCATACTAATATATTATAGTTTCTTTCTACAATAATTCACGTGATATAGATATGTAGTCAATTTTAAATTAAAGTGTGACAAAATAAGTTATAAAAAAAGGTTATATCAATCTTATTGTTTAAACGATGTCTAGACGTAAAATTTTTATTTACCGATTTATTTCCCTTAAAAATTTTTACGCTTGTAATTTACCTATCCTACGCTTACGCCTGCTTATACTCATAAAAATTAACAACTTGGTCTAATGATTATTGTATCACATTTTGCCCATGTTAGGGAATCCTTTATAATGAATTTTAATGGTTTTTACTGTAAAAGAGGAGAGAGAATGAGTGGAGTTGAGTGGTGGAGATTTGTAAATATAATGAGATATGTGGATGTAATTAATTACATCATTCATCCTTTATAAACTTGTATAATTGACAGCCTAGCAAAATAACATAACTTTTACCCTTCTTAAGTGATTCAAACAAAGTGTGACTGTGAGTTGAACTGTTTATAAACTTTTGTAAAGACTATCAATCATTTTTTGTTGACGAAAAATTTTCCTTGTGTAAGAAATGGAAAAATAGCTTTGACACAAAAGTCACATCACTTGTGACATGTCTTCGAGGTCACTTGCTTTGCAACCGCAAGAGGTAACGAGAACCAATAGCTGTAGGCCTATAGCTATATTTGCACTTGTCTTTGATAGGCGCAGCGATAAGCGGTAGCTATATTTCTCAAAATCAACTTTGTGTAATTGGATCATACTTTTAAATTGAAGTAAAAAAATTAAAATTAAAATAAATAAAGATTAAAATAAAAAATAAATACTCTTGAAGTTCATCCAATGCACTTCATGGCACATATTTTAGACCATAGAGTAATATGACATATCAGTCTAGTTGTTATATATCAATCGGATTGCGATGTCACATTACTTAGGATGTATCATGTTGACACTTCCAAAATACATGTATTGAATTAGGTTCAAAGCAACGATTCGAGTTTTTATTTTGGTTAGGTTTCAAAATCTTAACTACCGATTTTGGTATTTATAGGTTACATTTATTTACGATTATTTTGGTGTCTTTTTAGTGTATTTTTACCAAACCAACTAAAAGAGGATAAAGCAAAGAGAAAAGGAACCCCAAAAGTTAAAAGTAATACCCTTGTCCCCCTTTTGTTTGGTTTTTCTAATTCCTTTTTCCTTTTCCGTTTTTTTTTTAGTTGTATAAAAAACCAAAAAATGGAAAATGTGATGGGTACCCCTACTAGTGTTCACGTGTCTATATGATTTTCATTCAATAAGAAGTAAGAACTCACTTGTGCTGAAAAATTGGTAACTTCGAAATGGAAATTCCAAAACATATCTCGATGTTTAAATAAGTTAAAATTGTCAAAATAGCCCAAGCCATTAAAATATTATAAAAGGAAATAGACGTGAGCAAGATGGATGAAATACAATTTTACATATGATATATTTTCGAGTACAAATTGGGGTTCGTAAGGGTGGGGTGGTATCTCGAACCTGAACCAACTGTCGGTAAGAAGATGTCTCTATCATTAAGCTAAACCCCTTGAACCAATTTTACATATGATATGAATATTGTACTTGTTTAACAAAGCTTTTGAAAATGTTTTTTTAAAAAATAATATTTTTTACTATGCATTCTATATGCATAATATTCTTCAGTCAACATAATATTTTTCACTTTTAACTATACATTATTTTAAAAATCACTTTTACTCTAATAAAAACTTTGTAAAACAAGTACAATGATATTCCCTTTTCGTGAAAATCTCAATCTTTCCCTTTTGTAGGCCATGGTGACCAGAAAAATAAAATAAAATTTTTAAAAATTACAAGCCCTTGTAATATTTTACATTTAAACAACCAATGGAGTAGATGATTTTCATGCGCCCCTAAAGCAATGACTTCAATGCTACAAGCTCTATATGAATGAGTTATACAAACTAATAGGTCATATGACATCCCTCAAAAAAAAAAAAAAAAAGGTCATATAACATATATATATATATAGACTTTTCAATCACAACCTTCCTAAAAGTTGGTCAAATTTAATATACTTTTTGATGAATTGTAATATATTTTTATGAGTAGGAAGGGAGAGAATTAGTGGAGTTGGATGGTGGAGATTTAATGAGTAGAGAGATATATAGATGTGATTTGTTTGACCAAATTTATAATTTGAAAAAAATGCATTAAAAACTTACTGCTAACACCCTCTAAATTGATGAATAAATGAGACGAGAGTTTACACACAATTATGAACATACTTTTTGAGAATGTGATGTATTCTAGCATATATATAACTTGATAAGAAAATGGTAGTACTTTTGTTATTTATATATATACCTAGTGTGATCTCCCTGACATTTTTTTTTAATTACTGAAACTTGATCTCCCTTAATTTTAAAATGTATATTATATATGGATGATTATTTTTAAATAAAAAAAGGTGGGTGGAGTTAAAACTATAAAACTCGATCAAGTTTGATTTTATTTCCAACAATATTTTAAATTACATGGCATAAATAATCACAGGCATTGCTTATGGGGCAAATGTACATGTCTACAATTGATATGAAACATCGTTCAAATCTTTTAAAAATATATAAAAGTTATCTCTAGTAAAGGCATTAGTAAATTAATCCAAAACTGGTGTAGTAGCTAGAATTTTGCTGCGGCGATTATTTTTGTAATTTTGCTGCAACTTCATTGACCACAAATGAAAGTGAAATACTTTGCACGAGATGAGATCGTTCTTCATCCCAATAAATTCAACATATGAATTAGAACCTTTTACTAATTGTAATGTAATATTTAGCTGTTTTAATGTAAAAGGTTTCAATAGTTCTAGACCCTCAAATTAGCTTACATCAAGGGTTGTGATAAGTTATCAGAATCCTGGATAAGAGAGAACGATCTTCATTATGATATATAATAACAAAATTTTTTCTAGTAGTAATTCACAAGGAACCAAATCCTAACTTCAATTATTTTATTACGCACTACAGTAAAATCTCGATAAATTAATACTGTTGGGATCAAACAAAATTATTATTTTAGCGAAGTAATTAATTTATCGATTAATTAGTAAGTTATTAATTTATCGATTAATTAATAATTTATTAATGTATTGAGTATTTTTATGTTTTTATTGTAGCTTGTGCATAATTTACTATTGGAATGTAGCGTGCATAAGAAAAATACGTTGGTTCCAACATTTAACAATATGTTGAAAATTTTAAATAATTATATTTCAAAGTCATTTACTCCATCAAATCCCATTTTGATAGAACATTTCTTTTTAAATCCGTAAAATATAAAATTCTACTTTCTTTATTGGTATAAATTTAATTTCTTCATTTTCTAATCTACCCCTATTTATTATGCATGGTTATTAATAAAAGTAAGTTGTTATATTTAATATAGGGGTATATTGAGAAATATACAAGTAAAATTTACCTTTCCAATAAATATTAATTTCAAATTCTTAATCCGTGTGAAAGTCAAACCATGCCTATCAAAATGGGACGGAGGGAGTATTATTTATAGGGAACATGAACAGTCAATTAGAGTTTCAAAGTGAATTAGAGTTTAATGAATTTTAGCAGTTATTAATTTACATATTCGTTAGGCCTTAAGGATTTCCAAAAAAATATTATCTTATAAATTTAGTGAAGTTATTAATTTAGTACACATGTCTGAGTTGGGACCAGAGATTTTTATTATTTAATCAAGATTATTAATTTATCGAATATTAATTTATTGAGGTTTTACTGTATATAGAATCAATTCCAATACATAAAAATATAAACTTGGAGACCGTTTTCTCAACTCAAATATTTAAAATACTGCAATTTTTGTGTCATCCTATATGAAGCGAATATTACCCACGTGCGATGCACGTGACGATTTAAATGGTATATTTACATAAAATAATATCATAAAATATGAAAATAAATTTTTATGAATACTTAATAAAAATTAAAAAATATATAATATTATAGATTTCAGTAATGGTTTACATATTTTGGTCCGAAATATTATTTTGTAAGAAACAAAATATAATATCAATTGTTGAAATTAATGATTTTAGGTAAGAATGGAATTTTTGGGAACAAAATTTAGATAACGTAGTTATTTCAATAAAAATGATCATACCCATAAAAAATGATCAAATTTATTTCAAATACGACTAAAAACAATCTTATGGTCAGCCTACACATACATATAAATGGCTGATATACATATAGAACTACCTAAAAGAGATTATACAATATGCTAGATTTATAGGATTTATAAAAAAATAAATAAATAAATATAACTCAGCAAATCGAGAAAGAATATTCTTTTTCTTTTGAAAAAAACTACATCATTCTACTCTTTCATTATATTTATTATTACGAAAAATTTAGATTATACAAAAATTTACAATTTTATTCTCATATATAAAACACATCTAAATAACCAAGGAATAAAAAAGAAAAAGAAATCGCTAATTAAAACTAAAAGCACTTTTAAATTTAGCGTCAATTTAATTCATATTAGAAAACAATTAGTATTTAATTTTATGCACTTAAAAAAGATAAAGCGTCCAATGTGAAATCTAATTATTGAGAAAATCACCCGCTTTTTTCCTTATTGAGAAAACTCAACATTATTATAAAAATGAAGAAAATAATTAATTTTTTAATTGAAACCACGTGTCACGTTGGCACTGCCAATAGTGCATCTGTCAATGTGGTACTTTAACTATTATAATATAAAAAGAAAAGATAAATGCATTTTACTTTTAGAATTAAATTAAAATAATGAAATCAATTATTTAATGAAAAAATTTATTCTTATTGAACAATTGAAATGTCCTTTTTAAATAGACAGGTGCCATAAAGATAGAAAAATCTTCAATTTTTTTTAACTTATCGCAACATGAATTATGCAAAATTTATACTATAATGGCCGTGTAATTTTTGAATTAAGTTAAAAAAGAATGGATAACTAATTTAATTATAGATTTGTTTAAAACTTATAAGAAAAAATACGTGCAAGCTAGGCACTGTCAACTTTGGCAAAGTACATAATTGGCATTTCAAGTTTTATAATATATAGATTTAAAAATTAAGATGTATATAAAATAACTAAAATGTAATATTTAAAAATCAAAATGTATATAAAAAATGATAGTTCTCATTTTCAGAATTAATTTAATATATATATTATAAGTTATATCTTTTGTCTCTTATCATATTTACATTAATGCATATAACACTAAATTTAAAAGAAATAAAAGAATTTATAAATTAGTTTGAAAAATAGAATATATATATATATGCTAAAATACATATAAAAAATAAAATATGAAAAATAACACTAAATAAGGAAAATAGCATAACTGAAATAAGGAAAATAATTAACACCTAAAAATAATTGCCAAACATGGCACTGCCACCTAGGTATTTTGCCTAGGTGGCACTTATCTTATTATTATATTAAGATTAAGATTAAGATTAAGATTATCTCCAGGATATTGAGACTTTAATCTTACATTAAATGAATAATGTATCTTCTCTTTTTCGTTTTTTTTAACTTTCCAATAATGAATCGAATTGAAAGTTTATTTAATTTTATATTTATTAATTCATACTTGAATATGTAGATTAAAAATAACATTTCATTACGCAGAATAACCGAAAATATATCTAATTTTCTCAATTATTGCTCAGAATATGTTTATTAATTATTATTTAAACTCTAAGAAAACAATATAGTGGTATAACTAATTCTTCATAATTGTAAATAGACTAGTGAAATTGTAATATAAAAAACACTATTAACAAGAATATCGAGTACAAGGAGTTTTGAGGCCTTTTGCTGTTAAATTATCAAAATAACTTCTTCACCGAAAAAATGCTAATTATTTACATATACTATTTATGATTCTTTTTTAACGTGCAGAACATAGAAACTTATGATGACAATATAACCAGCGTGATAACAAAAATTTTAGTATATGTGTGTAACGCGCTAATATCTCAAACAAAAAACTTAGCTTGCGGTAGATAAATCCACACTTGACATTCTAAAGATAAAGAATTTTGCTTTCACATGTGGGTCCATGTCTTTATTAGCCACAACAATGACTGTACTTTTTTTCTCTATTGTGTGATTCTTTCTTTTGATACAAACCCATCCCAATACACAAAACACTAATTATTATTATTATTATTGGGGTTTTGTTCACGGAATATCAAACCCCACCAAATGCCATTGATTGAATCCAAGTTGCTCTATATGTCTTCATGTGGACCATCACCACTATTTTGCGAGTATTATCTGATTCGCGATTGTATTACACGATACATATGCATGACACACGCACAGAATCGAAAGTATTTGCTAACCAAAAATATCTGACAATTAAAATTAACGATATAAATATGATTGACAGCTCGACAGTGATACGATAATAAAAGACTAGACGAAGGTGAATGTAGACATAGATGATAAAGTCAAAAGTTAGCAGCAATCAATCGTGCACAACCGAGTATAGAAAACAGATGAAACTCGACAATGGAGTCACGATGACATATTACCTACTCCATGCGTGAACTCGTTACATATGAAAAAGCATGTCACTAGACCTAGTACTATTCACCATGTTTCATCATATAGAAGGATGTGCCCTCTCACTCCATGAAGATTGTTATTGAGATTCACAATCTAGTAAAATTCTAAAATTTAATCGAGCTACCTAGCTTCATGTGTTGAACAAGCATCTTATATAACGAGTAACAGCTATAAAGAAAGATCATGATTTTTGATGATACTATATATCAATCCCAAAACGGCTTAGACTATGACAATTACACATGCAATGCTAAAGAAATAGATGAAATTAAAGAGGTATTACACGTGGGCTGCCATATGATCATCCTACAAGATAGAAAATTAATTAGAAATAGATAGACTACCAATCTATTACAAAAAAACAAGACTTAGATGACACTTCCCACAAATCTTGTTTCTTAGCATTTGAACACATAATATTTGAATCTTTTCCCTCTTGGGGAAGCATAGCATAAAGCATGTCATAACAAAAAGGGAATTTTTTATTTTAATTCTGTAAATAAAAAATATATATTATACATGCGTTCCAAGATTATTTTGAAGATAAATAAAATTAAGGTTAAAATTAGTAGGAATGCAATAATCAAGGTACGTGGTGTAAATATTTATGCACTGCTTAATATTTAAGAAAACATAATAATTAGTCAAATAATATGCAATATTAATATTGATTTTAGCAATAAGTGGAAGAGGAAAAATATTTCTAGTAAGTGTCTAGTACTAATATATTTAAACTCATGCACAACGATAAAAAAAAAAATTAATGTAAAATGTAAGTCCAAAAAGAAAGGAAAAACAACCCTATACTAGCTAGTTTCTACTATATACATTATCATCTAAAATTTATGATTATAAACCTAAAGGAATACTTCATGCCTTCGTTCCTTTAAATTTTTTTTAATGTAAAAATTGATTTTTTTAAAATGTAAAAATTATTATTTTTTTCTCGGTCAAAGTCAATCATCAATATTGATTGCACATTTCACAGTAGCACTATTTATTATGATTGATAAAATCTTTTGTTTCCTACTAGTATTCAACCTAGAAAATTTAATTTTTGACAAAATAAAAATTTATTGAACACACTTGAAATCAGCCATAGCAAACATTGAAGAATCTCATGTCAGTAGCCATTCAAACTTTTTCCTTATCATCATCAATATTCAGTTTCGAATATCCATAGACAAAACATTCAACTATAAAATATATTGTTGCGATTTTAATTTCTACTTCAACTTGAGCCAAATTCAACTTGATTCTATCCAAAAACATAAATCAAATGTTCAAAACTTTTGGACTTATTGAAACTAGGCAAATGCGAAATTAAATTAAATTTAAGAAATGAACCTACCTAAAACAAACGTATAAAGCAACAAAATAGTGACTACACCAAAAGTGTTAAAATTTCTGTGTGATGGACATTCTCTATTTCACATTTTGCATCATCATTTTCTATCATCTCTTGTTAAATATTCAACGCTGTATACATAAGCTAAACTTCCCCAATCCCACACCATGCAAGTAGAATAGAGGATTCAAGGTAGAATGAGGAAGTGATCGATGTGCTACAAATATATAAACCAGTGGATAAAAGGAAAAGACTTCAATAACAAAACGATATAGAAAATATCTAGCACACCATCAAACATGTATTACACTCTAGTCGCTGTACACTTTTTGGCCGCATGTAGTCATTTCTTGCCAGATGGCACGATACCTTTACCATGCACATACGTGATAGATGCTTTTACATAGTGACAGAGTCAGGAAGTAATTTGATTGGGGCCAAAAAATTCTAGTGGTATGTTGGAAGGGGCATCGCCCCCGCTTCTTGGGGTTTGGAGGGTTACTTTACCTGATATCATTGAAATAAAAACATTTACGCTAATTTAATTTTAATGCAATTACAAATTCCAAACATGTGTGTCCATTTAAATTAAGCAAAAGTCTCTAATGAAGAGAGAAAAAACTATTACAACAAATATTTTCATAACTTCAAATCAATTACCTTAACTATTAACATAAATATAAAAATATTTTTAGATTAAGTATGTCTAACAAACTAAAATAACTAATAGTATTTGTCATGAAGACGGATGACAACTGGTTGATTCTTTATAAAACTAATTGTTGGAATTTGCTACATTAAAACATCTAAAACAAAATCCTTAAAAGACTGATTGCATTAAAAAAAATCTTAAAAGTGATCAGTGGGGTCCAAACAGGGCTCCATTCACCACTGGTCTTACACTACTAGAAATGGCGTCGACATTTCTGATGGAAAAATTCTTCAAAAAAAAGGAAAAATCCATTGGAGAATAGCATCAATTGATTTCTTATTTGAAGTACTATATACCATATAATAAATAGTAACTAGGATGAGAAATTAATTTCATAACACAAATTAATGTAGTACTCCTTCCGTCCTACTAAAATAGATTTGGTTTGACTTTCATATGAAAAAATAAATTTTACTTATATTTTCCAATTACATCCTTGTACTAAAAGATGACGTTTTATTTTATTCAAGAAAAAAAAGGATGATGCCTGATTTTCATTTATATCAATTCACATTAAATAAGAGTATCTTAAAAAGTGAAGAAATTACGTACAAAACAACAAAGAAAATAAATTATATTTTGGGATGGATAAAAAATGAAAACAAGTCTTATGACAAAGGGTAATACTCAATAAGAATTGACGATGAATAAGTACATATATAATATATAATTTATCAATTAATTGATATTGATATGTGATAATCATAAAAAATGACATATTAGTGTCATTTGGCATTATTATATCATCATTCTAACCATTCATCTTCGTGTTAATAATGAAATACATGTGAAATTATTTTTATTTTAATTTATTTCTTATATCTTATAAATCCACGTGTCAATCATATATTAGTCCGCGTCAGAAGATTCTCCGTCAATGTGGGCCTTCTCAACTGACCGACTCTTTTGGATTTTTAAGCCGTGTTATATGCGTGTAATGCGACGAATAACAGGGTCCCACGTGTAGATAAAATTTTAACAAAGAGTCAACAAAGCAGCCAATCGGAGCCCAGCCGTGTTGTAATCAGCAACTGCCTTTATTATCTTCGAGCGTGTCAATATCGACAGGACACGTGTCCGGCGTTAAGAGCTACTTGCTGAAACGGCCCCGGCTGACGTCTGCTTGTTTGTATTCATTACATCGTTGCCACGTCATGTTACCCCTCTATTTTCCTTTATCACATGAAATTTATAATTTACAACAACTAGATTTTGGCCTTGTTCTTTTGGACATTAACTTGTACGCACGCAATTTCGTACAACCTCATACACATTTTCAACCACACACATATTTTTCAATACAATCTCAACCACATATTTTACACGGAATACCGCACATAATAACTTTATCACCAATCAAACATAACTTTAGGCCAATGTTGGGACATTGGACTGACTTGCGGGAGTACCGACGGTGATGATTAGTTCTGTGATGTGGTACTTTGTTAGCACATTCTCAATTATTATGACCGATAATTTATTTAATTTTAGAATATAATTAAATATTCATTGAATTTTGTTTAATATCAAACTATCGAAAATTTGTTTACTTTAGATATGATTTAATTCACAAATAACATGCTAAAGTATGATGACACATATCATTACGCCACGCGAAAGACGTTAAGATATCCACTGAAAGACTGATCAAAACTAAGATTTGATCCAAGACTCCAAATCGAAAGACCTTAATATTTCCAAATTATGGCGTTACAACATGTGTCATCATTATTTAATCAACAAATAATATACCAAATTATGATGACACATATTATCACACCATATTTGGACACGTTAAGATACCCAATTTGAGCACTGGTTCAAAACCACACTAAGTGATTGCTCCTGTATACTGATGATGTCATACATAGAATACACTGGACCAATTGCTCACCATAATTCATCCAACCCAAAGAAAAAGCTACATATCCATTAGAAACACGACTACTGATGTCGTGTTCCCTTTTTGTTTTGAAAAGTCGCACTTATCGTGATTTATGTAGATGTTTGTGTGATGTAGAGAAATTTCTTTTGTCGGCCGTTTATCCAATTGATTACACATTGGATAGTGTTTAGCCACATGGGACAAATAGCTATTATGTTTAAGACATGGGTTAATGAGAATGGTCCATGATTGATATCAAACAAATTTCATTGAGTGTTTAATTACATTTCAAAATTGAGTGAATAAATAGTTATAATTTTAAAATTGAATGAATGTTTATTCGATTTACCCCTTATTCGATTTACCCATATACAAAAATTTATTGCAATCATATAAAATTTCGTTTGTCTATTCATTTCACAAGTATTTAAAAACATAATGTAAATTTTTACCACATACACTAACTTTTGTACTTCACACAATTGGCAAAGAAAATAAGAAATATTAGATGCTAATCTTCTACAATTTTTCTTCACAAAATTCTTTAGCCACGTTCACAATACAATGAGCTAAGTCAATAATAATAATAATAATAATAATAATAATAATAATAATAATAATAATAATAATAGTAATAATAATAATAACAATAATAATAATAATAATTGTGCTGTCTCCCCTTCCAAATTTAGGTTACAATCTTTGATGCTACCCTAAAAAAATAATAAATCAATCTACATTTGGCTAATTAATTAAGTTTACAAGTTTGACTCGGTGAAAGTGAATTAGTTAAAGGGCATTCAAGTTTCAATGATAATTCTATGATATAACAAACATGGCCTTCTTACATCCAATAAAATCCCATTATAATTTATAAGTCGTCGTTTAGGTAAGACACAAGACCCACTCATGACCCTTTTGGCCCATTACAATAGAGAGTGTCACACGTATTGTTTGAACTAATCGTTGTTATTGTTGTTTAGGTACCAAAAATGATATTTTGATATTTGGTATTTTCGATTGCAACGTAATCGGTGTACGGTTGATGGAGGTTTTTTCTCTCTTTTCTTTTCTTTTTTTTTTCCTTTTAAGTATAATTGAAAAATAAAGAAAATAATTATCAACAAGGAAAAAAAGAAGTTAAATTGGTGAAGTGGATTTTGCAAAATAAGGGCTGAAAGAACTATGTTCTTTTTTAAAAAAATAAATTAAAGGTGGTCCAAGAGTTTCAAGCCTTCAAAACGTTGTGCAATGATCAATTGATTGATAATTGAGTTGCCGTGGACTCGAATAGATTGCAACAAAGCGTGGTTGATTCTATATTTCGATTGTTGAGAAGATGAGATCAAATTGGGAAGCTAGATGAATGATGTATATTTATTTCATAAATACAGATGATGAAGTCAAAGCATGAAACTATATCGACGAGAGACTTAAGAATTCGAAACTTAAATAAGGTACAAATTGTGTTAGTAAACGATCAAATATTCAAACATTTAACATTTTAGAGCGAAATCAACTTATCCTGCAATTTTTTTTTATGGTAAATTTTACTATCAACTCATGTTTACAAGTCTTTTAGTGACAATCAATATACATGATTGGAGTTAAAAGAAAGTTTAAATAACAATTATTTTTTCACTCTTCGCACTGTTTAAAAAGGAAAAAAAAACATTTTTTTGATTTTTTTGGCTCTTAATCAAGTATCCTCCAAAATAGGACTTTTCTAAAACCATCGTTAGTATCTTCAGATTTACAGCGCCATTTTGATGGTCGTTAACTTAGTTTGAAATCAGATTTAATCAAAGATGACGAGTGAGTTTCAGAAATTTTTCGAATTTTTTCCGACAATTCCGTAGTGGCGGTGACCGCCGGTCAAAGTTCGACAATATTTTGGTAAAAATGTTGTTAAACTTGACCGGCCATTACGCCACTACGAGTCGAGGAAAAATTCAAAATTCAGCAACTCACTTCGTCTTGATTTTAGATCTCATTCCTGATTTCAAAACGGAGGTCGTACGGGCCATCAAAATGGCCCGAGCGTTCCGTCTCGATGGTGCTTGAAAATCTTTGTCCTCCAAAAATCCTTTTCCTTTTTTTTTTATACCTTCATAAAAGATGCCAAACTAGCATTATTCCTAATACAAAATGAGTACCTACTGTCATATTACTTTCATGCAAGATGCAAACTACGATCACATGTCGATCCATTTTCTTTTTTTTTTAATAAAAACTTTTGAATTCGAAGTATAATAATTATTTTGGGAAAGAAAGGTAGTGATGGGTTGGGAATTTGGCATGATCTTTTCATAAAGAAGAAGACTGCACTATCAAATCATAAAAGTAATGGATTGTGACCTTTGGATGTTATATCATAATATCATTACTTCTCCAATATAACTAAATTATTATCTCTTGAAAATCTGGAAAGCACTAACTTCATACGCAGTGTACCGTTCCCAGTTCCGGATAGTACATTTTCTTTTTCTTTCAATTTTCGTTTCAAATTTTTACTCCTTCTCACAAATGATAAGCAAGCAAGATTCATTCAGAGAGAAAAAAATAAAGGCAAGCAAGATGAACATAACGTATCTCACAAAATCACTAGTACACCATTTAACAAAATCTATTTTTATTAAATTATTATTTGTTGTTTGTTTCATAAACAAATGTGATAATAACCCGGTTCTCTCCTAATAAAGAGAAAAAAAAAAAAAAACAAAAAACAAAAGAAGAAGAAGAACAACGGGTAGGGGATGAAAAGCGAGCTGGACGAGACCAGTTCCAAGTGAACCCTTACAATTTTTCATTCTAGAAAAATGTTGCCATAGAATCTGACCTTGCAAAGCGCATTTGATAACTTGCAGACACAACACTATAAGGCAAACAAAAATGGGATAAACTGTGAAGCGCCATTACACCATCCTCAAAACCAACACACTTCTTTTAATAATATTTTGATTTACAAGTCAGGTATCTACTTACTATCTACCAGCCATATACAGGGTTCTCTACCTCAGGAGGCAGGAGATGAAGATCTTGGCTATGCTGCTTGCTATAGTCTCTTGTTCCCGGTATTGCCCCCGTACACAGCCTAAGGAACTCATTACCAGTGAAACAATAATGCGCAAATGCTAATCCTCCATCCACTATTTCAGACAAACTAGGCATCGAAACTGATTTGGTGATCGCCATTTTGCTCCTTCTACCCGTATCTCCAAGTCCTGTGTTGTTTAAAACCTTGTCGAGCTCTGAGTGGTCCATGAATCTCTTGGTTGCAGCTTCCCATGAAAGGTTGTATCTTTGCTCGGGTGTGAGTGGCTGAGGTTCGTTTTCCATTGCTTGTTTGACTTTTGCTATGAAGTCCTCGGGTGTTTTGTAAGTCAAACAATTTGGGAATGTTCTGAAGAATTCGTTTGATGGGTGGTCAGCACAGACCACGAATTTTCCCATTGCGAGGGCCTCCGCTGTAGCAGTGCAGAGGACATCACTCACACTGGGATTTATGAAGATTTTGTAACTGCAGGTTACAAAATGTTGTGAAATCAATGTAATGAGTAATTGAAAATGATGATGGAGGAAAATGATCTTTTTTGAATTAGTTATGCCAAACAGTGCTTACCCGTGAAGAGAATCATCTGCATGGTCCCTGCCTTTCAGGAATTGAAGATTCAGATTCAGCCTTTTGGCAGTGTTCTGAACGTCATGAGCGTCCTCTCCATTACCATACACATCTAGATTGAAGCCATCGAGGTCTGTTTTGTGCTTTGATAACAAATCTATTAATTCTCTGTACCCTTTCGCCCAAACCATCTTGCCCAGGAAATATGCTCCTTTGGAGAATGTAGGATTCCCACGCTCCTTATTTGCTGCTACTTTCTCTCCAATCTTCAAGAACTTAGGATTTACACCATGGACATTGCAAACCTCGGACTTGGGCAAGTCCTGGGTAGCAGCAGAAAGGCGGAGGATCTACACAGAACAATGAGAAGTTTAATTCTGATTGAGTGGTTATACGATCAAAATCCAGTTAGAAGATGAGGACTTTTAGTGATAAACCAATACCTTGTCACAGTGTGCCCTTGCGACCAAATTGTTTATGTGTCTAACGAGAAAAGCTTGAAGAGCACCATGCTTTTCCCTCCTGATGTATTCCAAGTAGTTTGTGTGAACAATACCGACGACATGGTTGAATTTATCAGTCCAGCGCTTGCCATGATGGTACCAGTTCAAATGCTCGGGTTCTTCTAGAACTGCAATGTCAGCATCCTTTGAGGGAATGAACTTAGTCGTGTCTCCAGCTGGTATAATACTTCGCCTTTCTTTTGAGAACTGGATAAGTTTTCACACACATAAATTTGTTGTTAAGTATAATAAAGCCTCCATTAGAAAGAATTCATAAAAAGTTAAAAAATCAGTTGAAGTGAAACATCACACTTATAATTTACAAACTACTAATTTGTTATCCACATTTTTATGAAGTTACCTTTCCAGGGTAAAACGATATGTTGAATTCAGCTTTAAAACCAACTCTTTCCTCAAGCCAACCACGTATATAAGATTCCTGCTCTTCTGGTGAGCTAAAGGTAAGATTATTTGGATAAACAAGCTCTTGGTCTGATCTACAAAGCCATGGAACCAAGAGTGTGACATTCTGTTTGGAAGAATTTGCTAAATATGCTGCTCGGAACAGTGGATTTACAGCAGTTCCCGTCATCCAAGGAAGACTGGCAGTGGTAACGATGGCCACATGCCTCTTTTTTTCTGACACGTCGTGTTTAGCGTAATCACGCCAAAAACCCCCTTCATAACAGTGCCCAGTACTTTGAAGAACACTAGCTATCCTTAAATCTAACTCATCATGGATGTTCTCACTTTCGACGATTGAAGATTCTCCAGCAGGTAGTGAACGCAATAGAAGTTGACTCTTGCGTTTGCTGCACAAGCTTTCCACTATCTTGTCTGATATGCCTGCAACCAAGTTGTAAGAATTATGAGATCTAATTGGGTCTCTTCTTTATTTGCAAAGACTACATTGTGCTTCAATCAAAAGCGCAAAACCAAAAAAAAAAAAAAAAAAGTTCTACTTTAACATGGCTGCACGGACAAGGAACAAGATGCATACAGAAACCTACAGCAAAAAAAAAAAAAAAAAAAAAGAAAAGGAACTGACCTTTGTCCCAAATGAATTGCAGTTTGTTATATAGACCATTTTTCATTAATCCATATAGCAAACATCCAGTAAATAGCATATTTCCACACCATGTTTAATTGTGTCTACATCTCCGTCTCTATCATGACCAGATCCCTCTAGTGATCAAGAGCTTCGATATGTCTAATAAATAGATGCTCATCATCCTATGTTGCAACCTCCACTTGTTAACACATTTCGCATTTCTTACAATCCATTCTAGCATAACCACGCTACAGACGTGTCATTTTAATTTCCATTAACTAGTTTTAGAAACATTTTTATTTAATGAAACTTGTGCTAAAAATTACAGTTGGTCTAATAACCGTATTGTAGAAACTACCTTCCAGCTTTATAGATATCTTTTGTTCATTTCAACCGGCTTGACTTAATCTAATGCTGCATGTTACCTTAAAATCCTTCTATCATATTGATATCCAAAACCTAAATACATTCAATCACGGTTCTCCATTCCTTACCCCTCCGTAATCTTCCCCCCTCCCCTTTCCTTCCTACCTATTTTATCAACTAAGAAATCTGGGTGAAAAATATTATACACTGAAGGACCTCAAGTTTTTTTTATATGTTGTGGTGACCTCATACGGAAGTTGCTAAAATAACATATTAATAATAACTCTCGGTAGAATTATAAATCATGCTGGCACAGTGGCACCTACTACTTCATATATAACCTGAAGGAAACTATGCAAAAACAAAGAAATGGCAAAACGCAACCCCGGTTCCCTCCCCCTCCACAACCAAAATAAAAATGAAAAAGTAGAAGCCTCAATCAATCACCCATCAAAAAGCTAGACCAAGTGTGTGTTTGGTCTTGGTAACTTCTAGGAAAAACGTGATGTGGTTGAAACGTGTGTAAAATGTTGGATCCTATAGAAATGTGTGTCTACTGATTAGCTCGGAGGAAAACAGAACAAACAAGCACATGAGTAGTGAGGTCATATTTGAATGAACTCAAAAAATGACAACTCATAGACCTTAGCACACCACTAATAACAAGATCTCACTGTAATGACTATTACATGCATAACCCCAAGGAAGAACACAAAAGGAAAAATGGCTAGACCCCCCCAACGTCAAACCCGTAAACACATTCACATGCACAATAAGGTAATGTGTCTCTGAATCTTAACAGGCAATAGACCTTGATTCCATGAAACACGTTGCAGCCACCTACTTTAAATTTCAAACTTCCCCAGCTCCCAATACGAAAGTTTTCCACTAGTGCTTAACAAAGGTTAGGGAAGAGAATTCTGTTTACCACATATGGATAAGTTCAGGTAGCAAGTCTAGCTAAACACAAATGCACCAGGCAAACTGGCCTTCATTCCCAATTTCGTATGATAGTTTGCAAACAGTAAAGATTTCTGCTATCACAAAATTTGCGGAAAATGAACCTATGGCCTTCACTTGACCAAATCCAGGGGGAAATTATTGGAGCCTAGGACAAATAAAATAAATAATATGCCTATGACGTGGCCGCCAAGCAGGGAATGCAAGGCACCTGGGAAAGTAAGGACATCAATTTCTTGAGAATTATTCACTCGAGTGCAAACCGTAATTCCAGTAGGAGGTGATTTCAAGATGGGTACGACGGCTTACGAGTGAGAACTAATGAAGATCAAAAAAGTTGTTCCTAATAAGAAGCATGGACTACGACGTTATATATACGGGCAACATGTTTCAGATGGAGACAAGTGATATTTCAAGAAAGTTGATTATAACCCATTGTGGACATGCTAATGAGATTAAAAATATTATGTCTAAGCCTTGTCTTCCCAGAAATTTTTCCCTCATCAATACAACCCACAACTCATAATTTAAATGTAACTGACGCAAATGTTAAAATTCCGTTTCAAACATGTGAAAAAGTCGATGCAGTTTTGGACATGAACAAAAAATGTTATCCCGCTTGAAGAGAGCGCATGTTAACTAATTTCATGTTGTTCATTCTACGTCACGTTGAAGCATGTCACAGAAGTGTCCAAAGCGAGACTAAAACGATCATTTTCTGAAACAGAATATCTCATTGGAACCTATGGATCAAATGGAGTGACAAAAATATCCAGACAGCTGATCCCAGGTTTATTTAGTCAAGGACCATAGAACTGTCCAATGCTGTGCAATAGGTGTCACTACAGTGTCTGATGTGTTCAATTTTTCCAAACATTTGACTTCCAACGACACTCTGATCATCAAGTGCAAACATTTTTTACAGAGACGAGTTGAACTTTATTGGAATAGTGTTGTGGGTTCACATGGTCTAAAAAGGTGCCATACGTGTTATATAGAGCTTCAGGGTATGACAGACTGTACAGCACATGCCAAACATGGACGTCTAGTCTTCTAGAGCATCTGAGCTTCTTGGAGGAAATAAGTATGAAAACAGAAACAGATGGAAGTCTATGTGCATGATAAGACAAGCCTCCAAGACTTAAGTGATCAAGTGCGTTTAAAAATCAAGCATCAAGACAACCAGGTAGTCAAACAGAAAATATTATCATTTTCGTATTCAGATTCCCTTGCACATGAATTTCTCATCTTAACTGTGTATAAGTTCGTCTTCCCTCAGAAGAGGAAGTGAGAAAATATTTTTATCCTAACTTTGTTATCGTGAGACGAATTTTTTTTTTTTTTTGATAACCAAGGGTATCGGGGGACCCCGCTTTAACAGTCACCCCACTATTTCTACGAGGCCCTGACGCATCAACCGGGAGACGCCCCAGTTGCCCCAAGAAGTTTTTTTACTCTCACGGGGAATCGAACCTGGAATTGGTGAGATCCCAAGCATCACCCTTACCGCTTGAGCAACCCCTTGGGGATTGTGAGAAGAATTTTTCAATATCCAGAAACCAGAGTTTCCTATCACAAGTAAGAAATTCCCAACAATATATGTCATACAAAATTAATAAGTTGGAGATTCCACCATGCTATAGAGACAAGAGACAAGAGACAAATAGATCTATTAATTAGACAAATAGATTTATTAATTGGAGTAACTGCAGTATGTAGAAGCATTATTAACAACAAAAATCTTTGCTTCCACATCTTGACACATTAATCTAATACGTCATTAACATGGCAGAGAATAAGGATTTGATGTTCCGAAACTTTGTGTGGATTTTTTGCACTAACTCTTCATTAATAACAGAACTTTACCATAATGAAAGTATGAAACACATACCTTTATCAATGCCAAGGTGATCTAGAAATGGGCTAGACTGCCTAACTAAGCATGCCAATAGTTCTGGCACATCGAAGGGTGGAACTTCCTGCATCAGGCACAGAAAATATATAGTTTAGTGCTTG
Organism: Jasminum sambac; assembly: GCA_018223645.1. NCBI lineage: Eukaryota > Viridiplantae > Streptophyta > Magnoliopsida > Lamiales > Oleaceae > Jasminum > Jasminum sambac. The sequence continues at coordinate 36,881,638 of CP073646.1, forward strand.
TAGCACTTAATCAGACAGCATATTTTCATGGATACAGGGCTTTGCAGATAGTATGGATGACTGCATATCATTAAGGCCTTGTTCTATTTGGTGTTAACCAAATCCGCACGCAATTCCGTATACCTCATACTCATTTTCAACCATACACACATTTCCCAAAATAATATTAACCACACATTTTTACACGGAATACCGCGCGGAACAACTAAACCCCCAATCAAACAAAGCCTAAATATTTTATACCATGCGTCTCCCCATTTGGTCCTCATTTAGTATCAAAATATATTAACTGATTTACTCCATTGAACTCTACAAAGATATTTGCTTGCTATGCAACAGTACAGTAAAAAAGAGCCTTCTTTCTCAAAGCTGCATCAGCGAGCATAAATTTAACAAAATGGTGCACCAACCTTTGAATCACTTGGATCCTTGTAAATTGATTTCTGCAACAACAAATTAATTGAAATAAAGAAAGTATAAGTCAGGTTATCAACTGAAAGATCAACAACGGTTGATAAAGTGACTCTAAATGAATAAGTTCAAACTATATTAGCAATTACAAGGGGGTATACAAAAACTCTACAATTATATCATCAAGAGGACAGATCCCGATCAGGCGCCAGTGGAAGATGTGGCCAGAAAACATTATAAAGATAGATTAAGTGACACGTCCCCTGTTTGCTGTTATACCTTAGAAGAATGACATTATATACAAATCATCCCTGACTTCAAACTAGTGTTATTTGATCCTTGTACATTGCAAAGAAATCTGTTCACAAATTCACGTGACCAAATAGTTTCAATCACCTTTTAGAAGAAAAAAAAAAGGTCATATTTCAATGGATCAAGAACTTGGATTCTACTTGGATAATTACAATTTACATGTTTAGAGTACATCACAACAACCAGATAGTACCTCAAATCATTTCCTAGTGAAGAGCATAGCATCCTAATTTGCCTATGCTCATGCACTCATCATCTATAGTTGTTGGCAGAAGAAATGATATGAAAAAGGAAGTTTTATTAGTTCTAATCCAATCATATTTCTTTGCAACTGTCAACGTATTGTATGAAATATGAATAATCCTAAAACTTAAAATTTAGAATATCAAAATTACCATTAAAATAATAAAAATTAAAATTAAACCCAAAGAAGAACAATAAAATACTCACTAGACTTGACTTTAACTTCTCAACGAATTCACTGTTCTTAATCCCTCAAAAATCTCACTGGAGCTCTTGTTCTCCAACTCTCTGAGCCTGGACTTGAACGCCCTTATCGGTTCCCAGATTTCCCCAAATTGCCCGTCCTCTCTATCCTTCTCCTTAAACCTCACCCTCCCCCAGCTCCTGAAACTCACCCTCTGATTATCCTCCTCTTCCTCCTCAACCTCCGCAACAATTGCGTTCTTAATAGCCGACAAATCGATCTTAATCCGCGGCCGGGGGTACAACTTGAAGTCAGGAGACGAGTACGCTCTCCGAAACTCCGACAATTTCGGCTGAAGCTTTCTCACAAATTCAATTTGCGCTGGCGGAGAAGAATTAACAGTGGCAGAGGCCGCAATTGAAGGAACGCCGAAGGGCGATTTCGAAGCCGAGTTGAGGAAATTCTCTAATTCTCTATCCGCCAGGTTCTTAAACGAATTTGCCCGGTTCTTAAGCAGCTGCAGATCGGCGTCGGCTGATGAACGCACCTCGCGCCAGCCTTTGGATATGAACGAGAACGCTTTCTCCGCCGTCACGATCGAGCTCGAGCGGGAGTTCGGGCCGGCCGACGCCGGTGACGCCGCCCGCACCTCCGGCGGCTTCACATTTAACATTTTCCTTTCTTAACTTTATCGGGCTGCTGAATTTTCCAGTGGAATGTGCGTTTTAACGGCCAAGATTTTGGTGATGTCTGTTTCTATATAATGCGAGTATTCAACAAGACGCGATTAAAATAAATAAATAAATAAAAGCCCACATCCGTTTTTATTGGGGGGTAAGGGTACACCGTACACGTGGCAGACACGTAGGACGGACTGGAGATTCCAGGGGGCTGACGGGGCGGAATCACGTGATGTGATAACATAATGGCAAAGCTCATTGGGCTGTTTATTTTGTGATAATTACAATCCGACCCACTACATTGTTGCCGAGTTTTCTACAAGGTTCTTTTCAAATGGAAAATTGCACCAGTGCCCCGAACTATTTAACAAATCACAATTTGGTCTTCAACCTCCATTTTTATTTTCAATAGTTAGTGCAAAACGTTCTTTCCTTTCACTTAGTTTATACAAATCATTCCTTTAAATTCTTATTATTTTCATCTTCAAGTGTGTTATTTATTTACGCCATATATCTTTTACATTAATTTTCTCTTATAAAGCTTTGAAAAGGACAATATAAATAAAGTTTGATGTTAATAACTACAGATGCTACAAAAATAATTTGTTTAATGGCTTGATTACAAAGAAAAGAAAATGACAATCTGAGAAGGCATTTGACTATAACCAATGGCTATTTTTAATTGTCAAAGACAAGATAGCCATTTATTAATTTCATTTAAAAATTTCCTCTATTTAAATCAAAAGTTTTTCGATATGATTTTCTTTAAAAGTTATTTTCCAGTATCATTGTATTTCACTTTCTATCGATATGATAATTTTTTTTAAAAAAAAAATTAAAACTATTAAACATATTTCTCTCTGGTCATGTCCATGATCTCAATCCGCACACCCCAAATCGAAAACTAGTCCCTACATCCTACATTTTCTGAACTTGAAAATTGTGTTTATACATGCTCGAATTACACAAATTCGATTAAATCTAGAAGATTGGCTTATCTTCTACAAACAAATACTTAAAAGTTTAGGCAAGTTTACAAATTAACTAACTTAATTCAAATATTATCTTGTGTTAAATGTGGATAATGACATTCATTATTTCATCATATACAAAACTTCAAATCTGTATCACTTGCCTGTAATTAGGAGTTTGTTTGATATAATTTTATATCGAAAGTTATATTTTTGTAGTGTCCTTTTTTATTTTTCAATTCCTCATACATAAATTAGATGAAATTCTATAATACACGAGGGACAAATACCCAAAATATTTGTCAGGGGCCTAATTTTAACTTGATAATAGATGGCGTAGTGCCTCTCATTCTCATTGCAAAACTGTGGGACCATGCATGTTCGGAAACCAGACACAGGTGGCACGAAATAATTGGTTAACGGTTTTGAACATTATAGAGGGAGCGGTAAGGAATATTCTTCAGACAAAAATTTCCCACCGGTACAATTTTCGTAAGATGCTTGGGTCTGGGATTCGACAAACGACTTGCAACTTGGTCGAAACAATAACGCGTTTTGTTTGTCGGCTCTAACACGACTAATCATTCACACGAGACCGAAAGGAATTTACTAACATATTTTTGACTAAATTAGTGTAAATATCTCCATAATTTTAATAGAGATTATTGAAAAAATAATTTATAAAAATATATGATTAAAAGGAATAAAAATTAAAAATATAAAAAAATTGTTAAATTAATATAATAGTTGTTAAAAATAATAAAAGAAGATAATAATTTATTTTTTAAAATTATATCAGACAAATCTTGTTTGTTGTCTTTCATTTTAATGTAGTAGTATTATGCTCATGGACGCGATTGGGCTTTCAAATTTCTTGGACCTATTGAATTGTTCTAGCGCCAGAATTACTGGCGCTCAGAGCATTTGAACTTAACTGTTGTTTGTCGGCTCTAACACGACTAATCATTCACACGAGACCGAAAGGAATTTACTAACATTTTTGACTAAATTAGTGTAAATATCTCCGTAATTTTAATAGAGATTATTGAAAAAATAATTTATAAAAATATATGATTAAAAGGAATAAAAATTAAAAATATAAAAAAATTATTAAATTAATGTAATAGTTGTTAAAAATAATAAAAGAAGATAATAATTTATTGTTTAAAATTATATCAGACAAATCTTGTTTGTTGTCTTTCATTTTTTAATGTAGTAGTATTATGCTCATGGACGCGATTGGGCTTTCATCAGTTTCTTGGACCTATTGATAATTAGACATTTGGACTCTTACCTCTTAAGAATCCAGAAAAAGCAAAGGGGTAGCCAGGTTAAATGGTTTTAATGACTCAAATCAAGTGTGTGTGTGTGTTTTTTTTTTTTTGAAAAAGCTCAACCTCCAAGGCTATACGAAATAGTAATACCTCTTATTGAAAAAATATTTTTGAATAGCAAAAATATGGTTTGCCCTCAAGGAAATTGAATCCAAAAAATCGTGTTCATTTTCCAATTTCAAATTAAGAAATTGATCTCAGAAAGTTCAGAAGATGCAAAAGGCAAAAGAATGAATTCTTTTCATGTTCCAGGTTCACTACGTACATATCCATCGTAAATTCGTAATGGACACTATACAAATATTATGCACATTCATTATACGTTGTAAAGCTTGTGTAATATTGTTTGTTATACGTGTAGTGTAACATGTCCATTACGATAGATGTGCCATGAAATCCATTACACGTAAGTCCTAAGTCATAACACATGCGTAATGACTTGGCAAACTGACACCTAAACCCTAAACACATAAACCCTAAGATATGCATCTAATTAATAATAAATTCAATCTCATTGTTGTTTGCGTTGTATATGTGACTTCATATTTTATCAAATTATGTGAATTTGATATGACGATAAAATAAGTATTGATATGAACAATAAAAATGAGCAAATTAACGAAAGTAATTTGTTTGATATATACAATGTGTTTAATAGTTTTGTGAAGTATGTCAACATGATCGTATATCTTTATAAAAGAATTCAATCGAAACTATGATTTTCATTTGGGAATAGCAAATTTGCTCCCCTGCACACTGTGTGTGCAAGGGCTACATGCACACGCCCATGAAAAAATTCGTGGGGGCTATATCGGCCCCTTCCACCATTAGAGGACAGTTATGTATTATTCATATATCGGTCCCTTCCACCATTAGAGGGCAGTTAGATATTATTCATCTGACCTAATGCAAATATTAAAAAAAATTTTAAAAAGTTTGGATGATGTAGGGCGCCACATCAGGGCGTGTGCATGCTTCTCCTACACACTAATGTGCAAGATAGCAGTCGCGTTGGAAATAGATTCTCAGTTGTTATGTCCATACATACATTGGGGGTGGGGACTCAAAAGATGGAATCCCAGTATTAAAAGCCAGAGATTTTATTAGTTATTATTATCATGGAGAAAAATAAAAAATAAAAAGAAAATCAAAATTATCCATCGAAAAAATTAAATTAATATACCACATTGCAGGTGAGAGATGAGTACAACGTTCTCCATATTCTAATTGGATGGTTCAATCGATCTTTCATGTTAAATATACCTATAGCACAGCCACCTTCATTAGGTTTCGGATTATCATCAATGAAATATATGCAATTTGCTTAATTGGCTCATTAGCGCCATGAGGATCCAACGTTTTATCTCGCTGCGCACTAAGGACTTATAATTTATTTCTTGGGATTTTAGTCCCCAAACTTAACATCCGTTGCGCATTAAGGATTTCCATTAGTATTGCACCGTTAAATCACCTCATGTGCATCTCACCTGTGGTTTTTCAATGGCAAAATGGTCCGAAACTTTGGGCATTATTATAATCAATTCTAAAAGTTTGATAAATGTATACTTTAGTCCAAAATTTAGTTAAATTTGATTAAATGGTCCCAAATTTAGATAACTTTAGTCTCAAATTTAATTAAATTTATTGAATTAATTTGATACTGATTAAATAATTTTTATTAAAAATTTTCAACACAATAGAATTTATTCGTATTAATATAATATCACAAATGTCCAAAATTTTCTTTAGCACTAGAAACTCATATTTTGATTTTAACCAACATTTAATAATAAATATAATTATTGTACATAAATAAAATTTTATTAAGAATATATTACTGCAAAAAAATATCAAATACAAATAATTAACCAAATCAAATAAAAAATAAAAAAAAATTAGCATCAGAGACACACACCTTTTGATTTTAAACAATAATTAATAATAAATGCAATTATTATATCTACATAAAATTTTATTAGAAATATATTACAGTAAAAAATATACCAAAAATAAAGAATTAATCACGAAAAATAGAATAAAAAAACCCATCCCTCGAAACCATCATTGCTGTCGGTGGTCTTCTAAAAATTTTCTTTAACATTAGACACGTGCATGTTTTTATTTTAATAAATAGTTAATAATAAATATAATACAATTATTGTACCTAAATAAAATTTTATTACAAATATATCACTGTAAAAAATATAACGAATGCAAAGAATTAATCAAAAAATAAAAAATTATTTCTGCCCCAAATTCAGTTAGCAAAGGGTGAAATGGGACATCTCAACTACATTGGAGCAAACTAATCAGTAACTAATTCTTGAAGTTAGTTAAGAAAGAAGGTACAAATCGGAGAACTGATGCCAACATAACAACAGAAATCACGCTAAAGACATTTGTACTCACCACTTGTTTTCTTTTTTTTTTTGTATGTATACATTTTTTAATTGTATTTGGAGAAATGGCCTAAATTTTTCTAATCAAGCGTAAAATTATGCATTGAATACATTAAAATAGTGAGGTCGATACTGTTCGAAGACAATAGTAAAATGATATATATTCTAATATGGATCTCTGAGTTTAAAATTTTAAGTCAAATGAATCAGCATAATATGAGTGAAAGTTAAATGTCCTGAATTGGAATTTTACCGTCACTCATTGTTAATCTTTAATTTAAAAATATAGATCTCGCTACACGCTAGAGAGAGTGTTAAAGATAACAAGAAAATAATATATATTTAAATCAATTTATTAATTTAATCTTTTAGATAAATTTGTTAATCAACAATCTATTTGCTTGCATCTTTAAACATTTCTTGGTAAAATAATATATTCAACTAACTAGAAAGTGAAATTTTACTTTCCCACGTCACTTCAGGTTGAAAAGTTTATGTCAATTATAATTACACATATTAGTTTGATATTAGTGCAACCAGGCATTATATTTTTGCTAATTAGACTATATATTTTGAATTTGCGCCAATTTTTCTTGTATTTAGAGTGTTTGATCTTTGATCATTCTTACAATTATTTCTCCAACCTTTTCCATTTCATTCTTTTCATTGACCTTCTATTAATCAATATAATTAGTCCCAAAATTCATCAGAATAAATATCATACAACAATATTTGATCACCTTCATATTCAAAATAATTTAAAGAAGTAAACCAATATGCTAATGAAATTTTAGAACTAATTAAAGATTAATGCATTTATAAAGAAAAAATTATGAATATAACTATTCTTATGTTTTAATTGTTAAGTTTATTCCAAATTATTCCTAGGAAAAATAAATCCCATGTTCACGATGGGTAAAGATCTTATCATTTGTTCTACTTCTACATAATAAGTCCACGTGAGATGTAAATTGAAGGTACGGTATGTCTGATGGAGATTATTTAAATAAAAAAGATTTTAAATATATAGTTTAGAATTAAAAAAGGCATTAAACTTTTTTTTTTTAAATTCAAATCAATAAAGCAATAGTTGAAAATGATGAGAAGAGAAAAGATTAATTTCATTAAAGTTGTATCAAACACGCCCTGAGTTGAATGAGATTATTTTTTGTTCAACAACTTATATCTAATGCATATTTCTAAAATAAAATAGTTGATAAAATATTTTTACTAATTACAGGTGGCTGATCAATTTGGCAACTTTTAATCATGAAAAATAACTCTCCAAAGATTGTCTCTTCAAAAACATCACTCTTCAAGCATCTTGTCCCATAACATTTTGAGGATGCTTGAAACTTTGCAATTACTGCTAAACTTGAAAATTTTTGAGAGGCTGAATCTTTACCACATTTTTGTTTATTCAGTGATATTCAACTTTTGTTCATGAGGCAAAATGGGTGTGTTAAAGAATTTAAATTGATAAGGAATATGATATTGCATTTCTCCTCACCCTTTAATTATTTGTTTTTCAATATGTCGCTTCTTTTTGGAAAAAAAATTTGTATGGATGGATAAATTGTGCTTATCAATTAATATTCAAAATTTTGAAAGTAATTAATATTCTTTTTTTTTTTTTAATTACAAGGGGAAGTAGGGGAGGGAAATTGAACCCAATTAATATTCAAATTTTAATTTGATATTGAACTATCCACGGAACTCGATCACCTCCCTCTAGTGGAACAAACTTATAATATATTAATTCATAAATTATTACGGATCAAAATTGGTTCAAATATTAAATTATGTCGATAGTGCAATTTTTGAATGATTGAGGCTTCATTTCGAAAATGGTAGTGAAATGGTAGCTTTTTAAATTCTGCTTTTAGAACATCTCGAACAGTTACGTGGGTTGATTGACACATCAATTGGAAAATACATCAAATATAAAAATACATTCTCCAATATGGAATAGACACTATGAGAAGAGAATAGACAATAACCATTGAAGATGCTCTTAGAGCTATAATTAAAATACGGAACTTCGCCGTCCAAAAGAAGGAAATTTTTACCTAATTTTTTCCTTTTGGTTATTTCTTTGGTTTCTATTCTCCCCCAATCAACACTTCTTCCATACTACAAATTAATCAACAGTCTATTTTGTTTAAAATTTTCTCATTGAACTATAAATTTCTTTGGTCGAATCATAGGTTTATTTTATTGTGCAATATATATATATATATATATATATATATTTATGTTTATTGGCTAATTTGAAATAATTTTTCACTTTCAATTATTGCATGTTGTTGGATGTTTTATAAATCATTTTTACGCCTAATCCAATTTTTATTTGTTTAGCATTCTTTGTGAAAGTGTTAATTACATAATACTACATATTATTTTATTAAAAAAAATGAAGGATATACCATATATAATAATAAATAAAGATATTATTAATAAAAATCGTGTATTTTTAGTAATTAATAATAAATTGACATGACAAAAAAAAAAATTTAATTTATAAAACATTTAAAAACTATTTTTTGGACCATACAACAATTTTGATAGAAAAGAAAAAAATCCAAACACTAAACTAATTCTACTCACAATTATTTTTTATTCAACACAATAGAAGCCGCTTGTAAAGCTATAGCAACACCAAATTAAGCGTATATTTGGTAAGCACAATAAGCTAACTTATAGTTTATTTAAAGAGTTTATAAGCTCCTGAATTCAAATAAGACCTCATTTGTTTTGAGGATCTTATTTGAAAAGTTAGCGCTTATCTCAAACGCTTTTTTTACAAGTATTTCAAATAAGCTCAATGAGCTTTTCAATTTTAAAAATTATTTTAAATATGTCATTTTGTATAATATTATATTTTTTAGCTAACTTTTCAGCTAGTTTTGCCAAACATTTCTATTTATATAAGCTATAAGCTATAAGCTCCAACCAACTTTCAGCTATCAGTTAGTTTTTTAATTATTAGCTTTATCTGCCAAACGTAGCCTAAGAGCATCTTTGGTAGGCCAAATAACCTCCTTATAGCTTATTTGGAAAGCTTATAAGTTCTGTTTGATTGATGAGTTTATTTGAGAAGTTAAAGCTTATCTCAAACGTTTTACACAAACTTCGTTATCTTTTCATTGTTTATTACATTTTTAGCATCTTTCTTTGTCTACAATTACACTGCTATGCCACTATGGTGTTTAAAAGAGATTTTTCCTTTTGTGTCATTTTATATCTTTGAGATAGATTTTTACCTAATTTTGTCAAATACTTTTATTTCAATTAACTAATTTTTCAACTATCAATGATTAGCTATTGGCTATGTTTGGTATACAAAGTTGATAAGCTAACTGATAATTGAAAAGTTAGCTCTATAGTTGAAAAATTGGTTCGCAACATATAACTGATAGCTAAAAAGTTAGATGATATACATAGAAGTAGTTGGTAAAACTAATTGAAAAACTAGTTTAAAAATACAATAATACATAAAAGGGCATGCTTAAAATAAATTTTAAGGTTAAAAATGCAATTAAAAAATGAAAAACTCAAGGAGCTTATTCGAAATGGTTGTAAAATAAACATTTGAGATAAGTTTTAACTTCTCAAGTACGCTCCTCAACCCAAACAGAGCTTATTTAAATACAATGAGCTAATAAACTCTCTAAATAAGCTTATTGTGTTTACCAAATATACACATTTGAGTATGTTTGTTTGGTAAACCAAATAAACTAACTTACTTAGAGAGCTTATAAGCTCATTCTACTAATATTAGTTTCGTTTGGTTGGAAGAGTTTATTTGAAACGTTACGAAGCTTATCTCAAAGCTTATTTCACAAGCTTTTCAAATAAACTCCTTGAACTTTTTATTTTTTATTCCATTTTTATCCTATTTCTTTTTGTAAACTTACACAACAACATTGTTATTTTAATCATGTCCTTTTATGTCATTTTTTAATTTTTAATCTAGCTTTTGAGTTAGTTTTGCTAAACACATCTATTTTAATCAGCTAACTTTTTAGCTATTAGGTATAAGTCATTAACTATCAGCTAAATTATCAGCTTGACTTGCCAAATATAACTATTAACTCTAGGCTAATTTTTCAGTTATCAGCAAGTTTTTCAAATTTTAACTAACTTATCATTCTGGTCTACCAAATATAGGCTAGTTTAACCGTTTTGAGGGTTGATATAATTTTATTTTTTCACTAGTAGTATTAAAATAGCTTTTAATTATGGAATCATTGTTACTCAAGTCTATTGTTTTTTTGTTAGTCAAATCCATTGTTAGTTGGTCTCAAAAATAATTTTTTAATCTATTCAAAAAAATTTTAATTTTTTAATAATATGATTAACTATGGATTTTTCATTATATTAGGAATATATACTTTATATAATTTATCTAGTGATAGAATTTTAACTAGAAAAATTGAAACAATCACTATCGAGAAACACTTAATTAAAAAAATTTGAAGGTCTTAGAGCTTTTTTTTTTACACTAAATTTATGTAGAATTTTTAAAAATTACATTTCATAACATTATTTTCAATCACTAATTTTCGAGGTCATAGTTTTTCTATATAACTTTTAGAAAATCTGTCCAATTTTAAGGAAACATACAATTTTTTTTCTTTTCTTTTTGGCATAAAAACTTTTACCAAACAAATTGACGTGGACCATATGTGACAGTTTAACTTAGCTAGATTTTGAAATGCAAAAATGTTCAAAAACCATCAAAAGTTTGAACTTCAAGACCATCAAAAGTTTGAAATGTATATGCCTTAAATTTGAACTTCAAGTGTCTCTCTCTCTCTCTCAAAGTGGAATTGTGGGTTCTTCCATTTGCAGTGATTTGACACAAGGGTCTCATATTTACTAGGTTCTTGATTTTGACATATGCAAATGGAACTACCAGCTTTGTATAATTTGTGGATGAGAGACTTTTTTTCTTTTTTCCTTTTTTGATGGTTGAGCTCTTTTTTCTTTTCCTTTTTCCACCTGAAGAGAGGTTGAGTAAAATGAAAATCTCAAAATTCTCAATAGTAAATCATATTTTGTGATTGTCCCGTGGAGATGCCTTGTTTTGAATTGGGTGATCGCCCAAGGGTTTTCCGCCCCTTGATCTACGTAGTTGCTGATCATTTCATTTCACCTTATTTTGTATTTTATATATCTTTAATCTTTGTAGATGTGTTACATGTGTAATTAAATATCTCAATTAATAAAATTGTACAACCCAATACAATCATCCTTTCAATTTTGATTGAACTTTTAGGGATGGTCGCCCTACAAGGGCCACATGGATCTTGCCAAATCGGGCCACATGGATCTTGCCAGATCGAGCCACAGACACCTGTTTTTGTAAATAATTTAAAAATACTAGATTTTAAAATAGTAAACTAAAAATATCGTATTTTTTTCTAATTCCTTAAAAATAAAAAAGAGAAAAATTGATCACCTGTAACCAATGGCGGAGCCAAGGATTGCATCTTGCAGGCACGAAACAATAATTGTTAGTAAATATTATATAAAGGAAAGTATTAAACCTATGTAAATTTAACACTAAACTTAGTTATGAGTACTCTTATATGTTAATATTGCCGATACAAAATATTGCAAATACACACATTCATAGACAAAAAAGAAATAAAATGGATATCAGGAATATCAAGACATTTTTAAATCAATAAGTCTTACCATAGAGATGGACTTGACATCTTAAATAAGATCTCGCTGTGTGCTCATCTCTTTGAACCGTTAATAAAAGAATTTATTGAACAAATCTCAATAGTCTCTTTCTTGATATATACACTCATGGTACGCGACAAAGGGTCATCCCATTTTATTTTGCAAGCTCGATTTGATGATGGGCATAGCTTAAAATGCAGGCTTTTGTTGTAGCAGAGAATATTGAAAGAGTCATTCCCTATTATGCACAACATTGTCGGGTTTTTATATATATTATTTATTATGTTTGGATACTAAATTATGATTGGACTTTTATACAATATTCATTATATATCTGAGTTAGGATTTTGGTATATTTCATGTCACAGGGGCAACCATCAAAGCGGCCGATGATGTTGTAGGGACGGTTGCCTTCTCATGCATGCCCTCTCTAACTCCACCTATACTTGTGACAAAAGACATTAATCAAATAACCCCATGATGAGTCGCGAGGCGGAGTGGATCTCACGTGACCTATCCCTAACCCGCCTCGCTAAGGATAAAATGTTAAGAAACATAATTTTCTAGCTTTACCATATTTAGAGCATTTATGTTGATTCCCACTAATGTGACAAATAGAATGGAAATGAATATAAAATATTTCCAATGATAGGTGTGAATTGAGAAGTAAGCATTTGTATGTACATTAATTGTTGACTAAAAATGAGAGAATATAATAATTAATGCAAAACGTTAAATAGACAATGTGTATTTTGAGAACCCAAGGCTACAAGCCTCCGCGCAAAGCTCCGCCAGTGGGCAGTAAGGGTACCAAGGCCAAGGTCAGCACAGCAGTGGGGATTTTCACTCCTTTGGGGGTGGTTCCTTGTGGACATCATGCACGCTCCACTACGCCGATCACGAAAGACTGATTTACCTTCTTCACGATGCCGTCGCGTGGGCTGGGTTGGGTGTCCTGATTACACCTTTTGGTACCACCGAGAATCCAAGGCTACAAAGATGCTGTTCTCTTTTCCAAACGGCTAGTGTAGTTAATTATAGAATGACACATGTAAAATTCAAATTTACTCCATCTGTTAAGAGGGTGTTAGCGGATAAATTTTAATGTATTTTTATGAGTAGGAAGAGAGAGAATGAGTGGAGTTGGATGGTGGAGATTTAATGAGTGGAGAGATATATGGATGTGATTTGTTTGACCAAATTTGAAATTTGAAAAGAATGCATTAAAATGCATTCTTTTTTGCTTGCTAACAAGCTCTTAATAATAATTTATAGACATTTTGTTTGTTAGTTGTCCCAATTTTATATGTATTTTTCTATTTATTTACTATTACATCTCCATTTAATTTATATGCATTAAGGTCGATAGTTCTAGCAATTTCTTAGACTCATTAATAAGAAGAAAATCAAAAAATAATTTATATTATTTACTTTTATAATGAGAATCTTAATCTGTGTGGAAAAATGATATAAACTTATATAACTAGAATGGATGGAGTAATGAGTTAAATTTTTTCTTGATCAACTTTAAAATATAACCATTCAATTAGAAATTAAAAATTGTCATCACTACTTTAAACTTCAAAACGAGAAATCTTCTAAACGCCAAAATAACATGGGTGATGGGTCCGTAGACAAATTAAACTTTTTTTTTTCTTAATTAGTGATAATCTAGAATCAGTCTCATGCACTCATCAATTATCTGTCTTGCATTTAAGACAATTCTTGGTAAAGCAAATTCAACAAACTAGAAAGTGAAACTTTACCTTCTCACGTCACTTTCACTTGAAAAATTATTATCAAATTAAATTAATAATCCGATCATGGTTCCAAATGCTAATTTGATCATTAATCCAAAGAATATTAACACATGCCCAATTGTACTCCAATATGAGCTTATACTTCAGAGCCGTACTAGTTTATAAACAGATTTATTTGATAAATACTAAAATAATTTGACAAAAAGTACACCACTTACAATCATGTTATCAAATATGTATTTAATATAATAACATATATTGCAGAATGAAGTTGCATAGATTCATGTCAGATTGCATACTATAGCACACCTGAATTGACGTAGCATCAGGGACGGATCCAAGGGTGCCGAGCCGGCGTGGCCGCTCGTGCTGGATTCGTAAAATTTTCCAAATTGGTAAAGAAAAAATAAAAAATAAATACTATTTACGCTATCGCCAATCCGCAATCGATTATCCGCTTGGGATGGATTAATCCAGATTCGTTATCGCAGAAGATTCCGATCAATAAGCCACCTCACCCGATAGCGTGTCATCACAAGTGATCCCCCCATGTGGTGAGGCTCCTCACGCCACATGGCCCCCCCCGCACGAGGGGGTCTCAAGTGGGGATGTGGCGTGAGGCCCCCTCCAATTTTGGGGGGGGACATGTGACGTGATGAGCCTCCCCATATGGAAGATGATCAATCCTTAGTGTGTCATAGCATGTATCTTGGTGTGTCACAACATATTACCCAATAAAATTGATCTGAAACATCTTAGAGTGCATATTATGATGCATCTTAATTTATATAACGTCCCCATTAAATATCACATTACTTTAAAATACGTCATAATATATACTTTAGAATACACTAGATTAATTTTTTATTATATACATTGTCCATCTATTTAAAAGAAAATGAAATGTGAACTACAAAGGACGAAAATAAAAATAAATTAAATGGTTTGCTCACAAAAGTCATACGACAATGTAACATAGAAATGACAGTGAAATATTAACATGTGGTCAGGGGACAGCTAAGGTGCACTTGCAAGAAACGCAAATAATATTATAATGTAGAAGAAACCATCAGTCTATTATTATTATAATATAAATCGTGTTAACTGGCGATTGACTCACAAATGTGCGACTTTCTGTTTCTGTACATCAGAGTATCTCTAATTAATCGTGAATTGAGAAAAAAATATTTACACAACAAATTCATATATATTATAAATTTTGTAACGCATATATGATTTAGATTGGCAAAAATATTGTACACATAACTAAATTCAAATTATAGCACAAAAATACTTGTTCAATACAAATAGAGTGGAACATGTGAACACCAACTACTAGCTAGCGAGAAATAAATATAAACAATGTCTCGTATCTCATCAAGAATAAGTATTTATCTACGCATTATTCACTTTTATTCCTGGCGAATGTGTGCCCATGTCATCCACATCATTTTCATTGGTGATTTGCTTACGAGTGACAATTCTATTTTTTCCCCCCTCCAAATTCACATATGCAAATGCTCTAAAATAAGAATAATGATAATTTTTATAGTACTTATTATGACTTGTAAATAATGTGATAGTTAATTCAATTGACAATAATTGAATTATTGTTTTAAATATTAATTTAAACTTAAAATTCAAGATTATAGATCAATTAATATCAAATATGCTTACAAATAATATTCTTAAAGTACAAGGTCCAGGTTACTATTTTTCATGATTCTAATTTTCTCATTATACATAAAAGAAGATTTGTGTAGGAAAATAAATTAATAAAGAATCTATTCCTTTATCAAACATTATTTTTACAGAAACAATATTTTAAAAAAAAATTGAAAGGCATGTCCTACTAAAAGTCTAAAAGACAGTAATATTTAAAAAATGAAATATTGACATTACACGCTATTAACGTTCAAAAGATTGAACTAAATTATCAAACTTGTGTGCGACAAATTATTTACCGATTATTCTTTTACATCTATATTTTCAATCTCAGACATTTACATCTGTATTTTCAATCTCAAACATTACAAAAATAATTACTATTACGTCCCTCTATAATTTTTTTTTTCATTTTTCAACTACACAATTCCTCAATACCTTTTTTTTTTTTTTTTGGTGTCTAAAGAGCTTTGTCAAACATAATGGTAACCCTTAATCAGTTGAGCTGGGTAATCGAGTCAACGGCTGAAATCCATAATTTCAACTTCTTCTTTTTGTTAATATAAAAGTATTGTCCCAAATTTTAAAATTCATATAAAAAAATTCTTAATATCAAAATTTGCATAGATTGCAAATATTAAATTTCAATTAAAATTTCGACGTCTTAGAATTGACATGTTGAAACAGCCACAATATTTGTTTGGTAAATTGCCATATATCAAGTAATGCTAAAAAAAAACCTCAAAAAGAAAAAAAAAGTAATTTTCTAAAATATTTAATAAAATCAATAAATGAATTCGTAAAACGTATACCTAGGTTTTACCCTACGTATAACCAATGGTATATATACGAGAGAATTTATACCATTTTAACTCTAATTTTTTTATTTTTTTTTTACCGCGGTAACGAAATCATTAGAGAGTAGACAGCCGGAAGATGAAGTGTATGTTTCAGTTTTCTTTTTCTCTATTTAGTACTGATACCTCACACAAATTTATCCCATTTTTCCTACACCAATCAGCAAATCTCTTCAATCCAGAGCCTTCTGATTCTCAGAGTTTCAATTTCTTCGTTCTCATCTCATACTGCTGCTCTCTGCATCAACTCTCGCACACAAGTACGCCTCATTTTATCCTTTTTTCCCCTTAATTTTCAGAGATTTTTTGGGAGATTCTGTGATCTGTGATTTTTTCTCAGTCTTGGTGCCATTCAAATGTCGGGTTTTCAACCTTATGGGTATTGTGTATTATTGGCTGCTTTATTTCGAAGCAATGCACCTGTCAATTTTGGTCATTTTTACCCGTGGATTCATAATTCTGGAGTTCTATTTTTGCTCAAATTGGGCACTCTGTTTACAGCTTCACAGTACATAAATATGTGCTTATATCTCATAGACTCATACTGTAAATTCTAAGTTACTGGCCATATCTACCTTCTACCTTCATTGGATCTGGGAAGTTTTTAGCGGTAGTTAGCAATGGAGTCTTCACTAACTCTATATTAGGTAATTGACTGATTATTTGATCTCCGCTGCTATTGTCTGTAGTTGTTTTCACTTTTACATTTGGTTCCTCAATTTCAAGTTTGGGTTGCTTGTTGATTTCATTCTTAACTGGGATTCATTGAGTTATTCCCAGATCTGGGGTTGTTTCAGTACGGATTTCTGCTGGTGTATCAGATGCTAAACTTTGATCTAGATAGGAAAGCATAAATCCAATGAATTTGACTGCCTATTTTCCCTTTTTTTCTTTGGAATGCTGTTGATTTATTCATGTTTTGATAAGAGTGGAACCTTGTTTTAGTTGTGTTCTATGCTCGCTCTGCGGTTTTTAATTTTCAATAATTTGTTTCAGTAGGTTTTACTCATGTAAGTTATATTTAGATGTCCATACATCAACTTACAAGCTCTGTCTCCTCTGTTCGACTTTTCATATACCTGCCTAAACTCAAATAATGCTGATATTTGTTGTATGTTTCATACGAAGAGCTTAAATCTGTTTTGATGATTTTGTCAACAATCTAAAAGGGATCTATACTTACATCGAAATCTGTTTCCTTATATTTTTTTGTTAGGTTTAATGCTCCCGTGGAAGTAGGTGTGTTGGGTTAATCTGGGAGCACCTGCTTAAGTTTCAATCGACTCAGTAATTTCACACCTTCACTACATATTGTCATTTGGTTTCTATCAAGAAGTTATAGGCCATATGGGTTCGCGATTCCCCTCTCATAAGTTGAGTAATGGGCTTTACGTATCGGGCCGGCCCGAGCAGCCAAAAGAAAAGGCTCCCACAATGAGCTCAGTTGCCATGCCATACACTGGCGGTGATATCAAAAAATCCGGAGAGCTCGGTAAAATGTTTGATATCCCCATGGATGGCTCAAGATCAAGAAAATCAGGTCCCATCAACAATGTTCCTACAAGGACAGGGTCATTTGGCGGTTCTTCATCTTTATCGGGCCAGTTAAATTCTGGTGGGCGTGTAGGTTCTCTTTCCTCCGGTGGTGTTCCTTCGTCCACTTCGTTAAAGAAGACCAACTCTGGTCCACTTAACAAGCATGGAGAGCCCTTAAAAAAGTCATCTGGTCCTCAAGGTGGAGGAGGAACGGGTGTTTCCCGCCAAAATTCTGGCCCTATTCCTCCAGTTCTTCCGACGACAGGCCTCATTACATCTGGTCCTATCACCTCGGGCCCACTAAATTCATCAGGGGCTCCTCGAAAGGTGTCTGGTCCTTTGGAGTCCACAGGATCAATGAAAATGCATAATGCTTCTATAGTGAATAACCAAGCTGTCACACGCCTTAGCTCGCATGATGAGTATTCGTTCAGAAAGAGCTTCCCAAAGCCAATCCTTTGGTCCATCATTCTTCTTTTTGTGATGGGATTTATTGCTGGTGGTTTCATACTTGGGGCTGTCCACAACCCTATTCTTCTGGTTGTCGTCATTGTTCTGTTTGCTGCTGTGGCTGCTGTGTTTACCTGGAATACTTGTTGGGGAAGAAGAGCTATTACTAGTTTCATAGCTAGTTATCCGGATGCTGAGTTAAGAACTGCAAAAGATGGCCAATTTGTCAAAGTTTCTGGGGTATGCTACATCTGGACATATCCGCCATACCCCTTTCCCCTTCAACTCTCCTAATGGAGATTCAGCATATTATATTAGCAAATATATTTTTGTCGTATTATTATGTGTCCCTTACATGATTTAAAGTCACATGGTAGAAAAAGCTCAGCCGAGAATGTTCACGTTCAATTTAGTTTTTAGGAAGTTAATAGAGTAACCTATACTCCCATGTCTGACTCTAGCATTAGGAGCCATTCAAGGATATGAAGCTATTTAACTCTTTACATTAAGAGCAATGATAAATTTGATTCGATAGAGTCTAGTTTCCTATGAATTCCTTGAATTTATGGTTCTTTAAGTTTTAGCATCTCTTGGTTCATCCCGTATAATGATAGCCTTCTTGACAAAACTAAAGATAAGTGATTTGTTGGAAAGAATGTGTGGTTTAAAAGTAAGGAAGTTAATGCAGAAAGGGGTTAATATTATGTTCTTTCTAGTGTGTAGAAAATGAGTATAAGAAGAAGTGTTTGTGTTGTCAAACAAGCACTAAGAATTTGAAGATGGGTTATTTTTCTATGATCATGCTTTTAACATGTTTTTGCCTAGTGATCGGTATTAGCTTTCCATATAGCGATGGTGAGAATATAGTGAGAAGGAAAGAAATAGAAGGTTATGGGGGACAAATAATCAATGACCAAGACACATTGAACTAGTTTAGGTTGACCGGTAATCTGTTTTTAGACGTGGCAGTTTAGAGATCGGTAGATTCCGGAAATCGATATTCTGTTATGCATAGTTGAACCAAAGAGCTTTTGAATATGCTTTTCTATAATTCAAAAGGTCCATGTTATCACTTCTATGGCATAACGTTGCACAGAAGAATATCTTGAATTCTTGATGTATATAGGCAGCATGTTCTTGGAATTTCACTTTGGCAACGAAAGAGAGATGTTTTCTTGGAATCTTATCTGAATTTTGCACGGCAAACTTCCAAATTTACACGAACTCATTTTCCTAACGTGAAAAAGTATTAACTTTTTGCAGGTTGTCACATGTGGAAATGTTCCTCTCGAATCATCATTCCAAAGGGTTCCCAGATGTGTCTACACATCCTCAAGTTTATACGAGTATCGGGGATGGGAGTCAAAAGCCGCAAACCCTACACATCGCCGTTTTACCTGGGGTCTTCGTGCATTAGAGGTGAGTTACCATATCATTGAAATGTCATCTCACTATGATGGATGGAGCTTAAGGGAATTGGTAAACATGGTTGAAATAATTTTATTTCTTTATTTATTTTTGGATTATTACAGAGGCATGTGGTTGATTTCTATATTTCGGATTTCCAATCTGGGTTGAGGGCATTGGTGAAGACCGGATATGGTGCAAGGGTGACCCCATATGTTGATGAATCTGTTGTTGTCGATATCAATCCTTCAAATAGAAATATGTCCCCCGAGTTCATTAAATGGCTTGGAGAAAGAAAACTCTCAAGCGATGATCGTATAATGAGATTAAAAGAAGGGTAAGATTTTAATCCTTTTCACTACCTTACTAAATTAAAAGAACTAAAGAAGCGATGATTGTAAACCTGTGTTACTGTGAATTATGATTAGGTACATCAAAGAAGGTAGCACTGTCAGTGTAATGGGGGTTGTCCAACGACACGATAACGTCTTGATGATTGTGCCACCACCGGAACCTTTCTCAACTGGATGCCAATGGAGTAAGTGCATTCTTCCGGCAAGTCTCGAAGGCATCGTTTTGAGATGTGAGGACACTTCAAATATTGATGTCATACCAGTTTAGCAGTTAAGATTTACAGTTTGAGCTTAAAAGTCGGAGAATCATCTTACGGGTGGTGGAAGAAATGGCAAGATGATTCTTTTAAGGTGTATAGTTTTCGCCTTTTTCTCCATTCTTGTTCTGAGGTTTTTGATAACGGTAATGGTGTGATTATTATAGTATAGCTGAGGAAACTTCTTGGTTAATGAGATATATTTTCTGATTAATTTCTTTACTATTCTTGGTGTTGTGGAAATTTGTGGTGTTGAAGACGTTAACACCAACATGGATGTTCAATGATATGAGAAATTTTGTGTGGCTTCTTTGCCACTTGTGGTATCGGTTGGAAATGAAAATGTTGTGCTAAATCTCTATGTGCTTTCATTTCCAGTATTTGGATTTGTAGCATTGGAAAGCATTTGTAAACTCTCTTCTGAAAAAGCTTGTCTTGGACTTGAAACTGGACAATGTTAAGTTGTTAACGTTGGACTTGATACTAGACAATGTTAACGTTTAATGGTTCTTGAGCTCAAAAAATTGGTCTTCAACGTTTTACGGTTCTTGATGTCATGCACTTGTTGTTTTTACAACTCTTGGATGGTTACAAATGAACTCCCTACCTCTATTTATATTTCCACCTTATCAAATGGACGGTAGTGATCATCTTGATCCAACGGCTAGTATCGTGCTTTCAGAATAGTCTACAACTTTCCCCTAAAACATTTAGGATATTTATAATATTTTATACATTAGATAATTCTAGATAAATGACTTAGAATCCTCCATGATTTGTGTAGAAGTTTTCTAGAGAATTCTACCGGTATTTCCAACAAGTTCGTATCTAAAATCTTCCAAAAATGTGCGATTCGTGACATTGAGCTCAAAAAATTGATCTTGTAGTCTACCTAGTTTATTCAAGTTTAGATATTGTATCTAATATTTTGATAGGGTACTAGTTCGAGCTTGTTTGAAAAATTTTAAATAAAATTTATTATACATTCTATAAAAATATTAATCTATCTTTTTTTTATGTGTTCCCTCCGTCTCACAAATATATTCTTATAATTATTTTCACACAGATTAAGAAAAATGTCAGTTAATAAATTTAAAATATTAAATTTTATCATATTTTCATATCATATTTTCACACACACACATATCCTTACGTATCATTAATTATTTGAAAGTACTTTAATATATAAATAGTTGTTGGAGTAATAACAAGTTACATTAATTAGGGATATATATAAAAATGAAAAAATAAAGACTCACGTATTCTCTTGAGAAATCATTTTTCTATTAAAAAAATTGGCAAACATGCTTATGGAGACGCATAATGCGCTTCAAAATTTAAAAATTCTACTTATATATTGGTTGTATGTACATTCTCTATTAGAATGTTAGGAATCTCGCTTTTACCCCTCTCTTACTCGTAAATCCCACTTCTTTATTAGAGGGTGTATTTGTATATCCGGTGCATACGTAGCATTGCCCGTAATATTTTGAGTTTTGCTGGTTGCGCCAAGAAGTGAAGATTATAGAGACATAATCATCATTCTATTACTTTTGTATAGAATTATGGGATTTCACATAATTGTATAATTATTTTCCACCTAAATATGCTTAGTTGTAATATATTAGTGACAACAGATCATAAAGCCATGCAGCAAATGGAAATTCCTTTTTCCCAAATCAATGGTTGGCAAATGGTTGACTCCCAAAAACTACCGGACAATAACTAAAAATTTGTCGTCGTACAACTGTCCCATTCCTTTGCTCCCATCTCCAAAACTCATTCAACACCTGAACAGGATTGAAACAGAATACAATACAACCTGGCAGATATACGTACAACAGATAGAGAGAAATTGGTCTTTCATCTCATTGGAGAAAAAGCTCAACGTTATGACAACAAATAACCCAAATTTCTCTCTCTAGCATCTTCATTCTCCATTTTGATCTACAGAGATTTTATTGGGTATTTGGATACAATAACTGGGCGTTTAATGTCTCTGTAAATGGATAGCTTTCGAAAAGCCTATGGGGCTCTCAAAGACTCCACCACTCTTAGCCTTGCCAAGGTCAATAGCGAATTCAAGGTCAGTACTTTTATAAAACACATTGTGTGGATTATTAATTTCGTCTATCCAGATGGGATTTTTTCAATTTCTTGATGGGATTTTGATTTGATTGCATAAATGTGTTCAGGATTTGGATATTGCAATTGTGAAAGCCACAAATCACGTCGAATGTCCCCCTAAAGAACGGCATGTTAGAAGTGAGTTGTCTGATTAATCATATGATCTCATCATTTCTTGAGGCTTTATGGTTTATACAGCAAATTCGATCCTATATTCGTATATCTACGTAGATTTATATACACGGGTTTCATTCGCAATGTGTTGAATAATTTATGCATTGAAATTTTGTCATTTCTTTGAAATTCCTCAGAGATTTTTGCTGTGACATCTGTGTCTTGCCCGAGAGCTGACGTCGCATATTGCATCCATGCATTGTCGAGACGACTGGCAAAGACTCGAAGTTGGATTGTAAAATTTTCTCATCATTTCTCGTTTTTATGTGTTGATTTGATAGCTTTTGTGTAGTCCCATGTTGTGATGGTAACATATGACTAAAATTCAGGTTGCTCTAAAGACATTGATAGTGATTCATAGGACATTGAGAGAGGGTGATCCTACATTCAAGGAGGAATTTTTATACTATTCTCGTCGAGGACATTTGTTTCAAATCTCCAAGTTTAAGGATGACTCGAGCCCACAAGGTAAATTGATTTCTCCACATGTTGTTCTCCTCCTTTCCTTGTTTACACCGAAAGAGCCAGAATCGTTTTCTTCCGATCGTGTGAAGAATGTTTTGATTTAATCAGGAATGTTTTTGTTGACATTCTGATAGCTTTGATGCAGCTTGGGATTGCTCTGCTTGGATTCGAACATATGCGCTCTTTTTGGAAGAACGACTCGAGTGTTATAGGACCTTAAAGTTCGATATAGAGTCCGAACGGTTGATCAAAACGGCTCCCGGAGTATCAAAGGTGTCGTCTCACTTTCACAACCGTATTTTTTTTTTATCGGATTACTCGCACCAGATGTGTGCAAGCAGCCGATGTGGCATATCAATTGCGTCCCTACTTGCATCATTGTCCAGATCGCACTATATCAGCTACTTGCACAATATCTGGTGCAAGTAGCTTACATTAGATCGAAAGTGTATGTGTGTAACATGGTCATCACTCGTCACTGCACCAGATACGTAGTCGAACGAGGATCTTGAATGCTGATGAGTTGTTGGAGATGCTACCTTCATTACAGCAGCTTTTGTACCGCCTAGTTGGTTGCCAGGTAACGGTGGATAGTTTAGGCTTATCGGAAACTGAACTTAATAAATTTGTCTAATAAGTCTTTCACGAGCAAAGCCTTTAAATGATAAGTAATTTTTTCTCTCATCTGTTAAAACTATCTAATTTTTGAGAAATTTCACAGCCCCAGGGAGCAGCTTGCTACAATTATCTCATCCAGTATGCCTTAGCCCTGGTATGCAACATCTGTCAAGTGGTTTTTTAGTTTTTTCAGGTCGTGTTTGGAAGGACATTTTTCAGACTTCAAAGCACTCTTCTCTACCCCGTAATTATGATCATATTCATACAGGTGTTGAAAGAAAGCTTCAAAATATACTGTGCCATCAACGATGGGATCATTAATCTTGTCGACATGGTAATTCACTTTATGCAATTTAAGACTATCTATCTTACCTTCTCGATGTTGAGAAACTATCTAAAGATGAGAACTTTTTGCAGTATTTCGATATGGCCAAACAAGACGCTGTCAAAGCGCTCAATATTTACAAAACAGCAGCCAAACAGGTCTTCTATTCCTTCACTTCATGTCACGATATTTTGATTCAACTATGTAAATTAATGTAGATGATGATCTTTTGTATTCATTTTGTCCTTTCCACTTGTTTCTGTAGGCAGAACATTTAGCTGATTTTTATGACTTCTGCAGAACTTTGGACCTCGCTCGTACATTTCAGTTCCCCATCTTGAGACAGGTTGTTTCTTGTTTTAGTATATTTCAAAAGTACTTAAAAAAATATTTGTAATCTGAAAAATAAAGATTTCGAGTGTTATTTGTGTAATCCACAGGCGCCACCCTCGTTTTTAGCTACAATGGAGGAATATGTTAGGGAAGCACCTCAGACGGGGTCCATGTCGAACAAGAGACTGGTGAGAAGCTTAACTTAAATCACTTATGAATCCCACATAATAAGCTTAGCCAAACATGGACTAGTCATTTTTTATGTGATAGGAGTATCAAGAGCATCCAGAGCCACAAGAAGAAGAGATTGAGAAGCCCCAAGCAGCTACCCCTGAAGAGAGTGCAAAATTAGTCGAACAAGTTGAAGAAGAGGATGAGGTCGAGGCACCCGAGGAGCCTCAGAATGAGGCAAAAGAGGAAATTGGACCACAAATAGAAGAACCCGTCGATCTTCTGGTAATCTTTCTCTCCCTCTCTCCCCCCTTTTTTTGTCCCCTGTAAAACCTCAACTGAGGTAGTTTCTGAGTACCAATCTTGGCAGGGGTTGAATGAGGTGAATCCAAGAGCCCTAGAATTAGAGGAGAGCAATGCATTGGCTCTTGCCATTGTTGAACCTGGTGAGTTATTACCATATATGACAGTAAACGGTAGCTTTTTGATGATGCATATGTCTGAGAATGCTAAAAATCTCTGTCTGAAATGCTCGTGTAGGCAACGAAGGACGTCCGATGCAAAATGCATGGAATGCCTTCGAAAACACTTCAGGATGGGAGTTGGCTCTAGTTACTGCACCAAGCAACAGTAAAAACCAAGTTGTAGATACTAAAATGGTAATTCCCATCGTCTAGTTTCACTTCTTTCACTTTTTTACCATAAGTAATTAGGCACTTTTTGGTAACAATGATTTTCAGATGTGTGGTACTATCTTGATGAACTTTAGCCTTTAGGGAAAAACTTTAAGTATTAGTTGAACCATTGAGTGATTTTTTACTAGGCTGGGGGATTCGACAAGTTACTGCTCGATAGCTTATATGAAGACGATGCTGCTCGAAGACAATTACAGCTGCAAAATGCAGGCTATAACACCAGCTACGGGCATGAAACGGCTCTCCCAAATCCATTGGATAATCAACACGACCCGTTCTCCATGTCCAATAACTTTGCGCCACCTGTCAACGTGCAGATGGCGTACATGTCCCAGCAACAGCAGATGATGATGCAACAACAACAGCAGCAAAATATGGTGATGAATAACATGATGTTACCTCAGCAACATACGCCTCAATATTCTCAACCTCAAATGCCGCAAATGGCGTCGTCAAACCCGTTTGGAGATCCCTTCGTCTATCCACAGAGTAGTATACCACCACACGGAAACCATTCGTTTCTTTAAGAGGTCAAATTTTGTGCTATTTTCGTTATAATTCTTTGCTTTCCAATGAGAGGCATGTTTGCTATGCAGTACCTAATTCGTAATTTTTTTCATGGATGATAGGACACCATCCAACTAACATAGAACTGAGCTGTATACGCGTGGGTTCGGTTTGTATATGTCTTCTTGAAGAACATATTCATTGAGGAACAAGAATAATTAGAAACAAAGTACATTTTTTGCCGAGAAAATTGTATGTTGATTTACTATTAAGTGGTTGCAACTTCTAATTCTTCGATTGTATTATTCGTATGGAGCCTTGTTGGATATGTTATTATGTTGCGAATTCTTCTTGTCACGTCGGTTTAGGTCCACGTGAAAATTGAAATTAGTGCCAGCCATGAATTTAGAACTAGTTATGACTTATGCATGTCATGTCATTAATGTGTGATTGAGAATAATTTTTTTTAAATAAAGAAATGCAGTGGTGTTCAAAAACACCCGGGAGTTTCTTAACTATGAAACTCCCGGGTGTTTTACGGGTCCATACGACCTCCGTTTTTAAATTCGAGACCGGATCCAGATTCAGCATGACGAGACGGAGCTCCAATGATTTTTTCAAAATTTTTACGATCCCGTCGGATGCCGTGGTGACCAGTCAACTTTTTGGCCAACTTTTTGGAAACTCCCGGGTGTTTTTGAACACCCCTGTAAAGAAATGATAGGATGTTCCTCATTGTTTCAAGAGAAATTGGCATAAATGGTTCAAAAAAGTGTATCAATTGTGAATTTAGTACATAAAATAAAAAAACATAGCTCGATTGGTAAAAACAAAAAATTCAGTGCGAATTTCCAAATGGATGGAATCCATCCAATCTTGCTGTTAATTCCTCCGATGTTTGCTATTTTATCTTCTTCACAAGGGGCATTATGGTCATTTAACTTAGGATAGATTCCACAAAGGTCCCAATTTTGGAGGTTATTACAATTAGATCCCAAAATTTGAAACATATATATTTTAGTCAATTTAATTTAGTTAAATTGCAGAATTTGATCATTTATTATATATTTATTTATTTATTCGGTCAATAATTAAATTTATCGGATTAATTTGATGTTAATTCAATAGTTTTCATCGAAAATATTCAACATCGTAGTATTTATTCACATTAATATCCTAATTTTTCAAAAATTTCTTTAGCATTAAAGATGAGCACATTTTAATTTCGACAATCAATTAATAATAAATGTAATTGTTGTACCTATATAATATTTTAGTACTAATGTATCACTATAAAAAATAGCAAAAAAAAAAAAAAAAAAAAACCCTAACACCCCCCACCAAAAACATAACCCGCCCGATTATAGTATTTTAGAGTTTGCCTTCAACTTCAATTTCTTTTATTACGAAACTTCCGAGTTTTAGTTTTGCTTGGGCAAGACAATCTTGTTCTATATAATAACACGATTGTTCTATACTTCTATATCCATCTCAATTTCATTATTCTTCCACAAGAATCAAGCCATCGGAAGCAAACTTTCAATTTTGGCGAAATACACAAACAAGACGGCAGTAAGTTTTTTTATTATTAACTTTTATAATTTTGATTCCAACTTAATTAATGATGCATCCTCCACCGCCACTGGCGGAGATGACTGAAACAACTCCTTTCGTGAAGTGCGCCCTCGAAGAAGCGATGACAGTCTTCCTCGAGAGGATATTCAAGGAAGCATTGATGAGTTATGGTCTTTCCAGTCTTCGAACATGGTGGAATGAAAATCATTCAATTATTCAGAATTATATTGTCAAATCCTTTGATGCAAATCCAACACCCTTGATGATTGATATGGAACAATTTTTAGAAAAAGTCGACATTTATCTTTCGAAAAGAAACCAACAATCGGAGCGCCCGACTGTGAAAGAGAAAGCTAACCGGTTGGAGGTTTTGAAGGTTCAAATCACGAATGAAAGGAAAAGAAGTTTTAGTTTACAAGATAAAATCATTCAATTGGAATTTGAGCTAAATAGCCTTCAAGATCGACTTGAAACGTGTAATAGGAAATTGTGGAAGCTTAGAGACATGAAGACTGCATTGGAGCAAACACCAGTAAGAGATGTCACCGAAGTAAAATCCATTAACCAGGAAAGGGAAGACCTTGAACATATTTTCTTGCAACTAGTTTACACTTACACTCGGTAGGAGTAGATATTTTTTATTAATATTTATTTTGATGTATATTATTTTTTTCTTTAACATTGATTTTTCGTTAAAAATGAATTTTCTCCGATTTTCTCTATCTTATCTCTTTCAAGAGAGGGAGCTACCCCCAATTTTATTGAAAAGAAAAGAGAAATGTACAAAACCCGTGGAGAGGGGACCAAACTGTACTTTCCATGGGCCGAAGGGGGGCAAGTGCTACACCAAAAGCAACGACGAAAACCGTCGCTTGTCCTCATCACAAAAGAAACAAAAACATAGATGTTCAAAAACAAATATAGCAATATGAGTAGTGGAGCCTAAAAGGATTTTTTCCGACGATGACATGAGCATGTCCACATTCCTTCATTAGAGTCAGCAAACAAACCATATCCGAGCCCGGTCGCCATGTTTCGTTGTTCAAATCATCGTGGGACTCAAAAGAGTAATAATTTTCCATGAAGAAGTGATCCGGATATTTTTTTTTTTTTTTTTTTTTTGAGAGATGAACTGACATTGGAGCACACAAAGCATTGAAATTATTTTTTGTTGATGCAGATGATATATAAGCTCCATCATTTTGCACACAAAAATTTCTATTTCCATCAACGTCCATGCAATCAATGTCTTGGTGGATTTTTTTCCCTCAATTTTGTTTTTGCATTGAACTTCCAATAATGGTTCCAACAAGATCATCAACAGTCTCTTTAAAACAAGCTCCAACTTTCACGCGATGACTTTTAACGTAATTTATAAGCCCAATCTTCAATGCACTTTCATTCCAAGGAAGAAGTGCATGTATCCTTCCGAGAGCTAGCAAAAGACGGTGCAGCATCCAAAATCCCAAAGTTTCTTCATTACGTAAGTTCTATTTTGTAGTTCATTACAAATTTTTTACATCATTACATGTTTCAGTCAAAGTTCGCACCTGGGTATGATTTCGGATCCTCTGGAGCTCCGAGCCATGGACGACACACTGGACTCGGGGCTAGCTTTTGTAACCTACAAAAAAGGCGGTGAGTTGCCACTCCTCGTTGCCCCTCTGGTGCAAAAATTAGCATGAGGAAGTGCTACTCTCACAAGGGAAAGTAAGAACGGTATGTACTTTAAGAATGAAAAGTGACCTTGTGTATGTAGTGAAAGAATCGTAGTTATAGGTAGTGTAGGACTCTCGCACGATTGGTCGATGAAAAGTCTTTCAATAACCGGACCTCTTATGAATGAGAATTAAGACATAACTGGAGTTACATGCATTAAGGTAGGAGTTCTACGGCAGATGGGACTCTTCGAGCTCCTAACTCGAGGATAGATTCTACGTGGGAGGAGAGAGCCAAGAGGGACCGCAGTGGCCGTAGGAGAAAGGGGACGAACCGACAAGAGAAGGGTTCAAGTCATGCGCGAGCTCGAACTCGCAGCCGATCGAGGAGAGGATGGCAAACTTCATCCGAGGCCAAGCTCGATCGGTTGTGCCCTGGGAGCCGAGGTTGGCCGTACTTGGGAAGCCTAGGTAGGCTGGGCTCGACCTCGGCAAAGGGCCGACCAGACCTTGGGAGGGTCGACTCCTGGGGGCGAAGACATAACCGACTCGATCCTAGGTCCATTGGAGATAACTCGTATACATAAAATTTTATCTACAAGATTCATTTTTGTGATTTAGGTGTTATGACGAACTAATGCAATGTTATTTTAGAGCATTGGATCCAAGTTGTGCGTTGTTAATTACACGTTTCAGAGTAATCCAAAGTTGAATTTTGAATATAATTTCTTGAGATATGCATCTTAATTAAACATAAGATCATTACGCACATGTGCAAGGGGTCAAATTTTATGACATTAATATATAATTACTGTTGGAAATAATTAATTAGCATAATATTTAGACCAACATCATCATTGAAAGGTTTTAGTTAATGCGGCGACGATATTTCGTTCGACTTGCACACAACAATATAATGGATGAAAAGATCGATTAGTTACTCGACGTTGGATAGATTTTGTCTTTTTCAAGTAATACAAGATTTCTTTTTGTCGTTTTTAGGTTATTACTTATGATCGTGCATGCGGTGTAGTTATTAAACAACAAGATCTATATTATATTAGATAATAATAGGGTAATGGATTTTTATTTTTAAACATTGGCCATAAGAAAATGTAAATTCTTTGTCTTGATCCTTTCAAATTAACCATCCTTAAAAGTGAAAATTTGTAATAGCTAGCTAGTCTTGAAGAAATCCTATCAGAGCACATATTACAATTCAATAATGAAGAATAAATTGAACAAATCCTAAATAATAATAAATAAAAGAAAATAATAAATAAATAATCAGAATTTAAAAATACTCACCCCAATTCGTCCCGCTTAAAACAAACCTAACCGAATTAACGGCCATATCAAGATTTACCCTTTCTATAAAACCCACTCTCGTATTCACTTCAAAACCCTCTTCCACACCGTCGACCGCCCGCTACCTATTCACTTTCTCTCTCCTGAATTATCCACAAGAAGCTGACGTCACTCGCCGGAATCTAACGCGACGTATCATTATGGAAGTACTTATGTCCAGAGAGAGAGATGGATGGAGACACGTGGAGGTCCCAGTCGTCTTCTTCGACGGAGAAGACCAAATACATATCGGAAACGCCCCATTAGATTATTACCCGTCCATGCAATACGCAAAGTTGGAGTCCTCTGTCGGAGAAATGGTGGGCTTCTCTCTCAATGATCTATCTATCTACCGGGTCAAGAATCCGTTTCCTCAGAACCCGGATGATGATCCACCAAAGATCACCGTGGCCTCCACTATACAGATCGATCTGGCGGAGTCACTCAGTCAAGAGGATGACGTCATCCTCCTAGTGGTTTTCAATCGATCGAGAATGGCAAGAACCGCGTTCGACTTTCCCCGTACTTTCGAACTAAATGTTGAAGAACTCCGGCGACTGAAAAGAAGTTGGGCAGATGTTGTCAGCCAAGAGAATACGGTGGCTCCAACAGCTCCGCCGCCAGGCATTAGTCCGGTTCAGGCAGGAGTGGACTCAAGTTCATCATCTAGTCAGAATGCAAGGACAGTAATTACATATCCCGATCCGATGGATGACTCGGAGGTTAGAGCATGGCTTGCAAAGCGGTTCGAACCGGTAAAAGATAACCCTTATGGGGTTATACTAAATTGAGTAATGGATATTATATGTATCCAAAAGTTTTGGTGATATATAGGCTGGCACGATCGGGTTGACTGTTTATAAAAATATTCATCTTTTGAAATATTACAATATTAATAATCATTTTTGTCATTTATGTATTAATTACTTACGAAATAATTTCATGCGCGCGTACGTTGTTACTTTAAGGGATTCCAATTAAGTTGAATCTTGAATATGGTTTTGAGATATGCATCCTAATTAATATTAAATTATGTACATGTCAGGTAGCAAGGGTAAAAATCTTGTCAAATTTCATCAAAATAATAACAACTCTTGAGAATAATTAGGATACTACTTAGGCCAATATCATCATCAAAAGGCTTATAAGTAATTTATGTGGCGATATTTTGTATCGACTAGCAAACAACAAACAGATTATAAAAGTTGCTAAACATGAGGATAAAATAATTAATCATTATTAGGCGTGCATGAGTAGGACGTCCATGATATACATATAGTAAGGTTGTATAGATTTTGTTTCAAGTAATACAAGATTAATTTTTGTCATTTTTAGGTTATTACGAAATATATAATTAAATACAAGATTGCATAGGTTTTAGATATTGATGTTGTTATTGTCACCCTTTAAATTTCTTTCGTGCTTCAATTTCTGGAACGATAGTCAAGTCTTTTAAAGAATGTTTACTTTTTTTTTGTTTGCCATCTTGATGCACTCCATTGTAGGGACGGATTTGGGGGGCTCGACTAGGTTGAAGCCCCTCGACCTCGAAAATAATTTCCAAGTTTCATATAGAAAAAAAAAATTATACATAATTTTAAGCGAATTAGAATTTTTCTTTATTATAGCTTTCCCGGTAAAAATTTCTAGATCCATCCCTTCTCCGTTGCTGCTTTTGGACAATCGTGAAGGAATATAATAATATGAATTTTAATTTTCTTATAAATTTTATTATATCCACGCCATTATTATATCCACACCAAAATTATGATTACAATTTAATTGATACTCAAGACCATATAATGTGAGCATCCACACTTGACCAAATTATTTTGGCAATTGTAGACTCTACATAATTAAACTGATAAAAGTAATTAACATTTGGCGATATGACTATTCTCCGATTCAATTTTACACAAAAAGACAAACCATAAAGAATAAATAAATAAATAGCCCGTTAATTAGCCCGTGGTCTCTAACTAAACTAACATAACAGAATTAAAACTGATTCTCTAACTAAACTAACAACTAATATAACAGCTGAATTAATGACTAATCTTCAGCAAACCAACAAATATTCCACAGAAATTGCCCGTGTTCTCAATACACGCAGTTAGAATCCTATGTGAAAGAAACGATATGATCGACTTCTCTCAGTGAACTATTCATTCACCGGGTCAAGAATCCATATTCTCCGGACCGGGATGATCCAAAGACATGCCATTGCTATGTCATAGTCAAGAAACAAGTTTACGGGGGCAAGTACGATAAATTTTACTTAATAAATAAATGTTATTTTTGAAAAAATAGTCATGATATGATGTACATATTAGAATCTCTCTCCAATTTTCGGCGGTGTAAAAATCATCAATAATAGAATTTATAGGTAACCTCATTACATATTCTCATCCGACTAATTCATTTTTGTTGAGAATAAGTATCAATGACAATTACTAAGGTAAAAAAATAAAATACTAATAATACAAAAACGACAAAAATACAATAATTTTTTCCACTTG
The DNA here is from genome assembly GCA_018223645.1 of Jasminum sambac. Classification (NCBI taxonomy): domain Eukaryota; kingdom Viridiplantae; phylum Streptophyta; class Magnoliopsida; order Lamiales; family Oleaceae; genus Jasminum; species Jasminum sambac. The sequence goes on from CP073646.1 coordinate 36,914,665, forward strand.
TCACCGAAACAAATCTATCAAAAATCAAGATTTTTGTTAAAAAACTATAGCAGAGAGAACCACTTAAAAACAAAAAATTCTACATACAACAAATTCTTCTTTTTTTTTTTTTTCAATTAGGTGTTACTCTTTTCGCTAGCTAGATGTGGATGACTTAAGGATGAAACCATTCAAGACAAGCTAAAAACCAACCAAAAAATAAGGAATAGGCAATGGTTAAGCTTCGAAACATGGAATCGCTGCCTCAAAATCCCTTTATTGGTTCCTGAAGAGGGGGAACAGGCTACGGTTCTTGGTCGAACCACTGCCTATTCTACAACTTTAGGCAGTGGTATGGCGCCTAAAACTTTAGACCTCTAGCGACGTCCTATTAAACAACACCATATAATTAACCGTCGAGTAATGCCAAAAATACCGACGCCTAAACCCTTTCTGCACTAGTGACACCAATTAATTTCTTGAATGACGATCAAGAACTCATGCATAAATTGAATAGAATCTTGATTAACAAAATTAACGATATTTAGTAGGTCAAATTCAAATGTATTATTTATCGTACAATCAGAATGTCTTGCGTTGGGTTTTAATTATTTAACTATTCAAAAACAATCCCTAAATAATAGTAGTAATAAAATAAAAGAAAAGAAGAGAAAATAAGTAATCAGGATTTAAAAGTACCCACCCCATTCGTCCCGCTGAAACACATGTCCTTGTTTCAAAGAGAGAGAGACAGAGGGGGCTTAACGGACTAAATACATCCGATATATATAGAGATGTATATATGAACTTTTATCTACAAGATTCATTTTTTTTTTTTTTTAGGTGTTATTTATGAACTAATGCATTGTTATTTTAGAGCATTCTATCCAAGTTTTGTGTTGTTACGTACTTCACAGCATTCCAAATTGGATTTAATTTGAGTATAATTTTTTCAGATATGCATCTTAATTAAACATAAGATCATTAGCTCGGTACATGGTAGGGATCGATCAAAATCTTGTCCAATTTCATCAACTTAATAACGACTTTTGGGATTAATGATCGATTAGGATATTAGATTTAGACCAACATCATCATCGGAAGGCTCAGTTAATGTGGCAGTATTTTTCTTTCGGTTTGCACACTACAAAAAGATATTGAAAAAAAGGTCACTTATTCAAAGAAATTAGACTTTTTTTATAAAAAAAAAAAAAAAAAATTGCAATGCTGGAATTGAAATCTAGGTCCACGACAACTAATCAACAATATATCTGTTAATCATAACTTTGATAATGGTACTTCACCAGCATCTGTATGCAGGTCTATATATAACGTAACTCATTATATCATCGCTCATTCATTTAGTGAGAGAAAATGAAAGTGTGAAAATAACCTGTTGTGTTGTATTTTTAGGAGCCGAATCATAAGATTAACATTTAAAAACTAAATTAAAATGGTTAAAAGATGTATACAAGCTCGACAAATTAATTAACTACTTAGATATCAAAAGAGTAACAGATCGAGTATCAAAAAGCACTGGATCCCCACATCCCCACAAATTAACTACTTATTATAATCAGAATTTAAAAATACTCACCCCTAATTCGTCCCGCTTAAAACAAACCTAACCAAATTAACGGCCATAACAAGATTCGGCCTTCTATAAAACCATCTCTCGTAGTCACTTCAGAACCCTCTTCGATTCCACCATCGTTCGTTGCCTATTCACTTTCTCTCTCTTGAATTGCGAGTCTACAGGAAGCTGACGTCACTCGCCGTGAATCTGAAGTGACGTATCATTATGGATATACTGAAGTCCAGAGAGAGAGATGGATGGAAGCACTTGGAGGTCCCAGTCGTTTTCTTCAACGGAGAAGACCAAGAATATGTCGGAAATGCCGCATTACAACCGTCTATGGAATACTCAAAGTTGGAGACCTCCGTCGAAAAACTGGTGGGCTTCTCTCTCAATTATATATCGATCTACCGGGTCAAGAACCCGTATTCTCAGAACCCGGATGATGATCCACCAAAGATCACCGTCGCCGCCGCTATAGAGGGCGATTTGTCGCAGTCACTCAGTGGAGAAGATGACGTCATCCTCCTAGTGGTTTTCAATCGATCAAGAATGGCAAGTACCCTGCTCGACTTGCCCCATGCTTCTATGCCGAATCTTGAAGATCTCCGGCAACCGAAAAGAAGTTGGGCAGATGTTGTCCGCCAAAAGAATATGAAGGCTCCGGCTGCTCTGCCGCCAAGACCTGCCAGTTCATCGTCTCAGGCTATGGTGGCTCCAACAGCTCCACCGCCAAGCAATACACCGGGCCAGGCAAGACCGTCAAGTTCGACATCTGTGGATAGAGTGGCTCCGACAGCTCCACCGCCAGACTTTAGACCGGTTCAAGCAGGACCGGCGAGTTCAACATCTGCGGCTAGTGTGGCTTCAACATCTCCACCGCCAGACGTTACGGCAAGTTCGACATCTGTGGCAAGGGGGGCTCCAACAGCTGCACCGCCAGGCTTTGGACGGGTTCGAGCAAGATCTGCTACGGTAGCTCTGATGGGTCCACCGCCAGGCTTTGGACCGGTTCCAACAAGACCGCCGCGTTCGACATCTGTGGCTAGGGTGGCTCAAATAGCTCCACAGCCAGGCTTTGGATCGGTTCAAGCAAGACCGGCGAGTTCAACATCTGCGGCTGGGCTGGGTCCAATAGGTCCACCGCCAGGCATTAGACGGGGAGTTCGTCGTCTGTGTCTACGGTGCCTCCGACGGCTCCGCCACCAGGGACTAGACCGGTTGAGGCAGCAGTGGGTTCGAGTTCGTCATCTGCATCTACGGTGCCTCCGACGGCTCCGCCACCAGGGACTAGACCGGTTGAGGCAGGAGTGGGTTCGAGTTCGTCGTCTAATCAGGATGCAAGGACAGTAATTACATATCCCGAGCCGATGGATGACCCGGAGGTTAGAGCATGGCTTGCAAAGCGGTTCGAACCGCCTGTGGATCATGCATCCAAAAGTTCCAAATAGGCATACATAAACTTTTATCTTTTGAAATATTACAATATTAATCATTTCCGTGATTTAGATATTACTTACGAAATAATGCGATTAATACGTTAATTGTTACTTTAGGGCATTCCAAATTGAATCTTGAATATGATTTTGAGATCGATATGCATTTTAATTACTTAACGTGAGATTACGTACAAGTAATTAAGGGTCAAAATCTTGTCAAATTTCATGAACTTAATAACAAGTTTAATTTGAGAATAATTAGGATACTATTTAGACCAATATCATCATTGAAAGGCATATAAATAGTTTATGCATTTGGCGATATTTTGGTTCGACTAGCTTGCACATAACAACAGATGATAAAAGTTACTAAACATGATTACGTGAGAATAAATTAAACATTCATTATTAGACATGACTCTTGAGTAGCTAGCCAGATGCATGCATTAGTTGATAATTAATATGATATACGTACATGGTAACATTGAATAGATTTTGTCTTTTCCAAGTAATACAAGATTATTTTTTGTGATGTTTAGGTCATTATGAAATAATTAAATGCAACATTATACTAGGTTTTAGATAATGATATTGGTACATATGGTCAACATGTGAAGAATATCATTTGCGCTCAATTTTTGGATCAATCAAGTCTTTTAATGATTAATGTTTTACCTTTTTTTTTTGCTACCGTCTTGATGCACTCTGTTGCTACGTTTAATTTGTACAATATTATCAAAGTCGATTAATTTGGACTATGAATTTTTTTTTTAATTATAATTTAGAGCAATGCTACTTATGAGTCCCTGATTTTAATTTAATTTGAACATTTGATCATGCATGCATGCGGTGCATATAGTTATTAACGAGGAGATCTGTAAGAGTCTTGAAAAAGTCTTTTAAGATCAGAGCACACATACTTTTCTAATGTAATTAATGTAGAATATATTGATCTTCTTTATCACTCTGTATATTTTTATGTTGTAAATAAATTGTAATTTGCTTGAAACGAATTTATAGACGACTTAATTGACAATCATATTATGAGGATAATATTCATGATTTTTATAATCAAATGGTGTGTTGTGGTCAAAACTCGAAACGTTTCATAAATTTTAAAGGAGGTTTCTAAATTCTAAAATGAGGAAGTTATTATAAATGAAAAATTTTCTAGCTAGCTAGGACATATGCACGTTAGCCAAATTTTAAGATATTGCAAAAAAGAAAGGCCATTTTTTCAAAGAAATTAAACGATTATGTTACAATTTTTTTTTAATTAGAACATTAATTGGAAGTGAAATCCCGTATTACTTATGATCCAACTACCATAATTTTAACAACACATCTAAGTAACATAATTTTAACTACGTACGTACCACATTGTTGCTTTGATCCATCAATGGTTTCACCAGCATCTACAAGTCCATATACGTAACCCACGTACCATCATCACTCATTCACGCCCCATGGCGCCACCCCCATATACAGTAAAATTGAATAAGTATTTTTTAATAATAGATAGGGTAAAAAATTTGCATGTTATTACACACCAAGAAAAAAAAGGTACTAAGAATGTATTCGTGTAAACTAATGTTTTATCAAAAAAATTTAAATTGAATAATGTTGGGAGCATAAGATTAATTGAAAAAGCCTAAAAAATAGTTTAGAATCAAAACATAAATGATAAGGTTAGGTTTTATATATAGAAATTATTATGTATACAAAAATTGTGATTAAAATTTAATTGATACTCAAGACCAGTAAATCTGAAAGAAATGATTATTATGTGTATACCAAAATTATGATTAAAATTTAACTGATAACTACCATGCTGGAAGTAGTTAGTTATGTACGGACGTTGGAAGCGGGTGGACAATAATAAACATCGGAAATTGGCCGTTAAGCCCGCGGTTGCGCGCAGTTAGAATCCTACGTGAAAGAACTGATCGGCTTCTCTCTCAATGAACTGTCCATTTACCGGGTCAAGAACCCGGTATTCTCAAGATCCAAAGATTGCCATCGTCTGCCACGCGTAGCCTGTTAGGGAACTAGGCGCTGCTAATTCCGCCCAAGATCAGTGGGACACAAAAATAATATGCGACTGAGAAAATAATGGACACTAAAATAAGCACAAATATGGAACACCGAGATTTAACGTGGTTTGGCCAAACTGCCTACGTCCACGGACCCACACCAATATATTTCACTATCTCAAAAATGAGGAGTACAAAAATATCACACTGTATTTTCTCTGCCTACGCAAAGGCTTTAACACTCCACTCACTTTTGTCTCTCGTGTATAGCTTCTACACTGAAGCTCTCTCTCTACACAAGATCTCTCTCTTTTCTCTCTATTGGTGTTGTAGTTGTGGTGTGTTTGAGGGTGCAAAAATGTGCCTCAATTTATAGGCAAACTTGAGGGGTAAAAATGGAAGAAAATTGGGACAACATCCACCTAATCCGCCTAAATTTGTGGCTTCATCTTCCATGCATTGACTAAGAAATCCTACAAAATCTCCAACCATTTTTGACTTTGAAAAATTGGACAATTTGTCTCCACACTTTCTTTGACAATTGTGGGCATGTCTCCACAAGCTAACATAGCCTAGGAAACAAGTTTACGGGGACAAAGTGCAACAAATCTTACTTACATAATGATAAATAAATTTTATTTATGAAAACATAGTCATAATACAATGTACCACCTAGAATCGATCCCGTTGATTTCCTACAACGTAAAAATCATTTATAATAAAATGTATAGGTAAACTCATTGCATGTTCTCGTTCGACAAATTCGTACTTGTCAAGAATAAGCATCAATAATAATTACTGATGTACAACTATAGAATACTAATAATATAAAAATGACAAAAATGCAAAAAAAAATTCCATTTCTCACTAAAACCAGCATATTAAAATTAAAGATTCCCGATCAGAAACAGTAGCAAAGAGAACCATTGAAAATGAAAAATTCCTTATACAATGTACAATTTTTTATTTTTTTCTTGTTCGATGTTACTCTTTTCGCTAGCTTGATGTGGACGACTTAATGGATGAAACTATTTATTGAAGACAAACTACAAACCAAAGAAAAATAGTAATAAAAAATTAAATCAATAACTAGAAAAAGAGTGCTCGAAATACAAAATATGATATATATATATATATATATATATATTGAATAATTGCAACTCATGAGCTAACTTACCAATAGGACTCTTGTAGAAAAGTTAAGGCAACAAATTCACGAAAAATATAAAATTGGGTATTTTTATATTAATTAAAAGCGAGAAAAGGCGATTGAAATGTTTAATTTAATTAGTTTTTTTCGGAATTTAATTAGTAATTTTTTAGTGGAAAGGAAAAAGTTGTAATTTTTTATTACCTACACTCATGCAACTACAAAAAAAAAAAATTCATAAAAGAAAAGAAAAGGAAAAGAATTGAATGAATTCGCCATGTATTCAAAAAGGAAGTGAGAAGAGAGAGGAAAAAGGGAGTAAAGGTAGGTTACCGTGTAGTTCCTTTTTTTTTTTAATTTAGTAAAATAAGGCAATTTGGTAATTTAGCGTGTGTTCGTTTCCACTTATTTTCACCTAAAAATTACCTACTACTAAAAGTCAAAGTCAAACATCAATATCAACCACACATTTCACATCATCGCTCATTATTATCCACACATCTCGTGGTCCCCACTACTACACTCCACTTTTAGCAAAATTTTAGGCACAAATAAGTACACACGAACACACGCTAAATATATATCTACTTTTACTATTTTACTAATAAATAAATATTACCTATTCAAAATAAATAAATAAATATTAAGTCAGCCATCGTCCATCGATGACGATTGCAATAGGCTCCTTCACAGTAGGCAACATCAATTTGTTTGCTCCATTCCTTGGCAAGTTAATAAAGTAGCTCACGAGTTAGCTAGGATTTTCTATTGTTACATTATTGATGATCGACGTAGCTCCTTTGTATGATGCAAGAAACATTGGAATTCCTTAATAAACATTTTATTTCAAAAAACATAAAAATAAAAATTAAATCATCGCTTTACAATTTAAAATCTGTTATAAATATTTAAATATTGATTCATGAGTGCCTCGAGGGAATGAAATATTATATTTTATTTTATTTATGTGAATGACTATTATATCCCTGATGAAATTATGTAATTACGATTGTACCATTCGAAGTTTTCCTATAAATAGGGTTTCAGTTATTAATGAAATTCATTCATAATTCCTTAGAATTCATTCTCTCTAAACTCTCTCTATTATTTTTATACTTTTATAACAAAATCTAATTTATATATTGCATTTAATTCCATAAATTATTCAAAATTCGAACATATAAATCCTAGCACCACCTATACCACACTTCCAAAACCCATCCCTAGTCCAACTCTCTCCATCCCACACCAACTGCAAAAAAAAAAAAAAATGGGAAACCCTTTGGTTGTAGTTAGAATACCTACCAGGGGTTTTTCCTATGGTTCTAGTAACAAAAAATTAGTGTGAACCCTTGTTTTAATTTAAAGCAAGAAAACCAATGTTGGCTCACATTAGTTTTCTATTATTAAAATAAAAGAGAATGTTCTTCAATGAAAAATCTGATATTTATACCCCTACTTACACAATTAGCCATTTTGATTTCATTAATGGCAAGCTAGCCTTTTACTCTTATTATGGTCAATATGTCACTTTAATTATGGTACCCTAATTTTTTCCTTGCAAAATAATTCGTTGTTAATGTAAGAAATCTCCAAGTTGCATTTTTTGTATATTGATTTTTTGATATGAACCAAGCTACAGATACAGAAAAATAGAAAAGGACACATACTTTTTAATGGAAGAAAAACAACTTAAAAAGAGGAAACATACTTTTTAATTTCTCAATTGCTTGTTTAAAATGAGTGTAACTATTCTCCTATCCTTTTATAGACTTCTCATGCCTCGTCTTTCGACAAAGATAGTTTCATTTTCCTTTTTATCCGTCAAAGTGGGACTATCTTTGTGGCATGGAGGGAGTATGAATTAGAAACATCATGTGTAAGATGAGTTTTTGTAATCAAGTTTATAGTCAGACATTTCCTATTTATTTATTGGTAAGTAGTGTTTATAGAATTCATACCTAATGCCTCTATTTTTTTCAACTAAAATGAGATTTCCAGGACGCCATATTTGGGGTCTTATATTAGAACCTTGCACTATTGTTGAGCATATTTAATGGAAATCTAACCTGAATTGCAGGCTGTCCGTACAAATGGCCATTTCCCCGGAGATTTTTCATCCCCACCGCCAAATGTACATTCTAAAATTAGACAAACCCGTCGGACAATTGTCTACCTTTGCTTCATGCACACCAACTGTTCGATACAATGCCAACATTTGTTTCCATTTGCAGTTCTTTGGCAATAGCCCTTTTCTTCTTCCATTTTCTTGAATCCAATATCTATGAAGATCAGCTAATTATAATTCTTTTTAATCGTCGAAATATATATAATATATTCCTCTTAATTTCTGTATCTTCTCTATTGGAATTGCAGGAAAGGGAAGATGGGAACTGTGGCACCTCCACCAGATGATCAATCCAAGATTTTAATGGGGTATCCTCCAATCAACCCTTACCCTCAACCCCCTTATGTATACCCTACCCCTTATTCAAATCCTGTACCTCCAAATCCTTATCCCCAACCCTACTATTATCAACAACCCTACGAGCCGTTGGCACGGGAGCCTAGTCGAACTACCTCGATCTGTCGTGCAATGATATCTTTGCTCATTGTTTTAACCATTGGAATGTGCTTATTGAGCATAATCATTTTCCTCTTGTTTGGGACAGACACCCCTGGCTTCCACGTTGTCTCATTGGCCGTCCCTAGTTTTTACATCACTAACACATCCCTCGCAGCTTCTTGGGTTGTCAATCTTACTGTCACGAATCAAAATGAGGCTTTCAAGATTCAGTTTGAGCATGTTTTGACATCCATTTTCTACGATGATGATATGCTGGCGATCTCGCCATTGCAGCCTTTTCAAGTGGACACGAGACAGACGGTTGAGCTGGGTTTTCGTGTGATCACGGATTCGACTTATCAGGAGAAATTGCACGATGGGGTATTCCCGGATATTCTTCATGATCGGAACAATGGGGTTGTGTTTTTTAGCTTGAGAATGTCATTAAAGGCGCAGTATACGTCAGCGTCCCTTTGGAAAAAGTCGAATTTGAAAGTTAATTGCAAAAATTTGCAAGTTCGGTTTTTGCCCAATGGCAAAGGGAAATTGGCAGAGGATTTTCCCCATGAATGCCTAGTTTTGACGCGATAGCCTGGTACGAGGTTGTATGATAATGTGTTTGTTAATGTCTGGTCCTCTGGTGGGGGGCCTGAAAACCACACTGGGGCAGTTATGATGCTTTATTAAAGGGAAAAAAAAAGTCAGATCCTCTGTTGTGTATATGTCATATAAGCCATTTGGTTCTTGCAGGTCGAACTACCTAGGAACGGATGACAGTTTAAAGCTCGGGAATCACTTGGCTTAACACATGTTCTCAAATTGATGAATTGATCACGATGTTTGTGCTGTTGCGTGGCCTATTTTCTCTGGAGCTCATTCCTAGGAAACTGTCTTGTTGGACGGACGTTATAGTCGTTAGTTAAGGTTGGTCTGAGACTCTAACGGGGCGAAGAGTGGGTTCTGATTTGCAAGTTTGAGGTTGTAACTAAGGTTTTAAGGATGAAGAATTTGATTTTTGACCATGGATTTATTTAACCTTTCTTGTTCCTATGGTCTCTGGTTTTAAGAATGTCAATCAGGACTGAGGAATCTTTCGGAGACACATATCACCCAGCTGAGGTTTTAATGTAACAGAAAGATATGTTACACTTATTTGCCCTATTTGTTTGTCTTGCCATAGTTATTAAGCAATATTAACATGTCTCCTCTTTTTGCCTGTCAATATGAGTCTAGATTTGTTGTTTCATTCTAAATCTCGCTTTGGTTGTGCTTTGTATCGATAAATCAAGATCTAATGCTGCATTGCATATCCTTGGACTCTCCCAACAATTAAAATAGTATGTATTACCAGTTTTCATATATTAAAATGTATTAATGTGTGTTTGATTTTTGACCATGGATTAATTTATAAGCTTGTTTTTAGGAAAATGAAGTCCTTGCACTAGTATAGAAAAAGCTTTGGGTGGCGGTTAAAAATAGCAACGGGTGGTGGTTTTGGAAACACCACCCAAAATGGCGACTAGACTTGGCAAAATAGCTCGGGAGCCAACTCGGCTCGCCTAAGTTGTGTTCGTGCTCGGGTTCGGGCTCGCCTTTGCTCACGAGCAGAAACGACTCGCGAGCCATTTTGTCAAGTCTAATGGCGACACCCAATGTCGCCATTTCGGGTGGCGGTTCTTGCCAAGAACCGCCACCCTTTGTTAAATTTTCTTTTTTTTAAACCGAATTTTGGGTGGTGGTTCTTGCCAAACAACCGCCACCCATTTTCTTTGGGTGGCATTTTTCTATAGAACCGTCACCCATTGGGCGACACCTAATATCACTTTTATACTAGTGTTGAGGGTGGGACAGGTTTTGTTTTTCATCTTACATGGAATTCAAATTCTTTACATGTTTCAAAATCAAACACACCCTAAATTCTTTCCAGCTCCAAGTCTCTCAGATTCTAACACTATCTTTTACAATTGAAATAATATGCATCACACATTAATACACCTCAAAAAAAAAAAAAAAATGGTGACGAGAATTTTAATTAGAAAAATATAGTCTAGGGCACATGAAATGTGATAGTATAGCTTGACTCATCGATACGAGCTTAGTCTGTTGTAGGCCCTTCCTCATGTGGGAGTGCTATAAAGTAGCGACCGCAATACTAAAATGAAAAAATTGATGTAATTTTTAAAATAGAATATGACGAGAAAGAAGAAAATTACTTGGATCCCTATCGCTTATGGATCCTTTTCTTTCGTTTTCCATGTCTTCTTCTTAGCGAAGTCCTCAACTTATTACTTTTCGGTAATATAATTTCTCATTGGCCAAGGGTTATCGGCGTTAAATTCCTTCATTGCTTTCATGTCGTTTTCTATGGATGGTCCTTTTGTATCTCTTCTTATAAATTATTACAATTTGACATCCCACTCAGAGTAAGAATTGGATATTTTCTAATTCCCCGATACCTCCGCACTAAAAAAAATTGTTAAAAGTTAGAAAAATGTAGTGAATACATTATACACGCATGGGGTATATATTAATCTTTGTGATCTAAGTTGACCAAAAAATAGGGTAAATATAATCCAGTCACTATATATCAATGTTCATGCTATGCTAAGCACATATAATACATCATATAACTTATGGTGATTGATAAATGCACTCCGAATTTTTAAACATTTTTTGATAAATATCAATATTATATATCATGCAATGTTAATTTATAGTGATTTGATCTCCTACCCACGGGGAAATATACTTATTGTGCCAATCATTATGGTGATTCTGATATCAAATTGTCACATATGGAACAATTCAACAAGCAGTAGTCTGCAGTGCCGGTTCTGTAGTTTTTATAGCCTGAGGCGACGTATCAATTAGGCACCCCTGGGCGGTGGCCTAGTGTAACGAAATTTTCTTAGCAGTGTCAAAAGATCACATATAAACCAACAAAGCCATATATTTTCAATAACTTATTAAATGAGTAAGGGGAAGCCATTACTTAACCTCAAAATGGAGATATTGTAATAGGAGTAAATGAAAGAAACATTTTGCAACAAATCCTGCCAATAGCATTTGCTATTCATTATGATAACAATAAGCATAACCAAATAATTTATTGCTTAAAACTCAATCGTCAAACAATAAAGAATGCATTATTTAAAATGAAAACTACTAATATAATCACTTAATAGCTGATTTCGAGAAAAAGAACGCATGTCTTCTAAATCCTCATTCTCTTTTGATTCTATCACAGTTGAGGGTTGAACTAGTTCTTCAATCTCAGTTGATCCTCTATTGTTATTGTCATGTAGATTTTGTTGTTCCTCAATCACCAAATTCTCAACCATCTCTTCATTATCACACCTTTTATTGCGATGAAAATATTTATCAATGTTTCCTGCTTGACTTTCAATTAACGCATTCTCTTTTCGTTGTTGTTTTCTTCTTTGAGCTCCGAACCCTTTCATCGTACCTAAGGTAATCACTAATCATGTGAACAATGTACAAATCTAAGTAACCATTTAATTAAACCAAAACTACTGTAATATGTAATTCAAAAATAAAAAAAATACTCTAATATAATTGCACAGTGACACACATCATAATATAAATAACCAAGAATATACTTCTCTAAATTCTCCGTCTATTGCTCTTAGACTTTAGAGGAGAATTAACATCTAAGTGAATTGATCCACTAAGCAATCAAACTTAACAAATATCAATAAGACAATAACCAATTAAACCATTAAACCAAATTGAATACTTCCACCGAGTACAGAATACTTCCACAATTCAGTCAATACTTCCACCAATTAAACCAAATTCAATTCTTCCACCAAATCATCCAATTGCACCGAATACCGAATATGCAGTACTTCCAAGTTTCAAGTTCAACAAATTTTTTTAAAAAAAAAACCAAATACTTCAGTAGTTGTTGTTGTTGTTGTGTTTTTTTTTTTTTTTTTATAAAATGCATAAACTAACCCTGCTGAGATCCAATGGGTAATCTTTTGCAGATTAAGGCCTTGTTCTATTTGGTGTTAACCAAATTCGCACGCAATTCCGTATACCTCATACTCATTTTCAACCACACACACATTTCCCAAAATAATATTAACCACACATTTTTACACGGAATACCGCGCGGAACAACTAAACCCCCAATCAAACAAGGCCTAAGTATGAAAAAAAAAGTAAGAAAAATACAAAAATTTCTCTTGAATCACAAATTATTCCAATAGCAAGTCAAAACATTGAAAACAACAATCAACAATGACAACATGGCTAGCGATTAATAATAAGGGATTATTTACAGTTACTGATTAGAGAATTTAAAATTTGCAATTGAAAAATTGAAACACCCCAATTACCAAAGAAGGGAATTAGGGAAAACTATGGCAGCGACTGGTTGCAAAAATGCAAACTTGCAATTGGCCTCCCAATTCCTAACTAAAGACGATGTCACCGGCTCACGGCGGCCGGTGATGGGAGAGGTGAGAGTCGGGCGACGATGGTCGATGGTCAGTCACGACTCACGAATCACGAATCACGATTCACGATTCATGAACATATGATGACACGATGCAAGGCTGAAGGTTCTAAGTTAAAGAGTACGTCTGTGTTTGAGATTTGTAGGTTGCAAATTTTTTTTCCTTAATCACTCATGGACTGGGATGTTTGGTTGGCCCAAATTGCGCCCTTGGGCGCCTGAGGCCTTTGCCTCAGCAGCCTCCAAACAAGAACCGGGTCTGTAGTCTTGAAATCATAGAGACCTAAACAGATGACATACTATTTAAAGCATCTCGAGTGAAACTTTTATATTTTAATGTCGATTTGATGTGGAGCAATGAGAAAGATGGGGCAAAACTTACGTGATCATTCATATTATAATTATATAATATCTCAAATAATTTCTATTTTGAGAAGTCATTGTAAACACTGTTTGTAATAGATATTAATCATTATGTGTCTATCTACCTCGTTTTTATTTCTCTTTCTTCCATTGAATCTTTTTCTCGTCTTTTTTTCTAATGCAACATCATCTTTTCTAGAGAGTGTGATGTTATTGTTGCCATAGAAAAACACTCGACCCAAAGGGAGGTCCAATTAAAGGCCTATATGTAATTTGCTTTGTGATTGTTTTTATTACAAAGTATTTTCTTTTGCTTCTTAGTATAATTTTGTGGGCTGGCGCCGTTTGGAGGTTCTGCTATAAAATGCCTATGTTTGGGACTTTATTTTCAGAGGTTTCATTTGTTACGTCATGTTCCAATGCCAACAGTTGGTATGCTCACCTTTCGAGAAAAAAAAAAATTACGTAGGATCCACATGACCTCACATGTCGAGCTGATTATGTATTATTCATTTCATCTAATGTAGATACCAAAAACATATTAAAAAAATAAAATAAAAAATTTTTTGTCGGATATGGGGCGCCACGTGGGGGCGTGGGCATGCCAACTGTTAGCAGGTGATCAAAGGCGTCCTCTGTTATTACAATTGTCTGTGTCTCAATCTGTAATTATTTTGAGTGATTAAGCAGTTCTTTATATAAAAATTTAGAGGCATTAGCATATATATACAAAATTAGATTTACAATTGCGAGAAAGTCAAAGAAATTTTAATTTTGCAAGACTAGCAGTTAAAAATGATATATGACCAAAACACCCTTGAATTTTTTCATTTTCCCTCTTCAATCCTTTTCCTATCTCATTTCCCCATCATCTTCTCCTACGGGTTCTTTCATTTTCCGGTCATCTTCTCCGGCAATACCGATTCCGGCAGCGTTCGGCTAAAATTCCACTCACTAAAATTCGGCCAGTCAACACCACCGCCCTTTCGGCCGACCAAAATTGCACACCTCTGCTTCAAACGAGATCCGCCAGATATATATCTCCATTAACGAAGAACCGAAGTTCCATAATGATTCATCTTCTTCTTCTCTATAAAAATCCTCCGTCTCTCAAGTTTACCTAAAAACCCATGATTAACAACTAACAAGCCATGAAAATTTCTTGAAAGCCCATCAAAATTTTCTACAATTTCAGAGATTGTTCCTCTTTAAGGCTTAATTCAATTTGTTGTTCTTTGTGGGTTCTTTTGAAGATTCACGCTCTTATTCACACTCCAATCCCAACATTACTTCTCACTACCACCAAACGCGGCCTTATTACTACACTCACGCCGCCCTCCGCCAGGATTAGACGCGCGATTGGCCGCTCGATCGCACTATCCGCTCAAAGCACTTTCGCATGAACTCTCCCGCCCAAAACTACGATAAATTGTCCAACGCGTTTACGAAAACCTAACCGACTCGGTTATCAACCTTCGTCTCGGGGAACTCGCCAATAAATCTTCGATTCATTCCAAAAAAGCTTCGTCTTCTTCAGAAATCGATGAAGGGATGGGGCATGGGGAGTGGGTGTTCAACGATGGTGAAGGGGTGGGGGTGGGGGGCGGTGTCATGGGGGGTCGGGTGGGTGAGGGGACTTTGGTAAATTTGAGATATGATTTTTAAAAATTTGCTAGTCTTGCAAATATAATTTTTTTATGTTATTCTAGCATTTATGTAGTTATTTGTTGACTTTCTTGCTAATATCTCAAAAATTTACTACTCCCTCCGTCCCACTAAGATAGACACCCACCATTTTTCACACATATTAAGAAAACATCTTAAATGTTCTTGGGGAATTATAAGATATTCATATATTCTTCCAATTTTACCCCTATATTGAATGGTCAAAAAGTAGTGTGAATATGTTTAAATATCTTGGGAGATGAAATATCTATCTTGATGTTTAGTATTCCAATTATCTTAAATAGGGGTAGTTTAGTACATGGAAAATAAATTATACATTCAATAAGGAAATTAGACTATAATTTAGGACGAACAAAATAGGAATACTTGCCTATCTTAGTGGGACGGAGGGATTACAAAATAATTCCAAATTACTCGGTGGTCATGGGTTACTCAAATTCCGAGGATGATTTTGTACTTTGTAGGGACTAAGGGACACATTGGCAGCAGCCTCGGGATATGAAGATTCAGATCTCTTCCGGTCAAGTGGTGAACACATATTAAAAATTGTATTTATTTATTTTTTCTTTTTTGAGAAAATATTAAAAATTATTGGAAAAAAGATACACAATTATAATATTTCTTGCATTAAAATTCCCCGAAAAGAAGTCTGCGATGGTCAACTTTGGTCCTCGATGGAAGGGGCGTCCTCTAACTGCACTCTTGGGAAAATTTGTGAACCACATCCGTCATTTTCTTAGGTTTCAATTTCATTATCACTAAAACATTTAAATTTTCTTCACTTCAAATTTTTTTTTAATTTTCTCAAGTCCACTTCCCCTAAATTAAGTATTCACCTAACGCTACCATAATTTTTTTATACTTGAAATTAAATGTGTAATTAGGTAAATCTAAAGTGGATGATCTAACGGAAAATCCACTCCTTATTAGCATACTTGATCCGAGTTCGGCACACCATCCCAATCCTACGATTCCAAATTTATAATAATAATAATAGTCTGATTAGGTAAATTATAACATCCTAATAATACGTGAATTATGAAATTTCAACTATTCCTGATTCCTCTCACTTGAGTGGATTAAATTTTTGGGAAATTGCTAAATTGGTATGCAACTTTTCACTCCCATGACAAGTCAGTCCCTAATCTTTGATCATAATTACACAATCGTCTTCAAGATCGAATAATACGCATATTTAGTTCAATAATTTGGATCTAATTCGCTTCAAGATTCGAAATTTTCGAGAGGAAGAAAGAGGGAAAGCTGAGAAATGAAGAATTTTGCTATTGGTGGTATTATAACAGACTTTAGGGTGGCGGTCCTTGGCCAAGAACAGCCACCCTTTGTGAATTTTTTTGATTTTAACAAGTTTTGAGTGGTGGTTCTTGCCAAGAACCACCACCCTTTGTTAACAATTTTTTTAATAGAATTTTGGGTGGCGGTTCTTGCCAAACAACCACCACACGTTTTCTTTGGGTAACATTTTCATATAGAATCGTCATCCATTGGGCGACACCTAATATTACTTTTGTATTCGTGTTGAGGGTGGGGGCGGGTTTTGTTTTTCATCTTACATGGAATTCAAATTCTTTACATGTTTCACAATCAAACACACCCTAAATTCTTTCCAGCTCCAAGTCTCTCAGACTCTAGCACTATCTTTTACAATTGAAATAATATGCATCACACATTAATACACCTCAACAAAAAAAAAAAAAAAAAAAAATTGGTGACGAGAATTTTAATTAGAAAAATATAGCTTGACTCGTCGATACGAGCTTAGTCTGTTGTAGGCCCTTCCTCATGTGGGAGTGCTATAAAGTAGCCACCGCAATCCTAATTTGAAAAAATTGATTTAATTTTTAAAATAGAATATGACGAGAAAGAAGAAAATTACTTGGATCCCTATCGCTTATGGATCCTTTTCTTTCGTTTTCCATGTCTTCTTCTTAGCGAAGTCCTCAACTTATTACTTTTGGGTAATATAATTTCTCATTGCCCAAGAGTTATCAGCGTTAAATTCCTTCATTGCTTTCATGTCTTTTTCTATGTATTGTCCTTTTGTATCTCTTCTTATAAATTATCACAATTTGACATCCCAATCAGAGTAAGAATTGGATATTTTCTAATTCCCCGATACCTCCGCACTAAACAAAATTGTTAAAAGTTAGAAAAATGTAGTGAATACATTATACACTCATGGGGTATATATTAATCTTTGTGATCTAAGTTACCAAAAAATAGGGTAAATATAATCCAGTCACTATATATCAATGTTCATGCTATGCTAAGCACATATAATACATCATATAACTTATGGTGATTGATAAATGCACTCCGAATTTTTAAACATTTTTGGATAAATATCAATATTATATATCACGCAATGTTAATTTATAGTGATTTGATCTCCTACCCACGCAGAAATATACTTATTGCGCCAATCATTATGGTGATTCTGATATCAAATTGTCACATATGGAATAATTCAACAAGTGGCAGTCTGAAATCATAGAGACCTTAACAGATGACATAATATTTAGAGCATCTAGATCTCGAGTAAAACTTTTATATTTTAATGTCGATCTGATGTGGGACAATGAGATAGATGGGGCAAAACTTACGTGACATCATTCATATTATAATTATATAATATCTCAAATAGTCTCTATTTTGAGAAGTCATTATAAACACTGTATATAATAGATATTAATTATTATATGTCGTTGTTTTCATTTCACTTTCTCCCTTTCAATCTTTTTCTCTTCTTTTTTTTCTCATGCAACATCATCTTTTCTAGACAGAGTGATGAAAAAGAGCAGTTATATATTGACATAGAAAAAAGGAAAACAAAGTTGAGAAGAGGGAATCAACCAAAAGCTCTGAAAGAGCATGTAATTTTCTTTGTGTTTGTTTTTATGACAAAGTATTTTCTTTTCCTTCTTAGTATAATTTTGTGCGCTTGCGCTGTTTGGAGGTAATTACTAATTACATTAATATGTTTTAATCTTTCCGATATAAAATGCCTATGTTTGGGACTTTATTTTGAGATGTTTCATTTGTTATTACAATTTGTCTGTGTCTCAATCTGTAGTTATTTTGAGTGATTAAGCAGTTATTTATATAAAAATTTACTACAAAATAATTCCAAATTACTCGGTGGTCATGGGTTACTCAAATTCCGAGGATGATTTTGTACTTTGTGGGGACATATTGGCAGCAACCTCGGGATACGAAGATTCAGATCTCTTCCGGTAAAGTGGTGAACACATGGAGCTCATATTAAAATTTGTATTTATTTATTTTTTTCTTTTCTGAGAAAATATTAAAAATTATTGGAAAAAAGATACACAATTATAATATCGGTTATGATCTAGTACCCACTGTATGTATTTTATGGTACTCACAGTTGGGGAAAAAATTTATAGGGATCGGGTGAGGCCCCCCACCATCAGGGAGCAGTTATGTATTATTTATCTAATTTAATGTAGATATTAAAAAAAAATTTTAAAAATTGTTTGGTGATGTGGCGTCACCAGACTTCCTCACGTGGGCGTGGATACATGTAAAACCCATTATAATATTTCTTGCATTAAAACAAGTCTACGATGGTCAACTGAGGCCCTCAATGGAAGAGGCGTCCTCTAACTGCACTCTTGGGAAAATTTGTGAACCACATCCGTCATTTTCTTAGGTTTCAATTTCATTATCACTAAAATTTCAATTTTCTCCACTTCCAAAAAAAAAAAAAAAACTTATATTTTCTCAAGTCCACTTCCCCTAAATTAAGTATTCACCTAACGCTACCATAAATTTTTTATACTTGAAATTAAATGTGTAATTAGGTAAATTTAAAGTGGATGATCTAATGGAAAATCTACTCCTTAGCTTATTAGTATATTTGATCTGAGTTCGGCACACCATCCCAATTCTACGATTCCAAATTCGTACTAAAAATAATAATAATAATAGTAGTCTGATTAGGTAAATAATAACTTGCTAATAATACGTGAATTATGAAATTTCAACTATTCCTGATTCCTCTCACTTGAGTGGATTAAATTTTTGGGAAATTGTGAAATTGGTATGCAACTTTTCTCTCCCATGACAAGTCAGTCCCTAATCTTTGATCATAATTACACAATCGTCTTCAAGATCCAATAATACGCATATTTAGTTCAATAGCAGCCATAAACTTAAGCAATCGAACTGCACAGTCACCAAAAACTTTTACTATGAATTATTATTATTATTATTATTATTATTATTATTATTATTATTTATCAATACAAAAAGACCCACTGTAAATAAAAGTTACAAATGGAAAACATAAGGGAAAAAACTATTGATAACCAATTTCACTCAATCCATTTGGGCTTTGATGTCTCAGGATCGACTTCGATTTAGTTAAATTTATTGTGTAACTCCATATGCTGAATGTAAAAAGTTAAAATTGTTTTCAATTTGAACATTTTTTCAACTAAAAAAAAAAAGAAATTTGTTAATCAAACATCAATTTTGACCACAAATTCCATGTAACTCATTCCAACCAAAATTGGACCCAAAGTTTATAAGAACTCAATAGACAAGGGGTGTCTCCATAACAATATGATCATGGAAGTTCATTACTAGTCAATGATATTAATTAATTTATTAATTGGAAGTTTGAGTGTTGAGCCTACTACCTATAATATAACGCAGCCTAGCTACATAGTAAGTGCCCAAACCACATCACATACACCCCATTTTCTCTTATAAAAATCCTCCCCAGCCCTCGCCGGCGCCACCACAGCCTCCGTGACCAGAAACATGGCGGAAAAGTGTAGCAGCCACAAGAGGAAAAAGTGGCGGAAGTATCTCCGGCCATGGCTCATCGGTCTTCTCATCTTCGCCTTCATCGTCCTCGTCATCGTCCTCATCGTTTGGGCAATTCTCCAACCCAAAAAACCGCGTTTCGTCCTCGAAGACGCCACCGTCTTCAACCTCACCGTGATAGCCCCTAACATCATCTCCACCATCATACAAGTCACCATCAACTCCCACAACCCCAACGACAACATCGGCATTTTCTACGAGCGAATGCGCATCTACGCCGCCTACCGCCACCAGCAAATCACCGCCTTCACCACCATCCCGTCGGTGTACCAGGGCCACAACGACTTCACCATTTGGTCGCCTTTTGTGATCGGAGATAACGTTCCGGTGGCGCCATTCAACGGCTTGGCCCTCATCCAAGACCAGAATAACGGCGGCATGCCGGTGATGTTCAAGATCGACGGCCGTGTGAGATGGAAAGTTGGGTCGTTGACTATCGGCCGGTACCGCCTCCACGTCGTCTGTCAGGCGTTTATTCCCACCGGAAACCACCAGGACAACACCGGAATGTGGATCGGAAGTTCAGTTAAATTTCAACTTTCACAGGGCTGTAGTGTGAGTGTATAATATGAAGTTGGTGAATTGTATGTTTTAATTTGCAGATGAATAAAAACAGCAAAAAGATTAATGTAAAAAGGTCATCCAAAAGCAAAATTACAATTCTGTAATATAATTCATATGATGACGTTTACATTTGATTAATATCTGATATGAATCTTTTTTGCAATTAGTTGCTTCTTCATTCGAAAAAGCCAATAAGAAAATGGTATTTGTCAAATTCTCATTCAACAATTCATATAATATGTTTATAAAGTTAGATTCACGGATTGCATAAAACGAGACAAAAAGTCAGAGAACAAAAATGAATAAAATATGAATTTATGTTAGTTGTAAAATTATTTGGTTTACAACTAATTGTATAATTAAGTGATGGTAGGATTGTTATTATATACATCATGCTACCTAAGGTATTTTTGAACTTGTAGTATGACGTGGTGCTTCCATAATAGTTGCTTGCACAATATCTTTATGCAAGCACTTGCATCAGATCAAGATTATTAGTAATTATTATAATCAAAGGTATACATTTAGAATTATTCATAAAATATTATCAATTAGAGTGTTATATCGTTTACTAGTGGCACACAGGTAGTAAGATAGTGATTGCTCAAAAAAAATAATTAATAGTTTGAAGTTTGAGATTTAATTAATTATTCTAGGAAAATAAAATTGTACTGCTAATCACTGATACGTGGGATTCATATTATTGTAAATTATGATTCTCAATGTGTAGGTGACGAGTTTTTAATGACCATTGAGTACTCGATATATATATACTCCAAAAATACTAAAGATTTTTCAGATTATAATATGACTGATTACATATAAATATTTAGGAATTAATCCATTGATATTGCCTCCATATATAACAAGAATGTTATATGCGATATCGTTGCATGCCAATCAAAGTCTTGTGTGGACGGTGTGGGGAGGTTGCCCAAGACAAAATCCAAACTCCATTTGAAGAGAAAAGAGTACCACACATGTAAAAAGAATAGGAGGTCTACCTAATGCAAGAGAAAAACGTGTAGTGATATTCTTCTTAAGGGCCCAACAAGATGGTTATAGTGTGTTCAAGTGGAAAATTATTAATGTCCACCAATTTCTACTTATGATTAGCTTAAATTAAAGAACTTTAACTTTACACACACCAACATTATTATATTTATCATTTATATATAGGTTTCTTCCAGTCAGATGTCTTATCTACTTACTCTCGAACAAATATGTATAAAAAGCCAAAACAAATAGAATTATAAGAAAAGACATTAGCAGTCACACTTTATTTATTGTTATATAATATTTATCGAGTGATTTGACTAATCTATTTACAAGCCAAAAATTAGGTATAAATCATTTTTTTATATAGTTTTACTTTACCATACAGAAGAAAGTGTATTTAAAAATACTTATCGTATAGTTGAAAATGCTAAGAGAAAAAATATTTTTTAATTTAAATATATCAAACATGTTTTAAATTAAATTAAATTATTTAGTTAAAGTTAAAAATCAATAAAATTCACACTTCTCGCATAAGTACTCATTATTAGTTTAATTTTTAAGCTCTTGGCAAGGGATGAAGGTAGTTAGGATACCTTTGTCCCGAGTCATTCATGATTAGAATTACATTAGTTGTAATTAAGAAATAAAAATAGGTACGTCGACTGTTGTTATTTTATTCCTTGTGTACGTGTCATATTCAGTCCTCAACTTTTTTATGTAATAATAATTGCATTATATTTATATATAGAAAACGACTTCAAGAATTGTCCGCCTTCCATGCATGATCTTATCTTGTACAGTCATACACTCCACTTAATTACGCATGATCATATTTCAAAAAAAATAATTAAAAAAAAAAGAGGAAGAAGAAATTCAGTCAACATGACCCCTTATGCGTTGCTTTGGTACAAATTTATTCATGAATAATTATTACGACCATAGTAAAACCAAGTTAATTATAAACTTTAATATTACAATTAACAACTACTGCAGTACTGTTCCATTAAAAAAAAAAGGCAAATAACAAATTATCCGAACAAATTAACTTTAATATTTAGTTTATTGTTAAATAAAAAATAATGAAAATTTTAAACTTATATTTTACCCCATTATTAGCATAGCAAAACAAAGATTACATTGGCCCACATAAGTTTCTTTCAATGCCCATGATAGGTGCAGCTTATGTTATAATCCACCACCGATGTGATATACTTCCACTTATTTAAGCACAAATTTTATAATTTTTTTTTTCAAATTGTTTAAACACAAAATTTTAAGATCCTATTGAACTATTTCAAGAAATATATATCAATTTACAAAATTCACGTATATTGAAATTAATTTGAAAATTAAAGAAAATGTAAAACATAACCCACATAGATCAAGTCCCGTAGTAAAAATCATGAGATTTTGGTTTGAGTGCATGATCAATATCTATCTATGAGGTTAGGGCATCTCCAAGGGTTGTCCCAAATTTGGGGTGGATTATTTTTTCTTTATTTTTCTTATTGTTTGCAATCTTAAAAATTATTTACATTTTATTGATTTATTTATTTGGTATAATTTTATTTAATTAAAAATATTATTCTGAATATAAAAATCAAAATTATTATTAATCATCCATGTCCAACAAGTTAATTAATTATTATTGTCGTTGTTTTTAATTAATTAACAAATTGTTTAATTAGTTAAGTAAAATAAATTTAATGCACAATTAAAAATTACTAATGGCATGATAATGGTAATAAAATAAATGGCATTTTGGTAATAAAATTTCAAGCCCAAATTTGGGGTTGGTGAACAGTGCAACCCCAAATTTGGGGTTCAACTATTTATCAACCTAAAATTTGCGATGGATTTGGTCACCCAATGGAGGGGAAAAAAATCCGAATATAGAAGTAAATAGAAACGATTTAGCACCATCGATGGTATTTTCACTGTCGATTCAACCCCCGTTTTGAAATTCAGGACCGGACCTACAATTAGCACGATGGGGGGCCCAAAAATAGTGCCAAAATTTTGACTGAGGCCACGGTGTCGTTAGAAAATTTTCATCAAATTCCTAGAATCTCCAATTGCCATGCTGATTCTAGATTTGATTCCGAATTTCAAAATGGAGGTCGATTCGACCCCAAAAATGCCATCAATGGTGTCGTAGTTATATCACCATCGATGGTGCTCATATTTCCGAATCATTGGAGATGGTCTAAAGAATATGCCTCATGAGCCCAATCTAATGCACAACAAAAAGAAGCCCAATTTGAAATCAAGCCCAAACCACTAAAGGAAGAAAATCGAAGAAGCCCAAATCAGGAGAAAACAATTAAAGGCACAAGGCAAAATTTCTGTGGGCCGAATTCAATTACAACGCGATCGGCAACCAAATGGGTGTTGCTTTTGTTCAAGAACCGGTTTCATCTTCAACCAAAAGTAAACCTCATTCACCATTAATAGAACAACAATGCGATGGGCATTTCACACTTGTATTAGTTTGAAGGATCTTATAACCGTTTAAGAATCTCCATTGCAAACCTCCATTCTTCTCCATTTTATCCTATGTGGATCCCCATGTGGCATCAAATGTTAAAGAGAAATATAGACATATAAAAATACTCGGATCCCACTTGCCTCTCTTTATTATCTTCATTTCCTCACTTTTTTTTATACTTTTTCACCATAAATTCTCATGCCACTTCTACATCCTCACATCCAACCTCACATCCTCTACTATTTTTTTTTATTATTTTTGAATTTATTTTTACATCTCTTCTATGTTTTCACTTCAGGCATATTCTAGTCCGTCCGGGCGGACCATAGCTTACGGTCCGGACTCCATTTTGAAATCCGAAAATTTTGTTGGATTCATCACGACGAGACGGAGTTCAACAATTTGGAAAAAAAATTTTGGACACCGTGACGACCCGTGGTGACCAGTCAAAGATCGGTCAAAGTTTTTGGCAAAAAATTGGCCAAAAACTTTGACCGATCTTTGACCGGTCACCACGGGTCATAACGGTGTCCAAAATTTTTTTTCCAAATTGGTGGAGCTCCGTCTCGTCGTGATGAATCCAACAAAATTTTCGAATTTCAAAACGGAGTCCGGACGAGGGAGAAAATCACCCGGGCGGACCGTAAGCTATGGTCCGCCCGGGCGGACTAGAACTTTTTCGGTTTTCACTTTTCCCTCTCTTTTTCCCTATACATCCTCTATTCTCTTTTCAAATAAAATAATTATTTTCTCTCTATCTCTCTCTTCCACATCATCCTTCAACATTCACTCCACATCCACTTCACTCGACATCCACTAACGATGGAGATGGTCTTAAATTTTAAACTGATAAAGTGAAGGATTGTTAAAATTTCTACCCTATATTTGGATTTTTGAGATAGAGTAGTTCTCTATAAATTAAAAAAAAAAAATTATTTCTACATTTGCGTTCGTGTGGGGGAAAATTTTTAGTACTCCTGAAGTACTAAATTCAGTACCCCAGATCAATAAGAGTTGCCCACTTGCATGTAGAGGGCCACAATTTAATAAATAATAATATAGTCCTTTATGTGGAGGTGGGTAGCTGGAGTATAGAGTGTTTGGTATTCTGGGAATGCTAAAATTTTTTCCCATATGATCAGGAACCCGATTTCTTGCTTGGAATTTTCTTCTAGTCTTTTAGTTCAATGAAATCACTTGTGTTCGAGTTTTCATCTAATTGGTTGTTCAACAACACTTCCGTCAATCCTATTTTCGTTAACACAATAAGGTACTATTTTAGTGAGAAAGAATGGATCCAGCACCAAGAACAAGAAATAAAATTTCAATATAATCCACCAGATCATTTCGTTTAATTTCAATCCTCACTAACCCAGTTTCTTTGGTAGGTCATGTATGCATACACTGCAGCTTGTGTTTAAAGGGATGCAAAGCGTGGACCTGGAAATTCTCAACCTTCATGTGACCTTGACCTCTTAATTCGTCTTAACTAAATACTAACGAAACAGTCTCCGGCTTGTGACAACACTGGCACAAGCACTTTCTTCGACGATTGTGAACACTCAAACATTAAAAAAAAAAAAACACAAAATGCTTGAGAGTTTTATTAGCTTGAGAGAATGGTTGGACTCAACTAATGGGCTTAATGGCACAACCTTGTTGTACCCCAGACAATTCTTTCCTCAACATGAGCCTCTTGTGACTTGAACCCGTGAACCTGTCACGAATTATCATGGATATCACTTGTAGGATCGAGTTTTTACTTTGAACCACACAATTTAAAAATCAATTCGCATTCAATGAGACAAATCCTTGAATTTAAGAATGATTTTATTGCACACAACAATCTAATCTAATTTGTTATTGAATGGTGACTAAACATAAAGTTATTTGAGCAAATTAAACAGTTCTTTTTTCTTTTGCTTCCTTTTTTTTTTTTTTTGGGAGGGAAAAACAGTTTCTTTAATAACAATATAGACGATGTGTGAAAAAGAGAAGAACTTTGTATCAAAAGGGTCGTCCACTTTCCTCACTTGCATCAAAATAAACAAGGCATGATGGAATATCTTCTTGCTTTTGAGGGAAAATAGATTCCAAATGCCTTCACATGTCAATAAACTAAGCCACCCATTTCTTGTTTGGTAGATCCTTTACCAAGTTTTAATACTAGCTAAATAAAGCTTTATGTAGCTAGCATCCAATCTAGCTAGTTTGAAGAATTGAACATTTTGAGATTTAATCTCCATTATATATATGGTAATTATTTTCGCACATCATGATGAAGTCAACTTCAAGAAATTAACACCATGAAATATAATTGTATTTGATAGATATACTAAATTAAGTTATGTGGTGGACAATAGAGTTCCTTGTTGACAAGATAATTGATATAGAACTCTACTTGCAAATTCAACAAAAGCCATGTCAATGTGCAAAATGAAGTTTTGGATGCGCAAAAAGGACTTACATGATCGAATTCGTGGATCATATATATATTATCACAATAATATAAAGAAAGCATACTCTCGAAAAGTAAAACTAACATTATAATAATTAATAATCATATAATTAAGCAATGATCTCCTCTATCAATGGGAGATGATATTTCATGCTCATCCCTAATATGGTAGTATGTATTACATTTGTTAATGATAATGTGTCGACTAATATGACATTATCATATCATCATTTACGGTCATTTCAGTACTAGTCGTAATCATATATTACTATGTATATAGGTGGAGCCACAACATCATGTTGTTTGTTGTGGGGGTTTAAAACATTTTACTTTGTCGTAAAAAAATTGACGAAATAGGTCCATTAAATATAATTTTAATGTTTTGCATGGACGTAAGACGACATAATAATTTGGTATCTCATTTAAAAGAAATTGCAACTTGAATCCTAATCGAAGCTCCTTTACAATCTAAACGAAATTATATCTCTTAATCTTTTTGAAAGCCCATTGGGACAAATTCCCTACTTATGCTTGGAGGTTTAATTAAAGTGATGAAGTTAATCAACGTTGCTTATTCTAAAGTAAAAGGCGCCTTCTTTTTTAAGGTTTAATGGTATAGATTCTTTATCCATCTTTTTCTCATTATTTTAATTTTTACTTTTCCTTAATTATTGAAAATTATTTAATCTCGAATCCTTATTCCTACTTTATATTGCTTTCTAGAGATAAGAATGTTTGGTTTCGAAAATCAAAGAAGCAAAAGTGATTCTTTTGCGAAACACATCACAAAGCATGAAAAGTAGTGCTCTTTTGACATTTCTTGGGGAAGATTTTTGCTTTTCCTTATTTTTCCATTTCAAAACTTAATCTGTTAACCAAAAAAAAAAAAAAAAAAGGTTTCTTCTTTCCGCAAATGGCAACCATATCTTATTGTAATTCTATTAATATTTATTTTCTACTTACTAATAAAGAGTGAATAATGTGAATACTTGATATTTCACGAGTATTAAAAATTTTCATATATATAATTTTTACTATACAATGCTCTACTTTCCCCATTTTTTGAGAAGCCTTAATAATATGGTATGCTATATCTTTTTAATTGTGCTTCTCTGTTGGTACGTTATCATTAATTGGTTTTATCAACACTGTTGATACAAAAGCATTATTTTATCATGACTCATGAGTAATTAGTAATTATTATGTTATATACCTCTAAACAAGGATCGCTATATATTAGGAACCATATCAAATAAGTGGAAAAAAGACATGCATTGTAAAAATGGACAGAAACGTTTAATATGCATAGATCATGAACTTAACTGACTATAGAACTCATACATGGTTTCTAAATGTTTATCTGGGATCAAGGAGAAGAGAAGAAAACCTGAATCTATTGCTCCATGCCAAACTCTATTTTCCCCTGTCTCTATTGATGAAGATGCAGAGATATGCATGGAAACTCGTGTAGAGTCTGGTAACATGATCCGTGATGTAAACCTGCAATCCAATATATTTTTAATTGACGACCCTTGTCAATTTAGAAATACTCATATTTATGCACACAATTCTCATTACAATTAATTAATACTCAATAGCTCAAAATTAAACTTTACAGATCGTTTCGAATTGGCTGAAATTTAAGATATAGCATTGCACATGTAAAAATACATGTGTGATCGCACATGTCAAATTTCAGTTGCATTAGTCAAGAATGAAATTAAATTACCTATGAATTATGTGATGCATCTTTTTATTTGATGATTTTTGGAACTTGTTTGTCAAAGCTTAAAAATAATATTTTTCTTTACATTCTTTTTCGATAACGTTATGCTCGAATCGTCAAAAAAGTTTCTAGAAAATTTGTTACCTAACAAAGTAAAACCAAAGTGCTTCTTTCAAGCCAAGAAGACAATAAATAAGAACATTTGGAACTTCTTGAGAGTATTGAGAAAAGAGGAAAGAAAGATACTAAATAAATATGTGTAATGAATAGGCTGATATAATGTGCGGATTAATCTGATTATCATTAATTTAAAAGTGACGCTTTAATTGTAAAATAGCAAAATGCGCCCAAGTGTATATATACATACCTCATTAAATTGTAACTCATGTATTATTATGTTTACATTGCAAAAATAAAAATGAAAATCTATTGGAGTTTCTTTTACAAGAATGAAAGCTGAGGAGAATGAAACATTAAGGTCCATATATGAATCTCTCACCTAAAATGTTAATTAAAAAACAAATATATACTTTTGTGATCTCCTACATTTCTTGATCTCTAAAGACTATGCATCTATCAACCTTTTCAAGAAGCCCTACAATATCATCATCATTATCAATTAACTCATCTACAACACAAGTACTACTATCATGATCATAAAAAGAAATATTCAAATCCAATGAAACACAACCTCTCTCCTCCATTGATTCATCACACTTGTGCTTGATTGAAGAACCACTCTCAGAGCTCAATATGATAATGGCATCACAAAGACTAACTTCTTCACCATTAATCCCTATACTTCCTCTTTCAATTGCCAACTTTAAACCACTTTTTGAGCAAAAATCAGCGCGCTCCAAATCTTGCACGAAAAACACGCGATGAGGATTTTCATTCACTTCTTGAGCAAATCTTTGAATTGAATATGCTTCCCTATAATTTACTGATACGGAGTTTGAATACGAACCAAAAACTATTTTCGCCAATTCCCGTGCAATTTCTTCTTTAGCTTGTACATCACGGCCTTGGAAGTATAACCATGTATCTTGTTTTCTCTCTCTTCTTCTTGATTTTCCAGACCTGCATTGTAATATAGTTGCGGCAATTTCTGGAATAATTTCTTTTTGATGTGGGATCTTCATCTCCAACTCATTGCATAGGACATTCAAGTTTTCAGCTGTGAATTTTTAAAATTTTGCTCACATTGATCCAGTGGCTGCATTTTTAGCATTGGGAAATGGGATGGCTGCAAATTAGGGTTCTGCGGTTCTGATGGAGAAGAAAAGCCGGCACAGTTCTGGAGGAAAAAAAAGATGTTCATTTAGTTCATATATTCATATGCAGCATGTGTATGCAGTACTGAACAATACTATACAGTACGACACAATGAACAATGTTTTAAAAAAGGACGAGATAATTAAGGTAGATTGGGTTGAGATTATAACCTGATCATCAGTACTAAGTCTTCTTCGTTCATTCCTAAGCCAAGGAGGCAAGTTTGACAATGTGGTCTCACTATTGCAAGTGCTATTCTTTGAAGCTTCAATCCTTTTGGATTTTGCTGAGTAATCATTGAGCCTTTCTTCTCCACATGTAAGCATTAATCGACAGCTACCATTGTCGTTGTTCTTGGTTCTTGCTTCAACTTCTTCACTACTAAAACATAATATACATTTGAAGTTAATCACTGACCGTAAAGAAATTTTCAGATCCAGAAGAAAATACACATATTTGTAACGGAAATAATAAGGTATGCCTCCATGGGGAGGAGAACGGGAGTGAGAAACATATATCGGAATTGAAAAAAAAGTTGTTGATTAGAAGCATGGCTAAAATGTTTTTACCTGTGAGGAATTAGACTCAAATCCAAACTATCTTTATGTATAGTTACAGGATGCAAACTCCAAAGAGTTTCAAGTGAATTATGGCCTGTTGTACACCTCCTATAAGTCTGAAAAGTTGCAGTTCCCATAATCCAAAGCCTTCCATTAATCTCTCCAATCCCATGAATTAATCTTCCAAGCTCTATAATCATGTGCTCTACAGGAGAGTAAATACCACAAGCAACCCTATGATCAAGAATCCAGCTGAGGTCTCCCAGATATAAAACAACTCCTTTTCCCACCATGCTAGAGGTCAATTCTGTCATTTTCTTTTCAACTTCTTCTCTATGAATATTGCAGAATGAGTAAGATGGGATATTTATAACATCTACTTCTCTCAAATCCTCTGGAGTTTCTCCCTTTTTAACCCTATTTATTACTCCTCTAACTACTGTTTCTATATCAGAAACGCACACTCCTACTATCACAACACTTTTCCCTTTCTTGCTCGTTAAACTGTTGATTACACTGTTTATAGCTCCGTCTCCTCCGGTTTGATCGCCAGTCGAAGGAGACGGAGATGGAGAAGGAGAAGGAGATGGAGATGGAGATGGAGATCGAGAGGGAGAAGAGGGCTTTGATTTTGAGGAAACCCCTTTTTCAACATTTCTTTTTACTTGAGTACTCGAAAAACCAGCTTCTCTCATGACTCTACTAACACTAGGATCATCTAAAATGGAGATTATGAGGTGGGCCAACTCCACTTTCACCGCGAGAATTGGCTGCTGGTGGTGGTTCTCGATCGACCCGCGTCTCTGGTGGGCTTGGGCACGCTTAAAAGCCGCTACAAGCGCGTTCGAGATGGCTGGAAAGTGGGATGAATGATGGCCTAAAATCGGGCTGGCAGAGGAGGCGGGGAGGCGGTTGAGCGCCACGTTGAAGCAAAGCTCGAGGGCGTTGCAACGGAGAGGGTGGGAGTGGGACTGAAGGCAGGCCGTTCGGAGCAAACCAGTGGTTGCCGCCAGCATGGTGGTGGCGACATGGAGAGGAGTCACCTGTGCATGGCCGCGCCGTTTGGCAAGCACCACCGCTTGTTTGACAGTCCCAGAGGCCTCAGGGGTTAGAGCTTGTTGCACTGCACAACCTGTTGTTCGCATTCTCTTTGCTGTTTTCTGGCTGTTTGATTATTTGATTAATGTAATTATTCGACGATGAAGAGGTTGTAATAGCTTTCCCGTTGTTTGATTGATTAATGTAATTATTGGACGATGAAGAGGTTGTAATAAGGAATCTAGAAACGTGAAAGCTAAGGAAACGTGAAAATAACGTGATTAGAGGCCTAATTTTGTTAGGATTTGGAACTATGTGTGTTGTGTGGAGTTGGGGTTTAAAAGGAGATAGTGACTTGATGTATGAGAAAGGAAATATATGGGAAATGGGGAGTGTACGTACGCGTAGAGGTGAGTAAATTAATTCTGGAATCCAAAGTCGATTTTGTAGTGGAAAGTGGAATGCATGAGCTGACGAGGAGGATGAAGTGCATTAGTACTATATATCAAAGCCAAAGGCAAAAGGCACATCAACTTTTCTCTCTCTCCTCTCTCTACATGTATCATTCAATATTACTCACGTCCATCAATACTAACCATCAATCCACGTGGAAAGGTTTTATTCTTTCCAAATTAATATTCAAGTGTCATGTTAGTGATAGAAAGAATAAGATCGTTCTGTATTAGAAGGAGTAGACTGGTAATATATATTAAAAACTGATAGCATGATGTTATTTTTTTTTCATGTAATTAATATCTCATTGATTTAAACATGATGATGTGACATTAGAAAATAAGATATTGCCAACAATATGATATAGGATGCAAAGTTTTGTAACATCTACCATGTAGTTACAGTATAAGTGCTATATATTTATATATACCCACATACTACATGGTATACACCATTTAAATCTTCTTCTTCTTTTTCTTTTATTTATTTATAAGTTAGGGCTATTTATAGACGACTTTGTTCAATTATAATCAAATTGTAGGATTTGATCACAAATGTGTGCCTAGGCTTGTAGCTAGCCTTGAGATTCGACTTTGCAGTCATACATTAATTTTAAACTATTAATAGTATGAATTTTGTTATATAGGGAGATGCTATACGTACATATATACACAAAATGTATACAAAAAAACTAATAGGGGTGTTAACCTAACACAAAGATCAGTAGAATGATAATTAAATTTCATCTTCTATTAGTGTTGGCACATTTATATATATATACACATAATATTTTACATTTTGTTATGTGTGCACACACACATAAATTATCCACACCAATTTCATCAAATAAGGAAAATTCAAAATCCACCTTTTCCATAAAAAGACATACGATGCAATTTAAAATGACGATAAGCTTATATTTGAAATTGGACCGTGAACTATAGCCACATTGTATACTACATAGCATACAGCCGATACTCAACCCAGCGATTTAATTTTTCAAAAGAGGTAATTGCAGAAAATTACCACTCAACATTAGCATACAATATGTACGAAATAAATTGCAAAAGAAGGCAAATGTTGTTAAAGTGAATCCCCAGTCCAATATAGTTAAACATCATATCGTTCTTCAACCTTTAACCAAGATTTTAATTGAAATAAAAATGTTACCTACACAATTAGGCCATCTCCAATGGAGATGTAAATAGGAGATGATGTAGAATAAAGAGATAAAGAGAAAATGATTATTTTAATTATAGATGAATGGAAAGAGGTGTAAGAAAATAAGAGAGAGAAAAGTGAAAAAGAAGAGAGATATAGAAACAAATTCAAATATAATAATAAAATAGTAGTAGAAAAATTATAGACAGGCGTCGAGAAATAGACGTGGCACGGGTATCTATGAAGAAAATGTGAGATGATTAAGATAAAAGTGATTAATTTTTTTTTAAATGTGGGCCATACTCTTTTTCCTTCTTCCTATCCCTCTGTACTCTCTCTCTCTCTACTGCACACGATGGGCAATTGATTACCGCGTTGGAGATGACCTGAGGATTGTAGTGTACATAACCTTCATAATGACTAAACGGTATATTTGAAATCCTTGTAAAATCGTCACATTATTAAGTTAATTGTAAGTTTGTGTAGTCTTTTTTAAATGTTACATGTAATGTTTTACGGAGATGACATTTTTGTTTAAATTTTCTTATGTAAATTCAAAGAACTTATAAAAACCATAACCCAACCAAAATCAATTGCGAATCTCAAAAGCATTTTTGGTATAAAATGGTCGAGATTGTTATGAATATAATAAAGGAAGCAAGGCACCCGAGGAAATTATGTATAATATTTTATTGGTGTGAATGACTATTATACCCTTGATGAAATTATGTAATTACGATTGTACCATTCGAAGTTTTCCTATAAATAGAGCCTTCATTATTAATGAAATTCATTCCTGTGAATTCCTTAGAATTCATTCTCTCTAAACTCTCTCTATTATTTCTATACTTTTATAACACGTTATCAGCACGAGTCTCTAGCCTTGAGTAATAAGAAGGGAGTATGCTCTACAGTTGCATCTAACGATGATCCTCTGTATCAGAAACCGGATTAAACATTTCTCAAATAACGAATTGCTTTTTAATAAACAAAAATGGATAGAATATTCCCGAAGAAATTCTAAATCCATTAATTACGACCTGAAGTCCATTTGAGTTAAAAGATCGGAATATTATTTTAACTCCCGAAGAGTTTAAATACATAATATACTTATTCTAAAAGGATAAGTGAGCTCTTGTAGAAGTAATGAGAATTTGTTCTAGAAGAACAAATCTGCTCCCGTAGAAGCAGTTCAATATTTAATTCTCGTACTTTATTTACTGCAATTTAAATACTGCAAGACCTCCTACCTGATGATGGGTTCAACCATCACTAAACGGAAGATTTTATATATTTATGCAATTTATATGCTAAGTGAAGGGTAATACCTTCTACTAAGCAGACCCTACTCCCGAAGAAGTAGTTAATCATTATGCATTTTAATTCTCGCAATTTAAATTCCGTAAATTTATATTTATTACAATAATTCCCATAAGGTAGGTTCGACCACCTATTGGAGGAAATTTAATTTCTGCAATTTAAATTTACGTACTTTAAATTTCGCATATATTTCCAATGTGGTGAGTTATATCACACGATTGGTATGCATATTTTCAATGTGGTGGGATATACCACATGTTTAGAATACTTATTACAAATATGGTTGGATTAAACCCCACAATTGGATAACTGATTTATATATGTTCGATATGAATATTCTATTGATATTAAAGAAGGGATTTGAGCAAGTGATGCCAGAATTTACAGTTGTATGTATTGATGAAATGAAATTGCTCAAAGAATCCCATTGTGATAAAAGAGAAAGAAAATATACCGTGGTGAAAAATCTCATTATGAGATTAGTATATTGTGATATGATGAGAAATGCTCTTAAAGAAGCATTTAATAAAGGAATGTTCACTTTCCACGTCTATTGAATATTGATGGAGAAAATTGAGTAAGTGGTACCTGAAGTTACCATTGGATAAATAGATGAAAGTAAAATGCTCAATAGATCCCATGTTGATAAATCAAAGAAAATATATCGCATGGAAAGATTATATGAAGTAATCTCATCGATGATATGAGATTGTATTAATATGAGAATAAAATGCTTTATTGAAGAAGCATAATCACTAGATTCTAGTATTTGAATAAAGCCAATATGATATTATTATTATTACTCCGTAAGAAGTACAAAACAAATTTAAGTGGAACATATTGAGAATATCAAAGATGGCAATAGACACTCAAAATATAAAAATGCGAAAGAAAATACATATTGAACCCATAAATGAAGGGTGCGTTTGAGAGTATAAATACTCCGTCATTACGCCACCCTCAACATCGTGGTTCATAATGAGATATTTAAAGAATCCAAATTTCTTTTTCGCTTGACACGATTGTGATGTGAGCTTAATCTGGGCTTCACATGATTCTTGAACATATGCATGAAATTTGATGAGTAGTTCATCAGCGATACTAGCGTAAATAAGTATTTTTCTCATTGAATGAGAGATAAACTTATTATCTACACTCGATCTAGGAGAGCAGCTAGTAAGCCATCAAAAAAATGGTTAATATTCAACAAACCTATTGGTTTGACATGAAAGTTCCACTGTGCCAACGAGACTATATTGAATATTTCCTCCAGTGTGTTGTAGCCGCCTGGAAGGACAATGAAAGCATCACTATTATTCATCATATACATCATGCAGTTGTGGATGGATTGCGCTTGTAGCACCAACCCTGCTGGACCCATGGTAGAACTGGCTCCAATTCGAGTATTAGATCCAACTAAATGGAAAGGTATTACACTCGAAACTCTTATTCCCCATGATGATGCGGCCATTATAAGTCTAGCTAAAAGTTTGTTGTTGGTTCCTCCATATAGTATATTGATTTCTTGTCTCCCTAACTCTTTTACGTGTCGGTTTGCCATATCCACATATTGGATATGGCCTACCAATTTAGATCCACCAAGAATACATACGGTTTTAATCTGGCGAGGTAAAGGCTGACTTGTATGAGATGATTCTAAAATCTCCATATCCATCTCTACTCCTATCTCTCTTTTTGCACTATACTTTTAATGTATGAATATGAGAGATATATGAATCCCTCTATTTAAAGAAAAATTTTCAAACCAATAATTGATTGTACTATTTACTTTTTGACAAATATGAAAGAGAAAAATGCAGAAAAATTTTAGTGAAATGACATATACCTATCAGGGATTGAAAGATAATATATATATACATATATATATCTTAAAATTGAAAAACAATATTTATAATTACAAGAAAAACATTGATCTTCGTTATTACACCGAACTTCCTTACATTAATATGAGAAAATTATTATACTAAATTTTTCTACTAAATTTACAAACAGGATCTTCTAAAGTAAGTTTTTCAAGACTATAATGTGATTGTTCATCTTTGAATTTGGCCCATAAGGCCATCAGCTCACCTTGTACGTGTCCACTAGGATGTGTCTCAAGAGCCCGTTGAATATCATCCAAAGGCTCCTTACTCAATCCATCCTTAATGAATGCTATCTTTATCTTCTCTCGGATTTACTGAACCGTACCCCAGATTTACATCGAGTGTCACATGTCCACCGAGCACATTTGTAGCACCCTCCTAATCTTTTTGCTCTCCGTTTCTTTGAAAAACTACTTTTACCCATACCAGGCATGTATTTAGAAGGAATCGAAACCTCACCAGATAATCGAACCTTTGCTTCAATTAAACATCGAACATCTCCGGGATGCCCTTATTCATTAGCATCCTCAACCTTTCAAGCCTACTTGATAAATCCTTTTTAGGATTTTGATCGGTAGTGATGGATAGTATTTTCGAATATTTGAAAGCAAATTATCCATTATTATATATGGACCATTATTATGGTGAATACTGTAAGTGCCCGGATAATTTATAAACGCCAGATGAGGTAAGGCTCGCGTTGGAACGATTTAAACATGAAGCGTATGTGCTAAGATTCCACGCTTGAACAGTGATGTGTAATAATGCTACCGAAACATGATGGAATATGTCGGTGAGCTATACATATGATGAAAGTAATAAATCATGTTGAGCACTATACAGATACTAGTGAAATCGATATAAGAATTTACTGAACTAAAAGTTCAATAATATTCGTTTGCAGAACCGGACTGACCATCCCGGTTTAAATAATTATTGAAATCAATATTTCAAGTGAAGAATTAAAAGAATTCTTCAATGATTGTTCTCGATAAATAATGAAATCATTACTAGCCAATATTGAGAATAAATCCCAAATATATCTGGAATAAAGGATGAGAAATATGGGCCCACTCATCCTCCATGTGGACTACTAGATATTATGATATGGATCCACTAGGTAGTCACATGTGTATATGATTCGTAATTTGAAATTTACGAAATATTTGCTCACGGTATGAGCATGATTTCCAGATTTAATGATAAAGCTAGTAAATGTATATCCCAATACTTGAATAAATCCCTGAAGGATTGAGTATGCGCATACAAGTGGGATATTATGTGGCAAATTATTTAAAGTCCTCCAATAAATTGTCAATATCGAGAATAGAATGCAAACTATATAAATTCTCATATTAAGGCTGAATGATAAAAATATATGAGTTTTAGTGTTCTAAATTTTCTTAGCATGAGGGGGAGTATTAAAGGCTGAAAATGATATGTGAAATGCATCATACTATATCCTCACAGTTAAAATATGAACTTGAAGTTCAAAGATGCATAAAAGATGCTATGAACAATCACATATATCAGTTAAGATACTTTGATAAGTTAGCACGCCAGAAGCGTTGATATTATGAGATTTCCCCAATCATATATATCGAAGCAAATTATTAAAGATGGTCTTAATAACGGAGGCATATGCTCTTGAAGAGTATATAGACATAACTATATTATGTAATCCTACAAGAGGATTGATAATGAGATATCTCGATAAGTTATGTCGATATGGGGAAAGAAATAAAATTAAAAGTGTCGACACATTATGAAAAGATAGCGCTACATACTATCAATGATAATGAGGATATTGAAATCCATCGGAAAATGCCGATGCTAAAATATATGCCCTTATGATTAATGTATTCATGCACGGGCTTAATGAGAAATGAGAATGAAACTCTTGAAGAAGTTTCAAATGTATTATTGCATGCAACGGCTCAAAATATCTACATTGATATTGTTGAGAAATTCATATGCTGTACTCTTTTCCTTGATTGATGTTTTTGTCCCAAAAGGGTTTTTCTCAAACAATGTTTTTAATAAGGCAGCCCAATCTCAAGTACTATGAAATCTCCAGAAGAGATTTAGTTATATATCTCGATATAGTGAGAAAATGAGATCGAAGCTATTGATTGCATATATGCACTGAATATAACATGATATTGTATAACATCTAAAATTTCATTCACGTGGAAATGAATGAAGAATATCAACAAATGTATATGATACTCATACAAATCTATGAAAGATTTTGAAATGCTTTGACATACTTGTATAAAATACGCGTGCACTCTTTTTCCCTTAGTGAGGTTTTATCCCATTGGGTTTTCCTAGCGAGGTTTTTAATGAGGCAATATTAAAGGCGTATTCACATGAATAATGTACTTTTTTCCTTCATGAGGATTTTTCCCACCTGGATTTTTCCTAATAAGGTTTTAACGAGGCGTATTCATTGTATATTGAGGACAACAAGAGAAATCGACATACAACAGATCTATTGGATCAAGCTTATAATAGAGACAAAGCTTTAGATCCAAACAATGATGATATTGAAATCGCTTTACCGTAAGTAAAGATATCACCCTCAAGATATGAAATCAAACGGAGTAGTTGTACTCTTTTTCCTTCGATCAAGTTTTTTCCCACTAGGTTTTCTTGACAAGGTTTTAACGAGGCAAAGACGCATTTCTATATTGGTGATCGACATCAGGGGGAGAAATATTTCGACGAAGCAGTATATGACCATTCTAAACTTTCCTACAATCAGTTTGAAAGTATCATTGGGTTTTTCTCCAAACAAGTCCAGAAGACGTTTATCTTAATAAATATTCGAAGTGTTATGAATATAATAAAGGAAGCAAGGCACCCGAGGAAATTATGTATAATATTTTATTGGTGTGAATGACTATTATACCCTTGATGAAATTATGTAATTACGATTGTACCATTCGAAGTTTTCCTATAAATAGGGCTTCAGTTATTAATGAAATTCATTCCTGTGAATTCCTTAGAATTCATTCTCTCTAAACTCTCTCTATTATTTCTATACTTTTATAACATAGATATACTTAGTAGCTACATTATTATTATGTATTTACTTGTACCGTCTTATATGTAAGTGGATGATTTTTATTAAACACAAGTAAGGAATAAGACTTTAACCAAAATAAAAAATAAAAAATGGCCATTATATTCTTGATTTGGATATGCAATGAGCTATGTTAGTAGGACTGTGGCTTTGATTGATGCAATAATAATTGTATAAAATTAGTAATTTAATTAGATATATATATCAGTCAAATCCTACTTTATTATCCATGTAAATATAAATTAAAATACTACGTGATTGATATCAGGACAGATCTATTTCCGGCCCTAGATTACAAAACAACCAAATATAATGGCAATGAGAACACAAATCTAAAACGGGAATTAGAATAAACCCAAAAACGGATCAAATATTCCGATCCTCCTCTTGTGCCCAAGTTGGAATATTGATTTTCTAATCCGAACCTGAAAAAGGTAACATGCACACTAATCAAGTTACGTTCCCAATTAAAACATATTTGCTTTAATTACTTTATATATACATGATTAGCTCTGTTCCCAACGTGGGCGCCATAATGGCCGTCCCCATGCCGACGCGGTGCCATTTCATGGCTCCCGCATCATCAATCAATTTTTTTGATTTACGTTAGATCAGATGAATAATATATAACTACCTTCTGATGATTGGGGACAGTGGGACCCCTAAGAAATTTTTTCCCTACTGTGGGTACCCAGAGCCGAACCTACCTATATATATATATATATATATATATGCTTTAAATTTTTTTTATTAAAAGTTTATTATTCAGTACTATTTGTAACATATTTTAAATAACATATTGGAGTAATTATTGGATTAAAATTTATGAATACAAGAAGGTGAAAATAAATGGTCCATTATTACAAGCGTACACATCTTCTTTTGAAGAGTAGTCTCAGTCAAAAAGTTTTTCCCATATTCGATAGCCTAAAAAGACTTACAAAGAGAGCACCAAATTATTTGAATCCAAAGGTTTCGAAGAAATTGAAAACGTAGGTTACGTAGCGTAATTTGATCATAAAGAAAGGGATAATATTGTTTACACAAGTTTGTTTATTTTATCGTACAAGACATATTTAACACATTTATTCAAAAAAAAAAAAAAAAAAAAGAAGAAGAAGAGATATTTAACACATAATTATAACGAGTACCCTAATTATGGGAACTGTACCAAAAGTGCCCAGGAGATGTTTGTCAAGAGAAAAGCAAGCGGGGCCTTAATGTTTTCTCTTCTTTCACCATCAAGTATATAGCTCAATATACAATTGTGTGGTTAAAGATTTTGGTCTTCTACCAAGGCTTTGGAACACTTCTAGATCGTAGCTATCTCGTTAATTGACACAATAAGTGCGGGACTATTTATCTTTTTATAACAGGTTAAAATTATATGTATTTATCAGTATTTTAAAAAAAAAGCTTATTTTTCATCGACCATGCTACAATAATATATCAAATGCCATGAAGAATGACATAATATGATAAAATGACTTTATTATTTTTATCTCGATTATCAATACAATTATTCATTAATTATGATATAATTTTACTAGTATTATGTCATCAATTATGTCAAAGACTATGTCACTCTAGTATTATCCATTTTTCATTTCAAGAGAAAAAATAGTCTATTGCACAAATTTTAAATCAACTTTTCAGATGGGTTGTCTCTTTTATTGTATCATCCAAATCAGAATATTATATATCTACATCTTATTGTATGTGTAGTGTATTCTGATTAAATTAAAAAACTAAGAGAATGACGAAGAACGAAAGAAACAATAGATGTGAATTCTAAAAAGTTGGGAGGTGGTATACTAATAGCACCACTTAAATTCGTCTTCTCTTATAACTTTTAATCTGGATATCACGACCGCGTTAGAAGCCTCTCTTAGTTTTTTATGTTCTTTTGCTTAAAGTAAGTAAGCACTCCATAAATATAATAAAAGAAAAATTAAAAGTAATATATACATGGCATTATCTTCTCAAAAGAGATAATTTTGCGCTTTTTCGTGAGCTTCAATTCGCATATATGGAGTGTGGTCCATGTGGCTAAAGGCATGCAGTGTACATAATCTTTATATCACGAACATATTAAACTAATTAAGTAATCAAAAGGTAGTAGTAATTTTGATAAGACAGCCTTCTTAATGCAAAGATGATGGGAATTACGTGCGTACATAAACTCCTTTTTCGAAAAGTTGTTCATTTAATTTATATATATGTGTCATTATGATGAAGCATTTGCAGTGTTGGAAGGAATATAGCGATGACAATCTAATGCGATGGTCTGTGTGTGAAAGGAAAAAAAAAAATTGTTGTTGATAGCATCTCCGATATTTATTATTAAATCTATTTTACTTGTCATATATAAAGCTTTCGATAATATTGTACTCCCTCGTCCCACTAAGATAGACTTATATTCCATTTTCGCTTGTCCCAAATTATAGTCAACTTTCTTGATTGAGAATATAATTTATTTTCTAGTTGACTAAAGTACCCTTATTTAATATTATTGGAATAATAAAAATCAATTAGCTATTCCATCTCCTAAAAATATTAACAATATTCACACTACGCGGGTGTTAGGATGTGTGTTTTTCAGCCCCTTTCAAGTGCCATCGGTGGCACCATAGTTACGGTGCCATCGATGGCATTTTCGGACCCAATCCGTTATCGGTTTTGAAATTCGGAATCAAATCTGGAATCAACACGGTGAGGGAGAGTTCCAACAATTTTGAAAATTTTTCGGCAATACCGTTGTAGCCCGTGGTGGCCGGTCAAAGTTTTGGTCATAATTTGGTCAAATTTTGGGCCAAAATTATGACCAAAACTTTGACCGGCGATCAAAATTGCTGGAGCTCCCCCTCGCCATGTTGATTCCAGATCTGGTCCCAAATTTCAAAATGAATATCGAATCGGATCCAAAAATGCCATTGATGGCACCGTAACTATAGTACTATCGATGGCACTTGAAAATCCTTTGTGTGTTTTTATGTGTTTTGATGTGATATAGAAAAGAGAATGAGTGAAATTGAATGGTGGAGATTTGTATAGTATAGGTAGGTCCCACGAGATTTGTGTGTAAAAATATGTTAAAACTTATAGAAGAACACGAGCTGTTTTTTTGTCGATTAATATAAGGGTAAAATAGGAACAATATAGAAATATTTTGTAATTTCAACAATATTTAAGATGTTTCCTTAATATGTATGAAAAATAGTTGGTGATTATCTTAAGTGGACCGGGTGAGTATATACTTAAGAAATTGACAATCTTTAAATTAAATATATATATATATATACACACACTAGGGCTAAATGCAACGTGCGATGCACGTTGGGGCAAATGTGTGTGCGCTAGCATGAGAAAAGCTTATATTTACATAATGAAGGCTAGGGGAGTGGTGTAATGTGTTGATTATTCAATATTAGGCCATATAAAAATATTGTAGAAGCGTAATAGAGTTCCATGACAATTGATTACTTCAATGGAAAGCTATAAGAGGTGGCTTAGAAATACCATTGTATTAATATCAAACACGGTTAGTAGGAAAGTACCAAGGCAGTGGTGTGCCATTTATTTATTTACATGCCACAGAGAGTTGCCAACTGGGGTGCTGTATTCTTCAATTCTTAGATGATAGAACGGAATACAGGCATTTTACAACATTTTCTTGAACAAAAGTGAAATAGGAAATGCTGTCAATTCTATCTGTTACAAAAGAGTATTTAGATTTTTTGGGACAAAACACAGGAATTGGAGGTATTAGTCCATCTTGGACAATACATTTTTCGTGGTTGCGCATGAGGCATCATCTTCAAATAGGTTCCTTTTTGTAGGTGGAAATGGTTCGGCATGGTTATTGGCGGCAAGTAAGCTGCTTGATGCAAGTCACTACAAACAAAAAGGACGGAAAATCCCTCAACTACCTTTTTATCAATGTCTGTAGAATAAATGGTTCTTGCATACATCTCCCTTTCATCATCCAGTTGGTGTGAAAAGAACAGAGATATTAGAATTGCTCTTTTTAAGTCATTTGTAATAATAAATAAAAAAAGGGGCAAAAAGGGGGGAGAAAATAAAAAACCTAATGAAGAACTTACCAAGAGAGGGGAAACAAAGATGCATGTCACACAGAGCTGAAAAGTTGACAACAGCCCATCATTCTATCTTGTTTGTTGAACTTTGTTATTAAAGTTCCATTACTCGTTGCGAACATACATGTCATCATTATTTGTAGCTTTCAACTATAGTTAGATAAGTAAAGAATAATCAGAAAAGTTTTTACTATGGTTAACAAACAAGATTAAACAATTAAGTAAAAAATATTTTCATTACACACCTTTGGGATCGGTTGTGGCTGATAGATATCCCGCAACCATGAAGCAAAGGCTCAGAGTCATAGTAGTTGTTACTTTTGAGAGTCCGAGACAACCAAATACCAGTTAACCTAATTATTGTTTTCTCAAAATAATCATAGACAGTAACTTCAGTTTTGGAATCATCATCGTCGAAATGGTAATTCTTTGGTAATTGTTTATAGTTTCTGTAATTGTATTCAAAAAAAAGGTACGAATAGTTTCTAGGGCAGATACTCCTATCATTGATTCTATATTTGCTACATAAGATCATATTAGTTTCCACAACGCTATGGAAGAAAGAGAACTCAAGCTCTTGTTCTTTAAATTGTCAATTTTTTTTTAATGGAGAACATGGCAGAGGTAATAACGTTTCAAAGAATTGTAAGAGCATTTTACCTGATAAATAAAGTAGTTTCATTTTTTGAGTTTGATAAAATCTTTCA
Source organism: Jasminum sambac (assembly GCA_018223645.1). Taxonomy (NCBI): domain Eukaryota; kingdom Viridiplantae; phylum Streptophyta; class Magnoliopsida; order Lamiales; family Oleaceae; genus Jasminum; species Jasminum sambac. The sequence continues at coordinate 36,958,635 of CP073646.1, forward strand.
CAAGGTTGTACATGTCAGAGCGAGCTGAAAAGTTGACAACAGCCCATCGTTCTATCTTGTTCGTCAAACTCTGTTAGTTACATTGGCCATTCCGAACATACATGTCACCATTATTTCCACCTTTCAACTGCAGTTAGATGAGTAAAGAATAATCACAAAAGTTTTTATCGTGGTTAACAAACAAGACTTAACAATTAAGTAAAAAATATCTTTATTACATACCTTTGGGATCGGTTGTTGCTGATAGATATCCGGCAACCATGAAGCAAAAAGCTGAGAGTTGTAATTGTTACTTTTTAAAGCCTGAGACAACCAAATACCAGTTAACCTAATTACATTTTCGACAAAGTAATCATGGACAGTAACTTCAGTTCTGGAATCATCGCCATCCTTGTTCTTCGGCTTTAGTCAAAACATAAGCAGTAGAAAGTTGCTAAATTTCAAACTCATGGTAAACAATGAAAACAAGACTGTTAAAATTAAAAAAAAAAAAGGATAGGCCACCAATTTTGTATTCTTGGTTTGTAGCATTGGCCGTTTGTTGAAAAGTTTTTGATTTTGCCTTTTCTTTTTTTCACATATATTTTTGAAGGGATTGTCTTTGGAAGGAACGGTTTAGAAAATTGATTATGAGAAATTATATGAATAATAACTAACATGAACAATAGAGTACATAGTTTTTAACATCTATCTAGCAATATAGCAACAAAATAAAATGAAGGGCGAATTGAGAAATACAAAACAACAGTGTCGTCTTTAAAATAATATAGATAGAAAACCTCTATAACTATCTAAGTTTACATTGATTATTGAAGGTTGATATTAGACATTGGAAAGATCGCCTACCATGCAAGAGAAGACACTGAACAACCATTGGTGAAATACAATCGCTCTATAAACTATCATTTTTAATTTGTAAGTACAATTTGAGGCATACAGTTGAAGCTTCAAGATTTTTGAACCAAAGTTGGTTCTGCAATTAGAAGCATGAAGATCAAAATATGTGGGCGTGTTGTCGCAGTATGCCAAAATGTATTTTATTTCCTTACTCGGTTTCAAAACTACAAATTAATGTAGAAGTGGTAAGTAAGGGTCGAACCCAAGAGGAACGGTGCTTAATCTAATTGATTTTATCAATTAATATGGAAAATGGGGGTTTTGTGATATTTGAATAAAAATAGAAAATCGAACGTCAAAATAAAAGATTGAAATAAAACAATTGTACAAAATATATAGTTCTCGGGTTCGGTTGTGTCAACAACTTATATTTATTTTTCCCATGCAACGTGTTACTATTCCTTCTTCAATTTATCAACTCTCAATTAACTAAGAAACTCTGATTAACGAATTCTTCCTTAAGTGTATTAAATTAAAGTGAGTTCTTTAACTTAACGTCTAGCTATTGGATAACCCTAAACAAATTCTTAGGATTTAATGCAAAGCTAGTGTGAAATGAATGAGAAGAATGAGTTGAATTAGATGAATAATTTCACAAACTCGAATTAATACATCTAAATTGATTTGTTAATAAATATGCACGATATTCATTTGCTACTTTGGATTGGAATCTAGTGATAATTACGGATCAAAAGTTTCAATCCTAGCAAGTAACTTAAATTTAAAGATTGATTGATTCAATTAGTAAAGTGAATGCAATAATCAAATAAACTCAAAAAGCGGGTTATAAAGATAACAAATCAACAAATCAAGTAGAAGAATAGATAAAACGTTACTAAAGAGTTAGAAAAGATAACCACATGTTAGTTGAACACAACGTCCCCTCAACTAGATAGAAGGTCCCAGCTAACTTACTCATAGTTGCGGGTTTCATACATTTTAATGAAGTGTTCGCTTTGTATCACCACAACTATATGATAGATTATCGTAAAATATAAAAACAAGTAAATAAATCTTAAGAAATAAATAGAGAAATAAAAGGAAAAGAGAAACTTATCGAAGAAATGATCCACTAATCATATTCACACCAAGATCGTTGATCGATTGAAACCTTTATTTCTTCCTACTAATATGAAAAACTAAGATCTTTCAAACTAAAATTAAGAACAAATGAAGAAGAGAATTTTATTGAAGAGAAAGTTGGAGAGAACTACTAGCTAATTCTCTTCCACTAAATTGTGCATTTCCTTCCTTACAAACGCCTCTATTTATAAAGAAATTTCACAAGAAAACATAATAAAAATTGTACAACTACTCCATTACGATTCCACTAATTGGTAAACACCAAATCATGATCTTAAATTCTCCATTGGGTTCAAATATTGTATCATGGTATAGGTAAGCATCTTGTGAATTGTGCGATTGGAATTTCCTTTGTTGATATTTTAATAGAAAGTTATGAATTTTCTACCAAAACATTGGCCCAAGAAATCCTCCATTCACACCACTCTCGGTTTTTGCCCATGTTTGACCAGTGATATGATCCGAATCATTTGAAGAGGTCAACATCAAAGTTGTAGCCTCTGAGTGTCCTTTCCAACAATATAAAGTACAGGTCAATCCAAATTTTGTAGCAAAGTTATGGTCAAATTATCAATCGCGATAAGAATTCGAAATTGATTTTTACGCCATTATTTCTCTTCAAATGGCCATAACTTTCACTAGGAAACTCCGATTTGGGATCCGACAAAAATGTGGAAATCCTCTTTTGATATTCTTTGATATTGGTACAAGAAAAATTGTAAAAAAACTTTTCATAAAATTGCATCGGAGGCCCTTCATCTTTGAATTTGCTTGCATTTCGGTCCCAAGTTCTGTTTTCGCTCCGTTTTTATCCATTTTGGCTCTTTTTGATTTCTTGTAACTCTAAACACACAATAAAAGGAAAACACATAAAAATAAACATATAATACTAATAAAACACACAAATACGTAAAATAGAAGAGTTATTTAAGTGTTTTTCTAACACTTATCAATATGCTACTTTGGGAGTCAACTTCATGTGAGAAAAGGAAAATGGATTATCTATTTGCAAATGAAATCATTATTTCTAAACACAGACTGAACATTTCAATTAAATTTCTATCAGCACAGTGTGATTGCAAGCATTCTTATTTGTTGATCAATAATATGAGCACAGAAAGGTGAATGGAGACAAACTCAACTGTTACAGTTTTCCATATTTTGATTTAAAGTATTAACCATTATTAATTTATATAATAACAACTCATCCAAATAGTTCAACTTTGTAGTTATTTTATAACACGGAAATTCTCTAAATCTCAAAAGAAAATTTGAAATGTTCATCACCTATAACCACCATCAGAAACGCATTTAATCAACTGAAACAAAGTAAACAATAAGCTTAAAATTTAAGAAAGTGAAAAAGATTTGTTTTTGAATCTCACCAAACAATACCATAAGCACACATCCCAAAGTCTTGATAGGAAGGGTCCCTTAAAAGGACAACTGTAAATATTGCATATGTTTTCTACATGTCTGGGCATTCTTCTGATGTTGCAGCCACCATAGATCTTGATCCCATAGGCCTACCATGACACCTTCAAAGAAACCCAACTTCATCTCTATTAGAAAACTGAATCTTAGTAGATATAACCCATGACTTAAAGAATTAACCAATCACTAATAATCTAATAATTAATAATCAATTTAAACAAGTGACAAGAAAGATTTGCGGACACTCATCTTGGAAATTCATGGGATTGAGACATACTCTCTTAAACTGATGACAAGACCCTGAGGTCGTCTAAAGATGCTTCCATATTTCTGGCAAGCTACTCACACAGTGGGTGTACAAACAACCGGGAGTAACTCATCCACATTGTCGATCAGAACCTTGTAGAACAGCCTTTTATTTCTCTCCTGAATATCGGAAAAAAAATAATAATAATAATTAATTAAAAATATGAAATAAATACCAAAATGAAAACTGAACCTGGTTCTTCCCGCACACAGATTTAGTTGAGCACTCGTTAACAATATGGTCAAGGGATTTGCATAAGTACAAAGAAACGACAGGTAATCCTAAGGGAAGAGGCAAAGAAGCTATAAAAAATTGGCACAAAAAAACCGTAAAAATCAATAGCAGCAAAAGCAAACCAGACGATGTGGTAAATATGTTCGAAAAAAGAAACACACCCAGAACCAAAGGGAAAAGAGTGAAATTAGCGACAATGGAAAAGGAGAAAAAATAGAAGTAATCGCGAACGAACCCTAGTTGCGAAAGCGATGGAGCCCAAAATCTCGTAGCAGGAGGTAACTATTCCGACGTCAGTGTGTAATCAAATCTGTAAACGGTCGGTGAAAGAAGGAAAATCCGATGATTTGCAAAGCTTGAGGACGAGGAGAAATGGGAAAGAGTGTGTGTGTTACGCAGTTGTGCAATGCTAATTCCGGAAGCATAGAAAGGAAGTGAGAATTTGGGGCGGGTCAGATCCGCGAGATGCAAAATGGATAGTCCGAGCAATTAATGCACAATACGACGTCGTTTTTCCTTCCACCTTCACTAAACGACGTCGTTTTTACGACGATAGAATGAACAGTATAAAAATTATTCCGGCTTTTATAACAGATAACAGAGAAACGATATATATATATATTTACCAACTACTATTAGAAAATAAAACAAGTCCCACAAGTCCAAACAAGAAGTGCAGTTTCAAGGCAATTACCTTCTCTACCCCACATTTTTACCACCTCATTAATGGAAGTAATTAACAGTGGGTGAAAGCGTGCATACATAGATAGAGTTCATGGTGTTTTGGTAAGTTCAAAGGTCATGGGTTAAACGTGGTCAAGTAAGAGCCCTCAGAGTAGTTCAAGGGGTGTGAAAAGCAAATTCAAGATAAAATAAGAAACCGACCAATCAATACTCCAAATAGAAAATGCGATATTTTAATTCCAGTTTTTACAATTCACGTTTCCATGTCAAGCACTTTTTCTAAATTACTCCTCCGTCCCATTTCGATAAGATAACTTTCATACTTGATTAAGAATTTGGAATTAATATTTATTGGAAAGGTAAATTTTACTTGTATATTTCTCAATATACCCTTATATTAAATATGACAACTTACTTTTATTAATAACCATGCATAATAAATAGGGGTAGATTAGGAAATGAAGAAATTAAATTTATACCAATAAGGAAAGTAGCTTATATTTTGGAACGGATGAAAAAGGAAAACAAGCCTATCAAAATGGGACGGAGGGAGTAGTTTTTGTGGACTTGTACCCCTTGGAGGCAAAATTTGTATTTCTCAAATATATATTCCAAAACAAACACTCATTCTTAGGGCTTTGTCTTAAGAAGTTCTCGACCCTTATCACAATTATTTGAGTTAAATAATTATTCAGTATTGTGCATAACACGAGCGAGAAACACATTGCTGGATCAACTTAACATCTACTCCCTCCGTCCCACTAAGATAGACACCTACCATTTTTCACACATCTTAAGAAAACATCTTAAATGTTCTTGGAATTATAAGATATTCATATATTCTTCCAATTTTACCCCTATATTGAATGGCCAAAAAGTAGTGTGAACATGTTTAAATATTATAGGAGATGAAATATCTATTTTGATGTTTAGTATTCCAATTATCTTAAATAGGGGTATTTTAGTACATGGAAAATAAATTATATACATTGATAAGGGAAATTGACTATAATTATAATTTTAATGAAAAAAATAGGAATACTTGCCTATCTTAGTGGGACGGAGGGAGTATAATTTTTATCATTGGAGATAAATTTCTTTTTAATATGCAATGTTATTGCTTGCATGGCTCTTTGGCTTTTCCCAAATTGACAAATCGTCTCAGATACTCTTAAGAGTGTGTTTGATAGTATGGAATTGAATGGAAAAGGAAGATGTTTTTCATGAAATTTTTTCACTTTGAGTTTGATTGATGTAAAGATAGAAATGGAATTCAAATTCCATGGTATGATTACCCAACACTATATTTTGCTCAATTCCATGGAAAATGAATTCTTGGAGAGATGGATTTTATTTTCACCTTACATAAAATTCAAATTCTTGTCCAACTTTTACCACCAAACACACCCTAATACTTGTAACAAGATTAATTTGATTAGAACTTCTGAAAATTCCCAAAAATTTTGAGGTAGGTGATTTGGGTGGATTGTGTGGATTTTGATGAAAATATTAAAATTTGATACTGACATTTATTCTTTAGGGATATTGTAGATTTACTCGACTACGGTGTTAAATGTGTGATTGAAAATTAAGAAAAGATATCTTTAAAAATATAAACTAATTATATAATGAGTTGTTGAAAATGATGAAAGTGAAAAAAATTAGTGGAAGTTAGTAAAAATTTATAGTGTAGAGAAGAGACCATAAATGTTAGCAATGATTAAACAATATTTAACCACGTCAAAAAATGTCTAAAGTGTTCAATATTATTCCAAGGACCAAGGTATCTGTTGTTAGGGTGGCGCTACCTACATTCCATCTTTTAATCTTCACACCACAATTTTTTTGCAATACGAATTTATGCCCCTTTTTCAATTTAGCGAGAGGGCAAATGGAACGTCGGTCACGGATGGTGAGTATCCAAGTGCTGAGCATCTTGATCAAGGATGCTCGGCCATCCTCGGTCGAGCATCCAACATCCGTGCTCGGCCGATTTGGCCATTCTTTTAATTTTTTTAATTGATAATGTAATTAGTTTATATTTAATAATAATCGCGTGTTAATAATATTAATTATTTGTTTATGATAATAATTATTTATATTTAGTGGTAATAATTATTTATAATAGTTATTTATCCATATCAATAAATGTTATATTTATAGATACTATAAAAATAATAAATTGTGACTCTAAAATTATTATAATTAATATTAATTAAATATAATAATTTTCATATATTTTTTGCTTCAATTGTTGGTTATATAATTAATTGACTATTATTTCGTATTGCAGTGTTAATTTATTCACGCTTAAAACTAATAACTTCTGAAAGAATGCGTCGTAAACGAGATTCTAATGAAGAACAAATACATTAGGGAGATCTCAATGAAGAACAAAAATACCAAACTACGATGACTTATGCTATTTCAGAAATTATTATGTTTCAAAATAATTAAATATAAAAATTATATGAAAATAATTATATTTAATTAATATTAATTACAATAATAATTTTTAGAGTTACAATTTATTAATATGGATAAATAACCATTATAAATGATTATTACTATTAAATAATAATAATAATAATAATAATAATAATAATTATTATTATTATTATTATTTAATATTATTATTTGGGGAAGGGAAATCAAAGTCGGGCGCCGCCGTAGTCCGCCTGAGAAGTACCACTGCACAAACTCAGGCGATCTCAAATAATTAATATTATTAACAAGTGATTATTATTAAATATAAATTAATTACATTATGAATTATTTATATATAAAAAAAGAGTGGTGAAACAGGATGCTCAGCCAAGGATGGCCGATCATCCAACATGCACGTCGGCCTTGCTTGGTCGATTTTCTACTTGCTCCCTCCTCCACCCATGGCCGACTAGTAGGGGCATAATTGTCTTGCTCGATAAAATATAGGTGTAAAGATTAAAATGTGGGGTGTAGGTAACACCACCCTTGTTGTTATGGTAGCTTTTTGAGCGTATATTGTTCTTGGCATAGAAAAATGATCCAAAATATTTCCCTTCATCAATACACAAATCTTTGTCATTGGGTTCAATGCCGACAATTTTAGAGTGACACTCTTTACGCCTAAAGTTTTATAGTTCCACAAAGAAAAAAAAGACTAATTCCATTTGTGTAAAATTGAAAATGGGGATTCTTAGAGGACATCACAGTGTGAAATCGTAAATATTACAACTTGCTGTGACACTTAACTAATAGTGAAGAACGTGTTTGTCAAAGTCACATTCATCAAGCACATGCCGAATTTTCATTTTCATTTTTATTTTTTCATCCACACCAAAAGGGGTAAGGGGAAGGGAATTGTGGAGATTTGAACTCCAATGTGATAAGGGGTTGAACCTTTAATCTCCGATATTTGTGTAAGTGACGTTTTAAGAAAGAGTGCAATCACACATATGAGTATATGCCTGTGAATTTAACAAACACAAAGAAAACCTCTCAACAAAAACATGTCAAAAATCAGATTTCATATTCTTCCTCCATGTGAAATCACATAATTAGATTTTATATTCAAAATTAGTGCAACACTACATGAGCCCTTTGTAGGAAGAATGCCGTAATTGCAAATACTATTGTACAAAAATTATTAGAGATATGATAATATAACATTCAAATCGAAAATGTTTGTATGACAATAAGCGAAAACTAAGAACTTGTTTGGTGGAGGAGAAATCAATTATCTAACAAACTTGTACCTTTTCTATTTGACAAACTTGCACCAAAACAAGCTTGAAAACAACGAATCGAGTAAATATTATTCCACTTTCTTCCACTTCTGAAAATTGTCATCACTCCTCACTTTGTATTTATTAAAAAAAAAAAAATCTCGATTGGAGTCGATTTTCTCCCCACTCAAGAAAAAAAAATATCCATCACATTTTGGTCATTCCGTCTTCAACCTCCTTCTCTTCCTCAATCTCGCTCTCATCTCCTCTCCCAAACCAAACCGGCTCTCTTCAACATCGCCTCCATTGCTAGCCATTCTCCTCCTCCACGCCATTGCTAGCCATTCTCCTCCTCCACCTGCCAATGGTCGGATCCACCGCAGGAAACATACTAGCAGTAATAATAATAATAATAATAATAATAATAATAATAATAATAATAATAATAATAATAATAATAATAATAATAATATTGTCCTCACCTTTTTAAGTTTTTCACAAGTTCCAATCATGGGCCGGGTTAGAAGGGCCCATGTTCTTGTGATCCAAACTTGCATTTGCCATTTGAAAAGGCAAAATGGCAAAATTACTCGCCATTTTGGCGTCCAGTCTGGGTTGCATTGGATTGGATTCAATCGATTCTCCGATCGGCGCAAACATCACTTTGCACGCCACATCTGAATCCGGCGACGGCTACGAATCACCATTCGCGGTGAGAGGTGAGCTATCCCCTCTGTTCCCGTGCTTTCTCAAAACCCTAGAAGGCTTAATTTTCTCTAGTCAACTCTATCGAGGCAGTGTTACTTTAATCTTCGTAAAAACGCATCGACTATATAAATCGAATTGCAACTTCTTGAATGATTGAATTGTGATTTTTTGTCTGTTTTCCCATTCGAAATTTACTTAGCTAAGGTAATCGAAAAGGTATCTGTGGTGTTTCTGCAGTGGCGCTTCATGAAATTGGGGCACAATGGCGAGCTATACAGGGAAAGGAGTCCCCACGAATGGGTCTGTCTACGTTTGTAACTTGCCTTTTGGAACTGATGAGAATATGTTAGCTGAACACTTTGGTACCATTGGCTTGCTCAAGGTAGGGATTTCGAGTTGTCATCGTTTGTAATTTCACTAGTAACATCTCTCGTTTTTGCAGTAAGTGGCCTGTGAATGGCCATTACTTTGCTTGGGCTTGTTTTATGGACAAGAATTGTGTATAAGGTAGATTTACTGGAACGACATATTAGATGTGCAGTTGAAAATTGAGAAAAATTTATTAAAAAATATAAAATAATTGTATAAGTAGTTGAAAATGACGAGAGAGAGAAAGTTAGTGGAAATTAATGGAAAATTGTTGTGTATAGAACAAGCCCTAGTTTGCGTGGCCTTTCGCATCTGCGAGTGTCTTTGTATACATGTATATGTAAATCTGTGTAATTCGTGTGCATCTTTTTGTACACGTTTCGCCTTTGTAATTATGTTTATACAAATACCATGTATTTATTAAGGCTTGTGAGCTTTATTTTCTCGTTCCCTTTTTAGCTATAATGGCTTGCGCACCTTTTTGTCAATTAATATATCAAATGAAATAGACTATATATGTTAGTGTCTACAAATGTGTAATGTGTGTGTGTGTGTGCGCGCGCCTGTAACTTTGTTATTTGAGCTCAAAGTTGCATCTGCTCTACAGAAGGACAAACGAACTGGGAGTCCCAAGATATGGTTATACCGTGACAAGGTGACAAATGAGCCAAAAGGAGATGCTACAGTCACATATGAGGACCCACATGCTGCATTAGCTGCTGTTGAATGGTTCAACAATAAAGATTTTCATGGAGCCACAATTGGAGTCTTTCTCGCAGAGTCAAAGAGCAAAGGTGACTCGGGAAATCATGCCGCCGATCCAATTCTTGGTAGTGATCTTAGTGGGCTAGATGAAGGAGCTGGGGATGTCAATGATGGGGTTGGAAGAGGTAAAGGACGAGGCGATGCTTCAGGGAAGGCCTGGCAACAAGAGGGAGATTGGCTGTGTCCGAATACAAGGTCTGTGATGATATTGGTGAGCAGCTCTTTCTTGCTTTTTTTGTCCTTGACTGATATTTTCATGATTTGCCTAAACTTTGGATGTGCAAATAGTTTCTTATACTTCCAATGATGGTAGCAGCTGTTCCAATGTAAACTTTGCGTTCCGAGGGGCATGCAACCGCTGTGGAACTGCCCGTCCAGCTGGTGCATCAGGTGGTGGCTCAGGCGGTGGTGGTCGGGGAAGGGGCCACGGTGGCCAGGACATTGGAGGAAATACTCGTGTAGTTGGTGCTGCTGGTGGGGGGCTTTTTGGTCCAAATGATTGGCCTTGTCCAATGTAAGTAATAGTCAAAGCTGGTCCTTGTTTACCTTTGTTTTTTTGAGCTATTAGTATTTATCCATGTTTTCTGATTCATGTAGTTGTTATGAGCTTTGAACAATTATAATGTTTTCCATGCTGCAGTAATGGGTGCTTTGCTGTTTAATTTCGCTTTCTCTGCTGTTATGTTACACTTGGAATAGATCAGAGCATATTCAAAGTTTGTTTTGTATCCAGTTTCACTGGATTTACTGCTCAGCTATTTCTTACATGGACCATGCAGATGCCATGATGTGAAATACTTCTAGTTTTGCTATTTTTAGATCGAGACAGAAATTATGCATTGGTTTTGGTAGACTTAGAAGCTACTGAAGCTTGTCTATCAAAGCTTAAAATTTAAACACTTTTTCATATTTTCATTTTCGACCATACACTAATATTATTTTTCACGTTTTTCCATAGCCTTTATGACATTGTGACCACATGTTTTCCGAAAATCACTTTCCTTCTCATTTACGCTCTACCCAAAAAGCTCTAAAAATTACCTTTTACTACAGTTAGTGGTGGGTGTCACGGAATGTGTGGATAATAATGGGTCATGTGTGATTAGAGTTTTCTGTGTATTTGAAGTTTGACTTAGATGGGTAGTAACAACGAATATTTGGAAAGAAAAAAGTAGAAAATGAGAAGTGATCATAGGCTATGTTAAGCATTTCTTATGAAGAATGTCTAATTGCCACAGGACTTCCTATCAGGTATATCCTCGCTTGAATATTGAAATTGTGAAAGTTTTAGACAGCAATATAAAGTATCATGATTGGATGTACACCCAGGTAAAGAAATTTTATACAGATCCAATTGAAATTGTTGACCAAAAGGAGTTAAGATACTTTCTATGGATGCCTTGGTTAAATATTTATTGCATTTACTGCCTGAACTGCCAACAATTTTCTCCAAGTTTAGATATGAAGGCCTTGTTTGGGGGGTTTATACACGTTTCTTTTAACAGACATTTTTTTCCTAAAATTAATTTCATTATTACATTTCAAACTATCTAATTTTTCACCACAAATTGCTCTATGTTTATAAACAAAAACGGTCTCTAAAAACTTACCAGACAAGCCCAAATCTTTCATTTGCGGCTATGCTAAAAAAATTATGAGGATAAGCCCTTGTAGTGCCTAAATTGAAGTCCTGCAGTATTATATGAAGATAGCAATTTGACGAATCAGGATTATATGTAAATGTAACACTCCTGTCCACTTTTGTCTGTGTTGCAAGGTTTTGTTCTTGGACTTTCACCTAAACAGCCTCATACCAATTGAGAATGATCTTTTAACTCACGAGCCGGTTTTACTTTTCTTCCCCACAAAACATTGTTATCACGATCCTGCTATCTAAAGGGGGCTCAACAACTTCTTATAATGTTTAGATGTTTGCAGTTTACATCGCCACATGAATATCAACAGTAAATGACGACGGGAGCAGAGTTCATTGTGATAGGTGCATCATACTGGACAAATCCAGAAATAACACAGGATTGATAGATAGCAAGAATAAATATACTTTCTAGATAGCTGCACCTGTTGGCACTTCCATAGCCTCGGGAAATTATAATTAAGCCCAGCTGTGGAAGACTTTACATTCTATTGCCCTGAGAATATCGATAGCAAATCACCTCAGGGTTAGGGTTTATCGTGTTAGGTGCGTGCTGGACAATCTGCTAAACAACTAAGACTGATAAAATGTACCTTCTATATGCCTAAGCATATTGTTAGTTCCATTGGCTCCAGAAGTTTTTAATTAACCCAAGTTGCAGCAGAGTACGTACCAAGTTGGAGCCACATAGGACCATATGGGAAGTCCCATTGGAGTTTATGTAACTGAAAAATTTACCTTGTGTGCCACTATGTTTTATGATAATTGAACATCATAATAATATCCATTCGGTAAATTAATTTATGAGCAAAGTTGAACATCATAATAATATCCATTCAATAAATTAATTTGTGAGTGTTGGAATCCCACATCGGCTAGTCATATTTACAAGATCCAATTTATAAGATGAGGGTAAGCCTCCCTTAACAAGCCGATTTTGTTAGGAAGAGGTAGGTTCAATATCCTTCCTAAAAATGAGCCATCAATCTAATGAAACGAATAAGTAGCGTAAATTATTAATTACACTAATGTTTAATTATGTTATACCCTTTTTAATTCTTACATGAAAGTCCACCACTAGATTAGTTGTGGGTTGCACCCAAGCACATCTTGCTGGGATGTTTCGTCATCATGCTGTAAAAAAGTCCCCTAATGTATTACTTTCATCAGTGTTTGTACTGCTTTTGATTGTGCAGGGGTGGGCTTCAGAATTTATCAGTGTGAAAATCGCTTCTCTTTCCAAAAAGTGCAAACTGTTCTACAAATTAATCTGTGAACTGCTCATTGCTTTTAATTAAATAATAATTGGATTCTTATCGATTATAGTACAATGAACCCTCATTCTGCTAGAATTTCTGTCTGGTTTTATTTTTTTATTTTTATTCTTTATCGTGTATTGCTCTTGATGGATAAGTAGTATTAGATTTATATCCCTTTTGTCTCTTTACTTGTTTGAGACTAAAGCTTACGCTAGCCAGGGCTGAACATCAATTTCAAGATGCAAGGTTTATTTGGCAACTTGCTCTTGCTCTTGATGTCGTGTCATTTTCTATATTATTTGTACTTGCATGCATCATGCATGATAAAATCACTCAGTTGCTAACGTGCCATAGTGTTATTTCTGTTTGACCAATGCTTGTTACTTGTTGGTCCAGGTGCGGCAATATTAACTGGGCAAAGCGCATGAAATGCAACATTTGCAACACCAATAAACCTGGTCATAGTGAGGGTGGTGTGAGGTATTTTATGTTGCTGCAACTTTCCATTCTGGCAATGAGCTAGAACGCTAGCATAGGATCCATTTTTATTTGTAGATGTGCTCAAGGTTTTATATGAAACATGAGAGTTTTTGTACACTCTACCAGTTTCTCCCCATCAAGGATTTAAATGGAATTCCAAAATTTTAATGGCCTGTAACAAATTTTTTTATAATGGCGGTTTTTAAGACTTGTTGGGCATTTACTGTGATCTTTAATCTAATTCTCTTTTTCTCTTGTACTGGGTTTTGATTTGTGGGTTTGAGTGGGTTTGTAATATATCCCTTCCGTTTTTTGACTGCATAGTGACTTTGGTCCATTTTGCATTCTTTTCGTTTAGAGGAGGGCGTGGTGGAGGCTACAAAGAACTCGATGAAGAAGAAATAGAAGAGACTAGGCGACGACGAAGAGAGGCTGAAGAGGTAATATTGAATTACTCTAGAAATTCAATGTTAGTATTTTTAGCTGAGGTATAAGTAGACGATTTTTTCTGTGAGATCAGGATGATGGTGAAATGTACGATGAGTTTGGAAATCTCAAGAAAAAGTTCCGTGCTAAAACGCAGCAAGCTGACGTGACTAGGGGCGTTCCTGGCGTAGGGCGTGTAGGATGGGAGGTAGAGGAACTAGGTATGTTATCATTTTTCCACATGACTGAAGTTTTTTGGAAGCTGATGCTACTCATCAATTTCTTTGGCTTGATTACCATCCAGCTACTCATAACACTAACTCATTTGCATGAGTTTGTAGTAATTTGCTATGCATTTTCATGACTGCCAGATGTTGACTTTTGTGTTTGCTTGATCTATTACTATTTTTCTTTTCTCTCTCACTAATAAATTATATCCATTAGAAAATTTATTTTTCATATTCAAAAGATTCTTACATTGGCTTCCCCGACTGTTAGCTAGAATCTAAACGACTAGTTTCAGTCCAATTATGATGTGAAATGACAAAATGGAAAACTTGCCTTTTAAATAGCTTGGGGACAGTCCCAACAGACATGCAGCTATGCAAATCTCTTCTAGGAATCTATTTGAACTAGTTTCAGGGGTGGCGTTATTAGCAATAATTTGACATTCATTAGCAAAGATTTGCTCAGTTTTAAACCACACAACGGTGTTAATATTTTGTCAATATGAGAAAAGCCCTGTATCTTATCATGTTGCATGCTTTTGCAAGGCTGGATTCGATATATCCCCTAGAACTAGGGAATAAATACCTCCTTGGACAAAAGTGACTTTGACTTGTGAATTATGATGCATTTGTCTGCTACACAAACAATATTTCTTGTGCTCTTGTTTCTTCATATTGTAAAGTTTGTATAGGAGATTGTTCGTGCGTAAATACTTTGATTTGAAAAGGGAAGCAAGCGTATGGATACACAGTAGAAAAAAGTTTATGCGTAAATTTGTTTATTTGTCAGTGTCTTCCTCCAGGTTAATCTACTACTCCTTGGCTGCACGTGCGTTAAATTCTTACTCCTGTTATTTTATTATACAACAATTTTTCTTTTGCTTATTTCCCTTGATGACAGCACTCTACTGTGATATCTTTTAACCAATTTAGCGGGAAGTGCAGGTGATAAGGATAAAAGAGAGAGGAGCAAAGACAGGGGAAGAGAACGCAATGACAGGGAGAGGGACAGGCACCGGAGTAGGAGCCGAGAACGGGATAGACAGAGGGATAGAGATCGCGGTTACGACTACGATCGAGATAGAGAATATGGACGTGAGAGGGATCGCAGCAGGTATCGCGTATGAGTACAAAATCGAAGTGCGTCTCCTATGTGTGTGTTTGTGGATGAAAAATTTATACCCTAATCGCAAGGATTTCGGTTAAATTGAGTTGAATTTTTTCAAATATAATTTAGTTACATGTTTTGATTTTAAAATCAATTGTCTTTCTGGAAAACTGAAGTTGGTTCAAGCTTTCTTAGGACGGCCCGTGAATGACTGATGGATTTTGATCTTGTATTTCCAAGTTGCATATTGTTTTAGTTTAGAGCATTTTACTTAAAGCCTATTGAATGTTTATATTCCCAGTTTTTTCTTAAGCATAAATAATGTTGACAAGATTTTTTGACTTATTCAAGAATCTTCTAGATAACGAAATTTAAATACCAGTAATTCCAGGGAATCTAAAATTCAAATATTTTAGTATCTCTAAAAGATCTAAAGTATCCTTTCTTTTTGAAGGGGAAAAAATGGAAATTGGATATGACTTGTCAGTATATTATGTGATCAAGATTCTTACCTGAGCTGGTTTTGAATTTTTCACTTTTCAATCTTAGGTATATGTGGTTTGTGTAGATTTTATACAAAGCAATGCTCCAACTAGAACATGTTCGATTGAGTTTTTAAAGAACAAATTAAAGTGTCAATGCGCAAATAGGTAATGTTGAATGAAATTATTTGTACGTTATTTGTCCAATGTAACTTGCGAAGCATTATATGGGTTGATGCGCCATAGGAAATGTTGGGTACAATGTTTATAAATTATACATCAGTTAATGTGCCATAAAAAATATGTAGTACAATGTTTATGCATTGAGGCATTGAGTGAGATTTTACGACTCAATAATTAAGGGGGCGTTCTGTTTGTTTTCTATTTTCTGTTTTCATTTTCAAAAATGTTTTGGTGTTTTTATTTTCGCCTTGTTTTGAGAAAATTGAAAATGCGTTTTGGTTTATTATTTCAAAATTATTTTCGGTACAGAAAATTGGAAAACGTGTTTGATTATACTTTTAAAAAAATACAATTTCATATAATAAAAATTACAAAACTGGCCCCTTAAACTTTTCAAGATCTGCAAACAAACTCTCATCTTCACCAACCTACCCCCCACCCTACCCCCACCCAACCCATCTCTCTCTCTTCTCTCAGCGCCAGGTCGCCGGCGATCAAGGTGGTGCGAACCACCTTTGAGGTGGCTCGCACCACCAGGAGGTGGTCGCGACCACCTCGAGGTTGTTCGCGACCACCTCGGAGGTGGTTCGAACCACCGCAGTGGTTCGACCACCATTAATGGTGGTCGAACCACCTGCAGTGGTCTCGACCACTGGCCGTGGCCTCCACCACCTTCATATGGTGGTCCGACCACCACTTTCCGATAAAGCCGGGTGGTCAAACCACCAGATCTGGTGGTTTGACCCCCAGATCCGTGGTTTGACTTTTCTACGTGGTACGGTGGTCGGGCGTGGTCGGGATTGAAACGCATTTAAAATAAAATTTGATCGAAATATAATAAATGTAAACTTTAAAATCTGAAAACGCGCTTATTTTCAACATTTAACATCGAAAAACGCCAAAACTTTAAAAAGACGTTTTGCTTTCCTATAACGTTAAAACGCTGAAAACGGATTAAAACAATAATGTAACGCCGTTTTCAATATTTTTCAAAACAGAAAGAAAACGGCTGAAACTAAGAAATGTAATGCGCCTAATTATTTTTAATCAATTCCATTTTTGTTATGCACTATAAATTAATCATTAGGTAAGCAACAATAATATGTTGCTATCAGAAACTGTTGTTTATACCTAGTACTCGTCTAACTAATCAACATAAAGATAAAGAAAGTTTCTTAACTGCTACCTTCAGGATCCTTGTATATAAAATATTGACAAGTCGATTCAAATAATGAAAATACAATTTATAAGATTAATCTTGAAGTATACAAAAAAGATTGCTACACAATACCACACACTGAGTAGAGATGCAGTAAAATTACCATTCTATCCCCTTGAAAGTGGGGGTGTCACACCTCTATTAGTATGTGATATTGTGTGGTAATTTTTATTTTTTTTTTGTGTACCTGTAGCAAAGTCACAATTTATAATCGAGATCAAATTGCCAAATTGCATTTTTTTTGGACAAAAAAATTGCCAAATTGTTGTAATTTGTTTCCTTAAAGGCTATGGCAATGGAGTTGAAACCGTGGCAGATAATTAGGCCAGAAACGTGCACAGTATTTATATACTCTTATCTCATCAAAGATACTACGTCAAGTAATTAATTGACACAAATGAAAAATAAATCCTTGAAAGTTGAAACTAATAATAAAATCTAATATTTGATTCTAACAAATCTTAGTTTGCTTGTGAACAGTTGTTACATGTGAGCAGCATGCTAAGATTAAAGAAGACAAGATCGTCATCTCTGTTGTTATTATTAATTAATTAATAATAATAGAATTGGATCGTTATCTTAAGCAATCTTAGAACATCTTCAGCAAATAATGTAAATTACAATTTATGTGGCACGTAAATAGCAATTCTTTTTTTATTCCCAAAAAAAAAAGAAATACTTTTAATTTGGTACCAATACTTTTAATTTACTTCACAATGATATCTAACTAGACAGTCAAATATACATTCATCTCAAATGGATTCCATGTGTAACTTAAATTTTATCTATAGTGTAATACGAACGAGTAAACAGAAGAGAACCATTAACCCAAAAAATAAAATATAAAATATAAAAATTCAGAGACGTAGATCGAAAGGGGAACATTACTCATGTATTTGTTTTAACTTTTTCTACTTAATAATTAATTTTTACTATTTATTGAAAGTCAAATTTTTAATCACAAATTTCAAATCAATACTCATTACTGTCTATGCATTTTATGGTCTTCATTACCATTGACTTAAAAGTTCAATTTTTAACAAAATTAAATTTACCTAAACATATGCTAAATTATAGCAATTCCTTCTTCTTCTTGAAAGTGCAATTCCGTTTGTTTAGGGCATCTCCATTGCAATGTGTTGTTAAGGTGTGATGTGGAGGAGAGAGATAGAGAGAAAATGATTAATTAGGTGGATTGAAAAGAGAATAGAGGATGTATAGTGAAAACAATGCTTGAAGTACACACACTTTTTGTGTGGTAAAATACCATACACTAATAGGGGTAAATACCATACACTAATAGGGGTATGGGCCCCCCACATTCAGGGGGGCATTTAGTCATTTTATATTTTGTGTATTAGGGTGTGGTAGTGTGTGGTAGTAGATTTGTGTGTACTTCTAGCATTTTTCGTAAAAAAGAGAGGAAAAAGTGAAAAAGTAGGAGAGATGTAGAAATAAATTCAAAAATAATACTCCCTCCGTCCCATTTTGATAGGCATGGTTTGACTTTCACACGGATTAAGAATTTGAAATTAATATTTATTGGAAAGGTAAATTTTACTTGTATATTTCTCAATATACCCCTATATTAAATATAACAACTTACTTTTATTAATAACCATGCATAATAAATAGGGGTAGATTAGAAAATGAAGAAATTAAATTTATACCAATAAGGAAAGTAGCTTATATTTTGGGACGGATGAAAAAGGAAAACAAGCCTATCAAAATGGGACGGAGGGAGTAATAAAATAATAGTGGAGGATGTGAAGTTGGATGTGGTGATGTAGAGGTGGCACGGGAATTTAGGAAGAAAAGTGGGAAAAAAGTATGGTAAAAGTGGTAAAAGTGATTTAAAAAAAAGAGAAATATAAAAAAATGTGGGGCCTATGTATAATTTTGTGTCTGTCTCTCTCATCTCTAGACATTCCAAATGGAAGAGAGCATTGGAGATGCTTTAGACAACATTCTTCACAATCTCTACATTTAGTCTTTTCTTGTCAATGAAATACAATTCTAGACACAAGCTCACGATCAAGTGCCCACTTAATTACCACGCCCACAGGCTGACATGTCAGCGTATAATTTAAAATTAAAATTATGGATTACTTTAACTTTAACTAAAAAACACTGAATCACTGATCGACACGTTAGCTAATGGACATGCATGATACCATGTCACTAGTGAGTACTTGATCATTGCATCTAGACAATACTTTATTAAGAGATAAAGTTTTGTAAATATTACTCCATCTACTTACATTTTTATTGTATTTTAATGGGACAAAAAATGAAGGTAATATGAGCGAACATGCCACAGGATTGAGGAGAGCGCAAGTAGACTGGAGTGATTCCAAATCACCTGGATATCGATCTACAAGTTATCAGTAGAGGAGTTACTAATCCGATGAGTAGGATGCAACATACGACAAGATACAATTATGGACGGTGATGGGAAATGTTCATCCCCACCCTTGTCTGCTCCGGTCTCAAAATAAATAAATAAATAAATAAAAAGGATGGTTACATCCCAAGTGGAGTGATATAATGCTACTATGCTAGCGCAGGGAGCTAGAAATTTTTTCTCCCAACGCCGGCCAAAATAACTGCACCCCCCATGCGGGCCCCTCTGCATTCAAGGGGCTGTGAGTGTGATGTCAGCGCTGGCATTATAACATTCTCGTACATCCCAAATATAAGTAAGTTACAGTGTACAAAAACAAGACCTATAAAAACTTAAATAGGAGAAATCAAGAATTTATAAAGAAAAAGCTTTGTTTTGCAAAGGTGAGAAAAACATTATTGTGAGGGTGAATCATATATATCAAACGAAATTTAAGTAAATTTATATATGATTTTTTTTGTAAATACAAAAAATTGAAAATCACGGTGAACAAATAGAGATCGCGGAATCAATATAAGTATGCAACCCTCTCTATACATAATGACAAAAATTATATGTGTATACAAATGTGCTCGTACTACTATCCACATCATTCTAATAGAGGGTGATCAAATTAGACCTATCATTTTATCTCTGTATAGGTTTTGTGTGTACTTATAACATGTCGATCTTAATAATTATATTCTTGAAAGCACACTTTTGACCCCAACCAATATATTATACAAAAAGTAGTATAATAAAAAAGAAATTATACTCCTCCACATGATTAGTAAGAAAAAGACAAATGAAAATATTCCCAAAAAAGAGGTTCTAAAATTGCATCTATTATGCTTGGAGAGAGATTGCAATTTCTCCCAATTTCTCCTCATTCTGCCTATATAAATACTTACATACTTATCACTCATTTTATTCTCATTTCTAGCCTCCCTCCCACCAGTAGACAGATCGAGAGAGAGAGAGAGAGAGAGAGAGAGAGAATGGGGGAAGACATGAAATCAAAATTCAATAGAATCTGTGTATTCTGTGGGAGCAGTTCTGGCAAGAAACAAAGTTATCAAGAAGCTGCCATTCAGTTGGGCCAAGAACTGGTAACTTAATTATATTTCTTTCATATTCATATATATACAAGCAAATATATATATGTATCATTGCTTCTGGTTTACTTTTTATTTGATTCCATTAAAAGTTCTTCAAGATTTCCGTAATGTTGTTCATCAATGAGCAGAAATACACAAACAAATTAAGAGCTGCTCACATGCATGAGTTGAACTTATCTCCCTCCACACACACGCTCTCTCTCTCTCTCTCTCACACACACACACACAGAGAAAGAGAAGAGGTTTAGGGTTTATGTTTGGTTTAACATGAGAAATTAGGGAGAGAAATTAGAGGGTAGCTGTAACCTTGCTGTCATTTGAGAGCAGCTCTTCTTGCGTGATCTTGATTAGTTTATTAAGTTTTTGTACGTACTTACTTAACAAAACCAAAAAAAATTAAAATTAATTAAGAAATTATGGCTTTCAATGGGGAAACCAAACGTGCCTTCTTGATATAATGACTGTTTTAAGAGTGTTCTTTTTCTTTTTTTTTTCTTTTTGGCTATTGCCACACCTTCATGCATGATTTTTCATTTTATGGGAAATACATCATTTGTATTTTTATAATGTGTGTATATATATGTATGTATTCTCATCCACGGATAATAATGTACATTACAATCATTTGTAACGCCATGCTTACTATTGCCATGATTTTTTAGACATCCTATGAGTTATGGGTTTTGTGGATTGATAAAAAAAATGCTATGTTTATCATTAAAAAATGCATGTGTCATTCAGACAATGCGACAGTAATCTTGGAATTAATATTAATTATTACTGTTGACGAATAGTGTTACAGTTATTGATCATCTACTTATTATTTATGACGGTTTCAAATGATTTTTGATTTTCTTTTTTCAATGGGAAGGTGGAGAAAAGGATTGATTTGGTCTATGGAGGTGGAAGCGTGGGTCTCATGGGTCTTGTTTCTCAGGCAGTTCATGATGGTGGGCGCCATGTCCTAGGTATCATCATCCTCTCTCTCTCTCTCTCTCTCTCTCTCTCTCCCTCCCTCCCTCCTAGGGTATCATCATCATCCTCTCTCTCTCTCTCTCTCTCTCTCTCTCTCTCAAGGTATAGTTAGGAGAAGCCTGGAATGACTATCATCATTTGCTCTCTCATGATTCCCATCTTTTGCTTGGTTCTATGAAATAATGGAAATGGGGAAATCTTGTAATAAAATTCTTGTTTATTTCAATCCATGCAACTCTGTCAAAGGTTATTATTTGTGTTTCTCTTACCACCCAAAGGCAGACATCATGGGATCAAATGTTGGTTTTTCTTTTTCTTTATTTCTAATAATTATAATTTCATGTATTCTTGTAATTAAGTACCATCAGTTTTATTTATAAAGTAATTAACATAATACTGAACTCGACTTTAACAGTATAATCAAATGCACTTTTATCGACTCTTCTCTTCTTACTATACCATTATCGTTTAAAATTAAAATGTTCATAGCAATGTAATTATACTTGATTTCAGATTACCAAACATAATTATATTAACCTCTGTATTAATTAGGACATTGAAAAGGTAAAGAGCTTTTTAAGTTTGATCAGAGTGAGTATAAAGTGAAATTCTAGTTAGAGACATAATGTAAAAGGTGTACAATGTTTGATGGAAAGTGTTGTGCCTTTTAGGCTGTTTGTACTATGTAGCATGTCTTCTTTTGATACAATCAAAATTAAGTATTTTTTTGGTCCTTGGATTAAAGATTTCAAAATTCTTATACTCAACACTCTTACTTGCAGGGTTATCCCGAGGACTCTTATGCCTCGAGAGGTATGACTACTAGAAAACTTCTAATTAATATACCTTTTTGCTTTTGGTCAAACATTTCTTTTCACTTTGCACAAGAAATTGGCACACTTGATACGTTATCTCATTTTACACGTCTGTAACGCTTGATATACAAATAGTATTTTTGAAGTAACTAATACATTTGTAAGAATAAAAATCACATTGCATATATTACCACGACCATAGATAACTGGACAAACTATTGGAGAAGTACGAGCTGTATCAGATATGCATCAAAGGAAGGCCGAGATGGCCCGACAAGCCGACGCCTTCATTGCCCTTCCTGGTACAAAACTCTAGCTCTAATATACGCGTCTAATTCGACTAATTAAATTTGTGCAAGAAATCAAAATTAGTAGTTATTCACTTTAGGGGGTTATGGTACGCTCGAAGAGTTGCTTGAAGTTATTACATGGGCACAACTCGGGATTCATCGTAAACCGGTGAGTTACTATTTTGTCGCGATTAATTTCAACTAGTCATCGTCAATATGTCAATATATAAACAATCCTTTATTATCATATCAATGCATGTGGAACTTGGAATGCTTCACATGTAAAGATTTACAAGATTAATTTAGTCTTTGCAATCATAGTCTTGCTAGAATGATTTGAATTACACTGGCAAAGCTCCATATGAATTGGAGAAAAGTTAATATACAATTAGAAGAATGTGGCTTTAATTAATTAGCATTGGTCAAAAGTAGGCATGTTGCACGACATTAAGTCACATAATTGATTTGCTTAAGTTAATTTTGTTCACTAATCTTACCTAATTAATCATATAATTAATTTAAATATATATGCAGGTGGGCCTTTTGAATGTTGAAGGTTTCTATAATTCCTTGTTATCTTTTATTGATAAAGCCGTTGACGAAGGTTTTATCTCTCCAACTGCCCGTAGAATCATTGTATCGGCCCCGACCGCCAAGCAGTTGGTCAGAGAACTTGAGGTACGTACGTACAACAATCAAATCTCAATAAAAAGAAAACAATATTTGTTTTGAGTCCATATCTAATCTTGTATTTTATGTCTCATAAACTACCACCTCCAATTAAAGTTGTCCACGTCATCAATTGATATGTGTTAAAATGTGATGACGTGGATTAATTTTATTGAAGACGCGACAGATCTGAAATTATATGTTAATCATCTTGGTGTAATCTAAGTACAAAATTGTTTTCGATTTTAGGAATATACTCCCGAGTATGATGAAGTGACGTCAAAATTGATCTGGGAAGAAGTGGAAAGACTAAACTACGTACCCGATCCCGAAGAAGGCGTTCCTTCGTGACAACTCGGGCGAGTACGAAATTTTTGGGCTTAGAATTTCCAGTAAATATATATGACTGTATGATCGAAGATGGAGCACATTGTTTTTTGGCACAATATTTACAATGTAACAAATTTTAATATTATACACGAGTATGGGTAAAAATATGCAACATTTGTTGAGCTTTCACACACACACACACACACACACACACATATATATATATATATATATATATATATATATATATATATATATCATCTAACCATTTCAGCATTACTGATTATCTATATGTCTTGTTTGTGTATTTGCAAAGAAGAGTACTATTACATGTATCTTTGGTTACAAGAAAAGCAAAGAATTAATTGAAAGCGCACACAATATTCTCCATAAATCTACCCACATTAAATTTCATTTACTCGAAGTTAGGGGTGGGCGTCGGTCAGTTCGATCAATTTTTCCACCGGAATCAAAACCAACCGACTAACTATCGATTTGGTGGCCTCCAAACCGAATTCCGTAAATCGAAACTGACCGAACCCACTTGGTTCGGTCGGTTTCTCTGGTTTTTTCCAGTTTTTTCAGGTTTTTCGATTTGGTATAAACAAAACCGAACCGATCAACCGATCAAAAAATCGAACCCAACCGAACTAACCCAATGCAGTCAGTTTCTGTCAGTTTTTCGGTTGATATACCCAGTACTCGAAGTACGTGTTAGGTATGTGATTGAAAATGTATTAAAAATATAAAATAATTGTATGAGCAATTGAAAATGATGAAATAAAAAATGTTAATGAAATTTAATGTGTATAGAATAAGGAGAAAAATATATAGTTGTAATCCTGTAATGCCATAGTGTTGTAGAAAGCATTTATAGATATATTTAGCGTATCAATTAGAGCTGTTCATTTATGAATATAAGGCCCCATTATGGGATTTTTACACTTCGCTAAACATTTATCTTTATTATTAATTCAAAAAAAAAAAGTCATAACATTTTAATTTAAAAAATCAAGTGTCACTTTATACTGGGGAATTACCCAGTTTTCTACTTTGACCGAGTACAAAATTGAGTAATGCCCAAATTTCAATTGAGCAATCTTGCATTACAATTCTTTTTCCTGAAAATCGTCCAATGCATTACAACACCATTATAAACTCTGTGTAATGCATTACAACACCATTATACAGATCATGTGTCATTGTTACAACACCATTACGCACTGTATGTGATCATTACTACATCATCACAAACTTTTTGTAACGCACTTATAGGTTGGGATAATTAAGCCCTAAGAGCGTAATTAGTTTTGGAATATATATATATATAAATATATATATATATATATATATATATATATATATATATATATATTCTCCCCTTATTCCATTGCACCTAAATAATATGAGGGGTGTTAAGACGGAAAAATCTATATTGGGGTTAAAAATGTAAAGTATATGTTAAATTTAGCCCCTTATTGAAAGAATTCCCCATCCTTCTCCACTCTACATTTCTACCCTACATTTTTCCCCAAACACTAATGATGCTCTAGGGGCAAAATAGTAAATTAAAGATTACAAAATAAAGTCTAAAAACACTACAAAATAAAGTCTAAAAAAACTAAAATTCGGAGGCCCAAACTCCCCCCAAATGGTCGAAATCCATCATTGATCGTTGCTAAGAGGCAATGAGTTATGTCTGTCTCGGTATATTCCGCTTCCATGGAAGCATGAAACGCATCATTCTCCTCAATTGAATGTTGAGCGGCAAACTATCAAACTACAATTATGTCTTTTTCGGTCCAACTCATCTTTGATCCACTCAACTATCTACTCTAATCACTGTGTAATTAATGGAGTTCAAAATTAAGAAAATGAATAAAATAGAAAAATAAATTAAAAAATTTGGCTATCGCTTTAAAATAACTAGGCTTGCCCAATACGAAACTGAGTGTCGCGCAGATTTGGGCACCACCTGACTGATGTGGTAGCGCCCCACCATCATTACACATTTTTCCTAAATTTTCCTCATGTTATTCATTTAATTATGAACCCCTTCTATATAAATAGACAGATTTTAGTGGTGAAGAATCGCCATTCTTTGGAGTATTGAATTTTTTTTTCTAATATTGTGATAAATAAACATTCTCAAAAGTTTGATAGCAGTTCAAATACAATTTAAAGTTCGATAGCAAATTATAAGAAAATAAAAAAAATTGATGGCATATATATAAAGGGAATATATATTTTAAAGTTCGATCGCATGGTGAGAATGTCGCACAAAATTTGGTGATATTTGGGTATTTAACTCTTCAATGTGAGATATTCCTCACATGCCAACAATCAGTCCGGCTCTCCTACCCACTGTGGGTACCTTACGGTACCCACAATTGGGGAAAAAAAATTTTGGAGGTCGGGTGAGACCCCTCGCCATCAGGGGACAGTTATGTATTATTCATCTAACTTAACGTAGATTCCAAAAAAAAAATTTTTTAAAAATTTTAAAAAATTTTTGTGTGTCTTGACGTGGCGCCTGGTGGCGCCACGTCAGCGTGGGGATTGGCTTATGTTCCCCACTGTGGGAATAGAGCCAATCCGTGCCAACAATTGTTGCTTGTGAAGAGAAGTATGCTCCACAGTTTGTGGGTAGTATAAATATATAGTAAGCCGAGTACAATTGTTTTTAATAAGACCATGAGATTTTTATTGTATTATTATTATTATTATTATTATTATTATTTGAAGCGTTTTGTTGTATTATTTTGGTGCAACCAAAAAATGTTACACGCACCAATAATTAATATTAATTCCTTAATCAAACACGTTAGGTCCGATGTCTGTGGCACAAATTATTTGTCGTTGACTCGTTGGATTTTACGATGATGACCTATCAGCAAACAATAAGACAAAAAAACAGTGTTGCTTAGTCCGGTCTCTTTCCATCCGAGAACATCGTAGGTACTTAGATACATTAATTCACTTGTTATATATACTAGTATTTTCTCCTGTGAATTGCACGGGGAGATTTATGACCAAGTTATAATTTAAAATATGTGTAAAATAAAAATTATAATAACATATTTTCATTTTTTCACGGTAAAAAGATATGGATGGGAGATTTAAAAAAATCACACATGATAATAACCCGGATTTGAGGGATAAGGAGTGATTCTATTAAAAGATGAGAGGTGATAAGTCGAGTTGGAAAAGACATGTAGAAGCGATAAAACTCGTTGCTATAATTAAAAATTAATTTTTTAATTCAGAAAAATATGTGAAAGTGGCGGGAAAATGTGCTGGTTTTATTAATATTATATAATATAATATTATATAATTATAATTATAATTATAATAATAATAATATAATAATAATAATAATATATATATATATATATATATATATATATATATATATATATGTATTTCTTGAATGTCGATTTATATGAACGAAAATGCTATTTTATTTTATTAATTAGTAGCAAACAAAGTGATTTGGAAGTTGATAAGATACATATGTACTACATTCTTATCTTTCCTTATATTAAATTACGTTATTTTTCAAATGAAAAATCACTAAATTTTCACATAATTTATCTGTCAATTTGTTTGACTTCGTTTCTTCAAGCATCGTTTCCGTTGTATGAAACAAAATAATTGTCATCTTGTGTTCATGTAAATTTCTTGCTACAAATTAACCTATTTTTGTTGGACAGCGACAAAATCATGAGATATGTGAAATAATAATAAGTGACGATTCATAATTTGAAATATATAGTTAATATCGAAATCTAATTTTACGTAAGAACAACCTAGAAAGGAATTAAATATATTGCTTCACAATTTATAATACAAGTATCACCATCTTTTAGTAACAAAATTAAACACTAGATTATGTTGCGTCCGGGCGTTCAAAATTACAAATATTTTAGATATTTAAAATTACAATTTTAGGTGCAATCTAAAATGTAATTAAGTGTTACGTATCATATTTATAAATTTTAAATATTTGTACAACTCACAAAGAATTAAGAAAACCCAAGATACTACACAAATACAATTTTTTTTTATTGCTTATTTTTCTCAAAATTTACGTTACATCAAGGAGGCTATATTCACACGGATCTTCAGTTAATGCTCCTTGAAATTTAGCTATTGACGACAAAATAATTTGCTTTGATATTTTTGTGGATGATTCTTTTTTGAATTGAAATTTTAAAACAAAAGGTTGATAAAAAATTATTTAGACAAACAAAATTATCAATAATTTTACAAACGATGATCTAACTATTTTATAATTAACGATTTAACTTTTTAACATAAATTTATTTATACATTTATTTGTGCATTTACCAAAGTCTAGCCTTCTAGGATATAAAGTTTGGGACTCTTTGGACCTTTTTCAATTTAACCATTCCATTCAAATTCAATAATGAAACAAGGTAAGTTGATAAAGGATTGCAATCATTATAATTACCGACATGCTTCATTTTCAACGGAAAGTACTCTTTAACGAATGTTTGCACTTTGACAATATCTCAACTGGTTTGTCTACCTTATCGGTACCATTACTTTTCTTTCTTTTTATTATTATTATTATTATTATTATTTTTTTTTAGATCGACAATCCATGCCCTTGAAATCAAATTAATTAATAGTTAATAATAGAAATAATACCTAAAATAACTAAATTGAAAAATGCAATTCCAACAATAACACTTACTTTATGTAATATCAAATTTCACAATATTTTCAAATTGATCGCGCCAAACCCCCCGTCTATCCCACTCCACCGCCAAACCACATTCGTTATCCCACTCTTCTTCCCCATCAAGGCATCAAACGAGATTAAAAATTACGATCACGCTATAATGACATACTAAATGCCATAAAGAATACCACAATAGAATAAAATGACTTCAATATCTTTTAAAACAATATCAATTCAGTCATTCATTAATGGCAAGATAGGAATTTTACTATTATTTTGTCACTAATTATGTTAATGGTTTGGCATTCTTAACATTATCCTAAAAATTAAATTTAAAAAAAATCGATGTAGTGAACTTGCTTCCCACCAAACAAAAAAAAAAAAAAAGGTGATTGTTGACCATGAGAAGAAGCATTAATAGAGATCTGCTTCAATGGAGTTGCGGACCACTCATCAAGATCTGCATTGTAGTTGCAGACACCATTCATCGAGTTTGCTTCAATAGAGACTCATCGAGATCCGCTTCAATGGAGTAGCAAACCACGAGAAGAAGCAAAGGGTTAGCGAAATTTCATGAAAGTGGTGGTGACTAAAAGGTGAATGATAGAAAAGAAGAGATCCACGAATAGGAAATATTTAGTAGTAGTGGGAGATGATGAAGATGGTGACCGAAGAATATGATTGATACAGATATGTAAATTTTTTATTAATTGTTTATATGGTATCATAAATCCTATATTTTAGATTATAGGGTTTATTTGAAACTGAGATTACTATTTGATTTTTCAAGACTATAATACTGTGCCAGGAGCTGGAAAAGATGATTGGAGACAGCGCCTGAGACGATGACTAGTGATGATATGAAGATGGAGGATGAAAAGGGAAGGAAATAGAAGATGAAGTTGGGGGGCAAAAAGGGAAAGTCAAGTCAAAATGTTGTTAGAATTAGAATTTCAAAAAGTAATTTTGGAATTGTAGAATTTTATAGTTGTGACATGTAATTAATTCATTTGCCCTTGCTCTTCGTTCTCTCTTATGCGTGAACAATCAAATGCATTGTAAGGGGGTGATTTTTGCCTTTTTGGCCTGAAATCACTGCTTTTTATCTCTTTCTTTGTACATTGTCTTACAAGAAGTGGTCTATCCATATAGATCTGGGTTATTCTTTGTGTTTTTGTGATTTCATTGTCTTGATGCGACGTTTAGTTTTTCATCGTCTTGTTGCGGTGGTATTTGTTCGTGTGATTCAGGATGGTACATCAACTTCAAGTCATTATTGATTCAATCCAAATTTGAGCTTCAATGTTATAGATCCGGAGGCATTGGTATTCCGATCACTTTGATTTTTATACATTTGTAGGCATTTTGCCGCTTCATAAGTATTAACCTGGTACTGTGAGTTTGTTAACAGATTCACCATTTTTTATTTTTAGCGGTGTTGAATCTATACTGTTTCGATATATTTTGCCAATTTGAATAAATAAATAAATAGCATCATATTCAACAAAAAAAATCATTTTCCCTTAAAAATATCCTCAATTTATTATAAGGAATCACTTTAAATAGTTAAAATAATATTGTCAAATAATATTGTCCATTTATTATATGGAATCACTTTAATTGGTTAAAAAAATATTGTCAAGTTTGCAGAGAAAAACCCAATGACTCACTTCACCTCTCCCGGCCCACCCCAACAATAGGTAAGCCGTGACGTCATGGTTTCGGCTTTATTCTTTATACCATACATTTAAGTTCAAACCTGTCAATCCCTGTCGTCCTTAAAGTTTGTCTTAACGCTTTCAATTCCAAATTTGTAAAATGATACGAATTTCTTTCAATGTAATCATGAAGGTTTAAGGACAACCTTTGAAAATATGCCACAATACCACATGATTATTCATTAATGTACTAGTAAATACTTTGAATTTACTCATCAATATGATTTGCTAGTTACTGAAATTTGATCACTTTGATATTTGTACGGTAGTTGGACGAAGAAGTTTGTCCAAACCCTAAAATTTCTTAGGGTCAACAAAGTAGAAAAATTTATGCTTTAGTCCTTCATGTATGCAATTGCGCACTTAAATTTCGATTTGTTAAAATCTGACATTTAAGACACCTTCAATTCGACTTTTTCGGCAATGAGATGGAAAGAACAAAACTTATGTGGTATCATTTATTATACAGTACAATATCTCATGTAATGACTATGTTGAGATAATCAAAAATTATTTTACCCGTTGTCTATAATAAATATTAAATATTATGTGTCCATCACTCTATTTTATTTCTCCTTCCTCCGTTCACTCTCTCGTCATTTTTTTGCTATTTCTTACCACATCATTTTTTTCTCGATAATTTCTCTATTGGAGCCGTTAGTTGAATAGTAGTGAGAAATCTGAAATGTATGAAGGTCAATAATAGTGATTTTAAATATATAGTAAATATATACTAAAATTCGAAGTTGGCTTAACAATGATATATAGTTAAAATCAAAATCTATTATTTGCTGAGCAACAGGGTACTTCTTGTCCAACTAGTCTAGTGGTGTGACATATATTGTTAAACTCATGGTGTAGGTAGTCAAACAATCTTTTGTTTGATGGGACGATGATCATGATCACTAAACAAGATTGATGAACTAATTGGTCGGAAGAATAATACATAGATGGTAAACTTATTGTTCTTTTTTGACATAAATCTCTTTGGATAATGAAATAATAATTGATAACTAATTTTTAAACATTCAATCTCTTATTTGGAAATGTTCTAGTCCCAGTACCGAAATTATTTTATGTTCCAGCAGGATAAGCCACATATGATTTATCGTGTTTTCACATAAAATTACGTGTAAACTAAATGTAATTTACCGTGGGCTCTAAAATAGTAACAAAGCTCCAACGCTAGAATCAGAACAGGGCTGACCTCTAATCAGTTCAAGAATAGGAGAGTTGGAGAATAGGAGACACTCCAAGAATATTTGCACATGGACAAATCCTCCAATAATGACAAGTTATGCACGAAGATTCTTGATGGAATTTCAAGCAAACGAAAGCAACGTTAACATATTCCTTGAAACGGACAAGAACCCTATTCTGTATACTAATTATGATTATTGTTGACACTAATTAAAGAAGTATGGTTGTTAATCCTTTAGCAAAGAATTATGTATTATAGTGGGGTCATATGATATGATAGTGTACATGTGACATATCTAAATTGTTCGATGGGGTTTCTGTTTGCATGGCTAGCTTTGACTGCCTTGTGATCCACATGAGATCCTGTACTTTTTTTTTTTTCCTTCAATGAATGGAGATTCAAACACTGGCACAAATAATCATTGATATTGACTTCAATTTTAATTAAAGAAAGATGTAATTTTTTTTTTTTTGGGTCGCCTTTCACTCTCAATACTTATATGATGATGGTTTAATAGCGCCACATCCATAAGAGACATGGTTTATCCTCCTTGATGGGGAGGAGATCATTCCTCGTACCAGTATTATTATCCAATCCAACTAGGTTTACCCAGAGATTCACGGCTTGGCCAAAACAGCGGCCTCGCTAGCCCTGAAAATTTGGGGTTGAGAACTTCGAGTGGTGCCTAGTGGTAACTTGTGACTTGAATTTTCAATTTTCAAACAAATTTTCAATTTTCAAACTTTTCTCATAAGTGTTTAATTAATATATTTTAGTTAATTAGATGAGATCTTTGATCCAATCTCCCTTTGAGCATCTTCAATGGGTAGTGATATTAAGGGATGATGTGAAGGAGAGAGATAGAGAGAAGATGATTAGGTGGATTGAAAAGAGAATAGAGGATGTGTAATGTAAAAGAGAGAGAAAAGTGAAAAAATAGGTGAGATGTAGAAACAAATTCAAAAATAATAATAAAATAATAGTGGAGGATGTGAAGTTGAGCTTCTAGATATAGAAGTGGCACGGGAATTTATGGTGAAAAGTGGGAAAAGTGGGGAAAAAGTAGGGAAAGTGAGAAAAAGAAAAAAAAATGTGGCACCCATAATTTTTTGTGTCTCTATCTCTCCGCCACGTAGAAAAAAATAGAGGATGTGAGGAAGTTATGCAATGGAGATGCTCGTGGCTGGTCTTGGGATGAAATCAGTGCTTAATATCGCGATTTGACGAACACAAATTATGTTCTTGTACATCGCATTAAACATGAATTATGTTCATTTACATCATATTCTTTCCCAGATTTTTGGGTTTTAATGCCAAATAAATTTTGAGAAAATATATTAATATTAGTCCCACTTCAATGCCCACTTGTGGGTATGATAAAATGTCACAAGTGTGAATTGGGCATGTGTCCACCCCGCCACCAAAGGGAACAGTGGAAACACATGTTGAAGATTTGGGGATACATGCCCCAATCTGTCCACTTATGGACATAGCGAGACTATATATATTATATCCCACTCAATAGTGTGTTTGCAAAACATAAAATCAACCAAATATTTGAAAGACCAGTTGGTGGTTACTGGTTAGTTCATTGGGCTCGTGGCCCAACGGCCTCCCTAATTGATTGCTTCAAACTATTGCGTCGAGGGTTTTAAGAATGAATTAGGCCATACATCCACATTTTGAAAACTTCTCATAGATTATTATCTTATTTTACTAAAATTGAAAAGTATGGCTTAATGCAAACGATAATGTTCAACATGCCCACAGGGGTTTATTTGTACATGATTAAAGTTTGATCCTATATAAATATATCCTCATCAAAGTTTGATTTTATATAAATGAGTCCTTGTTGGAGTGTTATCTTGCCTACAGATGGGTAGGGGAACATTGCCGTTAATGTCAAATGCTATCCTTTGTTATGAAAAATAATTGTTAGCAAATCATGTTACTTGGTAACATCACGCTCTCTTCTTGTTTTCTTTTTCCCTTTTTTGGGGGTGGGAGTTTGGATCATCACGCTATTTGTTAAACACCCACATTTGAAAGAATGGTATTCATCATTTTTTAAAATATCCACTTAATCTTGGCATGGCGATCACCTAAAATATCATGGGTCAAATCAACTCATTGGAACTTTTGATCATCCATAAAGGTCATGAGATATACTATGCTTCAAATGTAATTGAGAGTATATTTCACATTAACATTATTTTGTGAAAAGTCTGTAAATACGATTCTACACAATATAGTAAGATCCACATGATAAGAGGTGTAGAACACTAATTGGTCACTTGTAACCAGGAGAGTTAACATATTGGTGACTCGAGTAAGTGAAGGTGACGAAGAATGTAGAAGTTGGGATGCATCTAATGGCAACAACTATCAGGCTTCTGCAATTATGTTGAAAAAATCAAGTACGAGAAGATTTTGAAGCTACATCTCTTGGCATACCTTCCACTTGAGATTAATCTTTGCGACAAAAGATGATAGTAATGGAAGAGGAAAAATATTGCCAGATATGGGCATTATTAAACATTTAGCACGTAGAATTTAACATGGTCAATTTGTCGGAAACTCAACATAGACATCACAAGTTGTAGCGCAAAAACAAAACCTTCTTTCTTTCTACAACCTAACCAGAAAATAGTAACACTCGACAGCTTATATTGCAGCAAAGTATTCCTTGCTACCTTTGGGATCTGGTTTCATGGACTTCTCCCCAGGTTTCCATCCAGCTGGGCATACTTCATCAGGGTTCTCTTGAACATATTGCAAAGCCTACACAGAACGGAGACTCAAGCATTTTGCTAATAATGTTTTTCAAGATTACAGACATAAGATGTAAATTATTACCTGGAGTGTTCTGAGTGTTTCATCAACACTTCTGCCAATGGCAAGATTGTTGATGGTGGAGTGTTGAATAACTCCTTCCTTGTCAATGATAAAAAGTCCTCTTAATGCAATTCCCTGAAACAGCAATACAAATGCATAATTGATTGATTCGAACGCGTATAGTTATAATGCTATCTTTAACCAAGTTGAATAATTGATTTCTCAAGAGCAAAAGGGATATACATACCTGATCTGGAATGAGCACATTGTATGACTTAGAAATTGATTTAGTTACATCAGAAACTAATGGATACTTCAAATCACCCAAACCCCCAGACTTTCTCTCTGTTTGAACCCATGCAAGGTGGGAGAACTGCAGATTATCAAGCATGAAATCAGTTGTGGAATGTGAAATTAAGATTCAGCAAGATCAAGAATGTTGTATCGTCAAAGACAGTAGTGAAAAGTGCATATGACTAAAATGTCGTAAGTCGTAGCTGCATGTGTAAGATTTCTACAGAGAATCAGAAAGGTTACTTTTCTATTGCAGAAAACTTTTGTCTACAGTGAGAGCTAAATTAGGAGAAGTTTATACACATCTATAAAAGTCAACACACGAAGCAATGTTTCTTCACTGAAATAGTCCTTTTCTCATCCAAGTAAGAGAGAATGCGAGATTGGACCCAAAAAAATGCCACCAAATTAAACCAAAAGAAAGTAATAATGCTATATGACTGAACCCAACAAGTTCCAAGTAGTAAGAACCAAGAGAAATGGTGCTAGAGGAAATGAGAGCACTCTACTATTACACAAGCATTGATGAAAACAAAGTGACAGAAATAAGTAGTAACAACTTAGGGTAACTCATTGTGCAATGCTTTCGATTCCACATTGCCTCAAGAAATAAAGTGAGCCTGATTTATTGTGGGTGAAAATCCAAGATCAAAACTCTATGGACTAGGCCTAAGCTGGACAATATTGTCCAAGTATAGTGGGAAGTTACACGTTGAGACACCCAAAATTATCACATGGTGCTCTTTATTAAGATATCAAGTTTTAGAGAAATTCCAAAGTTGAACACGAGCAAAGTGGAGTAACGAAATAGAATCTGTAAGGAAATTTGGCATTTGTTTGTTAGAGATTATCGGAGGGAAACAAAAATTTTTGGATGTGTGGTTGAGAAGTTAAAAAAAAAAAAAATATATATATATATATATATATATATATATATATATATATATATAAAAGAATGTCAAATCAATGTAATGAGTCCTTGAAAAATATGGTGTAGAAAAATGATTTTTTGAACAGTGAGTAACTGTGTATCAAACAAGCTCTTTAGTTTCTTTGTTCTTGGTCAAGACATATCATACTTTACTTGATACAGCAGTTATAAAACAATCTTAGGTCTTCCAAAATCATCTGACTGTAGGTTTAGAATAGCAGTAAGCTGATCATTAAAATAATAATTCATTCAATACCTTGACAAGGACTTTGCAAGGAAATAAACTAGCAAATCAACCAAGCCCAACTATGTGCATGTTATTCTTCTTATTTATCTCATTTTAATTCATGCTCTTTTAAATTTGAATTTGACCAAACCAATCACATATCCATATATCTCGTGGGACCTACGTACTACACAAATCTCCACCATTCAACTCTATTTATCCTCTCTCCTATTTCAATAAAAATCCATAAAAATTTTAATCCTAACATGGGCTATATTTCATAAATATGTGAAGGAATGCAAAAAAACACATCTTTCAGAACCATCATTAATATTTATCTCCACTTTTTCTGGAAAATCTTCTCATTGTGCTTTGTCACACAGAAGAAAACACTTAAAGAAGTTGCACTCCAAAGAAAAATAAGATGACAAATCTTAGTCCAGTGAAATATGCGTAAGAGTTGAAAATACGACAGACAAACATTTACCGCCATAGCAAATCATGCCAATAAGTAGTAACAAGACAAACAAGAAAGTCGAAGTGTTGGAAATGCAAAAATTTTAACTAGTTTGACTTGGAAGTCAACTTACCACACTGTCTATTGAAACGCCCAATATTTCTGTGTTCAATTTAAGAAATTCTTCATAACGGTCACTGAATGCAGTGATTTCTGAAAAGAAGGGAAAGGTATAGTATAAGTAGTATCATCCACAACCATTCGGTAGCATATTAAGTGTACAAATTGATAACAATAAACTCACCAGTGGGACAAACAAACGTAAAGTCCAGTGGGTAGAAAAATAGAATAACATATTTCTTCCCTATGTAATCAGAAAGTTTAACCTGCAGGCAGAATAACTCTCCAAGTGTTACAATAAATGTTAACTTCAAAACTAGCAAAACCCAAGCAAATATTGCATGATTGAACGCCATAGGCAAAATAAATAAGTGCATGACTGTTTGTTTTCCATGTGTATCAAAGAGAGATGGGGAGCAGGGTGAAGAGTAAACAAACCCACAGAAGTTAATTGACAATGACAGAAGAAGAAATGGAATTCTAAGTGTTAAAGAAACAGTGTGTCTACAACGCCAACCATGGACTTGTAAACACCATAAAGCTTAAGACATCATTTCTACTACAGTGCATTATATTTAGAAGTGTAAACTAAACAACATTAGGTAAAAATATGTACACATTATTCAGCAGATTACATTGATAAATTCCTGATCGAAAACAGCCTCAGCCTCAAAGTCTGGAGCTTGATTTCCAACCAGTGGCAGTTCACTCTGTAAAAGAAGTTAAAGAAGTCAGCTGTAGGACAGAATCCAAACCAATGAAGTAATCCAATAACAGAAACAGAGTAAGAGATAACTAGCAAGAATAATACAGACAGTCCAAAATTGAATCTCCGTCATTTACCCATAATTTCCCATGTATTTAAACTGTATTGGGTACACAAACTTATCCCCTATTAATAAAGGATAACAACTGAAAATAGACTTTTTATAAAGAGAGTTAAAACGAAAAAGAATAAAACTTCTTTTTTCCAAACTTCACTATGCCCCCAACGAAATTCAAATAGGAAAAACGGGAAACAACAGGAGAAATCAAATTGCTACTAGAACAAATTACATCATTTCCAACATCCTTCACATAAAAATTAATATACAAGAGGAACCTAAATACGAATTTAACACTTACAGCGCGCAGAGCAAAACTGCGTCGTGCGGAGTGAGAAGCCCGAGAGGAGATAGAAGCTGGGGTGTGGGAAACAAGTGGATTGCGGAGTCCGGAGAATGAAGTGGGAATAGAAATTGATTTGGGACAAATGTAAGCCTTTGGATTGGGATTAGATCGCAGAAGAGCAGGAGTTGAAGCTGTAGTAGCCGTACAGGCCGCCATTGTTAGTAGATAATAGAACACGGCCTCCGAAAGCTATGCTCGGTGTGTGGTGAATCGGAGATTCTTGAAGATGGTAGGGTTTGGGGCTTTTAAGGTTGAGGGCTGTTGGTGAGAAGATAAGCTGGTGTGGCACTGTAGTGTCGTATTGTGAGATTGGGGTTGTTGGGGGTTGGAGGGGGTTGGATGGGGGAGAATGGGGAGTTTTCAATTACGGTAAGTTGGAATTTGGTTGGAAAAAAAAATGATTTTCAGGTAAATGAATTTTGATAAAAGAGTTTTTTAGGGAAAACGGTAATAATAGATGTTTGATTGCATTACTTTGTGGGTCAGAAAATAATATTATTTTTCTTATTTTTGTATTTTTTTAATGAAATTTAATTATTTCTCTTATCTTTATAATTAAAGCAAATTATCCATTAAAAAAAGACTAACTTTTCCATCAATATCAAATCTAGCAAAGAGGTAGGAAAACAAATTCCTTGAAAAGCTGGAAAAGGCCATCACGTGAGGAAAAGCCTGAAAAAGTTTTCCTGAAAAAGTTTGCGCTGTCAAATAGCCATTTCACTGGAAAAGCAATTCCAATTTTCGGTTCTCTCTTGTAATTACTTTGGAATCTATCTCGAGTCGGTATTTGTAAAGAGATTTCAAAGAGTACTTTTTGACGAAGAACGAATCGAAGAAAAAGTGGACCAATAATACTTCAAGTGAGTGTAAAGTGCATGAGTGGAGTATACCTCGAAGTGAGAAAACGACCCTATTTATAGGTGAAATTAGGGTTACCTCATTTAACAGGCCAATAATACTTCACAACTCATGATATCCTACTCGAGATGAGACAACGAGTCTCTCATCTTAGAGAGGCATCAAGATTTTCATTAAATAAAATGTTTACATCCTTATGTCATGTAGTTAGTTGTTGTGGTATCTAGAGAACGTGTTCTTACCAGCGGGTTTACATCTTTGCAAATGAGCATCAGGTTGACATTAGTGCATGGCGTGTTTGCATGTGGCGGTTTTTATGTCCATAGCTGTTGAGTTCTTTGGGAAATCAAGCAAGAGAGTTGCATTGTAAATATTATGAGGTTTGTTTTGACCAATGAAATTCTCAGATTTTTTGTGGTTAAATCTAAATTGGTTATACAGTTATACTCATATATTATATTATGTTAATGTTAATTTTCTGATTTTGAGAATTTAAGATCATCAAAGTACATGAAAGGCTCATCGATGATTAATTATTAATTCAAATATCGTGACCAAAAATTGTTGCCAAAGGCACGGTGGCTCCGGTTTCCAAGAATGTGGAGACCGTCGAGCTACATGTTAGTAGTATAGCATCAACAATGAATAGGTCAAGTTACATATTAGTAGTATAAGTTAGGTAAATATTAAATTTTCCTACTATGGATATGTTAACATGTATGTTAAATGAATCTTTTTAGCTCACATATTAAATTGCTAAATAAATTTAACAAATATTTAATATATGATGAGCCATTATTATTTGTAGGAAAATTATTTTTTCATTATTGTTTCTATCACTTTTTTAATTTAAAAAAATGTGGACACATATATATTGATATGGCACTTAACATTTACTTTTTACTTATGGCAGCTCTCTAAATTTAACATAACCATTTTGGATATATCAGGGATGATGTAATCCCAGCACTAGGAGCCTATAGTAGGCTCCCAACGAGGGAAAATGGCCTTAACCCCCCCCCCAACCCCGCATTCAGGGGGGTCTGTGTGGTGGGTTCCCCGCTGGGAGCCTAGGAAAGGCTCCCAGCGCTGGGAACCCATCATTTTCGTTGGATATATACCCTTCCAAGGAAAGACAATAAAAAATTGATGTAGTTTATTTGTATCAATAGAAAATGATGTCTTTGATTTGGTTGAATCATAATTGATATGTTTCATGTTATTATAAATAATTGACTTGAGTCATTATTTTAGAGACGTGGACAGGATGTTATCGAGAGTTTTGTGATTAAAAAAAAATTATAGAAGCCCAGCTTCCCACGGGCATAGTATAAAAATTAGTAATGTAGAAAAATTTGAGATATTTTTCCTACGACACTTTTAAATGACTAGTTTATAACATGTACGTTGCACGTGAAATTACAGTCCGAATATAATTCAACAAATAATATTTGTACGTTATAATTGCTCAAGGTGTGACGGCACATTATTTTGTGAAATATATGTATCATCACATTGTGAACCCGACATTGTTTGAGAAATCCTTTTAGGAAAAATTTGTATTAATGGTAAAATTTGTTGTCGATCCTTTAGCTACTAATTATTCAATTTTGTGAACAAATAAGCAAAGAAACTCGACATGAATCATATTGCTAGTTTTCCTTGGGCTACACAAAGCTTGCTAGATTGTAGTAGTAGGGACGTATATTGCTTGTGTTCTGTGAATGGTGAATGAAGCCTCTAAAATACGTATATATAATGTTAAAAGATTGAATGTACAAAAATGTGAGTTAAGATTACGGTGACCCTTCTTTGTATACAATATTTTTGGTCAATGTACCACAACCTTTCTTTTTGTTGAAGTTTTTGCTTTCACCAAAGACCTTTGTTCTTTGCATTGAAACTATATGGGACAATGCGACATATAGTTGGCTATCTCTAGCTTTGTTGTGAAGGTAAATTCAATATCATCATTCGCGTTTAGATACTGGAGATTGATTGCCCTTATTTTTCCATCTCGAAAACAATATAACCTATCCTTCTTAAGCATGGGCAAGAATTTCTTAATTGTCCTTAAATAGAGTAACTTGAACCTTGGTTCCCTAGGTCAATTTATTGATAATCAATAGAGAATAAGCGGTGAAAATGAAGTATGCGCATCCAAGAAAGAGAAAGGAATTGTATAAACCCTAAATCCATTTTGTTTGCAATCAAACACACCCTCAGATAAACATCTTATACTACATTCATAATTTTGATCTCACTTCAAAATAAATTGTAATGAATGATGGTAACATATTTTCTAATTATTTCTTCCATGAAAGTTTTCCAAATTGTAGCTTCTGTGTACTTTCACCCTTTCAAGTATCATCAACTAATACGCACCATTCCAGCTAATATTCTTAATAGCGCACACTTTCATTCTTTATTCCATTTACAAATCCTCTAACCTTTTCTATCGTACTAAATAGATATTTATTCATAACATTATTTAACAAATAAAACCTCATCATAAAGTACCTCAAAATCCTATCATATATGATTTCTATTTTGATGAGGAATAATAACAATCCTCACAACTCAAATTAAACCTTCAAGTTGTTGTTCACGGCTTCCTTTCTACAAATAGTTTGGATTCGATCTGGAAGTGACGAAACACATCATACTTCTATTATTGAGGGTTATGTCTCATATTCGAATTGATCATATATGCTGCGAATAGAAGGCAGAGGCGAAATTAGTTGACCTCAAAAACTCAAAAGTATTGTGAGTTTATTGGCCTCAAGCCAAACCAAAACCAATTTTTTATTTTTCAATAGCAAAAGAAAATTAGTTTATCTCATAGTCATTATTAAACAATTAATTCAGATAACTTGCACAACGTACCTTTGAAACCCAATCCACGTATTATTTATTATTGAGGAAGAGTAGTTCCTAGAGCTATATTTCCTATGCCGCTTCATGCCGTGGATTGCGATTCTTCCAAATACTTCATTTCGCTTAGCTCCATTCTTGATTAGATTTTCCCAATCGAGCTCATAATCACTCTTATCCAAACGAAATTTGCCCTTCTCAATTAGCTGATTTCCTGGCCTCTTGAAAACGAAGAATTCATACGCCATTTTTTGTACCACCAAAAGGGAAATGGACTAAGAAGTAAGATCCTAGGCTTGGATTTGCTCTATGGAATATATGTTTCAATTATTGGTCCTTCGAGGTTGTATATATTCTTGTAAGAACAGTGAAGTCAATTATTTAGCTTGTTTTACAAGGACTCATGACCACATACGTCCAAAGAACTAGCCGTCAAGTGGGAATACTTTGGATATATAATTGTATGAATGTATAGGATGGGGTCCACATATAATTATCAAACGTGGAAAATCACGTTTGTACGTACGAATGTGTCTATAATTGTCCACAATTTGAAGGGAAGTTAAATTGAAATTATCATTCTATCCCTTCGGTAGGGAAATCTCCACTCTCAATTAATATGTGGATATTTATTTATATATATTTTGTATATATTTGTAGTATTTTTCATCTGATTTTTTGTGTCATAAATTATCTGATCCGATCAATATAATAAATATTATTATTGTGCTAAAACTCGAGGGGGTTGACTCGACTTGACTTGACTTGAAAAATAAGGAATTATTGAGTACTAGATAGTTAATTCCGAGGCAGATCCAATGAATTTAGGTATAGAATTTATGTTCAAGTTTTGAGAAAATCGACGTAGCTCTACTCACCATCTATAGTTGCTCTCGTTAATTGATTCTTCAAATGAGGTTTTGGATGTGAGAAGTTGAGAGAGAAGATCAAAGGATAGTGTATTCGATCAACACCGATTGTATTTTATGTGGGAAAATTTTTTTTTACATTTTTTATTTATTATAATCCGTGTCACTTAAATTTCTAGATCCGCAATTATTAGTATTTTGAGATTGTATATATTCTTGCAAGAACGGTGAAATCAATTATAGCTTGTGATGTCTAATGTTTCAACTCCATCGATGATTTCGTAATTATGGCATGCTCGATGATTTTTCCAACTCCACCGCAAATTGTTTTTTATTTCAAAAACATAAATTTCTAGTAAACTAACTAACTCATTAGTTAGTTATTCTCAAAAATATACAAAATAACACAATAGTTCATCTCATTTAATTAGTTACTTATTCGTTAGTTGGTCTCATTTAATTAGTTGTCTCATTTAATTGCATCACAATTGCAATTGAATACATAACTATGAAATATATATAAATTAATCTAAAATTTTAGTTAAGTTGCATAATTTTACTTTATATATTTGGTTCATATTTAATTTTATCAAATTAATTTGATGCTAATTAAATAGTTTTTATAGAAAATTTTTAATACATTAGCATTTGTCCACATTAATACTATAACTTTTTTTTTCAAAATTTTATTTAGTATTAGAAACACACACATTTTGATTTTAATTAATAGCTAATAATAAATATAATTAGTGTATCTCTAATTATTGTACTCAGTAATTATTATACAGTGAGTCATATGCTCCTATAAAAATTTTATAAATATATAATAATTACATTTATTATTATTATTATGAACGTAAATAGATTTATCTCAGGGGGAAAAAATGAAAATAGGTCACATCCTTGCTTACCACAAAAATTTTTAACAATATATTATACGAAAAATAGGTTTTAAATTCAATTATACTAATATAAAATAGAGTGCATTTAGCCCCACCCTAAAAAATTTCGAAAGTTCAAAAAATAAATAAAAGCTTTGAAGCTTGCCAAACGTTCTCCAACCCTCTCAGCCATGGCGATCCCGAGACCTCCATTGGCAAGATTATCTCTTCTTCTAGTACCTTTATGCATAATGCCATTGGTCCAATCCCGTATCGACACTAATCGCGTGTACTCGCCGTGCAATGACGCCACGGTGCAAAGGTCGGATGGGTTCACATTAGGGATAGCTTTCGCGGCGAGAACCGCCTTCTTCTTCAATAACGCCGTCGAGCTGTCTCCCTGCGACCACCGTCTATCCCTCTCCACTGCCAACACCCAGATTGCCGTCTTCCGTCCCAAATTGGATGAGATCTCCCTTCTTACCATCAACACTTCTAACTTTCAACCGGTACTAGCTCAATGTGGTGTGACATTCTTATCTTGTGGATGTGGTTTTAGTTTTTATGCGTTTGCTTCTCCGAGTTTTTTATTTTTATTATTTTTCTTTTTATTAATTTGGTTTGCCTGTGAAAATGTATGGGAGTTACAAGTTCATTGTTCTATGCATATTATGAAATAAGGATTAGGATATTTTTCCTTTTTCTAATTCCTCATGTGGCTGCCTTCAAGCTGGGGGAGAAATGGTGAAGAATGGAAAATCGTAAATTAAGTGAAAATCCATTTGGCGGAATGATCATCTCTGCTCAGTATCGACCTTTTTATTTTTTTGGGTTTTCCTGGTCAACAATCATTTCTAGTTCCTTAGGTTTGAAGATTGTGTTATAGATCTTGAAGTGGCTTGTGGAACTCAGGGAACTTGGTTAATTCTCTAGACGGTGCAAAGTGAGAGCACTTTACATATTAGTGGAATGACATTTCCATCATAAGGAATGCGCATGAGACAATGCCATCTTATTTGATGGATTTATGAAACAAAAGTGCTGTATGTTGGATTCATTTGGTTCTCTTAACACTTCTTGGATGCATTTTAATTTCCTGT
Source organism: Jasminum sambac (assembly GCA_018223645.1). NCBI lineage: Eukaryota > Viridiplantae > Streptophyta > Magnoliopsida > Lamiales > Oleaceae > Jasminum > Jasminum sambac. Next base: position 37,002,683 of record CP073646.1, read on the forward strand.
AGTCTCTTGACATCACAGGACTCCTTTGGAGGTTATATGGTAGCATTTGCTGGTCGAAAATATGCTGCAAGGTCTATTCCTGCTTTTGTTGCTAACAGTACATACACTGTCACCAGTTTTACTTTGGTAAGAAGATAGTCATTATTACAAGGTTATTTGACTTGCTCTTGAGTAATATAAACTCAATTTTCTCCTCTTTTTTCTTTCCCAACTGTCTTCACCTTTATGCAGGTTCTTGAATTTAACGGGGGGAGGTTACAGAACTTGTACTGGAAGAGAGATGGCTGCAGTTCATGTTCAGGCAAATCTAACTTTGTTTGCCTCAACAATCAAGATTGCGCTATCAGAACTAATCACTGTAAAAACCGACGGGGTCCTGTGGATTGCAGCCTCGGGATACAACTTGCATTTTCTGGAACAGACAAGCACCATGCAGTGTTCAATTCATGGTATGAAGTTAAGAACCTTCGACAATATTCTCTCTACGGCCTTTATTCCAGTCTCAAGGATTCTCTCACTGGTCAATACAGCAAGTTCTTCTAGTTTTATTTAGGAAAATCTTTTGATCTCTAAGCATATCATCCCTAGCTCTACAGTAGATTCTTGTCTTGAAAGTCCTACTAGTTGTGTACATTTGTTTTTTCTTCACCGTTGAACAATGTGCATTTGCCTAAGAGTTATTCATAACGAATTGATAGATACATAAAGAGATTATTTAACACTTCAATATTGGCTAGTGTTGCAATATCAATCTGTACTAAATTACTAACCAATTTTGATCTAGTGCCAACTATATGGTGCCAAGTACTGACGTGGAGACACACTACTTGAGACTGGGTATTTGAAATTAAAAACATACCCAATCTAATGTAGTATGTGTCTACATCAGCACGGGCAGAATAATACTGTGCCCAGTTGACACTGGATCAAAATTGAATGACCAATACATGGGCACTTTAACAACAGTCCTGCTGGTTGTGTTGTTAAACTAAATCCAATAATATTGCCAGCTCAATAGAAGCAATTTTATAAACTTGACTTAAAATCCAGGTATAATTTAGATAGAAGATTGCATCTGTACTCAAAATGATGAAGCTTTACATAGAAACTTTCACTGACCAAGGCAAACAAGCATTACGCTGGTGCAAACTCTATTCTGGACTCATCTTGTGAGCTGCAGAAGAGAGTACGTCAAAATGGGACTGGCAATTGATCAAGATGAAGTGAGATGTACTTGCTCTATGTTTGCTGGCTTGCAGTAAGGTAAATAAATGGTATATCAAAATGGTGATATGGAAGCTTTATAAGAATCACCACTATACTTCAATCCCTTCAAATACGCCAAACGTATTTCAGAAGAAAGAATGGTGTTTCTAATGCCAAAAGCATCAACAGTTCCTTGTGATGGTTTGCCTGCTGTAGCTTGCTGGTTGGGTTGTTCTATGGCTACGTCTAGACCAACATTCAAACCAATTGATGACGACTCTGTTACAAAGCTGCAAATTATTCCAATAGATATATAAGCAACCAATGCATTATATAAGAAGTTTAGTTAACATGATCACATGATCCCACAAAATGTAACGATCTATGTGGTAAACACAATAAGAACTGGCATACCTGACTTCAAAGTCGGTCCCATTAGATTGCATAGCTTTGCATGCACCAGAAATTACCCATGGCGGAAGATAGACATCCTTGATTTCAACAGCATAACAGATACCAGCAGAGGAACTTTGATTAGGTTCACCATCAATACTAGTCCCCTTTTTCTGGAAAGACATATGATCAGCTCGCCTCACCTCTTTGCATCTAACCTGCTTACTCAAGAAAATTAATGATCTCAAGTAGATTGTGCAAACCAATATTGCCTAGTAGCTTAATAACAGGCTGATGAGCAAGGAATCAGTATTCCCATTTCGGTTATACACTTCAGAAGTAAACTTCTAATAATTTATTTCTTCAGGTTACAAAACTGGAGCACAGTTTTCACCGTTAAACATAGAACTGGAGGAAGGGTTGGATATGCAAACACATTTCTGATATGTAACCTTACCTTTTCTCCATTTTACTCACATTATAGGTAGGAAAAGCAGAGAAATTGATTATTAGATAATATATATATATATATCATGCCACATTGTTGAGTTTACCACAGTACAGAATCATCACGACATAAATTTGCAATATGCCAGGGGCCTCTTGGATCCCTGGAAACTTTGAGCTTGTTTGACTAATCATTTTTTTGGGAGAGAACTGATTATTGGAAGAATATAGTTAAGAAGAAAGAAACATTACGAAGAAACATGACATAATAATTTTCTTTTACATGATGGTTCAAAATGAGTGCAAGTCTGTAAGAATGAGTGATTTTTTAAACCTTCTCAAACAAGTCTTTTATATACATTTCGAATTCATTGGACCAATTATACTAATTAATTTTCCTCATTCCATTTTCCTCATTCCATCTGATCCAACACCTGGATGTTGATTTTGTTCTGATCCTCCTTATAACATTTTCTATTGTGATCAACTGATCATGTTACTCTTGTTAGAATAATCTTGTTTAGATCATTTCCACCAATGTATGTTGAAATTACCCAATACATGGTTAGCAATGATTTTGGTGAAAACACTTGAAAAGTATGAAACAAACAAGCTCTTAATTGATGTTCTATTAGCATTCCTATTCTTGTCCATTCTACGACTAAAAGGATATTCTATATACAGTGTCTCCTTCTACCACGACCCAATCAATTTAATCATAAAGAACCAACTGCAAATTGCCTTTATGTTGATAAATATCAAAACAGTGTCAATCTGCTGGGTACATAAGAAAGAAACAGGAAACCTAAGAAAAATTGCAATCATTACTTAACCAACACCCGTAACTGGTCTCACCTCTGGAGAAGAGAGAGCAGCATTCTGAAAAGGTACTGGTGAATACAACAAAGGGACATCCTCCCCAGTCAAAGAGGCCAAAAAGGATCTAGAACCACACAACAGAAGAACTGAGCCAACGGAAACATCAATAAAACCACATACAAACTCAACCACTTTCCTCTGAGTAAGAGAGTAAAATAAACAAACATGCAAAGGCGCTTACCTATAATTTAGTAGAAAATCATACAATCCATGTACATCTTTATTCCCAGAAAACATCAACAAGGATTCTGGGTTATTATCAACACCAGTCAGGGTCTGCAGTGGTCGAGCCTGTGTGCCCAGTTGAGCAAAAGTTAATGAGAACACACAGAAAGGACTTACTAAGAAACCATTGATAAATTTTTCTAAGTTCACCAAAGCCCAACCCCAATAATGACTTCAAAAATCAATAATTGGAAAAACACATGGAGTAGCTTTCACAGATATCTCTGAAAGCATGCAACTGAATATGAATACTATAGAAGTACAAGTCTCATTTTGCTACAGTAGACAAGTATTTGCCAACTCCAAAAGCAGGAGATTTCATAAATGTGCAAAATGCAACCTTTTGCACATCTATCCACATAATTTGTAATCTGGGGCGATTTCTTATCCCAAGAAAGAGAATATCAAACAATAAGTCCATATTATTTGATGACAGAGAGATCATTCTCCCACAAACTTGTCCCAGCTTTCCTAGTTTATCTTAGACCTATGAATAAGAAATGATGTGGAGAAATTCCAAACCTCTCCAAGATTGTATTTTTCAATTTCTGAAAGTTCAACCAGGTCTTCTGCAGTAACTTCCTCCACTTTGGATTTGCAAAGCGGCATAGAAAAGGAAACATCCTGCAATAAAATTAAAAAATTAACAGAACAAATTTAGGTTGTAGGTGAATAAGCCAAATTTGAAATAGGAACTAGAAACTTCAAAATCATAAAAAACAGAAAGAAGATAGCCACCTGAGGCTTGAAATTACAGTACTTGTTATTAAAAGAAAATGTAGTTTTCAGTCATTTGGATTACTCCTTTTCCATTAGAATATACATCTTACCTGTTCTTTCAGCAGTGACCTTAAATAACTTGTTGAGCGAGATATATAGGCACGGCAGGCGCGTTTGGTACCCTCTGAATTATTACACCCATTGAACATAACAACAAACTGTGTAGTGCAAACTGTTCCAAAAGAATTAGCAAATCACTACAATCTTTCTCATTTTAATAAGAATTGGGAGGAAATGAAGAAGAAAAGAAAGGTAGAAAAAATGATAGGATAATCTACACGTGACAAAACTGAAGACATAAGGATTGCCAGTCGCAAAAATGGTATACTGTGGACATTCTTTCTAACTTTACCAGGATGTCATCATTTGAAGACATGTGGATAACAAATGCCAGAACCAGAAGCTTTCTAAAAGTGGGACGTGACTAGAAAATGACAAAAATATAACCATCAAATGTCTCGACTCTTCCTGCTTCGATCCAGCAATCTCATTGAGTTGAGGCAAGTTATTCTAACCTTACCTGCCTCTTTTATCATCGTTTTTGCAACAACACAAGTGATGACAAAGAGGACACCGTCCATATTCCAGAGAGCGTGGCAAGCTTAAATTTTTACAGTTTAGAACAAAATATGCCAGCTAACTCCTTATCCTAGTAAAAGTGAATTCAGCTACATAAATCACAACTCCATTTCGTTCAATCCAAATCTATCCCGAAAGGTTCAAGAAATAAAACTCTGCAACCACTTGAGGCAATCATACCTTCATCAAAACAACATAATATTATTCATTTCTGCCTACTTTAAATATAATATCAAAGTCCATCTCTATGTTGATAAGAGAACCAACTTTCATCAGGCAATGTGTCAAGAGAATGATGGACCAACGATTCAGATGGTGAGGTGTGTTTGGAGCATTTTACAGAAGTCGTCAAATGGAAATTGATTGGGAAAACATTTGGATAAAAGAAAACATACATTCCAAAAACTCTGGTTAACTCTCAATAGGCAGAAGGAAAAGCAATGATAGCAGCCTCAGGTAAAAGCTGTGAAGAAAGAAAAATGTGCATTCCAGAATTTGCAAATTTAACAAACAATATTGAATATTGATTAAGTATGAGTTCATTATACCATAGAAGATGTCACAAATCTTCTTCCGAAGCATGTAATAAAGACTCCGAAGTGAATGCTCCCATGCTTGTTGTCGTTTACTCAAGAAGTCCACTTGCCCTTGATAAATAGACTCACCATTGTTAATAAAAGAATAAGAAACAAGAGAAGCTAAAATCCGGTACATTGGTCTCTACTGCAATACCTCCTGCCCCAGACATGGTCAATGCTGATATAGCTGAACGTGGTAAAGTAGATTGCGGGTGCACCCACGTATGTAAAGTCCCTTGATGTTTTACTTGACTGGAGTAAGCTTCTGAAGAGCATGACATACTGTGACCTGAAGAACAGCCAGTATACATAAACTGAGGCATACCACCAAAGGTGTCACCATTGACTAACCTATGGAACCTGTAGAAGCATAAAGAATTTATAATATGAGAATGCAGTTATGGCACAGGAAAGTACAACTAATTCAGGACATGAAAGAAAAAGGAGATATGTCAGTTTTACATTTTCAGGAATTACATGCAAGATAGGAACTAGAGGGCATAGATTGGGAATTTATAGAGAAATGAGCATGAAAATGCAGTCATCGCAAGCGTCTTTACTCGTAAAAATAGTTGTATGGAAAATTAGCCCATATCAACGATGCAGTCAAAACGGACAGCAAAGGAGTCTTGATGTGTATTCTAGATTACATATTGAAGAAAATTTGATTATTCATTGACCAGATCAGTAATCTTGCAGTCTGGTAGGTTCTCTTAAACACTAGTAGACTAGTAGTGGTGTCTCCGACCATATCGAATAAAAGCAACAAAGGTTAACAGGATGTTGAGATTGTGATGATAATGTTTATCACAGTAACACAGTAGATGGTTCAATAAAAGGAAAGATGCAAAACTTCATTGATCAGATAATTTACTCCATGGTCTGATATATCTATATAAGAATCGATGGTTCCCTGACAGCAACAAATAAGAGAAGCAAAGCGCAACAAGATATAGAGAATTGAAGAATTGAATGAAGGTTTTCTAGAAGACGTCCCAAATGAGGGTAAAAATTTTGGGCAAATTTTCCAAATACTGGACATATGGTAAGGATAGATATATGGACATGTAGAAACAAATGCTGGAAAATCGACATCAGTACAATGCTTAATTGTTTACAGCATTTCGTCAATTAAAGACCAGACATGTATAATCTAAGGGCTTGTTTGACACTACTTTAAACAAAAGAACTCCAACCACTCATTCATTGATTTGAAATTTTTTCTATATTTTTTAATATATTTTCTTTACTTCTCAACCACACATCTAAACATCATTTTCTCAATAATATCTATCAAACATACCCTAAGAAAGAAATTGTGCATGCAAAATAATTTTCCAGACTGCTGCATGGACGAGGAAGAACCATAATAAAAGAAGTCCAAAAAACAAAGGAAGGAAGGATATCAAGTACAGTAAGCCCACCAGTTCACTGAGGATGAAGACAAAATCCGTATCGTGGTTTTTAAGGTTAAATCCAGCGGAGTCTTTTGGCAAGGAACATGGAACTCTGAAGAGCTTTGCAGCATAATACCTCCAGTTATATCAGTAGACTTACTGTGTGGAACTGAAGTAGCAAGAGACTCACACGAAACCAGTCCTTTTAAAGCTTTACCCTACAGATGAGAAAGAGTTATTTACTATAAACCCGCATATGCACCATAGTTGACAAAGACTACAAAAATGGCAATAAAGTACCATATCAACTAGTGACATGCCATCTAAATTTTCGCTGCCCTGTGATAGCTGTGTGACACTGCGGAAGGTACTGTTACTACATTTTTCAGTCTTATCTGTTTGATTTGTGCAATCTCTGCCACCTCTTGGAGCAAAAGTATCGTCCACACTTCACCAAAAAAAAAAAAAAAAAAAGGTATCTCAGGCAGCAGCATACACATTAAAACATGGACAAGGAAATCCATACAAATATAAACTACCACAAATTTGGCTGTTGCGGCTTGGCATCCAGATTCATAATAGGGGGATTCTTCTGGCTGTCAACGTGCTCAATTGGAGCATTTTCCTGCCAGACTCATCATATAACATACAGACTAATGAGAAATGCTAAAGATTAGCATTGTTTTATTCTACAAGACTAAATATAGTAAATGGGTGATGGATCTCTATCATAATGTTGTTACAGCCTCACTAATTAGGTATAAAAGTCAGCCTAGCAAACCTTAATATTTTCCTTTTTTGAAAGCATCCGAAGCCTAATACTGTTCTTTCGGACAGGAAATAATTCATCCACACGTGTATCAATGTATCGTGGTGCTTTAGATGAATCAGATTTCTTAGGTCCAGAAACTCCTCCATCTGTGTTCCTACAGTAAACATTGTTAGTTAGTATAAGCCAGAAAAGTTGTAATTTGTAAAGATTACACTTTTGTAAAAGATTACACCTCTGTTTGGGTAGAATCTAAAAAACTAGAATTTACTATTGGGGTGTGTGTGGGTGTGCGTGGGTGTGGGGCCAGTGGAGGTGTGTGTTTTAGGCACATATTTATAGGCACACACATTTATATACATCAGGTCTAAAAGGAGTTTGCTCCTTTATAAGTGATTTATAAGTTTTGCCAAAAGGGAGGCTACATTAAAAATTTACCTCATACAAACAGTTATAAGAGCAGGAGATTCATCTACAAGCTCAGTTAAATTCTTCTGCTTCAGTAGTTCTCCCTGTCATCAAACATATAAAGTAAGGCATCCAAGCATCTGTGTTAAGAGCATCTCCAATGCACAAAATGTAGACATTGTCTATCTAGGAGAGAGGTGGATGCAAAAAATTGATGTGGGTCCCATACTTTTTATATTTTCTTTGAATTTTCTTTTTTTTTTATCACTTTTTACTCATTTACTCCACTTTTTCATTGCTTTTGCATCATCATTTCTCACACTCTTTCCACAGATAGACATCTTCCACTTCTATTTTATCATTATTTTTGAATTTATTTCTATCTCTCTCCTCTTTTTCACTTTTCCCGCTCCTCTTTTATACACATATTTCTATTTGTTTTCAATTAAAACAATCATTTCATCTCTATCTATCTCTTCCACATCATATCCTCAATCCACACCATTACACCATTGCATTGGAGATGCTCTTAGTTACTACATACGGAAATTTGCTTAAACATCTTCTTTTCAGCAAATGTTATGTCAAAATACTTCACCATGTCAAACTGTATATTCAAATGGGCAGTGAATTTCTGTGATCATTTTTCTAGTTGATAGTTCCAAATTCATTCCTAAGGATATCACGTAAAACAGCAACCATATGCATGAGTTAAGACATGAAAACAAAAAAATAAAAAAGAAGAAGTATAAGCCAACCTAATAACCTAGCAGATTCAAATGATTTAAGACTATTAAAACAATGCCTGAACATTGTTGCAGTCAATATTGTCTTTTGAAGCCCATCTCTTAGTCCTTTTAATATCAAAACCAATCCCAGTTCATGACATCTCCATTTCCGGCATACCTTAAATCAATTAACATAATGGGTCATGCCACCACTAGTATTCAACAAAATTTATAAATTTTATAAGCCACCAAAGTAATAAAGACTTCATTGCGCAATATGACAATATTTAGGGCGAGGAAAATTACCCTTAACTCCGAGGGTGTTTTTCGCTTCAACCTAGTGGTAGCAGCGACCTTTAAGCTGTCACCGCCACCCCCGAAATGAAGAGCATTGGATGAAGGCAATTGACCCACAGCAGCAACTTTAGTCATCTTCACTGGATTCAACCGCTCTGCGCAGCAAAGCATCATGAATTTCAGAATACACGCCACAAAAGAGAGACACTAAGCTAACCAGCAGAAAATTTTAAGAGAAATGAAGTGAAAATTGCAGCTATGGTATGGGGAAAATCTAACGAAACAGCTTCAATCAAGTACGAGTAAATCCAAAACTCATTAGGAATTGTTATTTGACCTTAATTGCGCGAAATTAGTATTTATTTGCCCTTATTTGAGTAGATTTTTGGATCAAACCTACGGATGAGTTTCCGATTTCCCCTTTTGGGGATTATTTTGAAAATTGGAAGAGGAGAGAGCGGGATTTGGAGACACTTTGTTCAATTAAAAACCGATAGTATATTTGGGTTTTTATTTTGAATAGTTTCGGTTCCCTCCGCTCCACTGTGATTAACGCCGTTAGCTTCATTCTTTCCGACGTTATCCCATCTTGTCTCTCGGGTTGGAATCAGTACAGTTCGCCGCTTCGGGCTCTGGTTTTTGGCTTTTTTTCGCCTTTTTTCAAGTGGAAAAAAAAATAAAATGAAAAATGTCCTAAGTTGATTCCAATTATCACTTAAATTCTTAAATTTGACTCACATTCAGTGATTTGACATGGAAATGAAGAATACAATTAGGAATTTTAAGTGTGTGGTATGAATTTATGTGCACTTATAATATTATTCATAGATAAGTTATATTTCATATGTTTATTAGATAGATCTCAATTTTTTTCACACAAATTAAGATTGTTATTGGAGAAAATAAATAATAAAAATGATAAGTGTAGTAGGGCGTGTGGCGTATATCAAAGAAGGCATCTTCAATTCATATGTTGATTGTGATCGGTGCAAAAGCCGAAAAGGCAATAAGTCAAATCCGTGTGATAGGTTCCACTTTGCGTGAATCGACGAATAAGATAAAGAAGAGGGAGCCTTTTATTTCTTTATGTTGATTGCACAAGATCATTTTCGTTATATTTTAAATGTCTTACGAAACATCAAACCAGTCGTGGATTTTCCTTCCAGGTTTTACCCTGTTATATTTGGTGTTGGATTTAATTTCATGTTTTACCGCTTTTATTTTTTTTACTTATACTTCCGTTTGTTAGTATCCGCATATATACTTAAAACTTTCCCTTTCAGTATTCCCCATTCAAAAAAAAAAAAAAATCACTATTCAAAAATTTATTAAAAAGAAAAAAGGAAAGAAAATGTAAAGTATGGGGACTAAAATGACATAAATTGGAAGTTGGATGGGTGAGATTCGATGTTCATCAGTTCATGCATGCACATACGACATAAACAACGCAGTTACCATTACATTGATCTTTTGCTTGAATTTCATTTAGAATCGTCGATCAATTATCTCGTCCGAGTTGACTCACCCTATCCACTTATCACAAATTCGCATTTCATTATCGCTTTTCATTTTCTTTCTTCTTCAGTTACCACTACATGGATCTTTCCTTCTTTCATTTTCATGCACAATTAACAAATTCGCACCCGTCACCTTCATCTAATCTAATATCCTAAAATCCTAATCCTAATTAGATGCCCTAATTTTTTACTTATAGCCCCTTTATCCATATCTTACAGAAAAACAAAAATTTGTTGGATTTTTAGGAATTCAAATATTCAATTCGTGTTATCCTTAACGCAGAACAATTGCATATCTGGCATTTTTGCTTCATTTATGGTCTCGATTCATCACAGAACCTTGGTAACCGAAATCAAGGTTTCTTCAATTTGGGCTTGATCTGGTATTGAAGCTTGATTAATTGTGGCTACATTACCGTTGCTGTTGATTTGATGTTGTTAATGAGAGCATATGTTGGTGGTAAAATTCAAACAGGTAAAAATTATTGGAGGCAAATATAGAACTCTATGGGTAACAATTGCGTAGGTCCCAATTTGGGGAAAAATGGCTTCCTACAGTCTGTCACCGCCGCAGTCTGGAAAACCAGGGAACCAGAAACCTTACCCTCCCCCAATCAGCAGCAGGAAGAAAATAGTGGCAATGAGAAGGATTCCACCACCGCACCTACGCAGCCAATAATCAGCGGTGAGCAGGCGAAACCCGGCGAGGCCCAGGCGGCAACAGGGCAAGCCCAAAAGGTGAACCACTTTAAGAGAGTATCTAGTGCAGGCTTGCAAGTCGAATCAGTTTTAAAGAGAAAAACAGGGAATTTGAAGGACATATACACATTAGGGAAGAAATTAGGACAAGGGCAATTTGGGACTACATTCTTATGTGTGGAGAAGGAAACTGGAAAAGAGTTTGCATGTAAATCAATTGCTAAGAGGAAATTGATCACTGAGGAGGATGTGGAGGATGTAAGGAGAGAGATTCAGATAATGCATCATTTAGCAGGGCACCCGAATGTGATATCCATTGTGGGAGCTTATGAAGATGCAGTTGCAGTTCATGTGATTATGGAGCTCTGTGCAGGTGGAGAGCTTTTTGATAGAATCATACAGAGGGGGCATTATACTGAAAGGAAAGCGGCTGAGCTTGCTCGGGTAATAGTTGGTGTTGTAGAGGCGTGTCATTCGTTAGGGGTTATGCATAGAGACTTGAAACCCGAGAATTTCCTTTTTGTCAATGAGCAAGAGGAGTCGTTACTTAAGACTATCGACTTTGGCCTCTCAATGTTCTTCAAGCCAGGTATTCACTGTCCACATTCATGTCCATATCTAGATTCTGACTGATCTTTTCTGCTATTCTTTTTCTTATGCTGCTAATACTTCATCGTCTCAGGTGAAACATTTAGTGACGTGGTTGGTAGCCCTTATTACGTAGCTCCAGAGGTATTGAAGAAGCATTATGGTCAAGAATGTGATGTTTGGAGTGCGGGGGTCATTATTTACATTTTGCTAAGTGGGGTTCCTCCATTTTGGGATGGTGAGCATTTATTGTGATCTTTCTCCTTTTTCTTGAGCGATTTGGTACACCTGAATTGTTGAATCTACTCATTTAGATGCCTATTTTCTTGGATGCAAAAATATGTTGTCGATCAGAATCAGAACAAGGGATATTTGAACAGGTTTTGAGAGGAGAACTTGATTTTGTATCCGAGCCTTGGCCTAGTATTTCTGCTGGTGCAAAAGATCTCGTTAGACAAATGCTTGTTCGAGATCCTAAAAAGCGGCTCACTGCACATCAAGTTCTTTGTGAGTATGCTATCATATGTTTATTACTTGGTAACTGTTGCACAGGACAAAAGAAATACAGGTAGGACCATTGCACATTAAAGAGTAGTACAGAAAATAGAGCTTGCAACAATAGGGAAAACAATAAAAGTTCGACTGCATTAAATGTGAAGATATTGTGTTCTTCTGGAGTCAATTGTTGCGCATTTGGTTGACATCCGTTTTTATAATGTATTTAGGCCATCCGTGGGTTCAAGAGGATGGTGTTGCTCCAGATAAACCTCTTGATTCTGCTGTGCTAAGTCGTTTAAAGCAGTTCTCTGCCATGAATAAACTCAAAAAGATCGCCATTAGAGTAAGTTAATTCACCACTTGAAACTTTTCAGTCTGTATTTCTTGGCTAAAAGGCAATGAGTTACTCCTTTTGAAGAAATTCCTACTTACCCTTACAATAAGGGATGTCTTCTATTTACAAGGGAAAATAGAAACTGAAATGCTGGATTTATTTTATTAGTGCTAGAATTCTATAGATTTCATGTCACCATGCCCCAGTGGAGAAAATTGTTTAATATGATAGTCCAAGGAGAGAGATTGTTTCTTTGAGTAAAGAGCTCCTTTGGTAGCTCAAAGCCAGACATGTAAATTTACTAATTGATATGAGAAAGTGTCTACATAAATGAAATACATGTAGAGCGAAAGCAAAAGTACAAGGCATCCTTTGCAAGAAATTGTGCACTTTTAAGACTTTGATTGGAAAAAATGGGCCGCGTGCTTGTGTGGAGTTGTGTTAAAAGTTAAAACAAGATTTAAACAATATGAGTTTGGTGGTTTAGTAATTTAGATTTTTGGAATTTGGATGAGTGGTTCAACAAAACAAACAAAACAATATACACGCTTGGTGGGATTTCCACGTGAAATTGAGCACCAATTTTCAAAGAATTAACCCACTCCTGCTTTCATTTACCCGTATCGCTTCCTATTCTTAATTTGATATAGCTCTAAGGAACATTATCTCGACATTAATAAAGAAGTGAATTATAAATTATGTATTGTTATGTAATATATGTTGTCTGCAGTTCCAATGCATTTGGCACTATGTCTAACCATCATGTTTCTTGTACATAGGTTATTGCAGAGAATCTTTCGGAAGAAGAAATTGCAGGCCTTAAAGAAATGTTTAAAATGATAGATGTGGATAATAGTGGACATATCACCTTAGAAGAATTGAAAATTGGTTTGGAAAAAGTCGGCTCTGATCTAAAAGATTCAGAAATAAATAGTCTGATGCAAGCTGTAAGTACAAAATGGTAAACCCTAAAAATATTTTATCTCTTATTATTTATCTAAACCTCAACTAGAATGCAAATCACTCGTTATCCTATAGTTATTGGTAGAGTGTTAGAAGTATGCTTAGCAAAAGCATTCTAAATAATTGTTCATTTTCTTTTGATAACGTAGGCCGACGTTGATAACAGTGGAACCATAGATTACAAGGAGTTCGTGGCAGCAATGCTCCACCTCAACAAAGTTCAAAAAGAGGATCACATGTTTGCAGCTTTTTCATATTTTGACAAAGATGGGAGTGGATATATCACCCAAGACGAGCTTCAACAGGCTTGCGAGAAATTTGGTATGGGAGATATTCAACTAGAAGAAATTATCCGTGAAGTCGACCAAGATAATGTATGTTCTTCTTTTCCCCTGTTGTTCTTGCGTACATCTATTTGGAGAAAATTGTGTTATTGGTTTTTCATTTTTTTTCCCGCCTATCCAGGATGGTCGAATTGATTACAGTGAATTTGTGGCCATGATGCAAGATACCGGTTTTGGAATAAAGAGATTCCCAAAAGCTGAAAGCATGGAAATGCTGTTAAGCTTAGGGAAATAGAAATAGGAAAAGAAATTCTGAGCATTTTTCTACTGTAAAGATTAGTCAGAATCTAGATATGAACATGGGCCCTTTTAGAGCGTTCAATTTGTATCTTTCGTTCGGTTATTAGTTATTCTTTTATCTAAAAATTGATTCTTTAATATATCATTTTCCAATTATTCAATTATTATTATTATTTTTTTTTTTTTTTTTGCCATTTTGAGAGACAGTACACAATTGCTTTGAGATGATAAGATGAATGTTTCAATTACTACAAACAGGGCACCATACACCTATTTATTCTATCACGAATATCACCTTCGTAAATTGACCGTTTGATCAACTTGATCCAATGGTTCCTATTCACGTTCTAGAGAATTATACATAACGACGTCCAAGGAACAGGCATAAAGGAATATCTCTGTAAGTGTTAACAAAATCTACAAGAACTTCTAGCAATGGGCGATGGTTAGGGCTAGAATGCTGTACAATTCCTTTGCCATGTGGAATTACCAATCTTTAGAGTTGTGAAATTTTTAAATTTTAATATATGAGATCTATAAAGGCCATGTGAAATTTAATTTTCACATTGAAGTATGAGGGACCAGTGCCACATTTAAAAAATTGAAGGACCAAAGTGAACAACGGAAAAATGCTCAGTATTGTTCTACACAATCTCTTGGCGGCTCAAGTTAGCGGCGCAAAACCATTTCGAGGCCAAAACACAAGTTTGACCATTAGGCCATATTCTCATTTGAATTTAATTTTGGTTCAATAAATCATATTCACATATCTTATAGGACTCATCGTACTATATAAATCCCAACCATTTATTTCCACAAATTCTCTCTCCACTTCACATTTATATTTGAATATGTTTGAGAACACCCTCTAAAAAATAGAACTTTCAAGGCACAACAAAAGAAGAGAAAAATAGACGAAAAAATCATTAGATTACAATGGAAAAGCAAACTTGAAACTTGTTCATGAATTCAATGCACCTTAGCAAGAGCCCTAACACATAACATTCCAAGGGTGCGTCCTCATTTGTGCCATTCTTTCTCCCTTTCTAATTGACAAGTAATTTTTGAACTCTAAACAATATACACAAGTTAATATAACTTAATGACAAAGCAAAATAAATGGAATAGTAAAAATAAAAGATAAATTGAATCTTGAATATATACCTCTAATAATTATAAACACCTCCATCATGGTGTTTAAATAACACGGACGTAAAATTACTTGTCCGTCAAAGTGAAGTAGCAAATTTGAAACTCGTTCGTGAATTCAATGCACCTTGGTACGTAAAAATTGGAAACGATCATTCTTCAACCAATCATAATTTACCTTATTTAATGAGTAGAATTTAAAATGAGTAAGTATAATTAAATATTAAATGAAAGTATATTAGTAAAATATAGTGTAAATTAAACTTTTTAAAAAAAAAAAAGCTTATATGTTTGGAAAATTAAAAAAATAAAAGTAAGCTTATATATATGGGACAGAAGGAGTAATATAATAATTTAAAAATTTTGAACAAAATTTAAACACTTAAATTATTACAATGAAGATAAAATAATTCTAAATGGAGATTTTAAAAATAGTGCCAAAACTTTGATCGATGGTCACGGCGGCAGCGGGGTCGCCGGAAAAAATTCGAAAAATTCCTGGAACTCCCCATCGCCGTGCTGATTCCAGATCTGGTCCCGGATTTCAAAACGGAGGTCGTTTCGACCCCGAAAATGCCATCGATGGTGCCATAATTATGGCACCATCGATGGTGTGAGATCATTTCCGAAAGTCAAATCACTTCTCATGATCAAAGGGAATTCGTATGCGATATAAAAATGTCATATGGCTGTCTGTCTTCATCAAAACTCAGAGTTTGCAAAATTTGAAAATTTTTTCACAATCTCCCATTAATCTATCAAAATTATTCATATTTTCTTCATCTTTTTATTCTTCCCAGATCCTAAGGTGGAATTTACTGCGATAAAGTGGTATACTAGTTAAGATACGATGTTGATAACTTATTCGGTTGTGCGATCATCCCAAGCGGAGGTCCATTTTCTCCCCGGCATTAAAAAGGGGTTATTTTTGCAAAACTCCCCAAACTATCGATTTTATTACAATTTCAACTCTATTCTTTTTTGGGCCCTCCTACCCCCCAAACTATAAGAAATTATCGCCGCAGAACACTATTAATATTTCCACCCAATTTCGCCTTTAGATTTTCATTTTTTGTCTTTTAGTGACCCTTTTTTGTCTTTTAGTGCAATGGTAAAATGGTTCTAAATTCTCATTGAAAGATTGGGGGGTCCTGTGAAACCGATACTTTGGGGTTTTATTGTGAAAATACCAATAATTAACTTTAATTTAATCCTATATTAGTTAACTTAATTTAAATTGGAAAATACCAAGTTAATATAATGTGAAAAATAATCCTAAATCTTTCATGTGTGTCGACTGTGCTTTTGGTTCTAAATAATAAAAAAAAGTTGCTCAAATGGTCAAAAAATTGGTGTGCGTTTTGTCCCAAATTTTAATTACATTTCACGTTTCATTTTTTCTATGGATGTTTATTTGGTTCCGTAATTAATTTTATTTAATTAATTTAATATTGGTTAAATAGTTTTTACAAAAAATTTTCAATACCGTAGTATGTGTTCGCATTAAGCTTATTAACACATTCAGGACCTAACGTTTTAGCCCCATGCACAATAAGGACATATCGTCTTTTCTTGCCATTTTCATCCCCAACCTAATGTTTTATTACGATATAAGGATTTTTTTGGCTAAAAAATAATATTACCATTTTATTTATATTATTTTAATTAAATTAAATAATCAAATCCATAAATTTTGAATAAGTACAAATTAGTCCACATATTCACCACAATTTCCACCCACCACAGAGACCACCTCGGCACCACCACTACTATCACGCTGGCGAACCCAAAAATAGATCTGATGATCGAATAAGAAAATCACAAAATCAACCAAGAAAATCAAAGCAAAAAAAAACCCATCCCACCCATCCTAAAAAACCCCCCACCAGTGCCACCACCGGGTTTTTAAGGGTGGGTAGGGGTGGGGTGGATTTTTTTAAAATTTTTAATTTTTAAGTTTATTTTTTGTGATTAATTTTTTGTATTCGATATTTTTTTATAGTGATATATTCCAAATAAAATTTTATTCAGGTACAACAATTACATTTTTTATTTACTATTGCTTAAAATCAAAATGTTCCTGTAACTAATATTAAAGAAAATTTTCAAAAAACCACTAGCAACGGTGGTGGTTTCGGAGGGTTTTAATTTTTTATTTTCTTTTTATTTTACTTTTTGTGATTAATTCTTTATATTCGGTATATTTTTTATAGTGATATATTTCTAATAAAATTTTATTTAGGTACAATAATTACATTTATTATTAAGAGTGATATTTTTTTTAACCATTTGAGCTATTTTATTATTATTATTTTGGATTAGAAGCGAAGTCGACATACTGGAAAGACTTATTATTAGTTTGTACATTACATTAACTTGGGATCTTCGAATTAAAATTAATTTAACTAATATAAGATTAAATTAAAGTTAGTTATTGATATTTTCCTAACAAAATCCCAAAATATCGATTTCAGAGTCATGGATCCCCTTAGCTTGAGGATGAAGTATAACATCCTCATCTCTGTCATTTGTAAAAACACAACTTGGTTAATGAATGAAATTGAAAGTTTAAGCTTCTTGTGAGCCTGATCAATTTTTGTGATATTCACTATTGCCGGTTCAATATAGGTGTCAGTTTATTATTGTCCATTTCGTTAGTAGAAAATCGTTAATTTATCTATTATTAGTTCATGGACCATGCTACAATACCCTAATAAATACCATAACAGTTGATATAATGGATATGTGGCATGATCCTACAATTTCAACCACTCCATCACTTTTAGATGGACGGTTATTAAATATGCCAACAACCATTATGTCAACCATTATGATATTCATTATGATAGTCTGGCATTTCCCATTAGTTCATTACCCGTTATTTAGCTTTTTCGGGTTTGGGTTGCATTGGCAACAAAATCAACGGGGTCTGTATCACCACCGTTGCAGGGTAAACTAGTAATCCCCTACTGTAAACAAAGGATAAGAACATACGCTTTCCTTACAAACTAGCTCCACGCGTTCATCCTCTAAAATTTTCTGTGTTTTCTTCTAGAAATGTTTCGTTTTTCTGTTTGAGCAGTTCATTAATTTCTAATTACCAATATCTGTGTAAATTCGGACCATACATAAGGTTTCCAGCTCTGAAATTCGAATGAGCGTCAAGGAAATTGGATCCGATTGCCAATACACAATAAAACGCAAACATTCTGTAATCCAATATAACTTCCAACTTCCATGCTATGATGCTACGTTTTGGTACCCCTATTCCTATTTCTTCATATTCCCTTCCCAATTGTTCCTGCATCCACAGTCATCCCCACTCTCGCGTTGAGCTGGTACGAGAGCCCTCTCCCTGTTTCTTTCTAATTGTATACATACATGTCCGCATACACTACAGTTGTTTTGTGGGATCGGATCTGAGGTTGAGGGAAATTGATTTCAAGTTGTTCTAATTAATAAAAATATGGAATTGAGATGAATTTGAAGTGAATGCGATCAAATTGTAATGGGGTTTAAATTTTGTTTTCCATTTTAGTATCTGTCGTGTTATATATGATGCACGTTTTCCCCTAATCGAAGTTGGAGCTCATCCTTTTTTCCCCTAGTTTAGTTCACAACTTTCACTTTCTTATTATTTATATTTATTTGTTTAGTATATGAAGTAGATTGAACTAAGATTTGTTAATTAAAACGAATATGAAATTATTTTATTTATTTCTTTTATTATTATTATTATTATTTATTTATTTATTTATTTATTTTATTTTTTTAGGTGCTTGTAAATTAGCTGATACCGTGTTTGTTGGATGATTAGTATAACTGCACAAGCTAGAGCATTAGTTTCTTTGGTAATTTTAACTTCTAGCTTACATGGCGACTCGTTTAATCATAGGGTGAAGCTAGCCTTAAGACAGGCATAAGCCATCTTGCTGGTGTTGCACGCCTTATGATAGTCTCTGATCTTGACTATACAATGGTGAGTTTTTCATTATTTTTCTTAATCGACCGAATTGGATTGGACTTATGTGAGATTCTTTTTGTAGGTAGACCATAATGAACCTGATAACCTCTCTCTACTAAGGTTTAATGCTTTGTGGGAATCCCATTATCGTAATAACTCCTTGTTAGTGTTCTCAACTGGGAGGTCACCTACATTATACAAGGAGTTAAGAAAAGAGAAGCCCTTGTTAACCCCAGATATCACCATAATGTCTGTGGGAACTGAAATAACTTATGGTAACTCTATGGTACCAGATGATGGTTGGGTCAGATTCTTGAATCAGAAATGGGATAGGAATTTAGTTTCGCACGAGACAAAAAATATTTCTGAACTTACTCTTCAGGTATAGTTACAGAAACTAATTTCTGATTGTTCATATGTATTATTGTTGCCTGAGTATGATCTTGCAAGTAGTATTACGGGTGTCAACTATCTGCATTTTGTTGACTTTTTTGAGTCGTGCAGTCAGAGACAGAGCAACGACCGCATAAAGTAAGCTTCTACGTGAAGAAAGATAAGGCACCAGACGTAATGAAAGCTCTTTCTGTACGTTTAGAAGAATGCGGGGTATGTCTTTCTTTCTGAAGTTTTGTTTTCTTGATTTTACTTTGAGTCTTTGTGAATGGCACTCGTATGTTTGTATCTTTTGCTTTGTAATTGTCAGTTGGATATCAAAATAATCTACAGTGGAGGAATAGCCTTGGATATACTGCCAAAAGGTGCTGGTAAAGGGCAAGCACTTGCTTATCTGCTTAAAAAATTAAAGGCTGAGGATCAATTGCCGAATAATGCACTTGCTTGTGGTGATTCTGGAAACGACGCTGAATTATTTAGCATCCCAGATGTACATGGTGTCATGGTTGGTTCTTTTTTTTGTTGTTGTTTTTTTGAGGGGGATATATATATATATATATATATATATATATATATATATATATATTTTTTTAAGAAAACAAATTTATAAAGATTCGTTCAATCTTGTATTTGCAGGTTAGTAATGCCCAGGAAGAATTGTTGCAGTGGCATGCTGCAAATGCAAAAGATAATCCAAAAATAATTCAAGCAACAGAGAGATGTGCGTCAGGTATTATACAAGCCATTGGTCACTTTAACCTAGGTCCCTGTAAATCTCCTAGAGATGTCACAGATTTCTCCAGCTCCGGGATGGAGAAGTTTGATCCAGCTTATGAAGTGGTGAAATTTTACTTGTTCTACGAGAGATGGAGGCGTGCTGAAGTTGAGAATTCTGACCTTTATTTTGGTAATCTGAAGGCAGTTTGTGTACGTATGTGAATACCCTTTTAACATCTTCAGTTCTACTCGTATTCAAAATCAACAAATGTTTTGGCATATCTGATTTGAATCCTTTTCCAGGTTAGATGAAACTGAAAAGAATCACATTTTATGTTCGACTCTACAATGTGTGTTAATAGTAGATGACTCTATAACATATCTTGGCATGTTTGCTGGTTTTCTTTCCCCAAAAAAGACATATGCTTGCTTCTTGTGTGTTTATGAACATGTAGAAATAAACTTGTAATAGGACCTCTGTCCACATATTCTCCCAACTTGCTTCTTTTTAGTTTTAGATTGAGCTGATTCTTGTATTTATTCATTCACATCCTTATCAAGCATTGCTATTTTGTTCTCAGTGTCCATCTGGGGTATTTGTCCACCCATCTGGCACTGAGCAATCTCTTCACGGCTGCATCAACTCGTTGAGACAATGTTATGGGGACAAAAAGGGGAAACATTTTCGTGTTTGGGTGGATCAGGTTTTATTTTCACAGATTTGTTCAGACAAATGGCTAGTGAATTTCAAGAAATGGGAGCAAACCGGTGAGCATTTTCCTGAAATTATAGCTCTTCAATTTCTACCAAGTCATGTATGCCTGTATGGACTTTTGAATAATCACCTATAGCAACACTTAAGCATGCTCAATGGGTTCATCTTGGTTCCTACAGGAGAAGAACGGAAGGGTTGTTTGACAACTGCTGTATTAAGTTCAAAGGTAAAATCTCAATTTGTAGAGCCGAATATTGTTCGTTCAAATGTAATCCTTGTTTACAACTTATATCCAATGTCCAGTGCTGATTGTGAACACACACACGCTACCTCTGATTGGGCATATTTTTAATTTCAAATACTCAATCTAATGTAATGTGTGTATCCATATCAGCACTGGACACAATAATATTCTGCCCTGTTGGGCACTGGATCAAAATTGGCCTTGTTGGTAAGTGGTAACATGTTTAAAATGTGTTCCTAGGATGTGACCATTGCGGAAGGGCTGACATGGCTTCATGTCCATCAAACATGGTTGAACGAAGAAGCTCCAAACAATGCAGAAACCTGGTTATTCTAGATTGTCCCCTCAGCTTGACTCTAGCATTTTGCCTCCGATGCATTCTTTCAGAATAGAAGCAAAGTTGTGTTATAGTTGCTGCATAGTTATTCTTTTTGGAGTGAAGAACAAGAAAAAGAATTGTAGATGTAGTCTAGAGTTTTGTGTTCTATGTTAGGTTGATGGAGTCCTTGTAAGCTATATGTGTGATAGGCTTTTGAGACTAGGTGAATATGTTTTTGAGTTGAACTTTTAGTTCAATTGAAATGTTCTGAGCAAATAGCAATCCTAATGGTACAAAATGTGGATAAAAAAATAATGTAATTTTCTATAAGTATTCCTAAATATACCAAAGGCCAACAGGCTATCTATTTCTCAACAAATTTTTGCTCTTTCTAAATGTCTATTAGATCTTTTCCACTGAAATGGATTAATGGCCATTGAACTTTGGAAAAGTATCTCAATGCTCAATTAACTTTAGGCCTTGTTCTTGCCAAAAAAAAAAAACACTTTAGGACTTGTTCTATACGTATTAAATTTTACTAATTTTTTCTCTCTCATCATTTTCAACTATTTATACAATTATTTTAAATTTTTTAAAACATTTTTTCTCAATTTTCAATTACACATTTAACACGTAGTTCAAATAACTCAAATTTATGTGAGGAGAACAAGGCCTTCAAATGTATCTGAATATTTATAAATTTTGTTGATCTATCTCATCCAGGAGATGTAAACTTCTCCTTACAAACATGCTTAGACATGGCTAACGAAATTATGTGGCACATTGACAACGTTGCTCACTTCAAAAAGGTATCTACAAGATTAAAAAATAATTAGATGTTGTGCTCATTTTCAAAAATGAAGTATAGAAAAATAATTTTTTTTTATTTTTTCATTGTTCTTTTTAAATTTCTAAAGCACACATTTTTTTTACCAAAACAAAAAAAAACAAAAACAATTCGTTTGTCTTTGAAGAAACTCTGTTGAATAGATTAAGGAAAAATGAAGGAAGACAAGAAAAGGAAAAAATGAATTACAGAAAATAAATTTTACTATTTTCCATTATTCTTTTTAAAGTTTCTAAAGCACTCATTTTTTTACAAAAAAAAAAACAAAACACGTTTGTCTTTGGAAAAACTTTGTTGAAGAATGAATAGATTAACAGAAATTGAAGGAACAAAAGAAAAGATACAAAAAAGGGCCCAACCGGGTTCGAACCGGTGACCTCTTGATCTGCAGTCAAATGCTCTACCACTGAGCTATGGACCCTTGTGTGCGATTTTCTCTCTCACCTTTTAATATATTAGTTATATCCTCTGCGGAAAACTTTACAATTAGACAATTATATCATTTACTTAAATCACGTAGCCCAAGATGCCCCAGCCCATTTTCAACCACTCTCAATTGTTTTGGTTCTTTAGTATATTCTCATATTTTACTCTCAATTGTTTTGATATCCCAAATTATAATATAATTATCATAATGATAGTATATTTACTTTTTTCTTTTGATATTATACCCTTATTCATAAATGTGATTTTGAGAATAACTTTCGTATTCCTCACTAAAATTGTCTTGAAAATATTAAATTCATTGACTGTAGTTTTTAGTTGAATAAGGGTAACAATAAGTGTCTTTTTTATTTTTCCAATTACATTGAATGCAATTTCTTAATCCGTGCATGTGAAATAACAAGTGAGCCTATCTTTGTGTGACGGAAGGAATATTAAATTATGCAATTAGTCTCTAATATTTCACATAAATTATTGACTAAAGAAATGATAGAATAAAAATAGTTAACGCAAAAAGGTTAAATGAACAATTTTTATACTAAGATAACATTTTTAAAGCATGATAAATAATTTTTAAACCACACTTTTACAATCTATGGACCGTTTAATTAAGATGAACCAATGAATACATTATACATTACAAGCACTTCGATACTAACCAACCATTGTTAGTTAGTGATTTAGATGCCGTTACAAAGGGGAGGCCATTCCCCTTAAACAAATTATTGCCCCACAAAATCTCATTTCTTCAATATCCGGAGTCATCTAAATGACTAAATATAGATATTCCACAATTATAAATTAGAAAGAAAAATAGATAAATGGTTAGGTCACAAATACCAAAAGTCAATTGCCATAATCCATAGATGGCATTTGACAAATTTAAAAACACTACTAAACCAAAAAGAATTGTTTTGTAATCCTCCAACTACACTATACATACATTTTCGTCCTCTATATTGATTTTTTCTTTCAAATGCATCCTTCCTTTTGTACATATAGGATTTTTCAATCCAGAAAAATGTTCTGTTTTGTAGTTTTTCACGTAGGAGTCATATGATCTTTGAGAAAAATAGAGAATATATTTAGGATAGATATCTAATAAAATAGTATTTACAAGAAAGGTAGAAAAATGGAGAATTCGAATATGGGAAGCGGTTTTATGGCCGTTTTTGCAGTTTCGGGCAGCGTAGTTTTCTTGGCCATGCAAGTTCATAAGCGTCTTCTTTCCGATTTCATGAAGAAGATGGAATGCGAAATTGGCCATGCAGCAGGTCTCTCTTTTCTCTCATTCATTTATTCGAAATTAGAGATTTTTATTGAAGAAGTTTTGTTAGGCGTCCACGCTTGAGCAAATCCGTACGTACTTCGGATATAGGTCCAAATTGTCGCTTCAAATCCTGATTTGTTGGAGGACCCGTTCTAAATATATGATATATTTTTAGAAAATTAAAAATTAGGTTCAATTTTATACTTTGTATCTGTAGGACTCAATTTATACAATTTGTTTTGGGCCTTATAGAGGTCATGGGTCTGGCATTGTGACTTGTGCATGAATAGGTTTTAAATTCTCCGAATGTCAACGCACGAATATCATGACATGCACAAACGAACAATGCCGGTCTTGTGATTTTAAGAGTTTTGAAGCAAATAAAATGATATTATTATGTTTTGTGTTTTTTCTCGTTGTTGAGTCTAACTTTTCGTAGTTAAAGAAACAACGAAAACATGTGCTCTTAATGAGTTGTTATATGATGTTTAGATCCCATGAAAGATGAAGAACTGAATAAGAAGAAGAAGAAGAAGAAGAAGAAGGTGAGATTCACCAATGATGTGGTGGAGGTATCGTCGGAGGATCGGAAAGCATGTCCAGTGAAGCATGTGCATAAGGCCCACAACAAGGACAACGGAGAAAATATAGATAGGTTGCCACTCAATTGGCAAGCTTTGTACAAAGGGATTTTACGATATAGAAATATTAAGAGTTACACTTGAAAAATCTTCACATAGGATAAAGCGATATATTATATCGTTTTAGACACGTGTACATAGTTGTGAAGTTTTGAAGTTTATGAAAATTTTCCATTTATTTATGCGGTCTTTGTAAAAATAACAATAAATCATGTAAAATTATATATATCAAATGTAAAATTTACTATCTATATCGTAAATTAAGTTTTCTTTAATTTTTTGCCATTGTGTACAAATAACATGTGTCATACTCAATACTCATCAATCTTAGATAGTTGCTAGACGTGAAAGAATCTTCAAAGTCACGGGGGTGAAATGAATGTACTAAAATACATTTTTACCTCTTGTACTATTGTACGGATGTATGGCTTCAATTAAAGTTGAATTTAACTATATATAAATGTAAAATTATTACTTATTCTTATCTAGGGGTTTTGTGGTCCTAATGTTGTGAATCAAAGTTAATAATAATTAAATTAAAGCAAATTAAACCTAATGTCGTCAATTAAATTGTTCATAATATTAACTAAAATACCGAAGTAAATTATGCCTACGAAGATCCATAACATGCATTGTCTCCTAGCACTATTAGTCATCAACTCATCATTGAGGAATCTATAACTCACGGATTTTACGGGGAATTTGATCTAGATTCTATAATAATCATAATAATAATTTAAATTATAATAATTAATGTGCGAATAATAAAAAAGAATGAGAGATAAAAATGAAATTTTATTTAATTTGTATCAAATATAAGCCCCATAATTTAGTTAATTCCTAATTAACTAAAAGGGTAACGACTAGAATTGGCCTCTAAATGGGTAGCCAAGCTGGCTCGCCTGCTCGGTGAGCTTTTGGAAAGCTGGCTCGTAAACTATGCTCGGTTTAGGTTTGATTTATCGATTTATAAATGATATATATCGAAATGCAAATTAAAAAGAATAATAATAATAACCGCCATACATACAATCTTTAATTCTTGTACATTTTAAACTATTATTTAATTGTGTCCATATTAAATTTCTAGAAAAAAAAAAAAGAAACTATTAGGGATCGAGCAGACCAATTCTAACTCAAGTCTCGAGCTAGGCTTCGTTCTCTAAAAGCAAGTTGAGTCTCGTGCTCCAAGAAAGCTCACTCAATAACGAGTTGGGTTGAAGTCGAAGTTTTGGCTTGTGAGCCAACTTGAGTACTCAACCCAGAGACGTACATATTTATTTATGAGCTCTAGAAGAAGTACGAGTTCTCAAAATGTTTTCGACATGATTTTTAAAAGAGAGTCATATCACTAATCTACATTGCGCATTTAAGAATCTTCGGGAATGGTACGCGACATATACATTGTAGAGCTTATATGGCAAATTGAAAACATAGACCACATAAAGAATTATGTCTAAATCTAGAAACTTCTAAGAGATGGTGACTTATCATTCCGGCTTACCATCTTTCTCTCTCCCCCTTCGTTTCTTTTTTAAATATTTTTTAGGATTTATAATACGAACTATGCTACATAGCCATAATTTGGCTACCCATAATTGCCATAATGAAAAATTTGACATTTATATCCCTACTTACACAATCAGATATTTTGATTTCATTAATGGCAAACTAGTATTTTGCTTTTATTATGGCCAATATGTCACTTTAATTATGACATCCTAATTTTTTCCTATACATATATAAACACAACAATGAAATGTAGCTAGGTTGTTATCATTTCAATTTTTATACTTTAAGAATGTGATTTCTTTTGCCAAACCTAGTTCTATTAAATTAAAATGTTTTATAACCAAACACCCCAAATTACCTATGTAAAGTAAAAATAAAAAGGAAAAAAGGGAGGGGAAAAAAAAAGGAAAAAGGAAAAAGGAAAAGAGGAAAACAAGAGTCACAAGTTCACAACTCACAAGAAAACAAAGGTAAATTATAATAACCTTTTCACTGGATCACATTTTACAGTTCAAATTTCACTCCTCCGTGAAGAACTCCTCCAGAAACCAGCACTATGAAATTTGGCCCACATTTCTTTCTCCAGTTCAATTATCTCCTTGTCAGAATTTGACTCTACACCAAACTCGGACATGGGGTGGATTTGGAGTTCATTCTGATCACATCCGCACTGTCGCGGCGGTAAAGGCCCTTTCTTGATTAGTCTCCGGCGGCGGTGGCCCCCCAAAGCTTTCCGACACAGCCCTACCGGCAACCTGTACCCCACCGATAAAAGGAGTTTCACCACCGCACATGGGCAACAGCAGCATACGGCTGCGCATTCCGCCGCCGTGCCGCCTGCCACCTCCGCCACCGTTATACCACCGCGCCGTGACGAGCGCCTCTGGTTTCTCGGCAACTGATGCCGCCGGTGAATGGATGACATTGTACGGTACGATTAATGGTGTTCTGGATAGTGCACGAATGGAGTATTCATCAAAATGCCTCAAAAGAGAGAAGGTGGAGCATGAACGGCGGCAGAGGCCGACGGCGGGGTTTTACAGAGAACACGGAGGATGTGCGGAAGAGGAGGTGGAGGGTTCTATCCTGGTGGAAGAGAGCAGTCATCCGAATTCATAGGGAGGGACTAGGGGACAATATTTATTTGTTGATTTATTGAACTACTTCTGTTGGTTTTTTCCATTTTTTCTTAATTTAAAATTTTCGCCAAATTTTAATTTCAACCAAAATTTAAAACTTACTAGCATTTTCTCCTGGACGTTAAATGTGATGACATATGTCTAAGGCTTAATTTGGAACCCGAAAGCGAATTTTGCAATCCGTAAAATTTTTTGGGACGGATTCGGATTAGCATATATCCGCCTATATTAATCACAAATATTATCATATTTTTAAAATTAAAAAGTTTAATATTTGTAAAAATATGTGAACACTTGAAAACGAAAAATATTTAAACCTATAAATTATAAGTCCACGATAAAATGTTTCACCGTTATCTCATTCACGCCATTTGCTAAAGAAAAAATTCGATGTGAGAAAAAAATTACTTCGTGGATCAACTCGCGGGTCTAAAGTCTGACCGAACCCGCCTCTTGACTTACCCCTAGAACTCGCAGGTTGGAGCAACTCGATAACTCAGGGGTCTATGGGTGGGTCTTATACATTAATTAGTTTCTTCTTATTCATTATTATTAAAGAAAATTAAATAATTCTTATTAAGTTATTTTATCTATATATGTTTCTATAATTGGAAAATCAACCAAAATTTTGTAATTTTTATGACATTAACAATAGTAATTTTAATTTTTAAATAATAAATAATACCGATCAGCTATTAAGCCACCTTTAAATTGACTTCTAAATCTAATGTTTTAATAGTTGTATTGCAAATTGATTCGACTCAAATTTCAATTTCTGCGATTAAATGGCAAAATAAAATTAAAATCGTCAGTCGCTGTTCGATTAATTTGTTGTTGTCAAAATAAATTAATAAATCGTTAAATAGAGATCTTAATTGATAATTAATAAAGTATATTATTAGCAACAACATAATGGGTTAATTCAAGTATTGAGGTTTATAGATTTCAATACCTATACTATATTAGTTAATTAGTTGAGTAGAAGAATATTCCACCTCCGAGTACATAAGTACCTAAGACAACAATCTTATATTAATCAGTAATAAGTTTTCATCTAAGAATACAAAAGCATATGCGATGCTTATCATTTTGGAAAATGGACATATGCCTCAAATGCAAATATTTAGGAGTTGTACGTAGGCCTTGTTCTTTTCACAATCTTACAAAACAAAATTTTTCTCTCTTTTTTTTCAACCACACACACATTCTTCAATACAATATTAACCACACATTTTACACGGAATAACGTGCATATCACTTTTATTCCCAAAAGAACAAGGCCACAATTGAATTAGGCTCTGCTGAAATTTCATAACAAACTTCATCCAGAAAGCAGGAAATTGAAGAATAAGGCCAAATATTTTATATAATTCAATTAATAATTTTTTTAATATGAAAATATATATTTATGTATTTCAGAATCCTCAATGGGTAAATTTCTATGGAAATGCCAATTAAATATATGAGTTTAGAAGACCACAAATTATTTAGCATTTGTTTTTCTTTATTGAGCATATAAGAGAGAGAGATGCAGATATATATGGATTTTGGAAGATGAAGATGTGAGTGATTTTAGGGATGATGAATAAATTTTGAAATGAATAAAATAATAATTATTGAGAATAAAAGAATGAGTGGAAAATGTGAATAAAATAATTATTTTTAATTCTAAAAAAGTAAATTTGAGTGGAAATATATCATTGGTTTACACACATATATATATATATACATGTATAATATTAATTATTATTTATAAGTATTTTGTATTCACTACTGGTCTTATTCTTTTCTAAATAATTTTAGTTTACTCGAATTTTATGTCGTGTGTGGTTAAGAATTGAAGAAAATATATTAAAAATATAAATAAATTATCAAATTAATATTTGAGTGGTTGAAAAGAATGAGAGAGAAAAAAATAAATTGAAGTAAATGAAATTTATTATGTAGAGAACAAGGCTTTAAGTAAGTATTAATAAAAATTTATTTGATAGATAATATATTTTAAACTGATTTCATTAATGAGGGTGTCCTCTCTTTTTCCCATGGCATGCGTTGGCTTGAGCGATCGACTATCCCATCTCATTTGTATGATTCTTTTTTGTGTAGTCTTATTTTATATTAAATAAATAATAAATTTATATACTAATATAGCTAGCTTCATTTAATTCATTTATTTAAGTAGAATCAAAATTTCTCATTTAATTACCTATATTTAATAACCAATTAATAGAAATATGGAGAGAATTACTCAAAGAATAATAATATTTATTATGATCATTTATTCATCATATGTTATATGATAAATAGTTAACAATAAATAATTTATCTTAGTTGTGGAACCTAACATGTCAAGAAATTAATACATAACTCAAGACACTGGTTATTATTTGTTTGTGTGTGTGTTTTTTGCTTAATGGCAATGATTATTACTTGTTAAAGTTGTACGTCATAATCAACATAAGATTTGATTAGATTAAGTGGGACTTCATTTGATCGTTTTTAATAATTAGGTTTGACTACTTTTTGGCATCTAGAAATACTCATACATTGTTTTTAAAATTAATTTTTTATCTACATATAAATTTTTTATCTACATATATGATTTGAAACGCCTTTGACTTCTATTATTTATTTATTGATATATTATCATAAATTTATACTTACAAGTGAGAATGAAATGATTATCTTGACATATTATGTGAAGATAATACATTTCGCAATACTTCGATAAAGAAAAAATCATATATAATAATAATACAAATGATTATCTTCTCATATGGGGAGGCTCCCCACGCCACATGATCTCCCCTGATTGGAGGGTCCCACTTGAGGCCCCCATTTAAATGGGGGGCCATCTGGCGTGGGGAACCTCCCTACATAAAGAGGGGATCAGTCCTCATAATAATAAAACTCGAACTCGATTGGACGGGACTATCTGATGAATTTTATTTTTTAGCTACAAGAGTTGGACGGAAACGCAAGACTTTTTTCGTTGTCTGATCGAAATGGTGACATTTTCGTCGTTAGTAGAGTTTTAACGTCGTTAGTGGAGTCAGTGTTTGTACTTTGCAGCAACATCGAAGAGTGAATGAGTGTGGAGATCTTATCAAGTATCAGTGTGTGTGCCTCAAGTGCATTGAGTTCAGGTGGTTTCACAACATGAGTACAGACAGAATGATTGGCCCATCTATAAGTGGTCCCCACTTTTCTTTCCCCGCTTTTGTCCCGTTAACTCGCTACAGTAGCTCACTGCACCTTGTCCTTCACCACAAATCCACAATAATATAATATTAAAAAAAAAAAAAAAATAGAGTAATGTTGTCTTATCCATATAAAAATATTACTGTCAATAGTTGAGAGCTAATATATCTATAATGAGGTCTAACAATAATAAATCCACTTGTTGGCATATCGATAGTTGGGAGCTAATATATCTATAATGAGGTCTAACAATAATAAATCCACTTGCTGACATATCGATAGGCGGGAAGAATAACCTCTCCGCAAGTAGAGAGAAGAAAATTTACCCGACCAAAAACAAAATTGTTGTATACTAAAGCACAAAGTAAATATAAAATACTCTTCAACTTCAACATAACATTAGACGGAAAAGTCTAGAGAAGCGTATAAAACGTAATTAAGTGAAAAAAAAGAAGCTAGAAGCCACTATTATACTAAGACCATCTCTAATGCAAGCCGTCCATTGCTGCTAACGTAGCTGCTGTTGACGTAGCTCCCCATTTGAGGGAAAGAGATACACAAAATAAAAAATGGATCCTGCCACTTTCTATTTATTAATCTATATTTTTTCACTTTTCCCCACTTTTTCTTTATCATTTCACGTGCAATATCTAAAATTCACATTCAACTTCATATCTTTCACTATTATTTTATCATTATTTTTTAATTTATTTCTATCTCCCTCTTCTCCTTTCACTTTTTCACTCTCTTTTTTTCCTACACATATTTCTATTCATCAACAAGTAAAATAATTATCTTCTCTCTACATCTTTCCTCCACATCATCTTTACACTTCACATCCCATTGGAGATACTCTAAGTACCCAAGTAAAGAAAATTTGAACTTAAGCGTGACATAATTTGAAAAAGTATAGAAAAGTTTAAAAGAGAACGCTTAAATGCAAAGAAAAAGGCAAAATTTCTCAATGTTTTTTTTTCTGCTTTGCATTTTTGAGAGAGAGATAGACTGATTATTTGGTTGGGTAGAAAATATACAACAACAAAATTTTAACTAATTCTATGATTAAAACGCGCCACTTGGTTACGAGTTTTTGAAGGTTTGATTGATCATTTTACTTCAATCCGACGTATATGACAGTAATATATTTATCTTATTTAATTATTTTTTCCCTTATTTCGTGTGAACAAAAGTATAAGGTTAAAATTCAGATTAAGCATGTTATTCAATAAAAATATGAGGGAAAAAATGTCAATTACAAAAATCAGAAGTTCGATGACATGACATTTGACCATCTAGTGCCTATTTCACGATAATTATAAGACAGAGAGTTCTACGTAACATAGCCGAGTGAATACTAATAAATTATGGGTCCTAAAAGAAAGTGTATGTACTATGAAAAGGTTGTTCATTAAAATTTAAACATTGTAAAAAACATGCTCCAGACTCCAAATATGGAAGTTGAGTAGAGATTGATATGACAACAATCGAGACTGCATTAGGTAAAGCAAACAAAACCCTGCTCACCAAGTAATTTCACCAGAAATCCCCCTCGAGTCAAATTACAGGTCAACATCCCTAATTAATGTCCCATTGCAATATTCTCTCCGTCTCAATTATAGAGTTCGCGCTTCTTTTTTGTCATCCTAATTGTGTTATTGTGTAGATTTATTCCTGTTAATTTACCAAAATGAAGAATATATCTGAGTACTTTAAATTGCTTCAAGAATATAAAGATGTGTTTGTATTCTTCATTTTGGTTGAGCTCCACACCGACGGTAACTTTCTTAGATTTTCTTGATTTCAATCATAGATTGGATTTGATGAAGTATTGTTGAAGTTGATACGCCTTAGTAGATTTGGTTTATATCTCAAATCGTACTTTTCATCAAGGCCAACCCCTTAACTAGAAATAACATTGTTGATATATAACCAATCCGCTCTCTTTTCCCAAATCTGGCATATTCTCAAGCAACAAATTTTTAGCCGACGAATGGTAACATCGCTTAAAATTTTGCTTTGGTTCTTCACTCTTTCAACAAGCAATAGGGTCTGTATAGATGGATTTGAGGTGCATGGTTTTGAGATACTCGACGCAACTTTTGAAGTTTTACAAGTCTTACAAGTCTCCACACCCATTATAAGTAATGAGGTACAGACGATTTAGGAATCTGAAGTAACGAAGAAATTACTCCCCCATCCCATTTATTTGGTCAACTCTTTTTTTTTTTGGGTTGTCCCATTTATTTAATCCACTTTGACGTTCATTTACAATTATACTCCTATATTGTCTTTTCTAAGACTATTTTTAACATACACCACTAATTCAATGAAGGGTATTTTAGGATGTTTATTTGTGTAATTGACAATTTTAATATTATTCTTAATCTTTGTGAAAATGCAAAATGGACCAAATAATTGAGACATAATGTAACGACCCGTCTTTTCTTCCCCGAACGAAACACATTTCATTTGTACTTTCAAAAGCGGAAGCATTTATATACATATATATATATATATATATATATATATATATATATCAAAACATATTTTGTTCGTTCACTTAAACTAGTACAATATAAACAACCAAAACGCGGCCGCAGGATGTTTAGGTTTCTTCTTCCTCACATCCCACATCACGCTCGTGAGGATCCTCCACCACCGTCTGCACATAAAACATCGATATACAACATAATGAGCCACGGGGACTCAGTAGGCAATAGATGCAAATGCTAATGCATGTCATGTTTATGCTTTGGGCCCGGTTATAGATCCTGTGCTTACAAGGCGCCGTAACATCATTGGCCGTCCCGCAAAGGTTCTTTTACGCTTTGCGGCGCCGTCGTAATGGCGTCCCCAAAGGTTCTTTACGCTTTGGGCCAGTGGGCCGTCGTCTAAAGGTTCTTTACGCTTTAAACCGCCCGTAACATCATACATATTGTAAGCACACAATCTACAACCCATATATGCATGATTATACTTTCATGTTACACATACTTCATCCTCTTATCATTTAGCCCATATGCTCTTCATCATATCATAGCTCATCTTGCATCTACCATGGTCACATAGCATAATATACATAATATCATCTAACAACATAACATAGCATAGCAAACCCTACAATAACATAACCTATTTCTTCACCTAACATAGCATAGCATAACTTCTTCTACCAATCCATATCATAACATTAGCTAACAGATAGCATGTAGGATAACACATATATTTACTCATCTACTACCTACCTCAAAAGACAAGAAAGCAAGCAAATGAATTGGTTGGCTACTTCCTTTCCTCCCTTTCCTTTCCTCTTCCCTTCTTCTTGTTGATTCCAAGATGACAACTAGAAATACTCAAATGATCTACAAGCCAAAACTCATGTAAAATCCTTGGAATCTCCTTTGGAAGTGCTCTCTAGAGTTTTGGGGAGGTTGGGGTCAAATATGAGGGTAAATGGCCGAGCAAACGTGTATAAACCCTATCCAACAGTTTCTGCCGACTTAACATTACGGCCGTAACTCGAATATTTACGGCCGTAACTCACAATATTACGGCCGTAACCCATAAACCTTAAGGCCAGAACCCGACATTAATACGGCCAGTATCACACCCTCATACGGCCGTAATAAACTCTCTCAGAATACCACTTCTTGCCCTGCTTTGACATTACAGTATCCTTCTTTACTTACTGTAACCTCAACATACAGTATCTCTGAACTATCTGACCAGTAATTTGCTCTCTGAAACTTTTGGACATTTCCATCGTTCACAATTTACTGACCAGTAACTATTATACATTACGGCCGTAACCATACCTTTACGCCGTAACATGACCATTACGGTAGTAATTCTGCAAATTTTCCCATTTTCCTCATTTCGAAGGCCGTTTCGCATTCCGGGGCATATCCTACACTTTCAATCAGATTGTGAACATAACATATACACGTATACCTTGCCGAAACATCACTACGTCATTTCATATCATATACGGTACATATACGGAATCATATACGTATTCATATACGTTTCCGGGACGAATTCGGGCGGGTCATTACACATAATGAATAATTCTTTTCTAAATATTGAGATTGACATTGCCGGTGGTAATTTTCCTTTTGAAGATGAACTTTAATTTACATCTCAATAAGTTGACAAAGGATAATGTTAGAGGAACAACTAATTTGTACAATTAGGTGTACAACTATCTAATAGAAGGGTATAAAAAATACCATTTTTATCCATTTTGTATTGATGCGATCCAGTCCCTCTATTAAAGAATTGTACACCAGGTTATACATTTTGATTGTTCCTCTAACATTGCTCGTTAACAAATTAGACTAGATTGATTCTACACAGACATTTGAATTTAATATTTTTCATTGACATTGTTGATGTGACATATTTTCACTGGGTGATGTCAATCTGCATTAAATGATAATTACAATCAATACATATTCATCATCCAATAAAAAGTGGGCACATTATAATATCACTTAATAATATTAATTTGAAATATCTATCTAGAATTATTCATTAGACTACTTTCAAAGTTAGCAATGAAACTTCTCATCTTCTAAATAAAACTTTGCATCTGCAAAGTAGGCTTGTTCATCGAGGAAAGGCTTTGATTCGGCTTCTATCTATTTAACTTCATTGGCACTCATGGTTCATAATCGATTTTTACGTTACCTTAATTAATTAATACTAGTATCTTAATTCCTACTTTTAATAATAATTAATCATCATTATTCATTAGGAAAAATAACTTAAGTGACATAAGAAATGTAAAACGACATTCCTGCCTTTGCATTTACTCTCTCTCTCTCTCTGCCTTAAATAAACGATTCCTCATCATGGAACGGAAATTTCACAGCTGAGTTCATCGCATTAACTGTTTCCCCCCGGATTCTCTACCTTTTTTCTGAATTTTCTTATCCTTTTTCCCCTGGAACGATTCTCCATCTGACATGGAGGTAAATTAATTATTCTATTTTTTGTTCTATTATATTTCCAATGGACAAATTTGGTAATCGACTCAATCTGCAGAGATATAAAAATTGAAACCTTCAATTTCGTACGATCTATGTCGTATTTTTCCTGGCCAAATTGTTTCAGTTTCGCGATTATGATTATCTTCTTGTATATTGAGCATGAAGGAATGTGTATGGTGATATTGTGGTTTAGATTAAATTTGTCGAAATTTAAAACGAAACATATCCTTAATTTTTCGTGATTTAAATCAAATTTACATTTGATGATTTTTTGTTTTATGCAAAATATTTTGCTTGAGGAGTTTAATTTCATTGCTCTGCCTTTGCGTAAGGTAAGACTTTAGATGCTTCATCCAGTTCCCCGATTTCAGATAAATTATTTTGTTTGTACAAAAAATGTTTATGTTTTCAGGATTTATGTGAATTTTTTAATGTACGCTGGAAAATTCCTTTCCCTTTTTGTTTTGATTTGCCTTTTAAGGTTCTGGGAGTGAATGAGGTGAAGAAGGTAGAGAGTCACAAAATGTCAGCTGCAGCTTTTGTACAAGGGGGAATTCAAGATTCTTGTGATGATGCTTGCAGCATCTGCCTCGAGCCCTTCGTTGAGAGCAATCCTTCCACAGTTAAGTTGGGATAGATTTTTTTTTTGCTGTCAATAAATGTGCATTAGTATGATCATTGTTTAAACAAGTTGATTGGTGTTGTGTAGGTGACGAGTTGCAAACACGAGTTTCACCTTCAGTGCATTCTTGAATGGTACACACTTACACTTCACTTGATTTTGAATGTAATTTATTTGCGTTGTTATACCAGTCAATTTTACATTGATTATCGACCTAGGAATTTGATAAACTGTTGAATGAAGTTGACACCACTTCGTTTTTAAAACAGGTGTGATAGAAGCTCTAATTGTCCAATGTGTTGGCAAACTATCAGTCTGAAAGATCCCACAAGGTTTGTCTCTGCTTACTGTAAATTTAACTTCCCCGAGCTTGATTATATGTAATGAACTTCGTGTTTCTTTTGTGATGGCAGTCAAGAATTGCTTGCAGCAATAGAACAGGAGAGAAATTTACGGTTAGCTCCAAGAAATGCCACAGTGATTCATCATCCAACACTTGGCGATATTGAACTTCAACATGTTTGTTAACTATCTGGGCTGAAGCTTCTCTATTTTCTTACCAGTTTCATTATTCAAAACTGTGCTCTTTGGTCTGTTTTTGTTTCTTGATCTGGACTCATCCAAACAATGCAGATACCAGCGGGGATGAATGTTCATGAACTTGAGGAACGTATTATCCAGCACTTGGCTGCTGTGGGAGGGACTCGCCATATATGTCAGAGGGAAGGCTCATCCGGTCATGGTCGTCCACAATTGGTGGTGCTCTCAACTCATCATAATGCACCTTTTTCTAGTTCCATCTCAGCCACTCATCAAGGCAGAGTTAATGATAATAGGTTGTGTTATCTTTCAATATTTTCCAGCTTCTTATGAACTTCCAATATATCTAACTTCTCCTGGGCTATGTGTAGAAATTATGCAAGCCAGTCGTCTGTGCGAAATGAAGACGGAGCAGGACCATCAGAGTTCCAATCATTTTCAGACACTTGGAGATCAAGATTCAACGCAATATCAATGAAGTATGGAAAAAAAAAAAAAAAAGAAGCCTTTCTTACTTACTTATGTGTATATTGTAAATATGTTTATTGGTATCATAGATATAAAGAGTCAATATCGAAGAATACAAGAGGATGGAAGGAGAAGCTGTTTTCTAGAAGCCCTTCAATGGCAGATATTGGTTCTGAGGTTAGAAGAGAGATGAATGCTGGAATTGCTACTGTGTCTCGCATGATGGAACGCCTTGAAGCCAGAGATAGTAATAGGCCTCGTGATCTAGCAGATTCTTCGGTCACAGAAGAAAGCAACCGAGGCAATGTTAACCACAGTAATTCTACTATTGCTGCAAATGAAATTTCAAATTAAGTTCAACAACAAGATTACAAAATACATCATTGCTCAGCATTTCATCTTTGGAGGTGAGTTATTATTAATTACTTAAGTGGTGAAGAGTGATTTGCTCCTTTTCTCCAAGTATGACATGCTGAGGAGTGATGATGAGGGACATAATTCGTTAACTTGCATTGCGCCAGTAGAGAACCGGAAAGGAGGTTGAGCACAAAACAATGAAACATCGATGCCTCGTCGATGTTTTTAGGCATAGAAATCTTGGACATGATTGTGATGCAAAATGAAAGAGAAGAAATAGGGAGAGAAATAGCTCTGTTTGCTGAAGATGTGAATATGTGATGTGATCAAGGGTTCTTATTAGTTGTGTGGTGACTGTTAATTTTCGTGGCTAATTCTTGGTGATTTGCTGTAATGAGTTCAATGGACTAACCTTGATAGAAATAACAACAACAATAGCAATAATAGTAATAATAAGAACAATAAACTCATTTCCGTAACTGGTAGCGAAATAATCTACTAAATATGCATAAACTGTGACCAAGCAGCATGTAAGTGTGTTTCGCACACCTTTGGTCAAATGTTCAATTCTCTTCCCCTACTTTCTCAGTATTTTCCAAAAAAAAAGAAAAAAAATAATCATATTATTTTATAATAATGTAAATGAATATGTATTATCACTTAAATATTTAAATGGGGTTGTATTGAATTGCGAAATCTCTATCAATTATTTGATTTTATTGCTGCAATGATAAATCCCCTAAATTCTGTGAAGATTGAGAAAACGAACTATTACTCAAAATTTCCCGCCAAATTTCCCTCCTCCGTTTATTCGCGCGCTACAACACCACTCAAAAAAGTCAAATTTACATCTCAAGGACAGAAATGTAAATTTACCGTTCAGGTTTAAGGGTCATAGCTCTCACTTCCCCAGTTTCACAGCTCTACAGTTCAAACTTCAAAGCAAAAAGAGGTAATTTTCCTTCCGCTGTGGCTAAATACACCCACCCATTTCCTAAGTACACCCACCTTTTTTTAAAAAAAATCCAAAGTGACCGATATGTCCTCCTCCCTCTTTTTTTTTAAATGGTGTTCGCTTTGAACACAACGAACAAGCTTTGGCTTGTTACATGTGTTCACAGCGAATATGCTAAAGCCTGTTCGTTGTGTTCACAGGGAACAGGTTTTTTCCCGTTCGTTGTGAATGCAGCGAACAAAAATAAAAAAAATTTTAAAAAATAAAAAAGAGTAATTTTTATCTGATTTTTGGATCTAATTTTTGCTATAATTTTTTGTTTAAATGATTTATAACCACTTTGATGAGTGATTTCGAAAATTTTTTACAACCACTTTGATGATAAATTTTGAATTTTTTTTATGATAAAATAATTGGTTTTATCCAGTTAGTGTTGAATACAATTATTAAAAAATTTAATTTTCTTGCTACCACTTTGATGATAAATTTTAAATTTTTTTATGATAAAATAATTGGTTTTATCCAGGTTAGTGTTGAATACAATTATTAAAAAATTTAATTTTCTTGCTACCACTTTGATGGCTAATTTCGAAATGTCTTTAAGTTCTTTATAACTATTTTGACAATGAATTTAAAAATTTTTTTGTTGATAAATAATTAGTTTTATCTGATTAGTGTTAAATAAAATTATTAAAAAAATTTGAGCGGTTATAAAAAACGTTTAACAAAAAATAATATTAAAATTTTTTTATCCGTAATCCTTCATTTCATTTCTCTCTTTATTTATTTATTTATTTTTTTATATTTTTTAATTATACAGTATTCGCCCCAAATGGGGCAAACACCCAAAAGGGTGTTCACCCAAAAGGATGTTTGCCCCGGCTGGGGCGAAATTGGGGTGAACACCCAAAGGGGTGTTCGCCCCAGCTGGGGCGAACAGCAATTTTGGGTGTTCGTCCTGGTTGTGGCGAACAAATATTTTGTTTTTCTTTTTTGTGAGATTAGATGAGGAGGGTAAATTTGGAATAGTTGATAAAATGGTTGCATTTAGTAAATCTACTGGTTGTATTGAGCCGTGGCCTTTTCCTTCTCCAAAATGTCGCGCTCATTGCCTAATTCAAACTCATCAACCAATTCATTGAAATCTTTTAAATCGCTATCTCTGTTATTGATTCTTCCGTTCTTTTTTGTTGATGTATGATCGGTCCAAAAATGATTGTCATTCGCAGGGTTCGAATTCTAACAGCAAATAATTGACTGCCAGAACTAGATGACGACGTAATTTGCGGCTGACGACGACGTTTTAAAGGCAAGGTATCTTATTTTCCGTAGAGTGTTTCTCTAATTTTTACTATATTTTTTAATTTTAATGAATTTCCATTAATGGCTGAAGATGATTTTTATACTGGCTAAGGATATCCCTTCATCGCTGCATATTCCTAATTATTTTATGTTTCGAGTTCTTTTTTTTTTTTTTTTTTTTAAGCAAAAAATCGATTTTTGCTTTCTAGGTTAGAAGGTTGCTTTCCTTTTGTTGATTGTTTATAAACTATAAACAGAGGGGTCAAAAATGAGATGTAAAGAAATGGGTGCCATTGTAGATTTGACTTTTGTAATTATAAACACAAATATATTTATAAACCTTTTTATAAATTTGCAGATCTTTTCTTTACTGAATTGAATGAATCATGCTACTTTTTAAAGTATATTGTACTATATTGCCTTCTAATATTTTTCTTCTTGAAACTATTTATTTTGGATTTTTGGTGTGCCCCTGTCCCTAATGCATTTGCTGTTCTCAGATGCTAACCTCTTTTTCTCAGGTTTCCTTTAGCTTCTGTGTCTCTGATTTGAGTTATCTTGTGTTGTAGAGATTATCTATTTCTTTCATCTACTGAAGTTTATGATCATATATTATGTCTGGCAGTTGCCAGAGGTTATCTAAATCCCAGCAGCTAATTAAGTCCCACCAGGGTATTCCTAATTTCTCTTCCTCCACTTTAACGTTGAATGATTTTAGTTCGTGTTTGGATATTGTGACATTTCTCATTGGCTCCCAATGCATAGTCACTTTAATCATTTCAAAATATTTGTGTCAATGTGATATCGGCCATAAAAATTGTTGATGCCATATGCTCGACTTTGGTTGGAAAGTTTGATTAATGTGGTTAACAGAATTGGATTAGATTTCGAAAATCAATGATGTCGGAGACTGAATTGATTAGTGTGAAAAGTGGTAATGTAGTAAGATGTGTCTTTTATTTTTTATTTTTTAAGGATGGAATCACCCAGCTCAAGTAACTTTTCTGGCTCTCAAGATTCGTGTACTCAAATTCCAAAAGTTGGACATATATTTGAATCCCTCGAAGAGGCATCTGCTTTTTACAATCAATAGCACGGGAAGTGGGATTTGGTGTGCGGATAAAGAAGATCAAAAACAAATATTGGAACCGGTGTAAATTTTTTGTTTGTTCCGAGGAAGGAAAAACAAATACCCTCATCAGCCAAAGCATGAAGGTTCCATATCACAGGCTGGAGAAAGAAAACGCAAACGTGGACTGGTCGGGTGCAAGGCTGTCTTTTTTAAAGCAACTAAATGGAGAAGGCTGGGAAGTGCGTCAATTTGTAGAGGAGCATAATCATGCTCTCAATAATCCCAGCCAAGTACAGCTGTTGAGATCCCATACGGCTGTGTCATCCAAAAAAAAGGTATCAGTTCAACAATTTGCGGAAGAAAGTAATCCCACGTGCCAGCAACTTCAATCGACGGACATTGATGCAAGTGGCTGATCAGCAGTTTGGTCTGATGAAAATGATGACTTAGAAGAAGAAAGAGCTCATGACACAGAAACATTAATTGAGTTTTTCTTCCCAACAGAGAAGGAGAAAAGTTTAAACTTCTTTTATGATTATGAGACTGACTCTGACAACAAATTGATTAGATGTTTATGGGCTGATCCCGAGTCAAGAAGATCACATTCGGTTGTTGGTGATGTTATGGAGTTCCATACTTTCTACCACACTAACAAGTACTCAATGATTTTTGTCGCATTCACTGGAGTAATTCATCACTGCCAAACCATTGCTTTTGCATGTGGACTGTTGAGTGATGAATCGATAGAATCATTTGTTTGGTTGTTTTCCAAGTTTATTGAAGCCATGCCTAATCGCGGTCATCCTGGGGTTATTATAACCCATGAAGACGCTGTGATTTCAAATGCTGTGTCAAAGGTACTTCCTTTCACATTTCACCGATATTGCTTGCAGCATATATTGGATGACCTTTCCAGAAAGATCAATGGCTTCTTGTGTATTCAGCAGTATCGCCATCTAGTCAACATTATTAAAAAAATCTCAATCCCCTGAGGAGTTTGAACATAGGTGGAACCAGGTGGTGGAATCAACAAATTTGAGACGTGATGAATGGTTAAGCCGTATGTGCAGTGTATGGAGTCAATGGGTCCCTGCATATGT
Source organism: Jasminum sambac (assembly GCA_018223645.1). NCBI lineage: Eukaryota > Viridiplantae > Streptophyta > Magnoliopsida > Lamiales > Oleaceae > Jasminum > Jasminum sambac. Next base: position 37,044,514 of record CP073646.1, read on the forward strand.
GAATCGTGTATTCCGTGCAGGAACATGTAGAGATCAAAAATCAGAGAGTTGTCTCTCATTTTTCAAGGAACGAGTTAAGGAAAAAGATACTCTAATGGGACTTGTCATACGTTTTAATAGAGCTCTGGCACATCAGCGTCATCTGGAGTTAGTAGCCGACCAAGCCAATCTTAGTGAACCATCCATGGAGAGGTGTTGGCATCCAATGCAACAGCAGATGGTTAAGATTTATACCAGAAGGGATATTCTTGTTGTTCCATAAAGAAGTTGACCTATGTTTTAGTCATGTATGTCATAAGATAGCAAGTTCGGTTAATACCAAAGTATATCGCATTGAGCGATTTGAGTCACGACAGGTAATGAGTCAAAACGTTGAGCTTACGCATAACCTAGCGACTGATTTGATCACCTGCACTTGCCGAATGTTTGAATTCCTTGGTGTTACATGTCGCCACATGCTTTGCTATATGAATGAGAAGCACGTGAATGTCCCAGATAAATATATCTTTCACAGGTGGACAAAGAATGCAAAAACTGGACTTCCGTACCATCCAATTATTAGTAAGGCAAAGGACAACAGCTCTAGTAAACCGTTTATGAGACGACGTGATATGTTGGCTCATATGTTTTCTGAGCTAGTTGATGAGGCATGTTTAACACTTGCCCGTACTGCCCTCCCCATCAGAGAGTTTGAGAAGTTGCGCAAAGGGTTTAAAGAGATCGATGAAGAAGGAAACATTGGGGTGAAGATGAAAAGTAGTGATGAGAAACAAGTTCGTGATTAAGCCTTTTAGAGCAAAAGAGTGGGACAGACAATCTAAGTCATCAACAGAAAGTTCACTTTCTGAGAGTCATTGAACACGACAAGAGAGGTAATTTATAAACCTAGTTTTTAACTGTCTAGCGCGGTATTATCAAGAAAGTTAAAATTCTCGTATTTCATTCTCGATATTCGCAGGTGTAATGTGAGGCACTCTTATCACCCCAAGTTCAGGTACGATGATGCTTTGGATGTGGCTTCGTATAGGTCTATCGATAGTGCCATGATGTTGTGTTGTGCATGGTTTTAGACTTCAGTTTTATGATGGCATGCCTTAGAGGTTGGTCTATCTATTTAATTAGGTTGGTGACTTGGTGTTTGAGGTTTTGTTGGATAATTTAAGGTAGTGACTTGCTTTATTTATGTTTGATGGTTCTATTTGCTGTTTTATGTCAGCATTGGTAACATTATGTGAAAAACACGACGCTAACATGCGAATAACAAAGAGAATAGCCCAAGGCAAGAATGACATGTAAGATAAAACAACATAAAGGAAACAAATAGACGTATACAGTATAGATTGTGAAAGGGAAGCCACGAAATAAGCAGAAGCATATAGATGGTACAATATGTCGCTAGTCCCCGGATTTTTGCTACAAATTTCAATTATGGAGGCCAATTTTATATATGAATAAAGAATTTGATACCAGGAGTCCCAAGTGATGAACTGATGATGTTAAGTGCGTAATTGATATTGTTGTGGGACACACGCACATATATTATACCAGTTTGACATTTTGTAGTAAACAAATAATTGGACTCCAACAATCAGGGAAAATGGAAACTAGTAAACAGCAAGATTTTGCTTTAGTATGGTACTACTAGGAACCAAAGAGAATAGATGACGCCACGTATAATAATTTGACCTCTACTGAGATATTTACAACATACCTTAGCAACATTGGCTGCTGCTTTCGCGAATGGAATTTAGTTGATCTCAAGTAATGAAATTCAACAAAAATGGAAGAGGCAAGAAAATCGCATATAAATTGAAATTAGAATGCGATGCTGATGCATGTAAAGTCAAGACCAAACGTGTCCATCATCTATCTTCTTCTGTTTCTTCTTCTTTCTCCTTTCTTCTTTTGGTACCATCCTTGCTTCAGTACGTTTTGAATACTTGGCCCGTATCTCTAATACTTTAGTTTTTGCATCTCGAAATAGTGCATCTGACTTTGCGGCCATCATTTGCTGGTACAACAAACAAACAAACAAACATGTTTTAGTTTCAATCCAACTTATGCAAAATCGCAGATTCACAAAGGAACTAAATACCTTGAGATGATCCATTGCCGCCAAGTTGAAACCAAGAGTATCTTTACATTCCTGTAGGCGTAATCAAGTTCGAATTTTGAGATACAGAATTGGGATGCTTAAATCTTATTTTGTATATATTCACTATAAAGTTGGGATTGCTTTTAAAACCGGTAACTTGCTAATTTCCAACTGTGACAGAATTAAAAATTATTTATTTTAGAACGAACTTACTTTAAACTTGGGCGAACATGCACATAATTGTAAAAATTACCTTAACTCTTGCATGAAGAATGTCTTTGAGTAGAGTTAAGACGGGTCTCGCAGCCACAGTAGAAACTAGCTGGTTGTGATGGATCTGCAATAAAACTGTGGCAACCCGGCAGACAAGCTCAACCTGTCAGGACAGCAAAAACCAGTTGCAAACATAACAAGGTTAAGAGTGAAAAGTCTTACAAAATGATTGCTGTCATTGCAATCACCGTATATCTAAAAATGGCAGCATCACACTTCCATTCAATACAAAATGATTTGACATTGCGATCAAAGAAGCACTTTTGACATGCGATCAAAGAAGCACTGACCTTATCTGGTAAAGAAGTCCAATCTTTCAAATAAGACAATATCTTTAAAGCGTCTGAGAATGGCATAGCCTGCAAGAACGTCCAATAGAGACATTTAACCTTTCTTCACATGTGATGTGAAAATCATTCACATACTAGGCAAGGTCACTTTATAAACATAACCAGTGTACAACTGATACAACCCTATCCACGTGAATAACAAATTATGATCAGCCCAATTTACGTTCAATGAATTATTAAGACACCAGACTTACTAGCAATGTCTGTTCCAAATCATTAGTATGAACGTCAGAAACTGCACGCAGAACATAATCAGAGGGAGAGAGCCCGAGCATAAGAATATTTGGCCTGAAATCAGCAACCTTTCCATTTGATTTCTCGACCTGACAAATCACAAATTTATTTAAAGCAAGAACTTGATGTAATACATAGTGAAAAAGAGGCAAGAACTCTGTGTACCTCATATTCAGCAAGACGCTTCATTTCTTCCTCTGCAATGTCTAATGCTTCAATGATAGAGTCAGCAGCATTAATAGTCTCGTGAGTCTTCTTACCAGCTAATGCCACAGCTCCTTCCTCTGGAAGTTCTTCCTTTGGCACATACTTATGCTCAAACGCATTGTCAAGGTCAGATTCAAAAATCTCCTCCAACCTTTTCTCTTTCTCTTCCTGCAAATGGAATAGCAATTATGGTTTTGGTGACGAAAATAAATGGCAACATTAATAGAAGTGGGTGAGAATGTTATTAAATATGTCTCTCTGCAGCTTTGGCAGAATAGAAAAAGTTAAAATGTAGTACCTCGATGAAGAAAGGCTCTTCTGTACGATCCCAACGTCGAATGGATCTATCATGAGATCCTGTTACAAGATAGTCCCCACGGTTGCTAATGGCAAGACACCAGACCTCAGAGTGATGACCTTCTAGAGTTAAAAGCAATTCAAACTTATCGGCGTCCCAGTACTTCACAAGACGGTCTTTACCCACGCTAAACATGTAATGAGTATGGCGTACAAACTTAACTGCCATGACACTGGTGGAAAAATGTCAGCTCTTATATAAAAAAAATGTAACTCATACTGAAGCCAGGAGGGAGGTCAAAAAAACTGATAAAACATAATTTACATAAGGGATCTGAGTACCTATCAGCATGAGCAAAAATGGACTTGTGGCAATCACCGAAATCTAGACCCCAAATCTTTAAATTTTTGTCTGCAGAGCCAGTAACAATCAAATCCCCGTCAGATGATATATCCATACATAGCACAGGCAGCTTATGGCCATACAAGGAGAGGAAAAATTTGAGCGAATCCATGAAGAATACCTGTTTATGACAAGATGCTGGATATTAAGTACAAAGCTAAAAGAAAGTGCCATTATCATATACATTGTAATTAATTATATCTCCTATAAGCATGGCAATGGCACAGCTGGAAGCAAAGAGAATAGCAGTCAACAACAACAAACCAACTTAAGGACATAAAAAAATAACAAGAATACAAGTGTTCAGCTGACCTTCACTGTGCTGTCTAACAGAGCAACGGCAATATATTTACCCTCTGGGCTGACGGCTACAACTAGAGCATCATCATTCATTCTCAAATTCCTCGTTGGAGACACTGTTAAGGTCTTACAATCCTGTCATGCAAAATCAATCCATCATTAGTGAGCGGCAACGGACTATTTAGCAATAGCAATTATATAACAACTTTATGACATGAGAATCCAAGTGAAAGGTCCAGCAGTATAGAATAATATACTGTCAGATGTCATTCAATCAAAGAGAGAAGCAAATGCGAGGCGGGAAAAAAGCACAAGGGTCTAAAGAACACACTTGACCGGGCTTTTGCACAGTTTGATACTCCCAAAACTTGACATCATGATCAGTGCTCCCGGTGACAAAACCATCAGCAGTTGCAGCAATAGACTGCACAGATCCACCATGAGCTTCAACGACTTCCACACAGGTACCATTTCGAACATCAATAATTTCTAGAGTCCCACCTCTTGTACCAACAATAGCATACTTATTACCCGGGACAAATAAACCACACAATCCATACCCTGAATCAATAGTTCTCAGGCACGAACCAGTAGTGGGATTCCATATTTTAACTGCACTGTGACTGGTTGACATCAAAAGACTATTATCTGAGCTAAGTGTGACACTTCTTACATCAGAACGATGTCCCTGGAGCTCGATGGCACTTGATTTTGTGGTTGAAGTGCTGTCAATGGAATAAAACTCCAATAAGTTATTGTTCAATGACAATGCTAAGGTAGCTAGAGAGCTTCTTGAGGTGATCGGAGAAAACGAAATGGAGCATATCTTCTTGCTAGCTCGGAGAGTCTGCAGGAGCTTAAATATATCAGGAACAGTGACAATGATCTCATTACCAGCTTCGCCTCCAATAGTTCCATTTCCATTTTCAGCATTCTCACCTGTTCCTTTAGGATCTTTCTTTTCCTTCTTTCTATTAATTCTTCTTTTTGCTTTGCGTCTAGATTCAGACTCATCTAATACACGAAATATCTCCACTATTTTCCCCGCAACTTGACATGCAAGAAGATTTCCAGACTTGTTGAACCTAACAGTAGCAACTCTATCCTTGATCTGCCTCTGAATTTCACCATAATGTTTTAAAACTTCCCATTTGTTCTGAGCAGATGTGTTTCCATTATCTGCATCGGATTCATTTTTACCTGGTGGGGCTTTTCCATCAGCCAACTCGTGCTTTATCGTGTAAAATCTCAGTTCAGGGTCCGCTGATCCAGATACCAGATATCTTTCATCTGGATCTACATCAATGGACCATATTTCACTATGATGACCACTAACAATTTGCATACAATGCTGTGTTTCAAGGTCCCACACCCTTAAAAATTTGTCTTTGGATGAACTAACAAGTTTTTTACCAGACTCCAAGAAAACAAGGTCAGTGACCTGCAATATTTAAGAAATGAGGCAAAACATTACAATTGAGCTTCCCAAATGGGGAAAGTAGGACATTAAAGAGAACAATACAGGTTTCATGTCACAACAAGAAAATACAAAATTTTTAAGTTCTTACAAAAAGACAATCACACAACCTGGTCACGGTGCCCACGGAGGCAGAAGAGTCCAGCCTCACCAACCACATCCCATAAAATGATGTCATTGTCTTTGCTTCCAGAAGCAAGTAAGGATCCAAGCTTGTTGTACCGAAGGCCAGTCACAGCCCCTTTATGTCCATTTAAAGTGGTTTCACATGTTCCTTTTTCAGTATCCCATATCCTTACACTGCCATCAGCATAGCCACAAGCTATCTGCAAAACCAAATCCCTTTCATTAGTTGATCGTACTCCAAAATTTTTAGTTCATGTCAAACTTTTAATTAACTACTTTTCTGGACTAAAAATGTTTTCCCTCAATTAGCCTACCTGAAAGTATGAATATCAATGTTCATATAAACTTGGAATGCCAAAATATAGACCCATTAATGTCCTAACCTGATTTATCAAATCTGTCTAAATTTTCCTCTACATTTAGAGTGTGGAAAGGAAAGAAGGTAGAGCGGAACTATTAAATAAAAAGTGCATCGCAATCAGGCTTCTATAACTAGGAAAGAAACACAAAGAAGCTAACGAAAAATAGCAATTATCAGTCTTTGCAACACTTCTTGGTGAAGCAAAATATCATAAAGCGAGGACAATTAGTAACAGGTAAAAGTACATACATAATAAAGAATTGAAGTGCATTACTGTTGTGGGACCTAAATAGGAATAAAATGCACATATGCATTTGTATTTTCTCAATTTCAAGTATGGTTATAAACAATATTACTCAAATTAAGCTGTGAAATTATAATATCTGAAAAGGTTCTTCTGGAATGAGAAAATACAAACATATACTACATAATGAAACAAAAAAAAAAATATTGTTATTTTACATTAGAACAAAAAGCACAAAGCCATAACCGATAAGAATCATGTAACAACGAGTTAAAGACGGAGTTAAAAGAGAGATTACGAGGGACGATGGAGACGATGCAATGGAAGTGACCGCCAGGGACGGACCACGCGAGGAAGACGAAGGAGCTAGAGTTTTGGTGCAAACGCCCTGACGAACATGCCACACGCCTAGCTTCTCGAGCGCCGCCGCCAATAGGTGCTTGCCGGAGCTATCGTAGGTTATGTTGGATTCCACCGACGCTATAACTCCGAAAGATGCAGCCGCCTCATATCGAAGGTAAGATTTCACCATTTATTAGCAGCCTTCCCTTGTCGCGGCTCGTGCAGACAGAGGAAGAGCCCCAGAGGTGGTGGCGAATTTGTGGTAACCAAAGTTCAAAACTTGGAACAGGCCGGTCAGCGGAAAGGGTTTAGCGGTCTAGAATTTAGGGTTTTTCTCTCTTAGACCGTGTTCGGCGGCACTTGAGGTGGAGAGGAAGAGAAAAAATATAATAGTAAATTTTCGGATTTGTTCAAGTACCCGCCGGGGGTACCGCACGGTGCCATACGGTACCCACAGTGGGCACGTGGTGCCACCTGGTGGCGCCACATCATCACACCGAAAATTTTTTTATTTTATTTTATTTTTTGAATTTTTTTTGGTATCTACGTTAAGTTAGACGAATAATAATACATAATCGCTTTTTGATGGTGGGAGTCTCACCCACCCATATGATTTTTTCCCAAAAGTATCGCGATGGAGTCTGAGATCAGACTGGGTAAATTTTATTCAAGATAATAAATATATAGCCTTTAGCCAATTAGCGTCTTTCTTCTCCTTCCTTCCTCTTTTTCTTTTTTTTTTTTTTTTTAACCTAAACCAAAACTATCATTACTATTGAGTCAAAATCAAACATTAATATCAATTACACTCAAAAGTCGCTTTTTTTTTTGTGGGGGGGGGGAGGGTTGGAGGCGGGTAATCCTCGCTTTTTATTGCCATTTTAACAATTAAATGCTATCGAAAATGACATCTTTCTCACCGAAAGTTGTAGAAAAAAAGGTCCCCCCCTTTCCTAGGGCAAAGTGGTGTCGAAAATGGGGAGGGAGAACTTCCTTCTTATGCCACTAGTGGTCGCCATTGAAAACAAGATGTGGTGGGGTTAGGGGTTGTGATAGGTTTTTGTTTTTTTGTTTTACTTACTATTTTTTATTTTTTAAGAAAATTTATTTTTATTTCAGGAGATGAGAATGTAAAGGTAAATTTTACCAGATTTAGTTGAAGACCAATGGAAAGATGTGTGTTTGAAAAAAAAAAAAGTAGATGTGAAAATGATAAGTGGGTAGAAGGAATTTTTATTTTAACACGTCTATTGTAGATGTTAAACACTAACTAAATTTAGCATATTGATGTGTCAATTAATATCTAATTTTTTGTTTATCTGGAAAATTAAATTTAATATATCTATTATGGATGCTCTAAGGGTGCATTTCATTGCATGGAAAGTTTTCTATGAAAAACATATTTCCTTTTCATCCAAATCTTCCCATATCTCGCATGGTCATAATTTTTCATGAAAAACGCCAAACAGCATAACATGTGAATTTCAATGTTGCACCACGAAAATATTTTGCTTAGAAAATTTTCAATCAAACACAAAAGCTGAAAAAATATTTTCCTAAATTTCACATTTTCCATAGAAAATTATGACACAAAAATTTGTATAGGTTTTAAATCTCTCCCTCTCCCCCCATATATAGATACACTAATTTTCTTTTACCATTTTTCTTACATTTTCTTAATTATTTGCTGTGTCATATATACATTTCACATCCAATCTCACTTTGTACACTACTATTTATTATTATTATTATTATTTGCTGTGTCATATATACATTTCACATCCAATCTCACTTTGTACACTACTATTTTTTATTATTATTATTATTAGTGAAAATTTAATTGGACAAAAAAAAGGAGTAATAAAAGCAATAATAAAACAATGCATTTTTCAAGATACAAATATGCCACAATATATGTTAAAATATTAACTGAATTTGACCAAAAAGCTAATATGTGATCCAAAAGATTCTTTTAACATGTGTATTAACATACATCTCCCGTGGATATAAATTTAACATTTAGTCCTTGTTATATATACATTAAATTTCAATAATTTGTTTATTATCATTTTCAACTACTCATATAATTATTTTATATTTTTTAATATATTTTCTTCAATTTTTAACCACACATCTAATACGTAATTCAAATAAATCAAATTTAATATGGGAAGAACAAAGCATTAATTAAGTTATAGGCCTTAATATGTGATTTAACACACCAATTGTGAATGCTCTTGAGCATCCACAATTGTCATGTTAAATTTAGAAAACCAAATAGACTAAAAAGTAAATGTTACGTGCCACATCAATATGTTAATTTTAGTATGTGTTTGAAATCTACAATGGATATGTTAAACTTAGCTATTAAATGCTATATGTCGATATTTCATTAAACTAAAAAAGTGAGTAATAAAAATAATAATGAAAAACCATTTTTCTAGAGATAATAATGATATATCATGTGTTAAAATATTTGCTAAATTTATATAATAAGTTAACATGTGAGTTAAAAAGATTCCTTTAACATACATATTAACATATCCACAAAAAAAATTAATATTTATCTAATTTATGCCATTAACATGTGACTTGACTTATCCATTATGGGTGCTAGCTCTTAGCACCTGTTATTATATTCACATTAAATATCATCAAATTAAAATATTTTTTTCTCCTTTATTTTTTTCAATTATTAATATATTAATTTTTCAATTATTTTATATTTTTTTAATCATCAACCACTAATCGAAAAGTAGTTAATTTGATTAAATTTAGAACTTGTTCTTTTGGCTATAAATTTACCCCAACACTTTTCTCTTTCCTCTTTTTAATCACACACATATTTTTCAATACAATATTAACTATATATTTTACACGGAATATCGCGCATATCAATTTTATACCCAATCAAACAAGTCCGATGGCCCTACTCCTGCCATGTAACTCACGCATTACACGTGCTACTATTGGAACGTGGGCTTTTTTACCATGGCTTCAAAAAGAGCATTTAGTTATCGGCTAGACACTGACAGCTGGCCTTCCGGCTTGGGTCACGACCGACAGCCTCTTCTTCTGGCAGCTCTTGGCTTGGCTTGGCTCGGCGTGATAAGGAGAGATTATTGTGTGGGTCCAATATGTCTTTGGTATATGTACCTTGATTTTGTTCTGGCAACGTGTCATTTGTGCAATTTATAAGTATATATATATATATATATATATAGATTTTGGCGCAAATAATCCCAAAAAATTAATCATATTGCAGATTTAATCCCAAATAATAAAAGGTAGCGCAAATGGTCCCAAAAAAACTTTGGTGCCCAAATGATCCATTTAGATGGAATCCGTCCGTTTAGTTAGTCAAGTCATTTGAAAACTTGAGTGCAGCGTTTGGTCAATTTCACTAAATAAATTGCAAAAGTCCCTAACTTTAGATATTGTTACAATCAAGTCCAAAATTTTGAAAAATATATACTTTAGTCCCAAATTTAGTTAAATTGTATAATCTTTTATATTTTATTTTTTCTATGGGTACTTATTTGGTCCGTAATTAATTTTATTGAATTAATTTGATACCAATTAAATGGTTTTTATCAAAAAATTTCAACACAGTAGCATTTATTCTTATTAATATAGTATCACAACTTTCGAAAATTTTCTTTAGCATTAGAGATGCGCACATTTTGATTTTAACCAATAGCTATAATAAATATAATAATTTTATATTCATAATAATAATTTTATATAGGTACAATAATTATATTTATTATAAATCATTATACAATTTAACTAAATTTGGGACTAATTTTGGGACTAATTTTAATTCAATAAAATTAATTACGGACCAAATAAGCACCCGTAGAAAAAATAAAATATAAAAGATTATACAATTTAACTAAATTTGGGACTAAAGTATACATTTTTCAAACTTTTGGACTTGATTGTAACAATATCTAAAGTTAGGACCTTTTGTGCAATTTATTTCAAGTGAAATGGACCAAATGCACCAAGTTTTCTAGAATGACTTTGACTAACTAAGCAAACTGACTGATTCCATCCAAACGAATCCATTTCCACACCAAAATTTTTTTAATTACTTTACGCTACCTTTATTATTCTATCAAATCGCACATTACGACTAGCTTTTTCTAACTATTTCACGCCAAAAATCCCATATATATATGTTTTGGACCTTTGGTCATGTCAGTTCTATATTTTCCCACCAAAGTGGGAAGACGGGTGAAAAATAGTTATTGTAAACGTGTGAATGTAAAATTATCTAAGGCGTTGTTCTATACATACTAAATTTTATTAATTTTTTTTACTCATTATTTTTAATTATTAATATAATTATTTTATATTTTTAATATATATTTTTAATTTTCATCCATATATTTAACACGTAGTTCGAATAACTCGACTTTAATGCGGGGAGAACAAAACCGATGATTGCACAGAAATAAATATCGTTCAAAACACATCCCAAATCGTGCTCACGATTGTTTGGCAGACTTTTTGAAAGAAATGTTGTTCTTCCGAGAGAAATTTGAAAAATAAGAAATTTTATACAGATAAGTGAAAAAAGGATATAATTTCAAAGTGTGCAATGGAAATTGAGTGTCAAAATTTGAGAAAACAATTACATAATTTTTGTTATACAAGCACTTAGATTTTTGCAGACGTGTATTTTGATGTAAAATACAATGCTTATATAGAAATTACTCATCTCCAACCTTTTTCACCTCCTTTAAATTTTCCCATTATCAATATAACAAAAATATTGTAGTACTCATTAATTCCAATAGAAATGTTACAACTTAGTCCCAATCGAGCTTTAAAAATACTAACAGTAACTCTCGTGCGCTACACGAAGAGACATGTCTATTAATACGTGATTCTCATAAATATAAATATAATAGCATTAATAGTACTGCAAAAGATTATAAAAAACTCCTCACAATCCAGAACATTACACGATTTAGGTAACACATATTCAAATTTTGTAATAATTTTCACAGAAGTTTCACTTGTATTTGAACAGTTCCATCCTGTAAATATCCTATAGTTTAGGTATTTATTTATTATTCAACAATATAATTAATTTTGATTATTTATTTATTTTTTATCACACAAAAATTAAAATTTAGTTTTAATTAATTTTCATGTTTTTAATTAATTTTATTTTTAATATAATTAATTATATCCAAAATTAATTAAAGCGTCCCAAATCATGCTCACAGCTCACGATTGTTTGACAAACTTTTTGAAAGAAATGTTGTTCTTCTGAGAGAAATTTGAAAAATAAAAAATTTTATACAGATAAGTGAAAAAGGACATAATTTCAAATTGTACAATGGAAATTGGGTGTAAAAATTTGTGAAAACAAATACATAATTTTTGTTAAACAAGCACTTAGATTTTTTACATACGTGTATTTTGATGTAAATAACAATGCTTATATAGAAATTCGAATAAAATCAATAATGCAATGATGCAAAAGTAAACAAAATTATAATATTTATTAAAATATGAAAATTAGAATTAGAATCAGAATTAGAATCAAGGAATAGCATTGAACATGTTTAGGGCTCGTATGATTAATATTAAACTTATTTTAGACGTGTAGTTGAAAATGAGAGAAAATATATCAAGAAATAAAAAAATTATCAAATTATGGCATGAGTGAATAAAAATAATGAATAAATGAATAAATTTGATTTTGATAAAATTTAATGTGACTCCAAAAAGCCCTTAAAAGGATCATTGAAATTTTTGTGACTCAAACTTTCATGAGAATCAATTACTTTAAATCTCATACTCCCTCTGTCCCACTAAGATAGGCTTGTATTCTATTTTCATTTATTTCAAATTACAATTCACTTTTCTCATTGAGAATATGATTTATTTTCTAGTTAACTAAAGTACCCCTATTTAATATTATTGGAATACTACAAAGAGAAAATTAGGCTTTATCATGCTTTTAAGTTTGCTTTGACAAAAATCAGGTATTTTGAATTTATTTGCTTGAATCCGGTATTGCCGGTCCATCTAACCCGACCCAGTTATTTCCTCTTGATGGTGTTTCTTCCAGTTTCGGTTCATTCTTGGTGTTTTCTCAGCCATTTTCTTCACTCTCGTCTCTTGTCTCATGTCTAGCACACTCTCTCAGTTTGCTCGCTTCTGTTGTTTTGTTTGTTTCGTTTCTTCGTTTGTTTCCTTTCTGCTGTAAAAATGGTTCGAACTCGGTCACCTCTAGGTGGATAGTCTTCTTCGCCTTCAGTCACTTCTTCGAAGTGGCCTTCTGAGATAAAATCGTTGTGTCATAAAAGATTGCAGCAAAAAAATCCCACTGTAATGTCAGTTTTTTTCCCTATTTTTAAGAATTTGTCTATTTATTTAGAAAAATAAATGAGGGTTAAGGTTGCTGATGTTTTGTATTTGGTTTTGAAGTTTTTGTACAATTTATTTTCTTGTATCAGTTGTTGTTAGTTTTTTTTTCGTGTCTTTGTCATCTATTTCGTAGATCTGACTTTTTTTTGCAAGCTTAAACCCTCGTTTAGGGTTTTTTAAGCTTTGTGTGTTGTACAGAACTTGTTACACATACTGTGTAACACGTGTGTAGTTCCATGTGCTGTATTTCGAAAAAAAAAATACATTGATGATTTGGTTCTAATGATGGCAGAGTTGAAGATGAACGAGATTATGGATCCTGATCTTGACAAAAAAGCATTTGCTGATCATCTTCTGAAGATTCACTTTGAGAAACTTCCCAAAGAAGCTTTAGTTGATAATTGGGTTGCACACATGAGGGTATGATGTTTGTTGTTGGTGGTTTAATATATGTTTAGTATGGTTTAATACATTTGCTTATTATGTGTGTAAGAATTGTGTAATTTATCATTATATTACACTTTTTGTGCAAGGCATCTCTAATGTAGACGATCTGTAATTCATTGGTCTATTACAATATGAATTGCTTATTTTGTGTAATCAATTTTGTAATTCGTTTGATTATTTCACTTTATGTGGTGACATTATTCAACTATGCAAAATGTATGAAATCTCAAATGTATTACAGATTCTGTGTAAGCAATTTGTAATTCATTAGTAGCCAATCTGTATTCATTTACTTAGAATGTATGAAATTTCAAATGTATTACAGATTGGTTACAAGACATTTGTAACCAACCTGTAATTGGTGATTACACGCAAGTCATGTACAAAAATTGAATCACCTCAAGACATCTTCTTTTTAAGTAATGAATATCGTAGATTATATATTATAGAATCTTAGTATCTGTTCAATGAAAATAACTTGGAAAATAACAAATTTAAAATGTCTTTGCTGAATTTGTTAATTAAAAATTAAATCTCGAATTCTTTTACTTTCTTCTATTCTTGCATTGATTTCGGATTGTCCTTCTGTTTCGGGTCTGATGTAATTGGAGCATTGCATGATCTCCTGTCGTGGTTGTACCCTTTGCATCTCCCACACTTCATCTTCACCTGTGGTTCATCAAATGACTTGTGCATTGATTCAACAAGTCTTTCGAGACGTCACTTGCTTTGTGATGGGTGAACAATCACAGTTTCCATATCCTCTAGCAGTACCCATTGAGACCTATCTCCAAGTGGATATATGTTCCTTTTGTATGTTGATAAGTATGTCTCTTTTGTATACATTTGGCTGCAGAGTCGTAAACATTCAGTCATCTACTTCCAATCACTGTAATTGCATAAGCATATCGTATTTTGTCGACTTGGAAACTTTACAGGGTGCAAGTGTTGTTCTGTATGTCAACTATTTGTAATGTCATTCCATCAATGACTTCAAATAACACGTGACTTGATGCAATAACCTGTAGTAATTTTTGCACTTTGTTCAATATAATGTTTCTGATGGATCTGTAACTAACTCAACTTTCTTAATTTTTTTTAAATGTATCATTGTTTCCATCTCAACACAATCAAACTTACCTTCATTCTAGCAAATTCATAAGAGTTTTCCCTGAGCTTCTTTTTCTGCGTTGGGTGCTAAAGGGATGAAGGTTCCCTCGGCAATTGCACGATTTATATCATAGTATCAGATCCTGTTACACGTCAAATGTAATACAAGGAGAACACATTCTATGAGTTATAATTTAAATGCATTGGACATTAATTGTGATGCTCGTTACACGTCAAACGTAATACAAGGAGAACACGTTTTATGAGTTATATAATTTAAATGCATTGTACATTAATTTTAATGCTTTTATCTCTCTACTGTTCACTTTGTTTTTGGAAAACACACATCAGTGCTTCAAGTTTGCAAACATCAGCAACAGAAAAGCAAATATGATCACTCTTTTTTTTTTAATCTTCACAGCTCAAATATTCCACTATTTTAAGTTCTAGATAACAACAACGCAGATGTTTAAGGCGTGAAGGTTCCCTCGGTAGTTGCATGGTTTATATTATAGCATCAGTTCCTTTTACACGTCAAATGTAATACAAGGAGAACACATTCTATGAGTTATATAATTTAAATGCATTACACATTAATTGTAATGCTTGTTACACGTCAAATGTAATACAAGCAGAACACGTTCTATGAGTTATATAATTAAATGCATTGCACATTAATTGTAATGCTTTTATCTCCCTACTATTCACATTGTTTTTGGAAAACACACATCAGTGCTTTAAGTTCGCAGACATCAGCAACAGAAAAAGCAAATATGATGACTCTTTTTTTTAAAATCTTCACAGTTAAAATGTTCTACTATTTTTAGTTGTAGAAAAAATAACTCAAATGTTTAATATATACTTCCATCAGATTTGTCAAATACCAGTGAGATTATAATCCTTAGCTATATTTGTCTTTTTTGTATGCTGTGTTGAAGTTGTATTTTTGCACTCCGTACTTTGCAATGCTACTAGTGTATTCGTGTTGTCCTTCGTTGCTTTGCACTCGTCGACGGGTGTTCTTGAAGTGGCTTGAATCTCACGATCTGGCTGCCTGATTCTCTTCTTCGTTGTTTTTCTTCTCTCGTTTTATCCTGGTTCTGTGTTTTTTGTTGTGTTTTTTCAACGCCAGACCGGTTTTAGATGGGATGTTGGGCCGGGTTCGAAAATACCGGATTTTACTAAATTTCTCTCAATGTTTGCATCTTTTGTGTAATTAATCTTGATTTACCTGATTTTTGAAAATTTAAACTTAAACATTGGTATTAGTGTAAAAATCCATACTACAAATCAACTAGCTATTTTAATCTCTCAAAGATATTAACAATGTTCACACTACTTTTTTATCGATTAATGCAAGAGTAAAATAGGAACAATATAGAAATATTTTATAATTCCAATAATATTTAAGATACTTTCTTAATATATGTGAAAAATAGTAGGTGTTTATTTTAGTGGGACGAAGGGAGAATCAAACACAACTCTTATATCTATTGACCGCGAGCTAGAGCACCAAATTGCTGGTAGTTCGTATAGAAGAACCGATAATTGTACTAATTCTCTCACTTGATTTAGAATTCAAATTTATTATCCCATTTCGTGTGTTTTTTTACTATATCTTCCAATCTAGACCTTCCAAATTTATTGTATCATTTAGGAATAATCCAAACACATATTTGACAAAGTTTTTCTCCCAAAATAATAATAATAATAATTTATCAAGTCACTTGTTCATAATCAACATATTGCTAAAGTCACTTGGTGCTGCTAGTTTCTCTTCCTAGTGTTTGAAAGAGAAGAAAATTCTAACAAAACACAAAATTCCATTACCCCCACGCGCAGGCCCCACACATTAGGGGGGTTGTGTGTGCACTGGATATTTGCCGGAAGAGAAGTTATTGGGAAGAGAACATTTCCATCGGCAATTTTCAGGTGCCATCGGTGGCATGGTTAAATCTTGGAGATACGTTTTGGATTTGATGTCAGATTTGAAATTCAGGGATCGGATCTGGAATCAAGATGACGATGGGAAGGCTCCAGGTAATTTTGAAAATTTTTTGACCGTGGCGCCGTGGTGGCGGGTCAAAGTTTTGGTCAAAATTTGGCCCAAAATTAGGCCAAAATTTGACCAAAACTTTGACCCGCCACCACGACCGCCACAGGTCGCCGAAAAATTTTTAAAAATTAAAGTTTCCTCATCGTGGTAATTAGATCTGGATTTCAATCGGACGTCAGCTGCAAACGCCATCGATGTGCACCTTAACTAAGGTGCCACCGATGGCACCTGATCGGTGCTGACATTTCCATATACCGGGTGAGCCGTATTTCATAACATGACAGCTATGCCAGCCACCGCAAGTGGGTGATTCGCCGTACGTGTGGTCCCTCTTCCAGCCTGTTCTATCTCTATTAGTAAAATAAAACACTTACAACAACTAAACTCTGATTATTTTTTCATTATTATTTTTCTTAATTCCGGTTAACCCTTCCACTCTTCTTCTCCACCTGTCCCTCTTGCATTTTAAGCAACCCCTCCATTTTAACAGAATCCCACCCCCAATTTCCAATTTTCAGCTCACTTCTCTCTCTCTCTCTCTCTCTCTCTCACTTTATAACTTCAACCAAAGAACATAAATATTCCACCGAACAGCACACCCCACAACACAAAGCAAGGCAACGCAACATTTCCTCCAAAAATCATTCTACCCGGATTTTTTTTTAAGAGAGAGAAACTGAAATTCTTCTAGCGCCATGGGTTCTCAGATCCGTGGAGTTTTTGTACCGATTTTATTCACAATCTTAGCTGTTTTTGTTATTTTCAGCAGTGCATTGCAAGATAAATCTCATTCCAGGGCGCATGGAAGCTCGAATTCAACGGCTCAGATCAATTCCAATTCAGTTCTAGTGGCGCTGTTGGATTCCCACTACACTGAGCTCTCAGAGATGGTGGAGAAAGCGCTTCTGTTACAGACACTTGAAGAAGCTGTGACGAAGCATAATATCACCATTTTCGCACCTAGAAACGAGGCACTTGAACGCGATTTGGATCCAGAGTTCAAGCGGTTCTTACTCGAACCGGGAAATCTGAAATCTCTGCAGAATTTGTTGCTCTTTCATATGATTCCGGTTCGGTTTGAGTCCAGGAATTGGCCCGTAGAGATGAAAAACCCTACCCACCACACTAGCCTGTGTAATGATGCCAATGGTGAAAAAATTCGTGTAATTGGGAAAAATGGTGAGAAATTTGTTGGTATGGCGAAGATTATTAAAGAAGACGATATTATCCGACCCGATGGGATTATCCACGGAATCGAACGGGTTTTGATTCCAAAATCAGTTCAAATGGATTTCAACACTAGGCGAAATTTGCGGTCAATTTCAGCCGTGTTACCGGAGGGAGCGCCGGAAGTTGACCCGAGAACCCAGCGGCTGAAGAAACCGGCGCCGCCGGTCAAAGCTGGTTCGCCGCCGGTTTTACCCATTTTCTCCGCCATGGCGCCCGGTCCATCTCTGGCTCCGGCACCAGCACCTGGACCCGGTGGACCCCACCACCACTTCGACGGCGAAAGTCAGGTGAAGGATTTCATCCAAACTCTCCTCCATTACGGTGGGTACAACGAGATGGCCGATATTTTAGTCAATCTCACATCGTTAGCTTCCGAAATGGGGAGACTAGTCTCTGAGGGTTACGTTCTTACAGTTTTGGCCCCAAATGATGAAGCTATGGCGAAACTGACCACCGATCAGTTGAGTGAACCGGGTTCGCCGGAGCAGATAATGTATTACCATTTGATACCTGAGTATCAGACGGAGGAGAGTATGTATAATTCAGTGAGGAGATTTGGGAAGGTGAAGTATGATACTTTGAGATTGCCGCATAAGGTGGTGGCGGAGGAGGCCGACGGGTCGGTCAAATTCGGGCAAGGAGAAGGATCCGCTTATTTGTTCGACCCTGATATTTACACTGATGGAAGAATTTCGGTTCAGGGGATTGATGGGGTTTTGTTTCCTCCGGAGGAAAACAAGGCTGCTCCTAAATCTGCTCCGGTGGCTAAGGTTGTCTCAAATCCAAGAAGAGGTATGAAATGGTAGCCTGATGATAATTGCGTTTCAACTTTTACTGAGTGGTAAAAATTAATTTTAAGAGGGTATTTACAATCCTGAAACTTTTCATAATTTCGTTGAGTGATACATCTACATCATACATTGCTGTCATTCTATCATCTAACTAACTATCTTAATTTTTAATTTTAAGTCAAAAGAAAAAAGAAGTAAAAACAAAGAGTATGTATGGGATAATTCGGTTATAATTGTGCATAGCTAGTGGAGGTGGTGGGTCTAAGGAATCCTTGCACTATGCTTTACAACTGCCACTCTTGGATGGATGCTTGCTTGTTTTTCCCTAATTTTTCACCAATAAGTTGCTTAGTGTTTAAGGCATAAATCCTTAACTTGTTGTAGGTAAAGGAATGTAATTTCCTTTTAGTTTATTGAAGTTATACGAAATTGACATTTTCTTCACTTTGTTATGGGTTTCTCGTTGATGGTAAAAAAGCGGACTTTAGATTTACTGTCTCATTATCATCATGCTGTGTCATCAAAATAGTTCACGTCATATATGTTGTTGTATTGACTTTGCAGGGAAGTTAATAGAAATGGCATGTACGGCGCTTGGAGCTTTCGGACGAGACTGTTAATAGATTTCCGTTCTTTCTTACTCAAGAAATTAAAACGATCAAGATCAAAAAGGAAAGGCGGGCTTAGAAAGGGTGAGTCACATTGAAACGCCCGTTTCATTCGCAAAATGATTTTTCGGAGAATATTATGGAATTATTATACTGATGGTTATATTTCGAAATTTAACAGTATTTTAGACGGCTGTTTGATGGCTGAGCTGAAGATGAATTCCTCAAGAACAATGGAGGATAAAATTCTCCTGTTTACTTTTGTTAATTATATGATATGATGATATGATACTTCAACTGTATATTAGTTTTTCTATTTGTATTTAAGTTTCTTCTGCCGACAGTTTATGCACATATGTCTTATGATTATGTATACAATTCTTTTATTTTTATTTTAATTAATAAAATCAGGGATGTTAGCCATGCTTGCCTTAGTGCATCCAAATCCCAATTATTGTAGTCAATTTCACCTTTTTGGCTTTTCGTTTATTTCTATTTCTATATATTCTGTTTTTGTCCCGTGGAAAGGGAGACGTTTTTTTTTTCTTTTTTTTTTTTGTGAAACGGGAAAAAAAAATTCCACTTTAGTGTGTGTTTAAAGGATATTTTGGACATTTGATTTTTGAATATGTAAATTTTTGAATGATTTGAACGTGTTCAAACTTTTCAATAATGGAAAAATGAGTTTAAAAAACAGAGATATTTTTTGAAAAGAATAATCTTGTTAGTTGTTATGTACTTATGGGTGTGTTCTATATTGAAATTGATCCCATTTATTTTAGAACGTGCACTGTGATATATTTTAAAATAATATAATAATATTAGTTAGAATGTCACATCAATCAGCCTTAGATGAGTTATAGTGCCAAAACAGCAAGATAATTGTATATATGTGGGTTGGTTCGAGCCAGCTACTGTCTCCAATGGCATAACCAAATCACTGACTTTATTAATTTCTTACTACTATTTGATTGGTTGAATCAAATCAACTAAGCTTCTCCGGGGGTTTCAAAAGAGATGAGCGTAGCCGCTCGGTTCGTAAAATTTCCGCGAGTTCAACTGGTGTTCTAATCACAAGTTTGGGTTCGGCTTCGCTCGTTTGGCTCACAAGCGGAACCCGAGCAGTCCATGAGCCGGTTCGTGAACTTTTTATTTTATTTTTTAAATTTTTTTTAATACACGGTTCACAATAAAAATATAGGGGTCCATATTTACAATTATAACATATTTATTTATTTTTTACTTATTTAACAATATAAAATTACCCATCTCTTAAATTAAGTTTCAATCACGAGTAGACATGTTAAACAAGCTCGGCTTGTCTAAGGCTTGTTCGAGCTCCGCTCGAACTCGTTTACTGTACGAGCCTGAATCGGGCTTGGCTCGTTCTTTAGGCGAGCCGCTCACTTGAGCTCGCGAGCCGAGCAAGCTCAAGCCGAGCGGCTCGCCAATAATGTTGTTCGAGCTTGAGCCGAGCTGGCTTAGCGAGTCCGAGCCGAGTTTACGAGCTTTTCTGACTCGCGAGTTTTTTTGACACGTTTGATCACGAGCCAACGAGCGGTCCTAGAACTTTAACACAATTTGTCAATTTTCTAATTTCTCGACTCGGTCCAAGTCTAAGTCGGTATTTTCACGAGCTGAACCCGAACTTTTACGAGCCGAACACAAACTATCCATTTTCCAATCTCTCGACTCGGTCCAAATCCAAATCCATATTTTTACAAGCCGAACCCAAGCTTTTAACGAGCCCAATACACGAGTTCATTAACTGTCCAGTTCAATTGCCCCCGGGCTGTCTCCAACGGAATAACCAAGTCATTGAATTTATTATTTGATGGAGAACCAAGGAACATGTTTGACATGATTTTAATTTCAGAAATATTTCGTTGTGTTTTTAGTTTTCAATTTTGAGTTTTAATAATCACTTTTAGTTTTCTATTTTGAGTAAGTGTTTTTAAAAAAAAAACTGAAAATTTGATCAGTTTGTTAGTTTGAAAGATTACAATTAAAAAGAGAAAATAGAAAATGCATTTGATTGAATTTTTTGAAAATTGGTAAATTAGTATAACAAAATTGCAAAGATCCTCAATTTTTAAATGGGTTACTTTCACTTTTCATCTCCATTCTTTGTATTTTGAGATGATTTTATCCCTATTATTTTTTTTTTCGACCAGTTGGGTTTGCATTCTTTTCAAAAATATGCAGAGTTTGTCCATAATCCCAAATTTCATCAATTTCACCGTTAATCTATTATTTTTTTAAAATCTTTTTGTGCACTAAAAGAAGGTGAACGAAAAGTGAAAATAACCTTTATTATTATTATTATTATTATTATTATTATTATTATTATTATTATTATTATTATTATTAATTAGTTTGAGTATTATTTAATCATTACATATTCCATTACTTCTAAAATTTATTAAATTATCCTAAAGTGGTTTGGACATTAAAAGAACATGGATTTTAATTTAATAAATTTTAGAAGTATTGGAATATGTATTAATTAAATAATACCTAAATTAATTAATCATTGGAAGTAATTAATAATAATAATAATAATAATAATAATAATAATAATAAAGGTTATTTTCACTTTTCGTTCCCCTTTTTTAGTGCACAAAGGATAAAAAATAATGATTTAATGGTGAAATTGATAGAATTTGAAACTATGGCAAATTGTGCATAGTTCTTAAAAGAACGGGGATGTAGGAGGTCGAAAAAAAGAATAGGAACAAAATCATCTAAAAGTACAAAAAATGGGGATGAAATGTGAAAATAACCAATTTTTAAATTATACTCCCTCCATCCCATAAAGATAGACTTGTTTTCCTTATTCATTGGTCTCAAAATATAGAGTACTTTCTATTTATATCTATTTAATTTTTTCATTTTTCTATTATACCCTTATTTAATGGGTATTATTATTAGTAAAAGTATGCTATTATCATTTAATATATGCATATATATGAAAAAATACAACTAAAATTTACTTTTCCAATAATAGTAATTAAGATTTTTTAATCCTTGTGAAAATCAAACTAAGCATATCGTTTATGGGACGGAGCGAGTACAAATTAACCATCATCTTCAATCACGTACCACCACCCATTGCCATGTACCACTGCTCTCCTTGGGTAAGTGGTTCATCAACAAAATAGAACAAACATCTGATCACTCCCAACCATAAAATGTTACGCTCCTCCAGTTCCACGTACGTCTACGTCATATATGACGTCATCCATACCGTATCGTGCACGTAACATAAACATACGGCTGCCTTCGAGCCTGTGCACGTCTTTTTTTCCTTTCTTTTCTTAACTTATCTTAACATAGTAGAATTAGAGGTGCGCTATTCATTCATATGAAACCCTAAGTTCGTTTCTTTAAAACATATACAATAGAGTTAGGGTCTTGGAGTTCATAACATACCGCAAGATCTTTAATTCCCCTTCCCGCTCACACACCACATCAAACGTTTGGCGGGACCTTTCGCCAACTTTCCCACAAGCACTGCACCTACGTAAAACATAGAACATACGCACACAATGAGTCATAAAGACTCGGTGGATAATAAATGCACGTGACACCATTTTCTTCTTGTCGTTGGGCCCTGTTGCTAACCGTGTGCTTACAAGGGCGCCATAACGTATCATAACATAACGTATTGGCTCTAAAGTCTTAATCCTCATGCGGGCTTCACTCGTGAGACGGCCAAAGGTCTCAATCCTCATGTTGGCTTCGCCCGTGAGACCATACATACTTGTAAGCACCGGATAGTCAACGTCACACACATATGCCTCGTGATGCCTTCATGCAACATGTACATTGGTTACTAATCTCGTCTCGTCATACCAAGGCCTCACGATCATAAAACATCATAAAAGGGGAGGCATTTCATACGAAACATCATACATTATTCACGTATAGCATCACAAGAAGCCATTGGTCACAACATAACACATAATCGTAGCCTTTTAGCACAACATCATCAAATAGGGCTAACGTGAGGCTTTTACAAAGGACAAGCCGGTATTTCATTCAACCAAGCACCACCATGGCAAGCCTATCATTTCTTCCTATACATAGTTTCACATGACGCCACGACATTCGAACATATGATTTCCATACACAAAGTGTTCACATTGGTTCATATAAACACACGACGCATATCTTCATCATCATTACATATATCATCCCATAACTAGGTTTCTTCTACTTATGGCCACATAATGCTTAGACACAGCATGGAGGGTCATACAAGTCACATAAACACATACATATCATCAACATATAAAGCCCTCAACATAACACAAAGCCAAGAGACCCTAGCATGCTTCTCAGTTCCATAATCATCATAATCATTCCATATTTTGTTTCAATCAAGTATAAACATGCAAATACATCATAAAACATATAAAGCAAGTATTACCCACCATCATTGCAACATATACAAGCATGGAGATCATCCCATTTTCTTCCTCTCTTCCTCTTCTTCTTCTTCCTTCCTTCGTTCTTATAATCATAGATTACATATGCATTACATAGATCATAGGGAGTGTTTGGGATGATTACATGGGTGTTTGGGGGTCTTGGAAGGGTTTTGGGGTCCTTAGAACCGAGCTTGTATGAATAGTATCCAAGAAATGGCAAGAATCCTCTAGAAATATCATTTCTGCCGACTTCAAATTACGGCCGTAACTTCACCATACTTACGGCCATAACCAACTCTCTATAAATCCCCTGCATTCCATTCTTCGACACTTATGGTCGTAACTCCATAATTTACGGCTATAACATTCCTCATATGGTCATACTCAAGGCCTCATACGTCCGTATCTAACTCTCTGAAACTTTTGGAACTTTTCCATCTTTAGACATTTACGGCTGTAACCTGAGTCATACAGCCGTATCATGCTATCCTACGGCCGTAATAAACTCTCTGCGTCTTTTGGCCGTTCTTCCTTTTTAGCATTTACGGCCGTACCCCTTATACGGTCGTAACCTTGCTTTTACGGCCGTAATCCATACATTTACGGCCGTAATTTCCGTTCTGCTGAAATTTCCCATTTTCATAATTTCGAAGGCCGTTTCGGATCCCGAGACATCATGTATACCTATAGACATGCCGTAATCATACCATAGCCATTCACATCACATCGATACATCATCGTATCATATACGGGGTCACATACGGTATATATACGGGAACATATACGTATTGTTACATCTTATTGGGACGAATTGGGGCGGGGCATTACATAAAATCTTTGTGGTCTAGTTGTTGGCGACCAAAGGTCTATTTGGTCTAGTCGTGACTAGAGGGTCGACCAGAGATCTCTCTAGTCGCAACCATTGACCAAGCGCGCGTGTCAGTATATGCATTTTAACAAATTTTTACAATTTTTTATACATTTTCTTCAATTCCACCCATTTTCTCTCATATTTTATATTCACATATTTCGTAGGACCTACTTGTACTATACAAATCTTCACCATTCAACTCCACTCATTCTTTCTCCTATATCACATTAAAACTCATAAAAATCATTTTTTACACATACACTAATACGCACCAAATCTCTTGTCGCGAGCAGCGGCCAAAGATTGGTTGTAACCATAGATCTGGTCTCTAGTCGCAACTAGTAACCAAATCTTTTGTGGTTGCGACCACCAGAGATGTGGTCTAGTTTGCCAATTAACCATTAGTTTCCCCACGAACCTATTTGGGGATAAGAGAGGTCAGTGGTTGGTGGTGAATGAGGGGTGGGAAAGGTAGTGATCTTCAAGGACTAAAATGAAATTAGATATAAAAATTGAGATCTAAATGTAATTAAGATACAATTCAGAATTCAAAAATGAACATTTTTTACTTTTAATTTTTAATATAGAAAATGCCCAAAATGACAAAAACTCGTTTTTAGTGTCTTTTTTTTGTTTTTTTGTTTTTTATGTATACATTTTTTGAAAATGCATTTTCGCAACACGTGTAAGAGAACACGTTTTTAGTGTTTCAAAATATCGAAAACTAAGAATTGTCAAATTAAATATTTTATCTTAATATTTTATGTCATTTCATAAAATAGCATTTATACATCTCTTATCTGAAAAAAGGAATACATGCACTAATTAATTTTTCAAAAGTTTCTCACAAATATCAATTTGGAGATGAATTCTCCAGAATTCCCCATAGCAGCTTCTTAAAACCAATATTTAGTTTATATTAACAAAAAAATTATTAAGAGCAAAACCAATTTGCGTAAAAATGCAAATGGGAAAAAAGCCACGGGTAAAAAATTAGGGGAAAAGACCTTCTCAAACGATGTTCAACCGGAAAACATAAGGGAGAAAATTTGGGTGTATGTACAATTCATAAAATAGTCGTGACTATGTGCATCAATAAGTCCAAAAAAATTTCTAAATTGTTTGGCATTAATTTTTAATCATTTATCTTTGAAAAAAGAGTTAATTATTTTTTTTGAAATTAGTTAATGCCCAAAGAAATTATTTATTGATGAATTAATTTAGGCTGTTTGTCAATCAATTAATTCCAATTAATTGTTAGGCAAATTAATTTTCAAAAACTTAAAAAAAAAAAAAGAGAGTTATCACCAAAGTTGAGTGCAACCTTTTTGGGGTCCATATGACATTATATTATTGGGTAAAAACAAACATCATGATTCATGAGCCATATTATGAGAGGCTATTTTCTAATTTAGACACAAATTTAGAGAATAGTCCCAATTAGGGTTTATGGTCTTCAAATTACTACATTATTTGGGATTATAGCAAATTCACATCAACAGTTAACTAGAAACCTTTTTATCGAGTCGTTTTAAAAAAAACCTTCCAAAGTCCAAACACACAATTACTTCCGTACTTCTCTGTTACCTCTCTCGCGTCTCACAGAAACTTTCTGCTACGAGCTAGTACTGCCGGAGGGAGAAGAAAATCCTTGAGAGAGAAAGAATAGATAGAGGATGTCGTCGACGCTGCTGGAGGTGACGCGTGCATCTCACGAAGAGGCTGAGCGCCTTGAACGGCTAATAGCGAAGGACCTCCAGAATGAGCCGCCGACCAACAAGGACCGGCTTCATCAGAGCCATCGAGTTCGAAATATGATAGAGCAAATCACCTCCACGACTAACAAACTCGTAATTTCTGTTTATTAGATGTTGCTTTCGTTTGTTTTCATTCTGTGTTGAATTTGCTACGATTTGATGATAACCATAGTAATAGTGTTTATTCGGTCTTTTTGAAATAGATTGAAATATATGAAGATAAAGACAGTGCGAGGAAGGATGAGATCGCGGCTCTCGGAGGCCAGACAACCACGGGAACTAATGTTTTCAGTGCATTTTATGATAGATTAAAAGAGGTTCGTGTCTTTGAATACTGAAACAACGTACTTCAAGACGACACACTTTAACCTAATTGTTTATCAATGATTTTTTCTTTTATGTGGAAAATGCTTCCATTCCTAAATTGAGTACCCTGTTTGAGCTAACATGTAGATTCGGGAGTACCATAGACGACATCCAGCTGCTCGGGTTGTTGATGCCAATGACGAGTATGAACAACTTCTCAAGGAGGAACCACAAATTGAGTTCAGCGGGGAGGTGTAGTCTCTCTCTCTCTCTCTCTCTCTCTCTCTCACACACACACACACACACACATCACGCAAAGATAGAGCAATGCGTTATGTTTCGGAGGTCCTCTAGAAGACTAGAATAGATACGTTATGATCAACTGCAACTCGAATGGATGGTACTGCAACATTGATGGAAACTTATGATTTTGACACGTATGCAGTGAAGAAATCCTAACAGCACTTGGATGAGTATTTTAGCCTGTTACGAAATTCGAGAAAGATTATGTGCCTTTACATTTCTTGGCCCCCTTGTCTCTGGAGTTTGGTACATACCCCCAATTTCCCTGTTACAGAAACTGCCATTGCATTTCGTTATTTTATTGTTTTAATTTCGATTTTGCACCAATGAACATGGCATCAGCATGTTGGAAATAGCTACCTTTGGAATTATTCAGCGTACCGATTTGGCAGGTTGGGCACTTGGGTTAGACGAGCCAAGAGCCTATCAGACCATCTAGATGGTTTCTTTTTGCCTGGGTAGGGGATTATGTTGCACACTTGCACATGATGTCGTGTTTACTGCAGAAAGTGTTGTAGCCGGATGTTCTCTGGAGTTGGTGGGTGTGGCTAAGGGCCATATCTGGTTTCTGAAATTTACTGTTTCATGTGATTCCTAGTAAAAGATAATTGTGGGCTTCATTGTCAAGTGTTCTGGTGGGAGATTTAGCATAAGAAATGATTTAACTTTGTAAAAGTTGTTACACATCCTTCACTTCTGAGTGTGAGAGTGCTTTCTTGGCTTCATTTTTAAGTAGAGTTCTGTTCTTCGTGGAAGTTTGAGCAGTCAGTGTGAAACAATTGGATTTACATATTTTTGTTGTCCTTGATATTCTGCATTCCATTTTACTCATTATGAACAGGAAGCCGTTGGACGATACCTTGATTTGCATGAATTATTCAATGTCTTTATCAACTCGAAATTTGGAGAGAAGATCGAGTACTCCGCTTATCTTGATGTGTTCTCACAACCAGAGAGGATATCTCGCAGATTGAAGTTAATGAGGTATTATGTTTTAAATTTATTTTTGGATTCCATTTTCCTCCTCTGAAGATGTGTCCACTGCATTTTAAGAGCATTATAGATCCGAACATCTGCATCTTGTATAAGGGAATTGGATAAAGCAAGTAGGCAATGAGAAAGATCCTACATATTATTTCTGCTTGGCATAGGCTTTGGGTATTTTGGGAAGTTCTCTATTGGAAGGCATTGTAATGTTACTGCCTGCACAATACTAGTTTTGTCTGTAGCACACAGAAATAGGCTAGTAGTAGCTTTTGGTGCTTGAAATAGCTACAATCCTTGGAAGTTAGAGATCTTGTCCTTCATGAAGAAATGTCGTTGAATGCTACTGATTCCAGTGAATAATAAAGAGAAGTGATAGTAAAGAATAAGGCCCCCTGTTGCAAAATTATGGCAGCAAACACGGTGTAGTTGTTAACATAACTCTATAGTTTCGAATATATATAGGTGCAACTTTGTTCATTTTGTGCATGAAGAATAGGTGTCGCCACTTCTAAGGGTTTTACTTCTGGTTATGGCACTTTTGGAACTCATTGGAGGTTGTTTGACAAAGTTATTTTGTTCCCAGTTCTGTCTGTATTGTTTACAATAAATTTTTTTTTACAATAAGTTTTTTTCATGAACACATGACATAATCTTTTGGATTAGCAATAAGAATGATTTTATCTCTTTATTGATTAGATTCTATCGTAGTGAATTCAGCACTAAGGAAGCATAAGAAACCTAGTGTATGTTTGGTAGAAATTTTGAATAAAATGATTTTGAAATGTGAGGTTGAAAAGTGAAGATGAACTTTCAAAAATATATGGGAAAAAAAAAATATTGTTACATCAAAGCTCTTAATTATTCAAATGCTTTCCATCCACTGCCAGCATTTTTCTTCATAGATCTTCGTGTGTAGCACCAAGTAAAAATAATATAATAAGCAGGATTTACTATTCTATATTTTCGTTGTGCTTTATATTATTCAAACTAATTCCATAATATATATCTTTGGCTTGAATAGGCAATACCAGGAATATATGCAGAAATTACTGGAGTATCTAATATACTTTTTCGAGCGGACAGAGCCTCTGCAAGATCTTGACAGAATATTCTCAAAGGTTCAAGTTCGAATCTAATCTTTCCCACTGCACATTAGGTTTTAGGATCAAGGGTAACCTCTTTGTCTTGCTTTCTATGAAGAGAAGAACCTTACTTACTTATGTTGACATCACTTGCTTTTCTTAAGTGCAGCTGTGTCCTCATAGAAGTTAAAAGTATAATTATCCTCATAAAAGTTAAAAGTATAATTGGAAAATGTTTCGTTAATCTTGACTTCTTGTCACTGTCTTGACAACTTAGCCAAGGTATTGGAAAATGTTTCGTTGATTTTGACTTCTATGCACTCACAACACATCCTGAGTATTTGCATCTGTCTTTAGATTAATATTGCTGATGAAAATTGCAATAATCAGAAAGAAGTTCCTTTTTAGAACGTGTTTGATATAGATTTTTTGAAATCATTTTTCTCCAACATCATTTCCAACCACCAATGTTGTTGTGATGATACTTATGTTATTTTCTAAATTAATTCCTACTACTTAGTTAAAGTCAAACTTAAATATTAACCACACATCTCCAGTAACTACTCATTGTTACCTACACATTTTGGTGGTCCCTGCCACTTTTCGACCTAAACAGTTAGTATTAGAAAAATAAACATTTCCTGGGGGGCACACAACTTACGAACTGAAGATCTGAGTTTCTCTTAAATTGTGATTTTCTCTATAACAAGAAGTCAATTCATCTCCTTTGTAAGGAAACTTTCTATGAGGTAATAGTCAGAAAATAATTCTGTTGCTTTGGTGTGTGTAGTAGGCAAGTATGTTGGCTTATCTGGGGTATATTGTTACCTGTACTGTTTTATATATAGGCATATGCTGATGGGCAGTACCTTCTTAGGCAGCACTGTGTAATAATATCTTTTTACCTGTGAAATCATAAATGTAAGAGAGTAATTTATGATTTGAAGTGACAAATGTTACCTTGCATTGCAACCAGTTTCTTGAATAGTTGTCAACACGGGAAGTTGCTTTATTCCTAAAACGTGGATTAGTTGAGTTCTATTAGAATTGTCAGCCAGAAGAATATTAATGTTCTGTGTATTTTTTCTTCTTTCTAAAGTGTGATTGTCTGTTGTAGGTGACTACAGAATTTGAAGAACAGTGGACAAATGGAAAAGTAGAAGGATGGGAAAATGAAGGTCAAGAAAATGCAAACATTACAGCAGAGCATTCTCCAATTGATCTTGATTTTTATAGTACTGTTGAAGAACTGATGGTGGTCGGTCCTGAGAGGCTAAAAGAGGTATGGCAGGATTTCATGGTAGCTCTTCTATGTTTTTCCTGCATTTTCAGCTCAAATTAACCGTTATTGTTATCCAGATTTCATTTATCCAAGTTTATGTTCGTTCTAATCTTTAGGACTGTAAAAAAATAGGTAGCACCTTGTTGTAAGGCTATGAATTTGCCTTAACAAGTGCAAATAAAGTCAAAGCAATAATTTAGAAAATATAAGCGTCAAAGGTATGCAAGTTTTCCGGAAAATAAACACTGATGTGTACTCATCCCTGACATGTAGCATTTCACGTTTTCTTAAGCATGCTTTTCATGTCATGCTATTTGGTCCATATTTTATGTTATCTGGAAGTTTGAAGTTGCCTTTCTTGGTTATGGCACATATTTATTGATATATGTCCTCTCATGATAGGCATTGGCTGCACTCGGTTTGAAGACAGGTGGTACCCTTCAACAGCGTGCAGAGAGGCTTTTTCTTACTAAGGTCAATTTTTATCATCTCCACCTTGTAATTATCAATATCCTTCTACCAAAGTTTTATTTTATATTTTAACCTTTGGTGCAGTCTTGTAAGAAGATGAATCCTATCGATTGCCCAATCTTTATGTTTCTTTTTCATTTTTCGCCTTTGCTTGGTTGGGGCAGGGGGGAGGGGGAGAAAATAGACATGGGCAATCCTTTGTCTGTGCGTCTACACATGTTTGATAAAATGAAGAGTGTATGTACGTCAGAATTTGACTAAATTGATATGAATTAACCTTTATAATCATCCTTTGCTACAAGTAATATTCAATTTCAGGTTGGTCGGTTATTTTCAATTATCTACTTTACATTATTACCCGCCAATCTATGCATCTAAAAACTTTCATATGCTTTTTCTTTTCTTTTCCTTTTTTCGTTCAATTTTTTTTTTTTTTAATTTATAATTATGGTTAATGATTCCAGTTCAAATTTTTTCACCCGTCTTCTTCCGCCTTGTGTAAACATTGGAAGATTTCCAATGAAATGTTACCATAATAGACAATTAATCAAATCTTTGGATCTTGTTCCTGTTCGACCTGATAGTTGTGTATACGCTATCTGCAAATTCATGTGTTCTCTTTCGCGATGAGGATTGAAGAGCCGATTTAGTAGGGATTTCCATCTTTTTAATGTTAATTAGTCGTGGCCTGTCAAGTGCCCTGGTCTTTTATATTTTTATATTTTATTTTTCCAGGATACACCTCTTGAGAAGTTGGACAGGAAACATTTTGCCAAAGGCTCTCATGGTCCACGACAAAATGGAAATGCTGCAACACTACAACCAAGCGCGGATGCAAAAGAAATTGCTTTGATTGAAGCCAAAGTTAAGCGGTTGTGTGATTTGTTGCAAGAGGTGAGCTGATCCTATCCTTGCAAAAGAAAAAAGATTGTTTCCACACTTTCTTGTTGTCCTGGCTTTCTCTTTTGTTGTGATGATTTTGATAAGCCGCGAATTTATGCACGTGTTGCCGTTTTTATTGTGCATTGAGTGGTGGATATGAGTGCAATTGCAACATTACTTGTAAATTATGTCGTAGCTTCTTGGATATTGAATTTCGCTGGTTTCTGTATGGTGCAGGTAATTGTCCGGACAAAAGAAAATGTCGAGAAGAAACAGGCCCTGACATATGAGGAAATGGAAGCAGAACGTGACGAGGTAATTTTCCCAACCCCAGCAACCACACGTTAGAAAAGGAAAAAGATAATGGTAGTGGTGCCATCGTGGAGCTTGTCTAGTTAGTTTATTGGCCTTCAGTGGTATTGAAATAGCAAGCATGAAGGATAGTGACCTATATGATATCATTAATTAGTGAGTGTTTGGCAGTAATTATAAATGTGGGGTTTGAAATTAATATTTGACCGGAGTTTGGAAAAAGTAACTTTTTAGTAACTTCGTGGATTGATTAATGTGGCAGCATTGTACTACAGATTTTTCTCAGTTGATGGAATGAGGGGATGGTAGCTAGCAGGAGTTACTTTACTGCATCGTCAGTTTTGTATAACCTATCCATTTTAGTTTCCTAGACTCATTTTCAACCCCACATTTCTCCGCAACCCATCATTTTTTACACCTTCCAAACACACATTCTTCTAAAACTTGGAACTTTTCCTAAATGGTAGTTATATCTGGTTGTTATTCTGTTGCAGTTATATTTGGCAATATAATTTTATTTGTTGAACTTGATCAGGAAGACATACAAGCTGAATCTGAGAGTGATGATGACGAGCAGCAGATCTACAATCCCCTCAAATTGCCCATGGGGTGGGATGGCAAGCCTATCCCTTACTGGTTGTATAAGCTTCACGGGCTTGGGCAGGTAATTATCATTTGTCATCACAAGATCAATAGCGTCTCTGATTTACAATATTTAACCACTATCATGCTGGCTATCTGATTCCTCAACAACATTGTTTCTCAATAAATTCAAAATAAAAATGGGTGCTAATCAGTCGGTTGGAGTTCTGTAGTATGAATATTGACAATGACGACTTTTCGATCCTTTATGAATGTTATCAGGAGTTCAAATGTGAGATTTGTGGGAACCATAGCTATTGGGGCCGCAGGGCTTACGAGAGGCATTTCAAGGAATGGAGACATCAGCATGGAATGCGATGTCTTGGTATTCCAAATACGAAGAACTTCAATGAAATAACATCCATCGAGGTATAATTCCTCAAAACACCACTTGAGCACACTTCAATGAATAATGTTTGACCACAATTATATTCAGAATATTCTTACTTTTTGTTTTATGCATCGAAAAGTCGAATGGACACTACTGTATAATATTAATTCGTGCATGGTGTTTGTGGATCAACCCAGGAAGCGAAACAACTGTGGGAGAAAATCCAAGAACGGCAGGGGGTGAATAAATGGCGCCCTGATCTCGAAGAAGAGTATGAAGACCTAGAGGGCAACATCTACAACAAAAAGACATACACTGATCTTCAACGCCAGGGTTTGATTTGAAGTAACCAATTTCCAATCGATTTCCTGAAATTTGTGGCATGGCAATCATTCGTGGTACTCGTATTTTAGAGTAGAAAATTTTGAGGCTTTCTACTATGGTCAATTTAATATTAGTGGTGGATATTAATATCTACCCACTGTGTGTCAGTGAGTGAGCTTTTTCTTAAATATACTACTCCAGTTGATTCCGAAATGAGCACAAGAAAGTGAAAGTATACGAGGGGATGTGTAATGGAAATAGGAATTGGAAAAGAGAAAATATGGCATCTAGACAATGCTTCTGACTTTCAAAACAGCTTCCATTTAGTTGCGGAGCTATAAAAATTTACTTGGCATGGTCAGAAAATACTTTGGCACTGTGAAAAAATTATTGCAACAACGAATTACTCATATATTAAATGAAACGTTTAAGGATATGGATAAAATTTTAAAAAATGTAAATGTTGTGAGAGGACAATTGCTCCCTTATGCCCTCTGTGTCCCTATTTCACAAACAGTAATTGACTGTTTGTTTATTTAAAAATTAAAAGGTGATCGTATTTTTGAATAGGTACCTTCTAAAGGTGCTCTTATGTATGCTTTATTTTTATTTAACCGACCTAAAAGTAAAGAACTTTAATTTCATGGTACACTGATACTCTCGTCGCCGCACAAAAATAGATTTATTTTATTTTTTACATGAATTAAGAAATTATAATTAATTTTGTTGAAAAAGTAATATTTAGTTAAACATTTTCAAATATACCTTTATATTAAATGATGATAGTTTATTTTAATTGGTAATAATACATATTAAATAAGGATATAATAGGAAATGAAATGTTTTAATATATTCTATTATTTCTAATCTTGGAGGGTAAAAATCCAAATTTGGTGGGTTTTTACACTCTTTTCCTACAATGCCAACTAGCCTAAAGGGTTTAAAAGTTATTTTTTGTTGGGTTTTGGGTGGAAAAGGCTAAGGGATTGGCTCCTCGTTTATATTTTTTTCACTCTTATTTTCTCCTTTTTCCTATATTTTTTTTTATCTCCATATAAAAAATAAATTATAATTTGAGATGGATAAAAAAAGAAAATTCAACTATCTTTATAACGAAGGGAGTACAATTTATTACTAATACTCCTATTAAATTTCAGTAAGTGTACCCATCGAGAAAAATAAAAAATTCTAGAGTAAAGTGTAAAGTATAATTCAGTAAGTGCAAAGTACAATTTTCGATAAAAATCCAAATAGAGCACCTTTTACGGAAACTCTAGAGTCCCTCTCTGGTGGCCGGATAGTTTGTACCGACCGTTGAGTGTGGCAGCATCATTTGTACCATTGTTCTAGTCAAACAGTTGAAGAAATCTAAAAACACAAGCGCTTTTTGGCCTTAACAAAATGTTTTTTTTAGTACCACCGTTTAGCAGTTCTGCTCTCCTACACACTGCACACTAGTATGTAGGAGAAATCATGCACACTTGGAGAAAAAATTTCGTGGGGGTTATATGAGTCCCCACTATTAGGGGACAATTATATATTAATCTCATATAATGTAGATACTAAAAAAAAATTTAATGATGTGGCGCCCTGTGAGAGTATCACATCACTGAGTGTGCATGTTCTCGTGTGTAGGAGAGCAGTCACCCATTGTTTAGTTAGGAATACTCAGTGGGGGGGCACGTATATTGGCTTTTCCCAAGAGAATTATTTTTTTTAGAAAGGCGGCCTAACAGAAAATATTGCTGAAAGAAAAAAATTTTGATGTACATTTGGGTAAATGTTCAATTTAAATAGAGAGTGGGAAGTGGAAATTATGTGATGTTTGGATAATAATGAATAGTATCATGTGATGTAAAATTAATATCTTAATAGTTATGGTTTTGATTGAATATCATATAAGTTAAGAGTTTGCTTGACACTCATTATTTTAAAAAATCATTTTTCTGCAACACCTATTTCAAACAATTCATTTCATTGATTCGAGAACTTTTTCATATTTTTTTCTTTATATTTAAACTACGCATTCGAAATTCATGTTGTTAAAATTTTTTTATCAAACATATTCTAATTTTAAACTAAAAGAAACTTAACACAAAAATGATATTAGTTTCAAATTAAGAGTTAAAGTGAAGTCTCAAATTTGTAGAAATATTTGAATAGTAGTAAGCAAATAAACTAATTAACAAAATGCAAATCATCACTAAATGGATTAAACAAACTCTCTTAAATTATTATTTACCATAACGAGATAATAAAACTTTTATTTTAAAAAATCATAAATTAAACCGATTTAACAAAGTCACATACAAAAGCATTATAAAAAGTTAAAAATGTAAAAAACAACATAAAAAGTAAAAAAAAATCACAGACAGGTTTAAAAAATAACGAATGTTGTTCTCGTGCCCACACTGTAGATAGGGAAGCGGTGACCCTCACTGCCCACAGAGTGGGCTGGGAATCTTTTCCCGTAACGCAGGAAGTAACACACGAAAAGTCACTTATGAGCTCAAAAATGTGAGCAACCATTAAAAAACGGTTGCAAATGGTTAAAAAGGTCAACGAAACACAAGTATCCAAGGCAAAATCTGGACGAAAGACACGTTTTAGATTGGGCGATCCCCGACACCATAAAATAAAATTATGTTTAAAAAAAAATAAATAAATAAAGAGAGAAAAATGGGAAACACAACGTAAAATCAAATAAATAAACAGGTATTGCCCAATTTTAAGTTGGGCTCTCTCTCTCTCTCACTCTCTCTCTCTAACATCTGCAAAAGTTACCGTTAGGAAGGTCTGTAAGACAGCACACATATTTTGGTATCAAATATGGAAATATTCCAAAAACTCAAGAAAATCTTTCCTATTTTACTTTTCACACAAGTAAATTAAACTCTCATCACTTCTCTCTCCACTCCTCCGTGTCCTATATATAAGAAGGCACTTTGAGATTAAAGAAACTCCAAAACATACTTTCTTGATTACGTTCTTGCCTGAATCAGTCAATTACAACTTTTACGCTATATTCCGAGATTCATAGTCCAAGAAAAACCAACGTAGATATCCAAGATTCTACATACGCATATTTTCCCAACCTTCTTTTTCACTGGGCTTTCTTGAATGCACATTATTTATATTTTTAATCAGTTTTTAATTCCAGATATCGAATCTGGTTTTCTTGATTTGGCTGTTTTAAGGGTTCTTTCAATCTGCATTGTCTAATTCTGGGTTGAACGATTTCGATCAAGATTTGGAATTTGTTGGCTGTTTCTTGTGGTAATTTCTTATCACTTCTTGTGGTTTATTAAAGAATAATTCGATTGATCAGTTTGGGATTTCTTATTTCTTCCATTATTGTTGCTGATATTGTTGCTCTGTTTATGAAGATGGGTCGAGCAAAGCTATCATTAAAACTTAAAGATAGCAAAAAGGCTCGTCGTGTTACTTTCGAGAAGAGAAGAAAAGCTTTGGAGAAGAAGGCCTTTGAATTATCCACACTATGTGGAGTCAAAATAGGAATGATTCTGTACGGGCCTTCTGAAGGAGACGGCCCGGTCGAGCCCACCATTTGGCCCGAAAATCGTGAAGAAATTGAAGATTTGATCTCCTCCTACAAGAATGGATCAGATAAGCAATTTTGCAGGCAAAGAACGTATAACTTGTTGAACTTCTACAAAGACGAGTTGAAGAAAGTCAAAGAAGAGCTCGCCAAAACCCGCAAAAAGAACATTGAAACTAAGTATCCTACTTGGGATGAGGAGTATGATAAATTGACTTCTCAAGAACTGAAATCCATTAGCAGCCTTATTCAAGATAAAATCGAGATAGTGAAGTCAAGAATTAATCTTGTGAAGGCCATGATGAATCAGAAACAGCAAAGTCACAGCGGTTTAAATTATCAGCAACGGTTGATGCCTAGTTTTGATGATCACGAGCCATTTGACATAGTTGATGAAGGGTTGATGACAATGATGATGAACAATGGTGCATCTAGCAGTGGTGGTGCAGATGAAAACTTGGTTTCTCAAGATTTTGGGATTGGGTTTCTTGATAATATTCTACTTCCCAATGATGAGTTGATGATGATGTGCAATTATTTCCCAAACGTGTGTGCAATGCCAGAGTACGTGGAGAATCCATTTTGTGACCTCCAAGATCAAGTTTGCTTGTACTGATGGATGGTGTGATTTATAGTTCTACGGTCGAGGATAGACGAAGCTTTTGACTTCTTGACAGTGTAGGGTAGTGTTGATTTCGATTTTTGATATATCATCCTCTTATCAACAATCTTGTTGCAAATTTTGGATTATGTGTCACTGATTTTAATATATTCCCTTTTCTTTTGCTTTGCAATGTGCATCTTTTTTTCAGTATCATAGGGTTCATTCACACTTCTTGTGCTTTTCTTGCTATCTTGTGATGTGTATGAGAATCTAATTCTACTTTAAATTTTTCGTTCTTCGATCATTGTTTTATCCACAATCAAAACAGTATATGTGAATTGTTTTCATTGGACGAGACAATAAAATATATAAGAAATGGGGCAACAAATTTGGACTATTGTAACACTTGGCTCGGCTTTGTTCAAAATATTATTCTAAAGAAATAGAATGATAGTGTGTGTGATGCCAATCCACTAGACAAAACAAAGGAAAGAGAAAATCTTTATGGTGAATTATCCAACAATTACATTACAAAACAGAAAAAGATGGTAATTTTTTAATACATACAATATATGCAATATACCAAAAACCACATAATTTATATGATGCTTACTCCAATTTTAATGAAATAACACAAACGACTGTATGATAAGACTGTATACAACCTATATATTTATATATATAAACTGGACATCAACATAAACATAAAACACCACATTTATTCACAACAATGTAGCTTCAACACTTAGTTTCACTACCGACTTACATCGTTTAACCTTCAACAGCGACTTCTGCTGGCATTGTTGAAGCCAGAGATGGTCCATCGTTAGAAGAATTCTTCTCATCCGCTTCAGGGTGACACACTGGTTGACTCTGGATTTCTTCTTGAGAATCAGTTTCTGCATGATTTGCTTTCACTTTGCTAGATTTTTCTTGCGCTTTACCAGTAGTAGATTCTTGAGATTGTGACTTAAGTTGTGAGTTCTTGATGGGCTTCTTCAGAGCAGCATTACCCTGGATGCCATTTGCACGGGGGGATGACTTTGGCAAGTTGGAATGTTCTTTATTGAGTCGTGGGCTAATACACGATCCTCCATTTTCTAGGGAGGTGCCTTTGTTCCTTCCAAGCTTAGGAGATATAGGACGCGTAGTTGGGATCTATAAATAAAATGACCCAAAAAACAAGGGAGGAAAAAAAAAAACTTTTTAACCTCACATTAAAAAAAAAAAAAAAACAACTTTTTAACCGCACATTCTCCAAACAGATTAAAACCTATGAGAAACTAAGAAAGCCACGTAGATTTTATTTTACCTTCCTGAGTTCGACTTTTGGAGGGGGTGCTTTATAGAAACTAGGCATTGGAGTAGCTTTAAATTTCAAGCTCTTCCTAAGCTGCTTAATCTCAGCCTCTTGATTTTCCTAAAACAAATATCCAAACACAAGTGAACTAGGTCCAAAAGTTACCAAACAGATCTTCGTCCAAAAGAGATTTCCAATACCTTTGATTTTTCTATCAAGTTTGTCTTCTCCATTTCCTTTGCGTGTATTTTCTCCTCTATCTTCGAAAAGAACTAAAGAAAAGAAAGAGGAAATAGAACCAGACATTTACAATGCACTAGAAATCAGAGGCATTGGGAAGTAGAAACTAAGTGCATGTTTGGTGGGGAGAATTTGATAGAATTGCTTCTTTTAAATCATTAATACTATCTAATCCTAGGTACCAAACAAGCCATAACAGTGCACGTTAATATGTACCTCTCTTCGTTTTTCAGCACGTTGCTCCAACCTGAAGGAGAATTCCGAAAAATTCACCATGTGCTGCTTCGTATGAGAGGTTGCATTTCTAGCCCAAGTACAAACTTGTCATAAGCATGTAAACTCAATACCCAAAAAAAAAAAAGAAAGAAAGAAAAGGAAGCTCTACAGAATGAAAATTAAAGGGGGAAAATGGCAATCTCAAGTCTAAGATGTGTAAATAATACAATGAAGTAGTAGAACGAGCATCATCTTCATCCTTAGGAGATATAGTGTTGGCAGACTTCGAATTCTGTTCAACCAATCTGTAAATTACAAACTCCAACTTGTTATAACATAGTGGCATATGTAATATAGAAGTAATCGAAAAGCAAATTGAAGAAAAAGTAATAATACTTACTCATCATATGCAACATTAGCAGTAGATCCATTCGCAGGGTGATTTTTCTTAGACTGAGATCAAGAACCATAAGACTGTCATCCCAAAAACTGGCATTTACAGAAAATTATAAAAAAAAAAAGAAAAAGAAAAAAGAAAAAAGGATCAAAGCGAAACAAAAAAGGCGAGAAAAGCCACCAGAGATTGGCGAAGACTAGGCACAGATGCCATAGTTGAACGTCGACTGGCTGATTTGCGTACATTGCTCTCACCCTTATCTTCGCCATTGCAAACTTGGGATTTAACTTTTGCACCATTTTTATTAGAGGGGTAAACGTCAATGCTCTTTCTCATGACATCAGCGTGACGTCCTCTTGCCGGGAATGAGACACTTTGAGTCAAACTCGAATTCGCCTTGCGCACGAGAGCATTCGAGCCTCGTGAATTGGTTTGATTCTTGGCCAATTTATCAGTGTTTTTACTCTTAGAAACATTTTCAGACAATTCCTTTGTTACATTTTCACACACTTCATTCTTTTCTTCGGTTTTAATGATTTTCCGCTCTTCATTGTTCACATCCAGAGTTGAATCTTCTCCATTAGATTTCCCAACAACATCACCATTTTCAGACTCCATTTCTGTAAGAACCTTAAAGAATCCGAAGAAAATCAAGAAATACACAGAGAAATTCAGTATCTGACAAATTACACCAAATTTATTTCAATGAAGAATTGCCCAACTACCCCAGGATTAAATTATGATAATATTGAGAAAAAAAAAAAAGAAAAAAAGAAGGAGAAATCCCAGAATGAAATTCTCAATTTCTGGATTCCAAATGAAGAGAATTGTTCCAGATTTCTCAGGAATCAAGAAACATATATAATATTCACAGATTATCATATAACCACCGTAAGAATCGAAATAATAGAAAGATCCAACAACTTCAGTGAGTAAGATGAAGTCAAAATCAAGCGGAAGAGCAGTGATCATGATTCAAGAGGAAGTTACATCTCAAACTGCAACGAATTAAAGACAATCAAAGCAAACAGTACCTTGTACGATGTTATCGAATTTTGGGAGTTAACAGCGAATTAATGTGTCTGGAAATCCAAGGCTGCTTCTTCAAAAGTTGGTGTCTACTGTCTTGTACTCCTGTGTGTGGTTTCAGATTTCTCTTTCGTGAAGAATGTTGAAAAAAAAGAAGAAAAAAAAAAAAAAAAGGAAGAAAGAAATGGATAGGTTTTATTCAAATGACTAAACTGCCACTGGTGGATAATGACGTAAATGCAGCATTATTCAGATATTTGAGAAAAATATATATACATATATATGACCACTGACAAAGTTTATAATAATAATAATAATAATAATAAAATTTTTTTTTGGTGTTCCTTCTATATATTATAGAATGAACACGATCTCGTAACTTTCATCACTATTTATATAAAAAATTAATTTTTAAGTGAAAATAAATTTACACAAATACACCTATAATAATGGAATGAAATATTTATGTATGCAAAAGTTGGGAATTGTTGATTGGTCGAAGAAATTCAGCATTCTTAGAATTGCAAATTTCAAGGATGGGCCCACCTCAGTTGAGAATTGTGGATGAGGATAGTGGCTAGGAGGTGATTAAATTTGACTATAATGTGAATATGTCGCTTTAGAAGGGTTGTTAATTAATTTGAAGTTTAAATGACACTATTTAACACTACTATTATAAATTAATTTATGGTATTATGATCTAATGTTCAATTGGGTACGGATTTAATATGCCCAATTAACACATGTCATCTTAGTATCGGATAATATCTAGGTGATTATTTCACATATCCAATTACGGTATTTACATGCTAAGTAAGAGACAATAAACTCATGCCTAATTAGGCACTAGATCATAATTGTTAATTTATGTTACATTTGATTCGTTCATTTATTTATAAAGTAATTGAAAACAAATTTAAGACGAATTTTTGTTCTTCATTTATTTCAGAGTCAAAAGTGACAATAAGATGTGAATGCCTAATTTCATTTACTAGGGAATTTTTGTTGTCTATTTCATTAAAACCGGTACTATAATTTGTAAATGACAAATTTGGACCACAAACATCTTCAAGTCGTAATTTTCGCCCATCAATTTATGTGCTCAGCATTATATTCTCTTTAATGACTTATATTATTTGATGTAATTGTTTAATTTCAATAATAACATTTGTTCATATATGTTATTAAAGTAAATATTTATTCTGTTGAATATGGAATGTCTTTCAATATCATCACATTATTCATTATCTGGGTGTTTCTGTCAATTGATGACAACACATAACTGACGAGTTGTAACTCATTCAAAAAAAATAATATTTGTACAAATAAAATATATAAACAATTTCACTAACAACGGTCATATCTTGACCGTTAATTTTAAATTATGTATTTTTGGCCAATAAATATTGATTACTGACGACTCATCCGTATGGTCCCTTGTATATATGTTGCCAGTAATTATCGATTACGATTATTTGAAAAGTTCATTAAAAAAAAGGTATTTAAAAAGTTTTCCCATTTTGGAAGGGCAATTTGGTCAAACCCTGTAATAAATGATTGGTTGCACAAAACTAAGAGGGAGTGTAACTGTAGGAGAACGTGGTTAACGGTTGAGGGGACGACGTGGCATGATGGAGCAACGTGATTGGTCCCACTTTTGACGTGTAATCACCAACCGTTATCGTGCGTTGTCAGAATGTGCTGGTAGCTGGAGGTAATCGACGGCTGTGATTGATGGAAGGAAAGATCGGGACCGTTGTCTTCAAGTCAATCATAGTCCTCGTTAATTTGAAGACTCCAGAGTGTAGGATTTTGTTGGTGATACGTTGTATTCTAGGCTGGCTTCACGAATGGTGTGCTTTTTATTAATTTATTCATTAAAAAGAATTTTTGATTAAAAAAAATTAACAAAAATGATCTTATTTACACCTAAGTTTACAAAGTAAACAATATTCCAAAAGTATTATATCAGCCTTGATCTAGTGCCATCGATGACACATTATTTAAGGTCCCATCGATGATATTTTCGGGTTCAATTCGATATCCCGTTTTGAAATTCGAAACTAGATCTAGAATCAATACGGTGAGGGGGAGCTCCAACAATTTTGAAAATTTTTCGGTGACACCGTGGCAGCCGGTCAAAGTTTTGATCACAAATTGATCAAAATTTGGGCCAAGATTATGGCCAAAACTTTGATAGGCCGTCTGTCGACGGAAATTTTTCAAAATT
Organism: Jasminum sambac; assembly: GCA_018223645.1. NCBI lineage: Eukaryota > Viridiplantae > Streptophyta > Magnoliopsida > Lamiales > Oleaceae > Jasminum > Jasminum sambac. The sequence goes on from CP073646.1 coordinate 37,087,413, forward strand.
GCTGGAACTCCCTCTCACTGTGTTAATTTTAGATCTGATTCCGAGTTTTAAAATAGATATCAAATTGGGTTCGAAAATATCATCGATGACACCTGAACTAAGGTGCCATCGTTGGCATTAGAAAAATACCAAGTATTATAGATGAGTTATTTGGTTATTTTGTGGATCATATGAACTTATCCAAAATGGTTAATTTACAAATAATTCATCACTTGATTTGAAGATTTTACAAATATTATAAAATAAATGGCACCATTTTACAATTTTGGTAAATTTATTTTCTTGGTGTACTAATAGGATTATTATGTTATATGTATATACTGTATGCACAACCAGACGTATATATAATTGTCTTGTTAAGTTTGAAAATGCTTAGTGTCTTGTTAAGTTTGAAAATGCTTAGTGTCTTGTTAAGTTTGAAAATGCTTAGTATGATCACCCTATTAGCGTTTTTGTTTAAATGATTTTTAATATTTTATGTTGTAGAGCAAAATGTTTTCTTTTCTCCATATTGTTCATTAAAAATGTCGTTTTTTTTTTCATTAAAATTAATTCAATTGCAGGACTGATGTATAATACTAATACTTGTTATACTTCAATGTTTGAATTCTTATAATTATTAACAAATAATGTTAGTTAGTGTGGACTAAATTACTTGTTAATACTTTCATTTTAAAGAATAATAATGCACATATCAACAAAAAATTTACTTAACTCAAATATCGTTGAAACCATGAATGGAAATGTGAATTGTTACCTGAAATTCCCTGATATAATTTATTAAAATGTTTGCATATACATGTTTAAGTTGATTAAGCTCGATTGAGAACATTAACATTTATTATTTAAAGCATGATTAAAAACATTATAATAATTTCAGCATCGAATAAATAATTCATTTCTCATTTTAGAAAAATCCCAATTTAAGGAAATTAATTTGCCCATGCCTACGAGGCCAACTCTGATTGAGACTATAGCATATAGTGACATTACACATTGTCATGTTACATGTCTTCTCAGGCCATCTCTAGATATTAGATTAATGATATTGTAAGAGAATTTTAGTGAAATAATAATAATAATAATAATAATAATAATAATAATAATAATAATAATAATAATAATAAATTCATGTAATCTAAACTTTAAACATAGTTTTATTTTACTCATGTTATAATTTTTTTAAGTGTTTATAGTGTTGTACGTAGCTATTATGGTCAAATTTCATCTAAATTTTATTTTTAACATCCACAAACATAAATCGGTAGTTATCTTAAACACAATGCTTCATGCTACAATGTTATTGTTATGACATCATCACTCCGAGAAATTTAACAGAATGGCCAATTAAGAATATTTCAATGATAGATATTGAAACTGTTCAATGATCATTCTGTACTTTTGTTAAAATTTCAATAATCCTCAGTAATATTAATTACTCATAATAAATCATTTACAAGTTTTTTGTTTCTTTGTTAATCTTCTTAAAATTAAAATTAAAATAACAATAAAACCATATACGACGCATAGAAAAGTAGAAAACATAAATTTTACCATAATGCATATAACAAATATTTTGAATTTATGGAGTCATAACTCATAAATATTAATTTATTGTAAAATTTGGTTATAAAAAATTCTGTGTCAAATATTCATTCATTGGACAGATATATAAGCAGAAGCACATGATATGTAGATGTCTTCCTCCCTATACTAAGAGAATCCTATGCATGCAATTAAGTCCAGAGCCAAATTTTATGTTACAAGAAACCAAACCGATTTTGTCCTTTTCTTTTTGGCTATTATTATTATTATTATTATTATTATTATTATTATTATTATTATTCTTTTTTTTATTCCTTTCCTTTTTCCGCACAATGCATGTATCTCTTTGATGCGATCGTTGACTTGACGAGTTTGTCGGGGTCTTTGATCGTTCGCTTAATTGATATGACATTGTCATTGTCAAATATAATTATTTTTAGATAAAAATATTATATATTATTTAATATAAAAGACCTCACGTGATTTATCATTTTTCCCTCTAGAGTAATTAAATGTGAAATTAGCATTTATTTAACAATAAATTGGCCCTAATTGATTTCTTAAATACATGCTAAAGAAAAGTAATTTCAAAAATCCACACCAACAACTTCTAAATATATCTTTAAATATGAAGCGATTAAAAAAGGTATAATATCTATATATTAATAAAACCAGCACATTTTCCCGCCATTTTTACCTATTTTTCTGAATTAAAAAATCAATTTTTAATTATGACAACGAATTTTACCGCTTCTATATGTCTTTTCCAACTTGACTTCTTCTTCAGCGTGTATACATATAAAAACGCATCGGGTCCACCTATTTTTCTGAATTAAAAAAATTAATTTTTAATTATGGCAACGAATTTTACCGTTTCTACATGTCTCCCCGTGCAACGCACGGGTAGAAACACTAGTATTTATAAACATGCAATTAAAAAAAAGTTAAAAACAAAACAAAACAAGTACTAGTAGTGAAACATATGATAAAAACATTCATTCGTTGTCACGTCAAATGCAAGAATATCATTCTGTCTGATCAACTCGAAGATTGAAAGACTAATGGCAACGCCATTTTTAGCAAAATACAGTCTCCACATTTCAAATATTTGAGGATTATAGGACTTAAAATAAATAATTTTTATTTATAATTATAATTATAATTATTCATGAGCCAACGCACGTGCCAACAACTCTGTTAATTTTAGCTTAATTGGCTACAAAACTTTAAGCATTACAACTAAGCCATCAGACAGAGAACCAATCATTCATTATTTGTTCCTAAAATTGTGACTACTTTGTAATTTTCTCTATTATATATTGTCTTGGATTTAATACAAAGTCTTATACTAAAGAGCATCTCTAATTGGGTCGACTTACATGACATTTAAATGTACAGAATTTTCGATTCAAAAAATAATGGACAGAATTTTGATCGTTGAATCACTATATCTAAAAGTTTAAGGTGTTAGATCATATCAAATGTATTAGTAGAGCATCTCTAATGCGAACGTGGATAGGAGGTGATGCAGAGAAGAAAGATGGAGAGGAGATGATTATTTTAATTAAAGATGAATAAAAAGATGTATTGAGAGAAAAAGAGAGAAATGTGAAAAAGAGGAGAGACGAGAGAAATTCAAAACTAATAAAATAATATTGAAAAAAGGTGAGGTTGAATGTGAGACTGTAAACATGACACCAGAAACCATGAAAGAGAATTATTTATTTATTTATTTATTTATTTTTAAATATGGAACTCATCCAAAGTTTTTTGTCTATATTTTCCCTATATAAATATCCACAATAATAGAAATGAACATTAGAGCAAATTTGATTCAATTGCAGCGCTGGAACTGTGTTGTAGTTCTATCGCTTGATGTGGTATTATTCCTTGCTGCCACGTGGTTGTCTAGCTCTACTCATTAGCCCCCGTTGCTGTGTGGCAGTGTCAGAGCGCGCCACGTCAATGTTGATACTACAAGAAAGTTCTAACTATAGCGCTAGAAGGAAGCTGAATATTAGAAATGCTACTAATATAAATTGTGTTCCCTCATGAGTAGGTAGATTTTTCTCCATGAAAACCTAGCAAATACATAATTCATTTACACTTTAGTGTCAATATCATTAACTTTGTCTATGCAATGGTATGGTAAATATTGATTTAAATCAGTAAATATTATCTTCACTCTTTGGTAGAGACAATCTAAGAGATGGAGGATGCTTTTGACGAAGGGTTGCTATCATTGTTTACCATTGAAAGAATTAAAAAGCGCGAAGGAAATAGTTTCTTTTTAGGTCTTTTTTTTAATTAGAGCATGTTTGACAGTAGTACTAATAATAATAATAATAATAATAATAATAATAATAATAATTATTATTATTATTATTATTATTATTATTACTACTACTGGAGTTAAGAGATTAGCCAAGTGATTTAGGGCTCAAACCTTTACTTTGTTCCGGTACCAAAGTTCGAATCCCACAATTCCCTCCCCCTACCTAGCTATCCCTTTGGTTAAAAAATAAAAAAATAACAATAATAATCTGGAGGAAATACAACAATAATATATTTTTAAAACATGTAAAGTAGAGCATGCAAATTCAAAAGTTGATTAAATTTTAAACTTTCCCATAAGTGATAAAACTCACTATGAGCGTACTAAGTCTGCATTTTCATTAGGATTTTATTAAGCGTAAAGTGCAAAAAGCATTAATGTTATATTTCACGCTTTTCTTTTATAATTAAGCATTTTTTTTGGCAAGTTCTTGTTGAAAGTTTTTATCCGAACTTTTTGTGACACTTTTTAACACTTAGAACATCTACAGGAACCTCTTTAAATTTAAAAAGCATCTTTTACATTTTAGAGAGTATTTATAAATTTACAAAGTCAATTTTTTAAAATACTCCAATAGTTTCTTTATTTTACTTATTTTAAGAAAGAATTATTTTTTTCAATTTTCTTATTTTTTATACCGAAATTGGGAGAGCCAAACTCACTTTCTAATAAAAAAAATAATAATATAGAGGTCTATTAGAACAAAATTTTACAAGTTAATTCTTTAAATTAAAAAGCACGTCACACTTAAAAAGAGTTTATTGGAGATGGTTTTCCTGTCTTATATTGGCGACGGGTGGTGTTTTTAAACCATTGGATCCATTCTTGAAGTCAATATTGGCCATTGATTGAGGTGGGCCCCTGAAGCCATATCACTATGAGAATATCAAACGCTAGAATTTGTTTGTCATAATGATAGCAAAAACATCCGATCTAATTAAAATTTAATGGATACTCGATTTGAATGAAGCAAAACTTTTCTGATCTACTCAACCGAGTATCCCAAATAGTTGACCCGATCCAATCCACGGCAGATTTGAATACGAATTCGATCAGGCCTACCCGATCCCATCCGCCTCATATTAGGGAAAAAAGATTTTAATTCAATTTAAATAAATAAAAGACACAAAATTTAAAATACATCAAGAAAATATAACTTTTAACTCAATTCTCTCTCTCTCTCTTAGACTCTAACCCGTCCCTCCCCTAAGTCGTAATCTTGAAAAATAAAGACAATTAGACAAGTGTAAGACAACTTCTACTACTCTCTCTGTTTCAGAGCCTAGAGGCACCATGCCGTTGATTGCCACTTATTTATAAGCTATAACATTGATATCGAAATAAAAATTTGAAAACAAAAAAATTCACAAATATAAATCAGTATATGGATCATTTCCTTGACCCGCTCTAATCCCACCCAACGGATTTGGATACGAATTTGAATATATTAAGAAAACTATAAAACGGATTTAGATCAAACCAATCCGATATGTACCAAATCCATTGCCATTACTAATTTTCCACTCATTATTTGAAAAATAATTTTTTTACATCAATTTTAATAGTTATTCCATTAATCTGATTTTGTTTTTTTTCTGGAGAAATTTCTGAAATTTTTTCTGTAAGGGTGTGTTTGATAGATTCCTAGGGAATTAAACGCTTCTTGAAACGGTTCTACCTTTCTGATTGAGTTTTCCAGAAACTACATTTTTGTCTTTAAACGCCAGACTGAAAAATGTTTCTTAAAAAACCAATTAAACACCCAAAACTGGAAAAAATGGCTGGAAAATTCGTTTTCCAGGAAAACTTTTGTGTAATCAAACACACCCTAAGAGTTTCCTACCAAACGTTATCTCAATTGCAAGGTGACAAGTGTGTAATCATTGCCTGGGTCCTGCAGGCTTTCTGCCTTATCCTTTGGGTCCACCAGTCGTCCCACTGGACTTTTCACCTGATCCAATTAAAGAAACTTCAATCAAGTAACCAGTTATGTTTCATTCGTGATTTTGACCATGTTAGAACCTTCTGGCACCCCACTCCCCGGGCCCCCGCCCGCCCGCCGCTTTGCTTTTGTGTAGATCAGGGACCCTAGGGACTGTGATGGAATTCAAACCTGGGGACCCTCCCAGCACGAGATTGCCTTTAACCATTAGATCAGCCCTTTATCCCTTGCCAATATTAAAATTGAATAACTCAAATTTTATAAAAACAAAAAGGGAAAATTTTAAATAATTTATTCAAATTCAATATAAAGGTTGATACAATTGTGCCATATTAAAATTGGATAAAATGAAATGTTCTCAAGATTATTATTACCTCACTTGTAGAAATTTCTTTTTTAAAGTACAAAGTGCAATCTACATTATAATAGTACAAAAATGCACAGATATATGTCATATTAAAGCATATAGAAAAGAAATCTAAAAGAATTAGAAAATATCACATTTTTGGGAGAAAAAATAAAAAATGACCTCACGCATGAAATCGAACATGACATCTCTAAGAACATTTCCATTGCATGTTGTCCACACATCTTCTATTTGCGATAATGTGGATGAAAGATAAAGACAAAAAAATTGTGGATCCCACATTTTCTTTTCTTTTTCTCACATTTTCCCGCTTTTTTCCATTTTTTGTGCATAAATTCCCATATCACTTCTATATTCCAACATCCACCTTCACAACCTCTACTATTATTTTATTATTATTATTTTTAATTTATTTCTACATCTCTCATCTTTTCCCACATTTTCCCTCTTTTTCCTACACTTCTTTCTTTCTCTCTTCAAACAACTAAAATAATATCCTTCTCTCTCATCCACATCATCCATTAATATCAACTATGCAATGGAGATGCTCTAAATCCCAAGACATCTGGAATCCATAACTCTATTATCTCACATTCTCACTCATAGAATTTTAGTACATCACATTGTGTAAGTTAAAAAAAAAAAAAAAAAAGTTTACAAAAAATTACAAAATAATCTTCTGATAGAATGTATAATTGACGATAATAATAAATTTAAAAACTTCAAAAGCATAGTCAAACAAACTCCAAATTGCATTACCCTCATTGCTTATAATTTATTCATTATTGCACTGATAATAATTTTGTTTGTTGTTATCTCCACAAACCCTACTACAGATATACCATTATCCAGCAGATTATACCCACCATACAAAGCATTTGACTTCTATGAGGATAAGTATAGAAAGTTCTCAATAACACAATTATGTGATCAATAATGGCCGTCATTAGCAACTTCTCATATTTAAACTTCGATACAAATAATTACACAAAATAATTAGATGAGACTTGCACTCGTCCCATTTATTCATTCTACTATGAGAAAATGAGCAAATGAGGTGAACTCATTTCACTGATCCTGCCAAAAGCTTATCAGAACTGCACAAAACCTAGAAGTTCTCTTCTAGTAATTCAAAAACTGACATTGATTTTTCTTGGGCATAAAAAGAATGGCAGGTCAACAAATAATTTCAGAAAAATCAAACATGTTGAATAAAGAAATCTTGGATATTACTCCATGTTTAAAACCAACTGATCTAAAAAGCTTCTCATTCAACCTGTATACCTATATGGGAATTCTGTACACAAATCTGTGTAGTATGCCTATCCACATTCACAATGTTTTATACAGCATTATGCCTAGTATGCCGAGTCTAGTAAAACGATCACCCAAAACACTAAAACCTGTTTCACATGATAACAAAATCCGCACCTTCAAAATCACTGCTTCTATTCAATGTCATTGGATGGGATTCTCCTATAGAAAAGAACATAAGCAGCTGATGTCTTTATCTGTTCCACTCTAACAGGGAACACACGGCTATCATCAAACTCATACCACCGATCTTTCCCAAGCTGTAATGGAGAAAGTGAAAATATATTCAATTAACCAGTAATATATTCCTTCAAAACAAAGAAAGGAAACAAGAAAAATACAGTAATTGGTTTAAGAATTATTATTACTTACCTGAATAAATGCAGTATAATGACCACCACCAAGGCCACCATAGTGGTTACTCACAGCATACAAAGCATAACGATGACAAAACTTGTTTCTCTTGTCCAATACGTAACTTGATAGATCACAATCATCTATAGGAAAATCAACAAAAGTTTCCAACTTGTTTTTGAAATATCGGTTGTATGAAAACCTCTTTAAATGAACGACAAGGATCTCTGGCAGTCTCCAAAGATCAAGCTTTTTGCTGGCTTGCCTGTGATCCTTGCATCGAGGGCAGTACCTAAAACAAAATTGAACATTATAGGCTCAGTTCGTGTTAACTTTTTCTACCTAAACACCAACTTCTACTGTAGTTAAAGTCACATATTAATATCACCACACCACACGTGATCACTCATTATTATCCATATATCTTGTGGTCCCCACCATTATTCATGTAAAAAGTTAGTTTTGGCTACATCGTAGATACTCACCACATGTCCTCAGGTCCAAGAGGTTCCTCCTTCAAGAAGGTGTCAACACATTTATACAGAGATACAGACTCTTGAGGCCTCGTGAATGTAGGCTCAGAAACATATCGTAACGAGCTAAGAACAGCAGTATCATAGTCTTCAATCATTTTGTCTGGCCAAGTAACAAGTACTTTTATGGGCATGTTAGATTCTGATATGGGCAATGGCTCATCCATTTGTATTTTGCCACTTGTTAAAATGCTCTCACCATCCAAATAGAACTCAAAATCACTGATTTCTTCCAAGTCATTTGATGTCTTGTTATCCAAGTAGGTATCTGTATCCAAAAGCACATCTTCCATTTCTTCATCCTCGCCAGCAATGTTTACTGTAGTATCTGAGTCAATTGAGGAATCTTCAACAGGCATTAAGAAGGGATCAATTAACTTGAGAAACTGTTTCTTTATCTCAGAGCCTTTAGAAAAATCAGTCATCCTAGCAACAAGTGGAATGCCAAACTTCTCGAAAGATGGAAATGTAGGCGTATACAGCGACCTGGATTATGATCAAAATAAGATATAAGGTAACATGATCTTAGGCAATCTTCAAGGATGATCTAAAGATAAGTAAATTGATCTCATTAAGATGGAAAAACTTAATATAAATGTTTTTAACATACTGGCACCTAGAATCCAAGGGCCAATCAAACTTTTTCTTTCGCTGATGCATAAATACGACCAAACGTGTTCCTTCAGTATTCTTAGCCAATCTGTAAGCAACAAGCTGGTCACTATCTCTGATCAGGTCCAATGAATCATTTGGACCGTCCAATACCCCAACGATGGAATGATTAAAAATCTGCAAACAACCTCCTCAGTTCAGACCTTTAAAATAAAATAAAAATATTCCCAAAAAAAGGGTGATTGGGAGGGCTGAAGCATGCACATTTTAGATTTTTATTGTTCATAAGCTTGTTTTTAACTTTTAAGCATCTTGATTCCTACAATGAGTTTGTCAAGATGCATACCTCAGCAATTAAGAGCATTTCATCATCTTTCAATGAACAAGCTTTACTCAAGGCCTGAACAAGATCCTCAAAGGTTCCATCATTAGAGACAGTTACTGCCACTGGATATGGTAATGCGGGCCAGTCGCAGCTCACAACTGTCAAAGTCATCTTCCGCGATGTTGTTGAAGGGAGAGGCAATGACAAGTACATAAACGGATCAAATGTTATAGATAGTTTCTTGCATGATGGACAAGCCAGTGATGATCGATATTGACCCTAAATTGAAAAAGATGAAATATTAGAAAGATAATAAACAAACCAACTCCACAGGGTAAAGAAAACAGTTGAAAGTTGACTGTTGTAAAGTAACAAAGGTTTTTGTGAGAAAAATACTTGACATAAGTCAACTATGATGGAGTCATTGCGAGATATATGGTTTCTCCAGTATTCATCTGCTACTACTTCATCTGGACTGTCATCTTCATCCTTTGGTTCTAAATATGGTTTTCGCTTCACACGATTCAGCTCTTCATGGAGCCCATCCAACAAGAAAGCAAGAAATTCCTACATCAAAAAATTGCATATTCTGAATATATTCAAAATAATTTCATGCTGCAAACATTCATAACTAGGATACTTACCTGGGAGTCATGTTGATTATAACCGCTAAATTGAGGAGCAAAACTAGCAATAGTTGACTTGAACATCCTTGGAGAGACTGGTGCTGTTCTTGGAGACCATAACTTCCTTAGTAAGTTTCCAAATGCCATAGCAAGCTTTCCCTGGCCAAAATGCTATAGTTTGTGAGAGATGGCATGAGACCTTATTTTTTATTAATTTTATTTTGATGTTGTAGTGGGGGTGAGAGAAGCTAGGTAATTAACTACTTATTGTATGCACGTCAATGTAAACAAGCATTAGAAAGATTATGCCCAGTGGTGATATACATACATGCATGCCAAGCGGATTTTCAAAGTTCAGTTCTTTTCTGAAGTCTCCAAGGAAATAATCAACGAGCTTTGGAGTATGAACTAAGCACTGGATAGCACTGTTCATGAAACATGTGTTCCCAAGATTATGCAATCCAATCAAACCCAAAGGCAAAGAGCTGCCATAGCCTCTACGAAGTGGAGAAAATGGCTTATTTCTATAATACATATTCACTTCATCCACACTCCCATTCATCTTAAGTGAACCGCTGAAAGAGGGAGTGTCAATTGTGGACAGTTCCACCGTAATATCCTCTGTCATCTTTTCTCTATCTTTATTAATAGACGAAGAGAAGCCATAGACTTGCAACTCCAAAGTAATCTGCACATGGAAATGGCAAGGCAAGAGAATAAAGCACAATTAGATATCATGTCCCAAAAGTTTATCAAAATGAGAATGTTGATTGCATTCATCCATGACATCTATAAAGTATTCAACCAAAATCAAAGACTGCCCGATGTGGAGGTTTTAGCAAGACTAAAACCAGTACCTCTACAAATAATTCATTCAAGAAACCAAGAGAGATTTCCCAGGCCAGACCCACAAAAGCTTTATGCCAATGGCATCTACGTGTAAAGTCTTATTATGATGCAGCTGATTGAGAAAAATAAAAGTTCGGTTACAAACACACAAAAACACTAGCTCGTGCTCATGCAAGAAACGAGGCCTATAAAACAGCTTGTACATGGCAAGCTCCTTTCCATTCTTTTGGCTGGCGGATAGACTCTGGACCTCAGTGTGCTAGTACATGCGTTTCGGATGCATATGTACCAGACACTATTGCTGCTGTACTGCAAACACATAACAATTCTACACGCATAACTCATTGTTGTAAATCCAATTCCTTGAGTAAAGTTGTTTTGCTGCAAATCCTACTTTGACCTTCTCAGTGAAACAATTATTTTAACCAAATCAGATGAGATATGTGTAACATCTGTTTTCCCATTGAGATTGGGCAAGCTTTATCTTATCAAGGTTTCTAAAACTTCCGATCCTGCACTCAATAGTCTCTGATCAGACGAAAATAAATTTTCAACAATCAGTAACATAATCAATTACCTCTTCATCGCATTGGCCTGAGTCCCTAAATAACTTCCTATTGTTAGTGAATAATTGGTTCGTCTGCTCTGAGAAGTCCCAGATTCGCAACTGTCAAGCATTAAGAGTGAGCAACCTTCAAGGGAAAGGATCCGTGATAAAACATTAGTAATGAATTACTTAGCTCACCTTACAACGATCAGAACAAAATATATCGCAGGCTGTGTTGAAAGCTCCAAATTGATTGTCCTTCAAAACGCATGTACAGATTGTCAGTTCATCTGGTAAAAGAAACTCTAAACAGCCTCCAATCATCTCAGAACCAACCATTTCCTTGTAGACACTCTATCAAGGAGCTTATCATTTAGCTGTCAATGAATGTGGCGTATAGCTAAATATACTTGTAAAGCCATTTTCTTTCCATTAATCATAACCAGTCAGCCATCCAACTATTCTTTTTACAATAGATGATTTATGAATTCTGTGTTAGATTTATAAAAAAGGAGTCTTAACCAGCTGTCCTCAAACAATCAACAAAATAAAATTAATATCCGAAGACCAAACTAAATAAATTTTTTCACCTCTCTTATCTTTTACATGATATTAGTATTGCCCCGTGCAACGCCACGGAGACGATTAAAATGATAAATCTACATAAAACACTATTATAAAATAAGAAAATGCATTATTTATGAATATGCAATAAAAAGAACGAAGCATACATTATATTAAAATATATTTCAATAATGTTTTACAAATTTTGATCCAAACCATTATCCTGTAGAAAAATTGTCCTATCAATTATGGTTTTACGACTTGAATTATTTTATCAATTTTTTAAAATTTATTTTTATTATTATTATTATTTTATGTTATTGATCATTGTTTTAGGACTTGACTGATTTTAAAAGATTGTGATGCTAAGGAAAAGTATTAAATATATATATATAATTTCTACCTTTAATATAAATTTATTTTGAATATGTTGAACATTTAATGTACACAATTAGTTAGAACACAAAAAATACACTGAAAAAAAATATATTACCTAAAAATGAAAGAAAAATCATTCTCTGAAAAAGAATAATTTAGATATAAAAATATGCCTCAAATATCTACCTTGTAAGAGGAAAAAGAGAAAAATAGATAAAATTTTTTTATATATAAGTTAATTTTACAACCTTGACTTCTTTAAAAATAAAAAATCTAAAAGATAAAACTAGATCTATTTAAATAGAAATCAATCAAAAAACGAAAAAAAAAATAATAATTAGGGAACACGGTTCCGATAAACTTAGGGAACCGTGTTCCTATTTCCCATAATTAACATGGTTCATGGGGCCAGTTTAAGAAAGAGTAGGTTTTTATTTAAAAAAAAAAAAAGGGGACACTATGGCATCTAGGAGGGAAAATACAGAATTAATTAGGGTAGCAACTCCTTTCATATATATATATAGACTAAGCGGGTGTTAGCATTTGAATTCAATTTTGAAGGAGAAACAAATTTTGTGAAAATAAGTATTGGAGATCTGTGTAGTAAACGTGGGTCCTATGAGATAGGTGAATATGATTTGTTTGACCAAATTCAATTTTGAATGTAAATGGGTTTGATAACATAGGCTGACTTTCTGAGCACTGAATTCTCGTCTCCTTTTCTGTCAGTAGTGAGTACAGCAAAAAATAAGCTGTTGTATCCTGACTTGATGACTTAAGATTCAACAAACTAGATGCCCGATTCGGTGCAAAGCAGAAATTGCAAATATATCATTTAATGAGTACATGAAAAATCAAAGTAACCAGCCTTTTCTCCAGGAAAGAAGGCAAGTTCGCTAGTTATATCATGTACAAGTACTAAGAGCAATCTGTGCAAGTAACATACATAACAGAAAGTCAGCAACTGTCACTTATAACATCTATCTTTAATATATGCAAGGAAGTACAGAGCCCACACCATCTACCAATTTCTCACAGTTTTGTGCCCCTGATGCAGCCATTGAACCAAAGATAACATGCATGTTTTATTCCAAAAGACACGTCTGCTTCTATGGAAAAATGGGAAGTATTTCATGTTTTTCAGTAGATCTAACTGTTCTTTTTGCATATATTCAAATTTTAGTAACTCCTTCCCTATAGGGCTGTCTCCCAAAAGATATTCGATTTTTGTGAATTTTGTATATATTATAGTTTGAATTTCATCATTACAAAAATCTGATGCCCAAAACAATTCGAGCTTTGGTTGCTTTCTGGAAGAGACCAACCCTCGGTATCAGCAGGTCAGCATCCACAATTATTCAATCAACAAGATCCAAACTATAGCTAATATTTCGGATGATTAACGTGAAAAACGAAGAAATTGGTAAAAAACCTTTTGTCTAATCTTTATAACCAATGAATTTGTTTCCAACACACACAAAAGTCTGATCTGTAAACAGAACAAGTTGTGCGTTCTGTCGTCTTCAGGTAAGAAACTTCCCACACTCGTCAAGTCATTATGCCTACAAGGAAGAGCAAAGTAAATCAAATGTCAGGTCTACGATTCCTCAAATGCAGTATCCAAAACTACAGAGGAACCTTGTTCAGTTGTCTGATGACTCACTCAGGAAATGGCACAAGCCTTAGTGGATGTGCTCATGATCAAGAAAATTAGTATAAAAAACATAGCCAAAGGTTGTATGAAACAATGGTCAGCAATCTTCATATTTCAGTGATTTATGTAATGTAGTAAGAAAATGGCAGGGGAAGCAACACTGGGTAGGCGACAACACATATAGAACCGAGAAATTTTTTAAGTTCACCAGAAGTATCTGAGTAAAACAGAGGCATGAAAAAAGAAAGAAAAAGGAACCAACAACAACAAATAACCCAGAGACACCAGCTTTTATTCCATTCTACCTTCTCTTCCCAGCCAATCAGCAAGGCCCCACCATCAATACTCATGAAAATTTAGGAGTACTTCCAACAGAGGCATATCCTTCCTAATAGCTTCTTTTTTGTCTTACAGTCAACAATAAGATTCCAATGAAGGAACATGCTGAAAAATAGCTTCTTTATCGAGTTCAGTTCAATTTCAAATGGTTAAATACAACTTTTTATAACTTCTATTTTATATAGCAATAGGAGTTGTTCAGGCATGGCACAATTAACCCAAACTTGGTGCTTGTTGTTAGAGCCACAAACAACTTGAAATTTCGAGAGATTAACAAATGAAGACACTTCCGAATTTAACATCTACTATTGTGACTAACCTTGGACCATTTCAACTCTTCCATCATTTGCATACAAGAGAGAACTTTCAAAGTGACCCTAAAATGCTATTAAATCTAACAGGTTTCAGCATGGCCACTGGCATAACCCAAGGTGCAGCTATAACCAACGGCATTAACTCTCTGCAATCAATTAATCAAGATTGTTCTCCTAAACTACTAGCACTAACACAAATTACCTACACAATAAATAATCAATAAATACATAACCATACAAGAAGAAACAGAAAGAAAATTTGAAACAAACAACCAACTTCTAATTATGACTCACACTCACCATTTAAGCGCTGTCAAGAACATCCACTCAGACACCAACGCAAAATCGCCCTCGTTTGAGACTCTTTCTTCTTCGCTAATCTTGGATTCCCCTTCTCTTCTCAGACTTATCAGAATCTCTGAATCGCTAAGTCCCAACACCATACCCTTCTCCTCCTCATCATCACCAGTCAATTGTGCTGTGCCATTATACAATACGCCACCAGCGCCGCCACTTTCTCTACCGGCACCGCCACTGCACACAGCCTCTCTAGCCTCCTTCCACCACCTACACAATCAAAAAAATCAGAAAAATCGTAACGACACCGTGCTCTGCGTTAATTTATCTATCGGGGACTAAAAAGGAACAAATTCGAAGTTAATTTTACCTGAAGGGGACTAAGAAGAGGGGGTAAGTGGAGTTGGATAGAGAGGGTTGCTGAAGGGGGGAGAAGGAGTGATCGAATGGGGTAAAAACGTCGTCGTCTTCGGAGGCAGAGGGAAATAGTAAGGAATCCATTAGACGCGCGGATTTGGAAAGTAAATGTCTGAAGAAAGAGGAAAAAATACGAATGGATTCGTCGAACGAAAAATGGAGACGAAAAGTCAAGAACTTGGCTATGGCGTGTCG
Source organism: Jasminum sambac (assembly GCA_018223645.1). Lineage (NCBI taxonomy): Eukaryota > Viridiplantae > Streptophyta > Magnoliopsida > Lamiales > Oleaceae > Jasminum > Jasminum sambac. The sequence continues at coordinate 37,102,920 of CP073646.1, forward strand.
CTTCCGGTTGAGGACACGGTTCATCTGCACATCGAAAAGAGGAGACGGTAAAGTACTGAACAAATTACTTCTTTTGGTGGAGGTATAATTATTAGGTTTTTTACGTCTGGGTGTCAACGTTTTGATTTTGATACAAACTTGCCTGCATTCTTCTTTTTTTTTTTTAGGGCTCCCAACTTTTCAAATATTAACACTAGAGATCCCTCTTAACACTATCCATCTATTTTTCAGTTAAAATCTTAATTCTTTTCCAAAATGTAATATTTAATAAAGGATAAAACGGATAAACTATTGCAATCTCCAAAGGTTGCTTCTTTATTATTTTATTTTTATCTTTTATATTTTCATCCAAAATTGAAATCTTGAAGAGGGACATAATTTGAATATATTCTGCTGTAGGTTTGGATCGTTAATCCAAACCAGATTTGAAGAGGGTGAACTATACAAACTAGTGTATATGTACTTTTATGATATTCCATTTTTATGCTTCTCTTAAATATCAAATTAGGTCAAAATTAGAGAGCTAATTGCCTTTGAACAAAAATTAGAGAGTTAACTGTCCAACACAATGGAAATCGTAATTAGGGACCTGTGCCGTTCAGTTTTGAAAGGTTGGGGATCCTAGGTGTTGAAAAAAAAGAATCAGGACAAGATTTTGTATCAAAATTGAAAGGTTGAGCACCTCAAATATATAAAACCTTTTGTAAAATAACAGTGATTCCTAAACATTGTGTTTTACATGCCACGGAATTTTAATTAACTAGTGTATCGCTTGTACGTAGTGGAATCCAACGGGATGATAAAAATGGATTGAGATGAAGAAGATAATTTACCTTGAAAAATGAAAGAATTTGCTTGAAAAATGGTTGAATTTGGTGTAGTTTAGGGAGAATCTCATAGAAGAAAAATCTGCAGAAATTTTATGAAGACAAATGTAAGCCTATTCTTTAAAGATTGGCAGAGGAAACATCCCTCCAGTCGGTGATAAGAATTAACATTTATAACTATACCACTTCTATGAAGTCCAATTTTACGTAAATAGTTTCTTTTGTAAAATTGATGAAATGAGAAGGAAGAACTTTATGTAAATTTGACATTTTTTTTCTTTGCAGGTAAAATTATATACAAGCGTACGTAGTATTTTTCTTTGTTGTGTTTGATATGGATTATTGAAAAATATATTTTAAATGTGTGGTTAGAAACTAAAGATGTACTAAAATATATATTAAAAAATTTATCAAATCAATATATGAATCGATATATTAGATAAAGTTGAAATGATTTAAAAGTTATTAATTGAAAAACAATTATTTGAACATGAAATTAGTTATTATTTTGTTATACCAATTAAATGCTGCCACATGTATTATTAAGTGATTCTGTCTACAAATCCCAACTTTTCCCAGTAGTTTACGCACGTTTCACTAATTTTCCTTTTACCCATTCAGTATATTAGCAGCCAAGATTAAATACGCTAGCCAGATCCTTATCCTAAAGTGGATGCGTGAAACGTTTCAAAGTTAAGACAATATATAGTTTGTTAAATGTCTTTTCTCACCTCTTCACATTTTGTAATTTTTTAAAAAAGTTTTTTGCATATTTGCAACTTATAAAAGAGCAATAATTTAATTATTTGAGCAGTAATACTTTTTTTTGTAAATGCATGAATAATAATTACTTAATCTAATAATGATACTATCCTATAAATAATTGTTATTATTAGTTTTTTTATCAACAATAACTGCTAATACTAATTTTGCAAATAATGTATTGCACAATAATTAAAAAATAATTATTACAACAAATATTATTTTTCCTTTATATCTGATTATTGCAATACTATAGTAGTTGACATGAATTTCCAATGAAAGATTTTGAAGGTTCTATAAAATTTATTATGCTCAATACATATTGAAGATGTTATTATTCCTACGAAAACAAAATAGTAGTAAATGAAAAATATAAACACATGAGTATTTTAGCACAACCACTATATATATAATAATGGGTGTAGTGCCAGATAACTACAAATAGTAACCGCCATGTCTTGAAATAACACAATTGAAATAAAATACCCCAAAAAATGGCATATTAATCAACAACCACGTATTTAGTAGATAAATTGAATTAATTTTAAATACTTTGTAATTATTTTAAATTAATATTCAAATAAATAATTCTACATTTGAAAATAGTTGTTTTAAATTAAATTTTTTTCAGAATAATTATTAACTGTACTATGCATTATTCATTTATATGTTTCTTAAACTTTTAATGTGTTAGATTATTTGAATAATTTTTTTATTCACTTATAAATATTAATTACCGATTTCGACTTCATTTAAAAAATTAACTATTTCATTATGGTCATAGTAAAACATCTATTTTAATATTTAAGATTTTTCAACATTCATTTGTGTTTTTTAATTATTTTTTTATAAATTACTATTTCTTTTATGCTTTTTTAACTTTATAAATTTGTAACAACAAATCTATGATGAACTTACAAATTTTTATACATTTTCTGAATAAATTTATCATGAAATTATAAATTTTCTAAATAATATATATCTATATATTATATAAAGTTGAAGTGAATTTCAAGTTGATAATTGAAAAATAGTTGTTATAATAGTTTTTTAATTGATCATTTACTAGACAAGCTATTTTGTGGCACGTGGCTTTTTAGTTGGCATAATTAATAATAATAATAATTCAAATTTCTTATTTTTAGGGCAGTTGTATAGTTATATGGCCAATACGTTGCAATTTTTAACTATTGCACCCAATATATATATATATATATATATATATATATATATATGTATGTATATATAAAAGTGATTAAATAACTTACTTCTCAGTATTCATTAAGCTGCTCTAACACTGTTCAAATACATAAAACATAATTTACAATACACGGAGAGACGTCTTCAATCTTTCTATCCTACACTTGCACTACAAGAAGTTGAACCTTTAGGTACGGCTCTGTTATCCCTATAGCCTATTGCTTGTAAAACAATAGGAGTGATGCCGCTGATATTACTCTACAGGTACAAGTATGTCACTATTATTATTGTTCTACATGCATGAAGCTATAGGGACGACTGTCGTTCCCAAAGACCTATTTTTTGTAATGTTGCCGAAGAGATCAACGTCTTCAATCATTTTTGTTTGTCACATGAAGACATGTATATCACCTCTTCCCTTGGACAAAATGGTTATATTGATATTAATTAATGTATTAAATCACTTGTTGCCAAATAATAAGCATTTGTCCGTTTCACGGGTTCACAAATAACTCAAGGATCACTTTCTTCAATACATATTCTTTAAGTATAATATTTTTCATATATTATATTTAAAGAGCATTTTTCATAGAAAGAGTATCTATGAAGCATATATAGAACTTTATGATCAGTACATTTAGAGGAAATTTAGCTAATGCATGAAAAAGAATATCAAAAGAAAATATAGAACGCCTTAAATATGAAAAAAAAGGCTCAGTAGAAACTAAAGAAAATTTAGATGGTCAAAATTTTAAGTTTTAAGAATATAAAGATTATGATTGTGCATCTATTTTTTGGAGAAGTCATGCCCATCATTAAAACGAGTATGATATATTAAAAAGCACTAGAAGCACAAAAAAATAAAAAATAAAAATGGAATCATTAAAAATATGATAAAGTAGCTATTAACATTGAGGATGTAAAAGGAAACATCACTCTACCCATGATAACTCGAGAACGAGCTAATAGAGAGCTAGCTTGTAAAAATCAAGAAGAGAACTAGAGATAACCAACATGTTTGTTAGGGGAGATAACTAGAGGTGACCAGCGTGTTTCAGCGTGTTTGTTAGGGGAAACCATCTTCAAACATCAAAATATCTTGGTAATGCCGAAATACAACATTTTAACACACATTTTTGGCATTACCATTGAAGTTTTCCCAACGTGTTTTATTAGGAAAACCCTGAACCACACATTATTACCATGAAGTTTTTAGTTGGTTTTAATATTGCTAAAAAAATAGTGTGAGACCACGTTGGTTCAACATTAAAACAAGGGAAAACCCCTCTGATTTTCACGGTTGATGTGGGGAGAGAGAGAGGGGATTAGTGGTGGGTGTGCGTTTTTGGGGGTACGATGGGTTCAAGGGCGGAGGGGATGGGGGTCCATGGGGGTCACGTAACCGCCAAGTTTTTTAGTTTCCATTTTTTTTTTTGAATTATCAGTTTTCAAATAATTTTTTATTATTTGGCAATGGTAAATGTGATTTAAGAGAGTTTGTTTAGTCCATTTAATGATGATTGACATTAATCTAGAATTAAAATATGTTTAGTAAAGATTTTTAAAAAAATAAATGTCAAATAAGTTCTTCAAGTATATAATATTCACACTCGCTCTATCACTAACATAGTTGGATGCGCCACGCTTTCACCATTAAGTGCACGTGTCCCCACCATCAAGTGGGTGGGTTTTACCACGCCAAGTAATCCGAACTATGTTGGGACCTTAAGTTACCAATATAGTTGGCAACGGAACACTAGGGATAATTTTTAATCAAAGTAATAGTAACCTAATTTAAATTAAATTCTTATACTTCAGCGTTTAAATTAAATATTAATCCAAATACACGTTAAATTTCTTAGTTTCTAGTAATATTTTTTATTGGTCCGCCCCTCTAAAAAAAAATTTCATTCGGGAGCCAATATTTGTACTCCCTCAATTCTTCACCTCTCGGGGTATGTGCTAGACTTTGTGTTGGAAATTTGAGTAATATAGAGAGTTGAATGCAATATTTATGTTATATTTTAAATTGCAAAATGAGGAGTTAATCTCCATTTACTTATAAAATGACCAAGTAGATGTTAAATCATCAAATTACCTTTGTTTTATTAAACAAAAAATGAAAACAACCTGATGATTTGCTGTTGTGTGTTAACTTTTTCATTGTAGATTGGTGACACTAAGTTTTGAAAAGTTCAGGCTGTGTGATCCAAATAAAAACGATTGAGTACCAAAGTGTAAATAGAGTGAAAGGTTGATGACTATTGATATTATTTACCATTATTGAAACACATGAATTTTTCTCCCCATTTTTGAAAGGTAAGTAGCGACTATGAATGGACACATCATTTAGGCCTGCTCCAATTTTAAGACACTTTTTTTTTTTTTTTTGGGCATTTGATCCTTAACCTAATATTTTCTTGGTAAATAAAGACTTTTGAGGCTAAAAGGACATTAATACTCTTATATTTAAATATATATATTGAAAATTAGTCCTAACATTTATTAATTGCTGCAAATAGGGTTTAGACAAATTGAAGCATGATACTTTTATATAATAAAAATTACATAAAGGACTTAAAATTTTAAAATTATATAAGTTGACATTCATCTTCAATCCCCCACATCCCACCTCCACCCAAACTCCTATTTTTACCATCAAACCACTAGCAAATTTGCTAGTGGTGCGGACCAGCAGTTGGTGGTCGTTTCTACCACTAGCAGAGATAGACATCAATAGTTCATTGGCGAATAATTGGGGATGGGGATAGGGTGAGGCATGGAGTATTGAAGATAAGGGAAGGGAAGATGATGATCAACTTGCATAATTTTCGAACTTCAAGAATTTTATGTAAGTTTTATTGTATAAATTTATCGTTCTTCAAAATTTTTAAACCCTATTTGTAAAAATTAATAAATTTTAGCACTAATTTGCACATATTGAATGATTATGTTCTCAATTGCAATTGGTACTTATTTAATTTTATTTAAATAGAAGGGCATTATTGTCCTTTAAGTCTCAAAAGTCCCCATTTGTCAAGAAAATGTAAGATTAAGGGCCAAAATGCCAAAAAATTGATAGGTCCATAAATTGCGACAACCATAAACGGAAGGCTCGTTGTTCCACTAATTACCCTATTTTAAATGTTGATATTTATTTTCTACTTTTAAAAAAAAAATTGTCAATTTTCAAATCCTCAAAAAAAAAAAAAAAATCGCCTAACACCCATGTGGCCCGATGACATCCAAGTTGATTTTCAAGTTTAGAGTTTAATTTTCGTCCCCAACACTCTAGCTCCCTCTGATACAAGCAAAAAATAAATAAATAAAAGTTTCCACTTCCATTCTCCACTCTATCAAGCACACCATAGTATCTTTGTCACACGACAAACTGTTGTCTGTCATGTGAGATTTGAAAAATAATGTTATTTCAATTGGAATATTTGTTACTTTGAAAGAAAATATAATCTAACTATTAATAAAAGTAAAAAGCCATATTTGGATAGTGGCAAGTGTATTCTGAAAAAAAAAAAAAAATTCTTGAAAAACGCATTAAATATCATTTCCGATTTTGACTGTATATAATTGGGACAAATAGGAATAATTATTGCGATTATTGGGTAAAAGTAAGAATTACATATTCACATATTCTGGAAAAGGAAAATTAAAAGAATTACATATTCACATATTTTGGGAAAGGAAAAATTAAATGTGTATATTCATAGCACTAATTAGAGCATCAGATAACTAGGGAAAAATAAATTTATCAAAACATTGGTAAAAACCATTTTTGGAAAATGCATTAAATTTGATTTCAATTTTTGAGTGTATAATTTTGACAAATCCGATGGAATAATTACTGGGCTTCCTGGAAAAAATGAAACATTATATATATATATATATATATATATAGAAAGAAAATTGAATATATTTATTTATAGTAGTAATTAATAATTAGAGTATCAGATAATGAATTGACATATTTATTTTCCTAATTTATTTGATATTATGTCAAAATTGAAACGCTGGGGACCCTAGGTGGAAAAAAGCCCATAGAATATTTATCTTATTTGAAATTCTTAATTTTTTTCCCCAAAATTTAGATTATTCATGTTATATTGTATAGGTTTAAATAAATATTGAAATACAATGAATAAATTTTTTTAAAATATTTAGTTAGTGCTAATGTTTCTGGATTAAAATTCTATTAATCAAATTTAAAAAGAAATTCCACATACCACAAATTCCCGTGCATCGCACGGGTGCATGACAATTTTTTTTTTCCACATGGGTACATAACCAGTTAAGCTAAAAACGACAATAAGGAAGTAAGAATTATTATTTGTTCAGAGCAAAAATTGTTGAGTTGGCGTAAGTTACACAGATGAGTAGAATACTAGTGTATTTTAGTGTGAAGTTGACCACATTTTATGGTTTTTAGTTGGAGATGACTTTATATAGATAGGTGTCGAGTATTCATAAATTATTCTCCCTAGCTAGATTTTTTTAACTAAAATGATTACTTGCTGGTTAATTGAAGATTTATGTTGTTCACAGGGTTAACCATAGAAGATAGCGACTAGTGTAGGAGATGACGGTGAGTTTGGCATGAGAACATTGAATGAAGTACTTCCATTTTTCATTTTATGTGGGAAAATAATTCTCCAATATTGTTAACGTTATTTCTCTTTATATAAGACTTTTTTCACTCAAAACCGATACTTAAGTGTCACGAATTTGAATAATAAAGTCCTTCCATATGAAAAGGGGAACCGAAGTGTTTAGATTAAATTTAAGGGTTATTTACGTAAAAGGACCCCAAACTATGTGTTTTGTAACAAATCCAGCCCTATTCTTTTTTTTCATCATGCTAGAACCCCAAACTTTCAATTTGTTTCACTGCAGGCCCCCTTAACGGATTCCATCCATTTTTCCATCCATTTTGTCCTTTTGTGTATGAAAGTTTGGGGTCATTTTCTGAAAATAATCCAAATATCCATTTTCCCATCCATTTTGTCCTTTTGTGCACGAAAGTTTAGGGTCATGTTCTGAAAATAATTCAATTAGACAAATTTTAACTTTAAATGTGTACAAATTAGACCTAATATTTTTTTATGTTTACAATTTTAACTTTAATTTTTGGGAAAATGGCACAAATGTCCAAAAAAGTGGTTACTACAAATTTGGTCCTAAATAAAAAAATTTGGCGCACATTTAATTCAAATAGATTGAATCCTTCCAATCATGCAATTAATTTGATACTAATTAAATAATTTTTATCGAAATTTTTTTAACACAGTAGCATTTGGTTGCATTAATATCATAACTTTTCAAAATTTTATTATATTATATTTTATTATTTCTTTATATTTAGTGGTGTCAAAATGGGTCCGCCGATCGGATCCGGACTGGCCCACTAGTTGCTGGCTCAGACCTTGGGCCGGCCTGCGGCTTGTTATGTCTGGACTAGAGCCAAGTCAAATGTTATGGGCCAACTGGCCCATTACATATATTAAATAAATAAATAAATAAAAATTTCCAAAAACTTTCAAGGTCGCAAAGCTACAGCCAACTACTTTGACCATGAGGGGACAATATGTCCCCTATTGTCAAATAATTTTTTTATTTTTCCTTTTTTAATTATTGTAATATTAAATTTTAGAATATTAATATTAAAAATTTAAATTTTAGTTCATATGGGTTGGTCCACCCATCGACTTGTACCGGTTGGCTTTATGGGCCGATGGATCGATTGGGTCACATCGAAAAAAAGGGCCAGTCCAACCCGGTCTGCCAACCCATGTGAGCATGCCTATGAACCAAGAAGGCTGATAAAGGGCCAACATTAAGCGGGTCGGCATGACCCGACCCAACCAACCAGGATTGACACCACTATTTATATTTAATATATTTTTCTAGTGATATATTCCTACTAAAATTTTATGTAGTTACAGTAATTACATTTATTATTATCTGTTATTTAAAATCAAAATGTACGGGTCATTAATGTTACTGAAAATTTTGAAAAGTTATAATATTAATACAAACAAATGCCATTGTGTTGAAAATTTTCGATAACTATTTAATTAATAACAAATTAATTTGATAAAATTAATTATGGACCAAATAAACAAAATAGCAAAAATCAAAGGAATTAACTGCATGGCTGGAAAGATTTCATCTTTTAATTAAATGCACACCAAATTTTTTTATTTCAGATTAAATTTGAAGTAACCACTTTTTTGAACCATTTGTGCAATTTTCCCAAAAATTAAAGTTAAAATTGTAAACATAAAAAAGTATTAGGACTAATTTGTACACATTTAAAGTTAAAATTTGTCCAATTGAATTATTTTCAGAAAAGGACCCCAAACTTTCGTGCACAAACGGACAAAATGGATGGAAAAATAAATATTTGGATTGTTTTGAAAAGATACCCCAAACTTTCGTACACAAAATGACAAAATGGATGAAAAACTGATTAATCCGTTAGGCAGTGTGTGAAAATGAAATCAAAAGTTTGAGTCTAGCGAGGATGAAAAAAGAATATGGTTGAATTTGTTACAAAACAAATAGTTTGGGATCCTTTTGCATAAATAAACCTAAATTAAATCGTGACAAAATGATTTTGAAAAGTGAATATATAAACACAAATGTATTTTACAAAAAATACCAAAAAAAAATGTTTTAATTTTTGTTCAATGTAATCATATACACGAATTGCCAAACATAAAAGAAATACAAATCCTTAAAATTACGTGCTCAATGTTTCTAAATTCCAAGGATATATTGTTATATTTTATTATTACTGTATTATAATTATTATGATTCGAAAAGTGTTATTATTTTATTATTTTATATAGTTAACTGCTTTTGAAAACCGGTACCGACCCATATAGTTTCCCTCGTGCGTGGGCAGTCACCTTCCAGGATGTTTCCTACGGACTACTCATGCATGTTGAGTACAAAGGGTCGGTAAGTATATATTTCCACATTTGTTGACGTTCTTGATTGCGTTTCAAATCCACCACTGTAAATTTTAAATTTTCAAGAAAATATGAGATCTTTTCACACGTTAGGCAGTGTTAGGATGTATGTTTTTATGTGATTTAATGTGATATAGAAGAGAGAATGAGTGAAATTGAATGATGAAGATTTGTGTAGTACAGGTAGGTCCCACGAGATTTGTGTGTAAAAACGTGTTAAAACTTGTAAGAGAACATGGGCTTAATAAATTATAATTGGATACGAATAAAGAGTATATAAAGGGCCCAATTGTTTGTTGTCATATGAAAATTTTAGTTAGAATTAAGTGTAACGATATTCATTTTGTAAAGATGATCAGTGATTTGCTTAATGAAAGGGTCATTATAAATTTATTAAATAGAGCGATATTAAGAGGCGGTGTTATTGAAGTCTTGAATACATCATCAATGCTGTGGCACATTAACCTTTCTCGGTCACACCCTCCAACAATCATGACCCTCGACATTGTTTTATTGGATAATTTATGCAGTCATCTCGTCACACTTCTGTATCATTTGATTGTCAATTATTGGATAATTTAATCTAGTCCCAACCTCTACCCGCTTGCAAGCAACCCTCGAGTTGAGTCTGTCTTTACCTTCTGCATAATTTTTGTATATCCTCCGTTCCACTTTTTTTTTTTTTTTTTTATCAACAGTTTCTATTTTTTATCTAAGTGTCCCAAAAAAAAAAATTCCGATTTTTCACCAAGTTTCACTTGATGCATACACATAATACAAAGAAGACCTGAAATTGTTGTTTTTGTCATGTGTTCTGTATTTTTGTTTACCTGAATTTGAAGATAAAAAATCATAAAATTATCTTTGAACACAGTTTAGTAACTGTCTGTTTGTTTCCTCCTAATTAAGAAGAAGGATAACAAATTGTTATGAATTAGAGTTTGTCGACATTTTTTTTCTTCTTCTTTTTTGCCCTTTCTGCGCCCCCTCCCCTTCCCTCTCTTTTCCACTTCTTTCAAAGAATGTATGATCAGAAAAGTAGGAATTTTATTATAAAACACGAAAAATACTATTTCTACTAAAAAATACATCATGAGTGTGATAAAACGTAATTATCTGATAAACCATGTCAGATAAGTAGTAACTGTCGACTAGTTTAGTAAAGTTAAGAAAAGAAGGGAAGGGCGGTACAAAATTGTTAAAATATGAGGATCACTCCTGCAAAGAATCTCTCTATATAAGCCTGTGTATCACTCATTCCCGGCATCAACACACCCAAAAAACAGAATCTCTCTCTCTCTCTCTCTCTCTCTCTCTCTCTGTACAAATCCATAAGTTATACATGGCACTGAAGAGCGCGAGGAATTTGGAGTCTAATTCTGCAAAAACTCCATTTTCGGGCGAGGCCAAGAATATGAAAACGCAACGATTTGTAACTCCGGTCGTGGGAGCCATAAAGCGCCGAATCTTTGCATGGATTCTGAGAAATCTGAAGCTTTCTTAGTAAATTATTACCTAAACATCCCCATCGTCTGTTCTCTGTATTCTGTACGTTGCGTTTTCAAATAATTGTGGAAAGCTGTAGATTATGCATGCATACACTGGTATGTATGTGTGTGTCTATACAGTATACACACACGTAGTAGATTTAGTTTTCTTGTTCGTCATTACTGTAGTGTTTATTTCTCATATAAATAGTTAAATACAGCAACTCATGGATGCTAAAACAGAGCAGAAACTAAAACAGGGGAATCGAAAATCAGATTTTGCTTTGTAAAATCGCAGTACTCTTGATTCACCATTCTTTAACTCTAAATGACTAAATCAATCTGATGTCTGCCATGCAAGATCCAGTTGGGCTTTCGTGGCTGCTAACCATTGCGAATTTTGCACTGTCATTGAGACATTATGAGTGAAATATAATGAAACCTCGGTTAATTTACTACCAAGAAGGGAGAATGATAGTGTACAAATTCATATATTAATTACTCAAGTAATGATCTGTTCGCAAAAAAATTGTGGGGCCCCTACCATCAGGGAGGGTATGTGTCATTCATCGCACCTAATATAGATACTATAAAAAAAAAAGATTGAAATTTTTTTTTTTAAGCTGAAGTGGCGCCGCCACAGGGCGCCACGTCAGCATGGATAATATAAGATTTGTGCCCACATTAGGAACGGATCAAAACCCTTAGTTACCCTTTGTTAATAACTAAAAATTAAGTTAAAAAAAATAGGAAGCGAAGAAGGATTGTTAATTCACTATCGAATTTGAAAGTTTGAGTGGGAGGTGAGTACAACATACAACGATAGAGAGAGCGAATCTTGTATTGTAATGTAATATATTGACTGCAATTTAGAGCTTTGATCTAAAAATTACCTTATTCGTAAAAATGGAAGTTCGAGACTTCAGTATTCAAAATTTGTTCTTGCTAGAGTTTTAACTGAAATGATTCCTTGGTACCTGTTGGAATAGAATTTAATAATTGAATATTAAGGTTTCTGTCGTGGGATTAATTGTGGAAGATAGTGACAAGTGAGGGAGATGGGGCGGCGAGTCCGGCTATTTAAAATGAGATTATGTCATCTCCAAAGCAACAATTGTAGATAATGTCTCCAAGAAACGAAATTGTTCTCTTATTAGGGTGTGTTTGATTGGAGTGGGTGGCAAAGAAAACATTTTCCTTACTACATGGAAAAGATTTTCTTGAGGGAGAGGTGAAAAAAATTTGCTATGGAAAATAGGCAAAACAAGTTTCAAATTGTTGTACATTCAAAATATTTTCCATGGCAAATTTCTCAATCAAACAACAAAGTGGGAAATTATTTGGCTTGATGGGACATTTTCCATGGCAAATGGATGCAATCAAACACACCCTTAGTGTTGATACAACTATCTTCCATATTACCATGTGATTGTTTAGTCCCATTCAACCCCACATACCAGTCCTCTTGATGTTGTGTGACTGTCCACATTAGTGCATTGGTTCCTTAATAAGGACCCATGTTGTAAAGAGAAAATGGCTGACAAGAAGATGGGGAATATCCACACAAAAAAATCCGTCAATCCCACATTTTTTTCTTTTTTTTTTTTACTTTTCTATTTTTTCATCACTTGTTTCTTAATCATCCCACTTTGTCTTTATGAATTCTCCAATCATGTCTATATTCCCACCTCTATCCAAGCATCTTCCACTAAAATTTTATTATAATTTTTGAATTTGTTTCAACATCTCTCATATTTTCCACATTTCACTCTCTATTTCCATAAACATCTTTCAATTCTTTTTTAATTAAAATAATTATATTTTTCTATCTCTCTCCTCTACATCATCATCTAATTCACATTTGAGTTGAAACGTTAAATTGAGTAATGATAAATTAATATACTTTTTCACATTCAATTATGTTTGTGTATGTTTGGACAGTTCGGTAGAGAGCTTATAAGTTCTTTCTATCCAAATGCGCTCCGTTTGACCCAATAATTTATTTAAAAAATTAGAATTTATCTCAAATGCTTCCTTTATATTTCCACACAATATAACGTTTCATAATTTATATAACCTTTCTTAGGCTTAGTTTGGTATAGCTGTTAAAGTGCTTCTGCTTCTCAAAGATTCAAAAACAATTTTAGGTGTTTGGTAAACTGCAAAAAATTACTCATAAAAGAATCTTCTTCCTCTAGAAGCAGAATTTGAGAAGCAGCAAAAATGTAGCTTTTAGATTCTACTTTTAAATTTTTAATTTTTAATCATATTTATTTATAGAATTTCAATTTTGACCCTTTTAATAGATATTAAAAATTCCAGTTATCTAATTTTCTTACATTGATGTATAAAATATACTTTATATTTATTTATTTTTTATTATAGTAAAAATTGAGAAATTGAATATTGCGCATTGATGACGCACATGAAATAAAATAAATTTATTTAGTTTCAGGTCGGGTATATTACACTTTTAATTTATATTTTGTAATTTATGAAATTTAACAAGATGATATAAAAATTTTGAATAGTGAAATTGTATATTATTGTTAATATAAAATTAAAAAAATTATACATTTGTTTAAATCAATGTTTTAGAACCCAATTCGGTCATCGACCAGACGAGGGACTGGGTCAAGGGTTAGAGGATCCATTCGGAGTGGACTCAAGATCAACCTGGTAATTAAAATAATAATAAATAAAATATAAAATGTAACGCCCCGTCCAGTTCCACATACATATACGTCATAAATGACGTCATATCAGAGTGTACCGTGCACGCATCATACACATAACGTATAAAGATAAAGCCACCTTCGGGCCTGTGCACGGGTTTTCATTTCTTTTTATACATAGTGGAACTAGACGAACGTCAATCATACATTCATATACGAAACCCTAAACATTGAAAACATATAACCTACTAGGGTTTCGGAGTCCATTACATAGCGCAGGATCGTCAATTCCCGTTCCCAATCACACACCACATCACGTCATTAGGACCTTTCGCCATCTCCCGATCACATCACCTTCAGAGAACATAAACATAGACACGTAATGAGTCATAAAGACTCAGTAGATAATAGATGCAATGCATGACATATTCATAATCGTGGGCCCGTTGCGAACCATATGTTTATATTGGCGCCGTAACATATAATCATACTTTAATTGGCCAGACCCCAATCCTTTGTGGGACCTCCATTTGGACCAATTGTCTCAAACCTTTGTGAGACGAACATTATATAAACATTTGGTAGGCAACCCTATTCATTGTTTTTCATGCATGATCATGCTTCAATGTATACGCATAAATAAACACATGTAATATCATACGCATATCCTTGTCCTCAACACGTACATATTGCATATAACACATTCGTTCCATTACATATACATGAACATAGTTGAGGTCTTATACTTCATACATCATAATCATCACACATATACACGTAAGGGTTTACGTTGAATCATATTCACCACGTAAACACACATTAACGCCATGCTTTTCACGTGAAGATTTCATGGGTTATACATTACAATCTCTATGATTCGTTCAAGTCCTAACCAATTCACTCATGGAACTTGGCACGAAGATCACGTGGATCATAAATCACACATGTATCATAGCATAACATATCATAAGCATAAGACAAGCCAATGGATCCTACACATGCTTTCTAGGTTCATACACAGCATAAACATGGCATAAACATGGTCAATTCTTGATTCATTCATTCATAAGCATAGATATATGACATAAAACATGTAAAACATCCATATCTACCTTTATACACCAAGAACATCAAGCATGAAGAGAATTCAAGCTTCCCCCTTTCCTTCATTTTCTTTCCTTCTTCCTTTCCTTGCTTCTTTCTTCTTGTACTCATAGCTTCCATACCCATAACAAACATGAGAGAAGGAATTAGAGATGATTACATGAGTTCTTGGGAGCCTTGGAAGGGTTTTGGGGTCATGAGAACCGAGCTTGGGTGAGAAATGTCCAAGAAATGGCTAGAATCTTCTAAAATAACACTTCTGCTGACTTAAAATTACGGCCGTAGAATCTCCTTGTTACGGCCGTAAATTCCAAAATTACGGCCGTAACCCAATAAATTACGGCCGTAACTGGGCACACGCGACCGCGCTTCCGGTCACGCGACCAGCAGAAAATCAGCCCTTTAACGATCACTCTTGACTTACGGCCGTAACCTTTGACCCTTACGGCCGTAACTCGACAATTACGTAATTACAACATTTACTACTGTAATTCGCCTCCCGGAATTTTTCCATTTTCCTCTTTTCGAAGGCCGTTTCGCATCCCGAGGCATATCCCGTACTGCAAATCATAATGTGAGCATATCATATACATATACGTCATACTGAAACGTCATCATGTCATTTCATATCATATACGGAGTCATATACGGGCGTATATACGAAATCATATCCGTATCCGGGACGGATTCGGGCGGGTCATTACATAAAATATCATAAAATAAAAGAAAATACAAAAACCTAGATCAAACCTGGTCCCAGGGGTCGATTGGGTTTTTGGAGTAAACCCGGGTCTTTGATCGAATTTGACTAATGCAGGTTATAGCCTTGCATTGATCAACAATAACACCAAACTCCGTGCTTTTAAATTCCTAATTTTATCTCTCATTTGCTGGTTTGACATGATAATAAGTGGCAAAATTTGAAATTTAAGGGTGTGTGATGAGTGTGTAGCATCACCTTAGAGCATCATCAATGTTACACTCTCAATTGGATCCAACTTGGCATGATTTTGGAAGAGAGAGATACATACAACTAAAAATGGGCCCGCCACTTTCTATTTATTAATCTATATTTTTTCACTTTTTCTTCATCGTTTCACATATAATGTCTAAAATCTACATTCAACGTCACATCTTTCATTATTTTATCATTACTAGTGTTTTCACCCGCGCGTTGCACGGGAAAAATTACACCCAATTGTCTCAATTGGCGCTGACTTATGAACATTTGATCAGCTTAATTTTCGGATTAATGATGCGAACGGATCTGAGACGAGTTAATTTTCCGATTTTTTGGATTTATTGAGCAATTAGAAATGGACTTGTGAAGATACCAAATTCCAACGGTAAGATTTGATACACATTCATTGGTGTTGATAAGGAAATACGTGTGTGAACTGTTAGTGATAAAGATGAGAAGGAAAGGCGCGTGTAAGATTTCTTTGATAAAAGATTTGGATTTATCTCAAAATATACCATTTAATCTTAAAAATGAATATATAGAGATTGGGTGAGAAATGAAATTTTGTAATTAATTTTTTAATTCTAAAAATTGATAGTTTGAGTGGGAAAATGACCTCATTTTATTAATACTAGTGTTTTTACCCGTGCGTTGCACGGGGAGCCGTATGCCCATGTTATAAATTAGAACCTGGGTAAGGGGAAAAGTCTAAAAGAATTTTTAAAATTTCCAACGGAATTTCTCTTATATTTTCCACAAATTCATCATGTTGACGCTCACAGCATAACTAAAATGCAAGCAACTTCATATAATTTAAATTGTGCCGAAACATCATAGTTTCAATAGAATTTTAAAACCAATAAAATCAAATATTCACCACAACATAACCAAAATACAAAACTTATAAACGACATTAAGTTTTGTAATAATTAAGGAATTATGTATACATTTGTCCGACCACATCATGTAATGCCCAACCGAAATCGTCCCGGATATATGTGTGCTTTCGTGTGTGGTTTCGGATACGGTGTGATATGATACGATGATGTCGCAATATGATAAACCCGGATATGTTATGTTATTGATGTGCCTCGATGTCCGTGTAATGCCCCGGGATCCGAAACGGCCGAAGAAAACGAAGAAAATGGAAAATTTCAGCAAGGGTTGATTTACGGCCGTAAATGGGGTAATTACGGCCGTAAAGTGTGTGTTACGGCCGTAAGGTTATGTAGTTACGGCCGTAAGTCAAGAAGTTGAGATGCAGGGGATTTACAGGGAGTTTATTACGGCCGTATGATGATCCGATACGACCGTATGAATCAGGTTACGGCCGTAAGGTTATGGGGTTACGGCCGTAAGTAATGGGTTACGGCCGTAAATCAGAAAGTTACGGCCGTAAATTTATGTCGGCAGAACTGTTCAAGACTGGTTTTAAGGGCTTTTCTCGATCATTTCTTCATTCTTTTCGGTCCTAGCTTTCCCAAAAACCTCTCTAAGACTCTCTAGACCATGGGGAAACATCCCAAAGCTCCCAAATTATGTACACAACCCGTATGAAATCCGAGGTCCATGGGAGAAAGAGAAGAAAGAGGAAGAAGAGGAAAAGAAGAAGAAGCTTGGGTTTCACTTGTGCTTGGTTTCCTCGACTCATAATGTGGGTAACATGATATTTTACGTATATGCAAGTTGAATACATGCTTATTCTTGACTTGAATTGAGTTATGAACGAGTTTGCAAGGGGTGTGGAATCTAGAAGCATGTTAGGGGCCTTTAGCTTTGATTCGTGACCATGGCATGACGTACTGAGGATATGTCTATGTTTATATGACCTATGTGCCCCTTATGTCTTGCTCTATATGTTACCCGGCTATTGGAAAGTAGTTATT
This sequence comes from Jasminum sambac, assembly GCA_018223645.1. Lineage (NCBI taxonomy): Eukaryota > Viridiplantae > Streptophyta > Magnoliopsida > Lamiales > Oleaceae > Jasminum > Jasminum sambac. The sequence goes on from CP073646.1 coordinate 37,120,808, forward strand.
CCGTTTATGATATATAGGAGACGCGCATGTTATGTGAACCTTGTGTGCTTATGTGTTCGTGTTGCTCGGCTTGTTGATGGTTGGGATGTGTATATATGAATGTGTTGAGTTGTGTTGCCCGGCCTTTACGTGTTGGTGATGTGCATCTATGTAATTGTTCGACCAACGGGCCAAGTGTAGGCCGATTAGGTTAACGTTGGTGTTTCGAATCCCGTATTCGATATGGATGGGAAGCCATTGTATGGCATGAAACGGGATTGAGCTTTCGTGAGGTATGCTAGGCATATATACATCATGAGCATGCATATATTCGTCATTAGCATGCATATATGTTGCTGCGTATCCTGTGTTCACGTATATGATACGATTGGCCAAAATGGGAGCAAAGTGCTACACAGAAATGTGGGAGCCACCTCTTGAGTCCCGGCCTATATGTGAGCCTCGGCCAAAAGGGGAGCAAAGTGCTACACAGAAATGTGGGAGCCACCTCTTGAGTCCCGGCCTATGTGAAATGAGGCTATTATATGATATGTACGGTACGGCGCCACGTGAACACAGTGATTCGCAACAGGGCCCATATGCAATGAGAAAAAGATATGACACGTGCATCATTCACTGTGCATCGTATCTGTTATCCACTGAGTCTTTGTGACTCACTCTGTGTATACGTGTATGTTTTGAAGGTATGACACGTGTGTTCGACTCGTGGAGGTTGGCGAAGGGTCCTCAAGCCGTTATGTGTGATGACGTGATTGGGAAAAAGGGAATCTGAAGATCCGACGAGCCACGCAAAGACCTTTCGAAACCCTTTGGCTATGTAAGTATACGATATGTTTGAAAGAAATTTACGAACCTAGGGTTTCGAATGTGTAAGTACACGTGTAGCGCTCCCTCTATTCCGCTGTGTTTATGTATATGACGTGTACGGGACCACCACGTGGCCCTTACGATTACGTATTCGTGCACATTCCGTATGTGATGTTCGTATATGTATGTGTAAGGGAGGGAGGGGCGCTACACATCATATCTAATAATTTCAATAACTTTCCCTTTCAGAGTGTTCATGATTCTGCAAAAATCAATAACTTTCCCTTTCAAAGCTACCATATACACAATCATGAGTGCAAACGTGAGCCAAATATAAGATAAAGATTATTCAATTGAATCAACTATGTTTTGCACAGTGAAATTTCATTAATTACATTAAATTTAGTTCTTATATTAAATTTAGAACCATGTTTTCACTATGTAATCAAGTCAAAGATGATCTTGATGCACCGACTAATAATATCCAATCAATTGGGAAAAATGAAATCAAACAATCTGAGAAATCACTCACAGAGAGACAACTCTGCCATTGGAGCACTCAACACCAAACCATGAGCATGCGTTTGAACCAATAGCAAAAGACAGCAAACCCATAGCAAAAGAAAAAAGGCTACTTGTTTATTCTGATAGCGGTGTCAAATAATGATAGAGACAAACCAATAGGCAAAAATTAATCAGAACCAACAAAAAAAATAATTGAGGGTACCTTTGATAAATAGACTGTAGATAATAACTATACCGCAATTGAAGATATCTATAGTAGAAACAAACAAAAAAAAAAAAAGAAAAGAAAAGAATTTGTAAAGAACAATTCATGGGAAGACAGAATCGATCGAACAAATAGGGCAGAAACGATAAAAAAAAAGAATTTATGAAGAATCATTAAGTATTGAATGAATCGAACAAAGACTAAAAAGAAAGGGACGATTCCCATTACCTCAAAAGTTTGAACGATTTGCAAAAAAGATGTGAATATTATTAATGAAAGATCAGTGAATATTAATTATATAAAACATTTGTGCATATATCAGCAGATCTCTTTTCAAATTGGGAATGAAGGGACGATTAAGAATGAGAAAGATTGGCTGATTAACGGCAAAGACACGTATAGATTGATTTTGAACCAGATTTGTGTTTATCTAGTAAGGAAGGATAGTAAGGAAGGATATGAGAGAGAGAATTAACACCGCGTGTTTATCTTCTAAGAATTACCTTTAATTAATTAATTAGTAATTAAGAATTAACAATTAATAAAATAATTAAGACTGATTTAATAATAAAATAATATTTAATTAATTCTTAAAAATAATGAAATGAGCGGGAAACTGACCTCATTTTATATATATAGATATAGATATAGATATCAATTTTTTGATTTATTTCTTTCTCTCTCCTTCTTTCACTTTTGCTCTCTTTTTTCTACACATTTTTCTATTCAATTAAAATAATCACATTCTCTCTATCTCTCTCCTCCCTCCTCCCCATCATCTCCCAAATTCACATCCCATTTGAGATGATCTTATAGTATTTCTCAAAATTCTCAAAATTGTTACAGTCATATAAATTTTCGCCTACCAAATTTTCGAGGGTACATTGATCAACCAAATTTTACTCTTTGCATTGCGCAGAAAATTATCCAAGAACCACACCTATTAATTAATATGGGTTATTTATGCAAAAGTACCCCAAAACTATCTGTTTTGTAACAAATTCAACCATATTTTTTTTATCCTGCTAGGACCCCAAACTTTCAATTTGTTTCACTACAGGCCCCCATAACGGATTCCATCTATTTTTTCATCCATTTTATCTTTTTGTACACGAAAGTTTGGGGTTCTTTTCTGAAAACAATCCAAATATTCATTTTTCCATTCATTTTGTCATTTTGTGCACGAAAGTTTGGGGTCCTTTTCTGAAAATAATTCAATTGGACAAATTTTTTAACTTTAAATTTGTACAAATTAGTCCTAATACTTTTTTATGTTTACAATTTTAACTTTAATTTTTGGGGAAATTGCACAAATGGTTCAAAAAAGTGGTTACTTTAAATTTAATCTTAAATAAAAAAATTTGGTGTGCATTTAATTCAAAGATGAAATCTTTCCAGCCATGCAGTTAATTCCTTCGATTTTTGCTATTTTGTTTATTTGGTTCATAATTAATTTTATCAAATTAATTTGTTATTAATTAAATAGTTATCGAAAATTTTCAACACAATGACATTTGTTCGTATTAATATTATAACTTTTCAAAATTTTCAGTAGCATTAATGACCCGTACATTTTGATTTTAAATAACAGATAATAATAAATGTAATTACTGTAACTATATAAAATTTTAGTAGGAATATATCACTAGAAAAATATATTAAATGTAAATATTAGTGTTAATCCTGGTTGGTTGGGTCGGGTCAGGCCGACCCACTTAATGTTGGCCCTTGATCAGCCTTCTTGGTTCATAGGCATGCTCACATGGGTTGGCAGACCGGGTTGGACTGACTCTTTTTTTCGCTGTGACCCAATCGGCCCATAAAGCCACCCAGTACAAATCGATGGGCTGACCAACCCATATGAACTAAAATTTAAATTTTTAATATTTATATTCTGAAATTTAATATTACAATAATAAAAAAAATTATTTGACAATAGGGGACATATTGTCTCCTCATGGTCAAAGTAGTTGGCTGCAGCTTTGCGGCCTTGAAAGTTTTTGGCAATTTTTATTTATTTATTTAATATATGTAATGGGCTAGTTGGCCCGTGATATTTGACTTGGCTCGGGTCCAGACATAACAAGCCACAGGCCGGCCCAAGGTTTGGGCCAGCAACTAGTGGGCCAGTCCGGATCCGATCGGCCGACCCATCTTGACACTACTAAATATAAAGAAATAATAAAATACAATATAATAAAATTTTGAAAAGTTATGATATTAATGCAACCAAATACTACTGTGTTAAAAAAATTTCGATAAAAATTATTTAATTACTATCAAATTAATTGCATGATTGGAAGGATTCTATCTATTCAAATTAAATGTGCGCCAAATTTTTTTTATTTAGGACCAAATTTGTAGTAACCACTTTTTTGGACATTTGTGTTATTTCCCCAAAAATTAAAGTTAAAATTGTAAACATAAAAAAAATATTAGGACTAATTTGTACACATTTAAAGTTAAAATTTGTCTAATTGAATTATTTTCAGAAAAGGACCCTAAACTTTCGTGCACAAAAGGACAAAATGGATGGTAAAATGGATATTTGGATTATTTTCAGAAAAGGACTCCAAACTTTCATGCACAAAAGGACAAAATGGATAGAAAAATGGATGGAATCCGTTAAGGGGGCCTGCAGTGAAAGAAATTGAAAGTTTGGGGTTGTAGCAGGATGAAAAAAAAAGAATAGGGTGGATTTATTATAAAACACATAGTTTGGGGTCCTTTTACGTAAATAACCCAATTAATATTTACCATTCGCACGGCCCATACAATAAAACAAGAAAAAATAGGACGTACGTTGTTTTCTTTACATTTCAAATTTTCAGTTTTTAATTTTGAAAATTTTCATTTAAATTTCAAGAAGTGAATTTGCACATTTTCAATATTTTAGTATCTTTTTACGAATAGAATATACTCACTAAGAAGGAAACCAGCTCAAATTCTTATTTTAATTCTTTTTGCAACACGAGTCCTCTTCTCAACATTCAACTCAAGATAATACAAATTATAACTAGATAAAAAGCGATTTTAACAATATATATATATATATATATATATATATATATATATATATAGATTTAGTTTTAAAAGTGATTAGTAAATCAAGAAAATATAAGTGACAGAGTCGTGGAAAAATAATAATTTTTGAAAAGTGCGAAAATAAAAACTAATTTTATAAAAAAATATAAAAAATGCTTTTAATCAAGTTTTTGGTTCACATATACAGGAATAAACAAATGAGAATTTTTGGCAATAGGACAACTTCACATGGCAGATTACCAAAATACTATGTCAATGATTTCTCAACAATACCTAATATATTATCAAAAGTGGACAAAATTGTTCGTTGGCCAACGTAATCTATTTAAAAATTTAAAAAAATGGATCAAGAAACAGATCAATAGTATTAGTTAAATGAATTTACTAAATAATTTAAATTGTTGGATAATTATTATCACGATCCATTAACAAATGGAAATAACTAACTAATGCTTATCCCTTAAATAGATATAATTAAATCCTGATAATCTCTACCATCATAACCCGTAGTTATGTGTATCCATATGCAAATTGAAAATGTAGGGATTAATAACCAAAGCCGATTTATTTGGATTGTATATTATCATTATCAGTTAATAATTATTTATCCTCAAGTATCAAATTCTTTAAAAACAAAAAGAAAATGAGGGTAATTGACACTTTGTAAATCACCATAGGATTCAAAATTCCCTAGTTGTGTCATAGACCATTAAAATGAGGATAATTCACCTTTAGATGGGGAAAAATTAACGCTTTACTCACCACGACTTTGGATATGTTTGGTAGAACAAGCTGATAGCTGAAAAGCTAGATTATAGTTGATAGGCTAACTGAGAACTTATGGATTATAACTTATAGCTAATAGTTGAAAAGTTAGCTGATTTAAATATTAGTGTTTGGCAAAATTAATTGAAAAGTTAGGTCAGAAATATAAAATGACCTAAAATAATATATTAAAATGGTAATATTTCTTTTTTTACAAAAATAAAATGATAAAAATGGAATAAAAAATGAAAAGCTCATGAACTTGTCTGAAAAGCTACTAAAAAAAAGATTTTCAAATAAGTTCTAACTTTTTAAATAAGCTCTTTCAATCCAACGGAGCTTATTTGAATATGATGAGCTTATAAACTCTCTAAATAAGTTATAAGCTAGCTTATTGTGTTTACCAAACATACCTTTTATGTAAACATCAACAAAAGTAAAAAAAAAAAAATCCAAAGTAAAATAGAGATCACTTAATAAATCACAATAAATAATTTAAACTTCCTTAAATACTACATTTGTCCTAATTAAAATTATAACATTTTTCTTATCTTCACACATATTAAGAAAAATATAATTAATGGTATTGGAAAAATACAATTCATGATTATTTTCTTAATATACCCTTATTTATTAGATTTTTATTTTAACTACTCTATTTTGATGATAACAATGTATATTAAATGAGGGTATAAAAGACAAGTAATATTTTAACTACATCTTTAAAAGGAATGTGGCCTATATTTTAGGACGGACAACAAAGGAATAGTAAACTATATTTTTGGGACGGAGTTAGTAATAAATAATGATACTTAAATAATTTTATGAATTTGTGGTGTTGATACATTCGTAATGTAAATATTAAAGTTAATGTGCATTGTTACTTGTGTTGTTGTTCATTGTTATTAGTGTTTCTGTGCTTTGTTATTGTCACTTAAAAATGCGTTAAAGTTGGGCCATTTAATATTGTTGCAGTTATCATTAATTTGTGGAAATTAATATAACTAACAATCAATATAATATGCCGGACTAACCATAGTGGGTGTAATATTGTATTACAACGGGGAGTAGATGAGTAATGGTATTGTAATATTAGTGGGGTGATTTGGACTATTTGATGTCTCAATTCAACCTTATTCAACGTGAGTTATATGTAGGGTGAACCTTTGTCTATATTACTAAAACGAAGAATATTGACCTAGTATGAAGTACATACAACGACGACCAACATTGCTCATTTTAGGACATCGAAAATAGCATCGTCGGAGTGTAGGGTAAACCTTTGTTACTGTTGATTGTTACTCAGTGAATTCTTGTTACTAGTGATTGTTACTCAATAGCTAAAATTTTCATAATTGATAATAGTGGTTGTTGCTTTTACTTATACTGACAGTTGTTACTTGTTGTGTTACTACTTCTATTACTAATTGCAGGTAGCCTTTACTCAAAACGGGGTATTTTCCCAGGCACAAAAAGGGGCAATGAACCACATATACAACAAGTAACATGAACACGAGAAGAACAAAAATTGGAAAATTCCTCCAACTTCTTGAACTTATTTCACATCAAAATCTTTCGAGGATATCAGTGAAAATTCTAAAACAAAACCTCACACTAGAAATTACAATACCCCGGTTCTTGTTTGACCCCTATGCTTCTCGGCAACCTTTTTTCACGGGATTTTTATTAGATGAACTAGCGCTCCAACTTGAACTTGCATTAGCACTGATCCTTAATGATTCCATGAATACTTAACACAAACATATGGGAAAATAGTGAAGAAGGAAAAGAATGATCAACCCAACCAAAAAGGTGCTATTTGAAAAAGATAATTAAGAAAAAAAAAACCAAGAAAATAAATTGTGGAAATTGTCATGATCTGCATTGTGAACAACTTGGAAATGCAATGATTGTGAAATAAATTCAGCAATGACACGAGCACCGTGGTGAAATACATCGCAATCGAAAATAGCTCATTTAAACAACAAGAAATGTAGCAAAATTGAGATGATGAAACCATTGAACTTACCTAAGCTATTGATCAATTTTCTCTTTTGTAGTAATTTGACTAAATTTAGGTAGAACATTAGAGAGTTTTATTAGTAAAAAATGGATGGGTTAATGTAAGAATGACTATGGAAGAGTTATGCAAAGAGTGAAAGCCACAAGATTATGCTCAATCTGTTAATTCGAGCTTGAAATTGTTATTAGTTAGAGTAGTTATCCATATAGACCAAAATTTAAAATAATAAACTAATATATAATTTAGAAAGAGGAGAAATTAAAAAAAATATATATAATTTCTACCAAATATTTCAAAGATTTGTTCAAAATATTTTTAAAAAAATGATGCTACTGAATTAGATAAAGCTTGACCATTTTTGAAAAAGGCATTGTTGTAAAGAGCTTAGAGAGGTTGGTGGTGTGTCTAATTACCTCCAGACAAATGTTAAGGACCTACAACGCTGGACCACATCACATTTGGCAAGTGCTCAATGTTCTCAAGACTTTCATTTTTCTTTTCTTTTTCTTTTTCTTTTTCCCCTAAGAGGATCCAGTTCCATTTTTATTTTTTTTTTTGAAAAACTTTCTGGAAGATCTAGTTCTTAAGACTATTCACTAAGATAAAGTGACGACGCACGGCTGTTTTGCTTTAAAAGTGGCTTTTTGATCGCCACTCAAACCAAATGACACTAAAGTCGCCGAAGGTGGCGGTTGAAAAACGCTACCAATAGATGAGCGGCTGTTAAAAACAACCGCCACCCTTTATTATTATTTTTTTAAAGATGACGGGTGGCGGTTGTTGGACACAACCGCCACCCGAAAGCCGATAGGGCTGTTGTTTCCAACAACCGCCACCCTTTGTCCTTTTTCTAAAGACTTTGGGTGGTTTGGTGCAAAACCGCCACCCAAAGTCCATGGTTTTTTTTTTTTTTTTTTTTTTAGATCCGAAGTTATGAAAAACACACTAAATAATTTTTATTCAAAACCAATTGCATTCAATTACAACAAAATGAACAATCTAAGAAGGAAAACACAAAACTATAAGATGAAAAGTTAAAAATTGCGTTTGAGGCCTTAGACGACCTCAGATCGGCCTGAAACATGGGGTCACTACGATAGCGTGAGTGTCGTAGATCTCGTCGCGACGATTCGGAATGTACTAGTGTAAATCCGGACATCGTGATGCAAAAGTTATGACCATTTAAAGTTTACATGCTTTCAAAAACTCGAAAAAATGTATATTAACAATTATACAAAAATAAACGAGATTTACATGACCAAAAGATCAAAGAAGCTTACCTTACTTAAATTATGGCACCAATTTGTGAAGAAACCGATTTCAAACCATGAATATTTGAAGAAATTTGAAAAATTTTCAAAGAAGGAAAACTGTAAGCGGGAATACCAGATCGATGAGTTGGTGGAATATTTAGGAAAGGGCGGTTGTAACAAAAACCGCCACCCAAAAGTATTTTAATAATAAAAATAAAAAGCGGGTGGCGGTTGTTAGCTTACAACCGCCACCCTATGTATTAATTTTTTTTTTTTCGTTTAGGGTGGCGGTTGTTAACACAACCGCCACCCGCTGTACTAATTTTTTTTTTTTTTTTTTTTACGTTGGTTAAGGGTGGCGGTTGTTAACACAACCGCCACCCGAACCTACTTAGGTGGCGGTTTTTACACAACCGCCACCCGCTGTTCTTTTTTTTTTTTTTTTTTTAAACGTTGGTTTAGGGTGGCGGATTTTGCTATAACCGCCACCCTTCTTAATTTCGGAAGATCAAGGGCTGGTTTAACGAAACGCCACCACGCCACACCTAACGCTACTACTGCATCAGTTGATTATATATTGCAGTTACTACTCCCACCGTCAGTCAGCTTCCAGGATGTTTCCTAGGGGATTCCCTCGTACGCGGGCACCACATCGCAAAGGCTAACATGCAGCAAATATTGATAGCTTTCAATTGATATGGTTTGACATACACATACACATACACATATAATTCAATTCAATCCTATTTTTTCACATGTCATATATAATTTTCAAAATTAGTGATCACCATATTTACACATCATTTATATCATTTATATTTGTAATGTCTATCTCACCCTTGCATGTCAAAATAACATTAATCTAGTCCCAAGCCCACGTGCAAGCAACTCTCTAGTTTAGCCTTTGTTTCTCTTGGACGTACGTAGTTTCTGTGTATCTTCCCTTCCCCTTCTTCTGATCAATTACTACTTTGAATTTTGATCACATTTCACTTGACGTATACATGGCATAATACGAGCGAGACAAAATTATTGAAATTGTTGTTTAGAATATGTTCTTTATATATATATATAGACACACATACATACATATAATAAAAGTGATCCCCTCCCCATGCAGGGAGGCTCCTCACGCCACGTGTCCCTCCGATTGGAGGAGGGCCTCAAGTGAGACCTTGATTTGAGGTCCTCCAATCGGGGAGGACACATGGCGTGAAGAATCAATTTTCATATCTGATTTTGAAGATAAAATTTTTATTTAACGCATTTAATAACTCCCCGTCTCTCTCTCTTGTCTCTCAACAAAAAAATAAGGAAGAAAATTAATCTATATCAACTAGAGCTTGTCGATAAGGCCCCCAACCCACCCACCCCAAAAAAGAAAATGAAAAGTGATTATTACATAGTTAAAAAGTTAAAAGTGTGATAAAACGTGATTATGAGATCAACTTTGTCAAAGAAGCAATAATAATAAATGTTGAATAGTGTAGTATGAAATAATATTGGTAATTCTTCCAAATAACATTATTATTTCTTTTGCTCGATGTTTGTTAGTGTGGATAACGTTGAATTAAATAAATTTGAAGTAACGTGCTAGTCATGCATATTGGTATCAATTGTGTTTCCAATAAACATATTCGCACAATTAATATAATAAATTCATCTTGATTCTTTGATAAGTGAGATTCTTAAGTTCTAAATATATCGTATTTATTATTTAGATACTTAATACCATAAAATTTTCATTTAGCTAGCGATGAAAATCTATCGCAAAAATTACTCATTTTTTCATCATTAAAACAACTATTAGGTAAAGTTTATATGTAAAAATTATTGTCGAGACAAATATTGTTAGTACTATCTTTATCTCTAAATAATTGTACGTATAGATTTGGTTAATGGTGAAATCTAGAAACTTAATATGAAGAAGTTGGATTAAGAAACTGTGAATAAAATAGTTTCAACCAAGCAATAATTGAAAATCTTGTTGACAAGATGTATATTCAACTACAGGAAACAAAAGAATTTGGTTGACAAAGAGGAGAGATTAGCCGTTTTTGGTCAAAAGTATTTAGCTTTTTCTTCTTTCTTGTCAGTTCTGTCGAAATGTTTGTCCGACGTACAATTAGGAAGTTGTTAACAAAGTCAATAGATATGAAATTCATAACCTATTCATTGCAAAAATAATTTTTTCGCCGTGATGTAGTGGAGGAAGAAATTATTTTGCATTATATTAATTATTATAGATGATAGATTGGGTATATATTTTTGGAAGAGTAATATTTGCTTGGGAAGGGCTTTGTTTGGGTTGATTTTTGTTGTGGCTCAAATGAGTTAAAATGATGTGTTGGATGAATATGTTCATTTTGATTAAATCAAATCAATTTTCTAATTAATGCAGATAAAATAATTATTTAGTTGGGTCGAATTAGTATTATATTTAAAGTAATTATTCAATTGGGTTGATAAATGATTCGTAAAATAAAGTGTAAAAATGAATTACTGACTAAAATTAAATAAAAAAAAAAAGGAAGAAGAAAAGAAAAGTAAGAAAGATTGTTTATTTGGTGTGATATTTTGAGTTTTGGATTTGATCGAGTTGAAAATGATGACTTTATACATATATAAGTTGGAGTACTCAGAAATGGAGTATGCTATAACGATATATTAGATGTCATAATTGTTGATATAATCAATATTGATATTGTTCTATTATTTTACTCTATTGAGATATAAATATATCCGACATTGAAAAAAAAAATATTAAAGCTAGCACCAATTAATAAAGGGTTTGGATTACCTTTTAAGATGAAACCCAAAACCTTAACGTACATACTGGTCACATCTTTTGTATGAATGATTATTAAATATGTCACTTAATATTATGTAAATTATTATAGCATCCACGGTGACAGTTTAGCATATATTTTCCTTCAGAAAGTATTCTAGCTACATGTTTAACTGAAATAGTATAATTAATGGCAGTAATAGAATTCTGTTGATGGAAGATATAGGTTGCATGACATGGGATTAAATATAGCTGACAGTGACTAGGTGAGGGAGATGATGGTGAGTCTGGTATTTATTTAGAAAATGAGGCTTGTTGAATGATTACGAAGTCATCACTTGAGTTGAACATTCCAATCGAAACAAATGATAAATTAATTATTTTTTCAAATCCAATTAACAATATACTTAAGAAAAAGAAAAATCTCTCTCTATAACTTTCTTACTTTTTAATTTAATTTAAGAAAAAGAAAAATCTCTCTCTATAATATGTCTGTGTTCACATTAGTTCCCATTTTAACAATATGTCTGTGTTCACATCGGATTGGCTCTGTTCCCCACAGTGGGGAACATAAGCCAATCCCCACGCTGACGTGGCGTCACAAGGTGGCGCCACGTCAGCACGCAATTTTTTTTAATTTTTTTGGAATCTACGTTAAGTTAGATAAATAATACATAACTGCCCCCTGATAGCGGGGGGTCTCACCCGACCTTCAAATTTTTTTTTTCCCCGACTGTGGGTACCGTAAGGTACCCATAGTGGGTAGGAGAGCCGGACTGGTGTTCACATTAGTTCCCATTTTAACATTTTTTATGCTTGGAAAAGAGAGAAAAATTGTGTACATGAGTTTGATTAATATTCCTTAATTAATTGACTTTAGTTCACATATTAACATTTTGCTTGGTGTAGTTAATTAGATAATCAATACTTATCTCAAACCACATGTGATATATTTTGCAATAAAGCTTTTCCAAGCCGCATTTGATGCTTCCTTTATTATTTTTATTTTCAAACCACATATTAACATTTTGCTTGGTGTAGAATTATTCTCGCTTGTAGTGACATCCATCTATAAAACATATTTTTGATGAATCGGTGATATACCGATTCGATCTGAGCTCTCTTATGTACGATTTCCTAACATATTTTAAGCAAAAAGTTATTTCGTATTTTGATATCATTTCAAGTAGCCATTGTTTTTTACAAGTCTATATTTTTGGTCATTAAAGTTTGAACTTGTATATTTGAAATCTCTGAAGATATTTCATAAATTTATACAACATGAATAGAGGATTCATCACTTAGACATTGATAGCTCCTTCGTCAATGGGTTTGATATTGAAGTGAAATTATCTTGAACTCAAACTGAGATTGTTTGATTGAGATTTTACAAAAAAAGAAAATAAATAATAACAATTTTCATCAACACTTAGAACTTGATGTCTATAAAGGAAGTGAGGATTTGTCCCAAATTATGTCCCAAATACGTCCACCGCAGCTTCCCGGATGTTTCCTAGCTACTCCCCGCGTATGCAACGCAAAAATAGAGACTATAAATCTCCAGATGTCTATAAAAGAAGTGAGGATTTGTCCCAAATTATGTCCCAAATACGTCCACCGCAGCTTCCCGGATGTTTCCCGCCGGACCCCGCGTATGCAACGCAAAAATAGAGACTATAAATCTCCACACCTCTCTCTCTCTCTCTACACTCGAAAAAAAACAGAGAAACTATAAATCTCCAGACCTCTCTCTCTCTCCTCTCCACAGCTCTCTCTCTCTACACTCCAAAAAGAAAAAATAAAAATCAGAGAATCTATACATCTCCACACCTCTCTCTCTCTCTCTCTCTCTCTCTCTAGACTAAAAACAGAGAATCTATACATCTCCACCCCCACCACCCTTTCTCTCTCTCTCTCTCTCTCTCCGTCTGTCTGTCTCTCTCTCCACTCAAAAAACGGAGAATCTATACATCTCCACACCCCCTCCTCTCTCTCTCTCTCTCCGTCTGTCTCTCTCTCTCTCTCCACTCAAAAAAACGGAGAATCTATACGTCTCCACACCCCCTCCTCTCTCTCTCTCTCTCACACACACAGTCTCTCGCCAGAAATCCATACATTACAAATGACAAGTCATTATTCATACATGGAGGAGGCACAAAAGAACCTGGAAAATTTCGAGTCTGATTCTGGAAAAACACTATTTTCCGACAAGGCCGACAATATAAAAAAAGAACGATTTGTAACTCCGGTCCGAGGAGCCATAAAGCGCCGAATCTTTGCATGGATTATGAGAAAACTAAAGCTTTCCTAGCTAGTACCAAATGTTGAGTACGAAATTACCTTCATATCCCCATCGTCTGTTCTCTGTATTCTGTACATTGTGTTTTCAAATAACTGGGGAAGCTGCAGATTATGTCCGTATATGTAACATACATACATACAGATATGTATATGTGTGTGTGTGTGTTTTTGGGTAGTTCTGTGTTAGCTCAGCTGCTTGTTTTTTTTTTTTTCCGATATGTACATTAATACATACACTCCATGATTTGAATGACAAATACAAACATCATATTAACCTAGCTAGTCTCCAGAGTTCAAGAATTATGAGAAATTCAGATTAGACCCCAATTCTGTGCCCCCAAATATAACAAGAGGATAAAATGGTCAATCGCCCGGCGATTGTACGGTACAGAAATGCCACCTCTGTCCCCTGTTTCGATTTCTTCTCCGTAACATACAACTCATATTGTTAGCAATCGTCTTTCCACTCAACATATCGACACAATCAATAAATTCATCTTCATTCCTTGGCCAATCGCCAATGAGGTTCTTAAGTTCTAAACAGATCACATTTATTATTTACATACTTGCACAATAAAATTTTCATATAATGTTGAAAATTCTATCATAAAACCTTACATACATACATATGTTGAAAATTCTATCATAAAACCCTACATACATACATACATACATACATATATATTATATCATATCAGTTGTCATAATTGATGATTTTAGATAATAACAAAATAGTTGGGATCAAAATGTAGACAATACCTAGTTGAACAAAAAGAAATACTCCCATTAAAAATTTTGCACAAATTTTTATCATCAATGTCATTCAAGTAGTTAAGCTACGATGACGTTGTTGGACAGGGGTTTTTGAATATTAAGTTTTGGATAGTTTATGCGATGTGGATTGTATATTGTATAAAATGTTAACATCTCTATACAAAATATTTATAGATGAAAATCTATATATTGATTTCTTAATAATAAAAATTTATACAAAAATAATTGAAAAAATCTTAAAAATCACTAATGCATGCAATATTAAATATAATAATTATTGGTCAAACTTTCGAAGGAAAATTTTCATTCTACAAGTGACATTTTTAATTGTGACTGCAAGTATGATTTTTATCTTGAAATAATATGTATGGATTTGATTGATGGTGAAAAATAGTAACTTACATGCAGTTTCAACTTTCAACGAAGTAAGAATATTCGATTGATAAAGGTCGTTCACAAATAGAAACAAAATGAAGTTGATTGACAAAGGGGAGCCCACCGCATTTTAGCAAAAAGTAGCGTTTTCTTCTCGTTGACTATTGTGAGCTATGAGTCGGCGGCGTGCTCAAAGTGTTTATCCCACAATTAGAAGTTTTTAGGAATGACTGTTAATTAACAAGTTAATAGATAAAGAAATTAACATCTCTATATATTCATTGTAAATATAACAATTTTGGTATGTGCAGATAGAGGCATAATTAAAGAGCAAAGGAAGTTTATTAGGTCGAAAAATTATATAATGTAAATTGGATAAATTTTCTTTAAATGTACTACTGTGTACAATATTTTAAGTGTAATAAATTATTTTATGCTTGTTGAGCAAATATATTTTGTACACGTGACATTTTTTATTTGAAATAGAGAAAAATCTTGTTGTTCTTATTTATTTTGATAAGTTAATTTTATAAGTTTGCAATTGTCCACGGCATGTTGTGGAAAGATTTAATTTATAATTTAATTCTAAATTAATCATGTAAGAACTATTACAAACGTGCTTAACAAGTACAATTATATATTAGGGTGATAAGTTTCAATTTTTATCCTTTTTTTAATATATTTTTATCCATTATTTCTTTTGGTTAAATCAATTATATTTACATATCTCGTAGGACTTACATATAATACACAAATCTCCACCATTCAATTCTATTAACCATTTCTTATCTTTTACATAAAAATCCATTAAAAGTTATTAAAAAAAACAATCATGTCACGCTTATAATGTCAAAACTATACATATGCATTATGGGGATTTGCCGCCGTTTGATGACCTCCGACCTAGCTGCAAATCAAGAGCTTAAAATGGTGCGACGAACACTCCAACGACTCCAATTTTTGCTTTGATGATTTATCATGAAATTGCTTTTTCAATTTGAATTATGCGTCTTCTTTGAATTCAGATTCTGTAGAAGTTTTTTTATTATTTTTATCATCATCATCATCATCATCATCATCATCATTATATCATCAACGGTGGCGGAGAGGACGAATGAATTATTTTGCAGGGGTAAATTTACTGAATGGTCACCAAACTTTCAAGATGTCACTAATTATTCACTGAACTTTGAAATGTAACTGAATAATCACTAAACTTTACTTAATGTCAACTAATAACCACTCTTTAACTCAATATTTAAATATATTTAAGAATTATGATTATATGACTAATAACATTTTTGTAGAGATAGTTAGTCTAATTGTTGGCAAAATAAATTCATCTACTAGGACTTAAATCAGAGAAATACTAAATAAACTATAAAAAATATCACTGTTTGAAACAATACTTGTGTCGCGTTTCTTATTGTTTATATAATTTTTGTTCTATTTGAGTGAGTTTTTTATACCAACAATTGATATAGTTGGTCACATATATGATATTGTCATTCAAAATGGTGTCATTCGCTAATAGAATAAACATTAAGTTAACTAGTAATCGATAAATGACGTTAAATAAAGTTCAGTGAGTATTTAGTTATATTTTAAAGTTCAGTGAGTAATCAGTTACATCTTAAATTCAATAATCATTCATTAAATTTATCCTATTTTGCAGTGTTGCTGACTGGGTATTGTTTGGAAGATTTTTATTGTGTCGTTAAAATATTGTGTTGGATAAATATGTTCATTTTGACTAAACTGAATCAATTTTTTTATTGTAGAGTTGGGTTGAAATAATATCTTCTTTAAAGTAGAATTAATTATTCAATTGGATAGATAAATTATTCGAAAATAAAGTGAAATAAATTAATAATTAAAATTCAGTTAAAAAATAAGAAAGGTTGTTTAGTTAATTCACTATGATATTTGGTGTTTTGGATTAGAGTTGATTTACAAGGATAGAGTAATTAAGAAACTGTATTGTTGGCTAAAGTTGGGTTTTGCAAGAGTGCTACAAGTTTTAACACATTTTTATATATTTTTACACACAAATTTCGTGGGACCTACATGTACTACACAAATCTCCAACATTCAATTCCACTCATTCTCTCTTTTATATCACATCAAATTATTCCGTGTAGATTTTTTAACTAGAACAAGAATCATTAATTGCTTGAATGAATAGGATTTATTGATAGAAGATTTGTTGCTCATGGGATTAACTACCAAAGACAGTGACTGGTGATGACGGTGAGTCTGGAATTAAAAATGAGGTTATTGGAATGTGAGTAATTAACAAAATAACTTGAGAGTTGAAATTTCAAATCGAACATAAGTACATAACTTGAAGGGATTTGGTCCAGTGGTGGAGTTATTGTCTTATTAGACATTTAGAGGGTATTAGCGGATGAGTTTTAATGTATTTTTATAAGTAGAAAGAGAGAGAATGAGTGGAGTTGGATGGCGGAGATTTAATGAGGAGGAAGATATATGGATGTGATTTGTTTGACCAAATTTGAAATTTGAAAAAAATGCATTAAAATTCATTTTCCAATTCTTGCTAACACCCTTTTAGTCCAGGTTAAAAATTACTATCCAAGGAAATTGGCATAATGGTAAGATACTCTTTTATCAGTTTGTCTTGAGCTCGAAACACTATATCCCACCGTTATGATCCCCAATTTATATTTAAAAACAAAATTGCGGTCTCCATAACTTTCTTACTTTCTTTTGAAAAGAACTTTCTTACTCTTAGACCATAGACTTTATTAAAAAATACATATATATATATATATATATATATATAATTTTCAAGATATATTCATCTTAATATGTTCAAACAGTCTAATTACTTTCGTGTCAAGAAATAATGACTATGTTCGGCAACGGAAAAAGAAGTAATGACACGACTTCGATAGTGGCAACTCAAAACATGTAATCAAGATGGAAATATGCGTTATAAACAAAATTATTATCTCGCGTGAAAGAGAGACATTATTTATATGAGTCTGATTTGTTAATAGATTTTAATTTCCGGTTTAACATTTTGTTGGTGTAATTAGATAAATCATACCTGATTTTGCTATAACTCACAAGAAGCCGCATTTGATGGTTGCTATTTTATTTAAGTGAATTTTCCCCATTTTCACTATTTTATTTAAGTGATTTTCCCCTTACTTGTAATGGTCCTATCAAAATTGTTACGATCACCTGACACAATCCCTGAAACGATTCAAATGATTGTTTTCTGGCTATGGAGATTATGAGAAACCGGACTCTTTCTGATGATTTGCAAATTTGCATTCGAATTTAAGATTATGCGCAATTGGGAAGAAGGATGAAATTAGCTATACAGATTGCAGACACTTGATTCTCCAGTCCCCACCCCAACCGGCCAAGCGATTCAGCGCTATGCAAAGTCAGCCAACGTCTTGATAGACCGGAGTTGTTTTGTATTGTACCATCGTATGATGATGATCCAACCTTACGAGCCTGATCAAGTACTCCCTCATAATGTTGCACAGTAGGTGTAGAATTTTCACTTGCATTGACATCCATCTATAAGACATACTTTTGATGAATCAAACTGCTCAATAAACATGCCCAACAAAAATAAAATAAACAATTCCTAAACACTAGATCTATTCGTTTATTAGATTAGATATGTGATTAAAGATTATTGATATAGAAGTGGATTCCATGGCGAATCTATTATTCGCTATTTCATCTCCACAATCATACAATCGTCAGGCTTCCAAAGATGATCCATACGCCAAGCCTAGTCTTGAATCACGAACACCTTCGTAGTGAGAGTCCTAGCTAAGTTTTTAGAAAAAAATTAAGAGAGAATTACTTAATGAGTTATGAGATAATAGTAGATTATTTATAGATTTCCAATAAAAAATCTATTGGGCTTGAGGTTTCTTAAATCTCAAGATAACTTAACCCCTTTAATTAATTTATTATTAATTAATTATTAGGTCCAAAATCGAATAATCCGGTCCAATTATTATGCCTTGTACCTCATAACTAAGGGTGTGCTTGATTGAACATTATTTATCCAGAAAAGTGAGTTTTCCACCCTTTTTTTTCCACTTTGGTATTGTTTGATAGCATTTTTTTTTCCCGAAAAACGTTTTCCAACTTTTTTCGAAATCCGCACTTTTCCTTGTTTGTTTTCCTTGGGCTGAGGTGGTTTTTGTTTTCCGGGAAAAATTTGGTTTTTTTTTCTTTTTTTTAATAGACAATTTAATTGAACCATAAAGATAAGGAAAATAATCAAAATTTATTAAAAAAAACTCAAAAATAAGAAAAATAATATTATTTTCCAACTTTCAAATTAACCCAATCAAACACCTACAACTATCATTCCCCTGGAAAACCTTTTCCCAGAATTCATTTATCCGGAAAACGTTTTCCTTCTAACCATTTTCCGGCTTTACAATCAAACACACCCTAATATCAATCAATCTCGTAGAATCAATATGTTGGATTTCCAAACAAGCATCTAAACTTATTAAGAGCAAAAATTTCTTTCATATTTCACTATCATTTAAATCAACAATTGTATGTTACCAAAAAGAAAATAAATAATAAGATGATTACACAAGATCCCCAATATCAAATCAAATCCGTAGAGAATTTACAATGTAAGGTGATTACACAAGATCCCCAAAATCAATTACAAATTGCACATCTTCATACACCAAAAAAGGCCTACACAATCCTACGTACACCTAATTCACCAAGTAAATAGTAGAATCACGAAGATGAAGAATTGAAGATAGGAGACTAACCATAGACGAACATCTCATATGAATCGCCACGCCACCAAAGAACACGTCTCTCACCATTCTTGAATTGGGTGCCCAAGAGAATGAAGAAAAAAAAAAAAAAAAGTCAATCTCTTCTCTCCGCTCTCTTTCGCAGTCGAAGAACCACTTACTGTACCTCTTTGTTCCTCTCTGATTTTGAAAATGACGAAGATGAGAGCTGCCCCGATAATTTGATGTTCCAAAAAGGGCTGGGCCATGTCCACTTCGAGGATAATAAATGGGCTATAAGGCCCAACACTTTAGAACTTGATGTCTAAGGCAGCGATGATTTGTGGAGTATATGGGTTTTGCTTGCATTCACACTTCAATTTGCATCGAAAGGCAGGCAACTTCCAGGATGTTTCCTTACGAACCATCGCATACCAATTACCAAGCACATATTTACACTATAAAAAACCGAAAGAAACCCGATCTATTCATCTATACGTGTCCCACCCTCTCTCTTTCAGTCGCTAGAAATCCATACATTACAAATCGCACGCAATTCAATAATTCATACATGGAGGCACAAAAGAGCATGAAGAATTTCGAGTCTGATTCTGCAAGAACTTCATTTTCCGACAAGGCCGACAGTATCAAAATGCAGCCTTTTGTAACTCCGGTCCGAGGAGCCATAAAGCGGCGAATCTTTGCATGGATCAGGAGAAAACTAAAGCTTTCCTGTACCAAATGTTGAGTAGTAAGTTACCTAAATATCCCCATCGCCTGTTCTCTGTATTCTCTACGTTGTGTTTTCAAATAACTGGGGAAGCTGCAGACTGTGTCTGCATATGTATTATGTAACATACATACATACATACAAGTATGTATATGTGTGTATGTGTGCGTGCTTTTGAGTTATTCTGTAGCAGCTTTGGGTGCTTGTTTTTTTCCGATATATACATTAATGCATACTTTATGATTTGACTCTTTTGTAATCCGCGGATACGAAAACAGAGAAGAAATTGAAACAGGGGATCAGAAGTGGCATTTCTTACTGTACAATCGCCCGGCGATTGTCCATTTTATCGTTTTGTTGTATTTGGGGCACAGAATTGGGGTATGTATACGTAACTGCATATACGATTTGCCTAATACTTGTTTCAGGCCCGGCCCGGTCGGACCTGGAAATCTGCGACCAGGCTAAGAAATCGGGCTGGGTGATCTCTAAAACCGGGGTTTGATCTAGGTTCCTTTTATTTTTTGAAATTTCATGATATTTTTATATTTTATTTATTTAACATTATTTCAATCACCGGGTCGACCCCGAGTCGACTTCAAATCGACCCTCTGACCCTTGACCCAATCCCTCGGCTGTGTCGAGTTTAAAGACATTTTGTATCGGATACAGGAAGTTTTGTATATGCAACTTAGCTTGTATATGTTCTTCGTAGATACACAATAACACATTCATGTGAGATATAATGATTGGTTGATATGGGGTGTTATTCTTTTCAATTGATTATGGTGTTTTAACTTGAAGAGTTTACCGATGGGATGTTTAGAGAAGTAGAATTTGTCTAGATCAAATTGAGTTGCTCAGAAAAAGCAAAAAAGCAAAATTCATTGGAAAAGGATGATGATTCCTGAAATTCAAGGTTCAGAGTGATTTAACAAAGAGGCACTTAATAGAGGGGTTAATTGGAACTCCCTGTAGCTCGGCCTAGGAGAAGATTATGTACTTTATCATTTAGCTTTTCTTCCAAGAGCGCTTTTCTGATCGTGTGGGATGGCTGTTGTAATTTACAATGAGAGGTGTGGAGTTCAACTCCTCTCAGGTGTTAATCCACTAATTTTTTTAATGCCATTTTAATTTTAAACAATTTAAAGCTTTTTCTTGTTATTTTAAATTTCAAATAATTTTATTTTTACATAGTTGTGTATTTTAAAAAATCTTAGCTATTTTCATATAAGAAAAAAAAGTTATTTTTATATAGTTTTGTATCTTATGGTGTTATCTTCAAGTCCAAATTAGTTTTAAATGATTTTTATGTTGTAAAACTCAGTCATTTTTTTATTTTGATTTTTGACTGTTACTTAGAATTTTTTATTTAATAAAATAAGCACAATTTTGTAAATTATCACATATTATGCCCGTTTGACTAATAAATAAACGTTGGATCATTATTTTGCATTTTAGACTCTAATATGAAATTACATTAAATCCCTAAATTTATCAAATTTTTAGAAAACACCCAAAACACCAACCCCACCCCAATCCCCGCCCACCCAAAAATTTCGTTAGCAACCAAATGTCTTTGGTTTTTAACGTGAGAATCAGCTAATTCTTTCACTGAGAACCATCTGCGCAGCATGAGAACCGATGGGGTTCTTACACTCAAACTATTGAGAACCATATTTTATTTTGGTTCTCACCAGCGTGAGACTACGTAGATGGTTATTATGTTAAGAGCTAGACCTTTGGTAGCCGACAATTTCATTGACAGCCAAAGGTTTGGGTCGAGGGGTGGGGTGGGGGTGGGGTTTTTGGTATTTTTTGAAAATTTGATGAATTTAGGGACTCAGAATGCAATTTCATATTGAGTTTAAATAGTAAAATAAAAATCCAATATTTGTTTATTAGTCAAAGGGGTATATAATAGGTGAAAAGTTATGAAATCACCCTTCTTTTATTAAATAAAAAATTCAAAAAAATCTAACTAACAGTCGATGTAATGGAATAAGCGTCATTTGAATTGACACCGTTAAGAAATGTAAGGTTGGGTGTCCGTGTATCAAAAAAATAAAAAAATAAAGGAAGGAAGAAAAGAAAAGTTAGGAGACCAAAATACAAATGTGATAAAAGCTTGGAGACTATTTCCGTAATTAACTCTTATTGCTTTCGCTACATATGTGTTTTAGCATGGATAACATTGAATTAAACAAATTTTAAGTAACATACAAGTCATATTTTTACCAATCGACACAACTAATAAATTCATCTTGATTCCTTGGCCAATGGCCAATGAGGTTCTTGAGTTCTGAACAGGTCACATTTATTATTTAGATACTTGCCACAAGAAAATTGCATATAATATTGAAAATTCTATCATAAAAACCTTACTATCTATATTTTTTTGTCCCAAATACTAATTATTCGGTGAACTTTCAAGGTAAAAATCTTCATAGCGACAAGTGACTTCCTTAATTGTGACTGTTAGTATGATTTTTATCTTGAAATAATATGTATGGATTTGATCAGAGTCGATCCTGAGATTTGGAGGTCCTTAAGTGAAATCTCTCAGGAGACCCTTAATAAATAAAATTTTGTTTCCAAAATAACTATATAGACTAATTTCAAATAAAATATTTTATTAAATAAAAATTTTGTAATTACAATAATAATAATAATAATAATATAATCTATCAAGAGATTAAAATTGGACACTCTCTAATTGAATATAAGTAACAATTTGACTTCTATTAAAACAAAAATCACTTAACTCATATAAACTTACAGATTTTGGGGTCCTTAAATTTTGGGGGTCTTAAGCGGCCGCTTAAACTACTTCGGTTCACGATCAGTAACTTACGTGCAGTTCGTTTAAGAAATTGGGAATAATGCAGATTCCAAAGAAAGAATCGAAAATCTGGCCGACCAGGGTAGTCCACAAAAAGAAACAAAAGAAGTTGATTGGCAAAGAGAAGCCACCCCATTTTAGCCAATAGTAGTGCTTTCTTCTTGTTGACCATTTTGAGTTATGAGTCCACTGTTACAAACTTGCCTAACAAGTGCAACAATTGTTGCTTTGATGATTTATCGTGAAATTGTTTTTTCAATTGAAATTAGGCATCTTCTTTGGATTCAGATTGTGCAGAAGAAGATCTTTTATTATTATTATTATTATTATTATTATTATTATTATTATTATTATTATTATTATTATTATTATTATTGAAAGATTGAAGGATAGATATAATTTTGTATATCCTATGTGTGAATGAAGAAAATAGAATTTTCTGTATATTGTATTGAATCCTTGAAAGACATATACAATGTATATATATACAATATAAACTCCAAAGAAGTTACCTAACTCAATATGGAAGGAAATCAATAATTCCTATAATACAGAGATTACAATCAATTGAGTATACACAAATCTAAAATTTGATTGATACCAAATCTTTAACACTCCCCCTAAGTTGGAGCATGGATGTCAAGCATGTTCAACTTGCTTATTAGATCTTTGAAGACCTTTCCTCCCAAAGGTTTTGTGAAGGTATCAGCTAGTTGGAGAGATGATGGGACGAATTTGGTTACAATCTGACCTGCTTGAATCTTTTCTCTCACAACATGGCAGTCAAGTTCAATATGCTTTGTACGCTCATGATAAACCGGGTTGGAAGCAATATGGATTGCTGCTTGATTGTCGCAGAATAGTGCGGAAGGTTCTAAAGTCAATTGCAAGTCATTAAACAAAAATCTAAGCCATGTCAATTCACACGTTGCAGCCTATAGACCTGCACTCGACTGAGGAAGATCTGACACCTCTTTTGTTTCTTTGTCTTCCAAGAAATTAGAGAGTCCCCAAGGAATACACAATATCCCGAAGTAGATCTCCTTGTCATTGGACAGTTTGCCCAATTTGCATCACAATATGCTTTCAAAGTTAGTGAACTATTCGAGGATAACAATAAACCAAGACCTGGACTGCCCTTTAAATATCTAACAATACGAAGAGCAGCATCCCAGTGAGGCTTTCGTGGAGCATGCATAAATTGACTCAAAATGTTCACAGAATAGGTGATATCTGGTCTAGTGATTGTGAGATAAATCAATCGTCCTATCAATCTTCTATAACGAGAAGGGTTAAGTAAAAGTTCACCTTGAGAGTCTGTGAGTTTTAAATTTTGCTCCATAGGAAATTCAACCGGTTGTACTCCAAGGAAACCCACGTCGTCTAAAATTTCCAAAGTATACTTTCGTTGTGATATAACAATGCCAGCTTTCGATCTTGCCACTTCCAAACCAAGAAAATACTTTAGATATCCAAGATCTTTTATGTGAAATTGTTGATGAAGAAAGGCTTTGATATCCTGAATAGCCTTTTCATTATTCCCTGTAATAATCATGTCATCCACATAAATAAGAACAACTGTTAGGGATGAATCCCTTTTTTGAACAAATAACGAGTGATCACAATGAGATTGAAGAAATCCAGCCTTTTTGATGACTTGTGAAAACTTAGAAAACCAATTTCGTGGCGCTTGCTTTAGACCATAAAGAGACTTGTGCAGTCGACATACAAGGTTCTCCCCCTGTCGACAAAGGCCTGGTGGTGGAGTCATATAGACTTCTTCATGCAAGTCACCATGAAGGAAAGCATTGTGTACATCCATCTGAAATAAAGGCCAATTTCGAACAGCAGCCAAAGCAAGAAGGCATCTCACAGTAGTTAATTTAGCAACAGGAGCAAATGTTTCATGATAATCGAGACCCTCTGTTTGACTAAAGCCCTTAGCTACCAAACGAGCTTTATAGCGTTCTATAGTGCCATCGGAGTGATACTTGATACGATAAATCCACTTACAGCCAATGGGTCGATGTCCTTGAGGAAGAGAAACAAGAGACCAGGTACGTTGTTTTGCAAGAGCATCTAGTTCCTGTTGCATGGCTTCCTGCCACTTTGGGTTTTGAATAGCCGCCGTATATGTAGTTGGTTCAAGAGTACTAGATATTGTGTTGACAAATGATTTATGGGATGATGATAGTAAGTCATAACAAAGAAATTTCGCCAAGGGATAGCGAGTACTTTGCCTTGAAGAGGACAATGGACCTGGAGTTGCAGCAGAAGAGGAAATAACTTGTCCGCAATGAAAATCTCTGAGCAATATTGATGGTTTTCGAATACGCTCACTCCGACGAGGTTCATGTAAAGGGGAGGCAGATTGAGAAGGGGATGGGAACTGAGTAGGAAGAGATTGCGGTGTGGTGGAAGGTGATAAAGGAGATGTATTTGGTGAGTGATGGATGTCATTAGATGGAGGAGTGATTGGCGGTGAAGGAGTACCTGAATCGGGGGCAAATAATGGTAGAGTGAGGAGAGGTATAGTTGCTGATTGTGTCTCATTGGGAGAAGTAGCATAAGGAAAAGTCGTTTTATGGAAAACGATATCACGGCTCGAGAATATTTTACGTGTGTCAAGGTCATAAACAAGGTAAGCCTTTTGTCCTAAAGGATAGCCGACAAAGATACAGCGACGAGCACGAGGTGAGAATTTGGTTATAGGTTGAAGGTTGGTGGCATAACAAAGACAACCGAATACACGTAAATGTGTGTAATCTGGAGGCTTATTGTAAAGAAGTTCGTAAGGAGTTTTGTGGTGGAGAATTGGTGTAGGAAGTCGATTAATAAGGTAAGTGGCAGTGAGAAGACTTTCACCCCAGAATTGAACTGGAAGATTCGCTTGAAATCGTAAAGCACGTCCTACATTAAGTAGGTGACGATGTTTACGTTCAACAACACCATTTTGTTGAGGCGTTGAAGGTGACGAGGTTTGGAGTAAAATCCCAAGATTAGAAAAGAAAGACTTCATTGAGATAAATTCTGAGCCATTATCACTTCGAACGCATTTAACTTGACACTTGAATTGGGTGTTAACATATGTGATGAATGATTTTAGTAAACTTTGTGTTTCAGATTTGAATTTCATGAAGAATATCCATGTGTAGCGAGTGTAATCATCTACGATAGTTAAGAAATAATGTGCACCCGAATGAGTAGGTGTACGATGAGGTCCCCAAATATCACAATGAATAATATCAAAAGAATACATAGTTTGTATCGAACTTAAAGGAAATGATAGCCGTGTTTGTTTAGCTAAAGGACAAACTTCACACACATGCTGGGAATCGACTTTAAAGGAAGGAATTCTTTTCCCAATGATTTCTGATGGAGCTTTGGAAGGATGTCCCAGCCGGTTATGCCAAGTAGTGAAAGATGGAGATGAGACGTGACAAGATATTGGTGCTACTGACAGAGATGATTTAGGATATGGAACAAGATAATATAGTCCCTTATGCTGTTTCCCCAGGCCAATCATCTTCTTCGAAGCAAGGTCCTGCAGTATACAAAAAGTTGGAAAGAATTGGATTGAACAATTCAAGGAAGATGTTAGTTTACTGACGGAAAGAAGATTAACATGAAAAGAAGGAACACACAGAACGTTTTCAACATGCAAATTCTGTGAAAAATGTGCTGTACCAACACCAGTTATTTTAGAGCTAGAGCCATTTGGTAAGGAAACTTCAGCAGATAAAGGAGTCTCATTGGTTATTGAGGAAGCTATATGATTTGTGGCACCACTGTCAATAATCCAACTGTTTATTTTGGAGTGTTGTAAGCTAGATGTGGAGCAAAAAGGTGGAGTAATACCTGTATAGTTTGCCGAAGGAAGATTTTTTTCTTTTTGGAGGAAAGCCTTTATTTGAGTGAGTTTTTCCGGGGTGAATTGCAAAGCCGTGTCAGAAGTTTTGGCAATGTGAGAGGGTTCTATTGTTGTTTGGTTAGCAACAACACTTTTACGCCGATTAGATGGATGAATGTCTTTTCCATGAAATTTGTGGCCAACTGGAAATCCAATCAAATAATAGCACCTTTCAACAGTATGATTTGTGCCATCACAGTAAGTGCACAAAAGTGGTTTCCTGGTCTCTTGAGATTTCGGCGTGAGCGGCGTTCGCGGATGAGAGTTCATTTGTTGCTTAGTATTATATCGAAACTTGGCATTCATGGCTTGAATTTGATCTGTAGCATTGTGTTCAACAAGTTCTCGTTGTTTCTCTTCTTCACAGAGAAGAGAGTAAGCCTTTCTGACAGTAGGTAAAGGCTGCATCAACATAATTTGTCCTCTCACAACAGCATATGAATCGTTCAATCCCATAAGAAATTGTACCAGCCTAGTTTTTTCTTCTTTTTCATTCAATATTTTAAGACCTCCACAAGTGCAAGGAATAGATGTATTACAGACCTTTAACTCATCCCAAAAAGTTTTCATCTTTGTGTAGTATGTGAAAATAGAATCTTGGTTTTGTTTAACTCAACAATGGATCTTTGAGTTTGATAGAGATGAGTGAAATCACCTTGTGAAAGCGTTCTTGCAGATCAATCCAAATTTGAAGGTGTCTCAACATAGAGGACAACATTGGCAAGATCTTGGCTTAATAAGTTGAATATCCAGGACAGAACCATATCATTGCAGCGTTGCCATGCATCATACCGTGGATCAGTTTCATCGGGTGTTTGAATCGTTCCTTTTATGAAGCCAAGTTTGTTTTTAGCCCCAAGACTCACCAGCATTGATCGTCTCCACATAGCATAATTGGTTCCATCTAGTACTTTTGGAACAAGAGTCATCCCTGGATGATCAGAGGGATGAAGAAAAAGGGGATCTGATGAATCTGTGGGTAGTGTCGACATGGCGGGTTTGATCGACTTGGGAGACGTAGCAGCAGATGTTGAGTTTGAATTGGACATGATAGAAGTGTTTGACATAAGCGTTGAATTAGCGCTCTGATACCATGAAAGATTGAAGGATAGATATAATTTTGTATATCCTATGTGTGAATGAAGAAAATAGAATTTTCTGTATATTGTATTGAATCCTTGAAAGACATATACAATGTGTATATATACAATATAAACTCCAAAGAAGTTACCTAACTCAATATGGAAGGAAATCAATAATTCCTATAATACAGAGATTACAATCAATTGAGTATACACAAATCTAAAATTTGATTGATACCAAAACTTTAACAATTATTATTATTGACGGCGAAGGAAAGGACGAATGAGTTAGTTTGCGGTGTAGCTGATGGACTGGGTATTGTTTGGAAGATTTTTGTTGTGTCTCAGATGAGTTAAAATATTTTGTTGGATGAATATGTTCATTTTGACTAAATTGAATTAATTTTTTTTTGTAGATAAAGTTAATTATTTATTAGTTGGGTTGAAATAATATCTTGTTTAAAGTAAAATTAATTATTCAATTGGATGGAGAAATGATTCAAAAAATAAAGTGAAATAAATTAATAATTAAAATTAAGTTAAAAAAAAAATTTGTTGCTCGTGGGATTAAATGGGGCTATAGAAGACGACATTGATAGTAGAGGGAGATGACGGTGAGAGTGGAAATAAAATGAGGTTATTGGAATGTGAATGATTAACAAAGTGACTTGAGGGTTGAAAATTCAAATCGAAACAAATGATAAATTACTATTTTTTCACATTTCAATTAACTTCATTTATAAAAAAATTGCCGTGGTGTCCGTAACTTCCTTACTTTTTTAACTATGCACTTTAACTATACACTTTATAAACAAATTCTTTCAAATACACTTTATAAAGAAATTCATTCAAATACACTTTAACTATACACTTTATAAACAAATTCATTCCAATACACTTTATAAACAAATTCATTCAAGTTTGTTTAAATGAATTTTACACAATTTCATTATTTCACCTTCTTTTGGCTGAAAAGACTCATAAAAGTAAGTCGGCATTCCATAGACATTTTCATCTCTTGAATATATGATTAAAGCATGTGAATCGAGTAATTTATAATGAACTTAGCTGAGTTAAATAAGCGGTATAGTCATGGAAAAGTGATTTTTAAAAGTATATCTAATTTCGCGATACTCAAAATTGACATTGGTGTCAACAATGCTTTCAGACTCATGTGACGATATTGTGTGTATTCTTAAAAAAGGAGAATAGCTTTGTAATGTGGATAAACTGTGCGTTGTATTTGTGATATCCAATCTCTAACTTACATCTCACATCAATCACTCAATGGGTGCATGTAATATATATCTGGTTCTGCATATTCAAAATTGCGATGGCTTTGAGTTTTGAGTACGGGTGTACTCTATCTCTGTATTTTTGGGCGTGTGTTATATATATTCTTTTTAAAAAAATACATAAATAAAAATTAATATTTTATAAGAAAATGAGATATATATATATATATATATACACATTTTTTTGAATTACGATTTTTGAATTACAAAAATGAAGACTCTTTTTAGTCAAGTTTTTAGTTCATATATATTGTTGAGTACAAGCCTATGTTCCTATTAATTGTTTTAAATTTTTTTACTTAAAAATTAATTTGTAGTATAAATTAAAGTTAAGCGTTAATGTGAATAAAATATTTCATATTATCACTCATTATCTCTATATATATTTTGTAATTCCACTCCTATTTACGTAAAAAATTAATTTTTAGTTAAAAAAGAAAAAAAATGCCGAACAAAGTAAAAGGAGATGAAAATCGTTAAAATTGAGTGCTCAATATTCTCAAGGATATAGATTGTTAAGTTATTTTATTATTTTTATAGTTAAAAACTGAAAATGGCTAGTTTCGGTAGCAATTGTGACCAGTCATCAGCTTCCAGGATGCTTCCGATCTTCTCTCATTATACGCGGCACCAAGCTAACACCTTACCGTCATTGGCCAGCGCGTGTTTGCGACGATAAAAAATCTGAGATTTTCCGACATTGACTAGTTAAATTATTATTAATACAACAATGACAATGCCATAAATAACTAAATGTTTAATAGCGTAGTTGGGACCCAACGTTTATATTTGCTATGTAATTAAGACCTGAACTTTTTTTCTTGATATTTTCGTCCCCAAAGTAATGTTTCTTTGTATCATAAGGACTTTTGACATTTACACCCTTCAATTTCACACGCTACTAGGACGATGATCGACCAACCGACACATCTCAATTGCACACCACCACCGTTGGGTGCGTCTCGTCATGGGCAACAATTTTGTCAACTGGCTCAACCTCTAATTCAGCTTCTAAAGTGCCCAAATCAATGCCTAAAACTCAAATTTTGCACAAATTTGGGGCTTCTTGATCGGGAAACGATTTTGTAAATTGGATTTCTTGGGATTGTGAGACATCATTAGAGGATGCTATAGATCTATTTTGAGCAACCAATTTTGAGGAAAAATTGAGCAATTCATTGTTAGACCGAAAACTATGGTTTATATAATTATTTGTGATTGTGCTCAATTCATAAATACCCATACAAAATTGAGTTTGGGGATGATTAATACGGTCATAGGTGCTCGTTTCTAGGGTAAGAAATTAAGTGGAAGTGGCCGGAATCATGGAGTTGGTGTTTGAGGACGAAAATGTCAAGAAAAAAAGTTCAGGTCCTGATTGCACAGTGAATATAAACGTTGGTGGACTTATGGGTGTAATTGTTTGTCATCCCAAACATCACGTCAAAATAAATTGCAATGATATTCATGACGTAAAGACAAGACGGTCAAATAGTTTGATATGTATTTTTCTTCAAATGAAGTAATATTAATAAATAATGTTGGGTGTAATTGTTTACATAGAATTTTTCAAAGATATAATCTTAATCGATTTTTTTTAAATTAATGATTGTATAAATAAAATTTCTAAATTTGCCACTGATTACTAGAGACGTCAACAATGATGTGATGCCTCTCTCGTTAGCACCCCCAATAGTCATGAAACTCAATATTGTTTTATCGAATAATATAGGAATTTTTTATTTTTATTTTTTTAATTGAATGTAGGAATTTTATCACAAACCGTGAAAATACTATTATACTAAAAATGTATAATTTGACATTAGTGTGATATATATATATATATATATATATATATTTGGAAAACAGTGTGATAATTAAAAAGCGATTATAAGATAAGCAATAAAATGTGTCAAATAGTTAAATAGTCGAGTTGAGAAAAGAATAAACGAGAGGTACAAAATTGTTAAAATAAGAGGACCACTCCTGCAAATACCTCCTCTAATCTCTATATAATCTTGGAGCCTCCCTCCCCATTTCCGGCATCTAACACACTCGAAAACGAATTTCTCTCCGTTTCGTTTCACTGTCACACACGCAGTCTCTGTAAAAATTCATACATCACAATTCATATATGGAGGAGGCACAGAAGAATTTCGAGTCTCATTGTGAAAAAACTCCATTTTCCGACAAGGCCAAAATGCAACGATTTGTAACTCCGGTCCGAGGAGCCATCAAGCGCCGAATCTTCTCATGGATTATGAGAAAACTAAAGCTTTCCTAGCTAGTACCAAATTTTGAAATGTTGAGTACTAAATTACCTTAATATCCCCATCGCCTGTTCTCTGTATTGTGTGTACGTTCCGTTTTCAAATAAATCGTGAAGTTGCAGATTATGTATGTAGTTGCTGCAGTTTGTTACTTTGTTTGTTCGCCCTAATTGTCAAGTGTTTTGTTTCAGATATATATATATATATATACACACACATATATAATATACTGTGTACTTTATGATTTCAGTCTTTTGCAATTCGTGGATGCTAAAACAGAGCAGAAACTGAAACAGGGGAGGGATCGAAAATCGCATCTCTGCACTGCAGACAGAAAATACTAATCTCTATTTCGTTGCAAAATAGTAGTAATAATTTTGGTACATGAAGATAGAGAAATAAAGAGCCAGGGAAGTTTATCTAGATTGAGAAATTATCTAATGTAAATTTGGACAAATTTTCGTTAAGTGCACCGTTGTAGTAAAAGCTTGTTGTGGGGTCTTGAGCCCGTCGAGGCTGCGCCGCCGAGCGTACTGGTTCCGCCGGAGTTCTCCATAGTCGGAAGAAGATGTCGCAGCCACGCGCCCAGAAGAACAACAGTGCAGGATTTGGTTGGGGCTTTTTTTTTTTGGACTTATATATTAAACATGTGGGGCCCAATGTCGACTAATAAACCAACTCAAGTACCCAACTTATGCCCCGATTATCCTTGGGGCTTCTCTTTATATGATATGAATCGAATTGTTAAAGTTATTTCTCACTCGTGTCTTTTATTTTAATTTGTCTATATTATATTATGTATGTGTTTATTTTGTTTGACTTGAATTTTACACTAATGAAAGT
The DNA here is from genome assembly GCA_018223645.1 of Jasminum sambac. NCBI lineage: Eukaryota > Viridiplantae > Streptophyta > Magnoliopsida > Lamiales > Oleaceae > Jasminum > Jasminum sambac. The sequence goes on from CP073646.1 coordinate 37,153,404, forward strand.
TAATTTAGTTTATTTTCGGTTTAGCTTGAACTTTAATTTTCATTTAGCATAAAGGGCAACTAGGGTAGAGTGAATTGTGACGAAAGCAAGACGTTGATTTGTCAAAAGTCTCTCTTTCTGACATTCTTATGTTATAGTGGGTGTTAGAATGTGTATTTTTATATATTTTGATGTGATATAGGAGAGAGAATGAGTGGAATTGAATTGCGCAGATTTATATAGTACAGATAGGTCCCACGAGATTTGTGTGTAAAAATATATTAAAACTAGGAGAACACGCGCTATAGTAATATATTCTGCATGCTTGGCGGTGTCTTAACCATATACGAGGTACAGAACCATAACTGCTAATTTTAATAATATCCTTTTTGTTGAACTCCAGAATTTTCATCCTTTTTGTATATTTATTTATTTCACTGCTTTGGTTCAGAGCGACCAGCAACTCATCTTTGCACGAAATATTTCATGCTTGGAGAAGTGATCTTTCACGAACTTTTAGATTTGCGACCAGCAACTCATCTTTGCACTCATTTTGGAATGCTATATGAGAACTACGAAAAATTAAGTGGATTTTTTTAGTATTTATTGTTGTCATGGATTTCGTTGATTTTAATAAAATTTTACAAAATCCTTCAGATTTTAATGGAATTCTGTGTCAGGGATGTTGGTGGGTTTCAATAAATTTCAGTGGAATTTGTTAAATTTTAAAGGGTGTCCCCAAATATGAAATTTAACGTTTTTTAGAATTTTGTAACGCTTCATATATTCTCAATTAAGTTTGTTATGATAGTTATACAATTTATGAGATAAATTTTGGTATATAATAAAAAAAAACACAAATACGAATTATTTGAAAAGAATACATAATCTACCTTTACTTTTTGTTCAGGAAAACCATTTATTTATTATAAACCCTTTTAAAAATTTATTCGTATCGCGTCAATGTCTGAATTTAAATCTTGAGCAAATTTTCCTTGTATTTTTTTTTCAAATAAATACAAAAATGAAAATCTTAAGGCGCGTAATTCACACGCGTTGTCATCCTAGTTTATCCTTAAAAATGACAGGTTCGAATTTTCCAATCATAATGTGAAGACTGAAGAAGAAACTTTACTGCAGAGGTTTTATGAGTCAAAGGTTGCGGATTCGAGCCCCGCTCGGACCATAATTTACAAGTAATTATTTTATTTAATTTAAAATTTAAAATTACTCAAACATCCAACCTATTTGCAATTAATTTCTCTTCATTTCGGTGATTGATTTTTTATTTGCTCTTGTCACCCTTTTACTTGTACAAATAAATTCAATTGAGAAATTAAATTATCAGAAGATAAGTCGATATGCATCTAATGTCATTTTGATGATAATTACTTAAATATCTATATCTATATCTATACTATTATTAAAAATCTAGAAAGAAGGGAAAACTTTTTACCCTCACATATTAAATTAAATTACATTTACATCATGCCTTGAAATTGTTAAACAACCATTTCAATTGCCCTTGTAAATTGTAATTATGAATAATTTACTATTAAGAGTCTAGAAAGGATGGGAAACTTTTTTCCATTTTTACCCTCACATATTAAATTAAATTACATTTGCATCATGCCTTGAAATTGTTAAACAGCCCTTTCTTTACCCTTTTAAATTGTAATTATAAACAATTTTTAATTTTTTTTAAAAAAAATTTGACACTAACATCAAATGATTTATTTTGTCACTCTATTTTCCATTTTCTCATTGTTTATATTCTTTTTGGTTTATCATCGGTTATTTTGCCTATAAGTTTTGACGATAGCTTCCAAGGATCGATCTAGGGATTGGCCAAACATGACTGTGGCCCGTGTCGGCCCAATTTTTATTTTTATTTTTATTTTTTTGAAATTTTACATAGAGGACCACACTAGTCTTCTTAGTAGTAAAGGCCAATTGCCGTGACATTGTTTCACACTAGATAATATGGTCTATTAAGATGATTTATGTTGTTCTGAAATTAAAATTAAATTTTGGAAAAAAAAAAAACACACACACACACTAGACACAAAATCAATCTCGTATTACTCTCAAGTCTCAACCCCTATCTAAAGGAATTCCAGACTTTGTTTGGTTTCTCTTTCAAGAACTTGTTTGATATAGATTTTCTTTATGTATACACATATAAAAGAATGTACAATTAAAAAGGAGTGCAACAAAAATGTGATTTCAAGATGTTCTCTACCAAGAAGCACCAAGCAAAATAGTCAAGTAGTTAATAAAAGGATGCGAGGAAAGTACAAAATGATAAGAACTTTGGGGGATCTCTCCTGCAAAAGTATCCTATATCAAACAAGACCGACAATAACAAAATGCGGAAAATGTTAAGGAACTAACGGAAGTTCCTTAACTAAAAGGAACCATCGGGGCCATTTGTGGGTCTATCCGACCTCCGTTTTGAAATTCAGGACCAGATCTAGAATCAGCACTGTGAATGGGAGCTCCAACAATTTTCCAAAATTTTCCGGCGAAACTGTGACGGCCAATTAAAGTTTTGGCAATAATTTTAGGGCAAAATAATTGCCAAAACTTTGGCCAGCCGCCACGGCCCATCATGGTGTCGTCGGAAATTTTCAAAATTTCTAGAGCTCCACATCACCGTGGTGATTGTAAATCCAATCACGGACTTAAAAACGGATGCTGAATGGACCCCGAAAATGCCATTGTTGGTGCCGTAGTTACGGCACATCGATGGTGCTAGAACCTTTGTGATCAAAATGCGATGATTTGTAACTCCGGTCAGAGGAGCCATAAAGCGCCAAATCTTTGCATGGATTATGAAAAAACTAAACCTTTCCTAACACGACCCCGCATGTTGAGTAGTAAATTACCAAAACGTCCCCATCGTCTCCACCACCTTCTTCACGCACATTGAGTAGTAAATTACCTAAATATCCCCGCCGTGACAGGTTGCAAAGTATATATATATGCTTGTATATGTTCATGCAGTAACTGCAACCTGCTTGTTCGTAAATAAATCGGACTTTGTCAAGTGTTTGTTCCGAAATTTTGAAGTGCGACTTGGAACTCGTTTGAAGCCCGTCTCGGACCGAGCTGTGATCCAAGTTTAGGGCAAAGTGCCACGGAACTCTCCCTTGAAAAAAAAAAATTATTATTACCATTGCTTTCTTTTTTTATTTTTTATTTTTTTTAACCTTTGGCTTGAATTTAATAGTGAATTTATTTTATTAGGAAAATAAATTACATTGATGATGAGTTCACTATTTCAACTTCAAAAATCACATATAAATTTATAATTTAAATACATCGTAATTACATTAGCACGTATTTAATTATAAATAGTCTTGTAAATAATAAATTATCAATCTTCCAACATTAGGTTCTTGAAATCTTGAGCAATGTTGTCCACTATTTTACAAAACAGAAAAATGATTCAATTACATAAATACAAAAAGTTGGAAAGATCAAGGACAAATTAAACACATGATGCAGAATGACCGGTTTAAACAAAAGATCACAAATCACTATCTTTATTGATACCAGAGTTTCAACTAGCCAGAAGAGAATAGACATATATACTATATATCTCTGTATCTACATGTAGTTGGGAACAAAAATCCCATTCCTTTATGCTTGTCTTTCATGCAAGTTCAAGCAAAATCAATTCTAACATTCGATCTGGAACGGTGACAAACAAAAATCCTTAATCGTGCAAAACGGACTGTCGAAACTTTCCCCGTTATTTGAACCTAAAAGAAGGGCTCGTCTGCAAATTTTCAAAATTTGTTAGATTGTCATTAATGGCACTTCGAAAGATGTTAATCCTTCGTTAAATATCATGAAAGAAACTGCCAATGGGAGGGATATCATGCAGAAAGCATATGCAAGATTAAAGACATACCATCGTTGTCGTTGGCCATATTGTAGTCGTCCTCATCATCATCAAAATATTCGTTCTGTAACATCGCACAATTAATAGCTCAGGCATGGAAGGAGCAAATATTTATGAATCACGAGCGAAAACTCATGTTTCAAAATGGGAGTTTGTGAAGTTATAAGAACTAACAAATAAAGAACAAATTAGGGTTTTTTTCGATATGTGTGCAACAATTGAAGTTTGTAGTAAAACCTGTTCATAGTCGCCCTCATCACTGAATTCCTCATCTGCTTCCTCTTCATTACCTTCATTGTCGTCTTCCTGATCTTCATTTTCTTTACGTTCCTTTCCTTCCTGGCCCTTAATGCGTAGAAAATAGAAATGATAGCAAGAAAAGAACTAGGCAAAATATGCAATACAGGTAGAAACTAACAATAGAACCAATAATCCTCCAAAAACTTCATTCTTTCTATTTTTTTTTTCCTTCAGTAAAATGAAATGCAACATAAATGAGAGATTGATTGATTGTTTTGTGACAGAAGAAATTACGAAAGAAGAAAACATATATATATGGAATTTATTTTGAAAGAGGATGGAGAAGTAAAGTACTTGATGCTTCTCTTCAAGCTTCTCAAAGAGATCCAATTTGGTCACACCTGTTACATGAAGAACTTCAAATGTTTATACAAGCAACGGAGTACAAGTAGTAAAATTCTGAGTGCGGGGCGCGCCGGGGGGGTGGTTTTGGTAAGGGGATTTTTTCAGTTCCAACGGTCTTCATTATTTTGAAAATACTACACAAGCAGTCATACAAATTATCTAAGCAATAGAAGAAGTTATTATATATTTTCAAAACCTAGGTACACACGAATGCTAATCGATAATATGATGGACAATAGGGCCCAATTCTCAATCCTTCATCGAAAATGAATTCACAACCACATTACATCGTATAAACACTTTCAATTAAGTCACATTCTATCCACATTATTCCATCACTCTTTTATGTGTTTATAAACGCTTAACAAATAAGCCCGCAATTTGAAGAGTCATAAAAATATGTAGTTGTTAGCCAACATTTTGTTAGCTGCATGCTACCTGCTGACTCTGGATTCCACTTGACCCTCTTACTGCCAAATTTTTCCTTCTTCTCACCTGTTCCATTAAATATACGAACATGATTTTGAAAAGTGCAAGTCTAAAAATTATAAAATATTCACGTCATGTACAATTAGAAACCTCTTGCAAGTTCCGCAGGAACATGATCGATGTCCAATTTTATGAAATGCCAGAGTGGGGGCTTAGCATTTGCGACTCGCACGTCCTTGTCTGACAACCTTTCCACATCTGGTGTCTGGACATCTGCAATTAAGTTCAGGTTCAGAGGATATATGAAATCTAATTCTTGTAAAGTAGTGCAACAAAACACGTCATCTGATAATCAAAATGAAGATCAAACGAATCTCAATGACAAATTCCTATGCACTTCCAATAAAAATTAGGCATCTATCTTAAACAATAACACCATAATAAAATTCAAGCTTGCATCCTGCCCATGATATTTAGCATTTATATTATGTCCAATACCAAGTAGCTAAGCATTCAAATAACTAACGGAAGAAAGAAGAGGACTTACTCTTGCTGCGGTCACTTCCACCTTCGTAGTAGTAAGGAGAGGAATTCCAATATTTTTGCAGATTCGAGTACCATTTTATTAATTGTACATGTTTAGTTGAATATTGAGCAGTACCTAAATCTTCAAGTTCCTGAGATTTTCACAAAACCCAATAGTTACATCAGATTGTGAACACGGAGTTAATTTCATAGTGATAACACAAAGTTTAAGAATTAATAATTACTAATAATTACTAATAATAGAGTAACAAAACGAGAAAGAAAATTGAACAACATGTAAGAGAAAACATATGTATGAATGTAATACTTACCGGATATAGCTCAAAGGCCACTTGTTTAGCAGGGCCACGTCCTCGTCCACCAAAGCCACCGCGACCGCGGCCGCGGCCTCTATACGCCATAATTGCAGATCTATTATGTTTTACCGTTGAAAAGTGAGTAAAAACAGTTCCTTTTCAAACAGGATAGATTCCTTCATTGTGGTCTAAGCTTTATCATAATTCACACATAAATTTAATTACGTATAAAAATGAAATTCTGTTATGAAAATTCCTTTTGTTTTCAGAAAATCACTACTCTAAGCTCTAACAAAACTGAAGAAAAAAGAGAAACTCTAATTATTCAAACACATTTGTAACAAGAACTTAAGTACCTATGCCGTAGCAACTGAGGATAGCTGGTTTGAACTTGCAAAGACTGATTTGCAAGCTGCAAAGGTTTAATTAGTCAAGGACCTGATTTGAGAAGGCAAATCCACATAAATTTTTCTGACAATAAGTTACCTAGAGAAAAAAATTACGAAATGTGTGAATAGTAATGATCACTAATAGTTGAAAACTCTTACCCCACGGTAAATCCGACAGTAAGATTCAATTACTTGTATGGGTTTCTATAGTATGGCTTATGTTACATGTGAATGGATGAAATTTTATTTTACTTGATTGGAGTGTGGTTCAGTAGTAGTTTGCCAACAGTTGTGTCTATAAGACAATAACTCATCTTTATGATTACGTAAAAATTAATTTATGGCAACAGACAAGTCAAATAATTTAAAAATTTTATTGAGTTATAAAATATTGAACGTTTTCTAGATATTAACTATGTACTTCACAATATGTACCTTTTGTGAACCTCACTTAATACTTCACTTAATGAATTAGATACATATGTTTAGACATTATCTATTTATTTATTTATTTGAAATTTTTTTAAAGATAATTCTACTTTAGCCCTTTCCAGGCACGATTTGAAGGAGATGAATTACATTGGATGGAGCCTTAATTTGGGTGCTTCATTGAAGAGCACGTGAAGAAGTATGAACATATTGTCATACTTGCTTAATTTACTATAAGCAAGCCAAAAGGGGATAAATATCCCCTCAACCTTTTATATCGTAGCAAAGTATCATGCTAATCATTTCGAATCACAGTGAAGTAGGCAAGTCTATTTCACTCACAGTAAATTACTTTGACACAGTTCAATACCTGAGCTAAGATGCAGAATTAAAGCAGAATAAGAGCCATTGTTATTTTTTTGAGCATAGAACCATTGTCAATTCAATTCAATAACTAACCAAATCTAAGAAGCGATGATACCATTCCTATATGTTGGTCCATGCAGCTTGTGGAAGTAACTGAAAAATATGAGAACGAGAACGAAACTATGTTTTGAATATTACAACTCCTCTTGCTAACTATGGGTTAGCTATATTCAAATGAATATTCATTGAAGAAGCAAATGAGTATTAATCATTACAAACAAATTTTCAAAGAACTGGTTTTAAAAACTCCGTTCAACACAGCAACGTGATTTTAGTACGAAATATTGGAAGAGGGAAAAGTAAACACCAAGACATGCAATGTTGTAGAAGCTTTGATTCCATATAAGTTAGAACCTCTTAACTGAACCTTTTAATTGTATTGGATTCAATGCCAATCAAATCCACTAGAGTTTAAATGGTTTTGCCCCTGCTGAGGGAGAAAGAGCTGAGAACAATATAACTCATTCGATGACTAAGAAGTGAATGGCTGGAGAACATCAACCTATGACACTATACAGTTGTTCACATTTTCAACTTCAATAATTTTCGATTTCATAAAAATGAACGAGTTCCATTTATAACAAAACAAAGTCATGATACAAAGATACCTATTACAATGTGTGCCACCAAATACCGCAGCATAAAATTCAACAATTCGTTGAGATGTTTAGTTTGGTAGTTCACAGTTCATCAGAAACCACAAGTAGCAATGACAGATACAACCATTAATCGTCATTATATCAACAGATTCAACCTACTCCAGCTCTGCCTCTGGATTCAACCTACACTATAATAAGAATATAAGGTCGCTCTCGTTCTCCATCATTTCATTTTTAATCTTTGAGTCTTTTGAATTCAAGTTTAACATTCATTTAAGAGCATTAAGATTTAACATTATATCCATTAATAAATGTAAAAATGAAATAAACCTAAACTGAAAGTTTCCTGTTTATGCTTTTACTCGACCTCAACCACTCAACTTCCTTCAATTCTTTCCAGATTAAAAGTAGAAAAATACATATAAGTTGAAATCGCAATAAAATATATCCAATAGGAACTTGAATTGCAAGAAAATAGAGAAAATACGAGTACCTAACTGGGATGACCGGACTGGACAGCAGGAACTGCCTGCTGTGTGAAGAATAGAAGCTGGCAGGACTGAGGGGCGACAGGTGAGGCGTGAACCCCCAACGGTCGCCGGAGACCAGAAATTGGCGGTAACGGTGAAGGCTCGGTCTTGGGGTGTGGGAGTGAGGGATGCAGGTAGCAAGACGGCCCTGGACGCTAGCACAAAAGGAATTAACGGGCCAGTGAACTCTAACTAGTATACCGCTTCTCTGTAGTGGAATCCGACCAGAGGATGTGATTTTGAACACTTATTGGCAGCAAAATTAATCACCTATATCTACTTCCTTCGCCGTGTTGCGTGAAGAAATCTACATCCACAGATCCCTACACCGGAACATAATGAGAAACCATTATATAAACATTTTGAGATATACAATGGCCCTTTAACAAAGACATTCACAGAACATTGTATAAACGTTAAAGAGTACATCTTTAACAAGAGAAGTGAAAAACGAAAATCTTCAACATTTTCCACTTTTTCACTCAGAGGGTGTTAGCGGATGAGTTTTAATGTATTTTTATGAGTAGGAAGAGAGAGAATAAGTGGAGGTGGATGGTGGAGATTTAATGGGTGGTGAGATATATGGATGTGATTTGTTTGACCAAATTTGAAATTTGAAAAAAATGCATTAAAATGTATTTTTATGTTGATGCTAACACATTCTCAATCTCCCAACAGACTGTAGAATTTTATCTCTCAACTTAAGGGAAGTCGAGGAGATAATAGATAATACATGAACCTATTTTCAACTTTCTTTTGTATACTTCATCAACTACAAAATCAGATTTCTCACCAAAGTCAATACGCTGATAACATTGCTATAACCTCTAATTAGAATGTCCCGAAGAACCAAAAAAAAAAAAACCCTGTGAATAATGAAAGTATCCAACAAATTCACAGCCAATGCATACAACACCCTGATATCTGTAATTGTCAATATACTGATTCATTGATTCTTTTCTGGAGGGATCTAAGCTTGCTTTGCCTTTCTTCTTCTTCTTTTGTACTTTTTTTTTTCATTAGAAAAAAATTGCATACATCCGAAACTCGAGCTACGAATTCTAACTTTCACTAAGACACTATTTCCATAACAGTAAGTAACGCATACATCTACTTCGATTAGAAACTATGCGAATAATTAAGCAGTTAGTACCTTTTTTGGCGGGTGTTCCCTTGCAAATGTCTTGAATTTAAGAGCGTGCGGTGGGTATATATGAGTTTTTATTGTAAAATTTCTCAGCCACTACAAATTTGTGGAAAGAGATAGAGGATTTTCAACCGGGAGTTTGGGTTGCTCGCCTTTATTTGTCCGCGGCAGCAGGAGGTTGGTTGGCGATGGTGTCCAGTGAAGAAACGAATCTATGGTGAATTGTTGATGATGGAAGGCAGATTTTGGTATTGAAGACGAGAATTCCTGCTGATTTTGGTCTGACTTGTGAATCTTGTGATGGTTTTGAGCGAGAAAGTGTTTGGAATAGCGTAGGGTTTTCTTCAGTGAGGACAGTCGCAAGTGATATTTTGGGGCACTGGCAGAGAAACCGGCCTCCGGTCGGTTGATTAAGACCAATAAGCCAATGACTGTTTGGCTCGGCTGCATTTCCCTTGTGCTAAATTTAATGAATCGTCATTAAGAGCTTGGTGAGTTATTTACTGTGCACGATATTTCGTATAAAATGTGTGGTTGATATTGTATTGGAAAATGTGTATGTGATTGAAAAAATGAGAGATTTTTTTTTTCCTTTGCCCTCCAACCGAACAAGCCCCTAAAACTTTCAAATTATAATTAATTACTCACTAAATTTTAAAATATAAATAAATACCTACTAAATTTTACTTAACATCATTTATCAATCACTCGTTAACTTAATATTTATTCTATTAATATATTGCATGAATTTGAATAATGACATCATACATGCAACCAACTCGATCAACTGTCGGTATAAAAAACTCACTTAAGTAGGATAAAAAGCTATATAAATAATAAAAAATGCGACACAAGTATATAAATAATAAAAAATACGACACAAGTATATAAATAATAAAAAATGCGACACAAGTGCTGTTTCAAACAGTGATATTTTTGATAGTTTATTTAATTTTTCTCTGATTTAAATTTCAGTAAATGAATTTATTTTATCAACAATTAATCTAACTGTCTTTACGAGGAACATTATTAGTCGTATATACATAATTATTAAATATATTTAAATATTGAGTAAAAGAGTGATTATTAATTGACATTAAGTAAAGTTCAGTGAATATTCAGTTACGTTTCAAAGTTTAGTAAGTAATTAGTGATATCTTGAAAGTTTTGTGACCATTCATTAAATTTACCATTTTCCCTTATTGCTTTATACTTTTTTTAAATATAAAACTTAAATACTTTTTTTGGGGGGGTTAATTTAATGAGAAAATTAACTACAATTTAGTGAATCAAATTTTAAATTTTCACACATCTCAGTGTTTTTTTTTTTTTTATTGAGGAATGGGGGATGAGAATCGAACCCGGGCAATGCCTGTGGTTCGGTTGGGTTTTACTCAGTGTTTTTGTCACCGTTAGAATTAAAATATAATAAATTAATGTGAAAAATTCACTGGAACACAGTTATCTATATCTTAAATTTAAATCATGAGACCGAGAATATGTAAACGCTAATGAATTATACTTGTCTAACTATACATACGTAAATAATGTTTTGACCATCACCACATAATAAAAGTAATTCTTGAACAAGTATATTGACTTTTTACAGTGGAACTTGACCATGGAACAGTAGCAATGGGATGATGGTTGCAATGTAAGCTGTAATAATTCGATGTAATAGTCAAATAGGCAGAAATTGAGATAGTAAATCTGAATTCATATTAACACAATTCACCCTTTGTCAAAGTAAAAACTGAATATGAATAAAATCTCACTAAATGAACCACCAAACAATTTTCCCAAATTTAAAATACTACTTGCACCAATCTATTATTAAAAACTTGCACACAACTGAAGTACCAATATCCAATATTATATCATCCATTTCATTACTAAAGTAAAGGCAAACGGATCATTCATAAACTATACATAAAGCTTCCAGTAACTGCTTTTGTGTACAAGTGATATTTTGATTCTCACAAAAATGCAAAGTACCAAAAAACTGCGCGAGGCCATCCCTAAAATACGCAAAACTTGTCATACTTCACAGAGTAACCCGACCCTGTTCGACCGAAATCACTCTCTACTATCATATCCAGAGTTTGTTGAATTTTGTTGAAAACTTTTAACCAATAAATGTAAGCATTAAAGAGGAACACGTCAATATCCAATCATTAACTTGGTTTGCAAGTCCCAATAGAGCTTTGACTGCTTCACCATCTCCTCTCTTTCGGCAGCAAACCTCTCCTTCCAATTCTCCTTGCAACTTCAGAGCATGCAAAGTCGTCATTACTTGTCTACTACACTTCACACACACACACACACACAAAGAAGAAGAAGAAGAGTTTATGGAACGTTTTACTCACTGCTTCTTTAATAGCAAATCCAATTCCATCATATGCAGTGCATTGGCATACACTCCTACCTGCATTTAGTTCCGTGAAAAATGAACGAATGATTAATCCGAGAGCTAAACAGTGAAACTTAGACCTCGTTTGATAAAGGTATTTTCAAAGAAAAACTGATTTTCTTGGAAGTATGTGAGGTTGAAAAATAATACTTCGTTTTCTGGGGATGGTTCTTGAGTTATAATTCAAACCATGTCGTTCTTAACGGTTAGCAGAGTTTGAGGTTAATCATCATCATTATCATGCAAATTCCTACAATTATACCTTAATCATGAGATGCATTATGAAATTACACGAGCTTATATATTATCTAAATACCAACCTCTCTGCATATAGGGCATTTTGACTCCAGACTTGCAGCCTTGAGGCCTTGGAAGAGCATAACAGAAGCAGCCGAGCAAGCACACGGCTTGCAGAACAGATGCCCACATCCCAATGCATATGGTTTATAAACTGTATCCTAAATACACAATCGTGGCAAAAAACAAAAAATAATTAACAACCAAATAACGTAAATTCACACACTCATATAAGAGTGAGAGTGGCCTTACCAAGCAAATTGCACAAGTGAGATTGTATTCTAACTTTCTAGAATCAGGTAGAGTCAAGGTCATTACAGGCTCTGTAGCACAAAGACTGCAAGAAAATGGTCCACCAATATCTGGGCTTCCACCGTTGGATTCATTAAAGTTAATATAGAAAGCCCCGAGTTCCATCAACCAAGGAGATTGCAGTGGCTCTATGTGTTCGGCCCGCATTTTTGATTTGAACATTCTTCCATTCACAGAGCAATGAACCTATCTCAAGTCATGAGAGAGGAATCTATTAAGCTTGTTTGGTACAACTTGTTTAGAAAATCATTTTTCTCTGACGTCATTTTCACCTAATAATCTCATTAAATTGACAATCTTTTATATTTTTTTGAAACTTTTCTTCACTTTCAACCCAAACAAACAAAAAATAGAAAAACGATCCTTACAAAGTGTGATGAATTGGATAGTTGAGAAAAATTGTTGACTTACAGTTTGTTTACCTTATCGTACTTCTTGAGGATTTTTCGTAGAGCAATAGAATTCATTGCAATGTATTCAATTAAGAATTGACATTCTTGTGCTGTGGCTTGCTGATTGCTTGTAAAACATTGCCTCAAACTTATGAAATATTTTTGCACGGGGTTTAAAGCGTGAAGATGGATAAGGCGTTGTACTCGTGAACTAAAGCATCCAGCTATATCAGAAGCCTCCTTCTTCAACTCCGAGAAGAACATCTGATCGCACACTGCAAAGATATTAAAAATTTACATTGTCAAATTAATTTGTACAACGATCTGTTCTATAAAGAACACTTTGACCTCCCTTAAACCCATAAGCTCTCTGGTTTCCGGGGCTTTTACTTTGTTTAGTCTTTGCTTACATCAGCTTAAGTTTGTAAAAGCTCCAAACTCATCTTTACCATGTTGTAGAACACGGTAAAATCTACTGATGTCAATGGTAAAAAAAAGAGAAGCAATTTTGATCAAATAAATAAACAGAGTGATGGCATATTCTTTATCTAGCAATAAGCAATCCATCATGACATTAACCAAAATTCACCACATTTCAACGTACCCAACAAGATTTTGCACTACAAAACAACAGATAGATGACGCCGTATAAAATATTATAGGCAATTGCATCATCATCATGAAAGCCTTTTTTCCTATTCAGACAAAAATTAAAAGTAAAAACTCAAAAAGAGAACATTAGCACTTACAGGGGCAAGACTCGTATAATTGTGTGGAATGAGTCAAATCATCTTCCCCTAATTGATTGTCTTCTTCCCCATTACACCCAGAACCCTTCAGGGCATTGCATCTCCTGCAAGTTTTCAAAACCTTTTTAAGCCTTTTGTATTCAATATGACTACACTTCTCCAAAAACCTCTCTCGATCCCCATGTAAATATTCCGTAAACGTCTCCCCAAACTTCATCTTTAAAATTATTTCTCTGCCTTCTCTCCCACCAGATCAAATTGCAATTATTCATAACAAGAAAACAAAAAATAAATGAAAATTCCGCAGTTTCGGAACGGGAATTGAATAATAAATTTTATTTTCCTTTCATCAATCTTTGAAACCTAGGTCTACAAAAGAGGGAAATTTTGTAGACATTTTATTTTATTTACTGGGAAATATGGGTTTGGAGAATGAAGTATAGAGATTGATACAAAAGGCGAACGAACCGATTCTCTCGGATTTGGAAGCTGCAGTGCGTGTATTTGTTGGTGCGCTTTACATGTATTGCACGTGTATAGAGAACCTTTCCAAGAGGGACTCTCAAGTAAAAGCGTGTGTTCATCTGTCATTCTTGAACACTAAAAGCGCACTTGATAAGAGAAAAGTAATGATACTCGTTGACTACCGAATAATTTTTCACCTATTTTTCGGTTATTATTATTATTATTATTATTATTATTATTATTATTATTATTATTAGTATTACAATTACAATTAGGATTACATAGATGTGATCATATTTATTTATTTTTTTAAATTTATCTTTCGATTTCTATAATTTTTCAATCACGCAATCAAAATTCGATTTGCCGAAAATATCGACAAATATATATATTCAACAAATAATAATTTAGACATTATTAATTGATAGTTTTAAATAACACATTGATACGCCAGTTCTTCACCAAGTAATGAAAAAAATACACATCTGTATTTTATAATTCAATTCATATCTCAAATAAACGCTTTAAGCGTATTATTTAAAAATTTTAAACTTCACAATTCACCTATCACATTTTTATTATTAAATATAAGAGATGTATTAAATTATATTATAAAACATGTGTGCGTATTTTCATGGCTCCGTGAAAGAACTAGGACAACATTGTGATTGCCGATGTTCAACTAAAACTAATACTATTTTTAAAAAAATAATTTGTGAATATGTAATTGAAAACTTACGAATAATTGTAAAATAATTAGATAGAATAATTCTCCGTGCGACAAGAATTCAAATTCAAATGACAGGAAGAAAAAAATTATTGTGACGCGCCAGGTAGGGGTCGAACCTACGACTTTCTGCTTAGGAAACAGACGCTCTATCCACTGAGCTACAGGCGCTGATGCGCTTGGGATGGCCCCTGAAATAATTAATCTTTATAATCGATCAACATTTACTACTCCTCTCGAGCTTTAATTGTAATCATATGTCTAAATATTATCATCCACGTATTTCATGATCTTTACCACTCATCTTGGTGCAGGCGAAGGGACCCTCGCACCAACTATTTCATTTTTCCTATAGTTCTCTGCTCGTCTTTGGCTTCACTTGCAAATTCATTTTATCTGCTTTCAATTTTGATTTTTATGCACTCGAGAGAAATTTCACATGATGAAATAACAATACTTGTCTACGAAATGCTTCTTAGCATGTGTTTGTTTTTACTTTTTTTTTTGTCTAAATTTTTGCTAAAATATAGAGTTTTTAAATGGATAGTGGTGGGAACAACGAGATGTGTGAATAATAATGGGTGATATTAATGTTTGACTTTGACTTTTAATAATAAATAATTGTTAAGTGAAAATAAGTGGAAACCGAACACATCTTAATCTAAAACACTGTAACAGTAAACTTAGAATCATTTCACTTTTTTAGACATACAATATAAGATCTCAATTAAGGATGAGTGTGTCAATGGGAAGTTTTAACATCTTGAGACACTTCAAGAAGCTGGATATACAAAGTCGTTCAGGATTCTCGACACACCTTTTATCAATATAGCAGAAAGGACCATAAAATTTGATCTCTACTAAAGGTCAAAACAAAGTTTTCTTTTACAACTCTATCCCCAAATTATATATAATAATAACATGGAATACAACAAAAAGAACAGAGGGATAAGAAAACAACAGAAAAAACAACACGATGAATGAGAGCTAAAAACCGGGAGATTATTGAAGGCCTACTGACTATAGCCACTTTACAACCAAAATGTTGACATGTACCTTAAATTACATGAAACGATACAAAAATTCCTGGATTCTTCAAAGCAGGGGGGACCCTTGAAAATGCTAACCACAAGAAGCAAGATGATTCGGAAGTCGATGCCCCCCCTTTCTTCCGGCTAAATCAATAATTATAGGCAAAAGAAAACTACTTTTCTGCCTTCTTTCATTCTCCAATGCGCATCCCATACTTCCAGATTTCTTTAACTTCACCATAGTAAAAAAGCATTTCTTCTTAATTGTATATTTTAACTGGCTTCTCAAATGTGTGTCGGTTCTGCAATTATTAGAAAACAACAGTAAAGCACTAGAAAACATGATCCACAAAATATGAATTCTCGGTGTCGCTAATATCAATCTAAGAACTTGCCTGGTTTGCAGTATAAGCCCTCTTTGGAGTAGTATCAGAGTGCTCTAACCCAAGGTACTGCTCCCAAGCACCATAAACGTCCCTTCTCTGTGAGAGGGAGAGGATAATATATGTTCAAGAAAGTAAAAGGACTAAATACAAAAATAACAACTAACAAGACCCAAAAAGCAGATGTAAATGAGAACTCAAAATATGAACCTGAAACCGACTGGACACGATGTCAGTGTCGTCAAGATACTCTGGACGGCCCAGCGACAATGCAGCAAACTTCCACTGCACATTAAATACCAAATCATATGACTGTAACTTTAAATTTGAATTAAATTGCACAGACAACTTGCAGAAGCAATTTGCGGTGACTGAAGCATAATCCTGCAGCACAGAATTTGCACTGTTGATACCTTAGAAAACTCCTCGTCTGGAATCTGCAATTTCTTTTGAATGCGCAATTTAACGTCTGCTAATGTTTCCCCTTCATGGATAACCAAGAAGAAGGGCTCCCCAAAATTCTGGATTTGCTGTTTAGAGTGAGAGAGGAATAGAAAACAAACATTGCAAGCATCTTAGAGATATCTGAGCAAAAACTGTTTAAACAGTAACTTAAAAAGATATGATCAATCGGCACAAAATGAAATCAAAATAGTTGCAATGTCAGCACTTAAGTACCACTTGATTCTGAGCACTCTCTTTCATGAAATGGTAAACATGAATCAAGCGGTCGTTTGGACCAAGGTTCTTCTCTTCTTCAGGAATCTGAGATGAAGAATATACCACATTCAGTAAGACACCGGAATTAAAATGCGAACGAACATCCAAGCAGTTTAAAACTTGTATACGAGTGGGGACCCCCCAAAAAAATAATAATAATAAATACAATACAAGACGACCAACTGAAGCAATTTCAAAATAAAGAACACATAAGTTGCTAAGATGGCATAGTTGCACAGGGGCAAATATGATACTTTCAACACAAATCACAGATCCATCCCCAATTCTATGAAACAGTTTCATCTCCAACTTTAGAAGACACTAAATAAAGCAAGCGAAGAGAGCAAGAGAGCAGTTTTAAAAGCAGAAAAACTCACCTCCTCAGCCCGCAAGGTCCAGTACTGGTCATTTATATTCTCAATCTTCTCATTGAGAGGAAAGATCTGCAGAAGTTGGGATACAACATGAAGACATCAGGCAATGAAAAAAATTTTGAACTGAAAGGTTCAAACAATCCAATACTCACAAATGTGGTTCCGGACATAATTTAACACATTGCACGGTTCCAACGAACGAGTACGTTCAATGTAAAGACTAAGTCTCTCACAACGAAACCACCTCACAAGATTACTGCTAGCAGTTAAACCAAATAAACGACTATATATTAAAGTAACTTAACCAAACCTCACTAGGCTCTGTACATAACCGCCTACAGAGAAAGCAGAGCTACAGAAGTAAAGTACAGAAAGATTTCTGCCAACAATATCAGCACTCAATCCATTCAATTTCAACAGATGACATTACCTTGTAAATTTTGTGATAGAAAACTTCCAGCAACCTTAGTTCAGCATTTGGATGTGACAACTCTACCTGCAGAAAGATGTAAACAATGTTAATCCTACCCTATTTTGTTTCTCACCTGGACAGTCAGATGCAGAGCTGCGTTGGAAGAGGAACTTCATTTCTCATCATACATTCTTTTTTCTCCCAACCAGAAGGATTAAGACCAAAAGTCTCCAAAAGCTAAGAAAATTTTGAAAGTAACAATAGAAAATTGACATTCCACTTTCTTGAAAATAATTATGCGGACATTACCATGCTTAGAGCAATGAACTAACCTTTTCTTTTATCACGTTAAGCACATCTCCAACAGTACCTTGTTTTGGCAACCTTATATTGAGAACTACAGCCTGAAAAGAACATTTTGAACGGTCATAAGATGTTCTACAAATTCAAGTAAAAAGTTGACAGGAACACTTTATCGATGTCATGGGTGATCATATGCACCTCATCTTTTGTGGCATAGTGGAAAGCAACTTTCAGTGTTTTCAGGCATTGCAGTTGTGGCAGAGGAATGTCCAATACTTCATAATAAAGAATATCGGAGATCTGCAAAAAGGATAACAGAAACAATGAATCCACTGACTTAACCAGATCACGACTTCAAAAAATGGGTAAATACAGAAGAATTCATATTAGAGCTACCTGATTGTAGTGCACAAGCATGTCTACCAGCTGATCAACTGATCTATATTTGATGGGAGTGGGCTTTGGTTGTTGAGAATAGCAATTATGAGGAGTAAGCCGAATTTTAGATGGATCATCCAAGCCGAGACGTTGAGCAAGCCTTTCCACAACATCATCATAAGTGTGGTTCTTTGCCCTAGAGATTCATGCCAAAATCATTAATACGTCATGTTCAAGGCCTACATTAACTACTAGTATAGTCCTCAATTGTTTTCGATCTGGTATCAGGAAGTACTCACAACTCTAAGCAGAATTCATCTTCCTTCGGTCTCTCCAAAGCTCGAAAATGCACAATCTGTTAAAAGACTGCGATGAGAGGACAGAAGCAAGTAATAATGGAAAGAGATTGAAAGATATGACAGACTTCAGAGAAAAAGGCTACAGTTGTTTCTCATATTTGGAGTGCTGTGGCTGAATTAAATGCTAGCATGACACAAACATATAACCATATGCTTCCTCTATTTCTAGTTGACATAAAGGGAAATAAATCAAAACCTGAAAGTTAAACCTACTAATTCCTTTTGAGATTTATACAGCATTGCAGATAGTGCACCATAACCCCTTCACTAAACGAAAATAATAAATAATAAATAATAAATAATAAATCATAAAGAGATTCCACTATGGGATCCGTCTGATTAACCACAGCATATATGCATGAAACAACTCCATGTTCCCGCATGACCGTGGGAATGGATCGAGCCAATCAATGATGAGGTTAACTACTGTCGATGTGGTGGTTGCTGAGAATGTGCCTCTAAGAAGCATACATCTCCTTCGTACATCCTAACCCCATGGACATAATTGGAAATAAGTAAAATATGCATTTTGTTTAGGTTGGACTATCATATTTTGTTCATTTAGCAGGCTTCAAAACATGAATTGTGCCATAAAGGCAAATGATACAAAAGTTATAAATCATGCACCATTTCTCCAAATATCAAAAGCAAAGAGAAGAGGGAAAATTGAACATAAGACACTATAGCTCATATAAAAGGTACAAAATCTACCTGGCGATTTTTCACATATTCCAAAAAAGAAGGAACACCAGGAAATCGAAATTTTTCTTCACTTTCAGGGAGAGGCTTTTTCTGGAAGCAAATGATGTCACCATCTTCAATCTGGGGCAAAGTGTGTCAATTATTAGGAAAATCGAAGGGGCAGAGCTATACCTCCAAATGCTCATGAGCATATAACAATGAATACCTGACTAAACCGAAATGAAGCCCTTTTGTCAAGGCGTTCACACATGACAGAAGGCTCAAATTTTATTTCCTACAACAATGAAAACAAGGATACTAGTTAAGGTAACGATGTTTGATGGATGATGATGCATAATATAGGGCGCCAGCGTGTGCTGTTATGTCGAAATGTATTAATCAGTCAACAAGAGCATAGGTCAAGTTCATGCTTAATGGATGATGATGCGTGATATTGGGTGCCACAGTGTCCGTGTTCCGTATTTTACTAATCAGACAAACCTCATAAAGTTCAATCTCTTCATTAGAAGGAAATCCAGCCAATTCATTTATTCTTGTCAGGATCTCCATTGGCTTGCTTGAGCTTTTAACGAAAAGCCTACCAACATACCTGGAAATGGCGAATGATAACATAATCAAAAGGTTTGCAAGCACACAAAAACACAAACTCACGCACACACCTGATTGAACATTTTCAAAACACAAAATTACCGAAGCTCTTCTTTCTCTGGATCATAAAGCTTAAAGAACAGAAGAATATCTTCTTTACTTTTTTCTGGTGGTGGAACAGGATGTAGATCCTGTAAGTAGGACTTTTATCAATACAATGTCAGTGGATAAAAAAATCTGTATTTACATTGAAAACAGCAATCAAAATCATCTAACCTAGTAGAAAGATAAAACATACCTGTCCATATTCTATTTCCAAAAACAACTTAAGCTCTGCATTGTGCCCCTTATTAGAAACTTCTCTCAGTGCTCCGACCTGTACAGTATTACGACCAGTTTATCACAACGCAATAAAACTCTACAAAATAAAATCAAATGATTCTCCCCACGGAGTTCATGAAATACCAGTAAAAATAAATAAATGCGAAAAAACCATTCGAACGAATGTGAAAAACCTAATGTCAATAAGTGCTGACAATGCTCTAAAAGTTAATATGTGACAACAATACTTCCTTTTAAACCATATGAGTAATGATAAGATGCGTTCTCAAAGGAATTGCTCATGAGAAAAGAAATTGAAAAAATGGTGATCTTTTGATCACATAAACCATTAGAACGTTACAAAATAATGTAATGCCGTATCCTGTGAACTCTAATGAAGGGGGGAAAAAGAATGAAATGGTGATCTTTTGTCAGATAAACCTTTAAGATGTCAAAAAATAATGCAATGGAATATGCTGTGAACTCTATTGGTGACGGGAATGAAAACCCAAATATATCAAAAAATAACCAAATAAACAGCATTCAAAGTATCCAATCTACTGAAACCTGATCTGACTCAAACTCTATCCTCAATCCTAATATTCTTGGATATCTTCCACTTCTATCCTTATTCTCTCCATCATACATAGTTCCAGTGTGACACAATTCCTTCCTTTGACAAATGGAAGAAACTTAGCAAACCTACAGCCCTATAATATGACTTGTTAGTTGTGATTCCTTTTTTTTCTTTTCTACCACCCCCTTTTTGGGGTTGGGGGGTGTTATTTTGATTGATTACGTCTGCTTTTTTTTTTTTCCCAGTAACTCACTCCATGTCTTCAGTTAAAAGAATACATTGCTACCCCACTCAAAACCAAAACCACAGAACAAAAGAAAAGCAAAATATCACACGAACAGGATTTTATTCCACAAAGGAACTAAATGAGACAACTTGATCTTTCCCTCAGCCATATGTTGAGCCATCAATGTGCAGGTATCTCAGATAGAAGGTCTAAGAAAACTATTAACAGCATAAAGGTTCAGTCTCTGAATGCTTGTTCCAAATAGATTTTATCAAAATGATTTTTCAATGTGTGGTTGAAAATTAAAAAGGTTTTAAAAGTATGAAAGTTATCGAATTAATGAGACGATGGTTGAAAATGGCATTGAGGACAGATGGTATTCCTAAATATTTAGATCAGACAAGCTTTAAATGTCCACTAAACAGAATTAGCAAAGATATCATTAATCGGCATCAAGATCATTGCAAGCTTGAATACCATTTTTCAGCCCTTATGCAACACTCACTTCCCTCAATTCAATTTCATATGGAAGGGTGTGGCTCCCTCAAAAATCAAAGTTTTTGCATGGTTGGTTTCTTTGGGAAAGATAAATACTTGTGACTTCTTGCAATTAAAAAAGCATTTCTTGTATGTTCCACCATCATGGTGTATTATGTGTAGAAAGACGAATGAAAACATCGACCCTATTTTAATTCATTGTGAAGTTGCTAGAGGAATTTAGAGTAGAATTTTGTGTGTGTTTGGCAAGTCTGGTGCATTACCTAGAAGGTGGGCAGATTTGATACTCATTAAATGGTCTTTTGGGGGAAAAAGAAAGCAAACAAAAGAAATATGGAAGCTCATTCTAATGGCAACAGCATGGGTACTATGGTTGGAGAGGAATCGGAAAATTTTTGAGAATTTTGAGCGATCTATAAAGGATATATGGGATAGCATCGTATTTTTTATGGGTCTATGGGCAAGAGCAGCCGAGATTTTCAATGGTTTAGAAAATTTTTTGTTTCAGTTAGACCCCAGTAGTTCCTTATGTAACATAGTTTCAAGTGGGCATTAGCTTCCTACTTTGTTTTTGGCTTCTTTGTATGACCTCAAATTTTTTCTAGTGGATAACTTGTCCACTCCGGTAGGCGTTGTAATTTTTTGATGTTGTTTAATCAATAAAAAGATATGTTTCTTATTAAAAAAAATCATTGCAAGTTAGGGGTTGATCATAAGCAGCAACAGTCCCCCCTTTTCTTAAGTATCAAATTCATTGCAGCACATCCTTTATTTTCTTTTTTTTTTTTTTTCCCTGTTGATGAAGAGGTATATAAAACCCACTCAAGACTGTTGATCTCCACAATTTCCGCTCCTTTTTCCTTTATATTCTTATCTATCAGTACTAAATCCTAAAACCAGAAAGTCAATTCTATTTACCCAGTTAGCATTATCAAACTACTCAACCAACAATCATTTCATTTTTGTTTCTGGACTGTCCATGGTATAATCAAAACCATTTGTCGTGCCACCTTGTTACAACATTTTCCAAACAGCTAGACCTTTAAATCCTTTCTCACGCCAATTATGCTTTCCCTACTTGAAATCAGAATCAATCATCCACTTAAAGTAAAGTTTCCATTTGCAGTGGGAATCCTGCACTCAATGAGCGCAAGTACTACGATGAGCATGTATGCCATTGGACATCATGTAAAAAAAAATCATAAAAGAAAAAGGCAAAGGCAGATATTACGGTCTGTGCTTCCTCCGGTGGTGTCAATGGACGGTTTGGACGATAGGTATGGTTTTGTCTCTTTGCCCAAATCCAAAAACGCTGAAATTGAACTGGTATGCCAAATTCTTTGGCAACCTCCTCCTGTGATAATAAGAGACAAGCACACGCATTGGTAAATATATCAACCGATAAAGTTATGTAACCAAGACATATTCTTGCATACAATTGAAAAACATAAATGAAAGAGAGGTAGATTAGTTCTAACACGTTCAGCAATGAAAATAGGACAGTATAATTTGCAGTTAAACCCTTTGACCTTGAGCTAACTTTTCAATGTGAATTTTGAGGCCAAGTTTTCAAACTGTTATACTAACAACATTTGTATCGTCAAGTACAGGTGCAACTTCTTGTAGATAAATATCTTTGTTGGAAGTATACAGCGAGAAGGGAAAAGGGGGCAATACGGAAAAACAAACAAATCCAATCTCAAGTTCATTATGTTTAGGCAAGTGAGCAGACCTTGAAAAGATTAAAAGGCATCTGTTTCTGAATTCGGAAACTACGGACTTTATCATGATCAACAAGATCAAAAAATATATCCTTCCCAATCTGTTCCCTTAAATCCTCGTCTCGAGCAACCTGCATATGCCAGTAGATTGCTTCAGTGAATCGATTCAGCAGAGGTCAAGCTCGCCTGACAAAAAGGGTCCACTGAAATAACCTTGATGATAGTATAAAGGTGGGCTTGAGCTTTATATCTTCGCTTGTCTTCCTTTTCTTCTTGTTCTTTTTTCAATCTTATCTGGGATAAGTTAAGGAGGTGATGCTTTACGACTGAACTCAACACGGCAGATCAGATGAAAAAATGAATTCTAAATCCAGATATTCAGAAACTTACCCTAAGGTGTTCCGCAATATCCTTCTCATCCACATCACAAATTATCTTATCCTTGTCACTCACACGTATATACACAAGCATGTAGGCATTTGAGTATTTTGTAAATTTGAACGGAGTATTATTGAAACCAGGATTCGTCTGCGGCAACTGATGGACAAAATAAAAATAAGAAAGAGAATGATAATGAAAGTGCAACAGCATATGAATATAGGGATCTTACTTCTTCCTCGCCGCCATACTGTTCCTCTAATGCCCTCTTCATATCTTCTTTAGTGACCCTCTCATCGTCAAATTTGTACCTAAAGGGGAACCACAAACCACAAAGCAAGCCTCATATGATGTTCACATACATCTAAGCATATTCCAACATACACCAAGCAACTAAGTGGACAAGTCATATAGAAATGAAACTTCAGTTAAACACATTTCTGATGTCTCCTCCAAGAAGAGGTGCAAATGCAAAATCCTTCAGCAACACACATTTATACGTCTGGGATTTTTGTCAGTTTGGAAGAGATTTTGGGAAGAATGATTTTTTTGAATGCGTGGATGAAAAATAAAGTAAGAAGGTGTTAGCGGATGAGTTTTAATGTATTTTTAGAAGTAGGAAGAGAGAGAATAAGTGGAATCGGATGGTGGATATTTAATGAGTGAAGAAATATATGGATGTGATTTGTTTGACCAAATTTGAAATTTGAAAAAAATGTATTAAAATACGTTTTGTTTTGTTTGCTAACAGACTCTAAGTCTCAGAAAAATGAAAAAGTTGTCACATATGAGAGGTTGAAAATGATAGTCTGAGAAACATGATTTTTGGAATAAGTTACAGAAAACAAGCTCTTTTTGTGTGTGCATCCAAGTGTATCAGCGTGGGAGGATTCTTCATAACTACAACACTTACCACTGGTCAGAGAGGGTTGGTCTGATGAATGCATAATAATGTCCACCATGCACTCCGCCACTATGGACCAAAACACTGGCAAATGAAGAAAAAGAAGAATTAAAAAAAAGAAGCTAAATGAAAAGATATAGAAGAATAATATTCATCAAAGTGAAAAACTAGTGAAAATGATCACACGAGCACCTCTCACTCACTTCATAAAATGTCCTAAATACATCATTAAGAGGACAACTTCTGAAGCCAAAACATGATGACCTTTTAACTTAGAGATATTTTTTCAAGTAATGTAACCAAGATCACTAGGCCTGATTTATTGAAAGTCCTGCACAAATAAGTGCACCTCAAGCATATATGCTCTAACAATTATTTAGGAAACTGTGATCTATTGCTGGCCATGGGTGCTCATTAATATAACAGCATTTGGCCTCTTAACGGAAGGAAAAAACAGAAATACTTGAATCTCCACCTAAGGAGTTGCATAGAATTTTAAAAATAGTGAAAACAGATGGCACATCTAGGCAGGTTAAGACAGCCACTTAGCTTCTTTGTCCAGCATAATTCTGCAACATACAATTTTCTTATCAAGAAACAAACAAATATTTTATTTAGCTTACTGCAATACTCAACATACCTCATAAACAGATTCTCATTTGAATTCTAAAATAAATTAATTACAGAGACAGGATACAAAGGGACACACTTGTGAGGGTTGCCTCTATATGTAATATGATATCCATTAAGTAAAGGAAGGTGGTGACAAGTTCATTTGAGCAGGATTGACATGGGCAGCACTAGGTTGATTTAACTTTTCACAATGTTAATTGAGATTGTTTAGGTGTAGATATTAATTATATGGTGGATTAATAAATTTAACCGAATTTGCTAATTATAGTTTCATTGACTTTTTTCTTATGTTTGATTTCTAAAATTATTTCAATAACATCACAAAATCTGGTCCTAGTACCTCATAACCAGAGTTCCAGTTGAACACTCTTAACTTCAAAGAAAACGAAAACAATTTTCATAAGCAGCTCAAAAAACACTGTGAATCAGGAATTTATAAACAGACTGAAGACTCTTTAGAAACAAGGATGACCAAATGGAAGAAAACAAGAACTATCAATGCAATGTCTCCAGTTTCATGTTTCGAAGGCAATTTGACTAAGTTGGTATAACAGAGGAGCTCATCTCCTTAAACAAACATCTCCTATGAGATTTCTTGCTCATGCATTTGTTTTCTTGCCTAACTTGCAAGTTCAAATGGACACAGACAGAGTCGCCAATAGACAAATGGATATGCTGACAGAGGGGGGGGGGGAGGGTGGGAGAGAGAGAGAGAGAGAGCAAACTACCTGTGGAGCATGTATAGGTTACGAACACTCCTATCTGCATCAGGGGACAAATATTTACCGTTCTCTCTATCAAGGTCCAGTTCCAGTGGAAATTCGTAGCGGTCATTTATCTGTATCACGGGGAGCAATTCTTAGCACGTTGAATCAAAATTAGACATTAGATATACAATATTAAGCAAGATCGCAAAGTGTAAACTCCAAATGTTTAAAGGAGAAATGATTCAATAAAACTTCAAACTTTTCCAGTAAATACTTGAGGGAAAAAATTCCATTTCCAATAAATGTGTAAGACACATGCAAAAGAAAGAGTTTTTGACCAACTTTTTACATTGAATTATAACACAATGAAACTAGATTCAAGGTGAGATTTTACCATGCCCGGCAAGTTATCTACCAAAACCAGTTAGAATGCATCGTTTTTTTTATTCTAGTCCACATTAAGTGTTTGTTTTGGGAGAGAGGTTTGAAAAATGATTTTTGAATGTGTGATTAAAAAGTAGAGGAACATTTTACCAAGCAAAAAAAAAGAAAAAGAAAAAGAAAAAGAAAAAGAAAAAGAAAAAGAAAAAGAAAAAGAAAAAGAAAAAGAAAGAAAAAGAAAAAGAAAAAGGAAAAAGAAAAAAAGGAAAGGAAGAAAGAAATTGAATGATGTTAGAAGAAAATGACTGTATAAAAAAGGTTGTGCCGAGAAAGCTCGAAAAAGCCTTAGTGATCGCGAAGCAAAAGCACTAATGTGAAAAATCATATACATCCAAGAATCATCATACATAAGATAGAGGCACCCTTTTGAAAAGACATGAAATTAATTTAGCCAGTGCTCATTGAAATGAATTACTTCCGGTAGTATGGCTTTATCAAATCATTACATTCTTTTCATAATATATAAACACATTCTTATGGTTTGATTACTCAATTTCTTAGATTGTTTAGATTAGCAATTGATAATGATCCTTCTCCCCTGTTTTCTCAGGTTCTGTTTACCCATGAGGGATTTTGCACAAAACAATGGCAGGTTATCTCAGTGCTCACTCAAACATCTTCTAGAACAGCAATCATAGTTACATGAAACATTGAAATACGAGTAACATATTGGCATCTCCACATGTTAACTATAATCGTGTAGTAAAAAAATTACATTCCGATGACAGAATAACCAATCCGTCAAGGATTCTTTAATCATCTACGAATTGAACAGTAGCATATGTTTTTCTAAAGCACACGCACACAATGCCTCTTTGGTCTCGCAAACCATTAACAGTGCTCCAAAATGGAAACCATACCTTTGCATCAATAAATATAGTGCTAGAAAAGATGGGCATCGAAAGGAAGTAGAAGAAGAAGGAGGAGAAGAAGAAGAAAAGATATATCACGAGTGACAGCAATATGTTTTTGCTTAGTCTTTTGATCTAAAACCTCAAGTTGTTAGATCAGATGTATCATTTAATATTATCTCCCCCACGACCCGTAGGTGTTGATCTCTCCTATATTAAAGCCTAACACATAGATGGTACCAAAAGTAGTGATTAGAATAATGGGGAGTTTGCTGGGATTGTAGTGAATTTCCTTTCCTAGAAGTCTTGGTTTGAGTCCAACTTGTGACAAGGTCTTGGTAATATAGATGTCGCAAAAAAGACAGAAGCGTCTCAAATTTGAAGATCCCAATTCAATAAATTAAAACGGATGATGGTGAGGCTCGAACTCAGGAGCTTTGGGCTTTGATGCTATTTTACCATGTTCAACTGTTTTATTAAAATGCTTCAAAGCTCAGACTGTTAACCTGGACCAAATTTACCATTTAATATTATCTTCAAACAACTTTCATCAGGCATCAGCCGGTCAAGTGTTTGTCTCTGACATTCAAAATCATTTGTTTGACAACTTATGTTATCTTAGTACATCAAAGATGTAATTGTCCTACATTGAGAATGAACTTGGCGATAAGAAAAATTACTACAAGAATTCCCAAAATGACTAGAATAAAGAGTTTCTTTTCCAACATAAAATTATTAAAGTAAAAAATAAACATCCAATAATGTCTAGGAATGTATGTGATTAACAGTTTGGAATGGAGCCAACAATCAATTTTTTTTTTAATACAAGTTCTCGACTGATTTCGGAAGAAATTTAATGGTTCTCAAAGAGATCTCGAGAAAGAAAACATGTTAAAAATAAAATGTATCAACCTGGAAGCACATTTGATAAATCTTCCATCAAACATAGGTAAGGCACTAAGAAATAAAGGAAACCAAGAAATGATGCCAGTTCCACATACAATAAACCGAAGCAAAGATGTTTATTTTGACAGAAGCTGATACATTTTTTGTTTCTATGCAATCCTAGTCAAGTAAAACACATGGAGCATAAAAAAAACCAGCTGCCATCCTTGTATTAAAGATCATAGTGATTCTATGCAATTGTAGTTGAGCAAACTCTCTGAAGAAAAACAAATATCAGCTGCACCATTAGTGTTTTCCCGGAGAGAAAGTTTAAAAAGGTTAACACTTGGCAAATATTCCTAAGCAATAATCTCATCTCGGAAGTGTCTTTTATGCAAGCTGTTTCACAAGTGCATGGCTGTGGTCAATGCAAGGCAGAACAGAGATGGAATGGGAAAGACTCGTACCACCAATACATGAAAACAGAAATAGTAACTTAAAAACTAGACAAACTATAGAGCCCAAAAATTTAGCTACTGACCTTAACCATTATGTCTCTCATAAAATCATATTCAAAGCGCTTTAGCTGAAGCTGAAGAACTGGAGGGAAATCAATGAACAAGACCCCCTTCTTGGCGTCCTATGGTTACAAAAATAAACACTTACAATAATAATCAATCGGGAGAAAAGATCTTTGAAGTGAACTGATATGTGCAACAAATCATAGACGACATAACAGACTGGAAAAACCCACAAAGTATATCAAGGTTAACTGAAGTTCTCAACATTTGCAATTATCAACTTTAAAATCGGCCTTTCCCAGAGGAAAACAGAGTAAAGCCTTTCAACAAGAGACCAAAAGAACAAAGTCCCAAGCATTATGACTGCATTAATGCCCCCTTCCCTTACAAAAGAGGATTACATAATGCATAGAAGTTATGAAGGTCTACCTTTCCTAATTGCCAGAAATGAGAAATGGCCAATAAACGCATCAATCCTTGGGTATTGTACCAGCAAACACAAGATTATTTACTATGACAAAAGAATATTCTGTTGGATCCAATAGAGGTTCATGGTGCAGGTTGTGTTCCAGAATTTTACTAAACTAGTGATATATCCTATAAAACTTGTGTCTAACTAGAAACATTAAATGGCATGATGGGCACAGTCGCAAATTATGACATCCTTTATCAAATGAGTACCAAACCTGCAAACCATGCTGTTCAGCCTGATATTTATTATCTCCTTCAAGACGTTCAACTTCGACGTACTTGTCAAAGGAAGCGTAAACATCCTTGCACCCTTTGACGTCAAGTTGAAGGTCTGCCATGACATGTATGAGAATAAGTTCATCTGCCTAAGATTAAAGAAGAGAGAACGAATCCGGGAACGGGAAACAACCAACCATAAAATGATTCTTTTCTTGTCGATTTGAAGTCTACATTGATACATTCAATGTAGTTCATGTGGTGCCCTTCAAACAACTTTTGTATTGTCCCTTCGACAACAGTTCCCTGTGACAATAAAGACAGTTGAAAATAGGCCATCAAATAACTTTTTTAGAAAGATTGTATGAGAACCACGGACATTTCAAAGAAAGGGAAGTACTGGCAGAACGTCACACCTTCATCTTGTCTTCAAGCTTTTCACACAAAACTCTGTTAAGCTCTTGTACATCATGCTGCATAAAGGAATCATATGTGTCCCATCCAAATGATTTAGTCAATTCTTTTGTAGCCACACTGGTGTCATTATATTGGAGCTTATAAAATAAACTCTGTAAAGCCAATGGTATGCTCCCCGAAGGCATGTCATTTTCTGTAGTGGGCATATGATACACAGCCTGATAAGACACAGCAAAAATTAATGCTTCTTCAACGTTTTCCCAAAAAAATTGAATTCACAAGTGAAACTATCTTACAAATCATAACCAACCTTTCTGAAATAAGGAATATGGTACAAAGTTTGGAGGAGGGAATTCATGTAACAAGTTGCTCCCTGATTCTTAAGTCCAACATATCCTGTCTCCTTCTTCGAGTCATATGTCAAGTAATCAATAACCTTCCGGACAGCAACATCAGCTTCCACAACACATGTATCATTCACAAGGTACCCCTTACTAGGGTCATAAAGCTCACTAAGAGGCATGAAAGAAGTGAAACCCCAGTCACTCTCCCTTTGACTGAACTGGTGTTGTGTGTCTGTTCCACAAAATAGAGTCACATATACCACATGAATGGTAACAACTATTCTACTTGCATGTTTCATTTGAGTAAATTTTAGGGCCGTGCCTCAATAATCAAGTTAAGAATTCAAAAACAGAAGTTAACCCACCGAGCAGAGTAACATGGGAAACTGCACAGAAGGATCTAGCTGCAGCAAGCATTGAGCAGAACGCAAAAACTAATTTCTAAACAAGGGCATATCACTTTCAGTTCAAAAGAAAGGTCACAATGCATAATCCGCTTTGTAATTCTGTTTAACACTGAATTTCTATTACCCCTCACCCCCCCACCCCCCACAAAAAAAAAGAGAGAGAGAGAGAATAAACCAGTCGGGTACAAAGGATCCACTTTACTCTTCCAAGTTATTTGCAAATTATTGTTCCTTTTTCTTGTTGAGGGATTAAAAAATGTGCCAATAACAACGGGTAACTTAAATTGTCAAAAAATGGTCTAACAAAAAAAGTAGCAACATTAACACAGCATATTACCGCAAGTAAAAACATAATTATTTAGCTAGGTAAGCAGGAAGCAGAAACTAAGGAAATTCGGGAGAAGTGTTAGAATATACCCTTTTTTACTGTGAACTTGCTATGAATTTGATTGACGACCGCCAAACTAAACTGTGCATATCTAGTCCAACCATATGGCAAGGTAGCTGAATCAGCCACATCTAGATACATAGATAAGTGCTCCACATTGTTTCCTTTAGGAAAAATAAGCACCCGCCTGACAACAATAATTAAAGCCAAAGCAATCAAGACATTCCTCGTCATGAGGGATAACATGAACACGAAGTCCTTGCCATGATATGCAGCAACTAATATATCCTTTCTAACACAATGCAAAAATAGACAAAGACAAATGTGCAACCAATTACCATTTATAACCTCCAACAACAAAGACTTCGGAATACAGCTTCTTGGCATTCAAGCGAGAAAAGTTCTCAATAACCCATGTGAACCGTGATGCTTGTGGCTCATCACTTGGCTGGTTCTCTGTCGAAGCAGCATTGTTCGATTGTGCCACTGGTATGCCAGATACAAGTTGAAAACCCGATTCAGTGGCATCAATACAGATAAAAGAAGTTGACAGACCAAACATTTGTGTGGCAAATGTCACCCACAAAGCAATTAATTCAACCTGGTACACACTCGTGTTTATAAATAGAGACAAATTCAAGCATCATGGAGCAAAGGGCAAACCTTCCATAGGCTGAGGGCTTTCGACTAAAGGCTGAGGACCTTCAACTATATCTGAGTGTGGCACCAGCATCTCTTCATCTTCCTGTTGCTAAAATAGCAAAAATGCAAAAAATGAAATATAAGCTTGATCCAGTAAACCCTAGCCTCTTGCCACCAATAAACCCCTAGTCTTCCCTCAATCAGCAAATTGACAAAATTCACAAACATCTCAATTCCAAACTTAAGCATCCCTTTTCATTGACCAAAAAAACCCTAGCCGATCACAATCACCCAGTACCTCATGCGCGCGGGAACAGACACAAACACAGAGATACAGTCACAGACACATCAAATTATACAATATAATGACAAATACATTAATTAATTTATTAATTAAACAAGATAAACAAATACGTGCACATACAGAGGTAAATAGATAACGAAAATGAGTAGTGAAAAGTGGAAAATGAGTGCAGAAAAGAATGGAAATTACATCCAACGGTGGATGAGCCATCATCGTCATGATTTGAGAAACTAAAGCCGTCCGATCGACGAATCACGGCAAAATTAATGTAATTATTAGAGGAGAGAAAGGGAAGGGGGGGAGAAGTATTGAAGCAGAGAGATTGCTTCTGGGTTTCTGAGTTTTGGTTCTCGATAGGGATATATTGGGGATTTAGAGAAAAGATTAGGGTATATTACGGTAATAAAAATTGTAGTGTTGCAGTATGCGATAGTTGTCAGGTTTGGTTTTGACGCTGTTAACACGCCGTACGTGGAACTACACGTGTCTTCTCTTTCTTTGCAAGTGTTCTTCGTTTTACATTTTTTTCTTTCTTTTTTTTTTTTTTAATTTCTAATTTTATTTTACTTTTCTCAAAATTGAACTTCTAGAAAATTTCTTTCCATTGGTAAAAGAAAGGGATTTAATATTGGATGCTCCAATTTTTTGTCAAAAAAAGGCCTAGAAATAGTATAATAAAAACGAATTACTCGCCAAAGATGTCCATAAATTGATTTTTCGGAGCAAGTTTGATGAGTTTATATATAAAAAATCATAAATGTCACTATCTTGTTTGGATCTAAAAATATTAGAAAATAAAAAATAAATTAATTATTATACTTAGAAAATAATGAAAGCTAAGAACAAATTTGGAAAATATCGTTTGAAAAAATAATAGTTGATATTAAAAACTAGTAGACGTGAAAAGTAAATTTATAACGTATTAGGTAAACTTTTATTTTATTGAAAACATTTTTCTTTTTTTCTAATTTTATTTTACTTTTCTCAAAATTGAACTTCTAGAAAATTTCTTTCCAGTGGTTAAAGAAAAGGCTCGCCAAAGATGTCCATAAATTGATTTCTCGGAGCAAGTTTGATGAGTTTATAAAATCACAAATGTTACTATCTTGTTTGATTAAAAATATTAGAAAATAAAAAATAAATTAATTATAGTTAGAAAATAAGGAAAGTTAAGAAATATATTGTTTGAAAATATATAATAGTTGATACTAAAAATTAGACGGAAATAGTAAATTTATAACGTATTAGGTAAATTTTTTTTTTTTTGAAAACCATTTTCTTTTTTTCTAAATTTATGATACTTTTCTCAAAATTGAACTTCTAGAAAATTTCTTACAAGTGGTTAAAGAAAAGGATTTAATATTGGATGCTCCTATTTTTTGTCAAAAAGGGGCTAGGAATAGTAAAAAGGAATAACTCGCCAAAGATGTCCATAAATTGATTTCTCGGAGCAAGTTTGATGAGTTTATAAAATCACAAATGTCACTATCTTGTTTGATATCTAAACACATTAGAAAATCAAAAATAAATTCATTATTATAGTTAGAAAACAAGGAAACTTAAGAACAAATTTGGAAAATGTTGTTTAAAAAATTAATAGTTGATACTAAAAAGTAGACGTGAAAAGTAAATTTATAACGTATTAGGTAAATTATTATTTTATTGAAAACTAGTAGATTGTCTACCAAATTTAAATAATGTCTACCAAATTTAAGTATTTTTTTCATCATCACATTTATAATCAATCATTACGTTGGTGTAACATTTTGTCATATTTTTAAACATTTTATTTACATCCCATGCATTTAAAGGTAAAATGTTCAATAAAAGGAATTCGGATTAGATTATTCATTGCTATATTCACGAGTTAGCGAGTATGCATCATTTAAACATTAGTTTGACATCTAATAGGAATGAGACTCCAACACATAAACATCAAAACACCCACAGAAACTATAAACTATTTTCTTCTTAATTACTTGAATTCCATATTAAAACATGAACTTCATTAAAATAAGTAATCCGTGCTGTTTATTTGACATCAGGGAACGTATCATTTTTGTTTGTTCTAATAATTATTCTTAACATTCCTTCTTTGGAGATCCGTAAACTCATTTTGAATTTTAACTAGATTGAACAGATTGGATAAAACTAAATAGACTCTACACTATATAGGGTGATAAGGAATGGTTTATAAAAATTTTTAATAAATTTTCATGTAAAAGAGGATAGAGAATGAGTGAAGTTGAGTGATGGAGACTTCTGGATGTGATTGATTTAGGGTAAAGAAAAAATGAATAAAAAAATGGATGTGATTGATTTAGGATAAAGAAAAAATAAATAAAAAAATGATAAACAGTTTTAAAATGGATTTGCTGACACCCTTATACCTCTATAAGACCAATACACGCAATGGCAACGAGTACAGTACCTGATGTATCATATCAAAAGCACATGACCAAGCATGGACACCGGGACTAGTCATTCCATTGTCTTTACATTATTTACATCCACATAACACAACATTTAACACACGTCCACGAGAGAGAGGAAAATATTCTCGGTGAGCGAGAATCCCAACATAGTGTAAAATAGAATATAAACATCCCCATCTTCACCTATTTTTCGGATTTTTTCGGAGGTTTTACAACGAGTACAGCACATTTTGCATGGTGAGCAACATAGTCACTAACACTTCCCAAGAAAGCCCTGCACAACAATGCAATAGTTGTTAATTAAGTAATTAATCAGGTGTTTATTGATATATCTATACAATATATCTGTTCTTCTGCCAATCGTTGACAGGTTATCTTACCAACAGAAGGGATGAGTGATAGGAATCTACACCCACGCCCACTTCATGTCTTGCATTCGGCAAGAGAGGTTTGTTTAGATGGGAAGTACCGTTTTGCAACACTTGTTTATGCTTCTCTTTTGAAGAGCCGTTGGTTACAACCATTTAAACTCGTAAAAATTCAAAACTTAGACTTGTTCCTTAATTATGCTTCACACTTCACTTTCCAGGAAAGTGACGAAAAGAATTTCAATCTCGATATTGATTATTAATTGATGCCAACGAGTCTAATGGATATCATATCTCTGTGACAATGTTACCTCTTGATCATTCCAAGTCCACGGCTGCCTACAACAATGAGATCAATTTGCAGAAGCTCTGCAGCTTCACAAATCATTTCCTTTGCAATTCCCTCCAAGATTGAACTTTTTGCTTCTACCTGCACATACCACTTATATATATATTTACATACACACAATGATGGATGTGCCAATTCACACACTGAAGTCCCAGATCACAACATTTTTAGCTACAACGGATATGAATATGTGAGCAGTTGTCTTAAAAGAATCTTTTGGAACACTTGTTAACTTGCTAACTAGATTTAACAAGTCATGTGGTGAGTTAATGTTTGTTTATTAATAATACTTGTGTTGCTCATTTGTCACTGTGATGATGGCTAAATTTAAAACATCCACTATAGATGTTAACATACATGTAATGAACGCTCTTCTACAGAGCAGAATAATGTCGCAAAAGAAACTGACCTTTTTCTCTTCACAAATCTGAATAGCGCGACGGAGTATTACCATAGCATTTCCTTGTTGGACTCTGCTCACCGATTGTACTAATGAACTAGTTGGATAAACACCTGACGAAGTCGTAGAAAAACATTCAGATATTCAGATATTCATTTTTCACCTAATTAGGTAATTCTGCAAGTACGATTAATTTCAATTTTTAAAGATCTATAAAATTACTGGCTTATGTTTTTAAAACATTCGGCCTTATATACACAGATTTGATCTCTAACCAGAGTAGAGAGGCAAAAGCCTAACCAGGTGCTCCGGGAAGACGTAATTGGGGAAATGCTCTATGACGTGCAAAATCGTGAGCTCGTACATAAACATTGACGGTTGATTGAAGAAGTTGTCAAGTAGCCATCGCAGTGCGTAGAAGCTTTCCTCGCTGTCGTCAATAGCCACCAGTATCTTCATCTTCTCCGCCGATTCCGCCGCCGTCGGCCGTTGCTCCTCCCCGGTTTCCGGACCCGCGATTGGCGGCGCCGGCACAGCGGTGGTGCTCTCCATACTCTCTGTAAGTTATTCGTTACGTCAACTTCGCAGCTGATAGACTAATTAATCAGTGGCTGAGGGAAGTGATTGAGTTGGGTTTGTATCTCTAATCTTCTCAGTGGTGGAATTGGAATGATTTCAGCATTGAAGAAAATAAAAGGAAAACTGACGGCTGGCGCTGAAAATAGAACGCTGCACAGGACACGTGGCAGAAAGATCGGAGACAGATGAGGAGACATATCACTAATCTATATCTATATATATAATCTATATCTACATATATAAAAGCGGTATTTTTTTCCTCCAAAATATCATATTTTAATAATTTTAAGTCGTATTTAATTTACGTCGTTATATTTCTTTCGTCATTTGCCTAAATGTAAATGACCTTTACGGCTTTATATCACACTACCAACCCGACTTTTTCTTTTAAATAGTTATTCTTATGAGCAGACTCATCTCGGCTAGAATCTATATATATATAAAAGCGTTTTTCCCCTCCAAAATATCCATTTTCTATAATTTTTAAGTCATATTTAATTTCACGTCATTATATTTTCCCACCCAACGTATGTCGCTTAAATAGATCTTTACCTTTATATATCACACGTGATCCAACTTTTCTTTTTAAATAGTTGTTACTTACAAGACTCATTCTCCGCTTAGAATTGAATTATTTGTTAGGCTAATTAATTTGTAATATAATTATTTTTGTTCAAAATTCTACATAATAAATATATAAAATATAAATCGAAAATTTTGATGGGATCTTCGCCCTATATTTTTGAAACAATTTTTCTCTCTTTGCACTAATATTTGTTTTTCCGCCCTCTTTAACTTTATTATTATTTTTTTTCTCTTTTGGGTATCATCAATTTTCTATATCACTGATAGCCAATTGTTCTCTCTTTACACTAAAATTTTGTTTGCCCTATTTTTTCCTTCTCTTGGTTGGCGATATTTTTTAATGCCATTGACTTGAGTCCATATATTTTTTTTAAATTGTGTCCTTTTTTTAAGCCAATTAATTTCTAAGGCATTTATTTTTTTCTTCTTCCTGAGTTGATCATTTTGTTGAAAATAAGTAAACCATTTTTTTCTATATCCATTTGAGCTCACATCTTGTGAGCAAACATATATATATTTCTTTGCACTAATAAATTTTTTTCACCTGATTTTTTGAATATCATTCAGTTGAGTCAACCTATTGTTTCAAAATGTCATTTTTTAATTCTTATTTTAAGCATACTAATACAAGATGCACAACTAAGTTTTCGATTTCTATTGGATTATTTATTTTCTAATGCCATTGTGTTCATCGTGCAAATTAATTGTACTTCTTAAGTATGGTTGGTCATTAATACTGTTAGACCACATAGTTCATTTCAGTTGTTCAAATCGAACCGACTTTAAAATTGTTTTCGAGTATGTTTACGACTAATGCAATTATTTTTGTTTAGAATTATGTGAAATAAATTAAACTATAAATTGAATAAATTCAATGGATTACTTACGATAAATTGTTGAAACCATTGTTCTCCTTTCACGATAATTTTTTTTCCTTTTCATCATTTTTTTCTTTGGCTATCGTTAATATCTCATACCATTAAATCAGTCCGCCCATTTAAAAAAGCTGATGTCGTAAATCGATTAGGACTAATTACTTATCAACCTGGGGTGGGTGTCGGGACACAGTGGTAGTGGCTAAGAAGTAAAGAATGTAAGTGTATTATGTCCGAGCTAGTCCTTGATTCTGAGTTTCTCTCGTGCCCTCAAATGAATGCTGAAGTGCTCTATTTATCTTGCAAAATCAGACAGGGGCCGTCAGAGGGCCATCATTACCGACCATCATTAAAGAGAGGTATTCTTCCCCAACAAGCTATTGCTTTTCCGCTCAAATGCATCTTATTTGGTTGGAAAATGGATATCTGACTTTTCTTTTTTCTTTGTCTCGAGAATTGTTGGTTTGAAAAAATTGCAATTTTCTTGACTATTTATTACACTTTGGAACAACATAAAGCGTGCTGTCATGCTTGCCACCCTAATTAATGCAATAAAGATTGTCAAATTTTAGTACTCCATACTCCATATTAGTTTCACGTCTTGGACTCTTCGTGTTTAATGCACTATATTGGGTTTCAAAAGCCAGCGTGACATTTATGTTTCAAGTATTTGAAAGAAGTATTTGAAAGATAATATTACAATTATTACAATTATACATATTACCGATACAATCAATATATACATAGTACCAATACAATAATACAATAATAATGTAAACTCCTTTAAATTTGCTTGGTTAATTGGGCAGACGCATGGTTTCCTCAGGCTGTAATAATGTAAAGTCCTTTATATTTTGCTTGGTTAATTGGGCTGACGCATGGTTTCCTTAGGCTGCTTCGTTTTAGCTATTCTACAATGCTGTTATAAATAATTAGGAGTTAGGACTATTGAGGCAGCAGGTTTGTTATCATATATCATATATCGAATTCAAAGAATAGGTTTTTAAAGCATACAAGATACAATGGTTAAAAGTGCAAGACAACGTGTTGCTCCTATTACTCCAGTGAAAGAATTGCATGACAATCGAAGTGATTGGCGTATTAGGGTTCGTTTATGCCGAAAATGGGTTGTGCCTCAATATGGGAAAACTCCTCCAACACTTGAGTTGTTGTTTGTTGATGCTAAGGTATTTCTTTTGTTGATATTTCTTTTGTTGGTTGTTGAAATGTGAGTTTTATTTACGTTTGTTATTATTTCTTTACAGGGAGATCGAATTCAAGCGACTATAAAGGCTCATTTGTTTGAAACATTTCAGAAGTATTTGAAAGAGAATGTTATTTTCTTGGTCAGTCATTTTTCTGTGGTAGAGAACAAAGGCAATTTTCCTGTCACTGATCATCGTTACAAAATTTGGTTTCACACCGATACTTTGATTGTGGAAACTGTTTCTTTGAGTTTCCCATTGAGTGTTTACAAGTTCAAGAGCTTTCCCGATATTAAAGTTCTTGGTCATTCGGACGATAATCCACTGTTTGGTAAATGACTTTTTATTTTTTACTTTATTTCTTGGCTATTGTATTTATCTTATTCCTGTGTGTTATGTATTCTTTTTTTTTCTTTTTAATTTAGATGTTATTGGGCATGTTGCAAATGATGGTGAGAGGAGGTACAACAGTGGTTCTACTGAGGGAAGCATAATGTAGAGGTCATGTTAGAGGATTTGGAGTATAATATTCTCTCTTTACCCTCTTCTGCCTTCTCCCTTTTCTTTTTTTTTGGTTATATAACATTATGTCTACTTTATGTTAAGGTCCTCTAAATAACAATGCATATTTTCTTTTTCTAGAAAAAACAAAATTAGCTTGACTTTATGGGAGCCATATGCAAAGGAGTTTCAGGATGCCTACAGTGTCAAAACTGATGGTTATTTTGTTGTTATTGTTCAGCTTTGTCGCACTAAGGAGTTTAGAGGTTTGTTTTCGTAACACTCGATGGGCTTAGTACGATGTCAATGTTATGTATTTTTTGTAAATTGATTCTTTATTTATGTAGGAGAAATTGGTTTGTCAAATACCTATCATGCTACGAAATTGATTTTCAAGGAAAGTGAAATTGAAATTGATGATTACAAGCAAAGGTAAACAAAAAAAATCGTTATTTTTCTTCTCTAGCAGTTGGATTGATGCTATTGTAAAGCAATTTATCATCATTATTATTATTATTATTTTGTTTTTGTGTTATTTTAAAGACTTCCACCCTTGCAAGAAAATTCTTCACAAGTTTCGAGTCAAAGGTCTGAAAGTTCATTCAAAGGAGTGACTGATGATGTTGAGAATCTTGCTGTTCCTGTGTTGAGTTTACAACAGATTAAGGAATTGAAATATGTAAGTATAGTTAGATGCATCTCTAAAGTTGGTATATAATTCATAATAATTCAAAATCCTTTAAGTCTTTAACGTTGTTCATGTTTGAAGTTGGTATATGATTCATAATGATTTATTTCTGTTTAGACCGGCAAGTTTTGGGTTGTGGCAACAATGTCTGAAGTCATTGCCGAAAAGGGATGGTTCTACAATAGTTGTTCTAAGTGTCGTAAAAAGGTTGTTGAGGCCTGATGAGAAGTTTCATTGTGAAAAGTGTCGTAAAGATGTGGTTGGTGTTCCAAGATTCAAGGTGCATGTGAGAGTTGTTGATGGTTTTTCATTGGAGTTTCTTTTGTTTGATCATGTTGCAAGCATTCTTTTGGGAAATTCAAATTCGCTATTGCAAATCGTGGTT
Organism: Jasminum sambac; assembly: GCA_018223645.1. Taxonomy (NCBI): domain Eukaryota; kingdom Viridiplantae; phylum Streptophyta; class Magnoliopsida; order Lamiales; family Oleaceae; genus Jasminum; species Jasminum sambac. Next base: position 37,193,553 of record CP073646.1, read on the forward strand.
GTCGTGGTAAATAAATTTCAAACGATGCGTATTTTGATCCAGTAATATATGATTGCTTTTGCTTTTTTTAACTAAATATTTCTTTTTGTTTTTGTAAAGGAGTTGGCAATGAAGGAAGATGGTCGTAAGGGAAGGGAAAATAGTTGCCACCCTCTTATACCAGCTTGATGTTGATTGCTTGATTGGAAAAGAGGCAATGTTTAAGGTTATTGTGGAAAGAAAACACTTGGAAGGTCGGAAAGTGTTTATGTTGTTGACAAGGTGTGTTTGAATGGTGAGGTGATAGATAAACATAAAGTGGGCGATCATCTAAGGGCTATTCCTACTACTGTTGCTACTGATTTGTTCAATGCTAAAAAAGATGATATGTATTCTGTTTCTGAGTCAAGTAAGAGTGATTACGATAATGATGCTCAATTGGACTCTCCATATAAGTTGCATGGGAAAAGATTGATTGATGAATTTGATGAGGAGGGGCAATGCAAAGAAGATGATTGTGGGTCGACTCAACGTTCAAGCTCAAGCATGAAAAGGAGGCTGCTAAAGGCTGTGGTTGAAGACAATGAGGATTGAGGAGTGACTGAAGAATGGCTATGTCTTTTAGTTTGATTATGAATTATGAACAATTTGTCTCTTGGTGTAATTTGAAGAATGACTTTAATGTTATTTAAATTTGTGTTGTTTTTATCAAATGGAAATGTGTTAGTTCTTATAATGTTAAATTTAATTGTTTGTTTCCAAGTTTAAATGAATTGTGGCTGTCACAAAATATGTTTAGCAAGTTAAAAATGATAGTTCTAAAAATAATGCAAATAATAATTCTTTACATATGTTTTGAAATTTTAATTTAATGAAATGGTAGAAATAATAATATTATAAATTATAAATAATTATACTAAGTATTTTGTAATATGACAATTATACCGAGTCACTTAAAAATTATCTAATCATATACATATATGTTTAAATGATATAAAGAATACAAAATTTGTCAAAATAGTACTATGAAGACCGAAATTTTTTATAAATAATTAATTTTATATATTTTTAACAATTTTTAGAGAATAAAAATGGGGTGGTAATAATAATAACATTTTTGTAATATCATAATGATAATAAAAGTAATATGAAATGGTAGAAATTTTTTACAAATTTATACAAATTTTTACATATGTTTTCAAATAATATTTTAATGAAATGGTAGAAATAATAATATTAAAAATTATTATAATAACGATTTTTTCATATGACAGTGATAATGATTTCCTAAAATTATCTAATTACTTACATATAATTTTAAATGATATATAATATAATAATATAATAATATAATAAAATGGTAGAAATAATATAAATTAATTTTATATTTTGTCTTAATAATACAATTAGGCAAAGACTTTGTCATAATTAATATGTGTGTGTGTACGTTACTCCAATCCTATTTATTATTTTTTGTTTCTCATCGTTGGTTGGTAATCTCAGATTGTAATAACATTTTTGGTTCTCTAAGATGCATTGTGGCTATTCCTTTCCTCAGCATTAATACTTTTGTCTTCATTTCCTCGATTCTATGAAGCTATTTTCTTTACTCTACCCTTCAAAGCATACGCTCCTTACCTTGAACTGAGGTGTCGCATAAAAAGGAATACATATTACCTTTTTGTGGATTCATCCAAATTATTCAATTTTTCTCAAGTCGATTAATGCGATTATGAAGATGCCAAGGAACTAACAACATCGAGCATATAATTTGAACAACATAGTGTTTACTCATCATATGTGTTTATATGGAGACTTCAAATAATATCGCTGTAAATCGCAGAAGGAATCGTGGTGAAAATGAATCAGGTATTAAATTTCTATTTCATCCGCATATTCGCCACTTTCTTCAGCATATTTGTAAGAAGACTTACCAACTTAGACTGCTTTAACTTCTTCACTGTAGTATCCTCTGCTGGAATCAAACGAATCTGTAATAATCAACCTATGAGTGTATCAAGATCACATTTGGGTGATATCGATCGTGAGTGTAAATGCCTCATTTTTTCGATAGTGCCATTTTTTTAATTATTATATAACATATAACATATATTATTAGCAAGCTGATTTTGTTTTATTTTATTGTTACTACAGTAAGTCATTTTTCTCCAAGAGATGGAACACGTGGAATATTGGGTGATACAAGAAATAGTAATAATGATAGTAATATCTCTTTGCTTTTCAATTCTGTTCTTTTTAATTTTTAATATATGATTGTAATTTATTTATCCAAAGGTTTTGCTAAAGTTTTTGCATATTTGATTCTGTGCTTTTCAGATGGATTTTCTGTTCAATATAGTGTTTTTGGAAAGGGAAAAATGGTTTCTTTGTCGTCCGGTCGTTATACTATTGGAAGAAGCTGTGGTGATAGTTCTCTCATTAATTCAACTACACCTGTGGGAGTTCTTAATAATGATAATTGTAATGTCCTCTTTCCTTTTCAAAATTGTTACATGTTCACTTAATAGAGTTTTTTTATTTCTTATATTTCTAAGTTTTTTCAGTTACGCTTTCTATTCGGCCTAACATTTTGGCAAATGGCAAAATGATTTCCCCTTCATCGGGTCAGCATACTGTTGGAAGTAGATCTGGTAAAAGCTTTGACTTGAATTCAAATACAGCTATAAAATTTGTTACGAATGATCAGTGTAATTTCTTATTCCTTTTGAATTATCTTATGTGTTCAATCAACATAGTTTCTACTTTTCTTTTACCTATAATTTTTCTTTAGTTAGGTGTTCTACGCAACCTTATATTTTGGGAAAGGGCAAAATGATTTCTCTTTCATCGGGTCGTCATACTATTGGAAGTGTACCTATTGATAGTTTTTCATTAAATTCAAGTCCTGCCTATGGGAGAGGACAAAACTCAACTGTAGGCACAGATCGACTACATTATACCGAGGGATTTTATGTTTATGTCATTGTTTTATTGTTTTGAATTTCTACATTAGTGTTTATTTTTGACATGTTTTGTTTATGTATTGTTAGGTGTGGACTTAACAGAAGAACAACTTAGGAATCTTTGCCTCCTTTAGATTGAGGATATTCTTAGGAGTCGTGGCAAGAGCTTGCGCAATTTTCAATCTATGCCATTTCCAGAGAATGTTGATGCATTTATTTCGTGGAACAAAGCTAATTGTCGATGAGTTGGCGTATAATGTTGCCGATCTAGCTCTTGAGCATGGAAGGTTAGTATCTCTTTTAAATGATGAACAAATGAATGTTTACCTGGGACGATTATGACTGCTATTGATGTTGGGAAGGGGGTGTTTTTTTATATGGATATGGTGGCACGGTAAGACATTTGTGTGGAAAACACTATCACCGCGGTATGCTCAAAAGGTGATATAGTTTTGAATGTTGCATCAAGTGGTATTGCATCTCTTTATCGCCTGGTGGTCGACGACTCATTCTCGATTTTGTATTCCATTGGATCCGATCAAGAATCTACATGCAATATTAAGCAAGGGAGTCCACTTGTCGAGTTGTTGACGAGGACTAAGCTTATAATATGGGATGAGGCGCCTATGATTCATAGGTATTGTTTTGAGGCTCTTGATAGGACTTTACGTGACGTGATGAGGTTTTCCAATTCTAATAGTATGCTTGACCCGTTCGTGGGAAAACTATTGTCTTTGGAGGTGATTTTAAGAATACTACCGCTATTCCAAAGGGTACCAGTGTGATATAGTGCATGCCACTATTAACTCATCGCTTTGTGGAAAAATTGTAAGGTGTTAAGATTGACGAAAAACATGAGGTTGCAAAATATGGATGATGATGATTTTGGCAATAGTTTGAGAGCTTTGCGATTGGATGTCGAGAATTGGTGATGGAACACTTGGTGGAGATAACGATGGTCATGCCGAAATAGAGATGCCAGAAGATGTTTTGATAAAAGAGTCGGATGATCATGTTAGATCCATTATTGATAGTACTTATCCATTATTTTCCGAACATATTGGTGATGTGTCATATTTGCAAGGTAGGGCAGTTCTTGCCCCAACACTAGATGATGTTGATGCTATTAATGATTATATGATTTCTATGAATGGTTCAGAGGGAAAGACTTATCTTAGCTCGGATTCAAAATGTAGAGGGGATCGATAGGAGTGTTGGTTTTTTTGAGGAGTTACATTCGACGGAATTCTTGAATAGCATAAGATGTTCGGGCGTTCCTAACCATGAGTTGAAGTTGAAGGTTGGTATTCCAGTTATGTTATTACGAAATATTGACCATGCCGCTGGATTGTGTAATGGAACGAGGTTGATTGTTACGAAGCTTGGAGTTCATGTGATTGAGGCACAAATTTTGACCGGAAATAATGCCGGTCAACGTGTATTCATCCCAAGGTTGACGTTGACTCCTTCCGACTCAAGATTGCCTTTTAGGTTCCAAAGAAGACAGTTTCCATTGATTGTTTCATATGCTATGACGATTAATAAGAGTCAAGGTCAATCTTTGTCGCATGTAGGTATTTTCTTAAAGAAACCGGTGTTTAGTCATGGCCAACTATATGTTGCGATATCAAGAGTCACCAATCGTGAAGGATTGAAAATGTTGATATGCGATAAGAATGGTAATCTTACAAACACAACCACTAACGTTGTGTATAAAGAAGTATTTCGTAACTTGTGAAAAGTTTGTAAGAATTGTAGGAAACTTTGTAAGAATTGTCGTGGAACTTTTGATATTTTCAAGTTACATGATATTTCTTTTGTTTAAATCATAGTTATTACAAGAAAAAACAAGGAAAATTAAATCTATTTATGCCCGTGCATCGCACGGGTTATACACTAGTCTTCACCTATTTTTCGGATTTTTTCGGAGGTTTTACAACGAGTCAAAGACATTTTGCATGGTGAGCAACATAGTCACTAACACTTCCCAAGAAAGCCCTGCACAACAATGCAATAGTTGTTAATTAAGTAATTAATCGGTGTTTATTGATATATCTATACAATATATCTGTTCTTCTGCCAATCGTTGACAGGTTATCTTACCAACTGAAGGGATGAGTGATAGGAATCTACACCCACGCCCACTTCATGTCTTGCATTCGGCAAGAGAGGTTTGTTTAGATGGGAAGTACCGTTTTGCAACACTTGTTTATGCTTCTCTTTGAAGAGCCGTTGGTTACAACCATTTAAACTCGTAAAAATTCAAAACTTAGACTTGTTCCTTAATTATGCTTCACACTTCACTTTCCAGGAAAGTGACGAAAAGAATTTCAATCTCGATATGGATTATTAATTGATGCCAACGAGTCTAATGGATATCATATCTCTGTGACAATGTTACCTCTTGATCATTCCAAGTCCACGGCTGCCTACAACAATGAGATCAATTTGCAGAAGCTCTGCAGCTTCACAAATCATTTCCTTTGCAATTCCCTCCAAGATTGAACTTTTGCTTCTACCTGCACATACCACTTATATATATATTTACATACACACAATGATGGATGTGCCAATTCACACACTGAAGTCCCAGATCACAACATTTTTAGCTACAATGGATATGAATATGTGAGCAGTTGTCTTAAAAGAATCTTTTTGGAACACTTGTTAACTTGCTAGCTAGATTTAACAAGTCATGTGGTGAGTTAATGTTTGTTTATTAATAATACTTGTGTTGCTCATTTGTCACTGTGATGATGGCTAAATTTAAAACATCCACTATAGATGTTAACATACATGTAATGAACGCTCTTCTACAGAGCAGAATAATGTCGCAAAAGAAACTGACCTTTTTCTCTTCACAAATCTGAATAGCGCGACGGAGTATTACCATAGCATTTCCTTGTTGGACTCTGCTCACCGATTGTACTAATGAACTAGTTGGATAAACACCTGACGAAGTCGTAGAAAAACATTCAGATATTCAGATATTCATTTTTCACCTAATTAGGTAATTCTGCAAGTACGATTAATTTCAATTTTTAAAGATCTATAAAATTACTGGCTTATGTTTTTAAAACATTCGGCCTTATATACACAGATTTGATCTCTAACCAGAGTAGAGAGGCAAAAGCCTAACCAGGTGCTCCGGGGAAGACGTAATTGGGGAAATGCTCTATGACGTGCAAAATCGTGAGCTCGTACATAAACATTGACGGTTGATTGAAGAAGTTGTCAAGTAGCCATCGCAGTGCGTAGAAGCTTTCCTCGCTGTCGTCAATAGCCACCAGTATCTTCATCTTCTCCGCCGATTCCGCCGCCGTCGGCCGTTGCTCCTCCCGGTTTCCGGACCCGCGATTGGCGGCGCCGGCACAGCGGTGGTGCTCTCCATACTCTCTGTAAGTTATTCGTTACGTCAACTTCGCAGCTGATAGACTAATTAATCAGTGGCTGAGGGAAGTGATTGAGTTGGGTTTGTATCTCTAATCTTCTCAGTGGTGGAATTGGAATGATTTCAGCATTGAAGAAAATAAAAGGAAAACTGACGGCTGGCGCTGAAAATAGAACGCTGCACAGGACACGTGGCAGAAAGATCGGGAGACAGATGAGGAGACATATCACTAATCTATATCTATATATATATAATCTATATATACATATATAAAAGCGGTATTTTTTTCCCTCCAAAATATCCATTTTCTATAATTTTTTAAGTCATATTTAATTTCACGTCATTATATTTTCCCACCCAACGACGTCATTTTTAAATAGACCTTACCTTTATATATCACACGTGACCCAACTTTTCTTTTTTAAATAGTTGTTACTTATGGAAGCACTCCTTCTCCGCTTAGAATCTATATATATATATAAAAGCGGCATTTTTTTCCCTCCAAAATATCCATTTTCTATAATTTTTTAAGTCATATTTAATTTCACGTCATTATATTTTCCCACCCAATGATGTCAGCTTAAATAGTACCTTACCTTTATATATCACACGTGACCCAACTTTTCTTTTTAAATAGTTATTCTTATGGAAGACTCTTCTCCGCTTAGAATTGAATTATTTGTTAGGCTAATTAATTTGTAATATAATTATTTTTGTTCAAAATTCTACAAAATAAATATATAAAATATAAATCGAAAATTTTGATGGGATCTTCGCCTCATATTTTTGAAACAATTTTTCTTTCAGACTAATATATATATATAAAAGCAAGATTTTTTTCCCTCCAAAATATCCATTTTCTATAATTTTTGAAGTCATATTTAATTTCACGTCATTATATTTTCCCACCCAATGCATGTTGCCTTAAATAGACCTTACCTTTATATATCACACGTGACCCAACTTTTCTTTTTTAAATAGTTATTACTTATGAAGCACTCATTCTCCGCTTAGAATTGAATTATTTGTTAGGCTAATTAATTTGTAATATAATTATTTTTGTTCAAAATTCTACAAAATAAATATATAAAATATAAATCGAAAATTTTGATGGGATCTTCGCCTATATTTTGAAACAATTTTCTCTCTTTGCACTAATATTTGTTTTTCCGCCTCTTTAACTTTATTATTATTTTTTTCTCTTTTGGGTATCATCAATTTTCTATATCACTGATAGCCAATTGTTCTCTCTTTACACTAAAATTTTGTTTGCCCTATTTTTTCCTTCTCTTGGTTGGCGATATTTTTTAATGCCATTGACTTGAGTCCATATATTTTTTTAAATTGTGTCCTTTTTTTAAGCCAATTAATTTCTAAGGCATTTATTTTTTTCTTCTTCCTGAGTTGATCATTTTGTTGAAAATAAGTAAACCATTTTTTTCTATATCCATTTGAGCTCACATCTTGTGAGCAAACATATATATATTTCTTTGCACTAATAAATTTTTTTCACCTGATTTTTTGAATATCATTCAGTTGAGTCAACCTATTGTTTCAAAATGTCATTTTTAATTCTTATTTTAAGCATACTAATACAAGATGCACAACTAAGTTTTCGATTTCTATTGGATTATTTATTTTCTAATGCCATTGTGTTCATCGTGCAAATTAATTGTACTTCTTAAGTATGGTTGGTCATTAATACTGTTAGACCACATAGTTCATTTCAGTTGTTCAAATCGAACCGACTTTAAAATTGTTTTCGAGTATGTTTACGACTAATGCAATTATTTTTGTTTAGAATTATGTGAAATAAATTAAACTATAAATTGAATAAATTCAATGGATTACTTACGATAAATTGTTGAAACCATTGTTCTCCTTTCACGATAATTTTTTTTTCCTTTTCATCATTTTTTTTTCTTTGGCTATCGTTAATATCTCATACCATTAAATCTGGTCCGCCCATTTAAAAAAGCGATGTCGAAATCAGTTAGGACTAATTACTTATCAACTGGGGTGGGTGTCAGGACCTGAGTGGTAGTGACTGAAGAAGTAAAGAATGTAAGTGTATTATGTCCGAGCTAGTCCTTGATTACAGAGTTTCTCTCGTGCCCTCAAATGAATGCGAAGTGCTCTATTTATACTGCAAAATCAGACAGGGGGCCGTAGGCCATCATTACCCGGCCATCATTAAAAGAGAGGTATTCTTCCCCAACAAGCTATTGCTTTTCCCGCTCAAATGCATCTTATTTGGTTGGAAAATGGATATACAGCTTTTCTTTTTTTCTTTGTCTCGAGAATTGTTGGTTTGAAAAAATTGCAATTTTCTTGACTATTTATTACACTTTGGAACAACATAAAGCGTGCTGTCATGCTTGCCACCCTAATTAATGCAATAAAGATTGTCAAATTTTAGTACTCCATACTCCATATTAGTTTCACGTCTTGGACTCTTCGTGTTTAATGCACTATATTGGGTTTCAAAAGCCAGCGTGACATTTATGTTTCAAGTATTTGAAAGAAGTATTTGAAAGATAATATTACAATTATTACAATTATACATATTACCGATACAATCAATATATACATAGTACCAATACAATAATACAATAATAATGTAAACTCCTTTAAATTTGCTTGGTTAATTGGGCAGACGCATGGTTTCCTCAGGCTGTAATAATGTAAAGTCCTTTATATTTTGCTTGGTTAATTGGGCTGACGCATGGTTTCCTTAGGCTGCTTCGTTTTAGCTATTCTACAATGCTGTTATAAATAATTAGGAGTTAGGACTATTGAGGCAGAAGGTTTGTTATCATATATCATATATCGAATTCAAAGAATAGGTTTTTAAAGCATACAAGATACAATGGTTAAAAGTGCAAGACAACGTGTTGCTCCTATTACTCCAGTGAAAGAATTGCATGACAATCGAAGTGATTGGCGTATTAGGGTTCGTTTATGCCGAAAATGGGTTGTGCCTCAATATGGGAAAACTCCTCCAACACTTGAGTTGTTGTTTGTTGATGCTAAGGTATTTCTTTTGTTGATATTTCTTTTGTTGGTTGTTGAAATGTGAGTTTTATTTACGCTTGTTATTATTTCTTTCTGAGGAGATCAATTCAGCGACTATAAAGGCTCATTTGTTTGAAACATTTCATAAGTATTTGAAAGAGAATGTTATTTTCTTGGTCAGTCATTTTTCTGTGGTAGAGAACAAAGGCAATTTTCCTGACACTGATCATCGTTACAAAATTTGGTTTCACACCGATACTTTGATTGTGGAAATCAAGCTTTCTTTGAGTTTCCCATTGAGTGTTTACAAGTTCAAGAGCTTTCCGATATTAAAGTTCTTGGTCATTCGGACGATAATCCACTGTTTGGTAAATGACTTTTTATTTTTTACTTTATTTCTTGGCTATTGTATTTATCTTATTCCTGGGTGTTATGTATTCTTTTTTTTTCTTTTTAATTTAGATGTTATTGGGCATGTTGCAAATGATGGTGAGAGGAGTGTACAACAGGGGTTCTACTGAGGGAAGCATAATGTAGAGGTCATGTTAGAGGATTTGGAGTATAATATTCTCTCTTTACCCTCTTACGCCTTTCTCCCTTTTCTTTTTTGGTTATATAACATTATGTCTACTTTATGTTAAGGTCCTCTAAATAACAATGCATATTTTCTTTTTCTAGAAAAAACAAAATTAGCTTGACTTTATGGGAGCCATATGCAAAGGAGTTTCAGGATGCCTACAGTGTCAAAACTGATGGTTATTTTGTTGTTATTGTTCACCTTTGTCGCACTAAGGAGTTTAGAGGTTTGTTTTCGTAACACTCGATGGGCTTAGTCACGATGTCAATGTTATGTATTTTTGTAAATTGATTCTTTATTTATGTAGGAGAAATTGGTTTGTCAAATACCTATCATGCTACGTAAATTGATTTTCAAGGAAAGTGAAATTGAAATTGATGATTACAAGCAAAGGTAAACAAAAAAATCGTTATTTTTCTTCTCTAGCGCTTGGATTGATGCTATTGTAAAGCAATTTATCATCATTATTATTATTATTATTTTGTTTTTGTGTTATTTTAAAGACTTCCACCCTTGCAAGAAAATTCTTCACAAGTTTCGAGTCAAAGGTCTGAAAGTTCATTCAAAGGAGTGACTGATGATGTTGAGAATCTTGCTGTTCCTGTGTTGAGTTTACAACAGATTAAGGAATTGAAATATGTAAGTATAGTTAGATGCATCTCTAAAGTTGGTATATAATTCATAATAATTCAAAATCCTTTAAGTCTTTAACGTTGTTCATGTTTGAAGTTGGTATATGATTCATAATGATTTATTTCTGTTTAGACCGGCAAGTTTTGGGTTGTGGCAACAATGTCTGAAGTCATTGCCGAAAAGGGATGGTTCTACAATAGTTGTTCTAAGTGTCGTAAAAAGGTTGTTGAGGCTGATGAGAAGTTTCATTGTGAAAAGTGTCGTAAAGATGTGGTTGGTGTTCCAAGATTCAAGGTGCATGTGAGAGTTGTTGATGGTTTTTCATTGGAGTTTCTTTTGTTTGATCATGTTGCAAGCATTCTTTTGGGAAATTCAGCTGCTGCTATTGCAAATCGTGTTGCTGTGGTAAATAAATTTCAAACGATGCGTATTTTGATCTGTAATATATGATTGCTTTTGCTTCTTTTTTTTTAACTAAATATTTCTTTTTTGTTTTTGTAAAGGAGTTGGCAATGAAGGAAGATGGTCGTAAAGGGAAGGGAAAAATAGTTGCCAGCCCTCTTATACCAGTTGATGTTGATTGCTTGATTGGAAAAGAGGCAATGTTTAAGGTTATTGTGGAAAGAAAACACTTGGAAGGTCGGGAAAGTGTTTATGTTGTTGACAAGGTGTGTTTGAATGGTGAGGTGATAGATAAACATAAAGTGGGCGATCATCTAAGGGCTATTCCTACTACTGTTGCTACTGATTTGTTCAATGCTAAAAAAAGATGATATGTATTCTGTTTCTGAGTCAAGTAAGAGTGATTCTGATAATGATGCTGAATTGGACTCTCCATATAAGTTGCATGGGAAAAGATTGATTGATGAATTTGATGAGGAGGGGCAATGCAAAGAAGATGATTGTGGGTCGACTCAACGTTCAAGCTCAAGCATGAAAAGGAGGCTGCTAAAGGCTGTGGTTGAAGACAATGAGGATTGAGGAGTGACTGAAGAATGGCTATGTCTTTTTAGTTTGATTATGAATTATGAACAATTTGTCTCTTGGTGTAATTTGAAGAATGACTTTAATGTTATTTAAATTTGTGTTGTTTTTATCAAATGGAAATGTGTTAGTTCTTATAATGTTAAATTTAATTGTTTGTTTCCAAGTTTAAATGAATTGTGGCTGTCAAAATATGTTTAGCAAGTTAAAAATGATAGTTCTAAAAATAATGCAAATAATAATTCTTTACATATGTTTTGAAATTTTAATTTAATGAAATGGTAGAAATAATAATATTATAAATTATAAATAATTATACTAAGTATTTTGTAATATGACAATTATACCGAGTCACTTAAAAATTATCTAATCATATACATATATGTTTAAATGATATAAAGAATACAAAATTTGTCAAAATAGTACTATGAAGACCTAATTTTTTATAAATAATTAATTTTATATATTTTTAACAATTTTTAGAGAATAAAAATGGGGTGGTAATAATAATAACATTTTTGTAATATCATAATGATAATAAAAGTAATATGAAATGGTAGAAATTTTTTACAAATTTATACAAATTTTTTACATATGTTTTCAAATAATATTTTAATGAAATGGTAGAAATAATAATATTAAAAATTATTATAATAACGATTTTTTCATATGACAGTGATAATGATTTCCCTGAAAAATTATCTAATTACTTACATATAATTTTAAATGATATATAATATAATAATATAATAATATAATAAAATGGTAGAAATAATATAAATTAATTTTATATTTTGTCTTAATAATACAATTAGGCAAAGACTTTGTCATAATTAATATGTGTATGTGTACGTTACCCAATCCTATTTATTATTTTTTGTTTCTCATCGTTGGTTGGTAATCTCGGGATTGTAATAACATTTTTGGTTCTCTAAGATGCATTGTGGCTATTCCTTTCTCAGTATAATACTTTTGTCTTCATTTCCCTCGATTCTATGAAGCTATTTTCTTTTTACTCTACCCTTCAAAGCATACGTTCCTCTGTGAACTCGAGGTGTCCGCATAAAAAGGAATACATATTACCTTTTTGTGGATTCATCCAAATTATTCAATTTTTCTCAAGTCAGATTAATGCGATTATGAAGATGCCAAGGAACTGAACAACATCAGAGCATATAATTTGAACAACATAGTGTTTACTCATCATATGTGTTTATATGGAGACTTCAAATAATATCGTAAATCGCGGAAGGAATCGTGGTGAAAATGAATCGTATTAAATTTCTATTTCATCCGCATATTCGCCACTTTCTTCAGCATATTTGTAAGAAGACTTACCAACTTAGACTGCTTTAACTTCTTCACTGTAGTATCCTCTGCTGGAATCAAACGAATCTGTAATAATCAACCTATGAGTGTATCAAGATCACATTTGGGTGATATCAGTAATTGTGAGTGTAAATGCCTCATTTTTTCGATAGTGCCATTTTTTTAATTATTATATAACATATAACATATATTATTAGCAAGCTGATTTTGTTTTATTTTATTGTTACTACAGTAAGTCATTTTTCTCCAAGAGATGGAACACGTGGAATATTGGGTGATACAAGAAATAGTAATAATGATAGTAATATCTCTTTGCTTTTCAATTCTGTTCTTTTTAATTTTTAATATATGATTGTAATTTATTTATCCAAAGGTTTTGCTAAAGTTTTTGCATATTTGATTCTGTGCTTTTCAGATGGATTTTCTGTTCAATATAGTGTTTTTGGAAAGGGAAAAATGGTTTCTTTGTCGTCCGGTCGTTATACTATTGGAAGAAGCTGTGGTGATAGTTCTCTCATTAATTCAACTACACCTGTGGGAGTTCTTAATAATGATAATTGTAATGTCCTCTTTCCTTTTCAAAATTGTTACATGTTCACTTAATAGAGTTTTTTTATTTCTTATATTTCTAAGTTTTTTCAGTTACGCTTTCTATTCGGCCTAACATTTTGGCAAATGGCAAAATGATTTCCCCTTCATCGTCAAAGATATCTTTGTTGGAAGTAGATCTGGTAAAGCTTTGACTTGAATTCAAATACACCTATAAAATTTGTTACTGAATGATCGCTGTAATTTCTTATTCCTTTTGAATTATCTTATGTGTTCAATCAACATAGTTTCTACTTTTCTTTTACCTATAATTTTTCTTTAGTTAGGTGTTCTACGCAACCTTATATTTTGGGAAAGGGCAAAATGATTTCTCTTTCATCGGGTCGTCATACTATTGGAAGTGTACCTATTGATAGTTTTTCATTAAATTCAAGTCCACGCTTATGGGAGAGGACAAAACTCAATCAGAGGCACAGATCGACTACATTATACCGAGGGATTTTATGTTTATGTCATTGTTTTATTGTTTTGAATTTCTACATTAGTGTTTATTTTTGACATGTTTTGTTTATGTATTGTTAGGTGTGGACTTAACAGAAGAACAACTTAGGAATCTTTGCCTCCTTCAGATTGAGGATATTCTTAGGAGTCGTGGCAAGAGCTTGCGCAATTTTCAATCTATGCCATTTCCAGAGAATGTTGATGCATTTATTTCGGGAACAAAGCTAATTCTTTGATGAGTTGGCGTATAATGTTGCCGATCTAGCTCTTGAGCATGGAAGGTTAGTATCTCTTTTAAATGATGAACAAATGAATGTTTACCGGACGATTATGACTGCTATTGATGTTGGGAAGGGAGGTGTTTTTTTTTATATGGATATGGTGGCACTGTAAGACATTTGTGTGGAAAACACTATCACCGCGGTATGCTCAAAAGGTGATATAGTTTTGAATGTTGCATCAAGTGGTATTGCATCTCTTTATCGCCTGGTGGTCGCACGACTCATTCTCGATTTTGTATTCCATTGGATCCGACTGAAGAATCTACATGCAATATTAAGCAAGGGAGTCCACTTGCTGAGTTGTTGACGAGGACGAAGCTTATAATATGGGATGAGGCGCCTATGATTCATAGGTATTGTTTTGAGGCTCTTGATAGGACTTTACGTGGCGTGATGAGGTTTTCCAATTCTAATAGTATGCTTGACCCGTTCGTGGGAAAACTATTGTCTTTGGAGGTGATTTTCGGCAAATACTACCAGTTATTCCAAAGGGTACCAGGCAGGATATAGTGCATGCCACTATTAACTCATCGCCTTTGTGGAAAAATTGTAAGGTGTTAAGATTGACGAAAAACATGAGGTTGCAAAATATGGATGATGATGATTTTGGCAATAGTTTGAGAGCTTTGCAGTTGGATGTCGAGAATTGGTGATGGAACACTTGGTGGAGATAACGATGGTCATGCCGAAATAGAGATGCCGGAAGATGTTTTGATAAAAAGTCGGATGATCATGTTAGATCCATTATTGATAGTACTTATCCATTATTTTCCGAACATATTGGTGATGTGTCATATTTGCAAGGTAGGCGGTTCTTGCCCCAACACTAGATGATGTTGATGCTATTAATGATTATATGATTTCTATGAATGGTTCAGAGGAAAGACTTATCTTAGCTCGGATTCAAAATGTAGAGGGATCGATAGGAGTGTTGGTTTTTGAGGAGTTACATTCGACGGAATTCTTGAATAGCATAAGATGTTGGCGTTCCTAACCATGAGTTGAAGTTGAAGGTTGGTATTCCGGTTATGTTATTACGAAATATTGACCATGCATTTGGATTGTGTAATGGAACGAGGTTGATTATTCTGAAGCTTGGAGTTCATGTGATTGAGGCACAAATTTTGACCGAAATAATGCCGGTCAACGTGTATTCATCCCAAGGTTGACGTTGACTCCTTCCGACTCAAGATTGCCTTTTAGGTTCCAAAGAAGACAGTTTCCATTGATTGTTTCATATGCTATGACGATTAATAAGAGTCAAGGTCAATCTTTGTCGCATGTAGGTATTTTCTTAAAGAAACCGGTGTTTAGTCATGGCCAACTATATGTTGCGATATCAAGAGTCACCAATCGTGAAGGATTGAAAATGTTGATATGCGATAAGAATGGTAATCTTACAAACACAACCACTAACGTTGTGTATAAAGAAGTATTTCGTAACTTGTGAAAAGTTTGTAAGAATTGTAGGGAAACTTTGTAAGAATTGTCGTGGAACTTTTGATATTTTCGTTACATGATATTTCTTTTGTTTAAATCATAGTTATTACAAGAAAAAACAAGGAAAATTAAATCTATTTATGCCCGTGCATCGCACGGGTTATACACTAGTCTTCACCTATTTTTCGGATTTTTTCGAGGTTTTACAACGAGTACAAAGACATTTTGCATGGTGAGCAACATAGTCACTAACACTTCCCAAGAAAGCCCTGCACAACAATGCAATAGTTGTTAATTAAGTAATTAATCAGGTGTTTATTGATATATCTATACAATATATCTGTTCTTCTGCCAATCGTTGACAGGTTATCTTACCAACAGAAGGGATGAGTGATAGGAATCTACACCCACGCCCACTTCATGTCTTGCATTCGGCAAGAGAGGTTTGTTTAGATGGGAAGTACCGTTTTGCAACACTTGTTTATGCTTCTCTTTTGAAGAGCCGTTGGTTACAACCATTTAAACTCGTAAAAATTCAAAACTTAGACTTGTTCCTTAATTATGCTTCACACTTCACTTTCCAGGAAAGTGACGAAAAGAATTTCAATCTCGATATGGATTATTAATTGATGCCAACGAGTCTAATGGATATCATATCTCTGTGACAATGTTACCTCTTGATCATTCCAAGTCCACGGCTGCCTACAACAATGAGATCAATTTGCAGAAGCTCTGCAGCTTCACAAATCATTTCCTTTGCAATTCCCTCCAAGATTGAACTTTTTGCTTCTACCTGCACATACCACTTATATATATATTTACATACACACAATGATGGATGTGCCAATTCACACACTGAAGTCCCAGATCACAACATTTTTAGCTACAATGGATATGAATATGTGAGCAGTTGTCTTAAAAGAATCTTTTTGGAACACTTGTTAACTTGCTAGCTAGATTTAACAAGTCATGTGGTGAGTTAATGTTTGTTTATTAATAATACTTGTGTTGCTCATTTGTCACTGTGATGATGGCTAAATTTAAAACATCCACTATAGATGTTAACATACATGTAATGAACGCTCTTCTACAGAGCAGAATAATGTCGCAAAAGAAACTGACCTTTTTCTCTTCACAAATCTGAATAGCGCGACGGAGTATTACCATAGCATTTCCTTGTTGGACTCTGCTCACCGATTGTACTAATGAACTAGTTGGATAAACACCTGACGAAGTCGTAGAAAAACATTCAGATATTCAGATATTCATTTTTCACCTAATTAGGTAATTCTGCAAGTACGATTAATTTCAATTTTTAAAGATCTATAAAATTACTGGCTTATGTTTTTAAAACATTCGGCCTTATATACACAGATTTGATCTCTAACCAGAGTAGAGAGGCAAAAGCCTAACCAGGTGCTCCGGGGAAGACGTAATTGGGGAAATGCTCTATGACGTGCAAAATCGTGAGCTCGTACATAAACATTGACGGTTGATTGAAGAAGTTGTCAAGTAGCCATCGCAGTGCGTAGAAGCTTTCCTCGCTGTCGTCAATAGCCACCAGTATCTTCATCTTCTCCGCCGATTCCGCCGCCGTCGGCCGTTGCTCCTCCCCGGTTTCCGGACCCGCGATTGGCGGCGCCGGCACAGCGGTGGTGCTCTCCATACTCTCTGTAAGTTATTCGTTACGTCAACTTCGCAGCTGATAGACTAATTAATCAGTGGCTGAGGGAAGTGATTGAGTTGGGTTTGTATCTCTAATCTTCTCAGTGGTGGAATTGGAATGATTTCAGCATTGAAGAAAATAAAAGGAAAACTGACGGCTGGCGCTGAAAATAGAACGCTGCACAGGACACGTGGCAGAAAGATCGGAGACAGATGAGGAGACATATCACTAATCTATATCTATATATATATATAAAAGCGGGATTTTTTCCCTCCAAAATATCCATTTTCTATAATTTTTTAAGTCATATTTAATTTCACGTCATTATATTTTCCCACCCAATGCATGTTGCCTTAAATAGACCTTACCTTTATATATCACACGTGACCCAACTTTTCTTTTTTAAATAGTTGTTACTTATGGAAGCACTCTTCTCCGCTTAGAATCTATATATATATATAAAAGCGGCATGTTTTTCCCTCCAAAATATCCATTTTCTATAATTTTTTAAGTCATATTTAATTTCACGTCATTATATTTTCCCACCCAATGCATGTTGCCTTAAATAGACCTTACCTTTATATATCACACGTGACCCAACTTTTTCTTTTTAAATAGTTATTCTTATGGAAGCACTCCTTCTCCACTTAGAATTGAATTATTTGTTAGGCTAATTAATTTGTAATATAATTATTTTTGTTCAAAATTCTACAAAATAAATATATAAAATATAAATCGAAAATTTTGATGGGATCTTCGCCCTATATTTTTGAAACAATTTTTCTCTCTTTGCACTAATATATATATAAAAGCGGCATTTTTTTCCCTCCAAAATATCCATTTTCTATAATTTTGAAGTCATATTTAATTTCACGTCATTATATTTTCCCACCCAATGCATGTTGCCTTAAATAGACCTTACCTTTATATATCACACGTGACCCAACTTTTCTTTTTTAAATAGTTGTTACTTATGGAAGCACTCATTCTCCGCTTAGAATTGAATTATTTGTTAGGCTAATTAATTTGTAATATAATTATTTTTGTTCAAAATTCTACAAAATAAATATATAAAATATAAATCGAAAATTTTGATGGGATCTTCGCCCTATATTTTTGAAACAATTTTTCTCTCTTTGCACTAATATTTGTTTTTCCGCCCTCTTTAACTTTATTATTATTTTTTTTCTCTTTTGGGTATCATCAATTTTCTATATCACTGATAGCCAATTGTTCTCTCTTTACACTAAAATTTTGTTTGCCCTATTTTTTCCTTCTCTTGGTTGGCGATATTTTTTAATGCCATTGACTTGAGTCCATATATTTTTTTAAATTGTGTCCTTTTTTTAAGCCAATTAATTTCTAAGGCATTTATTTTTTTCTTCTTCCTGAGTTGATCATTTTGTTGAAAATAAGTAAACCATTTTTTTCTATATCCATTTGAGCTCACATCTTGTGAGCAAACATATATATATTTCTTTGCACTAATAAATTTTTTTCACCTGATTTTTTGAATATCATTCAGTTGAGTCAACCTATTGTTTCAAAATGTCATTTTTAATTCTTATTTTAAGCATACTAATACAAGATGCACAACTAAGTTTTCGATTTCTATTGGATTATTTATTTTCTAATGCCATTGTGTTCATCGTGCAAATTAATTGTACTTCTTAAGTATGGTTGGTCATTAATACTGTTAGACCACATAGTTCATTTCAGTTGTTCAAATCGAACCGACTTTAAAATTGTTTTCGAGTATGTTTACGACTAATGCAATTATTTTTGTTTAGAATTATGTGAAATAAATTAAACTATAAATTGAATAAATTCAATGGATTACTTACGATAAATTGTTGAAACCATTGTTCTCCTTTCACGATAATTTTTTTTTCCTTTTCATCATTTTTTTTTCTTTGGCTATCGTTAATATCTCATACCATTAAATCTGGTCCGCCCATTTAAAAAAAAAAAACTGTTGATGTCGAAATCAGTTAGGACTAATTACTTATCAACTGGGGTGGGTGTCAGGACCTGAGTGGTAGTGAGTGAAGAAGTAAAGAATGTAAGTGTATTATGTCCGAGCTAGTCCTTGATTACAGAGTTTCTCTCGTGCCCTCAAATGAATGCGAAGTGCTCTATTTATACTGCAAAATCGGAGGCCGTAGAGCCATCATTACCCTAGCCATCATTAAAAGAGAGGTATTCTTCCCCAACAAGCTATTGCTTTTCCGCTCAAATGCATCTTATTTGGTTGGAAAATGGATATACAGCTTTTCTTTTTTTCTTTGTCTCGAGAATTGTTGGTTTGAAAAAATTGCAATTTTCTTGACTATTTATTACACTTTGGAACAACATAAAGCGTGCTGTCATGCTTGCCACCCTAATTAATGCAATAAAGATTGTCAAATTTTAGTACTCCATACTCCATATTAGTTTCACGTCTTGGACTCTTCGTGTTTAATGCACTATATTGGGTTTCAAAAGCCAGCGTGACATTTATGTTTCAAGTATTTGAAAGAAGTATTTGAAAGATAATATTACAATTATTACAATTATACATATTACCGATACAATCAATATATACATAGTACCAATACAATAATACAATAATAATGTAAACTCCTTTAAATTTGCTTGGTTAATTGGGCAGACGCATGGTTTCCTCAGGCTGTAATAATGTAAAGTCCTTTATATTTTGCTTGGTTAATTGGGCTGACGCATGGTTTCCTTAGGCTGCTTCGTTTTAGCTATTCTACAATGCTGTTATAAATAATTAGGAGTTAGGACTATTGAGGCAGAAGGTTTGTTATCATATATCATATATCGAATTCAAAGAATAGGTTTTTAAAGCATACAAGATACAATGGTTAAAAGTGCAAGACAACGTGTTGCTCCTATTACTCCAAAGTTGAAAGAATTGCATGACAATCGAAGTGATTGGCGTATTAGGGTTCGTTTATGCCGAAAATGGGTTGTGCCTCAATATGGGAAAACTCCTCCAACACTTGAGTTGTTGTTTGTTGATGCTAAGGTATTTCTTTTGTTGATATTTCTTTTGTTGGTTGTTGAAATGTGAGTTTTATTTACGTTTGTTATTATTTCTTTACAGGGAGATCGAATTCAAGCGACTATAAAGGCTCATTTGTTTGAAACATTTCAGAAGTATTTGAAAGAGAATGTTATTTTCTTGGTCAGTCATTTTTCTGTGGTAGAGAACAAAGGCAATTTTCCTGTCACTGATCATCGTTACAAAATTTGGTTTCACACCGATACTTTGATTGTGGAAACTGTTTCTTTGAGTTTCCCATTGAGTGTTTACAAGTTCAAGAGCTTTCCCGATATTAAAGTTCTTGGTCATTCGGACGATAATCCACTGTTTGGTAAATGACTTTTTATTTTTTACTTTATTTCTTGGCTATTGTATTTATCTTATTCCTGTGTGTTATGTATTCTTTTTTTTTCTTTTTAATTTAGATGTTATTGGGCATGTTGCAAATGATGGTGAGAGGAGTGTACAACAGGGTTCGGCTGGAGGGAAGCATAATGTAGAGGTCATGTTAGAGGATTTGGAGTATAATATTCTCTCTTTACCCTCTTCTGCCTTCTCCCTTTTCTTTTTTTTTGGTTATATAACATTATGTCTACTTTATGTTAAGGTCCTCTAAATAACAATGCATATTTTCTTTTTCTAGAAAAAACAAAATTAGCTTGACTTTATGGGAGCCATATGCAAAGGAGTTTCAGGATGCCTACAGTGTCAAAACTGATGGTTATTTTGTTGTTATTGTTCAGCTTTGTCGCACTAAGGAGTTTAGAGGTTTGTTTTCGTAACACTCGATGGGCTTAGTACGATGTCAATGTTATGTATTTTTTGTAAATTGATTCTTTATTTATGTAGGAGAAATTGGTTTGTCAAATACCTATCATGCTACGAAATTGATTTTCAAGGAAAGTGAAATTGAAATTGATGATTACAAGCAAAGGTAAACAAAAAAAATCGTTATTTTTCTTCTCTAGCAGTTGGATTGATGCTATTGTAAAGCAATTTATCATCATTATTATTATTATTATTTTGTTTTTGTGTTATTTTAAAGACTTCCACCCTTGCAAGAAAATTCTTCACAAGTTTCGAGTCAAAGGTCTGAAAGTTCATTCAAAGGAGTATCGATGATGTTGAGAATCTTCTTTGTTCTGTGTTGAGTTTACAATAGATTAAGGAATTGAAATATGTAAGTATAGTTAGATGCATCTCTAAAGTTGGTATATAATTCATAATAATTCAAAATCCTTTAAGTCTTTAACGTTGTTCATGTTTGAAGTTGGTATATGATTCATAATGATTTATTTCTGTTTAGACCGGCAAGTTTTGGGTTGTGGCAACAATGTCTGAAGTCATTGCCGAAAAGGGATGGTTCTACAATAGTTGTTCTAAGTGTCGTAAAAAGGTTGTTGAGGTGATGAGAAGTTTCATTGTGAAAAGTGTCGTAAAGATGTGGTTGGTGTTCCAAGATTCAAGGTGCATGTGAGAGTTGTTGATGGTTTTTCATTGGAGTTTCTTTTGTTTGATCATGTTGCAAGCATTCTTTTGGGAAATTCAAATTTGCTATTGCAAATCGTGTTCTTTGTGGTAAATAAATTTCAAACGATGTATTTTGATCTCATAATATATGATTGCTTTTGCTTCTTTTTTTAACTAAATATTTCTTTTTGTTTTGTAAAGGAGTTGGCAATGAAGGAAGATGGTCGTAAAGGGAAGGAAAAATAGTTGCCACCCTCTTATACCTTGATGTTGATTGCTTGATTGGAAAAGAGGCAATGTTTAAGGTTATTGTGGAAAGAAAACACTTGGAAGGTCGGAAAGTGTTTATGTTGTTGACAAGGTGTGTTTGAATGGTGAGGTGATAGATAAACATAAAGTGGGCGATCATCTAAGGGCTATTCCTACTCTTTGTTGCTCTTGATTTGTTCAATGCTAAAAAGATGATATGTATTCATTTACGAGTCAAGTAAGAGTGATTCTGATAATGATGCTGAATTGGACTCTCCATATAAGTTGCATGGGAAAAGATTGATTGATGAATTTGATGAGGAGGGGCAATGCAAAGAAGATGATTGTGGGTCGACTCAACGTTCAAGCTCAAGCATGAAAAGGAGGTCAAGTAAAGGTCAGTGGTTGAAGACAATGAGGATTGAGGAGTGACTGAAGAATGGCTATGTCTTTTTAGTTTGATTATGAATTATGAACAATTTGTCTCTTGGTGTAATTTGAAGAATGACTTTAATGTTATTTAAATTTGTGTTGTTTTTATCAAATGGAAATGTGTTAGTTCTTATAATGTTAAATTTAATTGTTTGTTTCCAAGTTTAAATGAATTGTGGTGTCAAAATATGTTTAGCAAGTTAAAAATGATAGTTCTAAAAATAATGCAAATAATAATTCTTTACATATGTTTTGAAATTTTAATTTAATGAAATGGTAGAAATAATAATATTATAAATTATAAATAATTATACTAAGTATTTTGTAATATGACAATTATACCGAGTCACTTAAAAATTATCTAATCATATACATATATGTTTAAATGATATAAAGAATACAAAATTTGTCAAAATAGTACTATGAAGACCGAAATTTTTTATAAATAATTAATTTTATATATTTTTAACAATTTTTAGAGAATAAAAATGGGGTGGTAATAATAATAACATTTTTGTAATATCATAATGATAATAAAAGTAATATGAAATGGTAGAAATTTTTTACAAATTTATACAAATTTTTACATATGTTTTCAAATAATATTTTAATGAAATGGTAGAAATAATAATATTAAAAATTATTATAATAACGATTTTTTCATATGACAGTGATAATGATTTCCCTGAAAAATTATCTAATTACTTACATATAATTTTAAATGATATATAATATAATAATATAATAATATAATAAAATGGTAGAAATAATATAAATTAATTTTATATTTTGTCTTAATAATACAATTAGGCGTGACTTTGTCATAATTAATATGTGTGTGTGTATACGTTACCCAATCCTATTTATTATTTTTTGTTTCTCATCGTTGGTTGGTAATCTCAGGATTGTAATAACATTTTTGGTTCTCTAAGATGCATTGTGGCTATTCCTTTCCTGTATTAATACTTTTGTCTTCATTTCCCTCGATTCTATGAAGCTATTTTCTTTTACTCTACCCTTCAAAGCATACGTTCCTCGTGAACTCGAGGTCTTTGCATAAAAAGGAATACATATTACCTTTTTTGTGGATTCATCCAAATTATTCAATTTTTCTCAAGTCAGATTAATGCGATTATGAAGATGCCAAGGAACTGAACAACATCAGAGCATATAATTTGAACAACATAGTGTTTACTCATCATATGTGTTTATATGGAGACTTCAAATAATATCAGTGTAAATCGCAGAAGGAATCGTGGTGAAAATGAATCAGGTATTAAATTTCTATTTCATCCGCATATTCGCCACTTTCTTCAGCATATTTGTAAGAAGACTTACCAACTTAGACTGCTTTAACTTCTTCACTGTAGTATCCTCTGCTGGAATCAAACGAATCTGTAATAATCAACCTATGAGTGTATCAAGATCACATTTGGGTGATATCAGTAATTGTGAGTGTAAATGCCTCATTTTTTCGATAGTGCCATTTTTTTAATTATTATATAACATATAACATATATTATTAGCAAGCTGATTTTGTTTTATTTTATTGTTACTACAGTAAGTCATTTTTCTCCAAGAGATGGAACACGTGGAATATTGGGTGATACAAGAAATAGTAATAATGATAGTAATATCTCTTTGCTTTTCAATTCTGTTCTTTTTAATTTTTAATATATGATTGTAATTTATTTATCCAAAGGTTTTGCTAAAGTTTTTGCATATTTGATTCTGTGCTTTTCAGATGGATTTTCTGTTCAATATAGTGTTTTTGGAAAGGGAAAAATGGTTTCTTTGTCGTCCGGTCGTTATACTATTGGAAGAAGCTGTGGTGATAGTTCTCTCATTAATTCAACTACACCTGTGGGAGTTCTTAATAATGATAATTGTAATGTCCTCTTTCCTTTTCAAAATTGTTACATGTTCACTTAATAGAGTTTTTTTATTTCTTATATTTCTAAGTTTTTTCAGTTACGCTTTCTATTCGGCCTAACATTTTGGCAAATGGCAAAATGATTTCCCCTTCATCGGGTCAGCATACTGTTGGAAGTAGATCTGGTAAAAGCTTTGACTTGAATTCAAATACAGCTATAAAATTTGTTACGAATGATCAGTGTAATTTCTTATTCCTTTTGAATTATCTTATGTGTTCAATCAACATAGTTTCTACTTTTCTTTTACCTATAATTTTTCTTTAGTTAGGTGTTCTACGCAACCTTATATTTTGGGAAAGGGCAAAATGATTTCTCTTTCATCGGGTCGTCATACTATTGGAAGTGTACCTATTGATAGTTTTTCATTAAATTCAAGTCCTGCCTATGGGAGAGGACAAAACTCAACTGTAGGCACAGATCGACTACATTATACCGAGGGATTTTATGTTTATGTCATTGTTTTATTGTTTTGAATTTCTACATTAGTGTTTATTTTTGACATGTTTTGTTTATGTATTGTTAGGTGTGGACTTAACAGAAGAACAACTTAGGAATCTTTGCCTCCTTTAGATTGAGGATATTCTTAGGAGTCGTGGCAAGAGCTTGCGCAATTTTCAATCTATGCCATTTCCAGAGAATGTTGATGCATTTATTTCGGGGAACAGGCTAATTGCTGATGAGTTGGCGTATAATGTTGCCGATCTAGCTCTTGAGCATGGAAGGTTAGTATCTCTTTTAAATGATGAACAAATGAATGTTTACCGGACGATTATGACTGCTATTGATGTTGGGAAGGGGGGTGTTTTTTTTATATGGATATGGTGGCACGGGTAAGACATTTGTGTGGAAAACACTATCAGCTGCGGTGCGTTCAAAAGGTGATATAGTTTTGAATGTTGCATCAAGTGGTATTGCATCTCTTTTACTGCCTGGTGGTCGTACGACTCATTCTCGATTTTGTATTCCATTGGATCCGACTGAAGAATCTACATGCAATATTAAGCAAGGGAGTCCACTTGCTGAGTTGTTGACGAGGACGAAGCTTATAATATGGGATGAGGCGCCTATGATTCATAGGTATTGTTTTGAGGCTCTTGATAGGACTTTACGTGACGTGATGAGGTTTTCCAATTCTAATAGTATGCTTGACCCGTTCGGTGGGAAAACTATTGTCTTTGGAGGTGATTTTCGGCAAATACTACCAGTTATTCCAAAGGGTACCAGGCAGGATATAGTGCATGCCACTATTAACTCATCGCCTTTGTGGAAAAATTGTAAGGTGTTAAGATTGACGAAAAACATGAGGTTGCAAAATATGGATGATGATGATTTTGGCAATAGTTTGAGAGCTTTGCAGTTGGATGTCGAGAATTGGTGATGGAACACTTGGTGGAGATAACGATGGTCATGCCAAATAGAGATGCCGAAGATGTTTTGATAAAGGAGTCGGATGATCATGTTAGATCCATTATTGATAGTACTTATCCATTATTTTCCGAACATATTGGTGATGTGTCATATTTGCAAGGTAGGGCAGTTCTTGCCCCAACACTAGATGATGTTGATGCTATTAATGATTATATGATTTCTATGAATGGTTGAGAGGAAAGACTTATCTTAGCTCGGATTCAAAATGTAGAGGGGATCGATAGGAGTGTTGGTTTTTTTGAGGAGTTACATTCGACGGAATTCTTGAATAGCATAAGATGTTCGGGCGTTCCTAACCATGAGTTGAAGTTGAAGGTTGGTATTCCAGTTATGTTATTACGAAATATTGACCATGCCGCTGGATTGTGTAATGGAACGAGGTTGATTGTTACGAAGCTTGGAGTTCATGTGATTGAGGCACAAATTTTGACCGGAAATAATGCCGGTCAACGTGTATTCATCCCAAGGTTGACGTTGACTCCTTCCGACTCAAGATTGCCTTTTAGGTTCCAAAGAAGACAGTTTCCATTGATTGTTTCATATGCTATGACGATTAATAAGAGTCAAGGTCAATCTTTGTCGCATGTAGGTATTTTCTTAAAGAAACCGGTGTTTAGTCATGGCCAACTATATGTTGCGATATCAAGAGTCACCAATCGTGAAGGATTGAAAATGTTGATATGCGATAAGAATGGTAATCTTACAAACACAACCACTAACGTTGTGTATAAAGAAGTATTTCGTAACTTGTGAAAAGTTTGTAAGAATTGTAGGGAAACTTTGTAAGAATTGTCGTGGAACTTTTGATATTTTCGTTACATGATATTTCTTTTGTTTAAATCATAGTTATTACAAGAAAAAACAAGGAAAATTAAATCTATTTATGCCCGTGCATCGCACGGGTTATACACTAGTCTTCACCTATTTTTCGGATTTTTTCGGAGGTTTTACAACGAGTACAGCACATTTTGCATGGTGAGCAACATAGTCACTAACACTTCCCAAGAAAGCCCTGCACAACAATGCAATAGTTGTTAATTAAGTAATTAATCAGGTGTTTATTGATATATCTATACAATATATCTCGTTTTCCGCCAATCGCTGACAAAGTTATCTTACCAATGAAGGGATGAGTGATAGGAATCTACACCCACGCCCACTTCATGTCTTGCATTCGGCAAGAGAGGTTTGTTTAGATGGGAAGTACCGTTTTGCAACACTTGTTTATGCTTCTCTTTTGAAGAGCCGTTGGTTACAACCATTTAAACTCGTAAAAATTCAAAACTTAGACTTGTTCCTTAATTATGCTTCACACTTCACTTTCCAGGAAAGTGACGAAAAGAATTTCAATCTCGATATGGATTATTAATTGATGCCAACGAGTCTAATGGATATCATATCTCTGTGACAATGTTACCTCTTGATCATTCCAAGTCCACGGCTGCCTACAACAATGAGATCAATTTGCAGAAGCTCTGCAGCTTCACAAATCATTTCCTTTGCAATTCCTCCAAGATTGAACTTTTTGCTTCTACCTGCACATACCACTTATATATATATTTACATACACACAATGATGGATGTGCCAATTCACACACTGAAGTCCCCAGATCACAACATTTTTAGCTACAATGGATATGAATATGTGAGCAGTTGTCTTAAAAGAATCTTTTTGGAACACTTGTTAACTTGCTAGCTAGATTTAACAAGTCATGTGGTGAGTTAATGTTTGTTTATTAATAATACTTGTGTTGCTCATTTGTCACTGTGATGATGGCTAAATTTAAAACATCCACTATAGATGTTAACATACATGTAATGAACGCTCTTCTACAGAGCAGAATAATGTCGCAAAAGAAACTGACCTTTTTCTCTTCACAAATCTGAATAGCGCGACGGAGTATTACCATAGCATTTCCTTGTTGGACTCTGCTCACCGATTGTACTAATGAACTAGTTGGATAAACACCTGACGAAGTCGTAGAAAAACATTCAGATATTCAGATATTCATTTTTCACCTAATTAGGTAATTCTGCAAGTACGATTAATTTCAATTTTTAAAGATCTATAAAATTACTGGCTTATGTTTTTAAAACATTCGGCCTTATATACACAGATTTGATCTCTAACCAGAGTAGAGAGGCAAAAGCCTAACCAGGTGCTCCGGGGAAGACGTAATTGAGGAAATGCTCTATGACGTGCAAAATCGTGAGCTCGTACATAAACATTGACGGTTGATTGAAGAAGTTGTCAAGTAGCCATCGCAGTGCGTAGAAGCTTTCCTCGCTGTCGTCAATAGCCACCAGTATCTTCATCTTCTCCGCCGATTCCGCCGCCGTCGGCCGTTGCTCCTCCCCGGTTTCCGGACCCGCGATTGGCGGCGCCGGCACAGCGGTGGTGCTCTCCATACTCTCTGTAAGTTATTCGTTACGTCAACTTCGCAGCTGATAGACTAATTAATCAGTGGCTGAGGGAAGTGATTGAGTTGGGTTTGTATCTCTAATCTTCTCAGTGGTGGAATTGGAATGATTTCAGCATTGAAGAAAATAAAAGGAAAACTGACGGCTGGCGCTGAAAATAGAACGCTGCACAGGACACGTGGCAGAAAGATCGGAGACAGATGAGGAGACATATCACTAATCTATATCTATATATATATAATCTATATATACATATATAAAAGCGGTATTTTTTTCCCTCCAAAATATCCATTTTCTATAATTTTTTAAGTCATATTTAATTTCACGTCATTATATTTTCCCACCCAATGCATGTTGCCTTAAATAGACCTTACCTTTATATATCACACGTGACCCAACTTTTCTTTTTTAAATAGTTGTTACTTATGGAAGCACTCCTTCTCCGCTTAGAATCTATATATATATATAAAAGCGGCATTTTTTTCCCTCCAAAATATCCATTTTCTATAATTTTTTAAGTCATATTTAATTTCACGTCATTATATTTTCCCACCCAATGCATGTTGCCTTAAATAGACCTTACCTTTATATATCACACGTGACCCAACTTTTCTTTTTTAAATAGTTGTTACTTATGGAAGCACTCCTTCTCCACTTAGAATTGAATTATTTGTTAGGCTAATTAATTTGTAATATAATTATTTTTGTTCAAAATTCTACAAAATAAATATATAAAATATAAATCGAAAATTTTGATGGGATCTTCGCCCTATATTTTTGAAACAATTTTTCTCTCTTTGCACTAATATATATATAAAAGCGGCATTTTTTTCCCTCCAAAATATCCATTTTCTATAATTTTGAAGTCATATTTAATTTCACGTCATTATATTTTCCCACCCAATGCATGTTGCCTTAAATAGACCTTACCTTTATATATCACACGTGACCCAACTTTTCTTTTTTAAATAGTTGTTACTTATGGAAGCACTCATTCTCCGCTTAGAATTGAATTATTTGTTAGGCTAATTAATTTGTAATATAATTATTTTTGTTCAAAATTCTACAAAATAAATATATAAAATATAAATCGAAAATTTTGATGGGATCTTCGCCCTATATTTTTGAAACAATTTTTCTCTCTTTGCACTAATATTTGTTTTTCCGCCCTCTTTAACTTTATTATTATTTTTTTTCTCTTTTGGGTATCATCAATTTTCTATATCACTGATAGCCAATTGTTCTCTCTTTACACTAAAATTTTGTTTGCCCTATTTTTTCCTTCTCTTGGTTGGCGATATTTTTTAATGCCATTGACTTGAGTCCATATATTTTTTTAAATTGTGTCCTTTTTTTAAGCCAATTAATTTCTAAGGCATTTATTTTTCTTCTTCCTGAGTTGATCATTTTGTTGAAAATAAGTAAACCATTTTTTCTATATCCATTTGAGCTCACATCTTGTGAGCAAACATATATATATTTCTTTGCACTAATAAATTTTTTCACCTGATTTTTGAATATCATTCAGTTGAGTCAACCTATTGTTTCAAAATGTCATTTTTAATTCTTATTTTAAGCATACTAATACAAGATGCACAACTAAGTTTTCGATTTCTATTGGATTATTTATTTTCTAATGCCATTGTGTTCATCGTGCAAATTAATTGTACTTCTTAAGTATGGTTGGTCATTAATACTGTTAGACCACATAGTTCATTTCAGTTGTTCAAATCGAACCGACTTTAAAATTGTTTTCGAGTATGTTTACGACTAATGCAATTATTTTTGTTTAGAATTATGTGAAATAAATTAAACTATAAATTGAATAAATTCAATGGATTACTTACGATAAATTGTTGAAACCATTGTTCTCCTTTCACGATAATTTTTTTTTCCTTTTCATCATTTTTTTTTCTTTGGCTATCGTTAATATCTCATACCATTAAATCTGGTCCGCCCATTTAAAAAAAAAAAACTGTTGATGTCGAAATCAGTTAGGACTAATTACTTATCAACTGGGGTGGGTGTCAGGACCTGAGTGGTAGTGACTGAAGAAGTAAAGAATGTAAGTGTATTATGTCCGAGCTAGTCCTTGATTACAGAGTTTCTCTCGTGCCCTCAAATGAATGCGAAGTGCTCTATTTATACTGCAAAATCAGACAGGGGGCCGTAGGCCATCATTACCCGGCCATCATTAAAAGAGAGGTATTCTTCCCCAACAAGCTATTGCTTTTCCCGCTCAAATGCATCTTATTTGGTTGGAAAATGGATATACAGCTTTTCTTTTTTTCTTTGTCTCGAGAATTGTTGGTTTGAAAAAATTGCAATTTTCTTGACTATTTATTACACTTTGGAACAACATAAAGCGTGCTGTCATGCTTGCCACCCTAATTAATGCAATAAAGATTGTCAAATTTTAGTACTCCATACTCCATATTAGTTTCACGTCTTGGACTCTTCGTGTTTAATGCACTATATTGGGTTTCAAAAGCCAGCGTGACATTTATGTTTCAAGTATTTGAAAGAAGTATTTGAAAGATAATATTACAATTATTACAATTATACATATTAATGATACAATCAATATATACATAGTACCAATACAATAATACAATAATAATGTAAACTCCTTTAAATTTGCTTGGTTAATTAGTGAGACGCATGGTTTCCTCAGTGTAATAATGTAAAGTCCTTTATATTTTGCTTGGTTAATTGGGCGTGACGATGGTTTCCTTTAGGTCGCTTGCTTTAGCTATTCTACAATGTTGTTATAAATAATTAGGAGTTAGGACTATTGAGGCAAAGAGTTTGTTATCATATATCATATATCGAATTCAAAGAATAGGTTTTTAAAGCATACAAGATACAATGGTTAAAAGTGCAAGACAACGTGTTGCTCCTATTACTCGATGAAAGAATTGCATGACAATCAAGTGATTGGCGTATTAGGGTTCGTTTATGCCGAAAATGGGTTGTGCCTCAATATGGGAAAACTCCTCCAACACTTGAGTTGTTGTTTGTTGATGCTAAGGTATTTCTTTTGTTGATATTTCTTTTGTTGGTTGTTGAAATGTGAGTTTTATTTACGTTTGTTATTATTTCTTTACTGAGGAGATCGAATTCAGCGACTATAAAGGCTCATTTGTTTGAAACATTTCAGAAGTATTTGAAAGAGAATGTTATTTTCTTGGTCAGTCATTTTTCTGTGGTAGAGAACAAAGGCAATTTTCCTGTCACTGATCATCGTTACAAAATTTGGTTTCACACGATACTTTGATTGTGAAACTGCTTTCTTTGAGTTTCCCATTGAGTGTTTACAAGTTCAAGAGCTTTCCGATATTAAAGTTCTTGGTCATTCTGACGATAATCCACTGCTTGGTAAATGACTTTTTATTTTTACTTTATTTCTTGGCTATTGTATTTATCTTATTCTGTGTGTTATGTATTCTTTTTTTCTTTTTAATTTAGATGTTATTGGGCATGTTGCAAATGATGGTGAGAGGAGTGTACAACGAGGGTTCTACTGGAGGGAAGCATAATGTAGAGGTCATGTTAGAGGATTTGGAGTATAATATTCTCTCTTTACCCTCTTCCGCCTTCTCCTTTTCTTTTTTTGGTTATATAACATTATGTCTACTTTATGTTAAGGTCCTCTAAATAACAATGCATATTTTCTTTTTCTAGAAAAACAAAATTAGCTTGACTTTATGGGAGCCATATGCAAAGGAGTTTCAGGATGCCTACAGTGTCAAACCGATGGTTATTTTGTTGTTATTGTTCACCTTTGTCGCACTAAGGAGTTTAGAGGTTTGTTTTCGTAACACTCGATGGGCTTAGTACGATGTCAATGTTATGTATTTTTGTAAATTGATTCTTTATTTATGTAGGAGAAATTGGTTTGTCAAATACCTATCATGCTACGAAATTGATTTTCAAGGAAAGTGAAATTGAAATTGATGATTACAAGCAAAGGTAAACAAAAAAAATCGTTATTTTTCTTCTCTAGCAGTTGGATTGATGCTATTGTAAAGCAATTTATCATCATTATTATTATTATTATTTTGTTTTTGTGTTATTTTAAAGACTTCCACCCTTGCAAGAAAATTCTTCACAAGTTTCGAGTCAAAGGTCTGAAAGTTCATTCAAAGGAGTGACTGATGATGTTGAGAATCTTGCTGTTCCTGTGTTGAGTTTACAACAGATTAAGGAATTGAAATATGTAAGTATAGTTAGATGCATCTCTAAAGTTGGTATATAATTCATAATAATTCAAAATCCTTTTAAGTCTTTAACGTTGTTCATGTTTGAAGTTGGTATATGATTCATAATGATTTATTTCTGTTTAGACCGGCAAGTTTTGGGTTGTGGCAACAATGTCTGAAGTCATTGCCGAAAAGGGATGGTTCTACAATAGTTGTTCTAAGTGTCGTAAAAAGGTTGTTGAGGCTGATGAGAAGTTTCATTGTGAAAAGTGTCGTAAAGATGTGGTTGGTGTTCCAAGATTCAAGGTGCATGTGAGAGTTGTTGATGGTTTTTCATTGGAGTTTCTTTTGTTTGATCATGTTGCAAGCATTCTTTTGGGAAATTCAGCTGCTGCTATTGCAAATCGTGTTGCTGTGGTAAATAAATTTCAAACGATGCGTATTTTGATCTGTAATATATGATTGCTTTTGCTTCTTTTTTTTTAACTAAATATTTCTTTTTTGTTTTTGTAAAGGAGTTGGCAATGAAGGAAGATGGTCGTAAAGGGAAGGGAAAAATAGTTGCCAGCCCTCTTATACCAGTTGATGTTGATTGCTTGATTGGAAAAGAGGCAATGTTTAAGGTTATTGTGGAAAGAAAACACTTGGAAGGTCGGGAAAGTGTTTATGTTGTTGACAAGGTGTGTTTGAATGGTGAGGTGATAGATAAACATAAAGTGGGCGATCATCTAAGGGCTATTCCTACTACTGTTGCTACTGATTTGTTCAATGCTAAAAAAGATGATATGTATTCTGTTTCTGAGTCAAGTAAGAGTGATTCTGATAATGATGCTGAATTGGACTCTCCATATAAGTTGCATGGGAAAAGATTGATTGATGAATTTGATGAGGAGGGGCAATGCAAAGAAGATGATTGTGGGTCGACTCAACGTTCAAGCTCAAGCATGAAAAGGAGGCTGCTAAAGGCTGTGGTTGAAGACAATGAGGATTGAGGAGTGACTGAAGAATGGCTATGTCTTTTTAGTTTGATTATGAATTATGAACAATTTGTCTCTTGGTGTAATTTGAAGAATGACTTTAATGTTATTTAAATTTGTGTTGTTTTTATCAAATGGAAATGTGTTAGTTCTTATAATGTTAAATTTAATTGTTTGTTTCCAAGTTTAAATGAATTGTGGCTGTCAAAATATGTTTAGCAAGTTAAAAATGATAGTTCTAAAAATAATGCAAATAATAATTCTTTACATATGTTTTGAAATTTTAATTTAATGAAATGGTAGAAATAATAATATTATAAATTATAAATAATTATACTAAGTATTTTGTAATATGACAATTATACCGAGTCACTTAAAAATTATCTAATCATATACATATATGTTTAAATGATATAAAGAATACAAAATTTGTCAAAATAGTACTATGAAGACCGAAATTTTTTATAAATAATTAATTTTATATATTTTTAACAATTTTTAGAGAATAAAAATGGGGTGGTAATAATAATAACATTTTTGTAATATCATAATGATAATAAAAGTAATATGAAATGGTAGAAATTTTTTACAAATTTATACAAATTTTTTACATATGTTTTCAAATAATATTTTAATGAAATGGTAGAAATAATAATATTAAAAATTATTATAATAACGATTTTTTCATATGACAGTGATAATGATTTCCCTGAAAAATTATCTAATTACTTACATATAATTTTAAATGATATATAATATAATAATATAATAATATAATAAAATGGTAGAAATAATATAAATTAATTTTATATTTTGTCTTAATAATACAATTGGGCAGCAGCTTTGTCATAATTAATATGTGTGTGTGTACGTTACCCAATCCTATTTATTATTTTTTGTTTCTCATCGTTGGTTGGTAATCTCAGGATTGTAATAACATTTTTGGTTCTCTAAGATGCATTGTGGCTATTCCTTTCCTGTATTAATACTTTTGTCTTCATTTCCCTCGATTCTATGAAGCTATTTTCTTTTACTCTACCCTTCAAAGCATACGTTCCTACTGTGAACCTGAGGTGCTGCATAAAAAGGAATACATATTACCTTTTTTGTGGATTCATCCAAATTATTCAATTTTTCTCAAGTCAGATTAATGCGATTATGAAGATGCCAAGGAACTGAACAACATCAGAGCATATAATTTGAACAACATAGTGTTTACTCATCATATGTGTTTATATGGAGACTTCAAATAATATCAGTGTAAATCGCAGAAGGAATCGTGGTGAAAATGAATCAGGTATTAAATTTCTATTTCATCCGCATATTCGCCACTTTCTTCAGCATATTTGTAAGAAGACTTACCAACTTAGACTGCTTTAACTTCTTCACTGTAGTATCCTCTGCTGG
Organism: Jasminum sambac; assembly: GCA_018223645.1. Taxonomy (NCBI): domain Eukaryota; kingdom Viridiplantae; phylum Streptophyta; class Magnoliopsida; order Lamiales; family Oleaceae; genus Jasminum; species Jasminum sambac. Next base: position 37,228,430 of record CP073646.1, read on the forward strand.
AATCAAACGAATCTGTAATAATCAACCTATGAGTGTATCAAGATCACATTTGGGTGATATCAGTAATTGTGAGTGTAAATGCCTCATTTTTTCGATAGTGCCATTTTTTTAATTATTATATAACATATAACATATATTATTAGCAAGCTGATTTTGTTTTATTTTATTGTTACTACAGTAAGTCATTTTTCTCCAAGAGATGGAACACGTGGAATATTGGGTGATACAAGAAATAGTAATAATGATAGTAATATCTCTTTGCTTTTCAATTCTGTTCTTTTTAATTTTTAATATATGATTGTAATTTATTTATCCAAAGGTTTTGCTAAAGTTTTTGCATATTTGATTCTGTGCTTTTCAGATGGATTTTCTGTTCAATATAGTGTTTTTGGAAAGGGAAAAATGGTTTCTTTGTCGTCCGGTCGTTATACTATTGGAAGAAGCTGTGGTGATAGTTCTCTCATTAATTCAACTACACTGTGGAGTTCTTAATAATGATAATTGTAATGTCCTCTTTCCTTTTCAAAATTGTTACATGTTCACTTAATAGAGTTTTTATTTCTTATATTTCTAAGTTTTTTCGATTCGCTTTCTATTCGCCTAACATTTTGGCAAATGGCAAAATGATTTCCTTCATCTGGTCAAAGATAATCAAGTTGGAAGTAGATCCGTAAAAGCTTTGACTTGAATTCAAATACTATAAAATTTGTTACGAATGATCAGTGTAATTTCTTATTCCTTTTGAATTATCTTATGTGTTCAATCAACATAGTTTCTACTTTTCTTTTACCTATAATTTTTCTTTAGTTAGGTGTTCTACGCAACCTTATATTTTGGGAAAGGGCAAAATGATTTCTCTTTCATCGGTCGTCATACTATTGGAAGTGTACCTATTGATAGTTTTCATTAAATTCAAGTCCCGCCTATGGGAGAGGACAAAACTCAATCAGAGGGCACAGATCGACTACATTATACCGAGGATTTTATGTTTATGTCATTGTTTTATTGTTTTGAATTTCTACATTAGTGTTTATTTTTGACATGTTTTGTTTATGTATTGTTAGGTGTGGACTTAACAGAAGAACAACTTAGGAATCTTTGCCTCCTTTAGATTGAGGATATTCTTAGGAGTCGTGGCAAGAGCTTGCGCAATTTTCAATCTATGCCATTTCCAGAGAATGTTGATGCATTTATTTGGGAACAAAGCTAATTGTCGATGAGTTGGCGTATAATGTTGCCGATCTAGCTCTTGAGCATGGAAGGTTAGTATCTCTTTTAAATGATGAACAAATGAATGTTTACTGGACGATTATGATCTTATTGATGTTGGGAAGGGGGTGTTTTTATATGGATATGGTGGCACGGGTAAGACATTTGTGTGGAAAACACTATCACCAAGTATGCTCAAAAGGTGATATAGTTTTGAATGTTGCATCAAGTGGTATTGCATCTCTTTTACTGCCTGGTGGTCGTACGACTCATTCTCGATTTTGTATTCCATTGGATCCGACTGAAGAATCTACATGCAATATTAAGCAAGGGAGTCCACTTGCTGAGTTGTTGACGAGGACGAAGCTTATAATATGGGATGAGGCGCCTATGATTCATAGGTATTGTTTTGAGGCTCTTGATAGGACTTTACGTGACGTGATGAGGTTTTCCAATTCTAATAGTATGCTTGACCCGTTCGGTGGGAAAACTATTGTCTTTGGAGGTGATTTTCGGCAAATACTACCAGTTATTCCAAAGGGTACCAGGCAGGATATAGTGCATGCCACTATTAACTCATCGCCTTTGTGGAAAAATTGTAAGGTGTTAAGATTGACGAAAAACATGAGGTTGCAAAATATGGATGATGATGATTTTGGCAATAGTTTGAGAGCTTTTGCAGATTGGATGTCGAGAATTGGTGATGGAACACTTGGTGGAGATAACGATGGTCATGCCGAAATAGAGATGCCAGAAGATGTTTTGATAAAGGAGTCGGATGATCATGTTAGATCCATTATTGATAGTACTTATCCATTATTTTCCGAACATATTGGTGATGTGTCATATTTGCAAGGTAGGGCAGTTCTTGCCCCAACACTAGATGATGTTGATGCTATTAATGATTATATGATTTCTATGAATGGTTCAGAGGGAAAGACTTATCTTAGCTCGGATTCAAAATGTAGAGGGGATCGATAGGAGTGTTGGTTTTTTTGAGGAGTTACATTCGACGGAATTCTTGAATAGCATAAGATGTTCGGGCGTTCCTAACCATGAGTTGAAGTTGAAGGTTGGTATTCCAGTTATGTTATTACGAAATATTGACCATGCCGCTGGATTGTGTAATGGAACGAGGTTGATTGTTACGAAGCTTGGAGTTCATGTGATTGAGGCACAAATTTTGACCGGAAATAATGCCGGTCAACGTGTATTCATCCCAAGGTTGACGTTGACTCCTTCCGACTCAAGATTGCCTTTTAGGTTCCAAAGAAGACAGTTTCCATTGATTGTTTCATATGCTATGACGATTAATAAGAGTCAAGGTCAATCTTTGTCGCATGTAGGTATTTTCTTAAAGAAACCGGTGTTTAGTCATGGCCAACTATATGTTGCGATATCAAGAGTCACCAATCGTGAAGGATTGAAAATGTTGATATGCGATAAGAATGGTAATCTTACAAACACAACCACTAACGTTGTGTATAAAGAAGTATTTCGTAACTTGTGAAAAGTTTGTAAGAATTGTAGGGAAACTTTGTAAGAATTGTCGTGGAACTTTTGATATTTTCGTTACATGATATTTCTTTTGTTTAAATCATAGTTATTACAAGAAAAACAAGGAAAATTAAATCTATTTATGCCCGTGCATCGCACGGGTTATACACTAGTCTTCACCTATTTTTCGGATTTTTTCGGAGGTTTTACAACGAGTACAGCACATTTTGCATGGTGAGCAACATAGTCACTAACACTTCCCAAGAAAGCCCTGCACAACAATGCAATAGTTGTTAATTAAGTAATTAATCAGGTGTTTATTGATATATCTATACAATATATCTGTTCTTCTGCCAATCGTTGACAGGTTATCTTACCAACAGAAGGGATGAGTGATAGGAATCTACACCCACGCCCACTTCATGTCTTGCATTCGGCAAGAGAGGTTTGTTTAGATGGGAAGTACCGTTTTGCAACACTTGTTTATGCTTCTCTTTTGAAGAGCCGTTGGTTACAACCATTTAAACTCGTAAAAATTCAAAACTTAGACTTGTTCCTTAATTATGCTTCACACTTCACTTTCCAGGAAAGTGACGAAAAGAATTTCAATCTCGATATGGATTATTAATTGATGCCAACGAGTCTAATGGATATCATATCTCTGTGACAATGTTACCTCTTGATCATTCCAAGTCCACGGCTGCCTACAACAATGAGATCAATTTGCAGAAGCTCTGCAGCTTCACAAATCATTTCCTTTGCAATTCCCTCCAAGATTGAACTTTTTGCTTCTACCTGCACATACCACTTATATATATATTTACATACACACAATGATGGATGTGCCAATTCACACACTGAAGTCCCAGATCACAACATTTTTAGCTACAATGGATATGAATATGTGAGCAGTTGTCTTAAAAGAATCTTTTTGGAACACTTGTTAACTTGCTAGCTAGATTTAACAAGTCATGTGGTGAGTTAATGTTTGTTTATTAATAATACTTGTGTTGCTCATTTGTCACTGTGATGATGGCTAAATTTAAAACATCCACTATAGATGTTAACATACATGTAATGAACGCTCTTCTACAGAGCAGAATAATGTCGCAAAAGAAACTGACCTTTTTCTCTTCACAAATCTGAATAGCGCGACGGAGTATTACCATAGGCCCATAGCATTTCCTTGTTGGACTCTGCTCACCGATTGTACTAATGAACTAGTTGGATAAACACCTGACGAAGTCGTAGAAAAACATTCAGATATTCAGATATTCATTTTTCACCTAATTAGGTAATTCTGCAAGTACGATTAATTTCAATTTTTAAAGATCTATAAAATTACTGGCTTATGTTTTTAAAACATTCGGCCTTATATACACAGATTTGATCTCTAACCAGAGTAGAGAGGCAAAAGCCTAACCAGGTGCTCCGGGGAAGACGTAATTGGGGAAATGCTCTATGACGTGCAAAATCGTGAGCTCGTACATAAACATTGACGGTTGATTGAAGAAGTTGTCAAGTAGCCATCGCAGTGCGTAGAAGCTTTCCTCGCTGTCGTCAATAGCCACCAGTATCTTCATCTTCTCCGCCGATTCCGCCGCCGTCGGCCGTTGCTCCTCCCCGGTTTCCGGACCCGCGATTGGCGGCGCCGGCACAGCGGTGGTGCTCTCCATACTCTCTGTAAGTTATTCGTTACGTCAACTTCGCAGCTGATAGACTAATTAATCAGTGGCTGAGGGAAGTGATTGAGTTGGGTTTGTATCTCTAATCTTCTCAGTGGTGGAATTGGAATGATTTCAGCATTGAAGAAAATAAAAGGAAAACTGACGGCTGGCGCTGAAAATAGAACGCTGCACAGGACACGTGGCAGAAAGATCGGAGACAGATGAGGAGACATATCACTAATCTATATCTATATATATATATAATCTATATATACATATATAAAAGCGGTATTTTTTTCCCTCCAAAATATCCATTTTCTATAATTTTTTAAGTCATATTTAATTTCACGTCATTATATTTTCCCACCCAACGCATGTTGTTTAAATAGACCTTACCTTTATATATCACACGTGACTCCAACTTTTCTTTTTTAAATAGTTATTCTTACAAGACTCTTCTCCGCTAGAATCTATATATATATATAAAAGCGATTTTTTCCTCCAAAATATCCATTTTCTATAATTTTTTAAGTCATATTTAATTTCACGTCATTATATTTTCCCACCCAATGCATGTTGCCTTAAATAGACCTTACCTTTATATATCACACGTGACCCAACTTTTCTTTTTTAAATAGTTGTTACTTATGGAAGCACTCCTTCTCCGCTTAGAATTGAATTATTTGTTAGGCTAATTAATTTGTAATATAATTATTTTTGTTCAAAATTCTACAAAATAAATATATAAAATATAAATGAAAATTTTGATGGGATCTTCGCCTATATTTTTGAAACAATTTTTCTCTCTTTCACTAATATATATATAAAAGCGATTTTTTTCCCTCCAAAATATCCATTTTCTATAATTTTGAAGTCATATTTAATTTCACGTCATTATATTTTCCCACCCAACGATGTCGCTTTAAATAGACCTTACCTTTATATATCACACGACTCCAACTTTTCTTTTTAAATAGTTGTTACTTATGGAAGCACTCATTCTCCGCTTAGAATTGAATTATTTGTTAGGCTAATTAATTTGTAATATAATTATTTTTGTTCAAAATTCTACAAAATAAATATATAAAATATAAATCGAAAATTTTGATGGGATCTTCGCCCTATATTTTTGAAACAATTTTTCTCTTGCACTAATATTTGTTTTTCCGCCTCTCTTTAACTTTATTATTATTTTTTCTCTTTTGGGTATCATCAATTTTCTATATCACTGATAGCCAATTGTTCTCTCTTTACACTAAAATTTTGTTTGCCCTATTTTTTCCTTCTCTTGGTTGGCGATATTTTTAATGCCATTGACTTGAGTCCATATATTTTTAAATTGTGTCCTTTTTAAGCCAATTAATTTCTAAGGCATTTATTTTTTCTTCTTCCTGAGTTGATCATTTTGTTGAAAATAAGTAAACCATTTTTTTCTATATCCATTTGAGCTCACATCTTGTGAGCAAACATATATATATTTCTTTGCACTAATAAATTTTTTCACCTGATTTTTGAATATCATTCAGTTGAGTCAACCTATTGTTTCAAAATGTCATTTTTAATTCTTATTTTAAGCATACTAATACAAGATGCACAACTAAGTTTTCGATTTCTATTGGATTATTTATTTTCTAATGCCATTGTGTTCATCGTGCAAATTAATTGTACTTCTTAAGTATGGTTGGTCATTAATACTGTTAGACCACATAGTTCATTTCAGCTTGTTCAAATCGAACCGACTTTAAAATTGTTTTCAGTATGTTTACGACTAATGCAATTATTTTTGTTTAGAATTATGTGAAATAAATTAAACTATAAATTGAATAAATTCAATGGATTACTTACGATAAATTGTTGAAACCATTGTTCTCCTTTCACGATAATTTTTTTTTCCTTTTCATCATTTTTTTTTCTTTGGCTATCGTTAATATCTCATACCATTAAATCTGGTCCGCCCATTTAAAAAAAAAAAAAACTGTTGATGTCGAAATCAGTTAGGACTAATTACTTATCAACTGGGGTGGGTGTCAGGACCTGAGTGGTAGTGACTGAAGAAGTAAAGAATGTAAGTGTATTATGTCCGAGCTAGTCCTTGATTACAGAGTTTCTCTCGTGCCCTCAAATGAATGCGAAGTGCTCTATTTATACTGCAAAATCAGACAGGGGGCCGTAGGCCATCATTACCCGGCTCGACCTAGACCCAGAATAGGTGTAATGATGTCTCTGTGGCGCCTGCAAGCCGTCTTGCATTTAAAGCGTTGACCTCGGAATTGGGTGGAGCCGCCAATGCATTAATGGGGACAAGACGCCCGCTTGCAGGTGTGGTGTCAGGATGTCAGGTGACACGTGGATTGTCCTTCTTGTCGGCTACTGTAGCGGCGGGACTCGGCGCGTGCATGGCCGAGCTGACCTCGACCCGCCGGGTGGCCATTCGTAAGGGGAACAGTCCTCCGTGGGTTTGCCGACCTGGGCCAAGGTGGAATTAGGCGGCTCGGCCGAGCTGAACTGGGACACTCTGCCGATTCCCTAGTGGGGTGAGTCCCAGTATCAATCCGACCTGGGACAATGGACACGTCACCGGCCGACCTGGCACTCCTACACGTCAGCGAGGGTCCGTGTTGGACGCAGGGCCTGAGACGAGCTCGTGCCACGTCATCAGGGTGCCAACAATTGTCCCCAGCGTGAATACCGACCTCGGTTGGGGTTGACGCTTAACCGGCCTGGGCTGGCACGCGCGTGGCACGTGGGCGCGAGGCGGGACCACATGTCGGTCAACGATTGGGGGAGGTCACGCCTTCTCATCTTCCACCGCCATTGCCTATATATACCCCCTCATTTCTTCAGTTTCCACCTTTCCGCTCTCTACACTTGTAAAAATTTCTCTCTCGATCTCAAACCAAGTTCGGAACCATGCTGACCCTAAGCTCGTTACCGTCCTCGCGTTCAGGTAGATTTCCGACCTCAACACTTAGCCAATTTTCGAAATGTCGTCGGGTTCCGAGGAAGTGTACGATTACGATATGGGAAACCGATCTCCAGGGCCCTCCCCCTCTCCGCACCGAGAAAATTCCCCCAGCGTCGAGGAGGTCCTAGAGGCAGTACCCTTGCAGACCGTCAGGGCCTCAGTGGAGTCCGCCGAAGCCGCCTCGCGATGTGGGCACGTCCTCCCCCTCCGAGCCGGTCTCGCCACCACCGACGTTCCTCAAGAGGAGGAAGAAGAAGTCGGCCAAGCGCGACCGGTCGAGGTCGTGGGGATGCTCTCAGTTCGCGTCAGCGATGACCGAGGAGGTGCTGAGCTCGTTGCATTCCCAGTACCAGGTCTCGCCTCGGGTGAAGTTCGTGGTGCCTGAGGCGGATGAGCGGGTTGACTGCCCATCCGCAGGGCGCGTGGCGGTGAGCCAGGCCTTGCTCGAGTCCGGGGTAAGACTACCGTTTCCAAGGGCGGTGAAGCACTTTCTCAGTGCTTGGGGGGTGGCGCCTACCCAGCTCACCCCCAACACGTGGAGGACCGTTCTCGGGATGATGGTGCTGTGGCACCGTGCCGGGCCGAGCGAGTTGACGGTGTGGGAGTTCAACCACTGGTACTTCTTCAAGTCGGACGGGCAGCACTCGGGCTGGTACTACTGCTCAATCCGGCCGAACTCCGGGGGTGCTTTCATTACCAGACTTCCGGACTCGGTAAAGGCCTGGAAGCAGAGCTGGTTCTGGGCGGAGGGGTGCCTGGTCAGTCCGGATGACTGGGAGGGAGAGGTCGCCATTCCCGTGAACTACCACGAGCTCGGTAATTATTCTTCCGATCTTGACATTATTTTATTTCGAACCGAGCCAACTTCGTTTTCTTTGCAGATTTCAAAGAGGTCGCACGGTGAGAAGGTCGGATCGAACGGCCGCTACCGCGAGGTCGATCTTGGATCGCGATTGGCGTTCCTTACTCACAGAAGAGAACTTGTTCCTTTCACGGCTCTCGCGGGCTCGCCTCGCGTCTTCTTCCTCAGGTGATATTCCGAACTACCCTACACTACTTACTCCCGACCTCGCTTCATTTTCTCATGCTAACTGTTTCCGATCTCGCAGCTCACTCTTCATCTCAATCAACGATGAGGGGACGTCAGTCCGCTGCCCCAGCCGCCAAGAGGCCTCGGGTCGAGGGGCAGGGCTCCCAACCTCCGACCTCAAACCTCAACTCGTCAGTAGCTCAGTCCGTGCGCCCACCCAAGCACGGCGCCGGAAAGGGGCTAATGACCAGTGCGGTTAGAACGGAGCCCGGGTGTGAGGACCTCGGACCTCAGAGGGGTGACCTGCCCTACCTCGGGACTTCGGAGTCCAAGGAGGCCGCCTACGCTGAGAGTAAGGGGACCCTCCCGAAGCCACTCCGGGACTTCTACCGTTCCAACTCGCCGATCAGGTCGCAGAGCTCCTCGGTCCTGCCGATCTCCGGTGCGAACGCTCACTTCGCCATGGAGAGGTCCCGACCTGACCCAGAAGAGTACCTCTCCAAGATGGACGCCACGGACAACACCCTCAGTGCGGCCGTCCACTGCAGTCGAGCTCTGATCCACCTCATCCGAGCTGGGGAGCAATCGAGGGCTTCGGTGCGGGAGCTGCAGGGGAGCCTGAAGGAGTGTGACTCGCACTGGTGGATGCGAGGGCGGGCGCGCCAAAGCCCGGTCTCAACTCAAGGAGGCCAAGCGCCAAGGAGGCGCCAAGGAGCCGGAGGATGCCAAGAGGGCGATCTGCGGAGGTCGAGTCCCTCGAATCAGCCGAGGCGCGGCGAGCGGCTTCGTCCTGGCCCGCTGACCGCTCTCGCGAGGAAGTGATCGGTCCTACAAGCGGTCAAGACGAGCATACCTCCGAGCAACTTAACTCGCTCGCCGGCCGAGGATGTCATCGGGGACATCACCGAGAAGCACCCGGAGTGGGACGTCGGCTTTCTCCTGGATGAGGTCAAACGGCTCAGGGGTTGATGGCTGCCGAGAACTAGCTCGAGGGCGCGTAAGGCCTTGTGGATCGCTTCTCTTCTTTTTTTTTTGTACTTGTAATAATAATTTTTTTTATGTAATGAATACGCCCGTTCGCTTACATATCAATCGGGATTTTGTAACACCACTTCGGATCTCCAGTAATAGTAATTGCATTTTCAGTTCAGTTCTTCTTTTCCTTCTGTTTAATGTATACAATTCTTAAATAGCTCGCGGTGTATGCTTGTTTGTTTATCCGCGCCCTAGGTCGGTTCATCCGGCTAGGTAGTCCCCACGCTGGGGTCGTAGGAATAAAGACCTAAAAACCTGATGATTTTAAACAAACGTATGGTCCCACCACTGCGGGTTCGTACCCAGTCCGCACCAAGCAGGTCGGCCTCGGTTGGTTACGGATCCACCGGCGTGGACCGGGGTAGTCGACCTGATGACTTGCTTTGTTTGTATTATATCTCTTTTTTTTTATACCACCGTGGTGGAGTCCGTCCCGTGACGGACCACGTGAGGCCTCGAGGGGGTGGTCCATTGTGGCGGACTCCAGATTTTTCTCGTTGTTTGGATGCCACCGCGGTGGATTCGTCCCTCAGGCCGACCACGTGGAGGGTCGGCCGCTTTCAGGTGGGTCCGCCGTGGCGGACCTAGATTTTTTTTTATTGTTTGCCACTTTAGTGGGCCTGTCCCCAGCCCGGACCGAGCAGGTCGGCCGTTTCGGGGCGGATCCACCGCGGCGAGCTTAGGCACGATAGTTAAGTACTGAACACCGGATTCAAACAACAATTCAAAAACTTCCATTCTTTGCTAGAGTAGAGGTATTACAATCGGCTTTCAATCGTTTACAACTTGAAATATCTTACAACTCAAAACATTTTACAACTTGATAACTACTGGAAGTATTTCTTCAGGTGCTCGATGTTCCAGGGGTGGGGGAGCTCAGCTCCTTCGACCGTTCCGAGGCAGTAAGAGCCGTTGTAGAGGGCTCTGAGGACTACGAATGGTCCTTCCCATTTCTCAGCCAGGGCTCCTGCGGCCTGATCTCGGGTGGCGAGGAAGACCTTCCTGAGTACTAGATCTCCGACCGAAACTTCGCCTGCATACTCTTTGGTTGAAGTACCGAGCACTGCGGAGTTTGTATAGCTCAGTTCGGAGGTCGGCTTCAATTCGCTTTTCCTCCAGCAAGTCGACCTCGAGCATAAGTCCCTGGTCATTTGTGTGCTCCGAGAAGTGCCGAGTTCGGAATGAGGGTAGCTCGACCTCGGCTGGAACAACGGCGTCTACCCCATAGGCCGATCGAAGGGGTCTCTCCGTCTTTGGTCCCGCAAGTTGTTCGGTATGACCACAGGATCGCCGGAGCTCGCCCGCCCACCCTCATTTCAAGTCCTCCAGTCGGGTCTTGAGTGTGTGCTTGATGATCTTGTTCACGGCCTCCACCTGACCGTTGAACTGGGGGTGGTTCGGTGTAGAGTAGTGCTTCTTGATCCCCAGGTCCTCATAGAAGGACCTCAGTCGACGGTTGTCGGTGCCGCCATTGTGCGTTACGATGGACTCGGGTATGCCGAACCGGCAGATGATTGCCCTCCAGATGAAGTCTGTGGTCTTCTGTTCCGTGATCCGAGCTAGGGCCTTGGCCTCTGTCCATTTGGTGAAGTAGTCCACGGCCACTATCGCGTACTTCACTCCTCCACGACCAGTTGGCATGGGTTCTATGAGGTCAATTCCCCACTTGCAAAAGGGCCATGGGCTGAGCACATGAGTGATTTCAGCAGGAGGAGCCCCACCGACCTGGGCGTGGCGCTCGCACTTGTCGCAGCGCCTGACGTAGGCGATGGAATCTTTCTTGAGGGTGGGCCGAAATAGCCACCCCTCGGGACCTTATGTGCCAAGGCGACCACCGAGTGGTTTCCACACGCCCCAGTGTACCTGCGTCGAGCAAAAAGGCCGCCTCTCTCGGTCAAGCACCGTAACAGAGGGCCTGAGAAGCTGCGTTTGTAGAGAGTGTTGTCGATGATGGTGTAGCGAGCGGACTACGATACATAATCGCCGGCGCCACTGAGGTCCTCCGGCCCTACCATCCTTTAAAGGATAAAATTTCGTCCGCCCACGAAGGGGGCCAGGTCTACCGCCGCCACATGGGAGGGCTGGGCTATTGCCGACCTCGTCAGTTGGTTGATTGGTACAAATTCCAGTTCCTCTATCCCCTCGCTGGTGGCGAGCCGTGCCGGCGTCGGCCAGCCGTTTCGAGTCCGGGGATCTGCCGAAGGATGACCTCTTCGAAATTTTTCATTTCGCGGCAGCCAAGGTCGGAATAATTGGTCATCCGCTCGTCCTTAGCAAGGTAGGTGCCATTGAGTTGGTTGACGACGAGCTGGGAGTCACTTCGGACCTGGAGGTGGGAGATACCCATCGCCTGGGCGTATCTAAGGCCTGCAATCAAGGCCTCGTATTCAGCTTCATTGTTGGAGGCGGGAAAGGAGAACCGCAAGGATTGGCGTAAAGACTCAGCGAGGGGCTCAGAGCACGAGCCCAGGCTCCGAGTGTATGTCCGTCGATGGCCGCTCACGAGCGCCCAGGGCTCGACCTCTGCATCGGGGCTCGGTAGGGTGGGCTGAACTCGGCTATGAAATCCGCCAGGGCCTGACCCTTGACTGCTAGCCGAGGTCGGTAGGAGATGTCGAACTGTCCGAGCTCCATCGCCATTTGGCGAGCCGACCAAGAGTCGGCTTCGAGTACCGCCGCAAGGGTAGTTCGTGGAAGTAAGGCGAAGCTTTCGAACCGGTGATGAGCGCGAGGGCTAACTTCTCCATTGGGGTGTAGCGCTTTTGTGGGTTGACGAAGGGTGGCTTGTGTAATAGGGCCAAGATCTTGGACATCCCCTCGACAGTAAGGGCGAACTCGCGGCATGCTCGAGACGGCGAGGTAGAGGAGAGGGCGTCCTCCGCCTCTAGGCTTCGGCAGAGAGGAGGTCGGGCCAGGTGTTTCTTGAGCTCTCGAAAGCTTCCTGGCACTCCGAGTCCATCCAAGTCCTTCCCTTTCTTCAGGGCCTCGAGAAAGGGGCGGCACGGTCCGTGGCCTTGACAGATCGGGTTCAGGGCCGCTATCCGGCCGGTGAGACTCTGGACCTCTTTAACCCTGGTGGGAGGTCTCAGGTTCAGCACGGCCCTGATCTTCTCCGGGTTGGCCTCAATACCTCTCGAGCTCACCACATAGCCGAGGAATTTTCCGGACTCAACCCCGAAGGCGCATTTTGCCGGGTTCAGCTTCATTCTATATTCTCTCAGGACCTGGAACATGTTACCCAGTCTTTGGATGTGGTCGATGTACGGCGCTCTTTACCAACATGTCATCGATGTATACCTCCATTGTGACCCCTATACGAGACGAGAACATCTTGCTGACCAAAGGCGTGCACGCTGACCTGGCCGTTCTTTAGCCCGACGGCATGACTGGTAACGATAAAGACCTCGATGCATTACAAAGGCCGTGTGCTCCTGATCTGGGGGATACATTGGGATCTGGTTATAGCCTGAGTAAGCGTCCATCATACTGAGGAGCTCGTGTCCGGTAGTCGCGTCTACCATCGATCTATCCAGAGGTAGAGAGCGAATCCTTGGGTGGCCTTGTTGAGGTCGGTAAAGTCTATGCAGGCCCTCCGACTACGGTTGTTCTTCTTGGCGAGGATCGGGTTCGCGACCCAGGTCGGGTATCAGCTTCCCCGATGAACCCAAGTTCGAGTAACTTATCCACTTCCTTCGCCAGGCTTCATAGCGTTCTTGGTTCGTGGACGTCGTCATTGTTGCGAAAGCTCTTACCTGGGGTCGATGTTGGCGGTGGCAAGCCACCGAGGCGGTATGCCGACCATGTGCGAGGGCTCCAAGCGAAGACGTCCTGAATCGCCACGAGGAACTCAACAAGGCGAGCGCGTGGGCTCGGTCGATCCTTTTCAATCTTCAGGACCCTTTTCCGTGTTACCTGGCTCGACCTCGGCGCCATCGATTTCTTCCATGGATGTGCGCACGGTCCTCGGGTCGCTACGGGTCGTCGAGCTCGGCCATGGCGACGGCTAGTCCCGGGCCCACCTAGGGCGGGGTGGGTGGACGTCGCTGCCGGGGATGCCACCCGATCTCCCGGTCGTTGCTATCCCTGTGGCGTGGGAATTTCATCGCATAATGGTAAATGGAGGTCGAGGCCGGGCTCGTGCGAGGAGGGGGCGACCTAGGAGGGCATTATAATTGCAGGAGGTCTACCACGATGAAGGTGGCCATGACGGCCGCGCCGCATGGCTTTTCCCATAGTTCTACCATCATTGATATTTGCCCGACCGCTCGTGGCGTGACCCGGTGACTCCAACCACGGGGCCAAGGGGGCACGGGCTCAGTGCCGCTCATCGAGGCCCATGTGAGTAAGGTCCGAGGTATAGCAAGTTGACCCCGCTCCGTTGTCGATGAGTGTCCGGCACGTGTGTACCGTTGAGGACCATACCGATGACCAGGGCGTCCTGGTGAGGGTGGCGGACGTGAGCTGCGTCGGCCTCTGTAAAGGTAATCTCCTGGGGCTCGGGACGGGTCGACCGGTCGTCCTGATCCTCTGCGGAGTTGGTAGTCGATGTAGGCCTCCCTCGCAAGCCTTTTTCGCTGGTTCCTCGACCCAACAAAGTGTTGCTTGCCCATGACCAACGTATGGACCTCGTTCCGTGACCCCGCAGGCGGTGGAGGCCGGTGGGGAGCCCCCGGCTGAGGTCGGCTTTGATCGGGTTGTGGGGCGAAGAACTCGCCTTGTTGTCCTCGCCCGAATCAGGCCCTCAACCTCATTCTTGAGTCCCTCGATCGTCGGTGTCATGCCGGTGGCCGGTGGTAGCGGCAATACCTCTCCTGGTTACGGCTTGAAGAGGGGTTCTCATCGGCGTCGGGGTGGTAGGACCCCGATCCTTCACATGCATCGATCGCCTTCCAGGTACGGTGTTGAGGACGATGGAAGGGCTGGAACATCTGGGAGCCGGTCGGCGACCTCGCGCCAGCGTTGGGGCGATCTTTGATGCGTGGCGCTGGGCGGTGGTGTCCCTCTCCTTGCCTTTCTCCGGCCGGGGGTCCTGGGGCTTCGTCTCGAGGTCCCCGGACGCCTCCTCAGCCCCGATATGGCACTCAACTCTGCTGAGGAACTCATGATATGTCTCTGGACTGTTCTCGTGGACCGACCACCAGAATCTGGACCTGTACCTGAGGCCGGCTAATGCTGCCACCAGGGCTGTTTCATCTAACACGCTCCCGATCTCAATGTATCGGTTGTTGAACCGCTCCACATAGTTCTTCAGGGACTCGTCCTTCCCCTGCTTGACGTCCACTAGTCTCTGCTTTGGGGTCGACCTCAGACGGGACCCCATAAAAAGCCTTGGAACACAGTCGCGAGGTCTCCCCACGTCTTTATGGAATGCGGGGAGAGCTTCTTGAACCACTTCATGGCCTTATCCCCTAGCGTCAGAGGGAAGGCCTTGCACATGAGCTCGTCGCTCACCCCCTATAACTCCATGAAGGCGGTGTACCTGTCGACGTGACTTGTCGGATCGCCGACTCCATCGTAGTTCCCTTGTTGAGGTAACCGGTTTGGCGGGCATGAGCTCGGCACGAATCCCGAGGCTTAAGCGGGAGGCTTTTCCTACCCGGCCGAGGGACTGGGGCCTTCTCCGGGCCTCAAGCTCGCGACCCTTTTCCGCAGGAGCTCGAGCTCCGGCTGGAGGTGGGGACGCTAGCGGGCGGCCGTGCCGTTTCACCTTGCCCCTCGTCCGTCGCTTCGCTTGTTGCGAGCCGAGGCGGTCAAAGACAGAGTCATTCCGGATGATCCGGTGCTGAGAGCTCAAGGTGTTGATGGGGCTGGCGAGGTCGATCTTGAGGATTAGGTGAACACGAGGCGGCGTCTGGCGTAGCGTCGGCCGAGCGCCCTACGGAGGCGATATGGCGCTGCCTCGGCGGCGTGCTTGTCCGACCTTCGGCGGAGATCGGCCACGGCTGGTGAGGTCGTCCAGCTGCCTCAGGACCTCGGCCGGAGTGGCCTCACCGGTTGCGCGATGCCCTGCATCCGGTTGGGGTTGCCCACTCGACCAAGGGACGTATTCCGTACTGGGGTCGGAGGTACCGTCAGTCACCCAAGTGCGGACGGTCCGGCTGTGACTCATCGGTATGTTTTGGTAGAGCTGGGATGTGTTGCTGAAATACAAAGGGGAAGGCCTCCTTCTAGCGCCAATTGTTGATGTCGAAATCAGTTAGGACTAATTACTTATCAACTGGGGTGGGTGTCAGGACCTGGGTGGTAGTGACTGAAGAAGTAAAGAATGTAAGTGTATTATATCCGAGCTAGTCCTTGATTACAGAGTTTCTCTCGTGCCCTCAAATGAATGCTAAGTGCTCTATTTATAGTGCAAAATCAGACAGGGGGCCGTAGGCCATCATCACCCGGCTCGACCTAGACCCAGAATAGGTGTAATGGTGTCTCTGTGGCGCCTGCAAGTCGTCTTGCATTTAAAGCGTTGACCTCGGAAATTGGGTGGAGCCGCCAATGCATTAATGGGGACAAGACGCTCTGTCGGTTGCAGGTGGTGTCAGGATGTCAGGTGACACGTGGATTGTCCTTCTTGTCGGCTACTGTAGCGGCGGGACTCGGCGCGTGCATGGCCGAGCTGACCTCGACCCGCCGGGTGGCCATTCGTAAGGGGAACAGTCCTCCGTGGGTTTGCCGCCCTGGGCCAATGTGGAATTAGGCGGCTCGGCCGAGCTGAACTGGGACACTCTGCCGATTCCCTAGTGGGGTGAGTCCCAGTATCAATCCGACCTGGGACAATGGACACGTCACCGGCCGACCTGGCACTCCTACACGTCAGCGAGGGTCCGTGTTGGACGCAGGGCCTGGGACGCGCTCGTGCCACGTCATCAGGGTGCCAACAAAAACTATAAATGTAAATTCATGGATTGATTTTAATTTCTTTTCACTATTAATATTTTTTTCATTCTATCATTTATAATTAATTTTTCATTCCAATTTGTTTACATATTAACTCGGTAAAATAATCCATGTTTGGCTTTAGTAACACTTTGCTAATGATATGTTCGTTTTTAATAATATTTAATTTTAGATTCTCGATATACTTCAAATCCTATCATTAGATCTTTCTCCCATATTTTATTTTTTATTTTTGTATTTAATATGTAATAATCTACAAAAAATTAACTCTCTCTATCTCTATATTTATATATGTATTGAATAACAATTTTCTTTTTACAATTGTATATATTTTCTTTTGTGTGGTTCACACATTGAGGATCCGCTTTGTTTTTGTTTTTCAATTAATGATATCTATAAATAAATATGTAGCGAGTAATATTTTTCTGTTGTAATTTTAGATATTTTTGTTTACATCATTTATGCGTTTAGGATCCTTTTTTTATTGACAACTTTGAATATTCTAACAGATCATGTTTTACTTTATGATTATTAAAGTATATATTTTATAATATAATTAATACAGTATACTGTTGTAGTTGAATTATAGTTAAACGAATCACGTCCCGTCTGGCATGGACAATTCTTATAATGTTCAGTTGAATGGTTGTTTTATTTGATGATTCTTCACATTCGAGTACTGAATGGCGTCTTTTGTTAAATCAATATTTAATTTTAGAATATGCATCTACTTCAAACCTAATCGTTCTCTCTCTCTCTCTTTGTGTGTGTGTCTCTCTCTCTCTCTCTATATATATATATATATTTGATTGGTCATTTTTTAAAAATTAAATGTCGTATTAATTCCATGCTTATATTTGTCTTTATGGTTACATTAATTGTTTGGATTATTTTAAGGTAGGCTACGTTTAATAAATGTATTATACATATATATAGTATTTAAAGTCATAACCTATTCCACGACGTACATGTTAAATAATTACTGCTAATCAATCGCATTCATGTTTTCATCCAACTTTTCTCGCGCAAAGAGCTCTACAAATATTATTAGCAAAAAAAGTAGGCAACAACAACAACCATAATGTGATTGATAATTCACCTGTTTCAAGAGTTTCTCATGGGAAGAGCTACATAATCAACCAGAATGAAAGAAATTCTCCAGCAAATTTTTGTCAATTATATTTTTTAAAGTACTGGTTCTTATAACTATTATATTTTAATGTCGTATAAAGTTATGATTTTTTTGTTTTCCGTCGAATATTATATTATATTATTTTATTTGGTTTATATTTTCGTATTGCATCGTTATTTCATTGTACTAAACAAATTATTTAGCAATTGGAATTGGATCGAACATGAGCATGTCATCCATATTCGGAACAGAAATTAATATAAATGTGTCTCGTCTTGTAATGAGATTGTGATGTGTTTTGTGACAGGTGCTCTATGACTACTAGTGGCATTCGTGTCCCAATCAACAGCATTTTGGTATACATGAAGATGGAGATGTTTTTCTCGTGTACGAATATATATTATTGTCGTATTACAATGCATTTGACAATTAATATGAAATTAATGTTCTTGGTGAAAGTTAATGTCGAGATTTACGTATAAGTGACTTCGGGTGTGTTTGATTGGAACTCTTTTCCATGGAAAATGCTATTTTGCACTTAAATTTTCCATATATCATCAAACACCTTTTATTTTCCATTGAATTTATTTTATAGGTTAGGCAAAAAAGTGATGTTTTTCCTTGAAATCAAGAAATTGGAATTCCCATAGGAAGGGTGGGAAAATGAATTCCATGGAATTGAAATTCCATCCACTTTGCCACCCTTGGAACACACCCTTCATTCTTTTATTGATGGTGTTATTTTTACATTGTGCTTATTGTTGATGTGATGAGGAGAGTTTTAAATCAAGTCTTGTGATTGTTGTATATTTGTTCATTGTATAGTTTACTAGAAGGATTTGTATATACAGGGAAAACTTTGTTGAAATTTTTATACAATTCTCCCATCACTTGCATTAATTTTTTTAAGTGTGGCATGCTCATGAGTGCTTTTGTTTATTATCTTGCGGTGCTATTGATATAATAATGATATATATTCATCCCTGTAATTGTTAATACATTAGCTTTCCGTGCAACGCACGGATAAAAAAGGCTAGTGTAGATTAAGCAAGTAATTGTAAATTGTCCAATTATTAAAAAATAATAAGAAAAATTAATGTAAAACATTAAACAAATAATATCTAGTATGCAAGTTATATATCAATCAAGAGCGCACTAAACTCGGTCTATTTCTAAATGCATTGTGTAAGCATTTTTATAACGGGTGGGATCACATTTTAATTTGATAATAATCCACAGGTCGTTGGACTTGCTGTAATACTGCCTCAGGTGAATTCTATCCATTTATGTCGACAACTATTATTGGGTGATAGGGGTTGGCTTTTAATGATTTTTAAAGATTTTTAATGTAAAAGGGGGGAGAGAATGGGTGTAATTGAATGATAAAGATTTGTGAATGTGATGTGATATGCGGATATAATTGATTTTGGTAAAAAAAAATGAATTAAAAAAGTAATAAAAAGTGGTAAAATTTTTTTAAAAGATTTGCCTAACACATGCTTAAGCATGGTAAAATTTTATGAAGCAATGATGCAATAATATTGCGACATCTAGTAGTATTTTATAAAATTTTGTGACACCATTTATCAATTACAACCATACATATTTGCTTCGGCAAAGTGAAAAACATATACTCCTGGACATAAATTGACTTGAACACCCTTGATTCAACAAACTATTTCCTTTTGAGAAAAATATTTTATTCACCTTTTTACAGTTATTTTCAATCTTACAACAATATATTAACTTTTTATGTCGCACGCTTCTCTTTAAATGCAACATATCAAGAATACTAATTCCTTGCTATGCAAAGTAGCCTCCACACGAATTTTTGTTATGGTGCCCATTTCGACACATACCCAATAGACTGCTGAATATGAGATCCACTTCTATTGGGTATGTATCCATGCAGTTTATTGAATATGGTGTCCATTATATCCACGTAGTCCATTGGGTATGTGCACCATAAAATTTTTCGCCCTCGCGCAATCATTTTGCATTTAGGAACTTTTGGGAGAAACTGGTTTAACTATTCAGCCAGCCCAGGATTTACCGGTTCCCATGTTATCCCATCTAACGGTCGTAACTCGACCAGAGGAAGATCCAATTTTCTTCGCCGGCCGGTCTGAAGGGCGTAGGACCCAAGAAGATTTCGACTGAATTTTAGCATATCATAAACATCGTAGAGTAATTTACATTCGATTTTGCAGAAATAACCATCAATTTCCTTTTCTTTTCCCTTTTGTTTTTTTGTTCCTTTTCTTTATCCAACATGTATAACTACATTTCAACCCTCAACAATAAGGGCAAAAAAGTACCAAAATACATTCTTATCAAGTGGCTGTCCCATGGTAGAAAACAGTCAAACACTCCTCATTGTCCGTCTATGCCTGCTAATAATTCGATATTGTAAATCATACTCATTCAGAATCAACATTTAAGCACACGCCAGTAACTCAGACGAATACCTGTTGACTCATCAGAATTTCGACCGCAACATTTGTATCTCCATCTGCTGCTGCCATTGCTATTTCAACCTGTGTCTGAAAGACATAAAGAGTACATGGTCTCAATATTTATCCAATTCCAAAACAAATGAGAATCTCAATTGGATGATACTCTTTTTTTACATGTTCAAAACCCATTGCAACAAGTTTCTGAATTCCTTCTTCGGATGCAATGGAACCCTATACATTATTGGAAACGTCATAAAATCATTTAGGGATCAAAATATATCACAGGGATAATAGGCAGATTGCGCAACTTTTATGAAATAAGCTTAACCTGATTGCTCGTCAATCTGGTAGGCGTCCCTGCACTATTTGCCGCTGGAGGCCTGAACAAATAGAAAGGAGTTGGACAAAACTTCAGAAAGGGTATGCTGATTACTGGGATCTACTGAGTTAGTAGGTTTTGTACAAATGAGAATTTTTACCTCATATGACTACAAAGTTGTACTGAAGCTCCAGACTTCAGAAATTGCATGTCCTTATTTTATAATAATTTATGATTTCACGTATCGAAACGTCAAATCGTGGAACTTAGAGGAGCATCTAAACAGCTCATTTAGTTTATCTAACATGCATAATGAACTTGTAATACCTTCCATCCGCTATCTGCGGTCTAGCTTGATTTGTTGGATGATCGAGGCTGTGTCCATCATCAAGAAGTCTAGTTTGTAAGCCAGAATCAGGATTTGGCGTAGAAGCTGCTTGACTTAGAACAGAACCTAATGTCCGCCCTCGCCCGGGGAACCTGTCATTGTCTTGTGTTGGCTGCATCTTGTAAACCATAAATCTGCTCAGCAAACATCCCTTTTTCCTAGAATGATTCTATTAGCTACAAAATAGAGCTCATTTAATTGGTCTACAAAACAAGTGCGTTTTAAATGTCCATCTTTGTCATAAAATTTATTTTTTGGTTCCGTACATGCATTTGAGACCTTTGGGTTCTCAGAAGGATAACTCTTTCTGTGGTTATATCAAGCAAAACTTAGCTACTGGTAACCAAGCTACAGCGTCATTAGGTGCCTAGTTACAAGAAGTCTTGTAGGAGTGGGATCCATACAAAAAGCATCTTCTAGAAACAGAAACACATTCACTGTTCTCAATAGGAGACATATATCATACCTGTGCACCGCTTTCTCTTTGTGGCATCCATGAAGATAGATTCGTCCATACATTTCCAGAAAGTAATCCACTTTTTACAGTTCACAAATATCAAATTAGAATTAGTGTTAGAGATAAAAACAAATGGAAATAAATTCTTTTTAATAAAAAAGAAAAGGCAAGAAAGGTCTACCTTGATGTCGTACTTTGACCTGTATGCGTGGGGATGTAGCCTGTACTATTACCGCCAGTGCACATTATAAATTTCGGTCTCCTCACACAACTCGACTGCACCATAAACACAAGAAAAATTTTTTGTACCGAAGGTAACAAACAATTTACACATGCCATGCATGTAACTTTACCAAAATACAAAATTGAGGCAAAACCAGTATGGCTGAAGTAGCCAACAGCAAGTGCTTTATGCATTTTCTTAAAGTAGCTTTCTTCCATTTATTAATTGCAACACAATCTGCTGATGCAAAAATTTATGATATCATTTCAATAAATGAAAAAAAAGGATGAAAAAGACACAAAGGGCATCCCCCATTAACTCGAAAAGGAAGAAAATCCCATAGCTACAAACACTATGTTTTTCATTTTTTACCGGCATTGAAGAAACATGACTACAAAACAAGCACAAGAAGCAGCACGTGAAACCAACATCTCCAACAGCAGGGTTTTCACAGCAAGTTCGGGACACAAAAACAGAAATTCTGTAATGGGTCCACTATTTACTGGGTTCGATCCCTCATCACCTTCGATTATAGAGGGCATTGAATAAGTAAGATATGTTTTATTCTGGATTTTACTACCGCATTTCCCTGCAATCTTTAAAACTATCCTAATTCTAATGTTTTGCAACGCCGATCCTTTTTGCTTCTTCAATTTTCAATAAAGTTTTGAGTTGCATTAAAGACTTAATGATGGATTTTCCTTGACTGTATCCGGAACTAACAAATCAAAATCTTGATTGAACCTTTCTGCCGGCATCTGAATTCTGAAATGCTGAAACAAAAAACTATTTCTTCTTTGAAGTTTTTCTCAAGTGCTGGATCTGGGGAGTTGCATCACTTGTAAAGTACTAAAGTGGCTAGACTTTAATTCTTATCTAAGAGCTTATTTGGCAAAGCTTTTCCTCCGGTGGTGGGGGCAGGGGATTTTTTAAAAAAAAGAATGTATCCTTAGAAAGTAATAAAAAGATATAGGGAAACGCAAAGAACAATTCTTTTTGAGAATATATAGTTGAAAATGAGTGTAACAGAAGTGATTATAATTTAAGCTTTGTCAAACATGGTCTAAACCTTTTAGTCAAAGTGCTCAAATAACCAAAGTAACATCTTCTGACCATATTCTATTGCCAGCTAATGTTAGGCGACGGCCTACATTTTCAGGACGTCACAAGAGCACACAATAAACGAAGCAGTAAAGATCCTCACTGGCACAGAAAGCTTTGAATGGGACTTCCAATTGCTGATCCATCACATGGATATAGTTTAAGAACAGGATATTACATAGGATAATTCAAATCGAAAACATGCTGTAAAGCTGTCATATCAGGTTGATGCTACTTTAAACTGAATAAATACAAGATGTTATACAGACTACAGATCAAATTCAAAGGATACATACCAGCCAAGAGGAGGACTCAATGCTGGAATAGAAGGATGTTCCAGGAATTGCACAGTTAAACAGCCCCCAAGTATCTGGTGACAAAAAGAAAGAAACTGCTAATATAGAGAGGAAAAAGCATTCAGAGGGGGGGTAAGTAATATGACTAATAGAAGGATTCGATCACATACATGCAAACCCAGACAAAATACCACATAGATGTCCAAGTAAAGACACGTTGGTCATAAGAAGTTGAAACACCACTAACAAGATCCAAGCATACCTAAAGGAAATATGAAAAAAAAATGTCATGCAGGAACCTCTGGAAAGGGCTTTATGAAAAAGTAAAGTAGAACTCTTATTAAATGACTTCACTCACCATTTCGCGGGTACATTAAAAAGGCCGAATACGCTGCAGAAAAAGAATAAACCGAGAGTAGTAAGAATATTAGCACGCTGTTTTTAACTTATGTAAATCATGAGGAGTCCATCAATTGAAACAAATAATTGGTTGCGAAACATAATACAGTTCTAAGTGATATATCTAAGTTCAATGATAGAATGAAGGGAAGCTGTCACAGAAAACGAAGTGGTCAAAATCAATTCTTGGAGACTACTCCAAGTCAATTATGAGGCCTAATTTATCACTTTTAGTTGCTTATAGTAGAATGTGTAGAAGAATAGAGATTATATACATTGTGCAAAAGGATATTACTTTTTATTAGTAGGAACATGCAAAAACAAACCTTCGAGATTGGGCTCCACTGAGGCTTGTCTCTATGACAATCATTGAAAATAGTATCCCTGAGAAACCAATGGCGCATTCGTGCATGAGATAGTCTTCAGGGCGAAAGGGATTATACGCTACCAACAATGCTATAAGAAGATGAAGTATGGCATTGCTTGCGGCTAGTAAAATCACAATGTACAGCAAACGAATGGATCCCATAATTCTCTCCAGCTCAGAGCCCAGAGGAACCAAAGCCAACATGTTGAACAGAACATGCAGTAACGAACCATGAAACAGAATGGATGTATAAATCCTGTAAACTGCTAACAACAGAAAAAAGAAAGAAAAAGTTACAGTTTCAATGTTACCAATGACGGTGTCAATTTATGAGAAACATGAGATACATAAGCACAAACACAAACAAGACCAAATGACCAAAGTTTTGTCTGAAAAGATACAGATGCTTTGTCTACTATGAGAGAAAGTAATACTCAACAATTTATTATTTGCAACACAATTTTCAATACAAGTTCAATCATCTAGCATAAACATTTCCTATTGAGCAAGTCATCCGCCAAGAATAATATTACATTGAAGGAAAATAGAAATCATTATCTGCAACTATTTCCATTTTTGTTGACAAACTAAAAACTGAATAAATAAGATACCAGGATGCCATGATCGAAAGAAAAGTCTGCCAGTATAGACCAGCCACAGGATAGCACTGAGGGCATATTATTGTTAATATTGGTCAAACACTGGTATGTCGACTAATTGATTAAGCAATTAAATTCATTTTCAGAGAAGCACCGATTTTAGCATAGTGATATAGAACTTGATGGGGCCAACCATGATTAGATCACACCCATCAGGACTCCCGTAGAGACCTCTTTTAAATTTTCTTTCATCATGTTTTAACAAAAGAACAACAGATCCAGAGGCCCTGAACAGATTTCATCTGGCCTCAACCGATTCTAGACAGGATGAGAGGGCCCTAGTGACCAGGGCAAACGAAGTCCAAAAAGAAGTCCAATATGACCTTCGAGTACAACAATACTCATTGCATGTTTAGTTGTCTGTATTCACTCAGTTTATCTTGAAATACATGTATCAAGCCTATGTGTCAAAGGGGGCCACACAATACCCTGATTTTGCAGCATCACACTACATAGCATAAAAGCAAGGACAAGCTTTCATTCACTGGGAGGTGCTTTTGAAGGACAAGAAGTCAACACCATAAACCACAAAGTCACCACGTTAAGGAAAACAATGACATGCACCATCTAGAATAGACAGCTCTCAAATACAGCTTGAAGAATTTAATTTGACAACTAATAAAAGGTAACTAATAGATGGCAATATGTCCTATGAAGAAAAGACTGAAGCAGGATCAGCAAACCAAATACTCAGCATCATTGCTTCCTTCCAAAGGCATCTATGCCTACAACAGCTTTACATGTAAATTTTTCCTAAAAACTAGATATTATATATACAGTAATTGTGTAGATTATATTTAAGTTCCAAATGTTTAAGTTCACACTATCAAGGTTAGCATTTTATTAGCTTGGGCAACATATCCACGAAACAGAGGTACAAAAGGGCTGTACCACAGTAATTTTGTCAGAATAAATTATTATCACGTACCTACCAAATTCTATTCCATCCTACCAGAGAATGCAAAATTCTTGATACCTCCATCATCTTTAAAAGCGTAATAGTTTATCTTAGTACATTCTAACTATTCCTAACATATTATGTGATAAATATTAGCTTCATCAATCACATCATAAATATGAAAAGCTTGATTACCTTGAAAGCGTGTGATAACAGAAGAGGGCACGAAGCACACTTCAACAAAGGAGTCATATCCAACCAAAAGACAGACAAAATATATAACTGCACAAACGACCACTATTGCCGATGTTAGAAACGGAATGCCTTCCCACCACTGATTCACCCTAGTCGATATTCCTGCCTGTACAAGAAATTAAAATCTTTCAAGTTCACTATTATGAAAGGCATAATCCAAGGTAATTCAATGTCTCGGTCTAGAAACACCTCAAATGAACATAAAAACAGAAAAACAATAAATACTGAGTAGAGGCAGGATTCATGAGCATACTAAATCATCATAGTCCTACAGTCACTAAAAATGGCAATAATTGTCTTCAATATTGAACAAATTGAAGCATGCTTCGTCATTTTGTATAGCTAGCTGGAAATTCCATAACCGATCACATATTAGCAGTGATGCCTCTAGGGTTTTGGAGTCGATTAAACCGAATAAACTCCTAAAACGTGGTGTGGACATTGTTGAATAATTGCATTAATTACATTGTATGACGGAACAGATGAAAATGGGTACCTCCGAAACAATGTTTGATCTCATGTTGCAGCAAAATCTTCGAGAGTTTTCACCAACTTTGAATTGATTTTAGGAACCCCGAGTGACGCTTCCCATTTCATAAAACTGGATACGGGTCGGGCATTTTGGGTCGACGACTTGGAAATGGATATTCCTTAACGGATCGACTAAATGCACCCCCCAATCCTCCCATTACACCCCCTTTTAAAAAAAACTACCACAATTATCAATTTACCCTTCTTCTTCCCTCCTTTTTTTCCTTTGCCTTCTCTCTTTTCTACACTTCACACCTCCTTCACGGTTCTTGCTTTTTTCTTTTCTGGTTTTATTGTTCTTTTGTAGCATTAATTCAATTCCTTATTGTAATTCCCTTGATTCAATTCATTTGCAAAAATGCTTCAATTCATCATGAAATCATAAATTTTCCCCAGAAAAATAAAAGAAGAGGAGGGTTTTTATCCCAAAGGGTTGAAACTCCATTGGGATTTTCGACCAAAGGGGGTTTTAGGTCCTTTTAATTAATTTTTTTCTTTATTATGGGTCCGTCATTATTGCGTGAGTTTAGCTCTGCAAGACAAGCAGATTTATAAGATTTACTGAGCTTTTGATGTAAATAGAGAAATGAGTTGAAATGAGATTTATGAAGATGAGTCCAAAATATATGATGTAATTTGGCTTTTGAATTGTTAAATGTGTAAAAATTTATTAAAAACAGAAAAGTTAATCTGTAAGCTTCCTTTTTGTTGAATCTTTATACTTGTTTAAGGTGGGTTTTTCAAATTATTTTCACTGGCCTCTTTTGATTTTTGTGTATTTTAGATTACTATAATGAAATGAACAAGAAATTTAGCTGTTTCTTTTTTTTTTCTTTTTTTTTTTTTTGTAATGGATTCGCCATTGTTGCTGCTCAATGGGGGTGTTTAAAAGGAGGAGGAAAAAGAATGAAGAAAAAAATAAAAGGGGTGTGAAATGGAAGAAGGGGTAAAATGGGAAGAAATGGGTTTGGGGGTGTGAAAGGTAGGTTAGGGGGTGTATTGAGCCGTACCCGTTCCTTAAACTTATGACTTGGCGAGGTTTCTAGTGAAAACAGCAGCAGAAGTCCCTGAGCTTTTGTGTCATTTGTAAACTTGTCCTTAACCTTGTGCACTTGTGTGATCAATCTATGAAATGTTGGTACTATGTACAATTAGCTCAATGAAAGTCTTTTGTGATAAGTCACTTATTTATCTCTAAAATAAATAATTTTTAAAATAATAAAAATTATATATCAAGACTATATTTATATTAAAGTTCAGGTGAATGGAATAATATAGAACACAAAAATTTCTATTTTTTATTTACCCTTAAAATTGGCCTAAAAATGGGGATATGAACAAAATTGCTCTCATAAACTACCTGTTAAAATTAGTGCAATTAGCCAAATACATCATGCGATGCATTAATTAAATTCTTAAATGGTCCCCATTTCGTAGGAACCTTAAAACTTGGGTTTTGATTGCATCCATTAGCCATCTGCCCAAAAGGATGATCTTCGTCGCCTAAAGCATATCGTAGCAAATTTGTTGAGAATCTAAGGTTTGTTTGACAAAAATGTTTTTGAGAAGAAAAATGACTTTTATGAAGAATAATTTGTTAGAAGTAAGAAAAGATTATAAAATATGTGAAAATATGTCTTACATGACATATATAATAGAAAATGAGTGTAAGAAGAAAATTATTGATTTAAATTAAGTTTATTATCATCAATCTCTCTCTTATTTCCTACACATGGGCAATAATCATTTTGAGTATGTTCTCCACATATTTTAATCCCATTAAAATCTCAAACATTTTTCAATTTTAATTTTCAACCACTCTTTTAATTGATTTGACAATTTTAAAATTTTTTATATAATTTTCCCTACTTTCCACACACATTCAAACCACTTTAGTTTCAATCTCAAATTTAATTAATCTCTATAAACTATACCAGTGTAGTAAATTGAATCCATACCGATTCGGTCAAAATCGGGCAAATAGTTCAGTTCGTACTTAGGATTCACCTCGAAAATTGTAAAATTTATGAGTGCAAGGTGAAAGAGTTGAATCCTACAATCTCAATTCCCTTGGGAATTTACAAGAAAAATGTTAGACTACCATAGTGAATATCATAATAATAATTGATATAATAATATGTTGATATAATGATAGTTGACGTGTTTAATCACCGTTCATCTAATAGTAACAGAGTCGATGAAATTGCAGGATTATGACACATGTTTATTATATCAATTATTATATCATCCATTATGGTGTTGTAGCATAGTCAAATTTACAAACACGTCATAGGACTTGAAAATGTTTTATTGGCCGATGTTCCGATGTGACTTCTTACCACTGTAAAAGGTTGGAACCAAGCACGCACTTACACAGTATACATTGTCTTTCATTTATTTATTTCTTTCTTTCTTTTTGTTTTTCCCCCTATACCAACTAATGAAATTGTATTATTGAAATAATGGCAACATAGATTAGATACGACTGTCTAAAAACCCACTTGTACATCAAGGTGCTTTTAACATTATTCAAGATAACGATAAAGTTAATCACCACTGGTGTTTGCTCTCTACAAGTTCAAGAATTAACTTCAATATTCCGCCTTTCACAAATTATTAAATCAATTAATGCAAAGTTGTTAGATGAAAGTATGACTCACGTATTTTCTTATTTTGGCTTAGGATTCTTAATTAATACTAGCTTTTAATTTCCTAATTTTGTGAAATTTCCTTTTTTTTTTTTGACTTAATAAAACTTCTTTTTTGCCACTTGATTTCTTGTCACTTATTTCACTCTTGGGCTGTTCAATATTCCCGGCTAGCTAGTTGGTCATCGAGTGGGATTGGCAAATCTATATATAGATGCATGTACACAAAAATCAACTTCAAAGAAATAGACTCAGTCATCGAGGAAATTCAATTTTTAATAATCAAAGAAAAAGGATATAATCTACACATAAAAAATAAAAGAAAAGAAGAAGGAAGTATGCTATATATAGTTCGAGTAGATCATGAGCAAGTCTAATACTTCTGAGCACGAATTAAGTATAACTTTTACTCTGTTGTATTATATTATTTGATGAATCATCAAGATCTGTTGTCTCGGTTTTTGTTTCGTCGATTGTCTTATCCAATTCAAATAATATATATTATTGAATTAATACATATGCAATGGTGGCCCCGAGTTTAGGCGATCTAAGCTATTGCCTAGAACCCCCAATCTTAACCTTCTTCTTCTTTTTTTTTTTTAATACAAAACCATTCTAAAGTTCTAAATTCATATAAAAAAGAAAAAAAATTTAAAAACTCAACATACACAGGCCCTCAATATAAAGTTTTGTTTAGGAAACCCGACCACACACGATCAGTCTTATGGTCCTATGCATATGTGAGATGTTTTGTTTTGATTTGGTATAACCGTATAAGATAAATAGTAATTGAGAGTTGAGACCATATAAACCAAATAATTCATATCCAACAAACTAGCATAGTATTTTATAAATAAAATGACAAAACTGGAATAAAAAATAATGTATGTGTTTCCTATTGCTTTCAAGCTTTCTTGCACGGTTGTATAAAAGTTAATTATGTTAGAATATAGAAATAACTAGTTAAGTTGACAACTCGATTATTCCATCGATAATCAATTTTATAACTGACTACGTGTAATTCATAATTTTCAGATAAAACCACAAAAGCATATATTTTCGTACTACACATTTTAACATGCGTTGATTCTCTCTCTCTCTCTCTCTCTCTCATGGCTCGTTCAGTTTTGCTTCGACTGCTAAAAGATACAAGAAGAGGGCTGCTTTTGCGGCTGCCTATAATATTGGCTTTTGGAACTTCGATATTCATTTTCTTTTACATGTCTTCGACCGTGAAACTGCATCATATCGCTCCCGTTCAAACTAGGCTTCACGTGAATTTACCTCTAGAGTTCTCGAAATTTAATCCAGAACCGGCGGCTATTTTGATTGAAAGAGACGTTTCGTTAGATGAACAGACAAACAATTCGGTTGTTGATGATCTTGGCGACTCTGGCAAAGTTAGTGAAACCCTAATTGCGACGAATGAAGATGAAGATGATCATGTTGGTAAGAAAATTCTTCATGGTTTATTTAATTTATGATGTTTTTGGTCTTAACTTCTGTTAATTTTAGTGCTTGTTTGACAAACATTACGCGAAATTTTTTTTTGTTTTTCCAGTATTATTTTCAATCACTCATTTGTTTAATGTGACAACTTCTTCGGATATAATTTGTAATATATACCTTTTTATGCACTTCTAACTACTAAACATTCAAAAATAATTTTTTCGAAAATCTCTAGCAAAAAATAGTAAATAAGACTAAAAATTCGAGTCTAAAGGAGAGGAGGAAAGTTCATCACGAAAAGTCATTTTTTAAAGTATGTACGTCAAAGAAATTGTTGTGGGTCAAACTTGTAGTAATCAATTGATATATGGCTACTCCGGAGCATGCCGAGTACTAATTCATAGTATAATGCTAGCTTTGGTTGAATGTCAAAACTTCTAGAGCAAGTAATTAATTTCTTGCCCACAGCGATGGGGTTGACAAATTTGAAGCCCGTTAGCCAATCGCTTTTTATATTTTTTATCATTTTTTATAATTTTTTATTCATTCTTGTTTTATCCTAAATCAATCACATTCACAAATCTCAATTATTCAACTCCACTTATTTTCTCTATTCTTTTATATTAAAAACCGTTAAAAACTATTAGAATATATCGGGAATGTTATGTTAAGAGCGCTAGGAAACGTTGGGAGAAAAAATGTGAGAGAGATGTGGGCGCAGGCCCCCCCGGTCCCACCGCATTCAGGGGGGTTGCAAGTGGGCTGTGAGACACTTGGAGAATAACGCTGGGAATATAAAATTTTCGTAGAATATATTCTCTATCATCCATTTGGTCTTCTTTGGTGTGTGTAAAGAAGGGTTGGTAGATTTTTCTCTGGGAGGAGAGGGGATGAGAGCTCTTGTATGTGCAGGAAAGGATTTAGGGAATGCCTTAGGAAAGGGATATAAATTTCCAAAAATACCCTTAATGATATTCATATTTTGGGGCTCACTTTACCCCCTCCTTTAGGGGGCTGTGAGTATAGGGGTGGGGGTGAGGCCCCCCGCATTCAGGGGGTGGGGGTGTGGTGGGTCCCCCAAATATAACTTTCATTAAGAGTATTTTTGGAAGTTCATGCATGTTCCTTTCCTAAACCATTCCTTAAGCTATTTCCTACCCTTACCATTTTGGAGGGGATGGAGGAGATTGAAATGAAAATCCCAAGTAAATATATATTATGGAAGTTATGTTACACAATAATTGGTTTATGTCCGTCAATGTTATGATGATGCATGTGATATATAGAAAAAGGATAATATTAGAATGTCATAATCTTTGATATAATTGATCATATAATATAACACTAATAAAATTCATATGTTACCATTAATGAATGATTGTATTGATAATTGAGATAAAATATATTAAAATCATTATGACATTCTTTATATCACTGTAGCGTAGTCGATAGAAAAATAATGCTATCAAATATATATATCAATGTTTTACACCGTATACAACAAAAGACATCGGACATGATGTTACGTATGGAGAAAATTGGACAGGTATATAATTAAGGAGAAGAAAAAATAGGTATTTATCTTTACACTGGCATAATATAATATTAGAAATTTTATCTACACATCAAGGATTATGGATAATGTTAAATGTACATAATGCTTAATTGTATAATCCATCACTTGACTTAAATTTTGAAGATTTTAAGCTGGGATTACATATAAATTATGTTACCCTTTGTATTCCTTAAACCTGTGTAAGGCTTGATGCTAATATAATATCTAGGGTTTGTTTTATAGAAATGATTGAGAAAATGATTTTTTGATGTCAATTAGAGAAGTATAAAAACTGTCAAAAAAAAAAAAATCAATTTAAATGAATGATTAAAAATAATGGTTGAGACATGTGTATTCCGATCACTTTGTGTTTGACAGATTTGTAGGCATTTTGCCATTTCTTGTTGTTAACAAGGGTGATGCGAGTTTGTTAAATGAAACATCCTTTACAGTTTTTAAGCGGTATTGATTACGTGATCTTCGATTGTATTTACCAATTTTACTTAATGAAAAAACCTCTTGTTCAAAAATAATAATAATAATAATAATGGTTGAGAAAATAAATTTTCAATTAATAAATATTTATCAAACAAGACACAATACACGACAAGTTGTCAATAATGTTACAAAGTTGAATGAGTCTTGACTCTCTCATATCTACCTTAGCAATAATTGTTGCAGTTCAAATCTGGCTGTTTATTATAATTATAATTATTCTCATCAAAATCAATTATCTCCTAATTTTTCTCATATAGTACAAAGACACAATTACGGTGGCTTTTGTTTTTTGTCTTGTTTTTTTTAAATTATTTTATCAAGTATTAATTATACATCTTCAATATTCCATTCTACATATTCCTTTGAGAATATTTGATGTCGACGGTAGACTTAGGGTATGTCTACAAAAATTAAATCGAAATAATAATTTTTAAATATGTGATTGAGAAGTAAAAAGTAAAAATTCAAAAACATAAAACGTAGTCTAAGCAATATAATATATATATATATATATAATAAGTGGTTGAAAAGGAAAATATAAAATTAAAAATAATTTTTGGTTCAAGTTAATATCAAACAATACCTTAATATCAATAATGTATACTTTCAATAGATTTGATCATAATGCTGGTCTCCTATTTATATATAGAATTACCATTAATCGAATAAAGTGGTTTAATTTTTATGTATTAGAGGTCATCACTTTGATCTAAATATTTCTAAAGTATCAAAATTTTCCATTTTAAGCAGTGTACGTAATTAGTACTTATTATTTGTTTTTCTTGGTAATTTATTACTCGTTTTTACGTGTGATATTAGCGTTTTATTGAACTTATCATCGTTCAAATAAAAATGTCACTTATTATTATTATTATTTTTTTCCAATTTCAGAAAAGAGAGAAGGAAAGATGGACGATGTATTTCAAGATAGAAGTCTCTTCGAACAAGACTACAAAGAAATGAACAAAACCCTAAAAATATACATATATCCCCACAACAAAAACGACCCTTTGCAAATATCCTTCTCCCCGTGGACTATGAACCAAGTGGCAACTACGCAAGTGAAAGCTACTTCAAGAAATCTCTATTCAAAAGCCACTTCATAACAAATGACCCTTCAAAAGCAGACCTTTTCTACCTGCCATTTTCAATAGCAGGATTGAGAAGTGACAAGAGAGTTGGTGTTGGAGGGATTAAGAAATTTGTAAAAAACTATGTTGACAACATTAGTGTTAAGTATCCTTATTGGAATCGAAGCGGGGGAGCCGATCATTTCTATGTAGCGTGTCATTCTGTTGGGAGAACAGCCATGGAAGAAGCTGTGGAAGTGAAATTGAATGCAATACAAGTTGTTTGTTCTTCGAGTTATTTTCTTACGGGATATGTTGCTCATAAAGATGCTTCGATTCCGCAAATTTGGCCACGGAAAGGGAAACCCCCAACTCGCGAACCCTCTCAAAGGTAGTCATTTCCTCTGTCAAGTGCAGATACATTTTGAAAAACGTTATTTGTACACCCAACTTTTATATATTTCTTTATACCTGTATGAGGTGCCGGATCCTATGAAGTAAATAACAATGATGTTGACATTAATTTCACTTCATAGCGTTCTGACATCTCATACGGGCGTAACTGCAAGAATAATGGTGTGTGTACATATACTAGCATCACTTATATGTTTTTCATCACTTTAAATATCAGGGCATAATGCAAGTCCAGATCCGATGTCTTGAATGACTAGTTTCAATATTGGTTGTTTCATCCAATAAAAACAGATGAATCGCAACACTTTGTGCATGTGGCATGTTTTCAGTTGATGAGACTGCCAATTGGACAATGCTATAACTGTATAGTGCTGTTCGAGAGCAAATTTGGGCTAAGCCAATGCTAAACCTACACTACTATTTAGTGTAGGGTGTATTACCCTAGCTCTCACAATAGAGGTAGGATGGGATAGTCATTCCACTCCTCATTTTGTTTAGTGTAATACACTCCACAGTAAATCGAGGTGTACATATAACATTTTCCTTTAACAATATCTTATATGTCAATTTGAGTCACATTTTTTCGCTGCAAACGATCTAACAAATCGCGATTGTGATTGTTGTAGGAAAAAGCTAGCTTTCTATGCCGGAGCAATGAACTCTCCTGTTCGAAAGGCGCTTGTGGATGTCTGGAAAAACGATCCCGACATGTCCATCCACCATACTCGCTTGAAAACGCCATACTCGGAAGCACTCCTTGGTAGCAAATATTGCATCCACGCCAAAGGGTATGAAGTAAACACGGCCCGTATTGGCGATGCATTATACTACGGTTGCGTCCCTGTGGTTTTGGCAGATCACTACGATCTCCCGTATGCTGACGTTTTGAACTGGCATAGCTTCTCCCTCGTCCTCTCGACAATGGATATTCCATCGTTGAAGAATATACTTGAAGGAATAGGGATGGAGGAGTACTTGAAGTTGTATAACAATGTAGTGAAAGTGCAAAAGCATTTTCAGTGGTATAATTCTCCAGTTGATTTTGATGCTTTTCATATGGTTATGTATGAGTTGTGGCTTAGGAGAAGTCATGTGAGAATCTTATTTGGTTCTTGATTTGTTCTTTTATTGAAAATTGGATATAAGAAATAATGTACATATATAGGCTGCAACTTTGTGTTTGGTTAGAAAAACAGGTAAAATGAGTTTGGATAAAGTCAAAGTGCATTTATTAGAAATGGTTTATACGTTATTGTTAGTGGAAAAGGATTTAGATTCATTCTACGCAGAAGAATTACTTAGCCTTGACAATGACTTAGTTGTATATAACTACACATTATGTAAGGTGTAATATAATCTAGTGTCACTTGAAATTTTTTAACGCCTTCAAATTGTCGCCTTCAAATTGTTGCATTATTGCAGGTGCATTTGACCTATATAGTAAATTTTGGACATGACAATGGAGCATGATAGGATTGCAATTTTTATATATTTTTATTTATTCTTTTTAATTTTAAATTTAGTTAAACCAATCAAATTCACATATTTTCTGAGACTTACATAACTGTATAAATCTCCACCATTCAACTCCGCTTATTCTCTCTTATACTTCACATAAAAATTCATAAAAATTTCAATCCTAACTTGAGTTTAAACCAAATTAAAAAAGGGAAGGGGAAGGGAGAATAAAAATCTAAGGAAGGTGACAAATTGGCACCTCTTTCAGGTCTTTTCCATCTTAAATCAATTAAAAAATAGGTTTTTTCTCTTAACATTATTTTGCTTCGTAAGAGAGCGTGCGCAATGAAACCTATATTAGAAATGCTCTAATAATCGAAAAATAGATTTTTAAATAAAAGCACATAATTTATATGTTAGAAAAGAAACTAAGGCCTTGTTCTATTTGGTGTTAACTAAATCCGCACGCAATTTCGTATACCTCATACTCATTTTCAACCACACACATATTTCCCAAAATAATATTAACCACACATTTTTACACGGAATACCGCGCGGAACAACTAAACCCCCAATCAAACAAGGCCTAAAAGTTTCTCGAACTTCACACTTATCACTTTTGGTGTCTATCTTCACTGGTTCCACTTTGGGAAAACATGATAAAAGAAACTAAAAATAAAACTTATCATTTTTCTATATTAGGATTGAGATGAATTTTATTTTTTACTATATTTATTTTAGTTAGAGTTGGTGCGACCAGATGTACTGATTGTCGTAATGAGTAAGTGTGAAGTTTTGAGAGAAGAAAATTTTTCTTGTTTTATTTTTGTGTACAACTTTGTGGTTTCATCAATTTATATAAAATTTAAGGTAATTTTGCCATTTTAAGAAATTTTATTGGTAATATTGCCATTAAAAATGTCCATAGTCTTCGATAGTTAGGCATTCCATTATTCCAAAAAAAAAAAGTTAGGCGTTCCATCACACAGAAAGAAAAAGTTTGGAACGAAAACGCAAATAAAGCCAAAGAGTGGGTCTGTGGGGACTTTTGTGCAATTTTAAAAACGTGTTCTGAGCTGAAACCATTGGTGATGCGTCTCGTACTCTCGTCCTCTCACCGGGCTTCTGGAGAAGTCTAGAGATGGAACCACGTACCCCACCCCACCCCACCCCACTTACAAACGGTAAACTTCTACTTAATCCCCGCACAATCAAGTGATCAACTCCTAATCAGTCGAACGGGAAACACTGTTCTAGGGTTTTTTTCCCTTAATAGTAATCGTAATACTCCTCTCGATTTAAGGATTGTTTGTGCTTCAATCAATTTGATCGGAAACACAACTATGGACGGTTATTTTCGGCTGAATATGAAGAGGAAGGAACTCGAAGACGTTGATGATGAATTCTCCGATTTCTCCTATTCTTCTGCCGCTAGAAAAACACGTCGACTGGTAATTCAGTTTTTCCTTTTCATTTCCGAATCATTGCCAAGTTATTAGCTCCTTATTCGGTTTCAATAGTTTCTGGTGGGGGGAGAATTTGTTTGCTGATTTGTGTGGGGGGTGTGTGTGTGTAGGATGTTGATTTATTGCCGGTGATAGAGGAGGAGGAACCTGAAATTTCGATGTCGTTTGAGCAGTCGGAACCCGAACAGAGCTTCGGAGGTAATACGGGGGGTTTGACAATCGAAGAATTACCCAGCGTACCTGAAAATGAAGAAAGATCTATTGTGATTTTTAATCCGATGAACACGCCTTTTCGGCAGTCCCCTTCAGATTTCTCCATTTCTGTAAATCCTGACCTGATATCCGGGTTTAAAAGTAAGTGTTTCCTTTTTACTGCTCGAGGTTATGGCAAGTGACGTTGTTTTGATCTCGTTAAACGTGATTCCTCTCTTTGGGAAGTCGGTTATACTGGTGTTATGATTTAATGATCAATGCAGCTTCAGTATTGTTGATTCTATGCTGCTAGAGTACTAGCTACAAATAAACTAATTGAATTTCGTGTGCTACACTGGATTAAATTTTCAGTCAGAGGACAGAAAGGGTGTCGCTTAAATAACTCACTCAGAACGCTTTTTAAAGGATTACATGGTATGAATTAGGTCAAATAACCATTCTGGTGATTACATCCATGAATTAGGGGGAAATGCAGCTTCTTTTCTCTCTTTAATTTGCATTGGCATAGTGGTATTCTTTAATTTGTGGAAGCAAAATGGTAT
Organism: Jasminum sambac; assembly: GCA_018223645.1. Taxonomy (NCBI): domain Eukaryota; kingdom Viridiplantae; phylum Streptophyta; class Magnoliopsida; order Lamiales; family Oleaceae; genus Jasminum; species Jasminum sambac. The sequence goes on from CP073646.1 coordinate 37,265,518, forward strand.
ATCCTAATACCCGTTTGTGTAGAATGATTTAGTTATAGGTAAACGTAAACGATGTTATTCATCTCATTTAGTTCATTTTCTTTTAATTTTGAATTTGGTCAAATGGATCTTGTATCTTGTGGCACCTATATGTACCACATTTAATGCCACTAATTCCACACATTTTCTCTCATCTTCCACGTAAAAGTACATAAAATGTGAATGCGAACAGGCCGCTAGATAATTCCATTTTATGGCTGAAGATATCGAATTCCTGGCTAGTCTGAATGATGCAGTGGTAGACCACATATATATTAGGGAAAGGAAGGATGATGGTTTTTGTTTTATCTTATTAATGGGGCAGAGTGTGGTATAATTGGTTAAGTAACATTTTCCCGATGTGAGTTCTTGGGATGATCTGTTTGTTGACACAAATGATATGCCGCATTGTGTGAGTTGATTTATCAATTTATGAGTACAAGTTTCGAAAACAAATAACCAGTTTGTGAACTTTTGGCTTGTCAGGCCGATGTAACAGTAGACTGGGGGAAGGGAAGGATGATGGTTTTATTTCATCTAAATGAACAGGGTGTGGTAAAATTGCCTAAATAATTTTTTTCTGCTGCGGGTTCTTAGGATGTTGTGTTTGTTGTCACAAATAATATGCTGCATTGTGTGGGTTGATTTATGCGTAGAAGTTTCGAAAACAAATAACCAGTTTCTGTATGTTGTGCAGATCAAGTTCTGTGGTCAACCCAATCAAATAACTGGGAATCAAAGAACACTGAGGCTGTAACAGAGGATGAAAACTCTGCTGCAAGTAACAAGTGTCTGGCTGTTGTTCCGTGGGTCCCGTCGCAGCATCATTCTACTGCAGGCGTCGAGGTTCCTCAGATGGATAACTCAGGAATGATGGATGCTGAAGACATAGGGGAAGCATCAATGGATATTGAAGCTGATAATGACCCAATTGATCTTGAGAAAAGGACTGTGAATGAGTCTGGTGGCATGAGTTTCAACGACGGTTTACACCAGTGGCAACAGCAGCCCTGCATGATTCCACAGCCTCCCCAGAACACGGCAACTCCAATTGTGTGGTACCGATGATTAGCTGAATTACTTTTTATCTAGTAATTACTCCACACCTAGATTCTCTTGCCTGCTGCTCGTTTTGAGATGCGTAGAATATATAAATGAATGTTAAGAGAGTTCATTCGATGGGGATGCCAACCCCTATGTTATAACCCATGGATTGGAGGCTGTACTTTGTGTATGAACCTGTTTTCAATTGTTGTGATCCTCGTAAAGGGAGAATGGAAGGTGTTAAGCCATGTCCAGTGTGTTAGAAACTTGTTTCTCTTTACCATCCTTTTGGAACTTCTCTAGAGGAATTTATGCAAATGACAACTCCGGAAGGCAGGTTTGATTGGAAATTCAGGGAAAGTGTTATTTTTCACCCAAATTTCCCGTGAATTAATAATGCAATTTCATCTTCGGTATTGAGTGCTCCGAGGGATGAGTATCTCGGTGTTGAGGTTGCCCCCGGTTTTTACTTTTCTCTACATAATTGTGTTATAAACATATCTAAGATCATTTCATATTTCATATTTAACTTTAAGGGGGTGTTTGATTGCATGGAATTGGGTGGAAAAGGAAAATATTTTCCATTAAAAATTTTTCACTCTGTATTTGATATAAAAATGGAAATTGAATTTAAATTTTATGGTACAAATATTTTAAACTTGTTTTTTGTTAATTTTAAAGAAAATGATTTCCTTAGGGGTGGGGTGATTTTTATTTTCCATTTTATATGGAAAATAATATCCTTTATCTTTTTCAATCAATCACATCCTAATGTTATTCACGAGCGATGGCACTATTGGATGTGATATTTAATTTAACTAATGGGCTCACATCCCTCCCCCCCACCCCACCCCGCCATGCTCTTCGCTTTTTGAAAAAAAGAAATGCAGGAACAGAAAAAAATGCCTCTCACTTTCTTAGCTATTTATTTTTAGAGGAAATGATGAGCAATATGAGTTTGTTTCTCCGACCTACACGGGTTTGAATTCGCACGAGAATTAATAGAGTCCCTCGGGCCTCACTGCATTCACAAGGGTTGTGAGATGGGGTGGGGTGCAGGTCTCCCACCTATAGGGGTAAGAGAAAATTCTCCTGAGTAATATTCTAGGTCGAGCACTCGCGCCGTGTCTGAATCCACACGAGAATTAATAGAGTCCCTCGGGCCTCACTGCATTCACAAGGATTGTGAGATGGGGTGGAGTGCGGGTCTCCCACCTATAGGGGTAGGAGAAAATTCTCCTTAGTAATATTCTAGTTCGAGCACTTGCGCCGTAAAATACAGCACGAGCGCTTGATTTCGGACAACATACAATAACTGTTTTGAAATCAAAGACAAAATATCAAATTATGGTAAAAAACTTTGAGGCGCCCACCGGTATGGTATCGTCGGAAAATTTTTTGAATTATTGGAGCTCTCCTTTGTCGTATTGGACTTAAATCTTATCTCGAATTTTAAAAAGGAAATCATATGCGGATGGAAATCAAGCGCTCGCATTGTAACTTACTATGCGAGCGCTCACACTATAACATTTCTAAGGAAATGACATAAGGAGCAACATGTACCCTTGAAACTCTATGAATGTTTCGAAAATTAATTATGAGAGCATATATAACAATATTTATGTTGGAAGAGAACCAAAATAACTTTTACAAAAATTGCATTATAGTCCTATATTTTTATAATAATGCACATTGGCACTCATTTCCAATACACTCCCATGACCCCACCCTACTCTCGCTTCCCCACATCCCCTCCAAACCCAAGAATTGTTTGCCGGCCAACCGTCTTCTAGTTCGCCAACGAACCTATCACCTGGAACCAAGCATGGTTCGCAAATGGTGGACCCGCCACCAACGAACCCAATTCGTTCGCAAATAGCTAACTAGATGCTCTAGTTTGCCATTTGTGAACCTAAGGGTGTGTTTGATTGACACCATTTTCCATGGAAAATGTCCCATCATGGAAAAAATTTTCTCACTTGGTTGTTTGATTGAAAAATTTTCCACAAATATTTTCTGCAATAGTTAGACGTGTTTGGTACCATTTTCCATTGGAAAGAAAATCATCTCCCCAAGAAAAAATTTTCCATGAAAGTGGGAAAATATTTTCTTTTCCACCATGTGCAATCAAACACACCCTAATGTTCGGCCTTGCCATTTGCTAGTGGAATGGCAGGCTTGGTGTTAATATTCCGCTATATATTAGGAGAATTTCATTCTGTTAATTTGAAAATATTGTTATATGTGCCGTCTTATAACTTGTATGATTTTTAAATAATTATTACTAAGTGAAAATTACTAATAGAGTAATTTTTTCTTATTTTAATAAAAAAATTTTGAGTACAAATTAGAAATTATAAGAGTGACTGTGATATTTCAAATCTAAAATAAATTAATACAAAAATACTTTATCACTAAACCAAATGCCTTGAACTTATTTTAATAAAATAAAAGGTTTATCCCTTCTAACGGGTCAGGATAACCCGGTAAGTGGAGCGAACAAATTTGTACTCGGAGCGAGAACTCAGAAAAGCAAAAAATAGCACTCTGGTCACCCCCAAGGCCCCAACCTTCTCAATGCTTTAACTTCTCTCTCTAACCCCCAAATTCTCTCTCCCTTCCTTTCCTCTCAAACCAACAAGGTGAGAAAAATAATGAAGAAAAGGTCATCCAGCCCAAAATCATCGCCACCACTTCCATCGTCGCCACGGCCATCACCCTACCGAAACGATGTTACGGAGGATGCTTATTCTTTGGTGGGCCCCACACTCCCCTCAGATCTGATCACAAGCATCATCTCAAGGCTGCCCGGTAAAATCTTTGGGTAAGTTCAGGTGCGTTTCAAAGCAATGGCTTGACACAATCACCGACCCACACTTTGTATCCACGCGCAGAAATTTCTCTTTACACAACCCTAATCTGCTTTTAGTAAATAAGACTCCAGTTTTACAAGAAGCCCACATGAAGAAATGCACTAGAATTGATGTTTGTGGGTTAAATTTTGACGGGTCTTGCAAGAATTTTGAATTCTCCTTGATTTTGAACGACGATGCGAAATATATCGAGATGTTGCCTTCAAAATGGGATATAATTTGCTTTGTGAGTGAAAATGGGTTTTATGTTTGCAACCCTAGCACTCAAGAAATGGTGAAATTGCCCGAGGCTAGTTGTTGCACATCTGGGGAGGTAAATGCTGGGATGGGATACGTGAAGGAGACTGATGAGTATGTTTTGGTGCATCTTTTTGATAAGAGCTTAGATATACATGTGGATAATGACATAGGGTGTGAGGTGCTGAGGCTTGGTGATGGGAAGCAGTGTGAGTGGAAGGTGGTGGATGCCAATTGCCCCTTTATGGTTAGGGGATGGGGAGTTTTGGTGAAAAATGTGTTCTATTGGATGTTTTGGGATGATTATACACAAGTAGGTGATGAGGCTATAGTGTCATTTGATCTTGAAAAGGAAGAGTTTGCTACTGTTTTACCACCTGAGGGTTGTTTTGACCCTCAGGGAGCGTGGTCTTTGGTTGAGTTGGGGGGCAATTTGTGCTTGGTAGACAATGCAACTCGACCATTTACTATGGATATATGGGTGATGAAAGATTATGAACATCAGAAGTGGGTTAGGGAATATAGTATTGATTTAAATGGATATAGCAATGACTTGCTCAAGTTCATTCTTCCACTAGATTACCGAGATGGGAAAATCTTGATGGATGCAAAGCAAGAAAGTCTTGATTATTATGACGTGCAGAACAAGGGTGTCAAAAGAATGGATCATCTGATTGCTGGAGAATGGACTTGGCTGCGCCTTAACACTGAGAGCTTCTTTTCCTTGGGAACTCGGTAGATAAGTGACCTCGATGCCAAATTTTTGGGCATTTAAGCTGTCGTTGATTATTTTTCTTGTTTTCCCACATCTAATATGTTGTATGGTTAGCATTTAATTTTATATTTCAAGAATTACCTTTAAATCTCAAGGTGTAGACTTTAGTTGTTCTAGGTCACATCTTGAATATAGTTCCTCAGACCGATTGTTTTTGTGGTCTTTGGATGTTATTCATTACTTCACTTATTTTAGGTGTGAAAACAATATCGGAAAGGCTTGTGTTTGAATTAATGAATTGGTTTGTGTAACAAATGCACAATGAAACTTGTGAATTTTTCATTTGACCATATGTTACTCTGCTTGTGATATATTTTTTGTGAAAGCATATGTTTATTTGTGATTAGAAAATTTTCGTGGTGGTATGTTGAAATTTGAAAGCATATGGAAGAACCAAGTGCTCAATTTGATTTTGAACCTCACATTGAGGGGTACCCCTGACATAACCTCTGACTTCTGATGTTTCCTTATTTTCCTTATTTCACATCAACAAATTTCTGTCATGAATGAGCTCATGAGACATCCAAGATGGTGCATCTTGTATATCCTGTTTCGTGATAATATAGTATGAGTGGGTCTTGCTTTTGGTGTATGTTATTCATTGATGACATTTCTGAGTTGATGAGTAGGTGGATAGATAGAAATCATCATCATCATCATCATCATAATATAGAGTTATGAAGGCATCCTAAGTTATAATGTTTCAAATTAATTGTTTGGTACTTGCACTCTGGTATTTATATAGAAGGAAGGATGGTTTAAAGAGTGTGTAACACCGAGGACTTTGACCTCCTGTGATAAATCTATAAAGTCAAGTTCTAGAGACCAATTGCTTTACGGTAGTGATTATTGACCACGAAAGAGAAAACCTCCATTACAATTAGAAAATGGAAATATATGGATGTGGCCTCAGTAGGTGGGGGAAAATTAGAAATGGGATATATACTTCACGATGTGGATTATGTACTCGGACCAGGTCTTGATCTGACCTGAAGAGGCTTCCATTTGCAGGACTTGTGATACTAAGAGAAGATGATGGAGGAGGGAGAGGTTTACCTTTCTATGGTATTGAGAGATTTTGGCACCATTGAGAAATCTTTGAATAGTTGATATCTTAGTGGTTGAAGTTGCTAGTTGGCATTATCTGAGTATTAGCCCTCTCTATAATATGACTTCTCTCCATCCATCGAGAGATGATCATGTAAGAGAAGATGTTGCAAGATGTTGAACTGACATTCCGAATAACATGACCTGATTTGGAGGCTCGACTGAGAATCAATTTCCTTTTTATGGTTTAGTGAAAGTTCCGAAATAAATGACAGCATACCTATTGCCTCTAAATATGATGGGCTTGGTTCGTGGTGGGGTTAGTTTGGTTCGTCCGATTCTGCATCATATGATGTAAGGCACCAGTTCCCTCTCTGGTTAAGGATGAAATATATGTCGACCAACATTGGAGGTATGTTACAAGACATGTACTCATTTTTCTTGTCTAAGGTGCGGTTCTTGATTAGGCTGTCCAATTCCCTCTTCGTTCCTTTGTAGGGCTTTAGGGGAAGCCTCTAGCGGGGTTTTTCTGCAAGTTAGATGCGGAGGAAGGAGCTTTTAGGAAGACTAGGTCAATTTTTCTAGGAAAAAAGCTACATAGGTGTGTTGTCCGTCTCAAAAAATTTGATCTCTCGTTTGTTCTCTAAAATGTAATCTTCAAGACTATCTGTATTGGCAACATGAAATGAAAAAGAGACAACATGAAATGAAAATAAAATCAATCGTTTATTGGCATCCCCATCATGTCGATTGGGCAAATGTTTAAGCAACGCTTTACTTCGAAATATAATTCAGCACTTGCCAAATTTTACTTCATGTCCATTATCCAACATTGGTTAATTCAAATTTTAGATAAATTAAATGATTGAGCTATATGACTGACGATACATAATAAAATGATAAAATCAACTCACTTGACCGTTAACACAAATAAAATAACTATAAAAATCATGATTTCCCCTCCCCCCCCCCCCCACCCCAAAAAAAAAGGTCTGTGACCAATTTTTCTATGAATTTTTTGTGTCCAAGCAGTTGCTTTTATTTACAAGAATGTAGGATGTGTTTGATTGCAAAGCTGGAAAATTGTTAGAAGGAAAACGTTTTCCGGTTAAATAAATTCCGAGAAAAGGTTTTTCAAGGAATGGTAGTTGTAGGTGTTTGATTGGGTTAATTTGAAAGTTGAAAAATAATGTTATTTTCTTTATTTTTGAGTTTTTTTAAAATGAAATTTGATCATTTTCCTTATTTTTATGATTAAAGTAAATTGTCCATTAAAAAAAAAGAAAAAAAGTGTCAAACTTTTCCCGGAAAACAAAAATCACCTCTTTTTCAAGGAAAACGTTTTCCTTCAAAACAAAGAAATTAACGGATTTCGAGAAAAGTTGGAAAACCTTTTCCAGGAAGAAAATGCAATCAAACACACCAAAACCCGAAAAAATTTGGAAAAGTGATTTTTTCCTGAAAAACATTGCCCAATCAAACACACCCGTAATGTAATTGATACACGCGGTGCAATGTTCTTCATCGTAAATTAATCATTAGAAATGACCGATTAATGAAGGTTTTGAATGGTTGACGTTACAAAGTCCAAAGTGTTTGGATCTTTGGATAGTTTCAAAAACGAATCGGTGAGTAATTACAACTCGATAAAAGTTCGGTGACTATTCGGCAAATTTACAAAACCAACCGACGCCCCAACCCCACCCCCGGGGATTTGCACCGCCGGTAACGTCTGCAGCTCTAATTTTTTTCAATTGGAACCCATTCACTCGGCGATATCCAGTTCTAGTTTTCTGTATTGATTTTCTTTTATTTTTATTTTTATTTTTATTATTATTTTTTTTGGAGATTTCAGGCAACACTGAGGTTGTTATGGCGACCGCTATACGATCGATTGGTCGTAGCTTGAGGAAGAATATGATACAGCCGCTATACAATTCATCTTCATTTTTGCACTCCCACGCCACCAGTTTCGGTCTGTTTAACCTTCCAATACGCGCCTAAACATAGTCGTGGATACATCTGTTCTGTCTATGGGTCTGCGTGCTTATGTATAATGTCGCATATTTCACATTAAAAGAAGAATGATTGTTAGCAATATGAGTTTTTTGTGGCCTAAGGAAATTTAAATATGGTATAGATTATACTGTTGTGCGTAATACGTAATGGCTGATATAGGTGTTCCAAAAGTTGTATGATTTGCCTCAAATTTAAGGCTGCATGATTGTTTAACCCATTTCATTTTTCGGTATTATGTTTTGTTGATTATACATCTGAGTTTACTAAACCCTGCTGAATTTCTTCCAGGGTTTAAGGAAGTTAAGGAAGAGGAAAAACCCCAAATGGTTGGCAACGTCTTCACAAGTGTGGCTTCAAGTTATGATCTCATGAATGATCTGATGAGTGTTGGTCTACATAGATTATGGAAGGATAGGTTAGTTTCTTTTACCTTATAATTATAATGTTTGTTGCTTAGATTATCAATTACAGTTGAGTCTGACAATTAAAAGTAATTTCGATGAATCGGGTTCTTCTGTCAAAACATATGAGTAGGTTGGTTTCCAAGTTGAATCCATTTCCAGGAATGAAGCACCTCGATGTGGCTGGTGGAACAGGTTTGTTCTAGCTAGTTGTGTTTATGTTTTTAGTTGGCGAGTTCACATGCATATTGTGAACTACTTGGTGTTCTGCTCACTGTGCAATGGTTCTTTTAGGACTCAAGATAACGTAAGAGAAGACAAGCAATTTTTTTGTTTGCTTATAAAACATAGTTATCCAGAAATTCTTATTGTTGTTTGTAATTCCTTTCATTTATTCTGAATGAGGCTTTGCTAAAATAAAAGAGAAAAAAAAAAAAAATCCTAATTTGAGCATGTAATGTGCGGCTAAACAGAGGGTTCGCCGTATCACCAGTCACTATTATAGCTCTAGTCTGCTGAGTGAACCAGGAAGATATGTCTGTTCTGGTAACTATTGTGATTTCAGATTGAGCTAGAAAACAAATTAGAGCTTGTTTAACGAAGTGCTCTCTCTCTCTCTCTCTTTGGAGGAAAAAGGGGGGGGGGGGGGGTGATTTTTTGAGAGAATGTGTAGTAAAAAAGTAAGTGAGTTTATCGATAAACATGATTGCCCCTCTCCACCTCCACTGCCCTTCTTGTCTTGGTGCGTGGTTGAAAATGAAGGTAAAAGTTAATCTTGAGATTGTTATTCAAACAATCACTTATTATTTCTTATATTAATTTGATTGTATGTTTTCCCTTCAAGTGCTTAGCCTATTTAATTGATACAGTTCTTGAGTGAAATGATTCCTCTAATTTTACAGGGGATGTCGCTTTCAGGATCTTTGAAAGTGTAAGTAGCGTAAAGAATAGAGCATTTCTAGATGCTAACGATGATAAGTTACTGGAAGAAACCAAGATATATGTATGTGACATCAACCCAAATATGTTAAATGTCGGGAAAAAGCGAGCACAAGAGAGAGGTAAGTTAATACGATATCCAGGATACTTGATGACAGAACGTGCTGATTCTGTGGCATGTTTTTGGTTGAAAGAATCATAAGTTTATTTATTTATTTATTATTATTATTATTATTATTATTATTATTATTATTATTATTATTATTTTATACATGCAGGTCTTGGAGATAATAGATCGCTCATTTGGGTGGAAGGAGATGCAGAAGCCCTGAAGTTTGAAGACAATGCAATGGATGGTTATACAATTGCTTTTGGAATTAGGAATGTTACGCATATAGAAAAAGCTCTAGCAGAAGCTTACAGGTCATCTTCTTTATCTACTTTCATATTTGTTGTTGCATGTCATTGTTATTGTCTGAGCAAATGATCATTTCTTAAAGTATGGGATAGTCAAGCTGCGAGCAAATATGGAGTTTGTTCTATTCATTGTATAAGGCTATTGATTATCATTGCAAGGTATATGTCGAAAAGCAAATATATATTAATGTGTGTGTGTGTTTTTTGGGGGACATTTTAGCTTATGTAGATTATCTGGTGGCAGAAATACTCTAATACTGCGCCCAAATAATCAAATTCCATCTCCTTCTAAGTATTAGGAAAAAAAACTGAGATACATAAATAGGTATATTTGAGAATAGAGGGTGTTTGGGTAGGGAGTTCTCTGAACAGATGCGCGCGCCCATGCACACATTAGTACAAGTTAATATGCATTTCTCATTAATTTGCTTTTCAAGATTTATTCTTAGGAAGTAGGAATTCATTCAGGATCAAACAATAACAAATGTAATTATTTCTTTTATATGGATTAAGAATTAGGAGTACTTTATCATTAGGTTGACATATTAACAACATATTTCTTTCTTGACTGTTTTTATTGGGACGCTGCATAATTTGAGTGCTTAATTATTTTCTAAGAATTTTTATAAATTTATCACATATAAAAGATTGTTGGAGTCCTTAATTAAACTTGCATTGAAAAGGTTAGAACAGGTTGAAGAGTTCGAAACATGTGATGGGGGGTGGGGGGTTGGGTTTGGGGGGTGTTTGAGTGAATGATGATCAGAAATTGAAATGCCTAAGTAACATGAAATAATAGTCCCAAGACACAACAATATATCATAAGCCGGGGTTTATTAAGAATTGAATTTTACACTCTTAAGCAGCGTGTTAGGAAGACAATTTTTAGTAGTATACTTAGATTGTGTTTGTGAGAGATTTTTGGAAAATGATTTTTGACTCTATAGCTAAAAAGTGGAGAATGTTTTAAATAATGTGAAAAGTTGTCACATTAATGTAAAAGTGTGGTTGAAAAGGGATTTGGAAACAAATGATTTTTTAGAAAAATCTCATCCAAACAAGCTGTTAATTAGTGAATCTGTGGTTCCGTACTGTGATTATCTCTGACAAGAAGTTCCTCTATGTTTGCTGTTTACAAAATTTACTCGATTCCTGTTGGATGTCCTACATAGTTATTGACAAGTGCCTAAAAGAGGACGATCTGAAAATTTAACGATCTTTAAACTTCAGATGAACTATCAATGGTATATCACCATATCAAGAATAATCTATTCCACTTCTTTAGAGAAAATGGATATTCACATCTCCATGTGTAACCTTTATGGTTAGCATGATTTATGAATTTGGTCCTGCTTCAAAGTTCAGCCTGCTAATTTTCTTGTGCATGTTTTAATGGATTAAGAAAACTTCTCATGTTTACTCATTGCCTTTGTTTTGTTTTGTTTTGTATTAAATTGAAAGTTATTACTAAATGACTCTATAGGGGGGAACAAAAATAAAATATTAAAATAAAAATTAAAGATACATCCTCAATCCGAGTTGGTTTGATCTGTTCTCGTGCAGGATATTTAACCTCCGCAAGTAGAAGTTTTCGTTTCTCAAATTTTCCATTTTACAATATGGTTTTGTGGGCAATCTCCTGCTTTTATTACTTTTGTCATTCTCTAGCATTGTGATCTCACATGTTTTGGGTGGGTTTAACAGAGTACTTAGACGGGGAGGAAGATTCCTCTGCCTTGAGCTGAGCCATGTTGAAGTCCCACTGTTTAAAGATCTGTAAGTATTCTCACCAGCTGGCTCTTTTTGATGCTTCGCATATACGCAGTTTGATATCTCATCCTGTTTCATTTTCCATGGGCTTTTAATCTGGGCTTCATCTTTATTCTGTATGCATATGAGCAATAGGTATATGTATGATATGCAAAAAAATTTCTCTCTGTAGGTATGATTTTTACTCATTCTCAGTAATTCCGGCTATGGGAGAGCTAGTTGCAGGTGATCGAGAATCTTATCAGTATTTGGTTGAGAGCATTCGTCGTTTTCCCCCACAGGTACAATATTTCGTTTCGTAGATTTTTTTTCTTCTCTCTCTCTCTCACTCAAGTTGATTTAAAGGTCAAAAAAAAAAAAAAAATGATGTGTGCCACAGAATATGTGGTTGAAAGTGAGTATATGAGATTGATTATTGATTGCCAAGCAAGCAGTAAATTTCATTTGTTTGTGCCCTTATACTATAGTTTTTGGTGTCAACGCACGAACATTTTAAAGCATGTTAGGATGTAAATTTTTGTATATTTTTATTCATTTTTATCCATTCTTTTTAAATTTAAATCCGGTCAAATCAATTACATCCACATCCTTCGTGGGACTTATATGTAATCTACAGATCCCCACCATTCAATTCCACTTATTTTCTTTCCTATTTCACATAAAAAATTTAATCCTAACATGGGCAAAGCATATAATCTACCTTTTGAATGGACGTAATTTCATGATAATTGTAATTAGATATAATAATAATCCTTGGTAAGTGAATATTCTTGGTTCTGTAATAAATTTTACCCGCTGTGAATGTAGGAGAAATTCGCCTCAATGATTGCAGAAGCTGGGTTTCAAAAAGTTGAGTACGAAAATCTTGTTGGTGGGGTTGTTTCCATCCATTCCGCGGTGAAGTTATAGGATTACGTGTGTCTTCTTTTCTGTTTTGCCTTTTAATACCTCATTTAGCTATCAGGCCAACAGTTTGGCTGTGTTTAGAGAACTTTGTATTCATTCATGTCTTCATCTTTTAGAATAAAATACAATAAGGAAAGTGGTTTGTGGTTCTTGCTTTTGGACCTAGCCTAGAAGAAAGTGGCTTGGCTACGGCTAAGTAATTTATTCCCAATAGAAGTTTGACCATTAACGGCTACTTTCTACTACTATGTTCAATGTTCAAAAAATTAGACTGGTCATTGAACCGAAAAAGGGCAACGAGTGAAGCGTCAAGCGAAATCGAACTAAATTGATTTAATTAAATAATTTTTAAAAAATTAAAATTTTAGCTTAAAAATCTACTATTTTCTTTTTTTTTTTTACTCAAAAATGTGCAAAAACTGTTTTTTTTTTTTTTTTGCAAAATTGTTTCCTGTCTGGTTTTCTAGAAGCCAGTTTTTTAAAGTGAATTGGATCGATAAACATTGATTACGTGTACACTTTTAAAGTTCTATTGTGCCATAAATTATATCCTAAACATTCAATAATGCACCAAGTAACAAGTTACTTGGTGCGTTTCAAAAAAAAAAAAAAAAAAAAACAACTTACTTATATGTGAGTTTGGATTTGCCCTCGTTTCAACACGTACTATATGTTCCTATAGATTTTCACACGAATTAATAAATTTAATTTGATTTTATTTGTAATTATTAGTGCAAAAGGGATATTAAATGTCGTCTATTACGTGACGAACTGACGATTTTATAGGAAAATACTACCCAAAGACAATAGGTGATGGTTGTTACAAAAAAATCGCAACCCAAAATTCTTTTAAAAAATTACTTTTAACAAATGGTAGAGATTCTTGGCAAGAACCGCCACCCTTTCTTCAAGAACGGGTTGCGGTTCTGGCAAAGAACTGTCACCTATTCAAAAAAAAAAAAATTCTAAATGCATTTTGAGTGGTAGTTCTTATTGCACAACCGCCACCCAAAATTCGTTTAAAAAATTTTATTTTTAACAAAGGGTGGTAGTTCTTGGCTAACCTTTCTTCAAGAACCGGTAAGCGGTTCGACAAAGAACCGTCATCCATTCAAAAAAATAATTTTTTTTTCTAAATCCATTTTGAGTGGCGGTTCTTATTGCACAACCGCCACCCAAAATATTTGCTTTAACCATACGCCTTTTCAGATCTAGATCTAAACTCTCGTCCCCCCCCCCCGGTTCTAACTTTCTCTCCGCTCTTTCTAAAGCTATGGGATTCAAATATGCATGCAATTCAATCACAAAATGCACACAAAATTCAAGAGCAAAAATAACGACGGACGAAATGAACAGATCACGATTTTTGGGGTATCTCCACATCTTCGATTGCAATTTCTATTTCTGGGATTTACATCAACAGATCTGGGATTTTTAAGGTTTTTTTTTCCATTTTTCGATCTGTATTTATCGTTGTTTGTAAGAATTTTTGAAGTCGTATGGATCTGTATTTTTTAATTAAGTTTATGTCTAGAAGTTGTATAGATCTACAAGTTTTGTAACTTGCATTTTTTATTTCTTGAAGTTTTTCTCTCTATTATTGAAGTTCTGTATAGATATCAAGTTTATGTTCTTGCAATTTGCATTTTTTGAAGTTTCGATATGCATTTTTTAGTTTTCGATCTACAAATTCTATTACAGCTGATTTTTTATATTTTTTTATTTTAAATGGGTATTAGGTGGCGGTTCTTAACATTCGAACCGCCACCCAAAGTGTTAAAAAAAATAATAATAATATATATATATAAAGGGTGGCGGTTTTTAACCAAAGAACCACCGCCCATTCTATTCTTAAATAAAAAAATATAAATTAATGATTTTGGGTGGCTTTATTGGAACCGGCATCCATTATTGCGATATTGGGTGTCGCTATTTTGAGTGGCGTTCTCCTTTTTAATCGCCACCCAATCCCCTTATTATACTTAAACCCATGGTTGTGTTAGTTTTTTTTACCTAAAAGTTAAATTTACTACTTCAAGTCAAGTGTCAATATCAAGTATTGATCCCACATTTTAAGGGATTAGATTACTCATTATCGATGCATCTCATGGCCTGAATCACGAGTAAACCTGAAAATTTTATTTTAACAAAATTAAAATTATCTATATATCAAAGTCATTTAATTGAAAAAAAATAAAAATCAAAGTCATAGTTTAAAGGGGAAGGCTAAATTCACTGCCCTTCTTTACTGAATACACCCCTTTATTTAAATTTTAAAACAAAATGACAATTCTATCCATTCTAAACACACCCCCTTTTTTTATTCTGTTCGGCAGGAAGTAGCCGAATAGCCTAAAGGTTGTTTGTTCTGAACTCGCCGAATAGCCTTCGGGCTGTTCGTTGGGAATTGGCCAAGGTGGAGTGTGGCGTTCAATCTCTTGTGGTTGAACACCACAAGTGGTGTTCGATCCATTGTGGTTGAACACCTTTTTTGTAATTTTTTTTATAACGATAAATTAAAGGAATTTTGAAGTTTCTCAATTCATTAGATTAACGTGAAATTTGCTTCTTCATCTTTTAAGAAGTTCCTCAATTCAAAGAAGTTGTAGTAAATTTGAGTAAAGAAGTTGTGATAAGTGCGTCTTGCGCACTTATTTAAGACCTTTGAACTCGTAATATTTATGTTTTTTATATTTAATTCCTACTTAATTTGATTTTTTATTGTGTTTTAGGAGAAAATTTGGAATAAGGAGTTTGACCAAAAAGAAAGGAAAAATGATCAAAAGAAAGAAAGATATATCAAAAGAATGAAAGTTTCCAAATTCGGGGACGAGAATGTAAAGATGATAAAGATTGAGGATGAATTTTGACCCAGATGAAAGTGGAATTTCGATGTGACTATTTCTGAAGAAATTGTAGATCTTTTCGTATATTTTCCATAGGAATTTGAATCACCTTAATCGGATATCGGGAGCAAAAGTTATCACTAAAACGGTAAATTGCGACAGTGCTGTATATTTAACCATACGATCGCACGCGCGATAGCATGGTTCAATCGGGCAGAATGCGTCAGATTTTTCCTTTTTCGACATGGACTCCAATTCTTGGGCTTTCTTGCACCTATAAAAAGCTAAAGTCGACCTAAAACAGAGAGAGGACGATCTGGAGTAGCTTTGGACAGCGAGAAGGCAAATACGAGTTTCAAGCGTGAGGATTTCACAACAAACACCGGAATTCATCGTTCGGTTATGGAATTCTTCTCCTTTTTCGTATTTTCTTTTTTTAATATGTTAGGCTAAGTTTATTGCTGCGTTGAGGTGTAGATGAACCGTTTTATTTGATTGTTATTCATGAATTGTTGAATTGAACCAACAACTTATGTTGGATTTAAGTTTTTAATATTGATCTTCTTTCTTCATATGTTGAGTGCACGCAATTATATGATATTTGTGGTTTAATTTTTGAATCGAGAGATCTAAATTAAACTAGACATATATTAAAAACCGTGGAGTTCGATAGCGGATAGAGATATACCGCTATGCTACATGTGATCTTTTAATGTTTTCATAAATCATTAATGCGTTCTTGTGTATTTATATTTACCATAGAGATATAGGTAAATTGTGCATAAGAATAGTTCGAATATTACTCGAGAGAGAATATTTGATAAATTTGGAATTCGATCTTTAAATTTAACCAAGTTGTCAATTCGATAATCTGCAATAATAATCGGGTAAAATGGGGATTCGAAACCTCTACGCCACTTTGCTCACTGATTTTTCTCCAAACAATTTCACAAATTGCTTTCTAGTTTTAGCTTAAATTTTAGCCTTAGTTTTCACATTTAATTTTAGTTGTTATTTGTTAATTTGTTTTTAGTATAAAAATCCCACATTTTTATTAGTTCGGTTAAGGCTAGTAGGAATTAAACGATATACTATGATCTCGTGGAGTGCGATATCCAGGACTCAACAAGTCCACTTTATTACTTTTGCGATCCGTACACTTGCGGTCGGGTTTTAGCGCAACAAGTTTTTGGCGCGTTGCGGGGATTGTTTTTGTTTTAAACGTTTAATTCTCTAGCCCAAATTAATTTATTTGCTTTATTTTATTTTACTCTTTAGTTTAGTTTTAGTTTTACTACATTATTTTTCTTGTTCATTCTCAGGTGCTTATGTGATGCATGAGAAGATCATCACAACTAGTTGAGTGTGATCTAAAGATTGAGCAGACTTTTCACTGATATCTGAGGGAAGCAAAGGAAAAGAAAGATCTCGAAGAGAAGAAAATGGCAGGAGAGGGTCTTTGTAGTGGTGAGCGAAAGAGATATGCTAGTGGGAGATTTCATGACCCCACGAGTCATCCGAGTCAAAGCGACATCGTTTACCCCGCTTTTGGGCAGAACAACTTCCAGCTAAAAACAGACGTGATCCATCTTTTCCAGAATGGGCACCAATTCTATGGATTGCCAGATGAGAACCCTCATACGCATGTCTCTCGTTTCCTAGAGATGTGTGAACATTTCAAGTACCAGGGTATTTCGGACGACGCCATCAGACTAAGGTTGTTTCCTCGCACTCTACGTGATAGGGCTCTTGAGTGGCTTGATTCTCAAATTTCCATTGCCGATCAATACCAGAGCGACCTAGCTCAAAAGTTTTGCACCAAGTTCTTCCCTCCAAATAAGATTGCCAAGTTGAAGCATGACATTTCCATATTTCAACAACATGAGTCAGAATCATTTGATGAAGCTTGGCAAAGATTTAAGAGTTTGTTGAGGAAGTGCCCACATCACGGGATCACGAATGGACTTCAAGTCCAATATTTCTATGCGGGCCTCTCGCCAAATAATAAGAACATGGTCGACTCTTCGTCTAACGGTTCTCTCTCTACCAAAACCGTTGGAGAAGCATTGGAACTTTTCGAAAGGATGGCCGACTCAAGTGGTATGTGGGCAAATGAGAGGAGAAGTCATACTAGAGCTGCTGGAGTGTACGAAATAGATCACTTCACCGCTCTAACAGCGAAGATTGATGCTCTAGCCCACAAGGTGGAAAACATTGTGCAGTTCGGTAGTCGGAAGGTCATTCGCCATTTACTTGCGAAGAGTGTGGAGCTAATCATAGCACTATTGAGTGCCCTATTATCGCTCATCGCACCGCTCAAGTTGATTTCATTCAAGGAGGTCAGCGCCAACCCAACAATCCATTCTCCAACACTTATAATCAGGGTTGGCGTGATCATCCACGCTTTGGTTGGAGGGAAAATCAAAACATTGGAGGATTCCAAGGGCCACAGTACCAACCGGAAAAGAAGCCAGGTCTTGAAGAAATGATTGGAAAATTTATGGAAAGGACCGAGGCTTATATGGAACGCACTGATCAATTCATGAAGAAGACTGATATCGCCCTTCAAAATCAACAAGCCTCCATCAGAAATCTGGAAACACAAGTTGGGCAGCTGGCCAACATCATCTCAGACAGAGCACAAGGCACGTTGCCCAGCAATACGGAGGTGAACCCAAAGGAACAAATAATGGCTATCACTACTAGAAGTGGGGTGCAACTTCCTGAAATCCATATCAAGAGGCCCTCTAAAGAGCACGAAAACGAGATGATCGAGGAGATAGAGCCAGAAGAGGGGCAAAAGGTACCAGTTGAGGTAAAAGTCGAAGATAATGTGGGAAATTCATCAAAAAAGACATCAGTTTCAGTGAAACCTTATATGCCACCTATACCGTTTCCTCAGAGACTTCAGAAGCGCCTATTGGATCAACAATTCTCCAAATTTCTTGAAGTTTTCAAGAAACTACACATCAATATTCCCTTCGCAGAAGCCCTGGCTCAAATGCCTCTATACCTCAAATTCATGAAGGAGATGCTAACAAAGAAGAGAAAGCTGGATGATAGTGATGTTATAACACTCTCTGAGGAATGTAGTGCAATCCTGCAGGAAAAATTACCACCGAAACTCAAAGATCCAGGGAGTTTTTCTATCCCATGTACTATTGGTAATTTATTTTTTAATAAAACTCTATGTGATACGGGCGCCAGCGTGAATTTAATGCCTCTATCTATCTACAGCAAGCTTGGTTTAGGAGACCCGAAACCCACCTATGTCACTCTCCAGCTTGCAGACCGCTCGTTGAGGCACCCGTACGGCTTGGTTGAAGACGTGCTTGTAAAAGTGGGAAAATTCATCTTCCCGGTTGATTTCTTGATAGTGGATATGGACGAGGACAGTCAGATGCCACTTATATTGGGGAGACCGTTCCTTGCTACAAGTCGAGCTCTGATAGACATGGAGCTTGGAACGGTGAGCTTGCGCGTACAGGACGAAAAAGTGACATTCAGCATCATCCCACCACCGGGAACTCCACAACCACCTCATCTCTGCTGTGAAATAGACCAAATAGCAAGAAAAAGTGTGGGGGTTTTAAAAGACCCTTTGGACCCACCTTAGTCAAGAGGAAGTGCTCCCAAAAGTCCGGCTTTAGACTATAAACGGAGCCCTTGTTGGGAGGCAACCCATCCCTATATCCTTTTTACTTTTGTGTTCTTTCATAGTTTATTTATTTATTTATTTATTTCAGTTGTTTTTCCTTTCTAAGCTTTAGAATAAACCTAGCAGATCATCTACAGCCAGCATAGTGGAACACGCCAGATCAGTCAGTCATCATTCCGCCTCACGAGATCAATAGGGGAGTATTTGCTTCCTTTATCTTTTACTGTGTTTATTGTGATTTTTTATGAGCTTTATTGTGCATGTCGGGGGCATTGTACTTGATATTTTGAGGGGGTGTAGTGATTTTTCTATGTTAGTGTTGTCCAATATCTCTTTTGTTTGATTAGCAGCATTTTTCTTCTTCTTCTTAAAAAAAAAAATTCATGTTATGTTTTAATATCTTGATCAAGTTGTGCATCGCCAATGAGGATAATATGCTTATTTGTGTTGATAGTTGGACATAGAACATCACGGTCAAATTTTTCGATCACTTATTTGTGCATGCCTTGTTTTATTGAGCACATAATTATCACTTAATTCTCATTCTTGTCAATTTATCACCTGGATGCTATTTTCCCATAGGATGACCTGTAATTAACCATTCTATACTTAGAATCAGGTAATCCTCCCCAACCGTACGTTATAATCCAAATTGGCCAAAAGGCTTAGTTTGGGGGTGGTAGGATTAGTAACTCTATGTTGGGGGAATTGTTGTTTGATATCTTTTTACTTGAGTTGAAGGAACTTTAGCTAGAGAATCTATACCGGCACTGACCAATGTTATCATTCTCTCGGTTCAAAAAAAAAAAAAAAAAAGAAAGAAGAAAAAAAAACATGCATTTCATTTTATCTGTCCCATTCTCTTACCTCATTGACCCGAGTAATTAAGTCTGAGGGGTCTTTCAAACCTGGTGCCTTGAGTGACGAGCTCGGGAGTCGCCGACCTAAAGCTCGCTACATGGGTCCTTGAGAAAGCATTATTGTTGGGGCATTGCACTGCATATAGTTAGGAAAAAAAGAATCCAAAAAAAAAAGAAAAAATGAGAAGAAAAAAAATTTAGGAATTATTGAGATTGATAGAGGTTTGAAGTGCTGGGAAAAAACTTGAAGGCGAGAGATCTGGAGACTTAGGGATGGATTCTTTGCACTTCTTTTAACATCTAGTCAATTCTCTTAACATCTTGTGTGTGAGAAATGCATGATATATTTGAAACCCACAAGTTCGAAACACTTAGGGAATTGAGAGAAAAGCACAAGGAGTGATTCATGAGCGAGGCAAGATTCATCTACCACTTGGGACAAAGGCATGGGTTTTAGATTGAACGATCCGTGGTGATGAGTTGACAAGCACTTGTGTTACGTGATAACTAGCACACACACACTGACAGTCATGCACTTTGATAAGTAAACTTTTAGTGATTGTTTTATTGTCCAAAATCAAGCCTTTTTGTTTTGCCTGAGGCGTATGGTGCACAATTTGGCTATTGAGTCTAGTTTGTGGTTGGCGTTTAGTTCGTTTTCGTGTTGTTTTCGTCAGTGAGTTTAATTTAGTTGTTCGAGGACGAACAATGATTCTAGTTTGGGGGTGTTTGATAAGTGCGTTTTGCGCACTTATTTAAGACCTTTGAACTCGTAATATTTATGTTTTTTATATTTAATTCCTACTTAATTTGATTTTTTATTGTGTTTTAGGAGAAAATTTGGAATAAGGAGTTTGACCAAAAAGAAAGGAAAAATGATCAAAAGAAAGAAAGATATATCAAAAGAAGGAAAGTTTCCAAATTCGGGGACGAGAATGTAAAGATGATAAAGATTGAGGATGAATTTTGACCCAGATAAAAGTGGAATTTCGATGTGACTATTTCTGAAGAAATTG
This sequence comes from Jasminum sambac, assembly GCA_018223645.1. Classification (NCBI taxonomy): domain Eukaryota; kingdom Viridiplantae; phylum Streptophyta; class Magnoliopsida; order Lamiales; family Oleaceae; genus Jasminum; species Jasminum sambac. The sequence continues at coordinate 37,286,344 of CP073646.1, forward strand.
TAGATCTTTTCGTATATTTTCCATAGGAATTTGAATCACCTTAATCGGATATCGGGAGCAAAAGTTATCACTAAAACGGTAAATTGCGACAGTGCTGTATATTTAACCATGCGATCGCACGCGCGATAGCATGGTTCAATCGGGCAGAATGCGTCAGATTTTTCCTTTTTCGACATGGACTCCAATTCTTGGGCTTTCTTGCACCTATAAAAGCTAAAGTCGACCTAAAAGCGAGAGATGACGATCCTGGAGTAGCTTTGGACGTAGTGCCGAAGGCAAATCTGAGTTTCAAGCGTGAGGATTTCACAACAAACACCTAATTCATCGTTAGGTTATGGAATTCTTCTCCTTTTTCGTATTTTCTTTTTTTAATATGTTAGGCTAAGTTTATTGCTGCGTTGAGGTGTAGATGAACCGTTTTATTTGATTGTTATTCATGAATTGTTGAATTGAACCAACAACTTATGTTGGATTTAAGTTTTTAATATTGATCTTCTTTCTTCATATGTTGAGTGCACGCAATTATATGATATTTGTGGTTTAATTTTTGAATCGAGAGATCTAAATTAAACTAGACATATATTAAAAACCGTGGAGTTCGATAGCGGATAGAGATATACTTGCTATGCTACATGTGATCTTTTAATGTTTTCATAAATCATTAATGCGTTCTTGTGTATTTATATTTACCATAGAGATATAGGTAAATTGTGCATAAGAATAGTTCGAATATTACTCGAGAGAGAATATTTGATAAATTTGGAATTCGATCTTTAAATTTAACCAAGTTGTCAATTCGATGTCTGCAATAATAATCGGGTAAAATGGGGATTCAAACCTCTACGCCACTTTGCTCATCGATTTTTTCTCCAAACAATTTCACAAATTGCTTTCTAGTTTTAGCTAAATTTTAGCCTTAGTTTTCACATTTAATTTTAGTTGTTATTTGTTAATTTGTTTTTAGTATAAAAATCCCACATTTTTATTAGTTCTAAGGTTAAGGCTAGTAGGAATTAAGCGATATACTAACGATCCTCGTGGAGTGCGATATCCTGACTCCAACAGTCCACTTTATTACTTTGCGATCCGTGACACTTGCGGTCGGGTTTTAGCGCAACAAGTTGCACCAAAGCTTCGTCGTCTTCTTGTTCTTTGTCAGTTCTTCTTCTTCCTCCTCCTCCTCCTTTCTTGTTTTTTTTTTTGTTGGGCGGGGTGGTGTGGGGCGGGGGGTGTGGTTGTGGAAGCTAGATTGGGGAAAATGGGATGTCGTCACTTACGGAGGTGGGCACATTTAACCTCAGCCCCTTAAGAATATCAAACTACGGGACTTAAAAGGACCACTGTTACGTGGCGTGGCGTTATTTCTGAGTTCTGACAACCAAAAAATGACATATATGGGAGTTGGATTGCTCTTCCTAATCCCGCCGAACTACATAGACCATCTTCGAAACTCCCCACTTGATCGAGTCTCTCATAATGCCTACTTTGAGACTCCTCTTTTATCCTATATTAACATTCTCTTTATTTGAGCTACCTCTACTTCATCAATTGACTTGATTGTTGGAGTGCGTGCAACCATACTCAAAGAGGACGATAAATAGGGACGCAGGAGCAACTACTTGACTTTCAAGTTGAAGGTCAATAGAGATAAAATTCCAATGTTGAATGAGCATAAATGTTTGGTTGTTGACAATTGTACTCTCAATATTTCTCATTGTTTCGTAGGGTATGAATGTACCTGTCTAGAGAGCCTTGCATGAGACGAAGAGAATCAAACATAGACAGGAACGATTTGCCGGAGCAATAATATTGCATTAAGCAATATAGATCATCGGGATGCCGGCAAACCATTCCTGGCTGCATTCCACTCTCTCCCTCTTCATGCTAAGCCACTCCGACATAATCTTTCTTAATTTCCTCAACCAATTATAGTACTACTCCAAGTTTTGTAGATACGATATATATATAGCTAGGCCTAGCATGTACAACAATCGTATAAATATTCGACGATGAGAAGCTTTATTGATCGTGTAAATTAATTAATTAAATTTAATTATGGTAGTGGTGGGGCGGGTCGAGATAATTGTCAATTGAGTGGGTACATATTCTCATCCTAATGCGCTAGGATGGAGAATTTTCTTTTCAATAAACCCTTGCATTATGTTTGTTAGCATTTTTCAACGAAGTTTGATTTTGGCCTAACGTAGTTGTGACACGATGTTAGGAGAATATTGAAGTCGAGTTCAAAATTGCAGACTTGTACGTCTTCTTTAGCTAGTTCCTTGCATATATAGCATGTGAAGTTAAGAAGCCAAATTAGAACTTAAGCCTATTTTCGTTTCAATAATTTTAATTTTATCTGAAAATTAATTTTTACTATTTAGTTCCATCACTATTTAAGCTCGAAAATTAACTTTCAAGAAAACAAAAATTTATCCAAACACACCCTTATCCTTACTTTTGATTCATAGCTAGCCACCAATGGGAATGTCATATATATCCCACACTAATGGGATCTCATCGCATGCATGCACTTTATATCCACTATAAATTGTTTCACGTGAGAGCATAAATTTGAAGCTTTTTGATGAGTTGAGTTTGAGACAACTAAGTGCAGTGCCAAGCATGGAATCCTGTGTTAGAATAAAATGGGTTGGAATGCATGCCCTTTCAAAATTAGTATGGGAATAGAATAGAATTCACTAATACTACTAATTTTGATATGTCAACGTGCCTATGTTTTGATGTTTGACCACTGAATCTACTTTTCGTTTTGACATTAATTATGCTCATCTCATATATCTTTTTCTGCTTTTCTAATAATAAAATGTCAAAACGAATAGGAATATGTTGTCTAAGGACAGATCTAGAAATTTAAATGTGGGAGGTTGTTATAAAGAAAAAATTTAATTCGATTAAAATTATATATAAAAAAATTTTCTATATAAAACTTCAATTTTTTTGGGGTCGGGGGGCTGCGATCCGGTCGAGGCCCCCCCCCCCGCCCCCCCAAAAAAAAAACTACATTTGTCCCTAATGTTGTCTATGGTTGGATGTCGAATGTAGACATCACATAATTGATTTAGAATAAATTTTCACCACCATCACTAGAGCCATACCAGGCATATAAGTCGAACAAGCGACTGCTTTGAGACTTGATATATGTTGGAAGGCCGCATTCAAATTTTTCATTTTAAAGAAATAAAATTTTAGGCCCAAGTTTTTACATTCAATTGTACTATAACACTTTCCTACACTAAAATCTCGATAAATTAATGTTCGATAAATTAATAACCTCGATTAAATAATAAAAATCTCTGATCCCAACTCGGGCATGTGTAATAAATTAATAACCTTGCTAAATTTATAAGATATTACCTCCGTCCCAAAAATATAGTCCACTATTCATTTTTTGTCCATCCCAAAATATAGGCCACATTCCTTTTTAAAAAGTAGTTAAAATATTATTTGTCTTTTATACCCTCATTTAATTTACATTGATATTATCAAAGTAGAGTAGTTGAAATAAAACATCTAATAAATGAGATGGTATATTAGGAAAATAATCTTGAATTGTATTTTTCCAATACCATTAATTACATTTTTCTTAATCTGTGTGAAGATAAGAAAATTGCTATAATTTTGGGACGAAGGTAGTAATAATTTTTTTGGAAATTCTTAAAGCCCAACGAACATATAAATTAATAATTGCTAAAATTCATTAAATTTTATAGCCATAACTCAAATTAACAAATATTCTTTTTCCTTGAATTCACCTCTTTATAAAATATGCATCCAAAGTTTTTTGTTTTTTCTTTGCTATCAATTCAATCTCAACTTTATCCCTAATTTTTTGTAATGCACATATTACATTTGGCATATTTTCTTCATTCTGAATAAAAAATTTATTTAAAGTTACAATTGCTTAAAATACCTCTTTCTACACCATTGTGATGAAACAGATAGAGATTATATATTAGTAAAATTCTAATTGACTTTTCATGTTCCCTATAAATAATAAATGACTTTGAAATGTAATTATTTAAAATTTTCAACATATTTTTAAATATTGGAACCAACATATTCTTATTATACACGCTACATTCTAATGGTAAATTATACACAAACTACAATAAAAATATAAAAATACTCAATAAATTAATAAATTATTAATTAATCTATAAATTAATAAATTATTAATTAATTGATAAATTAATAACGTCGCCAAAATAATAATTTTATTTGGTCATAACAGTATTAGTTTATCGAGGTTTTAATAATAGTCTATTAGATTGATTTTTCCTTATTGTCTTGTAATTGTTATGAATAATAATTGAAGAATAATTATTAGGTGTTATGAATAATTGAGAATAATGTGGTGGTTATGAATTATGAGGAATAATTTGGTGGAGGAATAATTTGGTGGAGGAATAATTTAGTAAAAGATGTAATTATTATATGTGAATGACTATTATACCCTTGATGAAATTATGTAATTACGATTGTGCCATTCGAAGTTTTCCTATAAATAGGGCTTCAGTTATTAATGAAATTCATTTCCTGAGAATTCCTTAGAATTCATTCTCTCTAAATTCTCTCTATTGTTTCTATACTTTTATAACACGTTATCAGCACGAGTCTCTAGCCATTTGAGTAATATGAAGGGAGTATGCTCTACAGTTGCATCTTATAGATGATCTTCTGTATCAGAAACCGAATTATTATAAATAACCTAATCCATCTCCAATCAATACTTATCTTTCTTTTCTCTCTTATCTTTTTCCCACTTTCTCACGTCTCACTCTCTCTATCTTCCCAATCACTCACAGAAAACATTTATGCAGAGACAAAGAGTTGTGGGCAATTCAAGAATTGGCAAATGGAGGAAATACGTGCATGTTCAATTGCTTCTCCCTAAGAAAAGGAAAAGGTATATATATTATATTACTTTATACTATAATAATATATTAAACTATAATATTCGCTTTCTCGAGATATAAGGAGCATACATTATCAAAATCAAATTTTCTCGACTCCATTATACTCGATTTAACGAGAGCTTGATTTGACACCAACATTGATAGGGTAATAACTCGTTTTGAAATATGTTATTATCAAACTTTCAAAATTTACAAATCAGTACACCAACTTTTGAAAAAGTTACAAAATAGTCCTTGAACATTTTGATATTGATAAATTGAAATAGAAAGGAGATAATTTTCCAATCGTAAAACATTGATAAAATATTTTTGACAATTTTACCTTTATTTAATTGGAATGGACAATTTTACCCTTAGGGTAAAACCGACCTAATTTTGACGACAGTAAAAATGGGATAGAATATTCATGAAGAAATTCTAAATCCATTGATTATATAAAATGGCTTGAAGTCCATTTGAGTTAAAAGATCGGAATATTATTTTAACTCCCGAAGAGTTCAATTACATAATGTACTTATTCTAGAAGGATAAGTGTGCTCTTGTAGAAGTAATGAGTATTTGTTCTAGAAGAACAAATTTGCTCCCGTAGAAGCAGTTCAATATTTAATTCTCGCACTTTATTTACTGCAATTTAATTACTGCAATACCTCCTACTTGATGATGGGTTCAAACCGTCACTAAACGGAAGGTTTTATATATTTACGCACTTTATATGCTAAGTGATGGGTAATACCTTCTACTAAATGCATCCTACTCTGAAGAAGTAGTTAAATATTATGCAATTTAATTCTTGCTATTTAAATTCCGTAGATTTATATTTATTGCAATAATTCCCATAAGGTAGGTTCGACCACCTATTGGAGGAAATTTAATTTCGGCAATTTAAATTTATGCACTTTATAGTTTGAGTATATTTCCAATGTGGTGGGTAATACCACACGATTGGTGTGCATATTTCCAATGTGGTGGGTTATACTACACGATTGGTTATAACGAATCCTACTCGTAAGAAGTAGTTGATCAAATATTCTAATCATACTCTCAAGAAGTAGACGATGAGAATAAAATTACTTCTTCATATATACCGAATATGAATGGAGAAAATTGAGCAAGTGGTACTTGAAGTTACCATTGGATAAATAGACGAAAGTAAAATGCTGAATAGATCCCATGTTGATAAATCAAAGATAATATATCGCATGGAGAAATTATATGAAGTAATCTCATCGATGATATGAGATTGTATTAATATGAGAATAAAATGCTCTTGAAGAAGCATAATCACTAGATTTCTGTATTTGAATAAAGCCAATATGATATTATTATTACTCCAGAAGAAGTACAAAACAGTCGAAGTGGAACATATTGAGAATATCAAAAGATGGCATTAAACACTCGAAAATATAGAAATGCAAAAGAATATACATCTTGAATCCATAAATGAGGATGCGTCTCGAGAGTATAAATACTAAAGTAACTCGCCACCATCAACATTAGGATTCATAATGAAATATTTAAAGGATCCGAATTTCTTTTCGCTGACACCGGTGATGCGTGGCCAGACGGACTGGGCTTCCACAGATTCTTGAACATATGCATGAAATTTGATGAGTAGTTCATCAACAAGCATTCAGCGTAAATAAGTATTTTTCTCGCTGTATGAGAGATAAACTTATTATTTACACCCTGATCTAGAAACGCTAGTAAGCCATCAAAGAAATTATTAATATTCAACAAACCTATTGGTTTGACATGAAAATTCCACTGTGCCAACGAGGCTATATTGAATATTTCCTCCAGTGTGTTGTAGCCACCTGGAAGGACAATGAAAGCATCACTATTATTCATCATATACATCATGCAGTTGTGGATGGATTGCGCTTGTAGCACCAACCCTGCTGGACCCATGGTAGAACTAGCTCCAATTCGAGTATTAGATCCAACTAGATGGAAAGGTATTATGCTCGAAACTCTTATTCCCCATGATTGTGCGGCCATTATAAGTCTAGTTAAAAGTTTGTTGTTGGTTCCTCCGTATAGTATATTGATTTCTTGTCTCCCTAACTCTTTTACGAGTTGGTTTGCCATATCCACATATTGGATATGGCCTACCAGTTTAGATTTACCAAGAATACATACGGTTTTAATATGGCGAGATAAAAGCTGACTTGTATGAGATGATTCTAAAATCTCCATATCCATCTCTACTCCTATCTCTCTTTTTACACTATACTTTTAATGTATGAACATGAGAGATATATGAATCCCTCTATTTAAAGAAAAATTTTAAAACCAATAATTGAGTGCACTATTTACTTTTTGACAAATATGAAAGAGAAAAAGGCAGAAATTTTTCTTTAGTGATATGACATATAGCTGTCAGTGATTGAAAAATAATATATATCTTAAAATTGAAAAACGATATTTACAAATAAAAGAAATATATTGATCTTTGTTATTACACCGAGCTTTCTTGCATAAATATGGGAAAATCATTATGCTAAATTTTTCTACTAAATTTACAAACAGGATCTTCTAAAGTAAGTTTTTCAAGACTGTAACGCGTTTGTTGATCTTTGAATTTGGCCCATAAGGCCATTAGCTCACCTTGTACGTGTCCACTAGGATGTGTCTCAAGAGCCTGTTGAATATCATCCAAAGGCTCCTTACTCAATCCATCCTTAATGAATGCTATTTTATCTTCGATTTCTGGACAAGTACCCCACAGATTTACATCGAGTGTCACATGTCCACCGAGCACACTTGTAGCATCCTCCTAATCTTTTTGCTCTCCGTTTCTTTGAAAAACTACTTTTACCCATACCAGGCATGTATTTAGAAGGAATTGAAACCTCACCAGATAATCGAACATTTGCTTCAATCAAGCATCGGATATCTTGTGGGATACCCTTATTCATTAGCATCCTTAATCTTTCCAAATTTACATCGATAAATCCTTTTTAGGATTTTGATCGTCAGAGTGATGGATAGTATTTTCAAGATTTGAGAGCATATGATCCATTATAATGTATAGACCCTTGTTAGGATGAATTTTGCAATAATTTTGATGATTTATTTATAGAATAATACGACGCGTATGAAATAAGACTCCGATTTTAAATAAATAATATGAAGCGTAAGAGCTACGATTTTGGAATTAAATAATAGCCGGATGTGATGCGTATGAGCTGTAACTCCGTGTTTGAACAGTAGTAGACAATAATGTCACCAAAAGATGATGGAATATGTCGGTGAATTATTTCTATGATAAATCATATTGAGCACTATACGATACTAGTGAAATCGATATAAGAATTTCTTGAACTAGAAGTTCAATAATACTGCTTGCAAACCGACTGACCATCCCGGTTTAAATAATTATTGAAATCAATATTTCAAGTGAAGAATTAAAAGAATTCTTCAATGATTGTTCTCGATAAATGATGAAATCATTACTAGCCAATATTGGGAATAAATCCCAAATATATCTGGAATAAAGGATGAGAAGTATGGGCCCACTCATCCTCCATGTGGACTACTAGATATTATGATATGGATCCACTAGATAGTCACATGTGTATATGATTCGTAATTTGAAATTTATTTAAATATTTGCTCACTGATATGAGCATGATTTTCATTTAATGATAAAGCTAGTAAATGTATATCCCAATGATTTGAATAAATCCCTGAAGGATTTGAGTATGCGCATACAAGTGGGATATTATATGGCAAATTATTTAAAGTCCTCAAATAAATTGCCGATATCGAGAATAGAATGCAAACAGTCTAAATTCCCATATTAAGGCTGAATGATGAGAACATATATGATTAAAATCATACCAACTGTATGAGTTTTGGTGTTCTAAATTTTCTCAAAGCATGAGGGGAGTATTAAAGGTTGAAAATAATATGTGAAATGCATCATGTTATATCCTCAAATTGAAATCTGAACTTGAAGTTCAAAGATGCATGAAAGGCTATGAACAATCACATATATCGCTTAAGATGCTTTGATAAGTTAGCACGCTGTAAGCGTTGATATTATGAGATTTCCCCAAACATATATATCAAAGCAAATTATAAAAGATGGTCTTAATAACGGAGGCATATGCTCTTGAAGAGTATATAGACATAACTATATTGTGTAATCCTACAAGAGGATTGATAATGAGATATCTCGATAAGTTATGTCGATATGGGGAAAGAAATGAAATTGAAATGTGTCGACACGATATGAAAATGTAGCGCTACATATGATCAATGATAATGAAAATATTGAGATATATTGAAGATGATAAATGGTGAATGTGAAATCCTTAACTTATGAGATGATGAGATGATGATGACTAATGCTCAAGTTTAAAGATAAGCATGGTGGTCATTATATGTTGCATGCTCATGAAAGTTAAATTACCGATCGTGTGTGTAGTACCGAAAAGGAAATTAAAGGATCGGGTGAGCTAAGCCCGTGTTTATGAGTACCCTAAAGGGTGAGCTAAGCCCCTGGGAATGAAATAACCTATTAAGTGAGTATTAAATGTTAAATGATATATTTTAAGTGTTAATTAGTTATGAAGGTTTACTTATATGTTTACATGTTTTTACGATGAATTTATATGCTTTAAATTGTGTGTTTGGAGACATGTGTTCATGGTGAATGTTTTGTAGTTGTGTACGAAAATTGATGCACTCTAAATGAATGAAGAGTATAAAACCAATGTATATGATACTCATACAAATGTATGAAAGATTTTTGAAATGTCTGCAGCATACTTGTATAAAATACGCGTTGCACTCTTTTTCCCTTGGCTGAGGTTTTATCCCATTGGGTTTTCCTAGCAAGGTTTTTAATGAGGCAACTTTAAAGGCGTATTCACATGAATAATGTACTCTTTTTCCTTCATTAGGTTTTTCCCAATCGGGTTTTTCCTAATAAGGTTTTAACGAGGCATATTCATGGTATATTGAGAATGATAGGAGAAATTGATACAAAGATATCTATTGGATCAAGTTATAATGGAGCTAATGCTTTAGATCCAAACGATGATGATATTGAAATTATTTACCAGAAGTAAAGATATCAGTTCTCAAGATATGAAATCAAACGGAGCAGCTGTACTCTTTTTCCTTCGATCAAGTTTTTTCCCACTGGGTTTTCTTGACAAGGTTTTAACGAGGCAGCACGTGAATACTCATATGCCGCTGATAGACATCAGGGGGAGCAATGTTTTGATGAAGCAGTATATAACCACTCCAAGCTATCCTGCAATCGGTTTGGAAGTTTTTTCCCACTGAGTTTTTCTCCAAACAGGTCCAGAAGACATTTGTATTAATAGTCATTCAAGGGGGAGTGTTATGAATAATAATTGAAGAATAATTATTAGGTGTTATGAATAATTGAGAATAATGTGGTGGTTATGAATTATGAGGAATAATTTGGTGGAGGAATAATTTGGTGGAGGAATAATTTAGTAAAAGATGTAATTATTATATGTGAATGACTATTATACCCTTGATGAAATTATGTAATTACGATTGTGCCATTCGAAGTTTTCCTATAAATAGGGCTTCAGTTATTAATGAAATTCATTTCCTGAGAATTCCTTAGAATTCATTCTCTCTAAATTCTCTCTATTGTTTCTATACTTTTATAACAGTAATAAGTATATTAATTTTTAGTTGTCGATTTTTTAAGCTTTTTATTGAATCAATAATTTGAATAGTTGTTGGCTTGTCTAATTATTACTACTATTATATGACAAGTGATATTATTGCATTGTTGGTATAATATAAATAATTGAATATTATGGTTTGAAATTTTGTCGTGCTCCAAACTTTAATTTCGGCTTTTGTGTGAGAGCAAGAGCTGACAGCTGTGGCTGCAAGTGATAGAACTACTGTGCCTGCAAGTGCGAGAACTAAGAGCATCTCGAATGCATAACTTCCCCACATTCTCTACTTTTATCTGCATGGCGGAGAGATAGAGACACAAAAAAAAATTACGGGTCCTGCATTTTTTTCTTTTTTTCTCATTTTCCCAACTTTTTCCCACTTTTCACCATAAATTCCCGTGTCACCTCTACATCTAGAAGTCCAACTTCACATCCTCCATTATTATTTTTTTATTATTTTTGAATTTATTTCTACATCTCTCCTACTTTTTCACTTTTCCCTCTCTTTTACACTATACATCCTCTATTCTCTTTTCAATCCACCTAATTATCTTCTCTATATCTCTCTCCTCCACATCATCCCTTAACACCACATTGCAATGGAGATGCCCTAACTTATTAGACCGAGCTTGGGCCCCTATAGAGGTCAGATTCCACCCTAATTAGTGTATGAGTTTTAATGTATTTTAATGCATTCTTTTCAAATTTTAAATTTAATCAAATAAATCATATTCATATATCTCTCAACTCATTAAATCTCCACCATCCAATTCCATTCATTCTCTCTCTTTCTACTCATAAAAATATATTTTAATTCATACGCTAACTCTCCTACCCCACAATTATTATTATTATTATTATTATTATTATTATTATTATCATCATCATCATCATCAAATTATGGCCAGGTCCATATTTCGAAATCTCCCTCAACAGAAATGTAACCAAATTTTTTTATGAATTCAAGGGCAAATCAACTCTGTGTGTTTGTTCTCTACTACTACCTCCGTCCCAAAATTATAATCATTTTCTTATCTTCACACAAATTAAGAAAAATATAATTAATAGTATTGAAAAAATACAATTCAAGAAGATTTTCCTAATATGTCATCTCATTTATTAGATATTTTATTTCAACTACTCTATTTTGATAATAATAATGTATATTAAATGAGGGTATAAAAGACAAGTAATATTTTAACTACATCTTTAAAATGAATGTGACCTATATTTTGGGACGGACGAAAAAGGAATAGTGAACTATATTTTTAGGATGTATGTAATATGATAGACTTACCTGATAAGGATTAGTGCACTTCAATTAGAACAATATGTGTTTTCTTTATTCATTTGTCTCAAAAATGTGTACACATTCACTACACCATAACTCGCGAATTGTCACGGTTTTAAACCGTGACAAAGTCGATTTGTCACGGTTTTGAACCGTGACCAAAATCACCGTCGCAACTGGATTGTCACGGTTCAAAACCGTGACCAATTGGTCACGGTTTAAAACCGTGACAAAACCGTGACGGTTGGTCACGGTTTTAAACCGTGACCAATTGGTCACGGTTTTGAACCGTGACCAATTGGTCACGGTTTAAAACCGTGACCAATTGACCTTGAGAATAGTTAAATTTGAAAATTCGTCACGGTTTAAAACCGTGACGAATTTTATCGACCAGCAAATTGCAATTTGTAAATTGATTGTAGCTTGGTTTGACCAAACCCATCTTCATCACTATATCCATTACTAAATCCATCACTAATTCATTCACCACAACACAAAATCCATCACACCATAACACTAATTCATTCACATAAAAGTACTATATCCATATATATACACACCATAACACCAATTCGTTCACTAAATCCATCACTAATTCATTCACCACAACACAAAATTAATCACACCATAACACTAATTCATTCACTAAATCCATCACTAAATCCATCACCAAATCCATCACCACACTACACAATTCAAATATTTTCGATTACAAATTAGAATAATGAGTTAAAACAAATATCTTCACCATCCATTACAAACTATCAAGCATCAAATTATCAATTCATCACAAATAAATTACACCACCAAATATCAAGTATCACTATCCATATATTACAAAGTAGAACAATCATTGAAAACAACATTCACTAATTAAAATCAAGTATCAAATACCTTACTACGAACCATAACGAATATTACTAAGTATCAAACAAAATACTCAAAACACAAGCACAACCATTGTCATATAAGTTAACAAACATAACTACTAATCAAAAGGAGAGAATTACACCATCTCCTTCAACAAGTATGTCGGCCACGCAATGAATGAACCGTTACCAAAATCTGCCAAACACTCTGCACCCCCTTGTTTACCAAGATACACAGGCTCATTCTCGAAACCCGGATAGATATACTCGATATTTACTTTTGCTTCAGGGCATTGAAGTTTACGACCATGAACAAGAGTACCTGGCGTAACGGACTCAATTCTTACCATTGCAATATTATTTTCATTGCGTAAATCTCTAAGATGATAATACCCTTTGTGCGCAGGGATTGGAGAGTAATCTGCATTCATAGACTGGCTTGATGAACCTTCTCCAACTGTAGTACCTTTCTTGGAAGCACTGTGACCACTACCAGGCGAATGTTCATTAGGATTTGAACTGGATCGGCCCTTAACCAAGGTTTGTAACAACGTGCTTTGGTCCTTCATTTGACAGACGAGCGTCTGTAACAGTGAACCGTGGTCCTGTACTTCACGTCTGAGTCTACCAATCTCAGACACTACAGGTTGTGTGGCTTTAATCTTAGTCATCGGCACCTTCGACCCAACTCCACGAGTACGGCCACTTTTGTCCTTCCCGAACACTTGAGTCAAGGGATCATTATCGATATCTGTTGAGCTTGAATCTCCTCATTGGTATCACCTGTAACTCAGCAATTTTGGCCTGTGAAAGAGTAAATAATAGGATGGCATCAGATAATTCTCACAAAATTGCTGAATAATCCTATAATGTTATAACTTTCACAAATAAGATAAATCAATCAAAATACCCACAGAAATGTCGAAGTTGATAAAAATACAATGTTAGTGACATTCCCTAGATTCCGTTGGCGTATAGTTTTCTTTGCAATAGGTCATTCAGGCGTGCCAAGTGAAGTCACTATGATATTCTTGTCATCAATAAAATGATATAACAATAAACAGTCAAACCATTAAAATGAGATCTCTTGAGCCTTAAAAACTAGGAAACCAATAAATGACCAATTTTAGCAACTTCATCCCCATTTAATAGTAAATGCATCAAGTATACAATTTCACAATTTATAGGAAATTTTCAAATTTTAAGCTTAGAAATTTACTCACAGCAGTTTCAACAAACTCCGGGCGATATCCATCTTTTGTTTTTCGAGCATGAAGGTAGAGATTATCATGAGTGGGAGGTTGGCCCTCATCATCGCACCTTGTAATCGCTCCTACAAATTAATAGAATATTTAAATGTAAAATAAAAACACAAACATGGCATGTTTAATATGTACAATATTTTGATTGACAATGTACTTTAAAGGTGAATCAAGTCGGGATTAGGCTAAATAGGTGATTGGCAAAGATATAGGCATACCGTCCACTCTGCAGATACCTCGGCATATGACTTAGAACCAAGGAAATGCACATCAGTCTTCTTCGCCCTATTTGCTTTGCCTTGAGCCCTCTGTTTCAGCTTCTTCTCAGTAGACTCATGTTCGATGAATTGGTTCCATTCAAAGAATCGGAACATACTCATTCTCCTGAGGATTATCTTTGAATTTGAGAATTTCTTACTGGAGTTGTTGCATTCTCCCCGTAGGTACGGGATCGGAGGTGAGTCTTCCAACTCTTATATTGTTCTCCAGCCTAAACCGAACAACAACAGTTGGGAATAATCAAACAGCAATATATATTGCACAAACTAAACATATGATAATTCAGTACTTCAAAATAATAATAAAGATATGTGCTTCGCTAAATTAAAAATTAGATTGATAATGTTATAATTGCTGACGAAATATACGGTTCTTGTGAGTCAGATCGATATCAAATTCCAACAGAGAGAATTCCACAAGCTATCTTTCACCTCGGAAGGCACATGCCTCCGATGCGTCATAAAGAAGCCCAACGTTACACTTCAACAGTGCCCGAATACGTGCCACTAGCAACTTCTTATTACCAACAGGATTTCCCAACATGTCAAACCCAATCTCCTTTTTATGCATAGCAGGTGTCGATGGACTGGCCATTATCTGCAGCCAATACAAAAATAAGGATTACTCACATGAAACTAATTTAATATATAAGTCAATACAAGTACAATTAGCCGATATGATGTATTGTTGTGTTTCTATTGTACATGTATAGGATGTCACAAAAATGCAGCTAATGGTATTGTAAGCCAATATGCAAAATTTCAACATGAGAATGAATTACAAGGAAACATTAACTCTTACATTTATAAGAATAACATTGTTTACATCAAAACATAAACAATATAAGTAGATCTACACATCCAAATAATCTAAGAAATCACACAAATTCGGGTTGTCATCCAAAGCGATTGGTAATCGATAGGGGCTTCCAAAGCATCAACTTGATCAGTTAACCGCTTCGGCGCATAAAGAACAACCGACCATTGATTGTTGTCAGCACACTTTGAATAAAACACTTGCTTTATGTTTTGAAAGGCACAAACAAACGGTTCATCCTTAATGCTTCCCTTGCTCTTCAATTTTGACAGATCAACCATAACCATCTTCGTGGCAGGGTCTACTGTGCAAGCATTTTTGTCCTCTACTCGTACCCAATCACAGTCAAATACTATCTCCCTGAAGCTTGAATAATCTAGTTCATATATATGTTGAACAACTCCATAATATACCATTTCCACTTGCTTTGGATTTTTGTCTTTAGCACTAGACACACAAGTTGTAATTGCTTTAATTGCGATACCGCTATTTTGATTCCGCATGCGACGTTGCTCGCGACCATATTCAGAGAATACATAGCCCTTCACTCGATATCTATCAAACTGTTTAGCAACAAAACTAGGGCCTTTAGCTAGATGGGCGAGCCTTGAGGTAACATCACCCAATTTTAACAGCTGATAGATATATTGAAAACAAGACATTAGTAACATATAATGGAATTTTTTCTAACTACTTGGTTAAAATTCAAGTGTAATCGAATAATTACCTCGATTCGATACCCAAAGCCTGAAATCCGAATTTGAATTTGAAACACCTTTTCTTCTTTTGGATTGTGGAAAAGAATTGTACTTCCTACAATTTGTCATTTGGTCAAACATATTACTGTCATGTAACTGTAATGTTAAGTTTCATTCGTTGAAAGTACTTTAACTGTAAATACTTACTCTCGCCATTCATCTACGTCTTCGTGAGTTTCGAAAACATAACGAGCCACCTGCTCGTATTGAAGATTTGAAAGTTTCACTTTATTACCTTTCCCCAAGGCCTCTTCATCGGCAAACTCGCCAAAATCGTCAACAAAGCGTTCACGATGAGGATTAAAACTACCAATACCAGGATTAGGCATATACTCTCTCGCGAACAAAGAAGCTTCATTCGTAATGTACGCCTCTGCAATTGATCCACCAATGTATCTAGTATTCTTCACGTAATCTTTGAAAGATTTCATAAGTCTTTCAAATGGGTACATCCAGCGATACCTGACAGGTCCACACATAAGAGCTTCATCGCATAAATGTACCAACATGTGGATGCTAATGTCAAAAAAAGCTGGCGGAAAATACTTCTCTAGTACACATGTTGCTTCAAAAATCGTTGCTTTGGCTGCCACGATATGCTTTCGATTAATCACTTTCGCACACAGAAGGGTGAAACATAGACTTATCTGCATAATAACCCTTCGAAGCTCCTTCTGTTTGGAAAAAAAATGTCTGAATAGTAATGGGACCAATTGCATAATGACGTGCCAATCGTGCGACTTACATTGTCTTAGATCATGCACACTGAAATTCACAACCCGGCGTAAATTAGAAGAGTAGTCTATTGGCGTCTTTAGATCATGTAATGTTTTAAGAAACACAACTCTTTCTTCTTTAGTTAACGTGAAAGCTGCATTGGGCATTACAGTTTTTCCACTTTCCAAATCTTTCTGCAGCCAAAAGCTCTTTTTGAGTTTCATTACCCGAAGATCCTCACGTGCCTTCTCACCATCCTTTGAATGAACTCCTTGTAAGCATGTACTCACAATGTGTTCTATGATATTCTTTTCTGCATGCATGACGTCGATCACATGTCTTACCGAATGAGATTTCCAATATGGCAAATCGTACAATAGTGACCTTCTCGACCAGGGCTTTACTTTGCTCGGATCTTTCGGATCAACTCTACCTTTGCGTTTCAAGGTCAATGTCTTAGGATGTTTACCAGTTAAATTATGAGCAGCACTTGCAGCCTTCATTTCAATTTCAGACCCCGTTATCCTCTTCGGAGCTGACCTTTCCTCCACACCATCGGGAATAAAATTGCTCTTGTCCTTCCTAAACTTGTGATCACGAGGTAGCCATCTACGATGACTATGGTAGCAAATCTTATGACTGACCGTAACCAATCAGAATCCAGTCTCCTCGGCACAGATGGGGCATCCAAAATAACCATGAACATTATAGCCAGATAAAGTCCCATAAGCTGGCAAGTCGTGAATTGCCCACAATAACATAGCTTTCAGCGTGAAATGCTCATGCTTGTTCGAATCGAATGCTTGCACTCCTTCAAGCCATAACCCATTCAACTCTTCAACCAACGGGGCTAGAAATACATCAATATCATCACTTGGAGCTTTTGGGCCAGGGATTAACAGTGACAACATAGAAAACTCTTTTCGCATGCATAACGAGGGAGGGAGATTATACGGCACGAGAATCACCGGCCAAATACTTTGATTGGTACTTAAATTACCAAATGGATTGAAACCATCAGTGGCTAATCCAAGCCGAACATTGCGAGATTCACTAGCAAACTCTGGGTATGCAACATCAGCAGCTTTCCAAATAGTAGAGTCGATAGGATGTCTCATGAGATTGCCCCCCCGCTCTGCTCGTGCATGCCAAGTCATAGCTTCTGATATCCATGGTACCGTGTAAAGTCGCTTCAACCTCGGCCCTACGGGAAAGTATTTCAATACCTTCTGCGGTTCTTTGTGCATTCTTAAACCCTTCTTATTCGGATTCTTTTTCACAACAAACCGCGGTTCACTGCATACCGGGCATTTGTCCTCAAATTCATACTCTTTGCGATACAAAATGCAGTCGTACTTACAAGCATGAATGGACTTGTACTTCATCCCTAACCTCCTTAAGCTACTTTTCATAGATGGGTAACTTGTCGGCAACAAATTTTCCGCAGGCAGCAATTCTTTCATCCATAGCAGTATTGCAGTCACACTGTTTCCAGATAAACCAAATTGGCTTTTCACATTCTGCAAACCAATCATTGCAAACAAAGTAGTGTGATCCTTGTTGCAATTGGGATACAAAGGCTTTGAAGCATCTAATTTTAAACGAATATACTCCTGATCTTCATGGGCTTCAGCATCAATACCCCTCCCACTTTCGAATCCCGTATTTTCATTTTCATGAAACTGATGAATGCCAAAGGCATCATCGACCAAATTATCTAACATAGGATGTGCCGAAGGAGACTCGTCCACACTCAAATTTTCTATTGTATGTGGCTGCTCTAAGGTCGAAATCGAAGCATTTTCCCCATGGTAGACCCAAGTCCTGTAGCTATCTTCCATACCCCACTTGATTAAGTGAAACTCAACATCTTCAACACGAAGCCGTTTACTATTCCGACAATAGATGCACGGACAATGTATAATATCGTTGTAGATTTTGCTCTGTGCAAACTTAATAAAGTCCCTAACACCTTGTACATAAACACGACTAGTTCTTGGAAGCACAGTCATCCATTCTTTAGAAAGTGGTAAATCCATCGAAAAAGCTTCAGTTTATAATTCACAAGTTAATAAGCCAAGTACGTGGAATAAGAAATTAATGTAAAACAAAAGTTACTATAAGGAATAGCTTTGCAACAAAAAAAATAATCACATGTATCTTCATAATGTCCTAATGCATCTTATAAGCCCAACACTAATTGGTTAGGGCCCTAACCCATTCATCATTAATTTGTGATTTACGCTTGTTATACTATCAAAATATATTATATAGTCATCTATAATATCATGTGTAAATTTCGACAGCATCTCCCCGTATTCTCCACAATGTACGATCTACATTACCCGTAGTGTACACCCGGAGAATAACAAGGAGACACTATCAAACCGTTACACACGAGATTATGACTGACTATATAATATATTTTGATAGCATATAGCATTATTCACAAATCAATGACAAATTGTCCAAAAATGGGACAATTCAAAGATTATTTTATAAATTTCAAACTATCCAATTATATGGAAGTTTGTAAATTATAAACTAATCTTCAAACGAATACGCTAAGCTCAATGATGATTCTAGTGACATGTAAATAATATAAAGATTAAGCAAAATAAGCGACAAAGCGAATAACATACAAAGTAAATGGTTTTATGACCACTTAGATTAACAAAGGTCAAATAGAGATGAATAGCTCAGTGACGGAGATAGAGGGGTAAAGGAAACAATGAAGACTTACATTATCGTGACAAATTAGGTTAAATAATTCGGTGAAAGATAGTGATTTGCGAATGTGACACCGTGAATCTTCAAAAACTGAACAAATTGGGGAAAAAATCATTGTTAACAAGAATAGAAAAATTTATTGTTGGGAAGTCACATGATAGTCAACAACCAATGAGACAAAAAACATCTCAGTATATGTAATGTAAGATTCATTGCAATATAACTATGGGAAAAAGGCGGTGAGGCCATCCACTTTATAACTTCTCATTTCTTTTTATAACTTCCAATGAAATTTCTTCTGATATATAATTTCTTATATAAAAGCAAACATTTTGAAATTTAAGACTATTTGTCCAATATGGTATTCAAGTTTAGATACGGCGATTGTTTGATTATTTATTTATTATTTTTTTAAAGGATTGTTTTCTCATATAACCATAACAAAACTACGAATATTGCAAGGAAAACACAATAATATATTTTTTCATTTATATATATATATATATATATTATGTTTTCAAGTACATATTCTGCTAAATTAATTATCCTAGAAAAATATAATAATAATAAAAATTTAGCATCTGTCACTACCACCATAGTTGAATGCTGTTGTTACAATGTATTTATCAAATATAGACAATTCCAATTCATCAAATTAAAATACAATTTAGATCGAGATAATGAGAAAACTTATCAAATTAGACCACAATCTTCCTAATCTTTTGAAAAATTATTAAAAATCTTTTTATATACTTTTTGAATTTTTAAAATTAAAAATATTTCTCAAGGGGGTTGGGGGTACATGACCCCGACCCCTCGAAATCCGCCACTTGCGTGATAGCAAACAATATAAAAGATATATATATTCGGTATGCAGTCTCAATACTTATGATTAAAAATTGAATACTAAAAACTTTTTGCAATATAACTAACACGTTTATAAAAGTTGATTCCTCATCCCAAGAAGCATGAAGGGCAAGAATAACAACTTAGAGCATCTCCGAGACTCTCTTTACTTTTAAAGAGTATATTTTGTAAAATAAAGTGTATTCTTAAATTTAAAAAGTGAAATTTTTTATTCATTCCAACAAAATATCTAATCTCGACTCTTTATTTTGTTTTTTTTTTCAAATAGAAATTAATGTTTTGTCTCATTTCTATTTAATATCAATGTTTTCAAATGTGAATACCCAATGAACTCAAACATAATTTGCATAGTCCAAGAATGAGGATTGGAAGTTATAGTCATCAGATTATAGAGTAAATTTGGCTTCCCAAATTAAAGAGCCAATTCATCTCTCTAAATTAAAATATTAAGTTAAAGAATCTATTGGAGTCGAATTTTATGATTTGACTCTTTAATTTTCGAGTATTTCAATTTTAGAGAGTTTGTTGGAAATGCTCTTACCCATTCCAAAATGAGTACCCAAGGCCATGTAAAAGTAAACTACTTGATGTTACAAAAACAAAGTTTAATGAGATAGAACAACCTATTCGAAGCATATACTCATGGTATAGTTCCCTCCTACTAATAGGTGGAGACAATAGGACAAATTGTTCAATTATTTCCAAAATCATATATCTTTCTTTTTAATTGTCGCCCCACCATCTGTATTAGTAACGTATCAATTATCTACCACATATAAATATGGGATCATTAGTGAAGCAAACATATTAATTGTAAATTGATTATCATAACTAAATATTTGTGAAAATTAAAGAATACTTTGTAGAACATCATTTAGATTTAACAAGTATGAATGCACCAATGGGGGATACGGACTATTATTTTATAATTTGACATCTTATGGCGTTCTTAACGGTTACGTAACGATGAGTGGGTGGGAATTGATTTGCATCTTCAGTATTGGGTCATATATAAAATTTAATATAACAAATCAACTACTAACCCGTCATTGTCGGTTAATAATGCATCATGAATTCATTAAGTATACGGTTCAAATCATGCAAAGTTTCCAAAGCTAAATAAATAAAGAATACAGTTCAACTATTATGGTTGTTATCTTGGTTTCTTGTTACTTTTCTGTGATTCTCTATGGTGTTAGTGACGGTTGGTCACGGTTTATATGGAGTTAACATTTCGGATCCAACTTGACGTTTCGTTACATTGACATTCGTGGCAAATTTATCATTTCTAATTCGCGAATAATTTTCACTAAAAAATGAAAATAGTGGCAAAGTCACATTCCAAATATATGCCTCAATTATCTATCAACTAAATATACTGATTAATCGTGGTAATTTATATATTGAGTACCAAATTCACTTAAAATACCAAGCTCATTCTAAGAAATCCTAAAATTTCAAGTGAAGAGATGGTAATTATGAAAAAATAAATCAAAAAAATGAAAAAGAAGCTGAAAAAAATCCACACAAACATTTATATATCTTTGATGCACATAAAAAATGATGAAAAAATACGAAAAAAGCTGGAAAAAAAAACGAAAAAAATGATGCAAAAAAAAAACGAAAATAAAGCTGAAAAAATTAAAATTACCAAGTGGTGTTCCAATCAAGCAACCTATTGCCGGATAAGACAACTTCTAGCTTCCAAACCACCGGAGAACACGAGTTTTGGGGCGGAAAAGACGGCCTTTAGGTGCCAATCGCCATTTAATATACTTGGAACAATAATAATACCTTCTTGTGGAGGTTTAATTCAATAGTTACACTACACTTTAAGAAGAGAAGTTTTTGGTGGAAATGAGTGGATGGATTTTCGAAATTGGGGTTTTTTTTGTTAGGGTTTCGCGAGTTTGGGGGTCAAGAATGGAGCCAAAGCCACGGTTCTGAAGAAGAAGGCTATGTACTGGTTTTATTTTTTTTTTCATTTTTTAACGGGGGTCATGGTTCAAAACCGTGACCCCATCACGCGCGGGTGGTCACGGTTTTCAAACCGTGACCACTGGTCAATTTTTATTATTATTTTTTTAAACATTCAATTGGGGTCACGGTTCAAAACCGTGACCCCAAGCTCAGCCCGATAGTCACGGTTTTAGCGTGACCATCTTAATTTTTTTTTTTTTTTAAATTTTGATGGTCACGGTTTTTAACCGTGACCACCCGCGCGTCTAGGGGTCACGATTTTAAACCGTGACCCCCTTGGGATCCTAGGCGTGACGAATTGCATGTTATGGTGTAGTGATTGTTTTTTTATTAATAAGTAACATTTTCAATATTGTTAATTACATTTCTTAATTAGTGTGAAAATAAAGTAAGCTTATTATTATTATTATTATTATTATTATTATTATTATTATTATTATTATTATTATTAAAGTAAGCTTATTTTAGTGAAATAGAGTGTAAAATTTCGTGGACCATGCTACAATATAATGAATAATATAATAATTCACATATTGACACGTGACACGATTCTATTATTCTACGTATTACATATCTTTTGGATGAATAACTATTAGACATACCACACACTTTAGTATTATACTCCTGTCATCCCACTTAGGTATGCTTATTTTTCTTTTACATCCGTCTCAAAATATGGATAATTTTTTTTGTTTATTTATTGAATTTCTTCATTTCCTAATTTATCTCTATTGAATATTTATTGTTATCAATAAAAGTAAATTCAATTCAAAAAAAAAAAAAAAACAAAAACAAAAGAAAACAAAAGAAAGAAAAGTATCATTTTTAATACAGAGGGTATATCTAAAAATATATAATTAAAATTTACTCTTTTTTAAAAGATGTGAAAGTCAAAGTGTTTATCAATTTTTTTTTCTTTTACTCTTATTCTTTTCAATTATTTCATATATTGATTTGATAATTATGAATATTTTCTTCAATTTTCAACCATATATTTAAAACTACATTCAATATCATCAAAATCAATATGAATCATTCAAACCCTAAAGTTCGGTGTGTTTGCTTAGCAAAGCTTTTGCTAGAAAATGTCAAATCAAGCAATCATTTTCTATCTTTTGTTGTTTGATTATAAATTAGAAAAGAAAATAACTTTCCAAGGTACAATCATTTCAAGTATGGGTGTGTTAGATAGGAAAAGATGAAAAATAAAATATTTTTCGTTTTACATAGAAAATATTTTCTCTAGGGGGAGGTGGGAATTATTTTCCATAGAAAATAGGCTAAAACATATTTTAAGTGGTTGTACATGAAAAATCATTTATATGGAAAATTTTACAATCAAACAACCAATTTGAAAAATATTTTCCAAAATTCTATATTTCCCATGAAAAATTATGACAATCAAGCACATCCTACAACTCTTACCAATTCCAAATTTTTTTTTTTTAAGATGGATGATTTTTGTTCTCCAAATTTTATTTTCCATTTTTAACAATTAAACATAGCATTCGTTGAGTTTACATTTTCTAAAACGGTGTTATTCTATATATTTTTACACATTTTTTCAACCACACTCATTCTTTTTTCTGTTTCAAATCCACATATCTCACGGGACCTACTTGTATTACACAAATCTCCACCATTCAATTTCACTCACTCTATCTCCTATATCACATAAAAATATATAAAAACTTATTTTCACACATCCTAAATTCGAAAACAAAATAAGTAGTCAATCGTAATTACATAAAACATCCGAGGACACATTAGTCAAATCACCCTAAGAGGATCCCTAACCAAAACCCTTGAGCTGGCGTGGTGTGCCGGTGTATGCGCCTGCCACACATACCCTAACGAACGTCGAAATCCAAGTCCGTAAATTCACAGAAATGGGAGTTTTTACGTTCGTATGCCGGAGCTCAGACGACGAGTGGACTGCTAAGCAGCTGAACGGCGACCTTGAGTCGTCGGCTGGCTCCACCTTCGAGCTTCAGCGCAAACTTGTCCAAGCTGCCCTCTCCGCCGACTCATCGGGAGCCGTTCAGTCCTCCTTCTCTTACGTTACCCCCTCCTCCGCCGTCTTCCAGGTTTTTTAGTTCATCGAACTCTTCAAAATTTTTCCAGTTAAATTTCTTTACTTTTATTTCGATGACTTTAGCTCTAATTAATATGCGCCGTTCGCCTGTTTTTGCGTCAATTGCGGCAAGAACAATACTCTGTTTTGATGCGCGCGACATCGATGTCTATACCGTTGGCGTCTGAAGTTGTGCCTTTTAGTTGCTGGGATTATAGTTCATCATTTGTGGTGTTCTATTTTCTGGCTTCAAAAAGCGTTCTTCTATGTCATTATTTGTAGTGTGAAATCTTGTGGAAGTACATATGATCATTGGATTTCTATGCTGATTCCTCCAATTGATGCTTTTAAAGCGTTCTTCTGTGTCATTATTTGTAGTGTGAAATCTTGTGGAAGTACATATGATCATTGGATTTCTAGGACCTTCTTTTGCTGATTCCTCCAATTGATGCTTTTAAAGTGTTCTTCTGTGTCATTATTTGTAGTGTGAAATCTTGTGGAAGTACATATGATCATTGGATTTCTAGGACCTTCTTTTGCTGATTCCTCCAATTGATGCTTTTGTTGTGATATGTAATCGAATGATATGTAATCGAATTGGCTTGCCACAGGTGATTGTTGGTGGTGCTGTTTGTGGTGGTGCATTTATTGGAGGAGGTGGAGCTGCACCTGGAGCATCCCCTGCTGCTGAGGATAAGAAGGAACCCGCTGCCGAGGAGAAGAAGGAAGAGAAAGAGGAAAGTGATGAAGACATGGGATTCTCTCTCTTTGATTAGTATACTTAACTCTTCTACCATATATAGTGTTCTTGTTGCCTAGTTTGAGTATTACTACATGGTTGAGCTGAAATTTTGATGATATTGGTTATGGGATTCGTAGACAACGCTTGCTTATTATGGGTATTGAATTGAATGTCTATCTTGAAAATATTATCTACCATTAACTTCATTTTCCAATAGTATTTCCATTTGCTATAATTTTGATGGCCATGGATATGAATTTTCCGGGTTGCTCTTGATCTGCCCTCACCTTCTTGGTTTTTGGTTCTTTTATGTTGATTGTTCATTCTGGAAACTATGATTGATGAGTTAAAATGTATGATTGATAATGAGTTTAAACGAAATCCATGAGTGATAATGAATTTAACAAATAGTAACTGGTTAAAAGTTTTGTCCAACGAGTACCTAGATGGCCCCAGTGACTTTCATGCCAATTAGATGGTTCTAAATGCTTCACAAATCTTCCAAGTTGGATGTCAATTCTGTGGCCTTATTTTCAAATTGAGCAATATGGTGCGTATCAATTATTAGGGATGTGACGCTAATTGATTTTTCTTTGTGGCTTTACATTTCTACAACAAAATATTAGTTCCGTGAATAGGTGGGATTAGTTGTTGACTTTTGAGCCCATACCTCCCGTTCTTGGTGTCTTTATCAGTCATTTTCTGTCCCAGTATATGAGAGTGATGACAAATATAAGCGGTCCATGATAATATAAATTATAGTTGCTTGAACTAGTGATCTACACCGTCGATAGACATGGACAATTAGATATTGCTTTCTCCCTTTGATTCTCTGATAGTTAACTTGTTTCTTAGGTTTATCTCTAAGTTGGGGTGGCTGTAGGAAGTTGATGTATATAATCCAACAGTGTTGATGTAATGTTTACGTATGCATACAGTTATTGTATCTACATGATACATGTCACCTTTGTATACAATGTGATGACTTTAGCATGATGTAATCAATTCGACATTATTCAATATCGTGTTGATATGTATCTCGAGAGCAGAACTTATTGTGTTCACGTTGACATTAGGTCACTTCCTATAATCTAAATCCTCATTGAACGGATGGTTGAATGACTCTTTCACATCAATTTTTCTTACTGGGAAGTGTAGGTCTTGATATGGTCAAGAGCAAGTACCAAAGTAGTAGTTTGATGAGTTCGAATGGTAGATCAATACTCAATTTTTATTTTGAATCCAACAATTTAACGTGCAAGGAAATAATACGTGGCATCACAACAAACACCATCGACACCATCGATAACTGCTAACATTGCACTCATACATCAAATTTTCACTATACTTAACATTGTTATGAAAGCTAAAATCATCTTTCATTTCCAAAAAAAAATCATCTCAAGCACACGAGTAATCCCTAGTCATAAGGCACAGTGGATTTTTCTTATGCATTGTAATTCCTGGCAGAACATCCATATCAACATCTTCAGCCCTTATCCCACGAGGCAATTCCCAGTCGAATGAGTAGAGAAGATTAGCCAGCGCAAGCTCGACTGTTGCAAGCCCTAGAGATATCCCAGGACATATTCTCCTTCCCGACCCAAAAGGTATCACCCCGAAATCTTTACCTCTGATGTCAACAGAGCTGTTTAAGAATCTCTCAGGCCAGAATTGTAGTGGATTTTCCCAATGCTGAGGATCTCTTGCAATGGCCCATGCATTGATGAAGACTAAGGTTTTGGGTTTGATTTCATAGCCCTCTATAAGGCAGCTATTCATTGTCTCTCTTGGCAATAGAAGTGGAGCTGGAGGGTATAATCTCATTGTCTCCTTTATTATTGCCTTTAGATAGGTGAGTTTCTCCAAATCATCATCGTCGACTCGGCCTTTATTTCCCACCGTGCCTCTAATTTCTGCCTGTGCTTTTGCCATTACGTTCAGATTCTTTATGAGGCATGTCATTGCCCAAGTTACTGTTGCTGCACTTGTGTCGGTCCCAGCAATAAATATATTCTACAAATACAGAAACACTCAAGTTATTTATGCAACCTATATTATACTGGCTTACATCCATATACTAGTAAATTAACGTGTCATGCCTATGATGGTACTCATCCCAGTCTTACATCTTTCTGAGATGTTAAAATCTTGTAAAGTGAGATATCAACATTCTTATTATCTCACTTTACATGATTATAAAAGAATGTGGAAGTATGAAATTTTCTTAGTTGATTGCTTACCATAAGTATAGCTTTTATACAATCCGTGGTGAGCTCGATCGGACAAGATTGCTGATCTTTTAGTTGGATCAAGAGATCAATGATATCATTATTCATCGTTATTGGTCTATCAGGTTTGAGATGCTCATGGATGATTTCTTGATAGAACGAATCCAACCTTTGGTATGTCTTCTCAAGTCGAGCCGTCATACCGGAGAGTTTATCCACCCAACTTAATGAAGGCAAGTAATCGGACACAAAGAAGCCACCCTGCATGGCCTGAGCTTCATACATGAGTTCATCAAACCTCTTAACTTGAAACCTCTCTTCGACATCAAATTTCTTCCCAAAAGCAATCCTACATATCAAACTGCTTGTAAAAGACAACAATATTTCGCTTAAATTCGTGACACGGTTGTCATTCAAATGTGCCGAATCTGAAACCCTTCCGATCATACGAAGAACTTCATCTTCTCGGACGGGCGCAAAGGATTGAACTTGTGTGTTGCTTAAGAGATGAGAAACACAGAGTTTCCTAGTTTCTCTCCAAGATTCGCCGTAAGGCGCAAAGGCGACATCCAAGCCATTGTAGGAAAACTTTTCAAGGCTAACAAATTTAGGCCTACTACAAAAGGCAAGATCATGTGTTTTAAGTACTTCTTTCGCCATTTTCGCCGAAGAAACTACGAGTAGTGGCATAGAGCCAAGCTTCATGGACATGAGAGGGTCATATTTCTTTGAAAGTTGCCATAGGTATAGATGGGGAGTGGAAGTATCAAATTGGAGGAGGTTTCCAATGAAGGGGAGACCTTGAGGACCTGGTGGAGAAGGATGGGAATGGAATTTCTTTAAAAGTTTTTTCTGGTTTAGAAAGAGGAAGAAGAAGATAATAGGTAGAGATGGGAGTAAAAGGTATAGGATCATTTTAGAGTTTTGATTTTAGCGTGGATAGATTTGCGAAGTTAGAATTGGAGAATATCACACTTCCATTGCTTCTTTTAGAAAGAAATGTTGGATTTGAACTTTGATATGTGTGAGACATGTTTTTTTGTTTTTTTTTTTCTTGTCTTCATTTTGTATGTCATAATATATCCTACGTCAGATTTGAGTGGTATGAATTAGGGCCGGCAGCAATGTAAACATGTTGCATGAATCTCTCCAACTCACGATCAGTGCTTTAAATAACATGAAATGTGATTAAGCTACAAGATTAAGTCAACCATGCATGTTAGGTTTGAAATTTTTACATATTTTTATCTATTTTCTTTTTAAATTTAAATTTGGTCAAACCAATCACATCCTAATATCTTTTGGGATCTATATATACTACACAAATTATCAAAATTTAACTCTACTTATTCTCTCTCCTCTTTTATATAAAAACCATCAAAATTTCAAACCTAACATGGGCTTAAGTTTTGAGCTTTGCGATTGTAGAGTACTAACTGCTAAATAAAAGTGTAAAGTTTACAAAGCAGTCAAGTAAAGCTTCACATTGAAATGTCTCTTAAGTGAGGTCGTAACAATTTTTTTATACACTGCATACAATATAGCAATTCTATTATCTAAAGTTTAAATGGAAATTATTTCAGATTTTACTCAAATTAATAATTCTCTACAAACTTGTATGTGGATTCAAATTTGTGATTTTAAGAGAAAAAAAAATGAAAAAATTAGTTGTAATTCTCCCAGAGAAGTGACCACTCGATATTTCAGACTAATAAATATGAAGTTATTTTTGTGTAAAGGGCTTCCATTAAGTAAATCATGTGACTTCCTATACATGGTCGGTATCAACGCACTTATGGGAATAAATAAGCAAATACTTTTTAGTAACAGATATGCTTTAAATTGTTACATTGTCAAGTACTTTGAAACAAACGTGAGAGAAATTCAAGGTATTATCTTGTCCCATATGTGACAACATGCAGGACAAGGTCAAAAATGTATGCCCAAGAGATGTGTGGATACAAAGGCTCAACCGAATGGCCATGAATGACTGGCTAACCACGGTACAAATTTATTCCCATGAGGTTCTTGTTCTTATCCTCTTTACTTTTTTCATCTCCAACCTTGAGAAAATGTTGCAAATTCAATTAAACTTGGTGACAGGTTCCTGCTAACAATTTTCAATCAGTTATTCCAATTTCATTAGAGCTTCATTTTTTAGCAATACTTAGTAGATGGAGATGTTATATGCACACACGAAATATGTACATATATCAGTATCCAACACTATTTATACACATTATTTTCTCGTCCAACTAGGAAATAATACATCGTGTGTCACAACGAACACGATCAATAACCCCTAACGTTGTGTCACATATACTGAAATACGTGAAGTTTTTGCTAAACATTTTTATGAAAGCTAAAACCAGTCAAGCACACAAGTAATCCCTAGTCATAAGGCACAGTGGATTTTTCTTATGCATTGTAATTCCTGGCAAAACATCCATATCAACATCTTCAGCCTTCATCCCCCGAGGCAATTCCCAGTCGAACGAGTAGAGAAGATTAGCCAGAGTAAGCTCGACTGTTGCAAGTCCTAGAGATATCCCAGGACATCTTCTCCTTCCCGACCCAAAAGGTATCACCTCAAAATCTTTACCTCTGATGTCAACAGAGCTGTTTAAGAATCTCTCAGGCAAGAATTGTAGTGGATTTTCCCAATGCTGAGGATCTCTTGCAATGGCCCATGCATTGATGAAGACTAAGGTTTTGGGATGGATTTCATAGCCCTCTATAAGGCAGCTATTCGTTGTCTCTCTTGGCAATAGAAGGGGAGTTGGAGGGTATAATCTCATTGTCTCCTTTATTATTGCCTTTAGATAGGTGAGTTTCTCCAAATCATCTTCGTCGACTCGGCCTTTATTTCCAACCGTGCCTCTGATTTCTGCTTGTGCTTTCGTCATTGCGTGCTCATTCTTTATAAGACAAGTCATTGCCCAAGTTATTGTTGCTGCACTTGTGTCGGTCCCAGCAATAAATATATCCTACAAATGCGGGATTGCATAAGTTATTTATTCACACTATATTATATCGGCTTACATCCATATACTAGTAAATTAACATGTGATGTCTGTGATGGTATTCATCTTAGTCTTACATCTATGTGAGGTATCAAAATCTTGTAAAGTAAGATATCATCGTTCTTATCATCTCACTTTAGATGATTGTCTCAGCATAAAAGAATGTGGAAGTATGAAATTTTCTTAGTTGATTGCTTACCATGAGTATAGCTTTTATGTGATCTGTGGTGAGCTCGACCGGACAAGATTGCCGATCTTTTAATTGGATCAAGAGATCAATGATATCATTATTCATCGTTATTGGCCTATCAGGTTTGAGATGCTCATGGATGATTTCTTGATAGAACGAATCCAACCTTCGGTATGTCTTCTCAAGTCGAGCCGTCATACCGGAAAGTTTATCCACCCAACTTAATGAAGGCAAGTAATCGGACACAAAGAAGCCACCCTGCATGGCCTGAGCTTCATACATGAGTTCATCAAACCTCTTAACTTGAAACCTCTCTTCGACATCAAACTTCTTCCCAAAAGCAATCCTACATATCAAACTGCTTGTAAAAGACAACAATATTTCGCTTAAATTCGTGACACGGTTGTCATTCAAACGCGCCGAATCTGAAACCCTTCCGATCATACGAAGAACTTCATCTTCTCGGACGGGCGCAAAGGATTGAACTTGTGTGTTGCTTAAGAGATGAGAAACACAGAGTTTCCTAGTTTCTCTCCAAGATTCGCCATAAGGCGCAAAGGCTACATCCAAGCCATTGTAGGAAAACTTTTCAAGGCTAACAAATTTAGGCCTACTACAAAAGGCAAGGTCATGGGTTTTAAGTACTTCTTTCGCCATTTTCGCAGAAGAAACTACTAGTAGTGGGATAGAGCCAAGCTTCATGGACATGAGAGGGCCATATTTCTTTGAAAGTTGCCATAGGTATAGATGAGGAGTGGAAGTATCAAATTGGAGGAGGTTTCCAATGAAGGGGAGACCTTGAGGACCTGGTGGAGAAGGATGAGAATGGAATTTCTTTACCAGTATTTTCTGGTTTAGAATGAGGAAGAAAAAAATAATAGGTAAAGATGGGAGTAAAAGGAATAGGATCATTTTAGAGTCTGATTTTAGTATGGAAAAGACTTGGGGGCAATGACAGCTATGGAATATCACACTGCCATTAGTTTAGAGAGAAATGCTGGATTTGAACTTTGATATGTATATGACATTCTTTTGTCTTCATTGTGTACATTATATCTCTAACAAGAATTGTCTTGTCACATGATATCCTATGTATAATTTGTGTGGTGTGAAATAGGAGGCAGCAATATAAACATGTTTGTTTGGGTCTCTCATATCACGATCGCTCCTTTAAAAAGCGTGAAACGTGATTGAGCTACAAGATTAAGTTTTGAGCTTTTACGAGTTTGAGTGGCTAGAATTATAGACGGTTAAGTAAAAGCGTAAAGTTAACAAAGCAGCAAAGTAAAGTATCACGCCAAAACGTCGTCTATGTGAGGTCGAAACAAATTTTTTTGTGCAACGTTCACCACATATCAATTCTATTATCTAAAATTTAAACGGATTTATTTAAAATTTTATTCAAATTAATAATTCTCTATAAACTTGTGGATTCAAATATGAATTCTCCCCCGAGAATTGAGTGCTCGATATTTCAAACTAATAAATGGTAAATTATCTTTGTATAAAGGACTTCCGTTAAGTAAATTATGTGACTTCATATGCATGGTCAACATCAACTAATGTAAATAATAAGCAAATACTTTTTAGTACCGGAAATGGTTTAAATTGTTACATTATCAAGTATTTTCAAATAAACGTGCAAGAAATTCAAGGAATCAAGGTACTTTTGTGTCCCATATGTGACAACGGGACAAGGTTAATAATGTATCCCCAACGAAATGTGTGGATACAAATGCTCAACATAATGGCCATTGGACTAACTACAGTCTCTTTTTTTTATGTGCACCACGAGCTAATTAGTAGTCCATCTCTTCAAATTAAAATTTGACATAGTAGGATTCGAACAAGTGTAGAGTGGTAAGATGTTCGCGTTCCGGGCCTTTGGCATGGGTTCGAATCCTACCCTCACCCCTATGCTCCCCCCGCCCAAAAAAAAAAAAAAATTGATGTAGTAAAATGAAAACAATTAAACTACATTTGTACTCTTAAACTTTTCTTGTTCTGTTTTTAATCTTTTTCGATAAACTCGTTTGACAGAAAAAAGAACTAGTCAAAATGTATATGGACTTGAATAAATTGAAATGTTTTGGAATATAGGTGGATAGAAATCAGTAAATTGAAATGTGGGTTTACATATAATTATATATATGGAGAGAGATGGGGAAAGTGGGCGGCCCCCTTTTCGGGAGCTCTAGGGTAGCACCCTTGATTTTTTTTTTTTCCTATAGAATTTATAATATTAAAAATTATGTTTTGCTAGATAAATTTTGTAAAATAGAAGCACACTAACATGATTAAAAAAAAAAAACTTGATTTGGTTGCTTTAATTTGTTGTATAATAATTTTAAATTGATTTGATTCACAAAATTAGTTTTGTTTTGTTTCTTATAGCACGAAGAATTTATTATTTAATCTGCATCAACATCCAACCACATGCCGTACCCATAATTATATCAAATCTTTCACAAAATTTGATATTCTAAATATTGTATACGTGAACACAACATTAATTAAGTTTTTTTATAAATGTAGAATTATATAAAAATAAACTTTTTAAAAATAATCTTTCACAAAATTTTAGATTCCAAAATATTGTATATACAAAGATAACATTACTTAAGTTTTTCAAAACTGTAGAATTATATAAAAATAATTTTTTAAATAATCTTTCACAAAATTTGATATTCTAAAATATTGTATATGCGAACATAACATTACTTAAGTTTTTTAAAAATGAAGAATTATATAAGAATAAAACTTTTTAAAATGAAATATACCTAGAATTTTTGAAATAAAGAAAGTACCAAAACAAGAAGTAGGTCTACAGGTGGGAACAATTTTTGTTAAAATAAGAAAAACTGCCAAAATAAGTAGGTGTGGGTATTGGTTTTCGAACCAGCAACCCTATGATTGTAAGAATGGGTACCTAGGCAGTCCAAGCAATTCTTGAACAGTTTAGTACTAATCCCATACATGGACCTAACTATAGCACAGTCCAGTTATAATGTGCACACGTCCTTTCTGGACAATGGTTTGTAGGGAGAAATTTGGGAATGACCTTTTTTATATTTCTAGACTTTTTGAGGTCTCATATTATTCTACATTTACTAAATTATCCTTGTTAAACCTAATTTAAAAAATAAATTTCCCATTTATTTTTCATTTTTGAAAATGAATTTTCCAAACATGAAAGACAACTCTAGTCGTGCAAAACGAGTAAACAACTACAGTCGTTCAGAATGACCACATACACATACAGTTGTTCAGCCAGGGACGGAGCTACAGGTTAGGTAGATTATCCCCTAGCTCGGTCTAAGAAAAATTAGTATTGTATTGTTCAACTGTTTGTTAAAATTGTGATTAGCCAAGTTGCAAAATATTTGGTATTTTTTAGTTTAGAAAATTTTAAATTTATATAATCCTATATCTCTATGTTAGAAATCCTGAAGTGTCAACTAGGCATTGTGCCATGTTGGTAGTGCTGAGTTGACACGTTTTAATTAAAATTAAAAAAATAAAATCCTATTTAGGAAACAAACATTAAATATACATATTTATTATTTTGTTTTCCTTATTTAATTTAATTTCCTTTCCTTATTTTATTTTTTATGTACATTTTAATTTTAATTTTTTTAATTTTTAATTTTTGAATTATATATATATATATATATATATAATTTTTTTTTGAACTGAAAATGAATGCAACTATTAATGAAAATATGATATAAGGTCAAAGTTACAAATTACAATGGCAACAGAATCATTTCTGCAAATGAGAATTAATTTTTTATATACATTTTAGTTTCCGAATATTACATTTTAACTTTGTATCTACATTTTAATATATCAAACTATATCTAAAATTAAAAGCTTTGCCTAGACAGCAGTGGCATGTTTGGCTTTTTTAAGAATTAATTATTTTTATTATTTAATTTATTTAGTTTCTTTATTTGGTGCTATTTTTTATTTTACTTTTTATATGTATATTTGTTTATATGTATTCTAATTTTCAATTAGTTTATATTTGATGTTGCATGCATTAGTGAAAATGTGATAAGTAATCAAAGTTACAACTTACAATACCTGTTAAATTCATTCTGAAAATGAGAATTAATATTTTCTATATGTATTTTAATTTTTGGATATTGCGTTTTAATTATTATTTTCAAATTATATATATATATATATATATATTCTTTTTATTAACAAAAATTGAAGTGCCACCTTGGCATAATGCCACATAAGCTGTGGTTTTCTATTTTAGAAAAAATATTTTTACATATTTAAAAAATTGATCTTTTTTTTTTTTTTAATTTTTGCCATGTTACAAGGGTAGTTTTAGATAGTTTTCATGGGTAATGTGCATTAAGTGGTTTAAGTAGTTAGTACTTTTTTAAGATCGAATAGTGAATAGTTAAATAATTAAGTTTTTAATGAATAATTAATTAATTAGAAAAGAAATAGAAAATGATAACATTTATATCCCATTTTATTATTTTGCAAGCCACTTAAAAAATAATTATCAAAATTATCATTTAATCATCTTTTCATGTTCAAATTAATTTGTCAATTTTTTTTTTATATTTAGTATTGCACACATTAGTGATTTTTTCTCAATTATTCTGAATGAATTTTTGTTACTGAAAAATCAATATGTAAAAAGTTTCACCTACAAAACCTTTGTATAGAGACCTTATCATTTTATACAATATACAATCAACATCGCATAAATTCTCCAACATTTAATATTCTAAAATAAGTGTTCAAAAAAGTTGTCGTGACTTAGTTATTAGGCGTTGATGATAAAAATTTTGGCAAAATTTTTAATAGGACTATTTTTTTTGTTCAAATAAGTATTGTATAAATTTTGACTACAAATACTTTGTTATTATCTAAAATAATCAATATAATTACAACAGCTGATATGACATTTTTTGTTACAAGATAATGGTTTGGATCAAAATTTGTAAACCATTATTAGAATTTATAATATTATATATATATTTCTTTATTTTCGTTTTGTATTATTATTATTTTATGCAAATAAACCATTTTTTTAATAAAAAAACTATTTTAATCGTCCCGCGCATCACACGAGGGAAATACTAGTTTTAAAAAAAAATTTAAGTGATGTTATCTTCAAATGTTGATATGATATCTTAGAATATTAAAATTTATAAGTGATTTGCTTTAATTATGAGTGCGTGTGTAGACATCGATGTGTGTTAGATTGTTAAAATATCATATTTAATTTGTTAATTAGTTGTTACTTCGCATTGCTTCGACAAATTAGTTTTACATGTGTAGAGGAAGAAAAAAACACTCTCTTACCGCTATTTGACCGAGTTCAAACACTATCTTAACCTCTATGATCCCTAATTTGTACTCAAATTAGTTTTAAATATTTTTTTATGATTTAAACTCAATCAATTATGACTTTGAATAACTTCACTTTTTGCTATATATAAATTTTATGCTTTATTTAATCAAAATTTTTTTTATGCTTTATCATTTTTGGAGTTCAATTTGGTCCAGTAATTTTTTCATAAACCCAAATATGTACAAGGAAGTAAAACCAATTTCGTAAACAATAGATTAAAATTGTCATATACCAAAACAATCAAATTAAATTTTTATTTCATATTATTTTTCTATTATTTTGCAAAATTAATTTAGCCAATCGTGATTTTAGATAAATTTTTACAAAAAAGCTTTATAGTATGGAAAAATTTTTTGAGGGGCGCCGTCCCCGACACCCCCAAATAATTGTATCTCTATAAGATCGAAGATATTATTTTCGCGAATAATTGGGATCATCCGTAGACTTTGGAGCACATGCGTACCTCGTGTTCTGGGCGTCTTTCTCATTCATCTTCTGTCCGGTTATCTAAGAATGATGACTGATGTAAGTGATCCATGATGGTTGCATGTACAGTAGCTTGAACTATTAATCTTCGATGCCAATGGACATGGACAATTAGCTATTTCCTTTTCCTTTTGATTTTCTCTGATAGTTAACCTGTTTCATATGTTTATCTCTAAGTTGTGGTGGTTGTAGGAAGTTGATGTATATCTAACAGCGCTGATGTAATTTCTACGTGTACACACAATTATTGTAACTATAGGACATGTGTCACCACAGTATAAGATATGATCATCTCGGCATGATATAATCATCTAAATGTTATTCAATATCGAGCTAACATGTATCTCGTGAGCATAGCATATCGTGCCCATAAAAGATGCTATGTCGCCTTTGCAATTTCTTCAGCCCTCATCTTACGAGACAATTTCCATTCGAACGAGTAGAGAAGATTGGCCAACACAAGCTCGACCGTTGCAAGTCCTAGAGATGTTCCGGGGAATCTTCTCCTTCCTGAACCAAAAGGTATCACCTCAAAATCTCGACCTCTAATGTCAACAGAGCTGTTTAAGAATCTCTCAGGCAAGAATTGTAGTGGATTTTCCCAATGCTGAGGCCTGAGGATCTCTTGCGATGGCCCATGCATTGATGAAAACTAAGGTTTTGGGTTGGATTTCATAGCCCTCTATAATGCAGCTATTTGTTGTCTCTCTTGGCAATAGTAGTGGAGTTGGAGGGTATAATCTCAAAGTCTCCTTTATTATTGCCTTTAGATTTGTGAGTTTCTCCAAATCATCTTCGTCGACTCAGCATTTATTTCCCACAGCATCTCTGAGTTCTGCTTGTGCTTTCGTCATTGTGTTTCGGTCCTTGATGAGGCATGTCATTGCCCAAGTTATTGTTGCTGCACTTGTGTCGGTCCCACCAATAAAAATGTTCTACAAATACAGAAGAAACACGTAAATTATTTATTCATACCATATTATACTACTAAATGAATGTGTCGTGCCTATGATGGTTTAGCACAACTTGAACACGATGCAAATGATACTACAGATTCATCCCATGGCCACTCTCTTATATCTATGTATGGTGTCAAAATCCTATAAAATGAGATATCGGCATTCTTATTATCTCACTTCACATGATTGTGTCAGCATTAAAGAATGTGGAAGTATGAATTTTTCTTAGTTGATTGCTTACTATGAGTATAGCTTTTATACGATCCATGGTGGGTTTGACCGGACAAGATTGCTGATCATTTAGTTGGATCAAGAGATCAATGACATCGTTGTTCATCATTATCGGCTTATCGGGGCTTGAGATGCTCGTCGATGAGTTCTTGATAGAATGCATCCAATTTATTATTTAATCCACACCAACATCCACCCACATGCCGTACCCGTAATTATATCAAATCTTTCAAAAAAATTGATATTCTAAATATTTTATATGCGAACACAACATTACTAAAGTTTTTTTAAAATATAGAATTATATAAAAACAATCTTTTAAAAATAATCTTTCACAAAATTTGATATTCCAAAATATTGTATATGCAAACATAACATTACTTAAGTTTTTCAAAATTGTCGAATTATATACAAATAAGTTTTTTTAAATGATCTTTCACAAAATTTGATATTATAAAATATTGTATATGCGAAGATAACATTACTTAAGTTTTTTTTTAATGTAGAATTATATAAAAATAAATTTTTTAAAATGAAATATACCTAAAATTTTTGAAACAAAGAAAGTACCAAAACAAGAAGCACGACTGCAGGTGGGAACAATTTTTGTTAAAATAAGAAAAACTGCCAAAATAAGAAGCAGGTGTGGGTATTGGGTTTCGAACCAACAACCCTTCGATTGTAAGAATGGATACCTAGGTAGTGCAAGCAATTCTATTTAGCACTAATCCCATACTTGGACCTAATTATAGCATAGTTCAGTTACAATGTACACCGGTCTCTATCAATACTAGAATTAAATTTATATATAATAAAGAAAAAAAATAAATCCATAAAAAACACTAGAAAATCCATTATATTTCATATCAAATTTACTCTTCTAACAGGTTTAGATCCAAAATCTATAATCAAAGTCTTAATATCAACTTATTTCAATATGTCTTTTTCAATGGATATCATCAAATTTGAGCTTTGTTTCAACGCTTACCATCACATTTGGACTTCGGGGATTTTATATTATACAAGAGAAAAAGGAAAAAATCGAGTATTCTGAATTTTTTTGGAGGGCCTTAGGTGGTCGCATACTTCACTTATAGCTTGGGCCGCCTCTGTGTATTGTTCAACTGTTTGCTAAACTTGTGATTAGCCGAGTTGCTAAATATTAGGTATTTTTTATTTTAGGAAAATTTAATTTTATATAATCCTACATTTTAAAAATTTTTAAGTGATGTTATCTTCACATGTTGATACAATATCTTAGAATATTAAAATTTAAAAATGAATTGCTTTGACTATGAGTGTGTGTGTAGACGTTGATGTGGGTTAGATTGTTAAAATATCATATTTAATTTGTTAGTTGTTACTTCTCATTTTTCAACAAATTAGTTTTAAATGTCCAAAGGAAGAAAAAACACTCTCTTACCGTTATTTGACCGAGTTCGAGATACCATCTCACCTTTACGATCCCCAATTTGTACTGAAATTAGTTTTAAATATTTTTTTATGCTTTAAACTCAATCAATTATGACTTTGAATAATAATATACAATAATAACTTTCACTTTTTGCTATATAAAAATTTAATGCTTTATCATTTTTAGAGTTCAATTTGGTCTAGTAGTTAATTCAATTTTTTTCATAAGCCTAAATATGCACTGGGAAGTAAAACCTATTTCGTAAACAATCAATTAAAATCATTATATACCAAAGCAATCAAATCAAATTGTTATTTCATATTAGTTTGCTACTATTCTGCAAAATTAATTTAGCGAATCGTGATTTTAGATGATTTTTTACAAAAAAAAAAAAAAAGCTTTATAGTAGGAAAAAAATTTTCAGGGCGCTAACCTGAAACCACCAAATAATTGGATCTCTGCAAGAAGATATTAGTTCCGCGAATAATTGGGATCATCTGCAGACTTTGGAGCACATACATCCAGTCCTGGGCGTCTTTCTCATTCATTTTCTGTCCAGTTATCTGAGAATGATGACTGATATAAGTGATCCATGATAGTTGCACGTAGAGTTGCTTGAACTATTAATCTTCAATGCCAATGGACATGGACAATTAGCTATTGCCTTTTCCTTTTGATTTTCTCTGACAGTTAACCTGTTTCATAGGTTTATCTCTAAGTTGTGGTGGTTGTAGGAAGTTGATGCATATCTAATAGTGCTTATGTAATTTCTACGTGTACACACAGTTATTGTAACTATAGGACATGTGTCACCATAGTATAAGATATG
Organism: Jasminum sambac; assembly: GCA_018223645.1. Taxonomy (NCBI): domain Eukaryota; kingdom Viridiplantae; phylum Streptophyta; class Magnoliopsida; order Lamiales; family Oleaceae; genus Jasminum; species Jasminum sambac. The sequence continues at coordinate 37,326,090 of CP073646.1, forward strand.
ATCATCTCGGCATGATATAATCATCTAAATGTTATTCAATATTGAGCTGACATGTATTTCGTGAGCATAGCATATTGTGCCTATGTGTACACACAGTTATTGTAACTATAGGACACGTGTCACCTCAGTATAAGATGTGATGACCTTGGCATAATATAATCATCTAAACGTTATTCAATGTCGAGCTGACATGTATCTCGTGAGCATAGCATATTGTGCGCTCGAAGAAATTAGGCCACTTTTGTATAATCCAAATCCTCATTGACCAAGAGTTGAATGATTAGTACACGTCAATTTTTGTTACTAGAAATTAAAGCTCTTGCTAGAATCAAGTAAGGACTGAAGAAGTAGTACAATGCGTTGCAGAGTAGACTCAATTTTTATTTTGAATTTGACAAAAACACACAATGAAATAATTCGATATTGAGATACATTGAGTCGCTACAAACACGATCAACAACCCCTAATGCGGTACACATGCTTGAAGTTTTCGCGGTACTTTAACAATAAAATCACTCAAGCACACAAGTAATCCCTAGGCACAAGACAAAGTGGAGTCTTCTTATGCGCTATAAGCCCAGGCAGAACATCCAGATCAATATCTTCGGGCACCATCCCACGAGGCAATTCCCAGTCGAACGAATAGAGAAGATTAGCCAGCGCAAGTTCGACTGTCGCAAGTCCTAGAGAGATCCCGGGGCATATTCTCCTACCTGACCCGAAAGGTATCACATCAAAATCTTGACCTTTGATGTCCACAGAATTGTTTAAGAATCTCTCTGGCAAGAATTGTAGTGGATTTTCCCAATGCACAGGATCTCTTGCAATGGCCCATGCATTGATGAAAACTAAGGTTTTGGGTTGGATTTCATAGCCCTCTATAATGCAGCTATTCATTGTCTCTCTTGGCAATAGAAGTGGAACTGGAGGGTATAATCTCAAAGTCTCCTTTATTATTGCCTTTAGATAGGTGAGTTTCTGCAAATCATCTTCATCGACTCGGCATTTATTTCCCACTGCATCTCTGACTTCTGCTTGTGCTTTCGTCATTGCGTTTTGGTTCTTGATGAGCCATGTCATCGCCCAAGTTATTGTTGCTGCACTTGTGTCGGCCCCACCAATAAATATGTTCTCCAAATGCAAAAGAAACAGGTAAATTATTTATTTAGACCATATTATACTAGTAAATGAATATGTCATACCTATGATGGTTTAGCACAACTTGAACACAATGCAAGTGATACTACACATTCATCCTACTTTCTTATATCTATGTGAAGTGTCAAAATCCTGTAAATTGAGATATCAGTATTCTTATTATCTCACTTCACATGATAGTGTCAGCATAAAAGAATGTGGAAGTACGAATTTTTCTTAGTTGATTGCTTACCGTACCATGAGTATAGCTTTTATACGATCCATGGTGAGCTTGACCGGACAAGATTGCTGATCTTTTAGTTGGATCAAGAGATCAATGACATCGTTGTTCATCATTATCGGCCTATCGGGCTTGAGATGCTCGTCGATGAGTTCTTGATAGAACGAATCCAATTTTTTGTATGTCTTCTCAAGTCGAGCTGCCATACCGGAGAGTCTATCTACCCAACTGAATGAAGGCAAGTAATCGGACATAAAGAATCCACCCATGCAGGCCTGAGTTTCATACATGAGTTCATCAAACCTCTTAACTTGAAATCCCTCTTCAGCATCAAACTTCTTCCCAAAAGCAATCCTACATATCAAACTGCTGGTAAAAGACAATAATATTTCACTTAAATTCACAACACGGTCATCATTTAAACACATCGAATGTGAAACCCTTTGATCATACGAAGAACTTCATCTTCACGAACGGGCGTAAAGGATTGAACTTGTGTGTTGCTTAAGAGATGAGAAACACAGAGTTTTCTAATCTCCCTCCAAGAGTCGCCGTAAGGGGCAAAGGCTATATCCAAGCCATTATAGGAAAACTTTTGAAGGCCAAGAAATTTAGGCCTACTACAAAAGGCAATGTCATTGGTTTTAAGTACTTCTTCCGCCATTTTCGCCGAAGAAACTACGAGTAATGGGATAGAACCGAGTTTCATGGACATGAGAGGGCCATATTTCTTTGAAAGTTGCCATAGGTATAGATGAGGAGTGGAAGTATCAAATTGGAGGAGGTTTCCAATGAAGGGGAGACCTCGAGGACCTGGTGGAGAAAGATGGGAATGGGATTTCTTTACCAGTTTTTCCTGGTTTAGAATGAGGAAGAAGAAGATAATAGGTAAAGATGGGAGTAAAAAGTACAGGATCATTTTGGGTTTTGACTTTAGTATGGAAATATTTGAGTGCGAGAGTTAGTGAACATCACAATGCCCTCAATTTGGAGAGAGATGTTGGATTTGAACTTTGAGATTTATAGGACATTTTTTTACTTCATTGTGTATATTATATCTTTATTATTTGTAAGAATTGTCTTGTCATATCTTATGTCTAATGTGTGGTACGAATTAGACAGCAATGTTTGTTTGAGCCTGTCTACCAAGGTCGAGCATTAAAAGCATGAAGAGTGATTAAGAGACAAGATTTCAAACTGTCATGAGTTTAAGTGGGCGTAAGTATGAAGTAAATCCATAAAAGAGAGTAAAACGTGTAAGCCGGCAAAGTCAGGCTTCGCACCTAGACATTGTTTAAGCAAGATCGAAGTGAGCTTTCTCAAAAGGAAACTCACAATATATCTTAATTTAAAATGGAAATTGTTTAAGATTTTACTCAAATAAATGATTCTTTAAAAATTCGTGGATTGATAGGAAAAAAAATCTAATACTTCTTCAAAATTCAGAACTCAATATTTCAAACCAATTAATGTGAAATTGTCTTTGTATAAAGGACTACTAGGCAATCATAGTCACCATCACTGAAGTAATTTAAATTTTAATGGCCGCTGGTGCAAGTTTGGAACTTCAATGACGAGTTTGTTATTTTTGTTTAACATGAGCGACCATTAGTGGAATTAACCCTGTCGGTGACAGTTGACAACTGTGCAAGGTTAATAACGTATACCCACGAGTCACGAGATGTTCACACACGTGTGGATACAAAAGGAAAAAAAACTGAATGGCCATCCACAACTCTGGTCCTACGAGTAAGGTACGAGTGAGCTAGTCTCCTTTGGACCAATTGAAGTAGACAATTGTTCCCATAAGATTCATGTTCTTTCACTCATTCTCCCTTCTTCTCTTCTTCTACTTCCTCCTTTTTTTTTTCTTTCTTTTTTTTTTTTTCCTTGTGGGTTTTTCACTTATTATTATAAGCAAGGGCTATTTAGTATTTATACCATCAGCTTCAAACTTTGGATATTCACACATTTTTGTTGGGTTGTTATATTGACACCACAATAATTATCCATTACACTATCATTTTAAATTTTTTCCTTAAACCCCAAAATATACATAATGAAAGTGACATAAATGACCATAAAAGGATAATAGGTTATTTTGTAACCTTCAACCTCTGTCGCTTTTTTGGTCACCTCCACATCTCTTCCGCTCTTGGGCTTTCTTTCTTTGCTACAGAATTGAAGAAAAAGCAAGAGAAAGGAAATTAGTAAACAAAGTGAAGGTGAAGGTAGAAGGAAAAAAAAATGCTTAATTGCTTATTAATATATCGGAATTTGGCTGCAATTGTTGGAGATGATATGCATGCAAACAAGTGTTCACCCTTGGGGCATAAAGTCCCCCTCACCCCACACTCTTAGTCTAGTGTACAAATTGAGTTTTTCATGGAACCTGAATCACTGATGTGATGACCACATCAGCTTGCGGGACTAAGGCTTTGTTTGATTGGGGGTTTAGTTGTTCCGCGCGGTATTCCGTGTAAAAATGTGTGGTTAATATTATTTTGGGAAATGTGTGTGTGGTTGAAAATGAGTATGAGGTATACGGAATTGCGTGCGAATTTGGTTAACACCCAATAGAACAAGGCCTAAGTATTGGACCACTTTTAAAGTGATGTAGGCTGATGTGATTATCCACATCACAATGTAGGTTTTTCATTAAAAATGCAATTTGAGTACCAGATCAAAAATACCCCCACACAGGAGTGGGTAAGATGATATTTGCATTCTTAATTCCTCTCTTCACAGAACAAGAAATGCGACCAAACACGATAACTGTAAGAACATCCTCACTAGGAGGTTTTGGATTTCAAGTCTATGACTCTATCTGTATATCCGTCACCAAAGAGCGCTGCCCCCCAAAAAAAAAGGGCGAACAGCAAGAAATGAAATGGGAGAAAATATAAGAAATGAAATGGGAGACAATAAAAGGGGAGAAAAGAAATATTTGAAATACGCCCACCAGAACTAATTTAGGAAAATATACATATTATCTACAAGACTACAAGCCGCATACTCTCAATACATCAACAAATTCGAAGAACAATTTAAAATTTATGAATTCTAAACTTTACATGTTATATCCTACTAATGTACATAAACGCACCCAAAAAGATGGAAGCTAAAAAGAAAGGTTTTGTGAAGCCAATTGGAAGCATCGGCAAGAATGGCACCTGCAATGTACGTTGATCTGTGACTCTGAGCACTAAGACTCCGATGTTTCTATTTCTGCACGCATACAAAATAAGTTGCAAGAGGATGAGAAGATAGATTTTTATTTATTGAATCATATGTGTCGTATTTTACACAGATTAAAAATGTTATTCAGAAAACAAATTATGCAACGAATTTTCCTAATCTACCCTTATTTTAGAACTCTTTGAAAGTAGCAAATAGATTTAAGTCTATGCAAATCAAATTAGGATTAGAAAGTAAGCAAAAAGGGGGCGCACCTTGTCCACACAGATGCTCAAATCGAGCAACAATGTGTTTCCCGTATGTATACTTCTTTAAAGCAGCAAGATGGTTTCTGATTAAACCAAGTAACACTTCCCTTTGGTCGTCGCAACATTTTTTAAGCATCTTCTGTATGACATAATTTGCATACTGGTCCTTCATCATTATCTAAAACACAAATTCAGACCCAGAAACATGTTAGAAGTGAATTTAGCAGATGTAACACAATAGCCATAGATGACATACCAATAAATTATCATTTTTATCTTCATGCCCAATAATCTCCCTTATCAGCATCTCCCTTGCAGTTGAATCACCGTATTCAAGACATTTTTCGACGACATTTGAAGCAAATTTATGCTGGCTTAGTTGTACTACCGATCCAGTAATTTTGCTAATAATTTGGCTTCTTTCATGAGGCTTCCCACTCTCTAGTACATGCTGTCATTCATTAAGACCGATATAAGCAACATGCAGAATTCACATCTGTTGTCCCTTTCGCAGTTCATCCAATCAAAATGCTACACATAGACAACAAGGTGTAGATATGGAGTATTTTAATTGGATGAGACAATTAAGGAGACAGCAGATTAAGTACAGGCAATACAAGTGAAAACAATTTCCTCATTTCACAAATATATTTTCACTTCAATCATCATCATGGAAATTAAATAAATCAACCTGGGTGACATAGTTGCCATACTGGTCCTGAATAAGAGTGCAAACTGACCACAAAATCTCGTCCACTATAAACTGTGTTTGCAAATCTTCATTACAATGCTCGAGGACTCTCTTCAAATTTGAATTACAAAACAACAAAACATCTCAATAACATCAACAACAGAAATAAAGAAGTGAATGGTGAAAGCAATGAGAACTTTACCTGTATGACACGGCAACCATAAGGATGCATCGAAAGTGATGCAACTTCACCACGGAATGAAGAAATTATGAAACCAATATCAGCAGCTGGTATGCTCTCTATGCACTTTTGAATTACATGATTCCCATTTTGATCACGAACGCATGTCATCACATGTCCATTCAGCTCTCTGACAAGCTTTACTTTTTGCTCTATGTCAATAACTTCAAGAGCCTAAAGAAAAAAAATAAAGCAAATGTTGTCACTTAATTTGAATAGCATCAAGAAGAACACTGGAATACTGGGCAGGGTATTTACCTTTTGGATTACACGGCAGCCATACATCTGCAAACTTAGTGGCAAAACTTGATCTGTCAGTTGATTTGCAAGGTCTTTTCGTTGTGTTGCAGTACCAAATTCAAAAAGCTGCAACATATTTACGAAACGAACTGAATTGTGCAATCGTATGAGTAATTAATTGCTAATATAAACAGAGAGAATCTACTGGGCACCTTCTGAATCACATAGTTGCCAAAAACATCAGTCATTAGTTTGGAAGCACTGGGGACAACCTCCTTAAACAAAGACTCCTTCTCTTCAGCACTACAATATTCCAGCTTCTGCTGAATGAATCTACTTCCATGTTGATCAACACTGATGGCATAATAAGAAAATAATTATCAACACATTAAAGTTATTGGTAATATGTTCATAAGAAAATCCAGGATAGCACAGAACTTGCCTAACTTCAGCAACACGCCCTGCTATATCAGACAGCTTGTACTTTTGACCTTTACCCAATTTCAAGTCTTCAAGAAACGAAAATGTATTAGCACCACCCCAATTTGGACTAATGACAGGCGAGATAGGAAATTGCACGTAAGGGCCCATATTTGTTGGGCTTCCAAAAGGCCCTCTACTTGGATTCAAATTGTTATAGCCAGCAACTGATGGATGGAGAAAGTTCTGATTGGTCGAGTAAGCAATAAGTTGTGGACGATTTTTAGGGTCGAAAGCATTCAATTGGCTCATAATAGCACCATATCTTGGCATTGGATGACCAAAATGACCATACACACCATAGGAATCTTGCACAGGATGTCGAATGTATTGCATATGCAAAGGATCAGATAGAGGAGGCTGCATGGAAATTCCAAGAACAGATGGGTGGAAAGTGTATCCACCCACACCACATTGTGAAGCATGGTAGCCACTTGGAAGAACACTCGGGTGAAATGGATTTGTTGAAGCCATCAGTGCAGCTGCTGATGCATAGAGTGGAGGAGTGAATCCAGAAGACTGGAGTATCGGTTGTACCTCTGGTGTAGAAATGCTAGATGAGCCATAATGAAAATGGTTTGAGCTATATGCACGAATTAACTGAGCTCGATATGGATTGCCTTGTTGTGGAGAGACATGCTGCTGCATATTGTTGTCAGAGAAGACTTGCATGTTGTGTTGGATTTTGTGATAGTCAGAATTTGAAGCAGTTGATAAGCCAACACCCTTGATGCCAGATTGAATATGGGCAACATCCTTATCAATAACCATAGTAGTTAATAAATCACTTTTTGGATCAAGATTTAAAGTACTGAAGTGTGTTTCGATCGGAGGAGGCCTAACAAGTATACGCCTTTTACCATCTTCTCTACTGGGGATGTTTGCAGCAGAGGTTGATGCACTGACTGAATCGCCTTCAAGATTGACTGTTTTATCTGTCGATTTATCACTCGAGGAGCAATATTGATATGAGGGTAAAGATGTCTGGCGGGAATCTTCCTACAAAACGATGCCTTTTCTTTTATCATTACTTCCATAACTCAACAAACGAGCATGAAAATATGCAATGAAACAGAATGAAAGAGTACCACAGTCAAAGAATATGATTTATTCTTAGATCATTGAAATAGAAATCTAAATCAGTTGAATGCCCCTTAAGAAGCATCTAATACCTATTTTCAAAAAAAGAAGATTTAATACCTGGGTCAAGTCAAATGCATCCTCATTGTGAGTCAACAAAACCCCTTTTTCCACAGTTAAAGATCCACTCATTTCAGATGATATATCATCCTCAACCTCTTCCTCAATAGGAACAGGAAGATTACCCATAGGCAATTGCATGGAATCCTCAGCATTAGAGACACTTGGGTGTACCAAGACGGGATTCAAATTGGAAGTCCGCCAAGAGAGGATATTCTCTAGTGCTGCTATAGAACCCTCCATGCTCGGAGGTGCACTCTCACTCCGGTTTGGCGTTATATCCTTCCCAAGATTGTTAAATCTTTGACCCTTTAGGAACAAGCCAAGATCTTCAATGGAAGTGCTAGCAGATCCTCCATAACTAGTAGACTGCTTGCGGGATAGCCAATTCTCATTCCCTTCTAGCATCCTAAGGCTTTGAGTTGCCATTGACTATGATTGCTGTTTGCTTAAATCTTATAAGAAGCTCACATATGAATTCCCCTAATAGCCACAAAGTCACTTTCAGTCTACATCTTAAAACTCAAGAAATAATTGGTGGGAGATAAAATCTGAGATAATTTTTCCATTGCTATGTGTAAGATGAAACAATGAGATAATAACAAGAGCAATATGATCACTTGTGTTTTCCCCTTATAAATTTTATGCTAGTAGAGTAATGACATATTCAACATGGATAGATCAATTAACCTTCTGCAGCTAAAAATTTGATCATAACAGAGCTAAAAATCAAAACTGAACCCATGAAAATAAAGTCAACCATTAAGCAGTAAATAAAAAGTAAAAATGGAAAAAAGAGAAGAACTTGAATGAGAGCAAGACTCAACTAAAATTCAATCTTTTCATAAAGATAGCATAAACAAACAAGCAAACAAAAAGAGGCTTCAAAAGCCACATCCCATCAATCAAAAAAAAGGGAAAAATACTTCTTTTCCATTAACAAAGAATCTTACCCAAATATTCAAAGCTAAATATGAGTCTTCACTCACAGTCACAGTTCACAAATCGAGAAATATCAAATATGAGTGTTCACTGTTGAAACCCTCGATTCTGCTGCGGAGAAGAAAACAGAGAGGGAGATATTCTGTTCTAAATTGCGGGGGCATAGGCCATAACTCAATACGCGGAAATGAAATGAAATGAAACTGGAATTTTGTTTGACAAAATACGACAAACGACACGGTGTTTTGCTATAAAAGGGGGAGAAAATTGCTGACTCCAGCGTCCACACTATATGCTGCTGCCACTTATTTTTAGGGCATCTCTAATGCATAATTTTCCCATATTTTCTATTTTTATTTTCGTGACTTAGAGATAGAAATACAAAAAAAATTATGGATCCCACATTTTTTTCTCTTTTTCTCACTTTCTCTACTTTTTTCTCATTTTTTTCCACTTTTTTACCGTAAATTCTCCTGCCACCTCTACATCTAGAAGCTCAACTTCAGATCCATCACTATTATTTTTGAATTTATTTCTACATTTCTCATACTTTTTCACTTTTCCCTCTTTTTTGCACTACATATCCTCTATTCTCTTTTCATTCCACCTAATCATCTTTTCTCTATCTCTCCTCCACATCATCCCTTAACATCACTACTCATCTCTCTCCTCCACATCATCCCTTAACATCACTACCCATTGAAAATGCTCTTAGTGCTTGTTAGCCTATATATTTTTAAAATTTTTTGCACATTTTTATATGTTATTTTTTAAATTTAAATTTAATCAAATAAATTATATTATATATTTTGTAAGATTTATATATATCGTATAAATTTTCACCATTCAATTCTATTCATTCTCCCTTTTATTTCACATTAAAATCTATAAAAATTTACATCACATACGCTTGATTTTTTTAGCAAGGACGAAATTGATAGAAATAGAACGTGGAGAGGATGACCGATGACCTTTAGTTTTTGACTTTTGTCTTTTACTGCTCTATGAACGATGCGATAATTGGCCACAGCAGACAAATCCAACGTTTGATCCTCTGTTTAGAATGGCCAATTTTAAGCTTTGTTTGTTGGGACGGCCGTGGGAATCGTATTCGCATCATGTAGCGTCTTCTCATGGTACCACATAATCAATCAAAAAAATATTTTTAATTTTTTTAAGTATTTACATTAAGTCAGATAAATGATACATAACTATTCCCGGTGGTAGGAGATCGGTGGGGCCCACATAAACTTTTTTTTTTTTAATTGTGGGTACCATAAGATATCTACTGTGGATAGTTGATCAATACTCTTGTTGGGACTTGGAAGATAAAGATTAATAAAGAAGATAAATATTTCTGGAGGACATTAGTAAAGACTAAAAATCTGAAAGTTAACTTTTTTGTTGACGATGTATAATTGAAAACTAGGCATGCGATAGGATTCAAATTTTACCAAATTTTATATTTTTTATCTATTTTCATTCGTTTTTTCTTTTGGTCAAATCATTCACATCCATATACCTCATGAAATCTACATATAATATATAAATTTTCACCATTCAACTTCACTCATTCTCTTTCATCTCTTGCATTAAAATCTATTTTAAAAAATACTAAAAAATAAATCCTATCACCCTCTAGATGAAAAAGAAAAAAACTTCTATGAACTTTAACAAACGAGTTCAGATTTTTTATTCAAAAAAATAAAATAAAATTGAAGTTCAGTTTTTACTCCATTCCAAAAAGTTATTTTTCAAATTTACTTCTTGGCTAAATTACGCAATAAGTCGCCAATCTTTTCTTTCATTTGTACTTTAATCTCCAATTTTTATTATTATTATTATTATTAATTTAATGAGCAGGTCCCTATTTGTTCAAGTTTCCATATCGGACCAGTTCTTTAACTATTTGGCCCATTGTGATCTAAAGCTATCCAGTATCTTTGCTGAGCCCATAACCCATTTACATTTTGTAAACTAATTGCACGAGTGGTCACTCGTGTTTTAGTGAAATTACGAAACGGTCACTGAAGTTCAAAAATTTTAGTGTTGATCACTAAAGTTTATCATGATTTTGCTAGTTGTCACTTTATTATATTTTTAAACGATTTTGATGATTTGTCAATGATAATTGCAAAGACATACATCACATATGTTGTAATGTTAATGAAATTATATCATGTAGATGTAAATAGTTATTTTATTTTAAATAAAATCGATCTTTAATTTTTACTACTTTACGTTCCTATTTTTAGACAAAATCACAAACCATTTTAATTTAAAATGGTTTCAATTCCATTTGATATAATTTCATCACAATACATGCAAACTTGACATCCGCATGTACAATTAAAGGTAAAATATCATTTATCTATTTTTAAAATATAAAAGAGTGATCATTAGTGAAGTATAAGCAAACTTCAATGACCAGTAGTGAAATTTTTAAATTTTAGTGAACATTTTGTAATTTTACGAAAACTTTAGTGACCGTTAATGAAATTAACCTAAACTAGATATATATATATATATATATATATATATATATATATATATATATATATATGAATTGCATTAAAAATAAAAATAAGAAAAAGCAATGGTGTCAAAAAAGGGACGCATTGGCGCGCTTGGTCCCAAATTTGATGTCTAATTAGTAATTACTCAATAGTGGCGGGCGTAGAAGTGGTTTTTTACCCTTTTTTTTCTTATTCATTTTTGTTTTTTTGTCAAATCAATTATATCTATATATCTCGTGGGATCTACATGTACTACACAAATCTCTACCATTTAATTCCACTCATTCTCTTACACTTTTACATAAAAATTCATAAAAAACTATATAAAAAAATCCAATAATTTGCTGCCAAGACTAATTATAACTTTTCTATAACAACATGATTTTGTCGAAATTAGATAATAAAATTCATAACAAAACTCAACACAATCAACATAGCATAATTAAGTCGGGGGCGGGGGGGGGGCTTATCCTGGTGGTAAAGACATCTCCTTACCGATATTTAATCCGAATTCGATATACTATCTTATCCTTACAATCCCCAATTTGCACTAAAAAACATAGTATCATCATTAAAATTAAAAAAATTCTTTCCCTATATCTTAATGTCAAAAACAATTGAAAACAATAAGAGTCACTATAACCAATGCTAATGTCTACCTTAAAAATTTAAGTGACCTCGAGCTTGAAAAGAATAAATTGAATTGAATGAACTAACAGAACGAATCCCAAAAACTTGTTCTCCGTATGAATTCAAAATCCCTCTAATGTGCTAACACACACAAACAAACAAAAAAAAGGATTAACTATCTTGCTACACCCGATATAACAATATTACTAGTACATCCTAAGAACACAATTAATCCAAAGGAATACTTAATTCTTAACACATTACAATTTATCGCAAAACTCTAAGATTAATTTTACCACTTATCTCGAAATTATGGAGCAAAATTTAATAAATCAAGTTTGTCACTCGCCAATGGGCATTGCGCCCATTCATATATTCACGTCATGATAAGTTCTTATGCCGTTTTGGTCTCTCATCATTTTGCATGCATGATTACGGAGTGATCTCGTGATTTCGTCTCATCAGGAGTGATTTCGTCGTTTCGCCTGATGAAGAACAATTTTATTATTTTCACACATTCTCGTCATTTCATTCCACCGTCGTCTAAACATAAGGCTAAAAAGTGGATAAAATGGTAATTTTATTCCACTTTTTATTATTATGTGGAGACTTTTGTTGCGCGCTCATCTGTTTCTATTGATAAATACTAATGGTACAATTGATTTTCAAAAATGACTTTGCAACATCATGAAAGTTTTCCTAATAGATACTACTTACCTTTACTCCTTAAAATAAAATATAGGAACCCTGAAATTTGACAAAATCATCACACGTTTAACTCGTTTTACTTTCAAGACTCTGGCACAAGGTTGCGCAAATTACAATCACGAAGGAGAGTTTGATTCGATGATCTGGTGCATCACTGCCCGGTACATTTTAGTCTCCCATCATCCATCACCCGGTACAAAATTTGGTAGGCACATATACCATTATCATTAGTGTTAAAAATAATTCTGATGGTTAAATCGTCACAAGTTTCTCTCTCTAAAGATTTCTAGTGAGAGAAGAAAGCATATGAAAAAGATTTATCCCCCAAATTTTTGGGGCAGGGTATCTATTTATAGAAGTGCGAAAATATAGTGGCCTCGACCTGTTTTGACATGGCACTCGTCGAGGCGGTGCTCACGTGCTTTGATGGCAAGTGGTTCAATCGTGTTGGCTTACTTGAGTCACGATTGGAATTGATTATATGCTAGCCAGATGGTCAATGCCTGAATCGTTATTATGTCGGTCGTTATCTAGTATCAGTCGAGAATACACTAATCGTTCGTTCGTTGGTTTATACCATCACAGTCAAATCAAGGTCGAGAAATTGCATAAAAATAGTGACAATATTTCGTCCAAAGATGTTTCTGCTGTAAGATATATATATTGTCAAATCATTATTTAATTTTCGAAGTTCCAAACTAAGGACTGTCCAAACTAATCCTCTTAACAAGATTAATTCCAAACCCCACATTCAACAAGAAAAAAAAAAAGATTTAATTCAAAACTCTGTCCTTTTTCCTTTGATTCGACTTGTCTTTCAAATTGCCAAGAGGCGTAAATCTTGTTTTTTCCATAGAATTTTCCATGTTCAACTCCTATCTAGTATTGTGGGCTGATTTTTTATTTTTATTTTTTTTTCCAGTAAATCTTTTAATTATAAAAAATAAAAATTCCGTAGAATCTAAATTGGTTCATTAGTAAAGAACAATTTATGTGCCTCATCCTTTTGGCATTTCGGCTTGACCTTGCAGTAATAAGAACAGATATTGTCCATATCTTTCAATTATTATATGTCGAATGCGATTTTTTTATGTTTAATGCGCTCCGAGTGTAATTTATTAGGGACTTAAAGCATATTATACAGGCTTCCGTTCATTTTAACCTTTTTTAACTACTAGAACTTAATAACTTTTACTATTCATTTAATGTTAAATCTAATTTCAATTATAATCTAAAATTAGAACTAATTATTATCAACAAATTTCATAATTTCCATCTTTGTTCATATTAAGAAGTAATTAACCTTATAATAATAATGTGAGAAATTCAATTAATCATGCTTCCTCATCATATATTTTAATTGTTTTTTACATATTTAATAAGCTAAAATTATAGCCTCTCAACATATCTTCGCTAGGTGTTAGGTGTTATGGTTAGAAAACATCAACCTAAACCTAGCTTGAGGTCTACTAGCTTGAACTTTAAATAGATTGAAGTACTCGTTTAAACTTTTTGATTTTGGATCATATATCGAGATTCGAGTTTATTTTAGACGAAGTCGAATATAATAAAAATAGTTTAGATCGTTGGATCTTAACAACTGTTTAGGTTAAAATTAAGTTTTCAATCGATATAGAAAAAGACGGTATATATCCAACTTCAGTTGCACGGTTGCACCAAACAAAAGAAAGTAGTAAATGGTGTAGAGAAGAATTACTAGTAATAATGAGTAAAAGTCATAAATACATAATTTAACTTTGTGCTTGATTAATTCAATTTAGAAAATATTTGTAAATTTATTTGAGGCCAAGTATTTATTGGCAAAACTTTTTGCTTATTCTTAATTAACTGTGCACCTTTAAAAATATTAATTTTTTTATATGTTCTAGAAATTTCTTTACTTTGTATAAAGAAAAAAATTCTTAAAATTTTAAATTATGTCTTTTTTGGAGATTAATATATAAATGATATACATTTGAAGCGATTTATTAGTTTTGACATTTATATCAGAAGGTTCAATATAGTAACGGAGCAGGCAATGCTAGGGTCATAAATTCGAATCTCATATCCCTCAATTCAAATGAATTGCCACATGTTAAGTTTTGATTTAAAAAAATAAAATAAAAAATTATGCCGACATGGAGGCAAGTTGATAGTAATATAGTAGTATAAATCATATACATTTAAATGAATATAATAATTTAAACTTTTAGATTAAATGATTCAACACCATTTTAGTTTGAAATTATCAATTTTTTTCTCACAACAAAGCTAGTTTGACAAACAACCTCAAAATAAAAGGGATAGATCATATATAGATAGATATGCACGAATGAAATAAATGGTAGGGGAACAATGCTCTTCTAACCCCTCAGGAGACACGACTCAAGAGTCCATGATATTATAATTTTACAAAATTATTTGTTATATTGACCAATCCACTTCTTTTATTGGATTCCATTTCTCATAAATTATTATATTCTATTCCCATTATCGTTTCACAATTCAACCATCCCTTTGCTTTGCAGCAAGGGGACCCTACCGTAATTGTTGCCCCAAAAAATTAAAAGTCCACCTCTCCCTGTTTGGCAAGCTTTGTTGGTTTCCAATGACGCAAGAATCCTCAATTATTTTATCGGTGTTGCTACATGCATTCATGACTCTCGAAATTTACATGCATTCATGGCTCTCGAAATTATCTAATCTAAAAGCTTAAATTACAATCATCTTATTTATCAATCATTACCAGTGTGACATTCGGAGTTGATTGGGAGGTTGCTTTGAGGCAATACAAAATGGGATTGGAAAAATCGAGCTGATAAAAGAAAAACGTTTTGAATATCAAGTTTTACTTAGAACTCTCAACATACATCTCAAGGAGTCTTGATTAATTGTAGTCAATTTATCATCTTAAATAGTATACGATTTAAAATAGTAAATCAAATAATGTCACATCCGATAATTGATAAATTAATAACCTTCTCGCTTGTCAATCGTTTCTACTGTGATATTCAATTGATTTAAATTATCCGCCATCTTAAATGTAAGATTCGAAGTAACAAATTAATTAATAATATTACATCATCGATGGTTAATAAGCACTGCTCAATGCTAATAAATGACATTAGTCATAGAGTCAAATTAAAGCGTCGATAAGTTTTACCTTTTGGACAAAATAATTGACTATATTTGACATGCGAATGAATATTTGAGGTCACATGCACCCATATATAAAGCATTGTTTATAGTCCTCGATATTCTTTTGTGCCTATATAAACACAAGACAGTGCTCACTTGAATGTAGAATTTGTCGAGCTATCTTGAGAGTTTTGCATGAAGAGGTGGAGAGTAGATTGCAGCCAAGGATGACTTGCCGAAACAATAGTAACTAGCGTTTCATCGATTTGCGGCAAGTTGTTCTTGGCTACGACTCGCTCTCTTCTTCTCATGCACACTCGATAGATCATATATATATATATCTATCTATTCGCCTTTCGCCATTTGAAGCATCCATTTTTTCCTTAGCTCATCGTATCGACTTCTTTGATCTATGATTGCTTTAATATCTTCAAGACCTTTTTAATTTCCTTGACCTCTCGCAGCTCCATCCAGGTGAATTTAAGGTGTAGTTTTTGATTTTATGCATTGATTTCCTACTTAGTAGCAATTTACGCGGGTTTAATTGTTTCTATTGTCATCATAATATTAGATGAATCGCTCTGAAAAAGATACAATGATTCTCTCTTCAGAATCAATATTCTATTCAAATTTCTACATTAGTAGTCACAAAATCCCATCGAGGAACAATCCAATTATAGTCAATATAATCATAAAAGTTTCATGTAGTCTGTGAAGTAAATCATCGCACCTATAATCCCTTTTGTCGGTAGACTACTTGTACAATATTGGAGTAGTTCCAAAATATTTTTAGAATATTAGAGTAGTGAGATAACTCTTTACTCCTATCAATGACCACTTAAACAATAGTTCATAGTCTGTACCCTGGTCTAAAATTGCATGGGTATAACAATTGAACAACGTACGTAGTTTATAATTCTCTTCATAACTTCCACGTGGACAGGATTTGAACATGAAGGTGCTTCTGTAACCTTGATTTTCTAATTTATTGAAACTTGAAACCTCGTATTATAATTATATTCGTGAAATTTTCAAATTTAATAATATAATTAATATCTTTTATCAAATAGTAATTAAGAACAATGCTTTAATTAAGCTTACATCAGGAGTAATAGTTTGCAGGAAAAGTGTCAGTTTTAAAGTTTAAAATTAATGTCACGTCAAGATATTGCAGGAAGAAATTATATATATATATATATATATATATATATATATATATATATATATATATATAACAAAATCTCAAAGTTTGCATATAAAATAAGAAAAATATCTTAAGAGCAATCGTCATTCCTGTTAGTGGCAGACAAAGCAAAACAAAATGGTCAAAAAAGAGGGGCTCAATGGGTTGGTGGAAAGAAAAGAAAAGAAAGTCAAAGCATGTGGGCATTGGTAGTTTTTTCAACTCTTGGCATGCGGCGTGTGTTGCAATATTTGACGTTTGATCGTGAAGATCACCTATAAATAGCTCACATTTCTCATGAAACCACAACACTGCACACACCAACACAATAGCCATTGTGTGAGAGAGTGTGAGAGGCTTGGTGAAGGTTTCATGCGAGAGATAAAAGTGAGTGGAGTGTTAAAGCGCTGTGTCAGAGGAGAAAATGCAGTGTAGTATTTTTGTACTCTCCTTTGAGATAGTGAAATATATTGGTGTGGGTCGTGGGCGTAGGCGGTTGGCGAACCACGTTAAATCTCGGTGTTCCATATTTTGTGTTTATTTTGGTGTCCATTTTTTTCTCGATCGCATTTATTCGTCCCTGATCTTGGGCGGAGTCGCGGTATGGCCAGTTCCCCAACAAGCGGTATCGAGCTTGTTCGTGATATCTCTTGAAATTCTTAGTATGCTCTGTGGTTGCGGCGTGGTGATCTTCCACATCGTAAGCGATTTCTCGAAAAATCACATCTTGTTCGAGTGGGAGTAATGGCGCGACAGACGAGAGAATTTCCAAAATTGATAAATTTGATGGCAAAAATTTTGGATATTGGAAAATGCAAATGGAGGACTATTTGTATCGGAAGGACCTATATAAGCCATTGAAAGAAAACCAGGAAAGCGAAAAAGAGCGGCCCAGTGGGAGTGCTTGATCGAAAGCACTTGGCGCCAATTAGATTGGACCCTATCAAAATCGGTCGCTTTCAACATTAAAAATGAGAAGACAACTTGGCGTCTCTCATATGGACTCTATCCAAAGATGTATGAACAGTAATCTGCGTCAAATAAAGTTCATTTGATCAAGAAATTGTTCAATATGAAGATGAGACGGGAGATTTGGAGAACACCTCAACGAATTCAATGAGGTAGTAGACCAATTGACCACGGTGGAAATCACTTTTAGTGATGAAGTTCGAGCTCTATTAATTCTTGGCGATTGCACTGAGGAGGTGGAATGGCACAAGGATGGCGACCATCGGCTTCGGCCTAAGTCGAAATTGAAGTTCGATGGCGTTGTGAGCGTGATCTTGGTGAGAGATCCGAGACAGCGGTCAGATGCGACTTCAACTTCCAGGCCGCTTTCAATGTAGATAGCGAGGCGTAAGTTCAAAGCCAGAGGGCACGTGGGCGAACAAGTCGAGAATGGCGCAGAGATCCAAAAATCACGAAATTCCAACAAAGTGCATTGAATGTTGGAATTGCGGTCGAGTTGGGCACTACAAAAATCGGTGTAAGGCGGCTCCAAAAGCGGAGAACAAGACCGAGGTCAATGTCGTGACCAGAAGAAACACGTGATGCTTTGATATGCTCCATGGAGAGGAAGGCCGACTATTGGGTAATAGACTGGAACATCGTTCCATGCCACCGCATAAATCGACACTTTTACTTAAATTATGTGTCGGAAACTTCGGAGAAGTATATCTCGAGACGATCATCCTTGCGTGGTGGGCATAGGAGAAAGCAGATCAATATCAATGGATGCATGGAAATTGAAGGGCGTGAGACATATTCGAGTGAGGAAAAATTTGATCTCAGTCAAACAATTTGTCGAGAAGGATGTGACACAAGCTTCTCTGGTGATAATTGGAAAATCACCAAGGGAGCCATGATAATCGCCGCGTGGCAAGGATAATGGCACCCATACACGACGGCGAATCGTGTATGACAATCGCGATTCTTGATAGCAAGGATCACGAACTTGTGGCACCAAAGACTTGGGCATATGAGTCGAGAAAGGGCTCAAGTACATGCATGCAAAATGGAAACTACCGAGGGCTTCAATCTATTGATTTAGACTTTTTTGAAAGTTGTATTTTCGGAAGCGAAGCGGGTGAGTTTCAATACAAGTGGCGAACTCGAAGAAAGAGAAGCTTGAACTTGTCCACCACGGATGTGTGGGGTCAACAACAAATTTCATCGATTGGCGGAAAGTCATACTTACGTGACTTTCATTGATGACCACTCGAGAAGTGTGGGTTTACTTCTTGAGACACAAATCCGATGTGTTCGAGGCGTTCAAGAAGTGGAAGGCCATGGTGGAGAATGGCCCGGTTTTGCGAGTGAAGAAGTTGAGATCGGACAATGGTGGAGAGTACGAAAATTTGGCGTTCAAGAAATTTTGTTACCAAAATGGCATCAAGTTGGAAGAACGTTGCCAGGAACACCGCATAGCAGAATGGAGTTCGCAGAGCATGAATCGGACATTGTGAAAAAGAGCGGAAGTATGAGAATACATGCAGTGCACAAAAAGCTTTAGGCGAGAAGGCAATACCACGGCATACCTAGTTAATCGTGGGACCGCTTGCATCATTGGAGTCTGGAGATACCTGGGAAGAAGTTTGGAGTGGGAAAGAAGTGAAACTTTCTCATTTGAAAGTATTCGGTTGTGTCGCATCGTGCACATTAGTGATAATGCCAGGAGTAAGTTAGACTCCAAATCATTAAAGTGTACTTTCGTTGGATATGGTGTGGAGACGAGTTAGATTACGCTTTTGGGATGATCGAACAAAAAGCTCGCCGAGCCGGGATGTCATATTCAATGAAAAGGTGATGTGGGCGAAATGCAATGCGGTCAATGACACAACAAATGTGATCCAACATATGTTGGACGACACTCGGAGAAATGCGTCAGCAGGCAGATGAGAGTTTGCCAGGCAGAGGAGCCGTCTCTGAGGTTGATTCACCACGACCTCGGCTCCAATTCCCATTGTGAGGAGGTCAAGTCGACCTCATGTTCCCGAATCGAAAGTACATGAACTACATGTTGCTCATCGATCTTGGTGAACTCGAATGCTATGACGAGGCATGTCGGTGGGAGATTACGTTAAGTGGGAGCTGCAATGAAAGATGAGATAAAGTCTCTGGCTCCAACTGGACGTGGGAACTAGCCGAGTTGCCCAGAGGGGAAGAAAGCTCTTAATAACAAATGGGTGTCTGGAATCAAAGAAGAACATGATGGTTCAAAGAGGTACAAAGGCGAGATTGGTAGTCAAAGGTTTCCAGAAAGAAGAATTGATTACCGCGAGATATTTTACTTGATTGTAGAAGGTGACAACAATTCGATCGGTGTTGAGCATTGTTGCGGAGGATTGCACTTGCTGGAAGCGATTAGGCGTGGCGCTTTCCTCCATGGTGACTTGAGGAGGAAATCTATATCACGAAACCGGAAGGCTTCTCGGTGAAAGGAAAGGAGGTGGTATGCAAATTGAAGAAAAGCCTATACGGCTTAAGCAAGCGCCTAAACGGGTACAAGAAATTTGATGGTTATCTGAAAAAATGGCTACATGAAGTGTAATCTTGACCATTGTTGCTACTTGAGCGGTTCGAGTCGGCTATATCATTTTGCTACTTTATGTCGATGACATGTTAGTAGCGACTCGGTTATGGGCGAGATCAAGAAGTTGAAGAAGCAACTATCGGTGGAATTTGAAATGAAGGACTTGGGAGAAGCAAAGCAAATTCTAGGGATGAGAATTTGTAGAGACAAGCAAAGGGTGTTTTCACGATTGACACGGGCCAAGTATGTTGATCAAATCACGCAAGGTTCAACATGGCGGTGCAAAGCGATCGACGCCATTAGCGAATCATTTCGATCTATCCAACGACCAGTCTCCTAGAGGCGAAGAGGAAAACTTCATGGCTAAAATTCCATATGCCTCACCATTGGAAGTTTGATGTATGCCATGGTTTGTACTGCACTGCGAATATTGCTCATGCGATGGGAGTTGCGGCAGATATATGGCAAATCCTGGAAAGCGACGGCATTGGGAAGCGATAAAGTGGATATTGAGATATCTACGAGGGAACTACGATAAATGCTTATGCTTTAGACGAAGCGAAGTGACACTCACGAGGTTTTCAGATGCAGATTTTTCTTTGGCGAGGTAGATCGCGAAGCACTACAGGTTATGTCTTACCTGATTGGGTGGCTGCGGTTAGTTGGATTTGTGAATCTGAGGAAGATTGTTGCGTTATCAACTACGAAAGCGTGCGTGGCAGAACCAGGCTAGCAAAGAGATGATATGGTTACAAGGTTTGTTGGCGGTGGGTTTCAACCAGGAGAAGAATGTTTTGCATTGATAGTCAGTGCGATACATCACGCAAAGAATTTTGCATTTCATTCAAGAACCAAGCATATTGGACTTAGTTATCACTTCATCAGTTACTTTTGGAAGATGGAGTATTGAAGCTTGAAAAAGATTCAAAGCGAAGAATCGGCCGACATGATGTGAAGGCGGTAACGAGGAAAAAGCGGAGCTATGCTCGACTTGATTGGTCTTCTACAATGAAGATAGAGGTGGTGACCACATCATTTTTTCACGAAGCTACAAAATGAGATATCCCAAGGTGAAAGCGGATTGTGAAGATTGATTGAAATCGGTCTTCAAGTGGGAGATTGTTAGTGGCAGACAAGCAAAACAAAATGGTCAAAAAGAGAGGCTCCAATGGGTTGGTGGAAAGAAAAGAAAAGAAAGTCAAAGCATGTGGCTTGGTAGTTTTTCAACCTTGGCATGCAGGCGTGTGTTGCAATATTTGACATTTGATGCGTGAAGATCACCTATAAATAGCTCACATTTCTCCATTGAAACCACAACACCAGAATACACCAACACAATAGCCATTTGTGTAGAGAGTGTGAGCTTGATGTAGAAGCTATACGAGAGATAAAAGTGAGTGGAGTGTTAAAGCGCTTTGGCGTGGCGAGAGAAAATACAGCAGTATTTTTGTACTCCTCCTTTTGAGATAGTGAAATATATTGGTGTGGGTCCGTGGGCGTGGCGATTTAGTAGAACCACGTTAAATCTCGGTGTTCCATATTTTGTGTTTATTTTAGTGTCCATTTTTTTCTCAGTCGCATTTATTCGTCCCACTGATCTTGGGCGGAATTAGCAGCGCCTAGTTCTCCAACAATTCCATGTCCGCTCTGACTCTGAGTTACAAAATGGAGTAACAAAATCGAAAATGTGATAAATTTGATGAAGTAAGTAAGTAATGAAGCAAATCATTTAAGCAACATTACAATATTTTAATTTATCTTATTTTTCCACACATCATACACTTTTAAATCAATGATTTTTATATAGACCATATGAGAGAGTGTATGTGTGTGTGTATATATATATATATATATATATATATATATATATATATATTTATTTATGTTGTAATACACATTGTGCAATTTTCATGGAGAAGCTTTACACCGTCGCTCTAGATCAAAGATGCATGTTTTGACCTGAAGTTAAAAGCTTTGCTGGGTTTTCCTGAAGTCAGTCTCAAGTGAGTTTTGCTTGATTATATGTCGATATTCATTTTGATATATGTCATATATTGTATGGGTGCGGCTAAATGCATCCAGGAATTTACTGTATCCAATTTCTAAATATACTCCCCGCTATATATAAGGAAAAAAAATACTATTTTTGTTCATTCCACTTGGAGCAGACACACTTAATTGTGTTCGCTCAATATAAAGCGAACACAAATAAAAATTTAAAAATTAAAAAAAAAGCAAAGAAAAGAAAGAGAAAGGGAGAATAATTGATAAAAAAAATGTTGTTATCATTTTTTGCAACCACTTTAACGAATAATTTCAAAATTTTTTAAAGTTTTTTGCAACCACTAATTTTTTTTTTTTAAATACTTGTATTAAATACTGACCCCCGATAAAGTTAATTACTGTATCATAAAAAATTAGAAATTCATAATCAAAGTGGCTACAAAAAACTTCAAGAATTTCGAAATTAGAGAGCTCGTGCACTGTGAATGCAGTGAACAAAAGTAAAAAAAGAAGAAAATTGAAGCAAAAATGAGCAATCTTTATCTGATTTTTCGTTCGTGGATGCAATTTCTGCTATAATTTTTTGTTCAAAATTTTTTAAACCACTTTGACGACTAATTTCGAAATTTCTTTAAGTTTTTTGCAACCACTTTTATGACTAATTTTTTTATGATACTAAAATTATGCAAATGTACTAAAATGAAATATTTATTTAACAGCAAATTATGCAAATGGTTCTCATCTTTCACTTCATTTTCGCATCAGTCCGCAACCTTTAAAGCTTAACATGAAATTCCCAAACTTTTACAATTTGACAGCATTGGTCTAAACACCACTATTTCGTTGCCTTTTCCGTTAGTTGCCTTTTTTTTTTTTAAACTTCTTTTATTTACCAAAAGGGTAAATTGGTAATTAACTTTTTCTATCTCACTCTTTCTTTCTAAATCGGTTGAAGTTTATTTAAATTGTGTTACCAAGAGAGAGGTTATTTTTCAAATTATGTTCTTCAACTACCAAGACAAGGGTTATTCTCCGAAAAGCTCTGGGATAATACTTAACTAGTCGAATCAATTTGTTCTTGTTAAAAGTAGAAAATGAATTATTCATTCAGAAACAAACTATCTAAAGAAGTATATTACTATTTTGCCTTGGAACATGATCATTCAATTGTTGAAGTTGCATATTAAGAGAAATTTGAAATAAAATAATACAAATTTGTTATTGTAACATGCTATAAACGGCCTAAAATTATTTCAAGATTTTAAAGATTTTGCCCCGACTAATTGCAATGATCATTTTTTTTTTTTAATTGAAGAAAACTCATTTATTTTATTTTTTTAATCCTTGAAGATACAGCTCATTTGATTGTTATGAGTTTATTTATTTATTTATTTTTCACTTTTATTTATCTTTTCACTCGAAGATCAGTAACTAGAAACAACACTAACTGAGAAAAGGGGAAATCACCGCTTTTGCTAACCGTTGTTTTTGTTGAATTGAGTACTTGTAAATTGGTGTCGCCCGTATATAGTGATTTCTTCCATTTTCAAATTGGTACTAACCACACTCCCTCCCTCTCTTTTTCTCTCTAACCGACTTTCGCCGCCTTACAAGCAAATTCAAAAAAATGATGCGATCAGGTTTCAGGATGCTGCTCGGAGTTCGCCGCCGCAGAAGCCGCCTCGCCCGCGCTGCCCGCCGCGCCGCCCGCCGCGCCCGCGCTGCCCGCCGTGGCCACCGCGTCCGCAGTCCACATCCTACTGTAGGCGATCTCCTCACTTCCATTTTTGAATAGCTTTCCGAAATAATCGCGGATTGTGAATCGAAATATAAACATCTTTGATTGATTGATTGATAATCTCCTTTCTTTTCTAGTTTAGTAAACTGGACGTACTGGACGCATATATAATAGGAAAATCCTTTGTTGATTTGTAATTATCCTTGATTGATTCGTGAATCGCGATATAAAAACTGAGAAAATTTTTAAACATCTTAAATAGATTGATAATGTCCTGTTTTTATTACTGTAGAATAATATAATAGGAAAATCTTTAGTGGATTTGCAATTATCCTTAATTGATCGTGAATCGCGACGTAAAACTTGAGAAATTTTTTGAACATTTTTAATAGATCGATATTCTCCTGTTATTTAGTACACCAAAATGAACGCCGCATATCCAATGGGAAAATATTTAGTTGGGAAAATATTTAGTTGATTTGTAACTATCTTTAATTGGTTGTGAATCGCATAATTTTTAAACATGGATAATGCCCTGTTTTTTAGTAAATGGATAATGCCCTGTTTTTTAGTAAACTGCCGCATGTATAATAGGAAAATCTTTAGATGATTTGTAAGTATCTCTAATTGATGATTTATTTATTACATAAAATCCGAAACTCCCTTGCATAAAATCTTGGCAATTATTTGGATTGCAGGCAGAAAATCCCCCAGATGGGCCAGACCGATTAATTGAGATGCCTCTTGAAGTCATGCACAATATATTCTCCTTTTTACAGTTTCAATTTAAAGATGTAGTTGCCACTTGGTTAGCTACTAAGAATTTGTATTTGTCTGGGCTGCTTTTGACCTTGCCTGAGATTCAGATTAGCTATGGGCTTTCTGGACCCACACCACAGTTGGAATTCTGGACATTTGTGCTGCAGATTCTATTGGATCGAAAAGGAGATAAATTGAATAGATTTGAGTTAGGGTGTGAGTGCAATTTAACTGATACTGTGATTCAAAAAATTGTTGAGTTTGTTGCTGTGCAAGAGGTGAAAGAAATAGCCTTCATATTTGATCCCCCTATGCCTTCGGCTGGGAATTTACCGAGAGAACTGTTCTGTTCACAATCACTCGTTACCCTGAAACTCAGTGGGAGATGTGTGAACCTGAATTTGCAATTCCAGGTTTCATTACCAAACTTAAAATCCCTCGTTCTTGAGAACGTGAACCTCCCTTCTAGAGAACAGATTAATAGACTTCTTGCTTGTTTAACGGTTGAGAATTTTTTCCTACGGAATGTATATGAACTCCCACACGTTCTTCAAATTTCAAGTACTTCCCTTGCAAAGCTCTGTGTCATTCCCTGTTTTATGAATCTAGCTGACATGAGCCTAGTTGAGGTTTCAAATAGAAGAATTTTGATTGATACTCCCAATCTCAAGGAGTTGGAGATTGGGGGACCGTATCCCATTCACTCATCAAGTCAGATTCCCCACTTAGAAAGGGCAACAGTTTGTTTTACACCTATACGATATGCTGAGAGAATCGTATCTAAATTTATCAATGTTGTGGTTGGATTAAAGTCTCTGTTTCTGTCAGAGGATTCGTTGTTTGCTTTGTTGGAGAGTCCGCCTTTCATCACGTTTCAGCATGAACATCCTTTGGCTGTGCTAGAGGGTCTCACAAAATTTGAGCTTGAGCGTGTTCCACTGGACTTCCTTCCACGCATACTTCAATTAACACCTCGATTGGAGGTTCTCGTTATTCACTCGGTACGGTTTTTACCCTTTTTAGTGTGCATCATATAAAATTTATACTCAATACTGATAGTTTTATGCTGGATTATCAGTATTCTACCCAGGATATGGCTCTATATGATTTCCCTGCAGTGCTACCACCTTGTTTGGAGCAGTATTTGAAAGAGGTCCAGTTAAAGAATTTTCTTGGTGATCAGTATGCCTCTAAGCTAGTCAGATACCTTCTAGTAGAGGGGAAGGTATTGACCAGCTTCGAGATTTCTGCCAAGCCTGTGTTCTGGTATTCAAATAAAGTTGAAGCTTTCGAGAGAGAAATGCTTTCTCTTCCACGTAATAGAAATTGCAATTTTAAGTTGATCCCGCCAGAAAACTGAGGTGTGCTGTTGAGTTGTTTTTTCACCATGGATGATGCTCAATTACATAAGTTCATAACTGACCTTGTTTTTCTTTAAAATTCACAGGCAATGCCTTACAAACAAGGCAGATCTTCAGTGGCATTGGCTAGCGAGAGGACTTATGCTGATTTCGTGCTCTAATCAGTGACAGTTTGTCTTTGATGTACAAAATTTACATAAACTGCTTGGCAAATTGTATTTTACTATACGATGATTAGACTTTTTTACTATATGATGATTAGACTTTCTGATTTCTATCCCACTGTCTTCTTTCTGATTCATATGTAGCCATTTATTTCGTTTTCTCGTCTTAAACTGCTGGTTTTTTCTTCAGCTTTTTATGTCTATGTTGTTTTAGGGTGAAAAACATGAGATGGTTGCTAGATGACCTTTTTTCTGATTTTAATGCGACATCAATCACCTGCTAATCAATTGGCTAGATGTTCTTTTTCTGATTTTAATGCAACATCATTTAGCTGCTCAACTCTGGTATGTTATGATCTCTCGAGTGATTGGATAATGCTAACTACAAAAGTCCAATTCTTTCTTTGAAATTTGGTGTAGTTTCACTCAGGAATCCGTGGTATTTGGAATCTTTATACTATATAATATATGATTAGATTATTATTATAGTTGGTCCATTAAGATAAAAACATTAGCTGATGGGGAAGGCCTATAGGACAATATTTTATCAATTTTAGTTTTCCAATAGCTTGTGCAAAGAAACATGATTCAGTAAGTGAGCTTCCATCCCAGAAGTGCAGTAACTCAGTTATTGCTGGTAAATGGGTATGATGGAGCTTAATTCATTTCTTGTTTCTTATTTTCCATTTTTTATGTTTAGCCGCGAAAATTACTACTTATTGTCCTTCATTTCATTTTCTTGGTACACATTTGCTGTGTGGCGGTTAAGCAATGAATGTGTTGCAACAATTGCATACATCATATATGCCTTGTTAAACCATAGGGCTTAAATTTTTGAGTGATATATGGACTGTGTGTTAGCTCTATAAACTGTAATGGGGATTGTTCATTGTAAGTGGCAAACAGAGAGTTTGGCACGCCAACGACTTCCATGTCATTGCTGCATCCTCCTCCACCAGATGCTTTCACTCACCCATATAATCCAACCCTCACATGGTGTTTCCGCTTCGCGGGTAAGTTATGGTCCAGAATCCAGATATCTTTGAATATCAATTACGGATGTCACCACCATACTCATTGCCTGTTTGATGTTAAGTGCAAAATCACAAAATTAGATTTCCATTTAAGCGCTGTTTGATTTAATGTTTTGGAAATTTATTGGATTGCTTCAAAATTTCTATCCCATTTCTTTGTTTTTTGGTCAATTCTTCAATTCGTTTAAGAGTCTTTTACTCACAGCTCTTTTATACATTTGGTAATTTGTCATTATTAAGTAGTGGAAGAAGTTTCCGCGTTGACAACATATGGGAAATATTTGCTTGCCTAAGCATATTTGTACTTGTTTATTGCCGCTTAACCGTGTAAGCTTGTGAGGGTTCATTTTTAGTTACATAACCATCTGCACTTGTGAGTGTTAAATTTTAGTTGATCAAGTTTGAAGCATCAAAATCAACTGCAATGACCTCGACTTCTCAAGTTGTTTTCCAGTTGAATGGATATCGATGGCATACTAATAGAATTTGCAGCCCTTTACTTCCTAACTCCAAACTTGACTGCTCTTGGCACAGTTTTGTTGTGTCAAGCTTGTTGTATTGTGTTGTATGTTAAGAACTCATTGCTGTTTTAGTCAGGGTTTTTACTTATAGTGACAGATTGCCATGTTTGAGTTGTCTTCTCCATCATTATCTATCTACATGGGTTACACACACCTGACTTTTGAATTTAGAAATTGTGATCAATAGAATCGCAGAAATCTTGAAATCGAATCGACGTGAAGTGAGTAATATTGTTGCTTTTTGCTATGGATGCATGATATTTGTAATGAAAGTGAACACAGATAAAATTCAGTGCGCTTCAGTAAGATGGTTGCTTTTTGCTATGGATGCCTGATATTTGGATTGTATATGGATCAAGGTTCTAAAAAAAGTCAAGAGCAAGAAAGCATCGAATCCATGCTTCATGCTTTTTCAAGCTTTTGCGCGCTTTTCTTCAAAGCATTTCACTCCACGCTCACGCTTTTTAACGCTTTTTAGAACACTGATTTGGATTTTCTAATTTTTTCATTTTCAAACTTCAATTCTTATATTTGGATTCTTATCCCGGCACAATTTCGAACTGCATTTCCACCTCATTGCTTTTATAATTATTCCTGGATTAATTTTATACATATCAGGGAGTGAAACTTTCAAATCGATTCGTTCAAAAATAAAAAATGAACTTTCAATCCTTTCCGACTGCTCGAATTCTAAACATCGGCAATAAAAGAAATTTTATCATAATTGAATTCTATTAGAGAGAAAAATGAAATATTATCACACTGCAATTGGTGAAATTCAATTACAGGTTTATAATGTGTGCAATCATTCATTGTATTGTGCAAGATGGGTGAAATACAGTAATGAAAAGTACATAGATATGTGTGGTATAAAGCAGTGTTATAAAAAGTTCGCTTAAATAGTGTGAAACTTGACGTTATCGGTTCATCATACTTCGCACTTTTTATACTTAACCTACCCTTAAACCCCCCTTAGAGACTCTTTAAACTCATAAAAGCTTGAAACTTGGCCGTTGTCGCTTCGCCATGCTTTACGTTTTTTAGAACATAGGTATCTATAAGTTTATATCTATATCTATACATATAATAAAACAGAGGTGAAACCATTGTTAGTTTTTGAATTTTTGTACAGTAGTTTTAGGACATATTTAACTTTTCTTTTAATTGTTTTAGGACGACTAACTTATGTTTTGAATTTTTATACAGTAGTTTTAGGACATAGTTAACTTCTGTTTTAATTGTTTTAGGACATGGCTAAGTTCTGTTTTAGGTGTATTAACTGCTTTTATTGTGTTGTCACATGTCAAGATTTTAACCGACATTCCAGAGTCTTTTCTCAGTTAAAATCTCAATTAGGCATATTTATTAAAAATTGGTACAGTTTTAAGCCTCGAACCTAGCCTAAGACCTCTTAGGTACGATAACGATCTTCTACCATTTGAACCAACACCATTTTTGCATTTTAATTTAATTGACACATTAATTTAACATATTACAATTACTATATGATTGGTTGCTCCAATAATAAATTTTATTTACCCAAAAAAATAATAATTGTTGGTTACAAAATAATTCTTATTTTATAATTTAAGTTGAATTTAGTGTTTAGTAATAGGTTAATAAATTTATATCATTTACCAATTCTATCAATTGATTTTTAATTCTTATAATTATAATTATAATTAATTAATTTATTTTTTTAGAATACTTTCAAATTATTACTACTTATTTGAAACAGATAAAGTGTTTGCATATTTTTAATGTCTCACTTCACACTTATGTGATAAATTTTCAAATAATGATACAATAATATGAAAATAAATTTATAAATATATGATCCATGACTATAAACTATACATTTATTTATATATAAAATACTTAAATTAAAAATGAGATTATAAGTAAATACAACTTTCATAAATACGATTGTGAAAATACTACATTTTTTTATTTTTTATTAAATTTCCAATTATAAACATTGGAAAATTCTTATTTAAATATTTAATCCTTTAATATGTCTTAAATAGAGTGAAATGAGTATTTATTTCAATATATGAGGAATCATAAATTATAATATTTTTATTATAATATGGGAATTACAATATGCTAAAATTTGTGTAAAAAATATTTTTACATTCATACTTTTATTTATAAGTTTGTTGGAGAATTGCCTGCGTGCTTTTTTTAAGTTTGTTAGCCGATAACTAAATTATGGAACTAAGATAAATCCACTTTTGTGGTTTGCATATTTTAAAAATTGCTTTATATATTATTCTATTATAAATTTAGAATAATTTATTGTGACAATTGGCAGATATTTGTAATTTTATTAAATTTATATTTTTTAGAAAAATCATTTCTTTGAACCTATTGACGTTAAGGGTATGTTAGAACAAGTTGATAAGCTATCTGATAGCTAATAAGCCAATTGAGAAATTATGGCTTATAACTTATAGCTGATAGCTGATTTAAATATTAGTATTTGACAAAATTAGTTGAAAAGTTAGGTTATAAATACAAAATAACCGAAAAGGATATATTTAAAATAATAACATTTCTTTTTTTTACAAAAAGAAAATGGTAAAAATGGAATAAAAAATGAAAAGTTTATAAGTTTATTTGAAAAGCTAGTAAAAAAATTTTTTCAAATAAACTCTACCTTTTCTAGTAAGCTCTTCCAACCAAACATAGCTTATTTGAATAGGAGGAGCTTATAAACTCTTCAAATAAACTATAAGCTAGTTTATTGTGCTTGCCAAACATACCTTAAATAGAATTTTTAAATATGATAAAATATTTGTGTGTTTACAATCGCGCGTTGAAAATAAAATCAGTATATTTGTGTGTTTACAATCGCAGCAAAGTCGCCATCATGTTTAAGGTCTTTAATTTTAATTTATAATATTTTTTATATCTCATGTTATTATTTTTTGACATTCGGTATAGTTTTTACAATGACAAATTTCTACTAAAATTTTATGTAAATAAAATAATTATGTTTAAGATTAACTATTAGTTAAAGTTGAAATGTATGCATCTCGAATGCTAAAGAAAAGTTTGAAAAATTATGATATTAATGCGAAGAAATATTATTTTGTTTGAAAATTTTTCATAAAAATTTTTTAATAGGCATCAAATAAATTAATAAAATTAATTATAGATAAAATAAAATTAGTATCAAATTAATTAATTTAATGAAATTAATATTACGCTACCTTTTTTTTATTTCGTACCAATTTATTTTGCAACCGCAAAATTTATAGAAAATTTCTGTAATTTTTCCGCAATAACGTTGAAATTGTGAAATTAAAAAATTTAGGACTAAATTGCTAAAAACTAAAGTTAAAATTGTGAAGTTTAAAAAGATTTAGGACTAAATTGCACATTGTTAAAATTTTTAAAGTTTAAAAAGATTTGAAATTGTGAAATAAACTATTGTTTCAAGTTTTACCCCAAATTTTAGTACACAAAAACATAAAAAAGTCAATTTAATGGTTGAAAGATGGAATCCGTCAAAAAGGGGTCTACATTTAATTTAAAAATTGGGGGGGTTCTATATTTAAAAAAAAAAAAGAGAATGATGTTGCAACTGTTACAAACTCAAAAAATTAGGGTTTTGTGAAAATAACCCATAATTATTTTTAGGCATTTTAGTGCATTTGGTCCAAAAGAAGTAGCCTTCGTGCGTTTTTTTTCCGAATTAAATAAAGGTAGCGGATTTGGTCCAAAAAAAATTTGGTGCGCATTTGGTCCATTTGGATGGAATCCGTCCATTATACTGTTAGTCAAAGTCAACTCTTTAAAATTAGGTGCGCGATTGATCCATTTTACTTCAAATAAATTGTACAAAAGTCCTAATCTTTAGGTATTATTACAATCAAATCCTAAAGTTTGAAAAATGTATACTTTAGTTCTAAATTTAGTCAAATTATACAAATTCACATTTTTTTCTATGAGCACTTATTTGGTCCGTAATTAATTTTATTGAATTAATTTAATACTAATTAAATAGTTTTTATAAAAAAATTTCAACGCAGTAGCGTTTATTTATATTAATGTAATAACACAAGTTTGGAAAATTTTGTTTAACATTAGAAATGCACGTATTTTGATTTTAACCAACAGCTACTAATAAATACAGTTATTCTGCCTACATAAAATTTTGTTAGAAATATATTACCGTAAAAAAAATCGAATATAAAGAATTAATCAAATCAAATCTAAAAATAAAAAAAATTTAAAAATTTAAAAATTTTCTTTAGCATGACAGATACACACATTTTCATTTTAAACAATAATTATTGTACATCCATAAAATTTTAAAGTTTATTAGGAATAAACTATTGAAAAAAAAATTGAATGAAAAGAATTAATAAAATCAAATAATTTGTCCCAAAAAAAATCAAACTAAAATAAAAAATAAAAAACAAAAACAAAGCTCACCCCCTACCCCAACCTCACCCCCTCTCCCTAACAAAACCACCACTCGAACCACCACCAATGGTGGTGGTTCGAACCACCAGCAGGCACTGGTGGTCCGAAACCACCAGCGGCACTGGTAGTTTCAAAACCACCACCACTGGTGGTGGTTTCGAACCACCGCACCATCCCGGTGGTGGTGGTGTTAGGGTGTGGGGGTGGGGCTAAAGAGAGGGTATTTTTATTTTTATTTTTTTAATTTTGATTTAACTTAATTAATTCTTTGTATTCGATATATTTTTTTCTGATATATTCTTAATGAAATTTTATATGGGAAAAATAATTATATTTATTATTACTGTTATTAAAATTAAAATGTGCATGTTTCTAATGCTAAACAAAATTTTCGAAAGTTGTGTTATTATATTAATACGAACAAATTTTACTGTGTCGATTTTTTTTTATAAAAACTATTTAATCAGTATCAAATTAATTCAATAAAATTAATTACAGACAAAATAAGTACCAATAGAAAAAATAAAATGTGAATTTGTATAATTTAACTAAAATTGGGACTAAAGTACACATATTTCAAACTTTGGAATTTGATTGTAATAATATATGAAGGTCTAGACTTTTGTGCATTTTGTTTGAAGTAAAATCGACCAAACACGCACCTAATTTTAAAGAGTTGACTTTGACTAATGGTATAATGGATGAATTCCATTCAAATGGATCAAATGCACACAATTTTTTGGACTAAATCCGCTACCTTTATTTAGTTCGGATAAAAAACACACTGAGACCACTTTTTTCGACCAAATGAGTTAAAATCCCTTATTTTTACTAATAAAACAAAAATTATTTGAAATTAGAAATTTCGCTAGGATTTAAGTTTGGTGTGATACAAAATTAAAATTATTTAAATTTTGACATAAAAATTGAAAGAAACGTGTAACGTTAAACTAAAAAATAAAAAATAAATTGGACCATACAATTGATTTTGGATATAATTAATTATTTTAAAAATAAAATTAATTAAAACTAAAAATTTCAGCTAAAATTTAATTTTTGTTTGATAAAAAATTAATCAAAATTAATTATATTGCGAAATAGTAAATAAATACCTAAATTACATGATATTTACATGATAGAATTATCCGAAATACACATGAAACTCTATTGAAATTTTTAGAAAATTCGAATATACATTACCTAAATAGTGTAATATTCTGGATTGTGGTGAGTTTTTTTATAATTATTTTCAGTATTATTAATGTCATTCTATTTATGTTTATGTGAATCACGTATTCGTAGATATGTCTCCCTGTACAATGCACGAGGGTTGCTGTTAGTTTGAAATAAAGATAATAAACCCGTTAAGCCAACGGGAGAAAGAGTTAAAATTTTCAAATTTTGAATTAAATGTTTTTTTAAAAAAATCATTTTTGACAATTGTCATAGTATTCCCATCTCCTACAATTCTTTTGTAATGCTCAACAATTATCGTGATATATTATTATTTTGTATCCTCTTGTTATTCGTTTTAGTGATTCAAAAATATCAAAATTATATAAAATCTCATTTATAATAACATGGAAGATAATTTTGTCCGTGCGACGCATAGATACGAATACTAGTTTGTCTGATAGAAATGATGTGATTATCACGATGGTTAATTTTTTGGGTGTAGATAAAATGTGGTGTATTAATGAAATATGTAGTGTCAATATATTTTATCTAACATTCTCTAGTACCTATTAATGTCGGATTTAACCTTCATTTAAAACAAATTTTGCATCTAACATATGTAAATTTCTATCTAATAAATCCCACTGGTATTTCACCCGTGCGTTGTACAGAAAGATAAGTTCATCAAACAATTATGTTACTTTTTAGGGGAAAAAAGGAACAAAATTCATACGATTCTTTAAAAAGTTCAATAGAGTAACCATCGTATTTCAAAAAAAATCCACCATATCAATGCACATAGCATAAGTTCCAAAAATTTCAACATAGCATAACTATGTATTGTCAACAACCTTATCGATGATGACAATATTCCAATACAATCATATGTATTACTCTCCACTACAAAAATAAAACATAAAATATATAAATAAAATCATTTTTTGCAAGAATCATTGAATCATTTAAAGAAGTAATTCAACTCATTTATGCCTTACATCTCTCATTCATCACTTATTTCATCCTTCAAAAACCTTCATTTGTTCGCGGACCATCGATCTCCTCTTGCACACGACTGATCTACGTAAAAAGAAAAGCATTATTAGAAAATAAAAAGTATAAAATCCTAATGAATGCAAATATGAAACAATTACAATCATAAAACAGAGAGATAATATAATTTTTCTTTTGCCAAACATACGGGTTCCTAGAGATAGAAGTGTATCATATGAAATTGAGATGGAATATGCTATAAGTTACTAAAACCTTCTTTATAAACAACATTTATAGTGGCTCATTTAAAAGATATCTTTTATATTTTTAAAGCGAAATCTTACCGACTCGTAGCAATCTAATTAATTTTAATTATTTTTCATTCTTTTAAATTAATTTTATTTTTCCCCTTTTATCAATATAATTAATTTTCGTCCAATGAAACCGTGTCCAATTAAATTTTGGTAGTATAATTAATTTTAATTAATTATAATATAATTAATTTTAATTTTTAGATATTTATTGCTAAACAATTAATTATTTCCAAAATAATTAATTTAATAACCGCAATTTTAAGAATTGTGTTAATTTAACATTTCCACTTGTGAGTTACATGGGAGACTAATTGTTCAACAAATAGAGATTTTGATAAATATTAATGGATTAATCGACTAATTTTCAATTTTTTGAAACTTGATTGTACTAATAAAAAAAAAAGTGGGATGTAGGAGATGCATAAAAGTACAAAACAACCAAAAGTTCAGGGACATTTCGAGTAATTAACCTTTTGTATTTTTAAAATACAACAATTTGTGGCATTCTTTAATGTAATTTTTAACTTTCTTAATCAATTATTGTATATCCTCACGGGGTTATCATGTAGAGCAGGTCTAGTTTGAAACGCATTTGTTATTAACATTTACAAATGACACAATAATGTATTTGCAAGTGATGCATCTATACTTGTGTGATGCAATGGATTTTTATCAAAATTATCGCTAATTATGTCAATTATATAAAAAAATATATTTATTTAATTTCTATTTTAATTTTTTTTACTTTTTCAACTTATACACATTTTACAAAAATAAGACCCCTTCAAAGTTTTATCTATCTCTCTTTCTCTTTTCACCTAACCAAGTTGGGTTGTAACGGCCAGACGAATGGTAAATATTGCGCACTCAAGGTAGCTAGAACTCTTAGCATTTATTTGGGAGATAGAATCCTAAATAACTATTTAACATATTCGAGAGCCAATTAAAAAAATTATGATTGAGTAGCATGATTCCAATTGTTGGTTGAGTCTCCAACCAATTGTTTATTAAATACGTAATTTACAAATTATGTAATGTAGGTATTTATTTACTTATCAACTTATTAAATCTTTATTGACTAAATATGTAATTTCGACATTAAATTAATTATGATAATAAGAAATAAGACTTTAATTAATGTATCATACTTATCACATGATCAAATATTTATTACTATTGTATGCATTTTAAATCTTCAATCACTTATTTTGTTGAATGAAAAAATATTTTATCTTTTTATATGTTATATTATATTATTATATTGATATGTAGATATTTTTTGTTTTTCCTTATGGCCTTGGCTTTTCTAATTTCCAAGAGGTGTAGATGGAAACCATGCTTATAACAACATATGATGATTAAACCATTTACCCATTTTTTAAAATAGTTTTAAGTTAGGCATACGTTAAGCATCCTCGTTGAGGATATAACGGTAAGCTCAAAGGTCGAAACTCTCTTATGAACTAATTGAGAAAATAATTCGATGATGAAACCATTTACTTAATGATGTCTTAGTTTTACTGATCTACTTTTAAGACAAGTAATAAGTCTATAAGAAATTTACCTTCTACTCTTGTTAGGTTCAACTAGGGGATATCTACAACATCACCAACTCGAGCAAACTCTTAAACGGTGACCACCTAATACATCACCCTCTCCAAGCAATAACCCCAAATCCAAGCCCTAAACTAAAAGAAAAGAAGGAGGAAAGAAGGAAAGAAAGAAAGAACAAAAGAGAAAAGAAGATGGTGAAGATGGAAGAATCAAGAATTAGCACAAAAAGGGCGAAATCTTAGCTTGTTCCTAAACTTGTCCATTTTTCATCCATTTATGCTTTTAGTGTATTATTGCCTTGTAATTTTCTTTATCATGAGCTAAATTTGTATTGTTGGGATGATTGATGAACCTTAACCTAGTTTAGTTAATGAATATGTTTTTGGTTTTGGAATATCTTGCTCTTGTTCATGTGTATTTGTTATTGAACTTTTTCACATTTATTTGCTTTGATCAGCAAATGGATGTTTTGTGATCTGTGTAATTGTTCAAAAGAAAGTTGGGCATTTTAGATCATATAACAAATGTCTTGGGTTCCTGTAAGGGATAAATATATATCCCTAACTCTAGGTAATATTCTCATAAAAACTAATGCAATTGGTTTGTTTCTAATCGACATAGAGATATAGTAGATTGAAACAATCAATTAGGGCCGGTCTAACGCTCGAGAGAGGTAATTGGCAAATTAGGAGGATTGGGTCTAACATAGAAGATGAGTAATAAGTTGTGATAACCAATGATTTGATTAGGCTACGATTAAGTGAAATCATGAACCCGAACTAGTTATTAATCAAAGTGTGTTCTCATTCATTCCCATTTCATGTTATTAGCTTATTTCCTTCATTAGTTTAGTTCACCCACATTCTACCCATTTAATTGTGTGTGTTTTAATTTTACATTTCAAGTCTTTACTAGAATAAGTAACTCGACCATAAATACCAATCCTCACGGGTACGACAATCCGAACTCACAAAGTCCACTTTATTACTTTGCTACGACCCCGTGCACTTGCGGTGATTCAATGCCTAACAAGTTTTTTATGGAATCATCACAATACTAAACATTTCTTCAACCTTCATCTTTCAATGGGATAGAGTGATTCAAAATGAAAATGGATTGGAAGAGTTCAAGCACAATTCACACTCAAAATCAACCAACAACTTTTAAATCCAACAACAATGAGCCATAACTTTCAATGGATAAGCAATTTATCAAATGAGCTCAAGTAGTATACTTTATGAGTTAAAGATAATTTAAACTTGAGAAAAAGAAAAAATTTTGCACACAAAAGCAAGAAAATACACAATACACAAACTCAATACAACAAACACACAAACTGACTAAAACAACACACCCTATCAAAAAAAATCTAAAACTAAAACAACACACAACTACAAACAACAAACAACAAACTAAACTAAAACAAGCATAAACTAAAGCAAGCAGACAACCAAACACACAACTAACTAACACCAAGTATATACAATGTACACAACTTAACAACTAAAACAAACTACAAACACACCCAAATTTAAAATGCACATTGTCCTCAATGTGTGAAGAACAAGTGGTACTGAAACTTCCCCGGTTTAGCGAAGGACTTGGAATGCTCAAATTTGTCACAAGCACCTTAAATCCACCCCCAAACTTGTGTAAGAGCCTCATCTCAATTGATTTGCAATTTCCATCCTTGAGGTCCTATGAAATCACAAGTAAGGAATGAGATTAAGGTGGTGATGCCTAAAGGATTTTCGAATCACAATATCAACATCACACTACTCAAACTCCAAATCAATTGTTCAACACTCCTCAATGCTCAACGGTGTGCTTGTAGCTTACAATAACCATTTGCCCATTTCAAAGTCCTTGGACTTCATCACATCAGGCTCAAACTCAACAATATATATCTCAATCTCCTCTTCGGCGCCAATGATGAAATCAATGGGAGTTACATCTTCAACATGCTCCAAGCTCTTCACCTCCTCAACCTCATCTCGCTCTTCAACTTCTTGTTCTGTGATCGGTTGAATTTCCAGAACTTTGAGGAATTGACTCAATTACCCTTACCCCGAGATCTTTCAACCGTTCCAAATGATTGTTGAAAAGCATGCTGAATTTGATGTCCATTTAAAGACCATTCAGCCTAAAGCCCAATGTTGCTACTTCGGATTGAACCTTAAACGTGCCAAATCCTAATCCTTATCGTTTCTAGGAATAGCAAGGGGCCGGTTCTGGGGCGGGGCGGCCAATACCCACCCCTAGACCCACGAAGTATAGGGTCGACCCGACCCGCTCTAGACCCGCCAATTCGCGGGGCGGGGCAAGGCAGGTCTAGGGGCGGATCGGGTCCAATGTCAAACCCACAAACTTTTTTTTTTTTTACCTTAAATCTCATTTGTCGTTAAAAAAAATTTACATTTTTTATCTTCTTTTTTTGCCTAAATTGGTTTGATTTTTTAAAATCAAATTTTCCTACAAGAATATTAGAAGACTAAATACATTTATACATTTTAAAATACATCAAAATAACTCATTTGTACTTTTCGTTGAGTCTCAGTAAGTAAAAACACATCCTATAACCAATAAAAATAAATTGTTCGACAAATATATAATTGAAATAGTTCAAAAATAATAAAAGTTGACATCGGCATAATATCTCTACTCGTTTATTATTCCATCTTATTTTTTATATTATCATGTGAAAGCAAGATAGACCCAAAAACTAGTGTTGCTGTAGTGGTTAGGGAAAAAGTAGCAAAATCATCAACTATAGCAGCGCATAGGTTCGAGTTCTTACAGGTCTAAATTTTACAGAATTTTTTTTATGTAACGTATATTATTAAAAAAAAAATCGGGTCTAGATGCGGGTTCGGGGCGGGTACATGCTGCCCCAGACCCGCCCCTAAAACTATTTCGGGTCCAAAATGAGACCCTTACCCACCCCTAATACCCATTTACAAAATTGGACTGTGAAAGATTTTTTTGTTTATGTAGCAATTTATGAAATAGTTTCTAATAGTATTTTACAAAATTATTCATGTTTTGGCGGTATTGTGTGAATCTCTCTAACAAAACTACACCACTTCCACTCTTTCACAGTCGAGTACTCAAGTTACACAAATCAAACAATTGAAACTTGGACTGTTCGAAACGAAAATGTAGCAAAGACATTCATATGACACTTCGATTTTATTACTCCGTGAAAATAAATAAATAGTTAAATACACCTAAAGAAACATTATAATTAATCCATGGACAATAAATAAAATAAATAGCACCCAAAATAAATACAAAATTCAAAAGCGTTCAGTATTAATATAAACATTCACTGATAAAGACAAAACAATAAATCCCAAGACTTCCGCAGGTGCAAATGACTTCGGCTTAAACAGGATTCCAATAACTTGCAGTTCTCTAGCATCTAGATTCCAGTTTGTAAGGCAAAGCTAGAGTCGAGGGCCGATGGATTCCATGTCCATGTAGGCAAGCTTCCAATCCTCAACTCCAATTTTCTTTAGTTTTTGACATCGCACCACTAAGACTTTTACTCCGAATTTGGTAATCCCAGGGCATTTCAGCATGTCGCAGGATTCTAATAACTTGCAGTTCTTGGCTATAAGTTCAAGACCACGATCTGTTATTCGTTCACAGTGAGATATCTGCAACTCCTTTAAAAATGGGCAACCCCGACTTACCGCTGCCATTGCCCTGTCCCCCACATTC
Organism: Jasminum sambac; assembly: GCA_018223645.1. Classification (NCBI taxonomy): domain Eukaryota; kingdom Viridiplantae; phylum Streptophyta; class Magnoliopsida; order Lamiales; family Oleaceae; genus Jasminum; species Jasminum sambac. Next base: position 37,366,187 of record CP073646.1, read on the forward strand.
TGTAAAATTGCACATTATGATTCAAGCAACCAATAGAAAAATATTTTACAACATTAATAATGGGTTGATGGGAGAAATTTATAGTGGGACTACAATAAGTAGTTACACGTCCTACAAAATGCATGGTAAATAATGTGTATGTTTAGTAAGCACTATAAGCTAGCTTATACCTTATTTAGAGAGCGAACAAGCTCCTTGTACTCAAATAATCTCCATTTGGTTGGAGAAACTTATTTGAAAAACTAAAGCTTATCTCAAATGCTTCTTTTACAAACGTTTCAAATAACCTCCATGAGCTTCGTTCTTTTTTTTTCCATTTTTAACCTTTCATTTTTTAAAATTATTTTAAATATGTTCTTTTGCGTAATATTGTAAATTTGAGCTAGCTTTTCAGTTGGTTTTACCAAAAACTTCGTTTTATATCCGCTATCAACTATGAGTTATCAACTATGAGTTATCAGCTATAAGCTCCAAACTAACTTTTCAGCTATCATCTAGCTTATCTCACCTTTCTCTGCCAAACATAGCCAACATGCATTTTAACTTCAAATTTATGAGATCATAATTTCCTCATAACAAAAACTAAGCCCCCGCTAGCAATCTTTTTCTATTTTGAAATAGTAGATTATTATTATCATTATTATAGAAATATATTTTCCTGAAAAATGAGTAATGAAGGTTTGTGCAGTGAGTCTTACAAGATATGTGATCAATTTGAACAACTGTAGATAGAAACATATACCATACCTTTAACGAGCATACATTGAGACAATTGAGGTAAGGGAAGGCTCTAGCAATTGCTGCGATTCCATCATCATCAATCCTGTAATTAAACAGCACAGCACCATATCTAATCAACAAGTCGACACAACAATGGAATCTCAATAATAGGATAGGCCAGAAGTCAAAGCTAATGCTAAAAGAATGATCATTTCTTAACAATGCTTGATCACACGAGAAAGCATAGTGACTTCTATAACCTTATTTGACTGATTTTATTTTGTCTTTTGTTTAGGTACTCTTACAATACAGCCGTGGTAGTAACTGTAAATGCACCAAAAGCAAATATACTGCTCTGCCATGCCTCTACTGAAAAAGGGTAAGAGAACATAATGAACTTTTGGGGATGGGCAGAGGAAAATGAAACACATTGACACACCATATGCTCCTCCTGGAGAAGGTACCATCTTAAAACCAAGCTTTCTAGCATATCAACAGACATTCATTGTGATACAAGTACTGATAATTTTGGGAACTATTAGTAGTGAAAAGCCAATGAGAGAATCAATAACACAAAAGGAAATATTTATAACCCAGTATATATTTGATTCAATAAAGTATAGATCTAGTATGATAACAAAAATTTGTAAATGAACCTGCTTCTAGGAGAAGGTTTAACAGCATCTCCAGTGCACCCATGGATTTGAAGGTGACATAGCAAGAGAGACCAAAAATTTAAATTGCGGGTCCCACGTTTTCTTCCACAACATCCCCCAAAAAAAGTCCCGGTCTCTATTTTCTCTCTTTCATCTCAATTAATGATTGCCTGTCTATCTTTCTCACCACTTAAAATACTGCATCATATCCAGTTGATGGAGTGCATTGGAGATGATCTAATGAATTGATATGGGGAAAGACAAGCCAGAATATGGATTCATGGGACTAGGGAAAAGAAGGGGGGAGGGGTTGGATTTCTTACCGGAAGCATGAATCAAGGTGGAGATCCGTAAGAGATTTACAGTTTTCGCCAATACAAATCATCCCGTTGTATCCCACCTATAAATAATGCAAAGAAATACAGAAGATATTACAGTAGAATCAAGTTTAAAAAGAAACAACAAATTCAGAGTCAATTATTGTTGTCGTCATCTGACTCGACCGTAGCATGCAATATAGCCGACGTTGCACTACCAAAATGTAGTTTCGAAAAATGTGTGCAGGACATCACTTCCAGATCATTAAAGAAAAAATAAGTATAAACTTTAAATCTCATAAAATATCATCTTTTTTATGCAAATGACATCAAATTCCTTTCACAATTGTATACTATCATGATTGTCAGTATTTATTGCATTTGTTAGAAGTCTTGGAGCGGAAGTGCAAGAAGCAAACAACGGTTTCAGTAGAAAGCATAGGAAGAATATACCAAATGATATTAGAGTTTGAGGACACTCGTACTATGAAAATATCATTTCATAACTCCGAAGTCTGTTACCCCTTCTTAATGCAGAATGGATTATTCTATCTCAATAGAGTGAGATAGTAATTGATTCATAGGTTCATACATTATCATTATCACTGTCTTAAATTGCAATGCAATTGGATGAACATCAAAAAGATTGTACCCAAATATCGAAAACCCAGTCACCAAGTAGATGCAATAAAATACATGAAAACAACATGAAAAACTTCAATTCATGAAGTTGGACGTAAATTATTGGAAAATCATCTATCCACAATATTGACTTGGGACTAATTTTTTAATCAACTAACAAAAAGATCATGACCTCAATTCATTAACCAGTCAATCTAGACACGCCAGATGCCTAACATTTTGAACAAGCTTCCATTAATTCTCCAAGGATAGATCCATGACGATATCTCTGTAATATTTATAATATGATATTAACAAAAAGAAATGAGCCACATCATGTGTCTGAAGATAGAAAACCTACGAATATCATCCCAAGATATTACAATCAATTGAGATAGATGGAATCTTCAAATGTTCAATCACGAATTATGTGCAATCTCACATCGAGAAATGCAAGTAAAATCACAAACGTTTTCCTTTAATAAACAAACACCACCACACTGGGATGATTTCCCAACACCACAATGATATCACTTTGAAGGATAGGAACTGACATACACAAATATTTGAAATGTGATGCAATTGGCATACAGCATATAGAAAAGCAAGTACCTCATAACAAAAACTTATATCGAGCTTCTTCAAGTTCCTGCACATGCTAGTTATGACAAACAAGGTTTCGTCCCCGATACCGCAATGGATCAAATGAAGAGATTGCAAATGCTTCCAGCCAATGCCCAGTTCACGTAGTGCATCATAGTCCAATTGATCAAAACTCAAGTCCAACAACACCACCTCAGAAAGGTGGCTGCATTGCATTGTCCAAAACCAGAAAATGGAAACATTGTTAACATATGGCGCAGTAATGATGTAGATCAGAGTCTACAAACAAACGCGAAAACCACCAATTGATAAAAAAAAGATACGACTTTATTCGATTTGAACTGAAAGAAAATACAATGGAATGAGCCTTTAAATAGGCAAAAATAAAACCCTAGTTTACTTGTAGGGAAAGAAATACTAAAATAAACACTTTAAATAATTAATTAAATCCTAATAATTAAGGAATAGCGAATAATCCCATAATTCTACCTACCCCCATCAGAATTCTAGACGTTTCCATCATCATCAAGTAACCAAAGCACCAAAGAAAAGGAAAAACAGTCAAAACCAACATCAAGTTGTTGTCAAAAGTGAGACCACCCGATCAAATCTCTACTAGGACATAATGGGGGAAGGGCAAGGTTGCTTCCTACTCTACAAACCAATAGTACGCCAAAGAAAAGTATAAAAGGGATATTATACGGCAGATACAAGGCAATCGAATAACTTACACGCAAGCTGCATTTCCAATGGATCTCAGTAAAGCAGTTCCAATACCGTAGCAACAGCTTACTACAAGATGTACAAGCTCTGCACAACCAAGAAAAATAGACTCCAAACCCAACTCACTTAGACCGTGACACATTTCTAAGCGAAGTGTCTTCAACTTTTTACATCCTTTTCCTATAGCATAAAGGCTCCTGTAGAGTAAAGGTAAAAGTAAAAAAAATATTGCATTTTTCTCCCACTCCAATCCCACCCCTAAAACATAAGTTTAATAAAGATCCAAAAGAATGCGTATGAACAAATTACTCTAGCTCAATAAAAGTAGTTCTATTTTAGATAAAATTGGCAGCGTAATGTAAGAATTCCATAAAGGCATTTGTATAATAGACGCTTTCAGGCATGGATAGAGATATGGGATGCTGAGTTCATTTAGAGGGGTATTTGGGGACTTCCATAATACAGGGCTAGGGCTAATTGTATACACAGTGAGAAGAATACTAGTGAGTTCTTTCAGTAAAACTGGGAACAGTTTTGGAGAGAAGAAGCCTCTTTAAAACTTATGTTATACCGTAATTGTCTTCTGTTTTGCACTGGGGAGTTCTTTCAGCAAAAGTGTGCACAGTTTTGGAGGGAAAATGCCTCTTTAAAATTCATATTATGCGGTAACCCCTTTGTGCTTTCCCCTTCTCTATAAAGTTCAAAAAACTAGAAAATTGTAATAAAATCAACTCTTCCACCTTACTTATGAAACTACCAAGCAACATGGTAATGCTTTATTGTTTTGTGAAACAGACACCTAAAGCCGTTAAAATTCAACCACCCGCCCCAACAACAACAGCAAAAGGCGGGAGAGAGAGAGAGAGAGAGAGAGAGCGAGCTTAAACCATTAACAGGACATAAAGTAAATTACAGTCAAGGAACAAAAATACAGTTAAATTGCATTTACTACATTTTAAAGGAACAAGTAGTAGACGTTCCATAACTGTATGAGCATGACGGATAAAGCATATGGAACCACTAGATATGCTAAAATAGTAAAACAACCGGCGCCAGAGAAATAGATAAAAATCAAATCTTAAGGGCCTCCGAACTCAGCGGATTCACAAAACTCAAAAGCATATCGGAAATGCACGTATAAATTGACGACTGGGATTCAGCATTTCTATATCAAAGGATAGCTTACTTGTCAGTCACTTTCCCAGTCGCTTTCCAAGAAGAATCTAGAGCCAATAATTCCAATGATAAACAAAAATGTCCAACGGCTTCCAAAGCATCATCTGTTATGTTTTTGCATCCCATATTGAGAGATTTGAGCAGACTGCATCCTTTTGCTATACATAGCAAACCTTTGGCATCAATGGACTCTAATTCTATTGATAACGTTCGAAGAGATGTGCAGTGATATCCGACAGCTTCTAACGTGACATTTGTGAGGCCTCTACACCTATGAATACCAAGTGACGCCAAAGTTCTTCCACAATGAAGGGCAAACTGAACCAATCCAACGTCAGTCAAGCTATCACAGTCTTCTAAATTCAAAACTTCCAGTTGAGTACAATACTTTCCCATAGCAGCTATACTTTTATCTCCAACACAGCATCGCTTTACACAAAAGACATAACAAAAGAGTACTTAGTTATAGCATTAAGATGTGAGCATAATTTATTAATTTATCATAGATTATGTTAGATGAAAAAATAATATTTTGGTCCACACACATGTATGTATATAAAAGAGCAGAATCAAGTACAGACAAGGTAATGGCCAATCACCTTCAACTCCAAAGACTTCAGCGATTTACATTTCTCAGCCACAGATATTAGCCCTGCATCTGTTATATTAGAGCAACTAATTATCTTCAAACTCTCAAGTTTGGTAAAGCCCTCTCCAATTGTAGCCAACCCAGAGTCAGATAAAAAATACTTTCTCATTTCATTTAGTTTACTTCTATCAATATAAGAGAATCCATTTCTATAATAAGGGACTCGATGAACGAGACGAGTTCCTACCTGCAGCAAGATCAAAGAAAGATATATAAATGGGTATATTCCTGAGTAGAACCAGCCAACGGGAATGCAACTTTCAAGTAGTTTGCATTAATTACATGATACTGAACCACTAAATAAAAATATCCAATTGTCTAATTACAATAAATTTTAACTGTCGCACATCAGTATTGTAAACATTTGACATTACGATATTTTACATATTAAGTGAATAAAGAGTTCAATCTCCCTCAAGAAGGTATGGAACATTGGTTTTATGACACAAACGAATAAAATTCGACATAAACCATCAAGAACAACTAAACTTATATGTAAAATCCTCACTTTGGGACAAAGAAATACAAAATTGTCATTCCCAAATAACCATAATCAGAACTTTTACGAGCTAATGGTTGTATAGTTCTCCAAAATACTATACAGTACTTGAAAATTGGCGAACAACTTGAGCTTATGTTCAGGAACATTTAGGGAAATGTGGGAAAATAATGTAAGTAGGCATCCAAAGATCTAGTTAATATAGAGTTTCTAATTACTAATTTAAGCTCTTAGCCCCGCTTTGGACTTGTTATTCTAAAAACGAACTATCCTAAAAACTTGTTTTCAACCACACTCTCTTAATAAAACAATTTAGCACATGAATGCACAATTTCCTCCGAAAGTATCACTTGTCACAAAAGCACTTCTAAACAGAATTTGGTCCAACTAATCACGTCCACATATCTCGTGGGATCAAATGTCCTACACAAATCTCCACCACTAAATCTATCTCTATTTCAAAATCGAAATCTATTTGCCAACAGGGGCATATGACGAGAGACCTTAATCCTGTCCAAGCCACAAATCCTGGAGGGAGAGAAGTTTTCACTGGTATAAATTTGGAAATTCACACGCCCAACTAAGAGGCTAAGTACTACCATTAGTATTTTCAAAGATGATAGTTCGGATCAAGCCATCATTTTGTGAACAGGTGAGCAGGCATCATTCCTGGATTTTAACTTTCGGATTTTAACTTCAGACATAAGAAATTTTGTATACTTAACTAGTCCACAAATTAAAAATTACCAAATTCCCATCCTCTCCTTCTCAAACGGTTCAAACTCGTCAAGACTCAAATACAGACCACTGTCTAATGCATGTATACTGGTACTAGATATTTAAACATTGTGACCCCGTGCTTAATATCAGATTTTACTTAAAAGGAGGGAAAAGAAAACACGTTTTCATTACATGGAGCCACTGGAAGAGCAGTGCCAGACTATCGTCTGCCTACTACTATTTGGTCATAATTTGGTCATTCTGTCCTTTTGGTTTGCTTTACATTTAGAGCAATTTTTCGTGTTTCCAATAGAGAGAATGAGAGATTAACCACCAGAAATTGACACCAATCCACCCTATTTCAGAACTTCAAGCAGAACGAAAATGCTACAAAGACTGTTGGAATCTACATCTTTGGATTAGAAATCAAATCTGTGTTATGTACAGTATAACACGGTCATTCACCTAACCCTCAGCCTAGTTAAGACCTAAGAGCCCATAAAAGCTACATACTTCAAAATTGAGGGCTTGTCCCCTAATAAGGAATAACATAACATTTAAAATTTGGAAAAACAAAGGGAATTATTATTATTATTATTTTAATTTCACCACCCAAACAAACAGCTGAATCTATTGATAAATTACCCCCAATCTGACGACAAATACTTCTGTACTTGGCTTACCAGATGAAAAATGAGCAATTACTCTAAACTTTCACAATAATTGTCCAGTAACAAATGGAAACACTCTGAAATTTCAAAGCCTTAATTACCATACTAATTCCTGCCACACAATTCATATCAAACTGGAAACTATTTGCAAAAATTAAAAAAATTTACAGTGAAAAAAATATCTCCATTACAGTACAAATCATTCATTGATAAATGAGGTCTTCAGTCGTACAAATCAAATAGTTCAACACAAAAAAAATCAGTGAAGGTTAAAATACTGAACACTTCAATTTTTTTATTTATTATTTTTTTTTTTATAACCGAGGGTGTCAGGGGGGGCCCCACCCCCCACTAATCCCATGAGGTCCTCGCGCTTCGACCAGGAGACGCCCTAGTGGCCCCAAAAGGCATTGTTTTTTACGCTGTGGGGAATCGAACTTGAAACTATGCGCCTAACCACACAATCCCAAGTTGGCCCTTACCGCTGCGTCAACCCCTTGGGGTTACTAGACACTTCGATTATTATAGTCTTATTTTCCTGTCTACTAGTCCCATATTTTTAACCATTTATGCAAAACGAGAATGAATACTTACACGTATGTGTTTGGGTTTGTGGAGGCGATCAATAGGAACCTCAGGAGATTCATCAATGGAAACATTGCATACGTTGGCATATTGCTCAGTTAGAAACTTAACAAGTGTATCAGTGCCGTCTGTGAAGCGAATGCAGATAGTCTCCAGGCTTAACCTCTGCAGATTGAGCCAGCGCTTGCATACCAAAGAGAATGCTTCCTGGTCTTGCTCCAACTCCAAGCACCGGAATATTTCCACCATCATCTCATCTGGCAAAACTGAATTTATCCGACCAAGCCTCCTCATTCTCTTTTCCTTCTGCTCTTCTGATTTTATCCTATCAAGCCGCCTCATTCTCTTTCCTTTCTTCTTTTCTGAATTTACCGTATCACGCCTTCTTATTTTGTTTTCTGAATTTATCCTATCAAGCCTTCTCTTTCTCTTTTCTTTCTTCTTTTTTGAAAAATGAAGCACCATCCTCACAATATTTTATTAAATTATTCCTAATTAAGCTTAGAAATGAGTCCCAGTTGAGAGACGGGAGGCCAGCAGTGGATAAATGCTATTGAAAACCTCTCCAGCAGTGGGGATACAACCGTAAAGTCTGGTTTCAAAGTCAGGGGAAAGTAGATATATGAAATTTCGTCGTGGGCTGCAAAACGATACATAGAATAATGATTAGACAAACTTCAACACCCTCCATGCATCAAGACCAATCCAACTGAATAAAATATATAGATGGTAAATCTCACAGGCTCTGAAAGCATGTTACGATTTTCAAGGAAATAAATATTCTGCTTATTTAATCCCCGTCACAGTGGAATAATGTTATCACAAACTTATTTGCATCAAGGTACAAATGTAGGAAATAGCAACTAAAACAGGCTATAGGAAATCTGGCTGCGGAGACCATTAATTTGATAATTTCTAGAACCTGAAATCAACTACCACCTTACCTGATAAGTTTTCTCAGCACGAAATTGACGTAACAGGGTCCAAAACCACATGATATCGAGGAAAGAGACTTTCGGTAGCAGAGCAAGCGAAAAGGTTCTTTATGATATAATTGTCCATTACTAATAAGTATAACTATAACATGCAAAGGGACAGCAATATGTTCACGCTAGAATTCATGACATAGCAGGATGAAGAAGATTTGATTTCCAAACCAATTACAAGATGGTTGCACGTGTTTGAATGAAAAAAAATAATATTCAAATAAATCTGATTCTCTTACAATACTTTGGAAAGCTAATGGTTCCCACCAGCGCCAGGAGAAGTGGACGGGGTTAGGGAAAAACTAAAAAATAGCCATAAATAAAGCAGTTATGAAAAAGTAAAGAGCGGAAGACAATACAGTAGTAAAGTACTGCTGCTAATCTTCAAATAATGCCGCAATTGTCTATTAAAATACGCAATTCTTGTTGGAAAGTATCTTTCCATTCGAATAGAATTCAATTTAGTTTAGGATTGTTATCTCTACAGTAATTTCAGTTTATTTACCTTCCGTTTATTGATTAAATTACAACAACAACAACAATGACCAGGGACTAAGAATAAACGGACTAATGATTATTGATTAGTAAATTGCAAATTGAAACAATTAACAATGAAACATACCAGAGAAGAGGAAAACTAGGCGGGTTCCAAGTGGTGGTTTTGGTTGCAGTTGAACAATTGAATTTAGGTCCAGCGGCAAGATGTCACGGCGGTAGCCGGTTGGCGACGGCGTGACGGCGAGGGGCAACGATCGTCGATGCAAGGAAGCCTGCCTGATACTACGAATTTTCTATTGCGAGGTGGGTACTCCGGATTCTGCGTTTGAACTCCAGCTTGTAATTTTTTTTTTCCAATTAGGCTGCAGCTAAACACACCCCAAAACTACTTCTAGACTGAGGGAATTGGGCCCAATTAGCTCCTCGTAAATAACCTTTGACTAAAATAAGGGTGATAGGGAGTGCTTTTTAATAGTTTTTAATGATTTTTAATGTAAAAGAGGATAGAGAATGAGTGGAGTTGAGTGGTTGAGATTTGTGGATGTAATGAGATGTGTGGATGTGATTGATTTAGGAGAGAGAAAAAAATTGAAAAAATTGGAAAAATTTTGAATAATTATTTAACATTTAATATAAAATAAAATAAAATATATAATTACAAGTATATCCTCATATACTTACACAAAATAAATCCTTTTCTACACCTCAATTCACTCTCATCAAACGTGAAAAAAATCCTAAAGGGAAAATTTTGAAAGAATATCGCATCTTCACTCGCGCAATCATCTAACAAGAATGGTATTTTTGACATGTAGAGTGGAGCTTTGAGAAGCTGAGAACGATCCAGTCCAATAATTTGGAAAGATTTTCTTGTACATCCTCAAACAAAATTAGGAGAATCGAAATTTGTCGAATAATTTTGCAGGAGTTTTTTCTTCCTATTTTTACTTGATAATCATTTCGATTTTCATATTTTCTCAATGATTTCCATGTTTTACGTACCATAATGGTGTATATCAAACATAACGACTATACAGTCGTTATGTGTTATGCATAACAATACTGCATTCGTTATCTACTGTTCACCTTACAAGTATCGTTATCACAAAACCAGTATCGTTATTGCAATACAATTATCGCTTTTCCATCTCGGGGTTGTTTAACTAGTGGGGAATCAAATCACCATTACACTAGTAATTTGTCAAGTTCTTATTGGTACCAAAAGGTGTAATTCCGGACACCCCAAGTTCTTATTATTATGAAACAAGTATCGTTATCACGAAAAAACTATCATTTTGCCCTATCAGGGTTGTTTAACTAATCTAGAAATCAAATCATCATGTTAATAGTAGCTTGTCAAGTTCTCCTTATCACGAAACGAGTATCGTTATCACGACACTATCGTTTTGCCATCTCGGAGTTGTTTAACTAATTGGGAAATCAAATCACCATGTTACTAGTAACCTATCAAGTTCTCGTTATCACGAAATAAGTATCGTTATCACGACACAACTATCATTTTGCCATATCGGGGTTGTTTAATTAATCGGGACATCCAATCAAGATGTCATTAGTAGCTTGTGAAGCTCTCATTATAACGAAACAAGTATCGTTATCACGAAACGACTATCGTTTTGCTCTATCGGGATCGGAAAATCAGATCACCATTACACTAGTAGCTTGTCAAGTTCTCGTTATAAACAAGTACTGTTTTGCGCTATCGGGGTTGTTCAACTAATCGGAAATTTAAGAATTTAAGAAGTATCGTTATCACGAAACAAATATCGTTTTCCATATTGTTTTCGAATATCGTTTTCCATACTTTTTTTGAATTTAAGAAGTATCGTTATCACGAACAAAGTATCATTATCACGAAATGAATATTGTTTTCCAACTTTTGTTATGACTAAATCAATTTTCGTTATCACCGAAATCAACTTTCGTTATGACTAAATCATCGACCATTATTAGTAAACCAGCTTTCGTTATCACCCAACCAATTTTCGTTATCATTCAATCAACTTTCATTGTCACTAAATAAACTTTCATTACCACTAAATCAATGCTCGTTATCACTCAACTAATTTTCGTTATCACTAAATCAACTATCGTTTTATTGTGCTTCGGTCGTTATCATGAAAGAACCATTGTTTTTCATATCCTCGGGTTGTTTAACTAATCGGGAAGTTCAAATCACCATATTACTAGTAGAAATTCAACACCAAACTGTAAAACCAAACAGCAAACCCCAAACCCCAAATGCACTAAACCTCAACCCTAAACCCTATCCACAAACCCCAAACCCCAAAAATGTCACCACTAAACACTAACCCCAACCTCTAAACCCTAAATTCATAAACTCCAAAGCTTAGGACATGATCCAAATGGTGATGAAACGTGTTCTGAAGTTTGGGACGAGTTAAACAATCACTAATGTCAATCGAATACTTGTCTTCGAATAACGAACACCTCAAAAATTCCATAAAAACACGGTTTGATCTTTAGAATGGGTTAAGAATCACAATGTGCCCATTTAACATTGGAATTGAAGGATGAGTTAAAAATGATTTGCATTCCATCACGATTAGTTATCCAATCCCAAGATGTTAAAACCACAGATAATAACATTTGTCTTTGAATAACAAGAACTTGACAATCTACTTGAAACAAAATGTGATTTGATTTCACGATTATGATAATACGGTGATGGGATGTCGGCGCTAGTTATCCAACCCCAACGATAGTTGATTTAGTGATAACGAAAATTGGTGCCGCTATCACTAAAGTTGATTTAGTAATAACGACAGTTGATTTAGTAATAACGAAAGTTGGTTGAGTGATAGTGAAAGTTGATTTACAGATAACGATAGATAATTTATCATAACGAAAGTTGGTTTAGTGATAACGATAGTTGATTTAATGACAACGATAGAGGATTTAGTCACAATGAAAGTTAATTTAGTGATAACGATAGTTGATTTAGTGATAATGAAAATTGATGCCCATATAATGAAAGTTGATTTAGAGATAACGAATGTTGATTTAGTAATAATGAAAGTTAATTGAGTGATAATGAAATTTGATTTAGTAATGACGAAAGTTGACCAATTGATAACGAAAGTTGACTGAGTGATAAGGAAAGTTGATTAAGTGATAACGGAAGTTGATTGAGTGATAACGGAAGTTGGTTAAGTGATAACGAACGTTGATTTACTGATAACGATTGAGGATTTAGTCAGAACAAAAGTTTATTTAGTGATAATGATAGTTGATTTAGTGATAACGAAAGATGATTTAATCATAACGAAAGTTGATTTAGTGATAACGAAAGATGATTTAATCATAACGAAAGTTAAGTTACTCATAACAATATATAATTTAGTCATAACGAAAGTTGATTTTGGTGATAATGAAAGTTGATAGTCATAACCAGTTTCTCTCAAGCCGTCTTTTTCATAAGTGTCAATCATTATACTTTCTATATAATTACTGCAGCGCACGTGTAGACATGTAACATTTTAATTGACAATTTATATAACAATGCTTTCTGAACAACGGATAACGAATGCAATATCGTTATCCGTACCACAGCACGAACATACAATCGTTATGGTTGCTATACAATTGTTGCAGCATACATCTATATCATGACAATACATGAGTTATGCACACATGTAATATTTTAAATCACAATTTATATAGCAATGTTGGCTGAACAACATATAACAAAAGAAGTATCGTTATGCGTAACTTATAACGACTGGACAATCGTTATAATGGATATTTAATTTTTAATACATCATCATATAGAAAGCATGACAACCATACCGAAAATCATGAAAATCAAAATAATAATCAAGCAAAAATAGCAACAACACCTACCTACTAGGTTATTTCTTCACATCTTTTCACCATTCTTTGAGAGCATCTTGTAGAGATTACTTTCTTACTTTCTTGATCTTCTACCACCCATACAATCATTTAACAACATAAATTTCAAGGTTTCTACAGGAAAAATGAAGGAGGAAGAAGCCTTTTCTTTTGTAGCGAAAATTGATGCGATGAAGAAGCCGTTAGCCAATTTTCGAATCGAGTGAAAATTAAATTGAATTGTATAAAACCCTAGATAAAGAGGAAGGATATTTTAGTATTTTTGCATGTAAAGGTATTTTAGATATATGCTATTTTTCTTTTACTATTATTTAACTAGAAGGTCATTTACACAATACTAATTTTTGGAAAGGTTTCTTAAATAATTTAGACATTTGACCAGGTCTTTTAAATAAAGACCCCGTTCAATAATTACCAATTTAACCTTCATCTTCTTCATTTTTTTCTTTCTCCTTCTCTCTTTCCTCCTCACACCCACAAACCGAAAAATGAAAAAAAATGAAGAAGCTTCTTCATCTGCCATTAATAGTAGACGAAGAAGCTTTGGCTGCCATGGCAGCGGAGGAAGAGAAAGGTACCAACAGAAAAAAAATAAAAAAGAAAAGGGTGTTTGAAGGATCAATTTCGACCCAAAAGGGTCGAAATTCAGCCTTGAATTTCGACCCCTTCGAGGCGTCGAAACTCAATATATGCATTTTTTTTTGGTTCTTCTTCTTTCCTTGGTTGGCTACCAAAAGCTTGACTGCCATTAATGGCATGCTTCTTTTTTTTTTTTTCCTTGGGTTGTGGAAGGGGTGTGTGAAGTACAGAGAAGAAAGAAGAAAAAAAAGGGAAGATAAGGAATAAGAAGTGAGCATAAAGGTAATTATTGATTTTTTTTTTAAATGGGGGTGTAGAAGCAGAAACAGGGGGTGCCTTTAGCCGGACCCTTCCAATTATTATATAAAAATCTTTTGGGCCTGTTGGGATTGCCCAAATCCGCTCCTGGGCGCCTAGTTTGCAATTATTTATTTATTTATTTATTTTATTGCCATATTATAGCATCCCTCCGGAAACATTACAAGACGCGATGCTTTGTCACAGGAGGGGCAACTAACGAGAATGATCCTTATCTTTAAGTTCCTCCACTTACTTATAATAGTGCCAAAAGGCCTCCAAACATCTAAGCCACTATACCATGGCACAGGGATTTAAGGTTTAATGTATTGCGAACCCATGTCCAATTATAAACATGGAAGAGCATACCTCAGTTAACCTACTCACTCTATGTACCCGGTATAAAATTGACATCCAATGAAATCTCAAGTGACACTGCGATGGATTATTAATAACAATTACACTGCGATGGATTATTAATAACAACACTTGTCGATAGAGTATAGACCTATAATGCTCAGACTCGGGTATTGTTGTCGGGGAACATGAGATCTCATTCTTCATACTTCCTACACCCACCTATTTTTCAAAAAACACCATTATATCTACTCTCTACACCCATATTATTTCCACAATTGTCCCCATTTATACGTAAACCAGATCTACACCCACCACAGTTCACTCTATTCGAACAAGGTAGAAGAAGAAAAACAACAACAAGGAAGAAAAAACAAACCTCCATCTCTTCCAACACAAACACAGAGGCAAGCAACAGCATAACTATGGAGAAAGGTTAGTTAACTTTGTTTCTTTCCTATATTTCTTTTGGGGAAATTTACAGAATGTATGCCAGTCGATCGCTGCGGTGGGTAAAGAAGGGGGATCGGCTGTTGGCAGCCGATCCCCCTTACAGGGGCCTTCAGCCAAGGGTGGCTGATGCCCCCTCGGGGGCATCGGCCAGCCCTAGATGACACCCCCTTTGGGCATCGACCACTATTTTTAAAATTTTTAATTAATTAATTAATTAATTAATTTTATAAATTTTTAAAATTGTAATTTTGAAATATTATTTAATTAGTTATGAATTATTTTATTTTTATTTTATTAGTTATTTAATAGTGAGTTAAATATTTGTGTTATGTAAACGATTGAAATATTATTTATTGATTTGTATTTAATTATTTGACATACTGGCCAAATGAATTGAAAGTAACACAAAAAAAATTAAAAAATGAATTGAATACTGGCCAAAGAACAAAATTTAATTAAAATAAATACTAAAAAATTCTAAAAAATTTCAACAGAGTTTCTCCTGTATTGCACAAGATAATAATTTGTGATGGAGATTGTGATAATATAAATGCAAACTAATATAACATTAAATTAACTATTGTAGTTATTAAAATAATCATACTAAAAAGTCTACTAACTTTCATAGAGCTTGTAGTTTTTTGTTTAAAATTATTCTATATTATATTATATTCAATTACAAATTTGGGAGACATTAACTACACACTGGTGTGATATATGGTATTGATAATGAACATGTGAATAATGATTTTTCAAATTTTAGTATGAAATATAATCAACATACAGATATATTATATAGATGACAATATAACGGGTATAGTTCAAAAATCCCAACACCCCGTTCCTGCCCTGCTAGAATTACTTATCCTCGCCAACGCTGTATCCTCATTTAATCGATCAAGCGAAAGTGATATAAGAATTGCAATAGAATGGGGACTTCCCATTCCCCATCCTCGTCGCGCTAGAAAATTCACATCTACATCCACACCTTATTGTGATCATGCAGCAAAAAAATTTTATTTGTACTTTTTTAATATGTATTAATGACATGTAAATTTTTCAATAAACACATTCAAAACATGATAAAGACATATATTAACATATTTGGTGTAAACTCACCAACTTAATATATTCGGTCTATCATATTTTTCTAAACTCATCAATTTAAATGTTTATCTTAAATAGCTTAATTATATAAGATTTTTAAACTGGTTAATAAAAAATCTCATAGATTTTATGTTGTCATGATCAAATATTGAATGATTTTGATTTTGAATTTAAATTAATTTGGATAAGATAAATAAATTGAAATATATGTGATTAATAATTAAGATAGACGACTTAATCGATGATCCTTAAAAATTAAATAAAATCTAAACTACCAAATATGAGTATAAAATAAATAATTTAAAATTATTCATTATAAAATATAATGTCTATACATAAATAAAAATTTTAAAAAAATCTTAAAGATTTTATTTTATTGGAAGATTGTAAAAAATAAAAAATTAAGCCGACTACACCGAAGTTTGGTAAATTGATATAAATGCCATATTTGTATTTTTATTTGCTTTCCTATCCTTATTGACAATCATGGTTTTAATTATGATGATGTAATTCATAATGTTTAAAATTGTAAATGTAACTATATATCATCGAAAATTGACTTTTCAGAAAATTCCAACATGTAAAAATGATTATCCAAGTCTAATGTCATTAATCATAGGCCAAATTGCCACCATCTACAACTCGAAAGAAATATTGTTGACAATACAAAAATATATGAGAATCCAAGGAAAAGCATGTTTTAAAAAAAGAATATTAGTGAAAAGTAAATGAAGTTAATTATGCACTAATTATCAATCGACTCACTCTATAGTAAGATATAATTAATTTCGGAAATAATTTTTTCTTCGCTGTAGCAATCTAATTAATTTCAATTATTTTTCATTTTTAAAAATTAATCATATATTCACCATTTAGTAATTTAATTAATTTTTGATACATTTTGGTCCAATGAAATCGTGTTAATTAATTTTGAAATGAAATTAATTTTTCGAAATGAAATTAATTTTCATTAATTATAATATAATTAATTTTTGTATTTTAGACAATCATTTGTAAAATGAACTTATTATTTCTAAAATAATTAACTTAATAGATATAGTTTAAAGAATTATATAAATCTAAATTTAAAGATATCTTATAATTTAAAAAGTATATTTCAACTTAAAAGAGATTTTTCATTTTTAGGAAAATTTTGCGAACTCATAGCAACCTATTTAGTTTTAATTTTTTTAATAGTGGTATTTATAAAACCGTGTCCAATAAAATTAGACTTTCCAAAATTTTCTTTTATATGAAAGTAACTTTAAAGAGATTTTCAATTTCGGAAGACAACTTCTAGTCTAGAAGATATCTTTCATTTTTAGGAAAAATCACTCCAACTCATAACAAACTAATTAATTTCAATTATTTTTTGTTTTTAAAATTAACTATATGTCTCCCCTTTTAGCAATATAATAATTAATTTTGACTAATTTTCATCTTATGAGGCCATGTCAATTTTTGTTGAATGAAACATACTCCAATTAATCTTAACAACATATTTAGTTTTAATTAATTAAAATACAGTTAATTTTCATTTTTAGATAATTATTCTAAAAAGAAGAATTAATTATTTCTAAAATAATTAACTTAATAGCCACAGCTTTAAGAATTATTTGATTAAATATATTATGTAATTTAAAAGATATATTACAATCTAAAAGATATCTTTTATTTTTTAAGAGAAATCCTGGAAACCCGTAGCGATCTAATTTTATTTATTTTCATTATTTTGATTTAATTGTATTTTTCTTCTTTTACGAATATAATTAAATTTGAGTAATTTTCATCCAATGAAATGATGTCGTAGTAAAGTTTTGCAACATAATTGATTTTAATTAATTATACTTTAATTAATTTTCAATTTTTGGATAATTATTTCTGAAAATAGATAACTATTTATAAAATAATTAGTTTGATAGGTGCAGTTTTAAGAATTGTATGAATATAATTTTGAAGATATTTTGCAGTTTAAAATATATCTGATAATTTAGACGATACCTTTCATTTTCCAACAGAAATTTTGTGAACCCATTATAATATAATTAGTTTGAATCGTATTTTATTTTTTAAATTAATACTATTTTCTATTTTGGCAATATAATTAATTATTATTAATTTTCGTCCAATTGAATCGTGTCAATTGTCATCCAATGAAACGAAATTCAATTAAATCTTAATAGTGTAATTAATTCTAATTAATTGAAATATAATTAAATTTTATTAATTATCAATTTTGATCTAATTTTAATCCAGTTTTCAATTTAATTAAATCTTAGACAATTGCTAATTTTGATTAATTTTGATTTTGTATCTAATTTTATTTAAAACAAATAATTAATTATTTCTAAAATTAATTAAAGGGTCCAATCTAATTTTTTAATTTTCATATTACACGTTTATTTTAATTTTTTATAATTCTATTTCACACCAAAATTAAATCTTAGCAAAATTCCCAAATTAAATTAAATTAATTTCAGTTCGTTAGCTAATTATTTACTAAAATAATTAATTATTTTTCAAAATAATTAAAGGGTCCAATCTAATTTTTAAATTTTAATGTTACACGTTTACTTTAATTTTTGTGTAAAATTTTAATGAATGTTAATTTTTTATCACACAAAAATTAAATCTTAGTGCAAAAGACACATGTGATACTCAAAAACAAAAGACAGAAGAGGAAAAAAATGAAAAAGAGAGGGAATGAAAAAAATGTTCTAATTTGATAGTGATATTGATCAATTTACATTATAAGACAAATCACTTAATTTATGGCGGGAGTGTTGCTCATAGCTTAGCGAGCTTTGCGATGGGTTCAAGCACTACTTTTCATTGGTTTGATGCCATGTCATGATTCTATTGTAACAATGATAAGAGACAACCCTATTTTTTTTAACGAATGAAGTTATTTGTAAGATTTGTATATATATCAATTGATCATTTAAGGCTAGAATTGAATTGATAAAAGGGGAAATTGGGGAAGAAAATCAGTAGAATAATTTTGGGTTTTGAAGATCAGTGCATAGAAAGGAAGCGTGAAGGCTGGATAAAAAATTTATTAGCAGTAATTTTAATTTACAATTGAAAATAATAGAAACATAGATAAATATAAAAATATTCAATATAATAATTAATAATCTTGAAGGTCTAAAGTAATGCTCAATTAATTAAGGACGGAAAAACACTTAAAAATCTAAAATTTCTGTGAAGCATGTGATGGGGTCCATGCGGGATTCATTCGCTATTTGTATTGAGAATGCCACATTTGGAGCCCATTTATTTTCAGTTAAAAAGGTTAACTTAAAAAATTTTAAAAGCAAAGTGTCTGGAAAATATGCACAACTTAAATTAAAAATAATTTTAAAAATTAAGAAAAATAAGTTGTGAAGGGGAAGAAACATTATTTTTAGTATATATATATATATGGGTAGATTAGCAAATTTGAGGAAATCAAATTTGGATATTTTGGAAAATCTAGACATTACTTATATATAAAAAAAATATCAATTAAATATTAAAATTAAAATAATAAGAAATAGAGTTTTGAGGGAATGAGCGGGAAAACTAATTTCAACAATTAAAAAAATAGGATGAAAATTTCCTACTTTTCTTTATAATATATAGATATAGATATAGATATAGATATAGATGAAACTGTGTAAATTTTCATCTAGTGAAATCGTGTCCAATTTAATCTTAAGAGTCAAGTATGAATGAATTTAATACTTGCAACATAATTAATTTTTATTTTTATATAATTATTTGAAAAATAATTACTTTAATATCTGCAGTTTCAAGAACTGTATGAATCTAATTTTAAATATGTTTTTATAATTTAAAAGATATCATGCATTTTAAAATATATCTTTTATTTTTTAGGAGAAATTTGTTAAATCGTAGCAATCTAATCAATTTTAACTATTTTTTTAATTAATTATACCTTTTTCATTTGAAAAATACAATTAATTTTGATTAGTCTTTGCCTACTTGAGGAACCATATCCAATTAAATCGTACCAACGTAATAAATTTTAATTAATTGAAAGATGATTAATTTTTATTTTCAAATGATTATTTCTATAATAATTAGTTTTGTAAAGAACCATAATAATTAGTTTAATACATGTACTTTTGGGATTTGTATGAATATAATTTTAAAGATATCATATAATTTAAAAAGATGCATCGTAATTTAAAATATTTCTTTAATTTTTTTCAGGAAAATCTTGTAAACCGTAGGAATTAAATAAATTTTAACTATTTTTCTTTTTTAAATAAATTATACTTTTTCCTTTTATCAATATAATTATTTTTGATTAGTCTTTGGCCATTGAAGTATATCGAATTATATCTTTGTGATATATTAATTTTATTTAATTGCAATCTTACAAGTTTCTTTTAATTTTTATGTAAAATTTCAATGCCTTCTATTTTTGTATCACACAAAAAATAAATCTTACCAAAATTGCTAATTTAGATTTATTTTTTTCTTTAACTAATTATTTATAAAAATAAATTATTATTTTAAAAATTAATTAGTGGGTCGAATCTAATTTTAAAATTTCAACTAGTGTTTTTATCCGCACGTTGCACGGGGAAACTTATACCCAATTGTCTCAATTGGCGCTGATTTATGAAAATTTGATCAACTCAATTTTTTTATTAGTGATGCGAATGGATCTGAGACGTGTTAATTTTCGGATTTTTTGAGGAATTAGGAAAGGAGTTGTGAAGATACCAAATTCCAACGGTAAGATTTGAGACCATTCCTTAGTGTTGATAAGGAAAGACGTATGTGAACTGTTATTGATAAAGATGAGAAGGAAAGACGCGTGTAAGATTTCTTTGATAAAAGATTTGGGTTTATCTCAAAATATACCATTTAATCTTAAAAAATAAATATATAGGGATTGAGTGGGAAATAAAATTTTATAATTAATTTTTTAATTCTAAAAATTTATAATTTCAGCGGGAAAATGTGCTCATTTTATTAATATATATATATATATATATATAGATAGATGCTATACTTTTCCTTTAATTTTGTGTAAAAATTTAATGAATGCTAATTTTGTATTATACAACAATCAAATCTTATGAAACTATTAATTTTAATTAATTTTATTTTTTAAGAATTAATTTTCATTTCTTAGTTAATTATTTATAAAATTGCTCTTATTCTATATATAGATATAAATCTTTAGATTTAGATTAGAAGTAAAAAAATAAAAAAATTACAGAAGATATGTTCAAATCAATGGAGATTTGAAAAAAAATCTAATTTTGACTATAAATATTTTCTTATTTTCGTAAGGATAAGATTTAATATAGGTCATGATTAGTTCATTTATTTATTAAGGATTGATTATTAATTAATAAAAAAGAAAAAAATCAAAAGACAAAAAAGGGTTTGGTTTTGTGTAGGAAAAGTAATTAATTTAATTAAAAAATTGACTGGAAATTCTTTGCTTTTCTTTATTTATTATTATATATATATATATATTTTAAGAATTAATTTTCGTTTCTTAGTTAATTATTTATAAAATTGCTCTTATTCTATATATAGATATAAATCTTTAGATTTAGATTAGAAGTAAAAAAATAAAAAAATTATAGAAGATAAGTTCAAATCAATGGAGATTTGAAAAACCTAATTTTACTATAAATATTTTCTTATTTTCGTAAGGATAAGATTTAATATAGGTCATGATTAGTTCATTGATTTATTAAGGATTGATTATTAATTAATAAAAAAGGAAAAAATCAAAAGACAAAAAAGGGTTTGGTTTTTTGTGGGAAAAGTAATTAATTTAATTAAAAAATTGACTGAAAATTCTCTGCTTTTCTTTATAAATATATAGATATAGATATAGATATAGAAGATTTAGTACACCAAAATGAACGCCGCATATCTAATAGGAAAATATTTAGTTGATTTGTAACTATCTTTAACTAGTATTACACCCGTGCGATGTACGGGAACAATAAAGTTTAATTACAATAAAATTAAAAAATTACTAATTAAATATAAAATGTAAAAGTAAAAATGTATAAGTGATGAAAATGTATACATGATAAACTTTAAATACATAAAAAATAGTAATTAGACATAAAATTTAAAACTAAAGATGTATATCTGATAAACTTTAAATATATAAAAAATTAAAAATTTTGAAATACTTCTCTATACACAGCATTAATCGTCGAATTAGTCGGCTTTCCGTCATTGTCGCATATAAGAACCTTTAACCCTGCTCGACCGATAACCTGGATATTACGACGTACAATTCACCATGACTGAACATAAATTTTAATAAAGGTCCGACATACAAAAGTGACTGGCCCTAACGCCCTGACTTTTTGTTAATAGTTATCGCATGCGAAATAATCAATGGGAAATGTCGCCTGTGAATTGTTATCTCAAACAATGTCAACTAATTTAGTTTAGTTAAGAAAACAAAAATCAAACAAATTAATGAAAATGAAATATTAGATAAATTTAAATATTTACACCCCAATAATGAAATTAATCTTACTAATAATGAGATACAATACAAAACTTAAAAACTGTGCCATTAACCTTCTCGATCCATTAGCAATGAAACCCATATTAGACGGCATGCCAACCCATTTATTGTACAAAAAGATCCAAATCTGAACCCAAAACACATGAGACGCCTTTCTACGAATGCAACATTGAAGCAGTTAACTCCCAAACCCTAAGGGTATGTTTGATAGGCAATTTTTTTCCTGGAAAACAAGCTTTCCCACTCTTTTTTCCAACTTTTGTAGTGTTTGATAGGCTTTTTTTTCCAGGAATAGCTTTTCCATGTTTCAAGTCACGTGATCTATTTTTTCCACAAAAGTTGGAAAACCCATTCCCAGCTAATACTCGGATTTGCTTTTCCTAGAAAAAAGAAAGCCTCATTCACATCTATCCATCTGCTCCGCCGACCTGTGTCCTCTCTCTCGTCCCTCTGTTCAATCTCTACCATTCAAACCCCAATTCCAGCCACCACCGTCTCTGTAAATCCATCGCCGACCCTCTCTACATCTGTGAACGGCCGATCCCTCTCTCTTTGTCGAAGAAAAATGAGGAAATTAGGGCTTCGATGGAGCGTCGATCGTTGAACATTGGGAGTGCTTTTCGCTGAATCTTTCTGGTCGAACAAATCATTCTACTCGATGTATGTAGCCGTGGATTTTAATTACTGAATTTTTCATCAATGACTTGGGCTTGTTTTTCGTTACTGAATCATTCCACCGTTGAATCTCCATTTTCAGTTAATCTTTTGCGAGGCCTAAAGATAGCCGAGCAGTCCAGAGACCGACGTTATTTAAACTTTGAGGCGAAGGAACCACCAAACCAGTAAGCCTATTGACTGTTGATGTGTTCTCTACTTCTAAGCCTATTGACTGTTGATCTATTCTCCACCTCTCTTCTTGGATTTCTAGTTTCCAATAATGAGTTTCATAAGTTATTCTATGGGAAAAAGTTCTCGAGTCCCAATTTGGATTTGTAGAGTCTATAATTTTTTATTGTTCATCATATGTGCTTCGAATAATATACGTTGTAAAGGGTATTTGATATTATTTATTTGTCCAACAAGGGAACGATTTCGTGATTGTTGAAGTATGTTGTCTGAGATTGAATTTGGAATATGGACGTTTTGGTGATTCTTGTGGAGGATTATTCAGTGAGATTGAGAATGATGTTGTCAGATTGTGATTGAGAGTGAGATGTCATTGTATAATACATTGTTTTATTATTGAGTGTTAACTATTAAGTTATTTCATGGTTATTGAATTGATACTTATTGGTAAATTTCGTTACAAATTGGCACTTCCATTTACTCCAACTATCATGTCTCCATTTTCAGGTAAGGAATGATTAGACTTTACTCATTTACCTGGAAATCATTGAATATAAATATAGCCTTGTCGGCTTCTATGAATGTGGCCCTATGAGCTTATATGATTGTGATCTTATTGATCTTGCATATGCTAATTGTGCTTGAAGCCATTTGATGTTTTTAGTATGGATTTAAAGCAAATACTTAAAAAATATTTTTTTTTGGAAAGTTGTTCTACGAATGTTCTATGAATGTGCTTGAAGTGTGGATTTTCTATGAATGTGCTTAAAGAAAATACTCCATTTTCAGTATGGATTTAAAGTATGTTCTATGAATGTGCTTGAAGCTATTTGAAAGTTATTCTACGAATGTGCTTGAAGTATGAATGTTCTATGAATGTGCTTATAGCAAATACTCCATTTTCAGTATGAATTTAGGGTATGTTCTATGAATGTGCTTGAAGCTATTTGAAAGTTGTTCTATGAATGTGCTTGAAGTATGAATGTTCTATCCATATGCTTAAAAGCAAATACTCCGCTTGTGTAGCTTTGCAGAAAGAAATTGTCAGTATTGGTTACTGCAAAGAATGCTCTAGCTACTAATATTATCTTATAGAGGATGATTTGGAAAGTAATTGTATACATTTATCTTTGATTTACATTATTGTTTTAAGTAAAGATAAAGAACCAGTCTATGACATGTTTGAAATGGATTATAGAGAAATAAAAATATTTTTCTAGCTGTAGTTGAAGACTTAAAAGGAAAGTATTTTAAAAACTTGTAAATTCAATGTAATGAAAAGTTGAGAATAACATTTGAAAAAATTAATTTCCCACTCTTCGTTTCTGTTCTTGTGGCCATGGTTTAGGTTTTTTTATTTTGTTTTTTTTTTGTTTTTTGGGACTTTTTCTATGGAAATGAAGAATTCAAAGTTTTCATTCCGACTCTTATATGTGGTCTACGTAGGAATTGATGTAATTCTTATTGAAGTTGGAGTATAGTCGAAGAGCTCAATTCAAACGGGTGACGTTATTTCTATTTTCTTCACAGTTTGTAGGTAAGTTTGACTTGGCTCTAAGCCATGTTAATTGGCAGTTGATTTTACAGAAATTGCGATGAATGGGTCTTAACAATGTTGATGCTGTGCAACTGATGAAAAAGTTCCAAAATGACAAAGGTCTTGCTTTGATGTTCATGAGCTCCACTGATCTGTTCGCAACCGTACGTTTGTATTTATGGAGCTGGGTCGAGATTCTCCTCCCCTATGAAATGTGACTCCATCTTTTGTGTATTTTGTACATGTAAAAATTGTCCACCTAACTTTGTCTGTATTTGTTAATGTATCACGTCCCCATTATTTTGACCTACTTCAATGATGGAAAACATGTACTAGAACATATTTGAAATTGATGTAGACGGATTGGAATGTACTCTATGAAAAAATTATTTTGATCTTTGTTTCGTATCATGTGAACGTGTTGTTGTCAATGGCTTTTGTGTGTTGTAGTTATTTTGTTTTGGAAGGATCGGGTGAGTAGATTATATTTATGAATTGGCTTTGTGTTTATTAAAATAAGTAATATAAAAAATCGAAAGTTAAAAAAAATGATCCAATCAATGGAGCTTATGAAGGACAAGGGGATTAAACACGTATTAGAACATGAAGTCAACAAAAAATTAACCAAAAAAGAAGTGATATAATCACTTGTTTCTCAATTTCACTATACACTTTGTAATACATATATTCGGTTTGTTTCTAGAAATTTTTTATTTTAAATGGCAATGTTAAAATTTTTAAACAAAATAAACCTAGATTTTCTAGAAAAATTTTTTAAAAAATTGGTTTGTAAATTGTTTTAACTTTTCCATGGAAAAAAGAAAAATTAAAAAAAAATTGGTTTGTAAATTGTTGTAACTTTTCCATGGAAAAAAGAAAAATAAAAAAAAAATTGGTTTGTAAATTGTTGTAACTTTTCCAAGTTTTCCATGAAAAAGTATAGTTTTTCCATGGAAATTGATACATTTTCCAGGAAAATGTATGTCAATCAAACACCAATTACTAGGAAAACACACTTTTTTCTAGGAAAATATTGCCAATCAAACACCAAAAGTAGGAAAATAACACCATTTTCCAGGTTAAAAATTTATGCAATCAAACGCCTATAATACTCTTTACCTGGAAAATGGATTCTGTAGAATTCCTTTACCAGGAAAAGGTTTTCCAAATTGCAAAGCCGGAAAATGGTTAGAAGGAAAACGTTTTCCGGGTAAATGAATTCCGGGAAAAGGTTTTCCAGGGAAATGGTAATTGTAGGTGTTTGATTGGGTTAATTTGAAAGTTGGAAAATGATGTTATTTTCCTTATTTTTGAGGTTTTTTTTAATAAAATTTGATCATTTTCCTTATCTTTATGGTTAAAATAAATTGTCTATTAAAAAAGAAAAAAAGTGCCAAACTTTTCCTGAAAAACAAAACCACCTCCACCCCAACGAAAAACGCTTCCTCCAAAATAAGGAAAAGAACGGAAATCGAGAAAAAGGTGGAAAACGTCTTCCACGAAAAAGTGCAATCAAACGGCCAAGAATGGAAAAAAAAAAGCCGAAAAATGAATTTTCCTGGAAAAAATTGGTTGAATCAAACACACCTTAAATTCACCCAGCGCCTCTCTCTCTTCATTCGGATGAAATTTTGCTCCTTCGCTTACTCATTGTTTCGATCGGACAATCAACTCTCTCAATCCGAAGAGATCTCTTCCTAAGCGATAGTTCCACCATAAGTGGCGCTTTTTCTGGTTCCATTATTTGTTCCTTCACCGCCGTTTTCTATAACAGGATGTACCATCTCAAAAAAGGGAATAAAATCTTAAGTTTCACATCCAAACCTTGAAAATCGGAATCGGCTTATTCGTAAGTTGTTTATCATTTTTTTTTCTTTGTTCGAGTTGATCTACTCTTTTCATGGGTAAATAAAGTTAGTAAGTAGCTATAATTTTAATTTTTTGCCTTTATTAGACAGTGATTATTCGGATCTTAAAGTTTTAGATCTGAAATCAAACAAATCCTTTTATTAGACATTTTTAAACAGATTTTTCGATTACGTCTATTTCCATAAGATGTTTAGTTTCACATCTAAAGCATGAAAATTAAAATAGGTTTATTTGTAAGTTGCTTACTATATTTATTTTGTTTTTTTCGAATTAATAATCTATATTTATCGGTAAATATAATTAATAGATAGTTATCATTTTACTTTTTTATTTTTCCTTTTTAAGCATCAATTATTCAGATTTTCAAGTATTAGATTTGAAATCCAGCAAATGCAATTATTATGGAGTTAATAATTTTTTTTTAATCTACATTCGATGATTTTTTTAACAGATTTTTCAATTACATGTCTACTACAGTCTTTTCGCAAGCGTATTCTAAAATTTGTATTTGGTTGGATTATTATATGATCTATTTTCGTTAATCACTTTTTGGATTGTATTTACACTCACCGTTATTATGGTGTGTTTGATTGGGAAAACTTTTGCAGGTAAATGTCAAATCATGCAATTTGTTTTACATCTTCGGTGTTTGATTGCAACATGTAAATGAAATTGATTTTCCAAGGTACAATCATTTAAAGCGCGATTTGGGTCAATTGCAGGTAAATGTTTTCTTGAGTAATTGTTAGGTAAATATTTACCATGCAAATGTTTACCAGGTAAATGATTTACACCTTGCAATCAAACACACCCGTGTTTGATTGCAAGGTGTAAATCATTTACCTGGTAAACATTTGCATGGTAAATATTTACCTAACAATTACTCAAGAAAACATTTACCCGCACTGACCCAAATCAGTGCTTTAAATGATTGTACCTTGAAAATCAATTTCATTTACATGTTGCAATCAAACACCGAAGATGTAAAACAAATTGCATGATTTGACATTTACCTGCAAAAGTTTTCCCAATCAAACACACCCTTTATTGTCTTTGCTGTGAGGACTGTGCATCGTATTTCGCACACTTGAAAGCAGGAGACATAGAAGTCACAATGAAAGAAACTACGACAAAAGGTAAGTTGTACCTATATCTGCCTTAAGACTTCCTTTGCTATTACCATCTCTTCATAGTTGCAAACAGTTAATATTTTTTATGAAAGTGATTTTAACTTGATTACTTTTTTTGTTTATTTTATTTTTTCAGATCATGCAACAAAGAACATCAGAATCGACACTCAAAAGAGGATAACTACATGTTTAATTTGGTTATGTTACTTCTTGCAATAAGTATAAAAGTAGATTGAACCATTAATTTATAGGGTGTAAGCATCCACATGCATCTACCTACATAAGAGACGATTGATTGAAAGCATCATACAACCATATTAGTTGTAAACAATCGAGAGGTGTCAGTAATTTCCTTTGTTTTCGATGTAACTATCAAATTAAATTTCAAAATGGTCATCTGTGGAACTGTAAGGCGATACGCAGAGAAAAGACTATTTCTGCTGTCATCCTGCAAATTCCGTAGACGAATTTACATTTGTTTAAAATATATGTGATTTTTATACTATGATTTTATTTGTTTAAGACATTTCCTATCTCTTTCTATGTAGATGCAAACTCAAATGAGATCAAACAAATTATTTCACTCGTTCAACCTCTTCAACGAAAGGTATACCTCAAATTTAATTTTATCTTCCTGTCTTGCTATGTAATAAAGTCAGATTGCCTTATATGTAATAAAGTCAGATTGCCTTATAATTATTATGTATGTATATTTAGCTTGCTGGGATGGAATTACTCTAATAACATTGGGTATACTATACCATCTTAAACCACATTGGCATTGATTATAGGAGCAGCATGAGTATAGGAGCTATTTGTTAAACCACATTATTAGGGAAACAAAAGTAATCAGAAATTCCATTGGAGATATTGAATTATTTATGCATTTAGTGTACAACAATTTACCAAATATCGCACTCATATCTGCATTTGGATTGTTTACAATGCTTTCAAAAGGTTTGAAACTGAATATGCTCAACTGGAATTTCAGCTTTGGTTCAATATAAACCAATGTATTTGGCATTAGTTTGAGTCTCCAAGTATGCTTCACTGCCTTGAATGCTACCTGGTTAGAAATCACATTAAAATGCATCATTCTGTAGATGACATTATCTTCTATGAGATTTTTAAACTTGTCCACAAAATATGTTGGAACTGAAACCTGAATGCATGTCCCCAGCAAGCGAAGAAATGAAACTCAATAAGTGACAGGAAGAAAGAGATATAAATACGACAGCAAAATAGATTATGAAAATCAGAAAAATAGTTTACTTGTTCATCCACGAATATATACTCCATCATTGTCACTTGTTTGCCGCCGTTCTGAATGAATGATGGCTGCCACTTCCTTGGTACACATGCCCGAATTCACCATTCAGATTTTCTGTCATCCACACTGTTCAATTAACTCAGCCACGTCGACATGTTCAGTTGTATGAATAAAAATTCCCCGAGTGTACTGCTATTGTTTATTCTGTTTTTTCCAATGGGCTGTCTTTTATTTGCAGGCATCTGAATTTATACTACCGTCCCTTTGTATAGCGCAACCAATTTTAATGCAATGCTTGATTTCAGTAATTTGTTTTATGTAATCTATTATTTTATTTAATGGTATGTTAATCACGTGCAATTGTATCCTGCAATTTGTTATACCGATTTTTTTTCCTATTGAATACATTTGCGTTGTTTCCATTTATAAACAGCTCATTCTAGATCAATCTCTATAAATGCAGAATCAATTTAATTCCTGTTTGACTTGTTTCCATTCTGAAAATCTTGGGCAGTATAATTAATGAAAGATAGAATTTAGTATTAGGATTTTTTAAAATATAGGAAACGTGTCACTGAAATTTAGAATGATGCACGTGCACTAATTACTCATTATTCCCTTAATGAAAGAAATGGCTTGTAATAAATCGGCTGCATCCTGAAAGGAATTTAAAAAAAAAATAAAAATAGTGCAAGTGCCAGCCAGGCATTGCCAGTGTGGCGTAATGCCTATTTGGCACTGCAAGTTTTTTAATATAAAGATTGGTCGTGAATCGCATAATTTTTAAACATGGATAATGCCCTGTTTTTTAGTAAACTGCCGCATGTATAATAGGAAGATCTTTAGATGATTTGTAATTATCTAATTGATGATTTATTACATAAAATCCGAAACTCCCTTGCATAAAATCTTGGGAATTATTTGGATTGCACGCAGAAAATCACCCAGATGGCCCAGACAGATTAATTGAGATGCCTGTTGATGTCATGCACAACATATTCTCGTTTTTACAGTTTCATTTTAAAGATGTTGTCGCCACTTGGTTAGCTACAAAGAATTTGTATTTGTCTGGCTTGCTTTTGACCTTGCCTGAGATTGAGATAAGCTATGGGCTTTCTGGACCCACACAACAGTTGGAATTCTGGACATTTGTGCTGCAGATTCTATTGGGTTGAAAAGGAGATAAATTGAATAGATTTGAGTTAGCGTGTGAGTGCAATTTAACTGATACTGTCATTCAAAGCATTCAGTTTGTTGCTGTTCGAGAGGTGAAAGAAATAGGCTTAATATTTGATCCCCCAATGCCTTCGGCTGGGAATTTACCGAGAGAACTTTTCACAATCACTTGTTACCCTGAAACTGAGCGGGAGGTGTATCAACCTCAATTTCCGATTCCAGGTTTCATTACCAAACTTAAAATCCCTCATTCTTGAAAATGTGAACCTCCCTTCTAGGGAAGACATTAATAGACTTCTTGGTTGTTTAACGGTTGAGAATTTTTTTCTACGGAATGTATATCAAATCCCACACGTTCTTCAAATTTCAAGTGGTTCCCTTGCAAAGCTCTGTGTCATTCCGTGTTTTATGAATCTAGCTGACATGAGCCTAGTTGAGGTTTCAAATCGAAGAATTTTTATTGAAACTCCTAATCTCAAGGAGTTGGAGATTGGGGGACCCTATCCCATTCACTCATCAAGTCAGATTCCCCACTTGGAAAGCGCAACAGTTTGTTTTACACCTATACGATATGCCGAGAGAATCGTGTCCAAATTTATCAATGTTTTGGTTGGATTGAAGTCCCTCTTTCTGTCTAAGGATTCGTTGTTGGCTTTGTTGGTGAGTTCGCCTTTCATCACGTTTCGGCATGAACATCCTTTGGCTGTGCTAGAGGGTCTCACAAAATTTGAGCTTGAGTGTGTTCGACTGGACTTCCTTCCACGCATACTTCAATTAACACCTCGATTGGAGGTTCTCGTTATTCACTCGGTACGGTTCTTACCCTTTTTAGTGTGCATCATATAAAATTTATATTCAATACTGATAGTTTTATGCTGGATTATCAGTATTCTACCCGGGATATGGCTCTATATGAATTCCCTGCAGTGCTACGACCTTGTTTGGAGCAGTATTTGAAAGAGGTCCGGTTAAAGAATTTTTATGGTGATGAGTATGCCTCTGAGCTAGTCAGATACCTTCTAGTAGAGGGGAAGGTATTGATCAGCTTCGAGATTTCTGCCGAGAAGGTGTTCTGGAATTCAAATAAAGTGCAAGCTTTCCAGGGAGAAATCTTTTCTCTTCCACGTAATAGAAAGTGCAATTTGAAGTTGATCCCGCCAGAAAACTGAGGTGTGCTGTTGAGTTGTTTTTTCACCATGGATGATGCTCAATTACATAAGTTCATAACTGACCTTGTTTTCTTTAAAATTCACAGGCAATGCATTACAACCAAGGCAGATCTTCAGTGGCATTGGCTAGCGAGAGGACTTCTATATAATGATTAGACTTTCTGATTTCTATCCCACTGTCTTTTCTGATTCATATGTAGCCATTTACTTCGTTTTCTCATCTTAAACTGCTGGTTTTTTCTTCAGCTTTTTATGTCTATGTTGTTTTAGGGTGAAAAACATGAGATGGTTGCTAGATCACCTTATTCTGATTTTAATGCGACATCAATCACCTGCTAATCAATTGGCTAGATGATCTTTTTCTGATTTTAATGCAACATCATTTAGCTGCTCAACTCTGGTATGTTATGATCTCTCGAGTGATTGGATAATGCTAACTACAAAAGTCCAATTCTTTCTTTGAAATTTGGTGTAGTTTCACTCAGGAATCCGTGGTATTT
Source organism: Jasminum sambac (assembly GCA_018223645.1). NCBI lineage: Eukaryota > Viridiplantae > Streptophyta > Magnoliopsida > Lamiales > Oleaceae > Jasminum > Jasminum sambac. Next base: position 37,398,318 of record CP073646.1, read on the forward strand.
GGAATCTTTATACTATATAATATATGATTAGATTATTATTATAGTTGGTCCATTAAGATAAAAACATTAGCTGATGGGGAAGGCCTATAGGACTATTTTATCAATTTTAGTTTTCCAATAGCTTGTGCAAAGAAACATGATTCAGTAAGTGAGCTTCCATCCCAGAAGTGCAGTAACTCAGTTATTGCTGGTAAATGGGTATGATGGAGTTTAATTCATTTCTTGTTTCTTATTTTCCATTTTTTATGTTTAGCCACGAAAATTACAACTTATTGTCCTTTCATTTCATTTTCTTGGTACACATTTGCTGAGTGGCGGTTAAACAATGAATGTGTTGCAGCAATTGCATACATCAGATATGGTTTGTTATACTGTAGGGGTTAAATTTTTGAGTGAGACATGGACTGTCTGTTAGCTCTGGAAACTGTAATGGGGATTGTTTATTGTAAGTGGCAAACAGAGTTTTGCACCCCAACGACTTCCATGTCATTGCTGCATCCTCCTCCACCAGATGCTTTCACTCACCCATATAATCCAACCCTCATATGGCGTTTCCGCTTTGCGGGTAAGTTACGGTCCAGAATCCAGATATCTTTGAATATCAATTACGGATGTCACCGCCATACTCGTTTCCTGTTTGATGTTAATTGCAAAATCACAAAATTAGATTTCCATTTAAGCTCTGTTCGGTTTAATGTTTTGGTTATTTATTGGATTGCTTCAAAATTTTTATCCCACTTCTTTGTTTTTTGGTCAATGCTTCAATTCGTTTAACAGTCTTTTTTTTTTTTGAAATGGTTTAACAGTCTTTTAGTCACAGCTCTTTTATACGATTAGTAATTTGTCATTATTAAGTAGTGGAAGAAGTATCCACGTTGACAACATATGGGAAATATTTGCTTGCCTAAGTATATTTGTACTTGTATATTGCCGCTTAACCATGTAGGCTTGTGAGGGTTCATTTTTAGTTAACTGCACTTGTGAGTGTTAAATTTTAGTTGATCAAGTTTGAAGCATCAAAATCAACTGCAATGAGCTCGACTTCTCAAGTTGCTTTCCAGTTGAATGGATATCGATGGCATGTTTGAGTTGTCTTCTCCATCATTATCTATCTACATGGGTTACACACACACCTGACTTTTGAATTTAGAGATCGCGATCAATAGAATCACAGAAATCTTGAAATTGAATCGACGTGAAGCGAGTAATATTGTTGCATTTTGCTATGGATGCCCGATATTTGTAATGAAAGTGAACACAAATAAAAGTCAGTGCGCTTGAGTAATATTGTTGCTTTTTGCTATGGATGCCTGATATTTGGATTGTATTGGTTCTAAAACGTCAAGAGCGCAAAAGCGTCGAACCCATGCTTCATGCTTTTTTACGTTCTCGCTTAATACACGCTTTTTAACGCTTTTTAGAACATTGATTAGGATTATCTAATGTGTTCATTTTCAAACTTCAATTCTTATATTTGGATTATTCTTATAAGGTAAATAAATAATTTATGAACAAATTCGAACTGCATTTCCACCTCATTGCTTTTATAATTATTCCTGGATTAATTTTATACATATCAGGGAATGAAACTTTCAAATCGATTCATTCAAAAATAAAAAGAGAACTTTCAAATCAATTAAAATTTTCAAACTATAATATGATCCTTTCCGACTGCTCGAATTCTAAACAATGGCAATTAAAAGAATTTTATCATAATTCAATTCTATTAGAGAGAAAAATAAATATTATCACACTGCAAATGGTGAAATTCATTTATAAGTTTATTATGTATGCAATCAGTCATCGTATTGTGCAAGATGGGTGAAATACAGTAATGAAAAGCATATAGATGTTTAAAGCAGTGTTACAAAAAGTTTGCTTAAATGGCGTGAAACTTAACCTTATCGATTCATCATACTTCGCACTTTTTTCTACTTAACCTACCCTTAAACCCCCTTAGGAAGCTTAAACTCATAAAAGCTTGAAACTTGGCCTTGTCGATTCACCATACTTTTACGTTTTTTAGAACATTGGTATCTATAAGTTTATATCTATATCTATACATTGGTGAAGGGAATGGTAGGCCTCTGTAGGCCTATGACTACACAATTTTTTATTTTTTATTTTACAGAAAATCTGTAAAGGCTATCGTATTCCTATAATTCTGTTTCCTAAATCCTAAGTTAATAATTTTAATTGGTAAAGCCCAAAACCGAAATTCTCCACCCACTAACTCCCAACTCCCAACGATCCAACCCAATTTGAAGCCCCCGTAAATTTATCAAATTAACCCAATTATGCAATATAACTAATCAAATGTATTATATTTTACATTTTCTTTCATAATTTCACATTGTTTCAATTTGAAATTGTTCTAATATGTAGTATATTGCTAGATCTTTTGTAATAATACAAAATTTATATTATAAATATTTCATTAAAAAAAATTTCGGGAGCGCTGCCCCGTAACCCCAAAAAGGTGCCTCCACCCCCAGGTCCGCCCCTCAATATGCCTACAAAGGTTTAGCGGTCTAACTTCGCCATTGTATCTATACAGGGGTGAAACCACTGTTAGGTTTTGAATTTTGTACAGTAATTTTAGGGACATATTTAACTTCTATTTTAATTGTTTTAGGATATGGCTAACTTCAGTTTTGAATTTTTGTACAGTAGTTTTCAGATATGGTTAATTTCTGTTTTAGTTGTTTCAAAACGTGGCCAACTTCTGTTTTAGTTGTATTAATTACTTTTGTTGTGTTGTTGTCATGTGTCAAGATTTTAACCGATATTCTAGAGTCTTTTTTCAATTAAAATCTCAATTAGGCATATTTATTAAAAATTAGTATAGTTTCAAGCCTCAAACCTAAGACCTCTTAAGTAGAATAACGGTGTTCTACCCTTTGAGCCAACACCATTTTTGTATTTCAATTTAATTGACACATTAGTTTAACATATTACAATTACCATTTGATTGATCGCGTCAATAATAAATTTTATTTACCCAAAAAAATAATAATTATTGATTACAAAATAATTCTTATTTGATAATTTAAATTTTATTTACTGTTCAGTAATAGCTTAATAAATTTATATCATTTACCAATTCTATCAATTAATTTTTAATTCTTATAATTTTAATTTTAATTTCTTTGTATTAGAATACTTTCAAATTATTACGACTTATTTGAAACATAGAAAGTATTTGCATATTTTTAATGTCTCACACTTTTGCGATAAATTTTCAAATAATGATACAATAATATGAAAATAAATTTATAAATATATGATCCATGACTGTAAACTATGTATTTATTTATATATAAAACACTTAAATTAAAAATGAGATAATAAGTAAATATAACTTTCATAAATACGATTGTGAAAACACTACATTTTTTTATTTTTTTAATAAAATTCCAATTATAAACATTGGAAAATTCTTATTTAAAATATTTAATCCTTTAATATGTTTTAAATAGAGCGAAATGAGTATTTAATTCAATATATGAGGAATCATAAATTATAATATTTTTATTACAATATGAGAAAATTCTTGAAAAAATGTTTTTACATTCATAATTAAATTATAGTATAAAAATTTAATTATTGATATAGTTTATTGAGAATTGCCTATGTGCTTTTTTTTAAAGTTTGTTAGCCCATAACTAAATTACGGAACTGGGTTAAATCAACTTTTGTGGTTTATATATTTTAAGAATTTCTTTATTTATTATTCTATTATAATTTTAGAATAATTCCTTACAACAATTGGCAGATTTTTGTAATTTTATTAAATTTATATTTTTAGAGAACTCATTTCTTTGAACCAATTGACATTAAATAGAATTTTTAAATAGGATAAGATATTTGTGCGTTTACAATCATTAGTTGAAAATAAAATCGGTATATCAGTGATGTTAACGAATATATATCATGCTTCGATATTATGCACTGAAACAAGGTTGAACTATTATTTTATATTTTGTTTTGTGTTTTTTATTTTCTAGATAATTTCAAATTGCAAGTGTATGTTTCTTCGCATAGTTTTACCTTTTAATTTGATTAGTTCTACTTCTACAATTTTTTGTGATATAATACAATTATTTAATCACTTTATTCCTATATACGTAGTTTAGATTGTAGAAAATTTATTGATACAACATAACATTATACATATTTCTTATTAACATACACTTAATTATAGGATATGTGGAACATAAATTTAATATACGCGCTCAATTAATTAAGTATAAATGTGAGTCATGTGTCAAATATTTTATTTTCAATCAACATATTCAGTTTTACACTCGTGCATGTTTCAAGTATTTCATTTTTAATCAACTCACATAGTTTTACTCTTGTACATTGCACGGGATGTGAAAACTAGTTATATATAAAGTAGAGGTGAATTCTACTTTTTCTTTTAAATGAAAATGTGGGTCTAGGACAAAAAGAACACTACTTTTTAGTAGTTTTAAGACCATTTTATTTCAATAACAAACCGGCTTTATGTGGCCATCTCCCTTTGTGGGCATTTTAGGGAGTAAAACAAACGACTGCTCCACCTTTTGTGGGCTATTTGAAGTTTTAGATGTAAAATTAAATTTGGAATTTTTTTTTTTAATCAATGACTTTTTTTTTTGAATGAAAATTAATTTGAAATTAATCAGTTAATGATTGTGTGATAACTCACCATTCTCATTGCAATAATTAAAATTTTATTTTTAATTAATTAATAATTCTTCGATAACCAATGTATGCAATTCTAATGGTTCTATATTGTTTCTTGAAGGTGTTGTGAAGTAGAGATGGTAATTTTGGAGTATGGTTGTTGAGTGGGAGTTGGGCCGTGAGTGTGTATACATGTATATTGTTGATTGTTGGGTTTTGGTGCTTGTGTGTGTTGAGTGCTGCTGGTGTGTGTGTGCGGTGGAGATGGTGTGGCTTGTGGTGAGGTGGTGGCCACTATGGAAGTGACGGTGGCAGTGTGTGGTTGAGGTGGAGAAGAAGGTTACTGTATAAAAATAAGAAACAAAAAAAAAAAAAAAGAAAAGAAAATACTAGCTACAATGTGTTTTGTAACAGGATGGCCCTACATGCACTACATATTTTAATCCTCCCGCCCACAATTTTCTGGACGGGCAAATTTAGACATGTTCAAGTAAACCTCGACCACAGATTGCCGAGCATGAAAAGTGGATACTCGGCCATAGATGGCCGAGTATCAAGTTGGATACTCAGCGGCCGAGTAGGTGGCCAACTATCAAGTTGGATTAGATACTCGGCCATTCTTGGTCGAGTATCCAACATGGAACTTGACCAAAATATGGCCTTTGCACAAAGTCTTGTTTGATTCCACAATTTTTACATTTTTTCTTTTTAAAATTCATAATACAATTAATTTATATTTAATAATACTCATGCGTTAATAATATTAACTATAATTTGAGATTTTGTAAGTTCACAAAAGCATATTTTGAGAGGAAAAAAAGGGACAAAATTGACTAATTACTCAAAATGACAGCTTAACGTGGAAAAAGAAAAAAAAATGACCCTTAAGATGTCCTACTCAACACCTTCGAGCCCCACTATTTGGTTGAAAATGTGACCAATTCATTCAAGTAATGCCTGTCCTTCTCTCCCATCATGGATTTATGTTTATCCTTCTCTCATTATTTTCCTTTAAAAAAAAAAAAGTGTTATCGACAAACACATGGCTAGAACCATTTGGTCCATCGAGAAGAAACCAACTCTCAACTTCAATAGACATTCAAATTCAAGTATCCGGATGGCACATTCTATAGATAATGCAAGTGTTAGATTTCTGAGTACTTGAACTAGAGAGTACTTGAACTAGAAATCCCCTCGAGTTTTAACTAATGCGGTTGCTAGATTTCTAAGTTTCACCACCAATTCGTCTTCTCATATGGATGCATCAGCCTTGTTATGTTCCACTCGGGTGGACCATAGCTTATGGTCCGCCCAGATAATTTACGCCATAGTCTGGACTCCATTTTGAAATTCGAAAATTTGGCTAGATTCATCACGATGAGGCTGAGCTCCAGCAATTTGGAAAAAAAATTTGGACACCGTGGTGACCGGTCAAAGTTTTTGGCAAAATTTTGGCTAAAAATTTGCCAAAAACTTTGACCGGCTGCCACGGAAAAAATTTGCCAAAAACTGTGATCAGCTGCCACGGTGTCCAAAATTTTTTTTCCAAATTGTTAGAGCTCCGCCTCATCGTGATGAATCTAGCCAAATTTTCGAATTTCAAAATAGAGCCCGAACGAAGACGTAAATCACCCGGGTAGACTTAAGCTATGGTCCACCCAGGTGGACCAGATCAAGGCTGTATGCATATTGGTCCGTGAGGTTTAGAGTTACTTTCTCATTTTTTTATCTTTTTGATGGTATCATTAAATTACAATAGTCCAGATCCACAATAAAGTGTATAATTGAGTCAATAATTATTAATGTAAGTATAGGGTTAGATAAATATTTAGGTAAAGTGATATTTTGGACAAAATTACCCCCCTCCCCCATGAATGTAGGGTGGGTATGGGGATAGTTTTGTTTAAAATATCAATTTACCTAAATGTTTACCTAACTATATACTTACCCCTATAAGCGCTCTAATTGAGTAATTTAAAATTTTTCCTTTTTATTGAATGAGCCGAGTAAAAGAATAAGGAATGGATCTTCTTCATTATTCGTGGAGCTAATAAAAAAAAATAACAACAATTGAAAATATATCTATTAAAATAAATTTGAGTATGTCATTGACGCCTAGCCTGTATGCTTAGGGGCCTGGGTGAGGCCCCCTTGGGAGTTAGAAGTCAAAGTTTGATTCTCTGGAGTTATTTTTCACTGTTTGAAGTTATTTTCTCTTTTATAATGAACTTTTCCACCATGCTACATGTATTAATGCGTTATAGATTGTCTTTCTACTTCCAAAAAAAAAAAAAAAGTGAGAATGAGAATATTGACATTTATCCTTTTAGTTGTATCATTTTAAGATTTGTTTCAGTAAAACATATATGTATTTATGCGTTTTTATGCTACTACAATATAGATTGTCTTTCTACTTACAAAAAACAAAAAAAGAGTGAGAATGAGTATTGACTTTTACCCTTTTAGTTGTGTCATAGGAAGGTTTAAAACAATAACAAAAAATAAAAAATGTAGATGCACGTATAGTGGAAAAATGAAAATAACGTTTTGCTCGATGACGAAATGCCCTTCGACACTGAATCTTTGATTGAATATAATTGATTCAAAGAATAAAGAAGAAATGAGTGTGGATATCTTTCTTTAGTATGCTTTACAATGTCTATAGTCATTTACTCTTGGAGTAGAGCGTACCTCACCAAGTTAGATGCCCCGACAGATCATTGCTAGTTTAAACTTTCTCAAATTCTCTACGGTGTTGATTATTGCATACTGCATAGAACAATTTTCTTTATCATATAGTCAATGAGGGTAAAGTACCATACAATGTTCAGAATATATATAGTACAAAGTGCTCATGTTCTAACAAGTCTAAATCTACTGTTTCAATTTATATACTCTAAACTGTCTCATTCAATCTAAATAGTTCACATATAAAGTATTTTGATTGCATATTATGCTAGAAAACATGAATTAAGACGATAAATCTAAACTACTCTGCTCTCCCTCTCGTCTTCTTAGCAAACATCCAATTGCTATTCTATCATGGAGGTATGAAATTTAGTGATGCACTGTTTGAATCGTTAACGATATGGACTTCTAGCCCGTGCTAAAAGCTCTCATCTCCTATAGATGGTTCAATGCTTCAACTGAGTTTGCGATTGGCGGGACAATTATTATCAATATGAACAAAATCTAATGATATGCAAAAATTTGAAATCTATGATACAATGCGAACATGCAATGTTCAATATCCGACCTCGGGGTGCACGCACTGAAGATATCACGACCGACAAAGGGATCCAAGCACTATCCTGTCAAGATTCAAACAAGAGTAATGCTATAAGGACACCCCATATGACACCCTCCTTGACACCCCACATTAAAAAAATTCAAAAAATTCAAAAATTTTCGTCAGAGTCAATTGGTAAAAAAGCAAACACTGACCCGGGTAGCATTATTCACCATTCTTCTCAGATCCCCTTTCTCTCTTCTCTTCTGAAAATTGAACCCAGAAGAACGAATTCCTCCACACCTGAAAATCGATCCCCGGCCGAAAAGTTCTTCGCTTGTTGCCGATTTCTATACCACCGCGGCTTTCAATTACCAAACTCTGTACAAGTTAAACTCCTCTACGCCTCATAATCTCGATTTATAGTCGTAGGTGTAGATGGTGAGAAAATGTTGACGCCATTGATTTACCGTTAATTAGAGAGAGACAGGAGAACGAATCCTACACTAAATTATCCACAATCGATCCTTGTCTGCTCGCTTTCTCCTTCCAAAACCGAGGTATGGGCTTTGCTTCCCCTCTCGTTTTTATTTGCATTTTACATTGTAATGCTCTTTGTCGGGCCCTCTATGTTTGAGGTGTAAAAATGGCGAAAATTTCGATTTTCATTTCGTATTGTGGGTCACCTCGTTAATTCAGAAAATAATTCTAGAGAAACCATTAAAATCAATACTCTAACACAATACGAGCTGAAAATCAGAAATTTTCGCCATTTTTACACCTCAAACAAGAGGGCTCAAAGACAAAGAGCATTACAATGTAAAATGCAAATAAAAACGAGAGGGGAAGCAAAGCCCATACCTCGGTTTTGGAAGGGAGAAGCCTAACGCAGACAAGGATCGATTGTGGATAATTTCGTAGGATTCGTTCTCCTGTCTCTCTAATTAACGGTAAATCAATGGCGTCAACATTTTCTCACCATCTACACCTACGGCTATAAATCGAGATGCGTATGAGGCGTAGAGGAGTTTAACTTGTACAGAGTTTGGTAATTGAAAGCCGCGGTGGTATAGAAATCGGCAACAAGCGAAGAACTTTTCGGCCGGGGATCGATTTTCAGGTGTGGAGGAATTCGTTCTTCTGGGTTCAATTTTCAGAAGAGAAGAGAGAAAGGGGATCTGAGAAGAATGGTGAATAATGCTACCCGGGTCAGTGTTTGCTTTTTTACCAATTGACTCTGACGAAAATTTTTGAATTTTTTGAATTTTTTTAATGTGGGGTGTCAAGGAGGGTGTCACATGGGGTGTCCTTATAGCATTACTCAACAAGAGTACAATACACGAGTACCACGCAACCCACCATGTGCAAACACAACGTAAAATTAAATCAACGAAAATGGCCATGCTTTATATTGGAGGTACTTGATGGATCCTAATGTTTTCCCCTCTCCCCTCTTCAAGGTGGTATTTTTGGGTATCTATATCTATATATTATATAAAGAAGAAGGGATTGGAAGTTAGTAATTGAAAAACGGTTATTTGGACACAATTTTGGTTATTGATTTGTTGTATCAGTTAAAAAGTGTCATGTGTCATGTGTCGTGCTGTCTTTTTGCTTCTTTTTTTTTTATTTAAAATAACCAATTTATTACACTACCCACCATGTGTAGTGGGAAGTTATCATATATATTCAAATATAATATAAGCTAATTTATAGTAGGAAGTTATCATATTAACATTCCAATAATTTAGGGAGCTAATTTTATTATTCCTACTATTAGTTTCCTCTTTTCTTTTTTATTATTATTATCGGATTTAGGGAGATAATTGCTCCCTCTCTCTCTCTCTTACCTAAAAAAATTAAGTGGTGTTTGGGAAGGAATTTAGTTTAACGTGGATCATTTATATTTTCATCGGGTTTTAATTTTTAGCTTCATGTTGGTGTTTCTTCTAACTAGCTGTTTCACCCGTGCGTTGCACGGGAGACAAATTTTTCAACTGATAACGATATTGATAGATGTTAATAATATTAATATAAAATCTAAAAAAATAATTAAAATAAAGAATGAGTTACAATAATAAATTTAAATAATTTAACTTGAAACAATTCTATAAAAATTTCGAAAGAGTTTCTTTTATATTTCGTAGTAATCCATTCTACCAGTATGCAAGGAATAACTTACGATAATCCACACAACTTAATTTATTATTCTTCATAAAATAGCAACTTAATTAGCATTTACACCCGTGCTTTGCACGGGATGATCATTTGTAGCAGTGATTGTGATAATATAAAATATTTTACCCATTGCAAAATAAATCTACTAATATAAATCTAAAATAAAATAACCTTAAATATTGTAATTATCAAAATAACTCTACTAACATTAGTAGTTAGTAGAGCTCATTGTTTTTCTTTAAAATTATTTTACATTTTATCATATACAATTATAAATTTTGAGAGATATTAATTATACATCAGCATGATGTACGTTATTAACAATTAATATGTAAATAATGATTTTTAAGTTTTAATTATGAAATATAATGAGTATAGAGATATATTATAAAAATAATAATATAGTGAGTAATGTCCGACAGATCCTAATACCCCGTTCCTGCTATGTCGGGAAACACTTATCCTCATTCCGGTCCATCCTTATTTACTCTAGGGCGAGCGATGATGATATGAGAATTACAAACTTCCATTCCTCGTCCATGCCCCGTTAGAAAATTTCCATCCTCATCCATGCCCCATCATGATGGTTTAATTGAAAACTTTTATTTCGATATTTTATTTTTTCAATAAATACTTTTTAAATATACTAAACACGTGTATTAATATATTAGGTATAAACTTACTAATTTAACATATTCGACATATTAAATATTGAATGATTTAATATAATATTTAAATTAATTTGGATAAGACAAATAAATTGAAATATATATGATTAATACTTAAAATATACAATCTATTTGATGATATTTAAAAATTAAATAAAATCTCAATTGCCAAAATTTGATATAAAATAAATAATTTAAAGTACGTGGGATTTTTAATATTCATTTAGGAGATAGACACGTAGATAAATATTCAACATAGTTGAAAGCCAGTTAAAATATTCTAGTTGAATCATATAATTCCAATAATTGATTGAGTCGATAACCAATTGTTAGCAAGAATTCTTAGACTTATTCCCTAACGAAAGCGACATATTAAACCAAAGAATTCTTATATAATTGTTGGTTCGAGTAGTACCAAAATAAAAAAATAATACTATTTGAAAACCTACTTTTGGAGCTTGTTACTTAAAAAAAATGAGAATATCCTTTGAAACACTCGTATCTATGCAAAAAGAAATATTAATGTTTTGTCATCAACTATAACTCAAAAGAAATATTATAGAAAATACAAAAATACATGAGAATCAAAAGAAAAGTATGTTTTGAAAAAAACATAATACTGAAAAAAGTAAATAAAGTTAACTATGGACTAATGATCAGTCAACTTACTTTGCAATAAGATGTAACACCCTAATTATAAGAATCTAGAATCTTATAGGTGTTAACTTAACTTTATTTTAAAATACGTGAAAAGTTAAATTAATTTCATAAGCATATTTTTCTTCCCCGTAGCAATCTAATTAATTTTAAAAGTTTTTCATTTTTTGAAATAATTATGGTTCCCCTTTTTAGTAATTTAATTAATTTTGATTAATTTTCGTCTAATAAAACTCTCTCAATTTTCATCAAATGAAAATATATCCAATTAAATCTAAGAAATATAATTAATTCTAATTAATTCTTGTTTTTATGAAATTATTTATAAAAATAATTTATTATTTCTAAATAATTTGTTTTTTAACCACAATTTTAAGAATGGTAAGAATCTAATTTTAAAGATATTTTATAATTAAAAAGATATCTTGCATGTGAAAAGATGTCTTTCATTTTTTAAGAAAAATCTAGCTAACCACGGCAATCTAATTAATTTTAATTATTATTTATTTTTTAATTAATGTTATTTTTCTATTTTAAAAATACAATTGATTAATTTTAATCCAACGAAATCATGCCAATTTTCGCCCATTGAAACCAAGTCTAATTAAATAATAACAGTGTTACTAATTTTAATTAATTGTATAAGAATTCGTTTTAATTGATTTTCATTTTAGCTAATTATTGTATACATCTAATTTTAAAGAAATCTTATAATTTAAAAGATATACTACAATTAAAAAAAATTTTCATTTTTTAGGGAAAACCCGCATCAATTCAATGATTTTTTTTATATTAATTATATTTTCTCCTTTAAGAATGTAATTAATTTGGATCAATCCTTATCCACTGAACACATGTATAGCAAAATATTAGCAACGGAATTTATTATTTTAATTAATTGTTGTTTAAATAATTATATTTAATTTTTTATTTAATTTAATTATTTCTAAAAAATTAATTATTTCCAAAATAATTTGCTTTATAGCTATAATTTTAAGAATTACATGAATCTAATTTTAAAAATATCTTATAATTGAAAGGATATCTTGAGATTTAAAAGATATATATATTGATTCAATTAATTAAAAGATCAATTAATGTTACAATTGAATGATTAATTAAACAAAATTGATGTTGTACGTTTCTTTTAATTTTTATGTAAACATTAAATGAATTATAATTTTTTTATCTCACCAAAATTAAATCTTAGCGAAATCGCCAATTTTAATTAATTTTCATTTATTAGCTAATTATTATTTTAAAAAAATAATACATTCATTTTAAAATTAATTAAAGGGTCCAAGTTAAGTTTTAAATTTTCATGTTACACATTTATTTTAATTTTTATGTAAAAATTTAATGAATTGTAATTTTTCATCACGCAACAATTAAATATTCCAAAAATTGGTCATTTAAATTAATTTTTGTTCCTTAACTAATTAGTTATAAAAATGATCAATTGTTTCTAAAATTAATTATCGAGTCCAACCTAATTTTTAAATTTTTTAGTCCAAATTCGGAATCGTGATGGTGGGATTTTGTCTCAACTCGGGTCAGCTGCCGGTAAGTTTCTTTTTCTTTTTGTGTAAAACTTTAATGAATCTTAATTTTATATCGCCAAAAAATTGAACCTTAGTTACGTTTTAATTTATTTTTTTTTGTTAGCTAGTTATTTATAAATTAATTAATTATTTCTAAAATTCAGTAACGGGTCTGATCTTATTTTTTTATTTTAATGTTAAACCTTTATTTGAATTTTTGTTTAAAAATTTTATCAATGGGAATTTTGTATGGATAAAAATTAAAACTTAGTAGAAATTGTTAATTTTAAATAATTTTTTTTTAAAATATGAAAATTATGAAAAAACGATCAGTCAAAAATTCATTCTAATTTCTAGAACAGCCGTATATTTTTCAAGACATAAACTTATAAATTGAAGCTTTGAAAGAAAAAATAAGAAATTTCAAAATTTACTGATTGAAAATAAAATTGAAATTTATCACAAATATATAATATTTGTCGATTTTGTATAATTACACGAGAAATTGTATTTAAGTACTACATTAATATATAAATTATTATTTTGTCAAATTAAAGATTTATTAGGAAGAAAATTATCTCGTTTTAAACATAAAATAAAGTTAGTTTTACCATATATTTGTGAGATAAACAAATTGAAGTATTATTTTTTATTTAATGTATTTTCAAGGTAAATCAAACATGGAATAGAATTAAAAGTTAAAACATTTTATACATTTCATTATATTTGAATTTTATACACAAACATCGATTAAGTGTTGTAACAAATTATTAATTTATATTTAAGTTGAACTCTAATTTATATATTTGTGGGAAATTTTAATTTTTCAAAAAATAAAAATTTATGTATTAATAGTATACTTATTTTAAAGATATCATCAAGTCGAGTAAAATAGAATGACAATTTTTTTATATGTAGAAAATGAAAAAAAAGGAGAGAAAATGATAGAGAAGGTATTTAGATGTAATGAAATTGGATAAAGTATGGTAGAAATAATAAAATAAAATTTATATACATTAATATTAATATATTAGGGAGGGAAAAAATAAGAAAGTTGGATATGGATTTGAAAATAAAAAATAAAAAGATATTTTTTTTAAAAATGGGAATACGGATTTAAGACAATATAAAATATAATAATAAAAAATCATCATTTTCTATATATATAAAAATTATTCTATTATAGATAAAAGATTATATTAGGAAAATTTAATAAGCGGGAAAAATTGAGGGTGCATTTAGGCTGAAAAGGGCTCTTTATATATATATATAGATTTATATTTAAGTTGAACACTAATTTATATATTTGTGTTAAATTTTAATTTTTTTAAAAGTAAAAATTTATATATTGATAGTATACTTGTTTTAAAGCTCTCATCAAGTCGAAAAAAATAGAATCACAAATAAAAACTATCATAAGATAAAATATAGATAAATTATTATAATAAGAGAAGAGCCTCATTTTCTATATATATAAATTATTCTATGTATAGAAAGAAGTTTATAGTAGGCAAATTTAATAGATGGGAAAAATTAAGGATGTGTTTAGGAGGGAAAAAAGGCTCCTTATATATATATATATATATAAATATATAAAGATTTTGATTGGCTACAACAGTTTGAGCGGGAAAACTATTAAATAAATGATTAAAAAATATTTTTTGTTCAATTCTTTTTCTATATTATAGATTGGTTGGACTTTCAGAGTGACGTTGTTTATTTGAGATGTGATTAATAAGACCATTTTATTATCTTTCTTATTCTTTTGCATCTTGAATCTTGATCTTAATTAAATTTTATTGTGGTTTACCATTTGTTGATAGACCTTTGTGGTTATATTGAATATGACGAATTTCATGTGTTTGTAGATAAAGATATCACCTGATCGATGATATTTGAATTTCGTAAATTACCAATGTCGTTCTGTTATTTTATTATTGACATTTTTATTCGCTGAAATCCAATCGTGGATAGCTTTCTTATGTTGCTTTTATTTAGTCTATTGGCATAGACATCAAACAAAATACTTTCCCTTTTTAGTTTCTTTTTTTTTTTATCTTTAGATGATAAATTAACTCTTTAAAATAATTCATAAAATTATAAATGTGTAGACATATATTTGCATATAAAGAATGAAGTAGGATATTGATGAGTATGTTCAAAAAACGAATAGCCTTTTCTCTGTGAATTTGCAAAATTCTCGCAGGTGGAGGCAAAAACTTATACGTTTATCTATGTGGATCTAAGTGCTAGAAGGGATAAATCACGACGTGATTAAATTGCATCGTTTGTGGAAGTTTATAAATTGTTTTTTGTTGATATAATAAGGGAACTTTACATGGAACGCATCTAATTAAAATCATGAAAGAATAAACAAGAGTCAATTAAGCTGAATACAAATCGATATTAACAAAAGATTAATGTTGCAGTATAAAGTTGTGGCAAGAAAAGTACATCCAAAGTATTAGATATAAAAATTTTATGTTATGTCATTAACAATTCCCTTTATATAATGCAAGTGATTATAGAATAAGAAAATAAAAATAAGTAGGAAATCAGGCAGTAAAAGTGATTGCTCATTTAAGATTTATATTGACAATTATTAATTCATTTAAAATGTATCTCAACTTTAAATAAATTTGTAATGTGATATGCTACAAAATCTTTACTTTTTATGTATCTCATATTATCATCAATTAGGTATAATACCACAAAATTCAACTTACAAAGGTTTACTCCCATAGAATGAAAACTAGTGTTTATAAATTGGTGGAGTGTGAATAGTCCCACCCAATATGAATACAATAAGTTTAACTGTTTAAGCTGCATTTTTTTTCACTTTTCATTAAACAACCAAAGAAATATACTTTTTTTTAACATAAAATGTAAAAGAAAAAGAATAATAGATTGTTTGCCACAATTAAGGAAAAAAAAGTAAAAGAGGAAAGAAAGAAAATCATTTCCTTAACCATCGTCTTAACCTAATCATTCATCTAATTTTGACCATGTTTTTTTCATTTTTCATGATAATTTTCTTCTAAAGTTAAAAATAATGTTGGTTTTAACATGTAACACCCTTGGCATCTTTAGCAAGACGCTTGCATTGATGGGGAGAGACCCTCGCCGGTGCAAGTCAACCTCTATAATGATCATTGATTGCTTATTTTCAAAGAAAATAAAATCAAAATTCGACCATGAGAAAATAATTGGCAATGCAAAGGAGATCAATTCTTAGTCACCTGATAATAAAGAGGCGAACCATATCAAACTGAAGTACTATCACAAACCACTGATTGAAAGCTAAATTCAACTAGAGAAAATTATGGTGATAACGATTATCATGATCTTGACCGATTATTTACAAAATAAAATACGTCCATTTCCACTATAATTAAGAGAGTCTAGATAATTTAATCAATATAAGTCATTTATGTTATTGATATAAATCAATTACCATAATTGATATAAATTTAAAAATTACTTAATCGATTTAAGATTGAATTAATTAATCTAATAGGGTAATAATAATAACAATATAACATGTCGCTAACCGTTTTCGATTTATACAGATTTTAGATTACTTCAGTTATGATTTATTTTGTTATTACGTTGGCTGCACTAAATAAAAAGACCAACAAATCAATGTAAATGGAAAAATTACTTTTATACTAATGTTGATTGCACATTATTGGAGAATGGCAACATATTTTCACTTACCTTAGAAACGTGTCTCTTCGACAAGTGTAAAAATTCAAAATACGAAACATCATATATCATCACTACATTACTTATGTTACAAATTTACAATCATAAAACAACTAAAAATTATGCAAGTTCATATTTGTAGAGTCGTTTTGTCATTGAACATATTTCTCCATTCTGCCAAGCAAATCTTTCCCAGACGTCTGAATTATTAATTCTTTTTAAACATTCTTGTTTTGAATGCTTCTTCTACGGTGCCTGTGCCGAATTTAATTAATGATATTGATCCAAATAGTGGATGTGTGGAAATCCCTGATATTCATAGAGCCAACGAAGTGTCCACCCTCGACATGTTGACGAGTGATCGATAAATAATGTTAAGTAAAGTTCAGTGAATATTTAGTTACATTTTAAAATTCAGTGAGTAATTAGTTACATCTTGAAAGTTCAATAGCCATTCATTAAATTTACTCCAAATATAAACAAATTTTTTAGATTCCACTTTTGGGCCTTTTTTTTTGTTTAAGTTTATTTATATGTAATTATAGATTTATTTTTTTTAGTCATTATATTTAAACGTGTGTTTCCCGTTGTATGGCACTTGATAAAAGTAAAATAATATTAATAAAAAATAACATTATTATAAAAATACTTCTATATACACAAATTTTTTTATTAGCATTTTTCCTTGATTTACACACAAAAAAAAAAAAAAAAAAACTCTTTGTTATTTTTTTGGTTAGTATCTTTCTTTTGTTCGCTGAAACGCCATCATTTCCTTGATCTTGTTCATACGACATGTCGACATCCTCTCCTTTCCATTAAACAAAAAGATGTGGCTAATATTGAAAAAATAAATAAATAAATAAACATCTAAATAGCATTTACATTTTTTTATTTTGTCTTTTTCTTTTTCATTTTATCTTTCCTTTTGTCAATACATACTTTGATTTTATCCAACAAAGATCGTATAAGATTGAAAAATATCCGAAGTGCTATAATTATGGTATATTCGAGTGCACTAGATCATTGCTATTACCTATAGATAGATGAAATCATCTGCAGAAATGATTATATGTTAAGAAATTCGATTATAATTCAGACAATAATCAGGTGAGGTAAAATGGAATTTTTGAAATGAAGAGTTATAGCAAAGCAACAATATGTATCATGTCTATGTAGCAAAAGAAATTGATATTATATAAAAAAGTTCTCCAATGTAATAATGTTCGTTTTATAAATGTGACCAATTGTGTTACTAGTTTTTTAAAGGGGAGGGAGGGAACTTTTTGATTGGACGGAGATTATTTAGTTAATTGTGGAGGTGCCAAAGACAATGTCTAAAACTAGATATTTTGCTAGATATCTTCTAACACTAACCGTGGCATGTAAACAAATTTTGTCACTTGTCAAAAAATGCAATAAATTGTACATTAATATTGTTGTGTTGGAGATGCTACAAATATCAAAATAAAGAGTCACTAATCGGTAATTATCCCTATTTTGTGGTTCATAACATTCATTAAATAGTGTAACAGTAATTTTAGTTTTCAATCTAAAAATAGTGTAACAGTAATTTTAGTTTTCAATCTAAAAATAAATAAAGTCCTGGAAGCAGTGAAAATAAATTCTCCATTTGCGATTATGACGATTTATATTTGATTTATTTATTTAGCGGAGAGTATCGAATATGTATTGGACGCTATAAATATTTGATATCCGTGGTTGTAGTAGACATTTAACAAATAGGACAATAATAATAATAATAATTTTTGGCTAATAATAGTTTCCTTATTATTATTATTATTATTATTATTATTATTATTATTATTATTATTATTATTGTCCTATTCTTTAAAAATTCATCCAGCATGTTGATTTCTTTTTAATGTTAATTGATCGATTTTCCCTTCATCACAAATAATATAAATTGATCAAGAACAAAACAAGAAAATTAGAAAATAAAGAAAGAAGAACAAGAATACTAGGAATTGTTTCGGCTTTCATCAGGCAGTTCGTTTGCACTGTTCTACCTTTGAGGCTCCAAAAATATGAATCACCCCTTTGCACTATAAGAAAAGTACAATCCGATCACAGCTTCACCACAACTAGTTCAACAATTTCTCAAATTCTCAACACTCTACATCCACAAAGGAAAATGAGAAACACCAACACACGGTATCCACAGCAACGAGTTTGCAAAAAATGAGAATAAGATGAAAACTAGTCCTAACAAGATGTTTGCTTGTGATAATTGAAAGTTTGAAAGACTACCATATTTATAGGCACAAAAGGATGCTCCTCTTTCACCAAATCCGAATCATATCACCTTCAAATTTTTAGATCGTTAATTAGGATGGCTTCAAATTTTGAGATAGACTCCTCCCCAAGTCTGAATTGTAGGCGTCTAATATGAGGAGTTTCCAAGTGAGTTGGGCTTTTAGTGTTTTATCGGGTCTTTTGTGATGGTGGGCTTGAATGTATCAACTACTAACACAACATTCATTAAATTAACCCATTTTTACTCCAACAATTTGTAAGCTTGCGTTGTATATTTTATTCTACATGCTTGTTGTACCAATAATATTTTCACAATTTATAGTTTTCTGATTGATTTAATAAAAATTGTGGCATGGTCAAATTCCACCAAAAATATAATTTATAGTTGTAAGGTGGTCAACGCGTGTCAAGACCTCAGACCAAAAAAATAAAAAATAAAAAAAATGAACAAATTGAATGAATAAATCAATTATAATTTTAAAGTTCAATGAACATTCATTAAATTAACTCATTTTCAGTCTAATAGCTTGTAATTTTGCATTGTATATTTTACAATACATGTTTATTGCACCAATAATATTTTCTTGATTATTTGTAAAATAAAAAAAATATTTTCCCAATTTCTAATTTTATAATCGCTTTAATACAAATCGTGCCGTAGTCTGATTCCACCAAAAATATACTTCATCATTGTAATGTGGTCAACGAGTGTCAGCCCCCCACAATTGAATGCCTAAACCAATTAGAATTTTAAAGTTCAATCAGCATTCATTAAACTAACCCATTCTTAGAATTTCTAACTTTGCATTGTATGTTTTATTTTATTCGAAAATCCATATTTGTTATTGTTATGAATAATAATTGAAGAATAATTATTAGGTGTTATGAATAATTGAGAATAATGTGATGGTTATGAATTATGAGGAATAATTTGGTGGAGGAATAATTTGGTGGAGGAATAATTTGGTAAAAGATGTAATTATTATATGTGAATGACTATTATACCCTTGATGAAATTATGTAATTACGATTGTGCCATTCGAAGTTTTCCTATAAATAGGGTTTCAGTTATTAATGAAATTTATTCCTGAGAATTCCTTAGAATTCATTCTCTCTAAATTCTCTCTATTGTTTCTATACTTTTATAACACGTTATCAGCACGAGTCTCTAGCCATTTGAGTAATATGAAGGGAGTATGCTCTACAGTTGCATCTTATAGATGATCTTCTGTATCAGAAACCGAATTATTATAAATAACCTAATCCATCTCCAATCAATACTTATCTTTCTTTTCTCTCTTATTTTTTTCCCACTTTCTCACGTCTCACTCTCTCTATCTTCCCAATCACTCACAGAAAACATTTATGCAGAGACAAAGAGTTGTGGGCAATTCAAGAATTGGCAAATTGAGGAAATACGTGCATGTTCAATTGCTTCTCCCTAAGAAAAAGGAAAAGGTATATATATTATATTACTTTATAATATAATAATATATTAAACTATAATATTCGTTTTCTCGAGATATAAGGAGCATACATTATCAAAATCAAAATTTCTCGACTCCATTATACTCGATTTAACGAGAGCTTCGATTTGACACCAACATTGATAGGGTAATAACTCGTTTTGAAATATGTTATTATCAAACTTTCAAAATTTACAAATCAGAACACCAACTTTTGAAAAAGTTACAAAATAGTCCTTGAACATTTTGATATTGATAAATTGAAATAGAAAGGAGATAATTTTTCAATCGTAAAACATTGATAAAATATTTTTGACAATTTTACCTTTGCGGATTGGAATGGACAATTTTACCTTTAGGGTAAAACTGACCTAATTTTGACGACAGTGAAAAATGGATAGAATATTCATGAAGAAATTCTAAATCCATTGATTATATAAAATGGCTTGAAGTCCATTTGAGTTAAAAGATCGGAATATTATTTTAACTCCCGAAGAGTTTAATTACATAATATACTTATTCTAAAAGGATAAATGTGCTCTTGTAGAAGTAATGAGTATTTGTTCTAGAAGAACAAATTTGCTCCCGTAAATAAGCGATTCAATATTTAATTCTCGACTTTATTTCTTGCAATTTAATTCTGCAATACCTCCTACTTGATGATGGGTTCAAACGTCACTAAACGGAAGGTTTTATATATTTACACTTTATATGCTAAGTGATGGGTAATACCTTCTACTAAGCATCCTACTCTGAAGAAGTAGTTAAATATTATGCAATTTAATTCTTGCTATTTAAATTCCGTAAATTTATATTTATTGCAATAATTCCCATAAGGTAGGTTCGACCACCTATTGGAGGAAATTTAATTTCTGCAATTTAAATTTATGCACTTTATAGTTTGAGTATATTTCCAATGTGGTGGGTAATACCACGATTGGTGTGCATATTTCCAATGTGGTGGGTTATACTACACGATTGGTTATAACGAATCCTACTCGAGAAGAAGTAGTTGATCAAATATTCTAATCATACTCTCGAAGTAGTAGACGATGAGAATAAAATTACTTCCCCATATATATCGAATATTAATGGAGAAAATTGAACAAGTGGTACTTGAAGTCACCATTGGATAAATAGATGAAAATAAAATGCTCAATAGATCCCATGTTGATAAATCAAAGAAAATATATCGCATGGAGAGATTATATGAAGTAATCTCATCGATGATATGAGATTGTATTAATATGAGAATAAAATGCTCTTGAAGAAGCAAAATCACTAGATTTCTGTATTTGAATAAAGCCAATATGATATTATTATTACTCCAGAAGAAGTACAAAACAGTCGAAGTGGAACATATTGAGAATATCAAAAGATGGCATTAAACACTCGAAAATATAGAAATGCAAAAAGAATATACATACTGAATCCATAAATGAGGGATGCGTCTCGAGAGTATAAATACTCGTAACTCGCCACCATCAACATTAGGATTCATAATGAAATATTTAAAGGATCCGAATTTCTTTTTCACTTGACACCTGGTCTGTGACCAACGGACTGGCTTCCAGATTCTTGAACATATGCATGAAATTTGATGAGTAGTTCACCAACAAAGATTTAGCGAAATAAGTATTTTCTCATTGAATGAGAGATAAACTTATTATTTACACCGATCTAGAAACGCTAGTAAGCCATCAAAGAAATTATTAATATTCAACAAACCTATTGGTTTGACATGAAAATTCCACTGTGCTAACGAGGCTATATTGAATATTTCCTCCAGGTGTGTTGTAGCTCCGAAGGACAATGAAAGCATCACTATTATTCATTATATACATCATGTAGTTGTGGATGGATTGCGCTTGTAGCCCCAACCTGCTGGACCCATGGTAGAACTGCTCCAATTGAGTATTAGATCCAACTAGATGGAAAGGTATTACGCTCAAACTCTTATTCCCCATGATTGTGCGGCCATTATAAGTCTAGCTAAAAGTTTGTTGTTGGTTCCTCCGTAGTATATTGATTTCTTGTCTCCCTAACTCTTTTACGAGTCGGTTTGCCATATCCACATATTGGATATGGCCTACCAGTTTAGATCCACCAAGAATACATACGGTTTTAATATGGCGAGGTAAAAGCTGACTTGTATGAGATGATTCTAAAATCTCCATATCCATCTCTACTCCTATCTCTCTTTTGCACTATACTTTTAATGTATGAACATGAGAGATATATGAATCCCTCTATTTAAAGAAAAATTTTCAAACCAATAATTGAGTGCACTATTTACTTTTTGACAAATATGAAAGAGAAAAAATGCAGAAAATTTTTTAAGTGAAAATGACATATATCTGTCGGTGATTGAAAAATAATATATATATACATATATATATCTTAAAATCGAAAAACAATATTTACAATTACAAGAAAAACATTGATCTTCGTTATTACATCGAGCTTCCTTATATTAATATGAGAAAATTATTATACTAAAATTTTCTACTAAATTTACAAACAGGATCTTCTAAAGTAAGTTTTTCAAGACTGTAACGCGTTTGTTGATCTTTGAATTTGGCCCATAAGGCCATTAGCTCACCTTGTACGTGTCCACTAGGATGTGTCTCAAGAGCCTGTTGAATATCATCCAAAAGCTCCTTACTCAATCCATCCTTAATGAATGCTATTTTATCTTCTCGATTTCTGGACAAGTACCCCACAGATTTACATCGAGTGTCACATGTCCATCGAGCACACTTGTAGCATCCTCCTAATCTTTTTGCTCTCCATTTCTTTGAAAAATTACTTTTACCCATACCAGGCATGTATTTAGAAGGAATTGAAACCTCACCAGATAATCGAACCTTTGCTTCAATCAAGCATCGGATATCTTGTGGGATACCCTTATTCATTAGCATCCTTAATCTTTCTAGCCTACATCGATAAATCCTTTTTAGGATTTTGATCGGTAGTGATGGATAGTATTTTCGAAGATTTGAGAGCATATGATCCATTATAATGTATAGACCCTTGTTAGGATGAATTTTGCAATAATTTTGATGATTTATTTATAGAATAATACGACGCGTATGAAATAAGACTCGATTTTAAATAAATAATATGAAGCGTAAGAGCTACGATTTCGTAATTAAATAATAGCCGGATGTGATGCGTATGAGCTGTAGCTCCGTGTTTGAACAGTAGTAGACAATAATGTCACCAAAAGATGATGGAATATGTCGGTGAATTGTTTCTATGATATCATGTTGAGCACTATACAGATACTAGTGAAATCGATATAAGAATTTACTGAACTAGAAGTTCAATAATACTCGTTTGCAAAATCGGATTGACCATCCCGGTTTAAATAATTATTGAAATCAATATTTCAAGTGAAGAATTAAAGGAATTCTTCAATGATTGTTCTCGATAAATGATGAAATCATTACTAGCCAATATTGGGAATAAATCCCAAATATATCTGGAATAAAGGATGAGAAATATGGGCTCACTCATCCTCCATGTGGACTACTAGATATTATGATATGGATCCACTAGATAGTCACATGTGTATATGATTCGTAATTTGAAATTTCTGAAATATTTGCTCACTGATATGAGCATGATTTCAGATTTAATGATAAAGCTAGTAAATGTATATCCCAATGATTTGAATAAATCCTTGAAGGATTTGAGTATGCGCATACAAGTGGGATATTATATGGCAAATTATTTAAAGTCCTCAAATAAATTGCCGATATCGAGAATAGAATGCAAACGGTCTAAATTCCCATATTAAATTTGAATGATGAGAACATATATGATTAAAATCATACCAATTGTATGAGTTTTGGTGTTCTAAATTTTCTCAAAGATGAGGGGAGTATTAAAGGTTGAAAATAAATGCATCATGTTATATCCTCGAAATTGAAATACGAACTTGAAGTTCAAAGATGCATGAAAGGCTATGAACAATCACATATATCAACTACGATGCTTTGATAAGTTAGCGCGCCAGAAGCGTTGATATTTCCCCAAACATATATATCAAAGCAAATTATAAAAGATGGTCTTAATAACGGAGGCATATGCTCTTGAAGAGTATATAGACATAACTATATTGTGTAATCCTACAAGAGGATTGATAATGAGATATCTCGATAAGTTATGTCGATATGGGGAAAGAAATGAAATTGAAATGTGTCGACACGATATGAAAATGTAGCGCTACATATGATCAATGATAATGAAAATATTGAGATATATTGAAGATGATAAATGGTGAATGTGAAATCCTTAACTTATGAGATGATGAGATGATGATGACTAGTGCTCAAGTTTAAAGATAAGCATGGTGGTCATTATATGTTGCATGCTCATGAAAGTTAAATTACCGATCGTGTGTGTAGTAATCAAAAGGAAATTAAAGGATCGGATGATCTAAACCCGTGTTTATGAGTACCCTAAAGGGTGAGCTAAGCCCCTGGGAATGAAATAACCTATTAAGTGAGTATTAAATGTTAAATGATATATTTTAAGTGTTAGTTAGTTATGAAGGTTTACTTATATGTTTACATGTTTTTACGATGAATTTATATGCTTTAAATTGTGTATTTGGAGACATGTGTTCATGGTGAATGTTTTGTAGTTGTGTAAGAAAATTGATGCACTCTAAATGAACGAAGAGTATAAAATTAATGTATATGATACTCATACAAATGTATGAAAGATTTTGAAATGCTTACTGACATACTTGTATAAAATACAGCGTTGCACTCTTTTTCCCTTGACCGAGGTTTTATCCCATTGGGTTTTCCTAGCAAGGTTTTTAATGAGGCAACTTTAAAGGCGTATTCACATGAATAATGTACTATTTTTCCTTCATTAGGGTTTTTCCCACTGGGTTTTTCCTAATAAGGTTTTAACAAGGCATATTCATGGTATATTGAGAACGATAGGAGAAATTGATACAGTGTATCTATTGGATCAAGTTATAATGGAGCTAATGCTTTAGATCCAAACGATGATGATATTGAAATCATTTACCGTAAGTAAAGATATCGCCTCAAGATATGAAATCGAAGCGGAGCGTACTCTTTTTCCTTCGATCAAGTTTTTCCCACCGGTTTTCTTGATAAGGTTTTAACGAAAGAAGACGTGAATACTCATATCGCCAATGATAGACATCGTGGGAGCAATGTTTTGATGAAGAAGATATAACCACTCTCAGCTATCCTACAATCGGTTTGGAAGTTTTTTCCCATGGGTTTTTCTCCAAACAGTCAGGAAGACATTTGTATTAATAATCGTTCGAGGAGTGTTATGAATAATAATTGAAGAATAATTATTAGGTGTTATGAATAATTGAGAATAATGTGGTGGTTATGAATTATGAGGAATAATTTGGTGGAGGAATAATTTGGTGGAGGAATAATTTGGTAAAAGATGTAATTATTATATGTGAATGACTATTATCTCGATTTAAATTATGTAATTACGATTGTCTTATTCAAGCTTTCCTATAAATAGGGAGCAATTATTAATGAAATTTATTCCCTAATTCCTTGTAATTCATT
The DNA here is from genome assembly GCA_018223645.1 of Jasminum sambac. Lineage (NCBI taxonomy): Eukaryota > Viridiplantae > Streptophyta > Magnoliopsida > Lamiales > Oleaceae > Jasminum > Jasminum sambac. Next base: position 37,424,289 of record CP073646.1, read on the forward strand.
CTCTCTAAATTCTCTCTATTGTTTCTATACTTTTATAACAAGATCAATAATATTTTTCTAATTTATAATTTTGTGATGTGATATCACTATTTAATTAAAATTGCGCTAACGATCGAATTCCACCCAAAATATACCTCAGAGTTGCAAGGAGGCGCACGAAGTGTGGGGAACCATTTCCCTCCCAAACCCACCCTCCCGCCCCCAGCCTCCAACCCACTCCACGTCACCTTAAACTCTATCTCACGCGAAAAGCATTTGCAAGTTTGGAATCTTTGCAGTCCTCCTCTGCGCGCCAACTCGCATTGTTCTCCTCATCCCTTCAGTACTCTACCAGCCTCTATATATTAATCAATCCTGTTCCGAAAACCCTAACTCTATTCAGTAATCTGCAACGGTTGAAAATAATCCATAAACCATCTTAATACATGCTGGGTAAGGGACCATTTGTGTCTCTTTAATGGCTCAATCTCAAATCAAATCCGAAAATGAAGTTCAGAAATCCGTCTGGTCCGAGGAGCAGGAGCGGATGCCGTTAAAGCAGCGATTGAAATTGTTGTTAGCAAGCCAGCGGTTGCATTCTCCCTTCGATGCTAAATCGCAAATCGAAACTCCGGTTGAACCTATGTGAGTTTTTAAATTTCGCCATCCCCTTTCCGCAACATGTTTTGGTTTTTGAATTTATAGTTTCGAGCTTTTGTTTGATTGTTGCAGAAATTCGAATGGCACTGTGGTATTGAAAAAGGAAAATGACTAATGTAATCCACAGGTATTATTGCATTGTTTTTTGGGCACGTTTTGATTGGCTTTTTTTTTTTTTTTTTTTTTTTTTGGGTTTTGGAGCAGCAATTTTTTTTAGTTGTTTCAAGTCCCTCTTTTTGGTCCACACAAATAAATGTCAGCAAAAAAATACATTTGGTGGATGTTTTATTCTTTATTGTATCATAGAACTGTTACTTCCTAGTATATAAATGGAATAAAAACGGGGTACTGTTGAAGCGGGCTATTAGGACAGTATTCACGAAAATTACAAACTCGTAGTTTTAGAAGGCATTGTAAAAGACTAAAAGTGACACTTCTTGCTTCATCAATGTTGCTTGGCGCACTGATACAGATGTTGCAGAATTTTGTTCTGTTATTGCTATTATGTAATATGTAATGGATAATCCCTGCTGCTGTGCATGTATATATTTTTGAGAAGGCACTGTAAGATCTTAAATGCTACATTTGACCTTGAGAACATAGGATCGTGGAAATTGAAATACAACAACATTAAATTCATATGTAAGATTTGACATAGTGAAATATGATGTAGGAAATTGAAATTTTGAAAGAAACTGCACCAATTTTGAATAAAAAAGTTTGTAGGAGGACCCCGTATTGTTAAACAGAGTAAATGATAGTACATTGCAACTTCAGAGTTCTCATCTAGCTGTTCATATTGGCAACAAGAATTTCTTGGGGTTATTATCATTTTTTCTTTTTGGTCTTCTACAGAAGTCCAATTCTGACTCCGTTCAGGGAGAGATGATTAAGATGGTTAAAAGGGGACAAAAGCATTCTGGTAAGAAATCTTTTGCTGAATTTTCCATTTATGGAATGTTCTCGAAATGGTCGGAGTGAGAAAAATAATTATTACAAACACCACACACCTTCCCACGGACACCCCCCCTTCCCCCCCTTTTGGTTTCTTTCTTTCTTTCTTTTCGATTTTGTCCCAAGTCTGTGCGATGCCAAAAAGGGATTGTGAAAGTTTTGCTGTTGCCCAATAATGAGAAATTTAGAGCTTGTTTGGCAAATTTTTTGCCATACTTTTTCATACTCTCATCGTCAACCAAATATCTTACAGAGTCGTATCAGTTTTCATGTTTCTCCATAACAGTCCTCACCAAATTGTAGGTGGGTTAAGAGCATGCATCAACCGAGAAACTGTAGCAGATAATTCTGCAAATACAAATCAGACGACTCTTGTTGTCCTGAAAACAGAGAACGTTGATTCTATTGACACTACTTCAGTCCAGCAGTTGCCATTACAAGGATCTTCTTCTCTGGTGAAGGTTGAATGCAATGATGAGAGTGTCATTAGGTCATTAAAAAAGTGCACAAAAGGTTCCATTGGTTTTGCCCTCAAAGCAGTTAGAACACAGGTCCCTGATGATGTTCTTGATGATCTCGACCACATTGTATTAAAAGAACGATTTCGGCGGCTTCTAACAAGGTATCAATTTTCATGCCGTAGCCTATCTAAGAGGCTCGTCCTTGTTAATAAAATACATGTTGCATGTTATTTTTTCTAGTTTTGTTGGTCATAATTTGAGAAAAGATTTTGAATTATCCGTTCACAGAGAATTTAGTGACAAGATTCTGTTGTTTTATTTTGCAGCAAATCCTTGGAAATGTTGGTGACTACTGCAGAGGTAATTTTTTGTATTATATCAAACTGAAGTTGATGCTTAAGGTCTTGGAACTGATACCTAACCAATTTCTACATAAGATGCCATTGCTTTCTTTTATTTCCTGGGTTTTTGTGGATTTTCATCTTTGCATCATTCATGCTTGTTCAACCTGCTTAAACTCATTTTGTAACAGGGTTGAGATCTATAACTTTTCATCTTTTTGTTTGGATGGGATTACTTGACTCTGTATGCTTGTTTGTGCATCTGTCTTACTTTCCATAAGAGAACTCTTGATTTTTGTTCTCCTTGGCATCATATGGCGCGCCAAACACCTTCACAATTGATATTGCACTGCATAATGGAAAACCATAAATTAAAAGTTAGACTTATTCTTCAATTTAAGCTATTTGGCCCGTCTTATAGATCTCTAATGTTAAAATACATTTATAGGTACAATAATATCAAAATGAACAAAATGGAAATTAGAAATTTAAAATAGTTTTGGTGATGACATTAAAATAGGCAACATAAGAAACTGGAATATACATCAGAAGGTGGAGTTGATGTAAATTAAAGATTAATCGAGGAAAATAAGAATTTTCTTGTTGGACAAGTCTTGGCTCCTAAAGCAACTCGCGGGCAATGCACTTTTGTACATGGTTAAAAAAAATAAGTAGACCAAAATGCAAGAGATTTGGTCTCAGAGAATTTTCCAGTAAAGGTAATCCTAGATTGCATGGCTCGGTTCATGTGCCTGACCATTGGTTTATATGGAATAAGATGTAAACTCTTTTCAGCTGCAGTATCTATATAAAATGTCATCCTGCATAACTTATCCTCTGAAAAGAAACCTACTGATCATTTGAGGTTTGCAGGATTCCGTGTTCTAAAACAAAGGAAGTCAATTGTTTATTATCTTATGGCAAACCTAGTGCCGATTTATCAACTTCTTGTACAACTTGAAAATGTTAAAAAAATATGGTGTTCTATTCGATGTTGATATTGGTTGATGTTGTGAAACTTGAATTGCACTTCCAAGTGGAAGAATCTACGGGTTTGTGGAATAGTGAGCTATGAGACAATCTCTGGCTTCTTTGTTTTTCCTGGGTATCTGAGCTAATTAGTAAATTAAGGTCTTTTCAATTGTTTCTTCTGATGTCAGAAAATATTTTGTGACTTCCTGCTGACACAATGTGATGATAATTAGTGAGATTTTTGAAGTAACTAACTTTAATATTTTTACTTGATCATGAAATTGGGCCCATAAAGCATCTATTAATTAGTCTCGTCAACTGTTGAAGATGGTTAGGCAGCGGGCTGGCCATCAGATTATTCTGTTAAAATGTCTATCTTTTGCACATTCTTAATGAATCAAAGGTGCTATAGCCTACAGTTCTTCTATTTATTCTTCTTTGTGCAAAGACTTAAGACTTCCTGTGTACCAATTTTTTGTTCATTTTCTCTGTTAAACTGCCCTCAAATTGAGGCTATGGTATGTTTGACATGGATTATGGAAAAAATGTATCGACCAAGGCACCAAGCCTTGAGTATGCTGGAATAGAAGAGAGGCAATTGTTATTTGCTAATGGAGTCGGCCATGTTTGTCACCTTCGAATTTGGAGCACACGATTTAGGCTGCAGATGGGATCTGTTAAGTCACATTTGTGACAACTGATTCAGATGTGACCAGTCGGTTTTTTTCTGTCACACACACTACTACCTCATTGTGACTTATACAGAATTGTTCTCGTAGTCTGGCCTTTCTCGTCTCTATCATTGCTTTCTTAGCTGCTTGTTTGGTTTCATGGTGTTTCCCAATATTTTGGGATCGAAAGGTTGACCAGCCTGAAGACATACATAATTTTGTTGTGCAAGTATCCTTCTCAAATCCATGGGCTAAGCTCCTCTTTTTTGAGTGTATTTATTCCCCTTTCCCCTTTGTTTTTATAGTTGATCAAATCATGTCCTGATTCTCACCAAGAAAACAGAAGTAAAAGTAAAATAAATCACTATTATTAATCAGTGAAATTATACAACGGGAAAATCAGAAATTGCTTGTTTGACTTTTTTGAGAAGAGATTTGTGGTTAAGAAAAAGTTATGGAGAAACATGAAAAATATACATACTGTGTGCGTATACATAATTCTTATCTTTTTTTAGGAATGTGCGGTTGAAAATGAGAGTACGAAAAAGTTGCTAAAATTTAAGCTGTATCAAAAAAAAAAAAAGGAACATCATAAAGATATTCCCATTAGTCAAATAAAGAAACTTGGTCTTTTAAGTAGAAGAGTAATTAATGGAGTTGAGCCTTCCTGCCATGCTTTTTGATTGTGCTTTCATTGTTCATTCTTTACACGTGTTTAAATACTTGCTTGGTAATGGAGCGTTGATTGCATTTCGTATTGCTTATTATATATTGTCTTGCAGTCACATGTTAGTGAGGAACTTTGTTCCACAGCATATATACTTGTTTTATTAACAACCTGCTTCTGATTGTCTTTGGACAGAGTCCTTTCTGATGAATTATATTCTCCTACTGATTTGTTAATTTCTTGAGAGTCAGAATATCCTAAAAATTTTGGGCTCAAAATGAGATTTCGTGTATCTGTACCTCTCCTTGACACCTCTGCTTGCAGCAAAGAAGACGCTTTTCTCAATAGCACTCTTGGTTTTTTCTCCAACAGCTTGTTTTCATCCATGGTGTTATGCCAGCATGTTTTCTAACATGTGCTGTAGGTGTTTTTCAGATAATGGTTGTAAAGTCTTCACAACACGCAATACATACTGGGAAATCTTGAAAAGTCACAAACGTTAACATGCTCGCGGAAATTATGTTATCAGTGCTGAAATATTTTGTAACTGTTCTTTGTTTTGTAAACATGTTCAACTTGAAAATGCCCAATGATAGGAGATATTATTATTAGAATTTTCAAGAATAGTAACATTTTACATCTTGCACGAGGATGAGAACTGAATTTATTTATTTATTTATTTTTTTGCTTTCTTCTAATCATTTATTAGTAATGTACTTTTTAAGGACAACGCTTAACAAATTTGTTGTTTATGGTGCTCTTTTTTTGGATTGATTGAGTGGCAGGTGGCTTGTTAGAGCTTTCTCAATTTAGAGATTTTGAGTTTATGTTATTGTGAAAGGCAAGAGTTTTGATACTTTCATGTGATATATATTCTACTGTTTATGGTCTGAACATGTAATCTTGCTCTGTTTCCTATATTTGTCCTTACGTGTTTTTAACTGTCATCTATTGCTGAACGTGGTCTTTTTAATTCTTTATGGAAACAACTCTTTCATTCAAAAGTTATATTTGCCTGTCAATAGTTTAGCAATGGTTCTCAAGATGATAAAGTTTAGGTAACATGATCAAGATTTATTGTTTCATCTTTTGCATTTTCTAACACAGTTGTGGTTGCTGTTTGCTACACAGGATATGTCTTCTGGTGTAGCCAGCTCATTTTCAGCAGCCAGACATAAACAAAGGCTGGGAACAGGAAAGTCAGAACAAAGATTTTGTCATGAAAACATGGAAAAGTTTTCTTCATCTGGTCATCAATGTCACGAGATCGACAAGACTTTGAAATCTGGTTCATTTGATGTTTCTACTATGGAAGCACCCTTCGAAACTCGTCAATCTCCCAGAGTGGAGCGTCACTCTCAAGAAAACATAGCTACTAATCTAGGAAATGTGCCAAACATTCATCGAAACAATAGTATATATGCTGAAAAATCTTTCTCCAAGCATGAATCAAATGGACATGTTCTTTTGTCTGCTGATGGTAGGAATGTGCCAAGTTCAGCAGTACTGAACTTAGCTCATGTCAAGGTTGAGCCTCTAAATCATAATGAGTTTGAGAGTGTAAAGGGAGTTGTGGGTCACATGTCCTTGAGTGTAACTGTTCCAGTAAAAAGTGAATTAGAATTACATGATGAACATGACAAACTGGATCACATGATTCTGAAACATCGGATGAAATTGTTCTCATCAAGAGAGGTTCCTCAATTTAGCAGTTATGGAAGTCCAGGATGCCAAAGTAAAATGTTTCCTTCTGACTTGGATTGTAGATCCGTTGCATTAGAACCGGCAAAACCATTGAAAATCAATCGTCCTCGGAAAAGGCGAAAAACTGCCACGTAACTTTTCCACTATCTTACCAAATTTATTGTTGCATTATATTGTTTTTCGTGAATTATGTACAAGAATAAAATACTGTACTGGTTTTTGTGCTAATTGCAGAGAGTCAGTTGAAATGGCTATGCAAGAAGATGCACCTGGACTATTGCAGGTACTGTTCAGATTTAAGCTCTGCTGTCTTCTGAAATTTGGACAGTTAATTCAGATCTTTCTCCTTGATAGGCATTGATTGAAAAAGGTGTATCAGTTGGTGAAATTAAGCTTTATGACGAATCGGAGAGCGATGATGCTTTGGATGATTCGTCGACTGAAGGCAACTTTGCAGAGCTTGAGGAAATTATCTATAAGGTTCCTAGTTTTTCATAACTTACAATTTTTCATATTTTCTGTTTGATTTATATTGCATCTGTGCATCTTTAGTGATGTAGCAACTAACTGAAATGGAATAATTGACTGGGTGGGAGGGATCGGATATTAGTTGTGGATACTGGCATGTTCAAGTGCATGGAATGTGACTATTATTATTATTATTATTATTAGAGAATAGAAATACTAGAAAGCTTTTCTTCAACGAAGTAAAGCTAAATCTAGAAATGAATTTTGTAATAAATGATGATTATTTTATGTTAAGATACGCACTTGAATCTCTAACATTGATGAGAAAAATATTTTCCATTCAAGGTTGCTAAAATTGCAATACGAATTGTAAGTGCAATACAATTCTAGACTTGAAACTTCAGTTCAATTTCAAATGTGCATGGCTTTTGATCAGAAACACCAGAATTGCAATCCATAAAAAGCAATGCTAAGTTCTTCCTTATATTATCTTTCCAGTGATACATTCGTCTTGTGGAGATCCACGTATGCTTTGTGATGTATCCACATGCTCCGTCTGCGGGGTCCTCTGTTCGCTTCGTTTGCTTTCGAGAATTTTGTCAAGAATTTTGTCTATGTCGGCTCTTTATTAGCATTTCAAACCACCTTCGTAATTTTCTCTTATTTCTCATGTTCAAATGTTTGGCTCTCAATCTTAACTCCAAAAGTTAGTTATTTCTAGGTTGTTGGATCAAGGCTGAGGCTGGAAGCCGTGAATAAATTCTTTTATTTCTATTTCAATAAAGTTAGTTAAATCTTATTTAATATGCTTTCTTTAATAATGTACTTTCATGGGCATAAGTTACAACTGCCGTTACTGCATGACAACAAAGACCTATAAATTCTCTTCACACTTCGATGTCTCAAACCTTTTCAATTTAAAGTTGAAACTCTCTTCAACGTTTTATATGTTCTTTTCTTTTACTTATCAGTATGAAGACTTTAGACAAATGACCGGGAAGAAAAGAATTAAATGAGAAAAGGAAAAAGTAGCTGGTTTTGCATTCAAGGCTAATAGCATAGAATAAATGAATGGGCTTTTTTGAAACATACAAAAAAAGCATTTATCAACGTGTCACGTCGAGATTGTCTTGATGACTTTCAAGTACTAAATTATGCAACATTGTGATGAGGGAGGCAAAGCATTTTGATCACACACAGGTGATTTGCCACACTTCACCAGGGTTTGTGTCATGTATGAACACATTTTTTGCTGCATGCCGTTGCAGATTATCTAGAATGTATGGATTTCAAGTATTATATGAGATATGTCATGAAACATTGTGATGAGTGATGCAAAATACCTATGATCACATGCACTTATGATTTTCAACTCTTTACCATGAGCTATACACCGACATGTTTCTTGCAGCATGTTGGTAACTTGGTACATGTCACTACTTCTGGCATGTTAAAATTATTGTGGTCCAATATCTTTCGACCCATTCTGAGCAATAAATGTATGTTTCTTGTTTTATGTGGGCACAGCTTTTCTCTCAGCGGCACTCATTGTTAAAGCTTGCTCCTTTGCGACATGCGAAGAGGGAGAAGGCTGCTTATTGCTTGGCTTGTCTTTTTTCACTTGTGGAGCAGGTATTGACTTGGGTCTCCTTCATTTTTGTGTCTTATCAAGATAATGCCAAATCTGTATGTCGTTTACCTGTATTCATATTGGAAAGTATTTGCTTATGCCTTTTTAAAAATTTGATGATAACACTATACCCCTTTGTTTCTCTCTAGGCACGATATCTGCAGTTCCGACGATGGCCAGTTTAATGGGGGTGGTGCCGGGACCTCCAGTCCTTCATTTGTCTTTGAAAGACATAACAGGTGTAATGTTGGTTACATTCATATCTTCTATAGCATTCAATTATACCCAGGTGGGATGAAGGAGAAACTTGTAACTTTCATGATTGCAGGTTGGTGCTTGAGCGTCCTGAATATGGTTACGCAACATACGTCTTTGACTTCGTGGATTCCTTGCCTATAAATTGGCAGATCAGACGACTGGTGACTGCTATGAAGCTTACAAGCTGCGGCAGGCTTACCTTAATAGAGAACAAAGCACTGATGGTGATTACTCTAACCCAAGTGAAATTTTACTACTTCAACTTATGCATTTGACTGTTTGGTTCTCAACTGCATTAATCAAACTCGTGATCTACTTTTAACTCATTGATGTGCAACAAGTGTATTGGCATATGAGTGGCTTTTAACATGTCATTGCAGTAAAGAGTAATGAATTGGGTTTCCATGCTTTTGTGTTATCCTTTGTTATAGCTTTCCTTGCTACCATATTTAATGAGAAGATTTGGTGATAACTGGACATTTTTAAAGAACACAAAGTGGAACAACCCTTTTTTCTTACTCAGTTTCAATCACGCGTCAAAAAAAATATCATGTTCTATGTTTCTCCGTTAAGTTCGTACTTTCTAACCACACATTTTTCCAATGTCTTTTCCCCTCAAATATAGTTTTATCAAACTAGCTGAAAGAAGAAAAAGTTCTTAGCCTGTTGTACAGACTAGTTCTGCATGAATTTGCTATATTATGTGGTCTGTTTCGCTGGGTTCTGTATTCTGTTGTGGATGAGTTCTGAGATGGTGAAAAGGTTTGACCCTATATGTATACAATCACTGTTCCGCTATCATAACATCTTAGCATCATCTTTGGGATTCTCAACATTTATAATCAGCAAACCTCAATAACATACAGGTAAGGGAGGATTTAACCGAAGGAGAAGCCAACGTGTTGATGGAATATGGCTGGGTGCCAAACACTGGCCTTGGAACAATGCTGAATTATTGCGATAGAGTTGTTCATGACCGGAATAACCAAAAAGACAGCTCAGAGTGGAGGTCAAAAATTGGGAAACTGCTTGTGGATGGTTATAATGGCGGCACACAAGTCTCTGTTCTTCCAAACAAGTTGATGGAGCCCGACATTGATCACCCTCGTGAAATCAAGCTAGAATTTGATTGAAGGTACTAGGTAGGCAAGTCGTGAATTTTTTTTTTGCTTTTGCTCACTTGGTAAATAGTTATAGATCACTGAGGCTTAAAATTCGACAATATGAATTGCATGCTCGATTAGCATTTTTATTAAGCATCTATCACATCAGATTTCAGCACTCCTGATTTCGCTTTTATGAAGCTTGTATTTTAAATCACGTGAGATTCAATTCATGATGCATTTTGTGGGAGTTCTATTCATATGAGGTAGGATGTCAGTTATCTCTATAACTTGTCCAATTTGGTATATATGGCCTTATAATGAGGCATCACATGTCTTCTGTTGACATACTTGTTTTGAGACACTACTAGATTTGTTGCATGCCGTCCCTCTTTAGCATCATCCATGGCCGTCCATCTTTCCTAGCTTCGTGACATCAGAACAAATACTCTACTGGAAGTAGTCCTTCCTAGGATGCCATTTCTGCAATGATGGTCCCTTAAGAAAGGTGCATGCTCCGATGTGTGTAATAACGACCCTGGACGGAACTTAAAATCAACTTGTGGAACAGTGAAGGAAGTGCTTATAAACTCATGTGACAAGTCTTGCAAGAGTAATATATGGTAATCATGGATTGCTACGGTAGTTATGCATGCCCACATGGTATTATTGTGTGGTAAAAGATGTAAATGAAAATGAAAGCCAGCATTTAGGTATTAGGAGATAATTATTTGTAAGGTTTGGCCTCATTGTAGAAGCTTTAACTTAAGGCAGTATTATTTATAGCTTGCTGCTTGGTAGTGATTGTTTAGTGTTTTATGATTAAAAATTGCTAGTTCCAGGGAACAATATGGATAATAAGTTGTTATGAGTAGATCTAGTTGTGTTTTTTCTGAAGCCAGGTCTTTTTATGTGGGGGTACATCCAAGATATGATTGGTGACCTGGATTCCACAGTTGACTAAAAGTCAACCGATAACTGATTTGTTTGCTGAGGTGGAGGCACCTGGGGGTGGGTGGCTGTCACCCCCACAATATTGTCAAATTTCTTTGATTTTATGTGTAACTTTTGAAATTATGTTTGATATACATGTAATTTGCTCCTAATTTGCTCCTAAAATATTTTCGTCATCCCTCTTGTCCAAGTAAATTTGTTTGCCTCTACTAGGGCTTTTTAACATGCATTCCATGCTATTTATTGATTGTGCAGCATAGCGTATAATGTGGTTTAGTTGTCACGTGCATCTTATTTTTGGGTTATCTAAGCGTGAATTTAGTACAATATTGACGAAGGCGATGTTAATCAAAAGTAGATTTTCAATGCTTTCTTTAGAAGAAGATACCTTCCAAATTTATTTGAGTGAGATGATTTTGATCTTAGGTCAAAGAGTTGTGCCTAGCCCAATCAGCCTAGGCAAATACACATGGATTTCCCCGTAACAAAATGATGATGATCTGTAATATAACCACAAAAAAAGAAAAAAAAAAAGAAAAGAACATTACATTTTCAGAGCGCATATGCGGCTGACAAATTATGCATAATTGACGCTCAAACTTAGTCGAGATACAGCAACAGAACTTCAGCTAGGCATAAAAAATGGATTAGGCCTTGGGTAAATGCACCCGGTAAATTTTGAGTGCACCCAATTTTTTTGGAATTTCCAAGCATGCCCTTGCTTTAAAAAAAAAACGTTGGCTCCAAAAGCGGAGTGAACGTATATTTTTTTTTAAAAAAAGGGGAAAAATAACACAAGAAAAATTTTTTGTTCAAAATTTTTATAACTATTTTCATGAGTAATTTTAAAATTTCTTTAAGTTTTTTTAACCACTCAAAGTTTTTTTTAATAATTATATTTAATACGAATCGGATAAAACCAATTACTATATAATCAAAAAAATTTTCAAATTCATTATTAAAGTAGTTACAAAAAATGCAAAGACTCGTCAAAATAGTTGTAAAAAATTTGAATTTTTTAATAATTATATTTGACCCTAAAGCCAATTAGTGTATTATAAAAAAATTCGAAATTCATCAATGAAATTAATCGTCAAAATGATAGTAAAAAATTTAAATTTTTTAAAAATTGTATTCAATACTAACTGGATAAAATCAATTACTTTATCATTAAAAAAATTCTGAAATTAGTCGTTAAAGTGGTAGCAAAAATTTTAAAATTTTTAATAATTGTATTCAATACTAACCAGATAAAAGGCAACTACTTTATTATTAAAAAATTTCAAAATTTATCGTCAAAGTGATTGCAAAAAATATTAAAAAATTTTCTAAACTACTCGTCAAAGTGGTTGGGAAAAATTTGAACAAAAAATTATAATAAAAATTACATCTACAAATAAAAAATCAGATAAAAATTGGTCATTTTTGTTTCTATATATTTTTTTCATTCTTATTCGCTACATTCACAGCGAACAAGCAAAAGCATGTTCGCTGTGAATGTAGCGAACAAGCCTTAGCTTGTTCACTGTAAATACAGCGAACTCGCTTTTATAGCGAACATAGTAAAAAAAAATAATAATAAAAGAAGGGAAAATCCGTCTCTTGTTTCTTTTTTTTTTTAAAGGTGGGTGCACCTAACAAATTGCCGGGTGCATTTAGCCACAGCCAATGGATTGCAGTACAAAAAAGCCTCATTCGAATATAAATCGTGCAGGTCCGCTTTGATTGATACGCATGAATACTTGTATCACACTAATGGACAAGTATGAAATCCGAAAATCAACAAAAAATTAAATAATTCTTGTTAGTTATGGTGTGCATTGACCTTGCAACAACTTAATCCCCATATGATCGAAACAGTAAAACCTGTAATACCCAGTTCAAAAAAAAAAAATAAATAAATAAAATCAAAATATTCAGAAAAGGGTGCAACAGCAAGATGATGAAAAACGTAGTGAAAATACAGAACAAAAGGCTTTAATGTCATTTTCAGTTCAACATTATAATATCCCATTTTTCAGCTGAATCGAAACTGATCCTATAAGAATGTTCGTGTCTATCTGTAACCTAGGGAGCACAAAAATGGGAAGATGGCAGACCAAGGGAGAAACATATTGGAAGTTCTTCGTTTGCTTTCCGTCACCATATGCAGTCATAGGTTGCTTACGTATTACCTAGAAAACGAAGTACTAGAAATTAGTATCTCTCATGAGTATAAAGGTGATCTTGATGGATCTCAGTTATGTTTTTGAGAATACGAGGACAAACGTGTGAAACAAGGTTGCTAACAATACGATCATCATCTAGTCTAGACAGAAGGGGAAAGTTATAAATCGAAGACAAAAAATTGAGGAGAAACCTAACGGTATGAGAAACCTTATATACAAGATCCTTGTAAGCAATACTCACGAAAACAAAGACGATCGACAAGGCAGAACGAATACCACACAATACGTACGGATCTGCTTCCATGGGCATACACTCGAAAGAAATCGCTGCCAAAATGAATTCATTGGAGATCAATGGAGAAGAGAGAAAATGGCGACGATAAGGAGGGCACACAAAAAATAGAGCCAGAAAGAAATTCTGACTGGAGAGGATTCGAACTCGAGAACAAAATAATAAACCAAACTCAGCAACATGGACCGGGTCGGATCCGTCAGAACGCGTACGGGTCAAATTTTAAATCATAGCTAGCGTGAGACGACGTCGTTTTGTTCCCTTTTTTGACGAAACGCGGTCATTTTAGTTTCGTCGTCTCCACAGTAAACCCCCGCATTGTGGTTTTTGGCCTTTGGTTCTTTTGCTTTTTATTTGGTGGCCATTTGAAGAATGTGGAACTTGTGATTGCATTGGACAAATTTTACGGGGAAATAAAGTTTCGCTATCAGTATTGGTGGTTGTAGTGGTTGTTCTGAAGCTAGTGAATCTCGAAGATTGCCGAGTTTTCTAATTTAAATTCCTTTTTGCTAATACAAATATCAAACTCATAGATAAATGCTTTATGCTCTCCCAATATTAACGTTTGCTTAGGGCCTCTTATACATGCATGAAGGTCATCCCCGAGTTAACCCATGTTCGTGTTGGATGTTGACTTGTCTGTAAACTTTTAGTATAGAAATTTTTTGAGCTTCAGCCGAAAATGAATTACTACATCCATGCCATCCGCATTGCTTGAGGTTCCACCTCTATCAAAGGACTTCACTGTGTTGAGAGATTTGATTTAAATCCTTGCATTCTCTTTTTCATATTTTGTTGAGTGGGATGACTTGCAGCTTGTCTCTTTGTTACAAACTTTAAGAGTCCAGGAGCATCTTCAATAGTTTGCTTTTAAGAGAGAACATTTCATATTTAATATATAGTAAAAATTTTGACTCTCCAACAAGTTTTTTATTTGTGATTCTTTATTTTACTTTTTATGAAAAATATTTATTATAGTCTCATTTTAATATTAAAATTTAATATTTTTATATATTAATAACTAATGATCTATAAAGCCATTAATGAGTTGGAAACTTTTGCTTTTCCTATTTTACCTTTACATATGGTTTCAAATTTCTAATTCGTCCTTAATTCATTAATTAGGGGAAAAAAAACTCATCGTTTTTCTTCTATTTTCCTTTTCTTTTCAACCTTTGCTCTCATATTTTTCTTTTGAAAAAATCGATATTGTATTTAAGTTAGAAAATATGCAATATGAATGCTAAATCAAATGTTACAATTTAAAATTTAATATGAGTTCACTTTCAAGAACTAGTTATAAACGTGCTGTTTGTCGTTAGTCTTGATCAGAGACCACGAGAAAAAGTTTTAGTTTATATTTCAAAAAAAAAAATCAACTTATTATACTTTTTTCAATTAAATCCAAATTACAAATGTAACTTTTTAGTTTTTAGTCCCTCAAATTTATTTTAATCTTTTTATTTTAAAATCAATATCCCTACTTTATCAAAATAAATTCAATTAGGTCTCAATTATTTTAACATTCTATTCTCGACCAAATATATCCATAAAAATGATATTTTCATTATCATTGGTGAGTTATTTGTCACAGTTATATATTTTTTCAAGTTATAAATCTAACGAACAATTACGTACATTGTATAGTTTAATGATGATAAATTTTAGCCAATTACAAAGAAAATTGACCACTACCAATATTGCGCCAAGTTCTCGGTCCGGCTTTGAAGAATATATCAAAGAAGACCGATGGGTTTGAAGGTGGTGAAGATAATATATCTTCGAGGAATTGCAATTTGCAAGCAATCACAAGTAAATGTATAATTCTGCTAGCCCTTTAAAGATGGCTTGATCACTTTAATGATTAAGTCAAAGTCCAGACTGATCCTAGGGAAAGATAAAAAATTGGAATTATGGACGTTCAACAGAAATTTCCTATTTTAGCCAGAATTTTAAGTATTTTGAGTACGTTTTCATGCACGATTGTAGGGGCTTTTCTAGGACTTCTTGGGAACTATAAACCAGAGAGAGAAGCCACAAACAAGGATATTTGGGCGCCACATTGAAGAGAGATCGAAGAAGAAGAGAAGAACGCAAGAAACGAAGACAAAATTAAAGATTTGGATTTTCATGCGAGCATGGAAGATTAAATTCTTTCTACCAAATCAAACTAAAGAAATACCGCCAATCGCAAGAAATTCTACTAACATGATACAACATTATTAAAGTGCCGACGGCACTGAAGTAAAAACCTAACTCCGTCCCTGCCACTACCACCACGCAATTCCTATCACCACCACTTCACCGGAAACAAAGGACGGGTGGTTTTGTTGGTGAAGCATTAGCGACGGATGGTGGATGTGAAACCGGCAAGAGAAATTGGTGGTGGCTATGCGGTGTGGCGGAGGTGCATGGTGGCGATCGTCGCGTGTTGTGACAGAGGTGGCAGCGGTGAATAGTGATGCAGGGAGTGGAAGACATATAACCCTAATGAAGTGAAATTAAGAAATTGGCTGATGTGAAAAAAAAAAAAAATGAAAATAGTATAGGAAAAATAAAATATTAATATAATATAAAAAATTATTGTATAAAATAAAAATACTAAAAAATAGTTTATAAATGCCATGAACCCGTGTATAACGCCGAATTGAGAACGCACTGGCGCAATTCTCCAGTGTGGCATGGTGAAAAAGGGAAACTTACACAATTACAAATATTTAACTTTCATAATTCAAAAACAATGCAAATTAAAAAAAAGGCTTAATCATAAAAATAAGGAGAACTGTAATGCAAAATTACTAAAATCAGGTATGCTGAGCTCGGCCGGCTTAGAGAACAATTAATTAGATAGGCGACTAATTAGTATCGAGTTGCTTACTAAAATCAGGTATGCTTAGTATCGACTAATTAGTATCGATTTCACCTGTAGGGGGTGCTTAATTGAGAGGTAGATAAGTGAGTGGAATTTCAATTCATTTCCCTTTCATTCGGAATCCACATTCCTTGATTTTAAGAAAAATGTCCACTTTTTTTGCCTAGGATGAAAATTCAATTCCATAGAAAATAAAATGTATTTGATTAGAAAATGAAAATTTTGGATGAAAAATATTTTTCACCCCCAATCAAACCAAAAATGATATATTCCCAAGGCCAGCGCCGGTCCTGTAATTTGTATAGCCTGAGGCGACAAATGACTTAAGCACCCTTGGGCGATCCTACATAGAAGATCTTTTTATGAGTGCTAATAAAAACAACCAAAAAATTTATTACTTGAAACTTGATAGCATAGCAATCAACATAATGCATTGCAAACTCAAGGTTGGAATTTCAATTTTAGTAAACACAATATATCATTAAAATTCAAATCGAACAATTTCAATCTCAATCTCACCACTTAGACAATGAATTTTGGATAACAATTTTAAGCTAAACTTTTTTTTTTCTCTCGTCATTCTCGACCACTCATTATATTGATATGACATGTTTTTCTATTTTCTAATATATATATTTCTTACATCTTCACTGCACACCTAAAACTTATTTTTCCTATAATCTCTATCAAACATACCCTTAATCTCACCCACTTCAATTTAAATTAATAATTCACCATGTAATTTTCAAATAATTCACTAAATAGTGTCTCTACTCTCTCCTCTCCTACACTCCCAGTGTAATGTTCAAAAAACTTTTGAAAAAAAAAATACTAAGTAGTCTCCCAAACCTCAAACATATACACAATATAAAAATATATATATTGAGCTGCCTTCTTGTTAATTTCTAGATTTGATTTATAAAGTGGTTAATCCCTATTTGAAGGTGCACGTGCTGGGCACTAATCAACGATTGGTACTATTATTCTTCTTCATTTTTTTGTCTTTACAATATCGTATATCTTTATTCTATTGGGTTTCAACACCTCTAATCTCATTTTTCACGTGTGGGCCATTCAAAAGGCGCCCTAGGCGCCTGAGGCAATAGCCTCAATTGCCTCAAGATAAGGACCGGCCATGCCCAAGGCAGAAACTTTGTTAAAGTTCTAGCTCTTGACGTGGTGGTGGTTGTCCCTGACTACTATGTGGTAGTAGGATTCACTTACCAGCCCCTTGTTGCGGTGTGGCCGCGTCATGCGCCACATCGATGTTGGAATTTTGTTGGGAATTTATCCTTCTTGTCAATCACACACATGGTTGAGAATTGGAGAAAAGTATTAAAAACCATAACAAAAAAATATATATAAATCAAATTAATGTATTGATGGTTGAAATGAAGAGAGAAAAAAAATGAAATTTAATTTTATGAAATTTAAAGTGAATCAAACAATCCCTTGATTAATATACATTCCATGCATGTCACAGATAATTTGTAATTTATTACATATTCCTTGTTATTACAATTTTTTTGTAACGCATTACACATTCACTGTAATTCATTGAATTTTTTCTGTAATCCATTATAATACTATAACATTACGTTTCATCAAAGCATTAGAAATTAATGGATTCATCCATATTCTCAATCTCCTCCTTTTCATGATTCTTCATAATTGTCATTTTTATTTTAAAAAATTTTTTTCCTTTTTTTCTATAATCTTGCAACTTTGCTATTAATATTACATATTATTTGTAGTCATTACAAATAATCTGCAATGGATTAGAAATAATTTGTAATTAATTACATATGATTTGTAATGAATTACACATTATATGTAATGCATTACACATTGATTGTAATTAATTACAGGGTTTCTATAATCCATTACATATTCATCATATTATGCTTTGAAATTCACTCATATTTTCAATCTCCTCCATTTTCCATTATCAAATACTACCACATCCTCAGAACAATTCCAAAGCTAATTAATTTCAATTTCATTCTTTGAATTCTGTCAGTACCAAATGATAAATCCTAATCATTCTTGAGAAAAAAAATAAAAAACAAAAATAAAAATGATGTGAGTCTAAACTTTACAAGAGACAAAGGAAGAAATTGCAAATGTTTTAGGCACAAAAGTTTGAGATTCCAACAAATACCTCTCTCTCTCTCTCTCTTTCTCCCTCTCTAGCACTGACGAAGCTATTAGTGAGCTGGACCGAGCTCCAGCTCGGTTTCAGAAGAGGTTAAGTAATGAATTATTCACCAGTTATAAAGAACTTGAGCTTAGGTCAGTTGGTGAGCTCCGTGCCTGTTACCTTGTGCATGTGGGTTCGAGTCTTCATGGTGTCCTTTTAGCTTCTATTTTGTCATTTTCATGGCTTTTCTACTTTTGGATGCTTGTACTTTGGCCTTTATTTTGACATTTTTATGGCATTTCAAGTTTTCTACTTTTAAACAATTCACACTTTATAAGGTATCTTTCATTTTTTTAAAAATTATTTTTATATTAATTTTACATTTTCAAAATAAGTCTTCATGTATAAATTAGATTTAAATAATTTTTATTTAAGATTTAAAACTCAATTAATTTATGATTTTGATAAGTAATATGACATAGCAATTTTCTCTATTTGAGCTCGATTTAGCTAGTCCAATTTTTTTTCTTTTTACTTTCAACAATGCTGTATACGAAACAAAAACTAATAATTTCTTAAACCAAATCAATCAAAATCATTATCTACCAAAGCAATCAAATAAAATCGTTATTTCATATAACTTTGCTTTTATTTTACAAAATCATTTTAGTATATCGTGATTTTCAATAATATTTTGTGAATAAACTTTATAGGAAAAACAAATTTCGGGGGCGCTGCCCCCGAACCCCAGAAAAAGTGCACTCCACCCACTTAAGTTTCAGCTCGGTCCATCAAGAAATCCTGGCTTGGTCCCTGCTCTCTAGCAAATAATTCAATAACCACACAAAGACACACCCTAGTAATTCTCTCTCTTTCTCTCCCCTATCTCTCACACTCCTTGCACATAGAGGGACGTTAGATTTGACTTGAGTACTCAATGAATTTCACTTAATGTGACAAAACAATTATTAGAGTATTCCCCTCTTCTACAATTCTTTTGTAATGCTCGATATATTGTTATTTTGTATCCTCTTTTTATTTTTTTGGTGATTCAAAAGTATCAAAATTATATAAAATCGTATTTATAATAACACGGTGGATAATTTTGTCCGTGCGATGCACAGATAGGAATACTAGTTTGTCTAATAAAAGTGGTGTGATTATCAAAATGGTTAATTTTATCGGTGTAGATAAAATGTGGTGTATTAATGAAATATGTAGTGTCGATATATTTTATCTAATATTCGCTAGCATATAGAACCTATTAATGTTGGATTTAACCGTCATTTTAAAAAAAATTCATCTAACATATGTAAATTTCTATCTATTAAATCGCACTAGTATTTTCACCCATGTGTTGTACGGAAGGATATATCTATCAAACAATTATATTACTTTTTAGGAAAAAAAGAACAAAATTCATACAATTTTTTAAAAAGTTCGATAGAGTAACTCGCGTATTTCAAAAACATCCACCATATCAATGCACATAGCATAAGTCCCAAAAGTTTCAATATGGCATAACTATGTATTGTCGATAACCTTATCAATGATGACAATATTCCAATTCAATGATATGCATTACTTTCCATGACAAAAATAACACATAAAATATATATACAAAATCATTTTTTGAAAGAATTATTGAATCATTAAAAGAAGCAATCCAATTCATCAATGTCTCTTACATTTCTCATTCACCACTTATTTCATCCTTAAAAAACCTTCATTTGTTAGCGGACCATCGATCTCCTCTTCCACATGACCGATCTACAGAAAATGAAAAGCATTATTAGAAAATGAAAAGCATAAAATCCTAGTGAATGCAAATATGAAATAATGACAATCATAAAACAGAGAAATAATATAATTTTTCACTTACCAAACATACGGCTTCCTAGAGATAGGAGTGTATAAGATGAAATTGAGATGTAATATGCTATAAGTTAGTAAAACCTTCTTTATAAGCAACATGTATAGTGGCTCATTTAAAAGATTTCGTTTATTTTTTTAAAGAGAAATCTTACCAACTCGTAGCAGTCTAATTAATTTAATTATTTTTCATTCTTTTAAATTAATTTTATTGTTCCCCTTTTAGCAATATGATTAATTTTGATTAATTTTCATCCAATGAAACCGTGTCTAATTAAATTTTGGCTGTATAATCAATTTTAATTAATTAATATATAATTAATTTAAAATTTTTAGATAATTATTTCTAAAATAATTAATTTAATAACCGCAATTTTAAGAATTGTGTTAATCTAACGTTTGCACTTGTACGTTGCATGGAAGACTAATTGTTCAATAAATGGAGATTTTGATAAATGTTAATGGATTAATCGACTAATTTTCAATTTTTTGAAATTTGATTGCACTAATTAAAAAAAGTGGGATCTAGGAGATGCATAAAAGTGCAAAACAACCAAAAGTTTAGGGACATTTTGAGTAATTAACCTTTTGTATTTTTAAAATACAACAATTTGTGGCATTTTTTAATGTACTTTTTAACTTTCCTAATCAATTATTCTATCCTCGCGAGGTTATCATGTCCTACTTTGAGACACATTTGTTATTACCATTCACAAGTGTCACAATAATGTATTTGCAAGTGACGCAACATACTCGTGCGATGCAATGGATTTTTTAAAATCAAAACTACAGCTATTTTATATTTTTTAAAACTAAGTAGTTTCTAATATATATTTATTTAATTTATATTTTAAATTTGTTTACTTTTTCAACTTATACACATTTTACAAAAATAAGACCCTTTCAAAGTTCTCTCTCTCTCTCTCTCTCCCTCTCTCACCCACCTATCCAAGTTAGGTTGTAAAGGCCAAACGAATGGTCAATATTGAGCATTCAAAGTAGCTAGAATTCTTAGTATTTATTCAGGAGATAAAATCCTAAATAACCATTTAACATATTCGAGAGCCAATTAAAAAAATTATGATTGAGTTGCATGATTCCAATTGTTAATTGAGTCTCCAACCAATTGTTTATTAAATACGTAATTCACAAATTACTCAATTTAGGTATTTGTTTGCTTGTCAACTTATTAAATCTTTATTGACTAAATATGTAACTTAGATATTAAATTAAATATGATAAGAAGAACTAGGACTTTAATTAATGTATCATATATACTTATCACATGATCAAATTTTCATTACTATTGTATGATACAAATCCCATCCCATAATTATATTTTTAACATTTTAATTCTTCAACCACTTATTTTGTTGAATGAAAAAATATTTTATCATTTTATATATTATTATATTATATTATTATATTGATATATAGATATTGTTTGTTTTTTGTTATGGCCTTGGCTTTTCTAGTTTCCAAAAGGTGTAGAGGGAAGCCATGCTTACAACAACATATGATGATTAAACCATTTACCTATTTTTTAAAATAGTTTAAGTTAGGCATACGTTAAGCATCATCCTTGAGGATATAACGGTAAGCACAAAGGTCAAAACTCTCTTATGAACTAATTGAGAAAATAATTCGATGGTGAAACCGTTTACCTAATGATATCTTAGTTTTACTTATCTACTTTTAAGACAACTAATAAGCCTATAAGAAATTTACCTTCTACTCTTGTTAGGTTAAACTAGGGGATATCTACAACATCACCAACTCAAGCAAACTCTTAAATGGTGACCACGTAATATATCATCCTCTCCAAGCAATAACTCCAAATCCAAGCCGTAAACTAAAGAAATAAAGAAAGAAAGAAGAAAAGGGAAAAGAAGATGGTGGAGATGGAAGAATCAAGAATTAGCACAAAAAAGGGAGAAATCTTGGCTTGTTCATGAACTTTTCCATTTCTCTTCCATTTATGCTTTTAGTGTATTATTGCCTTGTAATTTTCTTTATCATGAGCTAAGTTTGTATTGTTGGCATGATTGATGAACCTTAACCTAGCTAATTTAGTTAATGAATATGTTTATGGTTTTAGAATGACTTGCTGTTGTTCATGTGTGTTTGTAATTGAGCTTTTTCACATTTGTTTGCATAATTACCAAATGAATGTACGTTTTGTGATTTGTGCAATTGTTCGACAGAAACTTATGCATTTTAGACCATATAATAAATGTCCTAGGTTCTTGTAGGGGATAGAGATATACCCCTAACTTTAGGTGATCCATTGAGCTATTCTCACAAAAACTAATGCAATTGGTTTGTTTCTAATCGACATAGGGATATAGTAGGTTAAAACAATCAATTGGGGCCGGTTTGACGCTCGAGAGAGGTAATTGGCTAAATTATGAGGATCGGGTCTAACATAGAAGATGAGTAATAAGTTGTGATAAAGAATGATTTGATTAGGCTACGGTTAAGTGAAATCATGAACCCTAGCTAGTTATTAATCCAATTGCGTTCTCATTCATTCCCATTTCGTGTTATTAGCTTATTTCCTTCATTAGTTTAGCTCACCTGCATTTTACCCATTTAATTGTGTGTGTTTTAATTTTACATTTCAAGTCTTTACTAGAATAAGTAACTCAATCACGAATACCAATTCTCGTGGGTACGACAATTCAGACTCACAGTCCACTTTAGTACTTTGCTATGACCCGTGCACTTGCAGTGATTCAATGCCTACTTCCAGCGTAACAAGTTTTTGGCGGAATCATCACAATACTAAACATTTCGTCCATTAGCTAATTCAACCGTCATCTTTCAAATGGGATAGAGTGATTCAAAATGAAAATGGATTGAAAGAGTTCAAGCACAATTCACGCTCAAAACCAACCAACAACTTCTAAATCCAAGGACAGTGAGCCATAACTTCCAATGAACAAGTAATTTATCAAATGAGCTCAAGTAGTATACTTTGTAAGTTAAAGACAATTTAAACATGAGAAAAAGAATAAATTTTGCACACAAAAGCAAGAAAATACACAACACACAAACTCAATACAACAAACACACCAACTAATTAAAACAGCACAACTATAAACAACAAACTAAACTAAAACAAGCATAAACTAAAGCAAGCACACAACCAAACACACAAATAACTAACACCAAGTATGTACAATGTACACAACTTAACAACTAAAACAAACAACAAACACCCCCAAACTTAAAGTACACATTGTCCCCAAGGTGTAAAGAACAAGTTAGGAGATAGGGGCACCAAAACTTCCCCGGTTTAGTGAATGACTTGGAAAGCTCAAATTTTTCACAAGCGCCTTTAATCCACCCCCAAACTTGTGTGAGAGCCTCATCTCAATTGATTTGCAATTTCCATCCTTGAGGTTCTATGAAATCACAAGTAAAGAATGAGATTAAGGTGTTGAGGCCTAAAGGATTTTCCAATCACAATATCAACATCACACTACTCAAACTCCAACTCAATTGTTCAACACTCCTCAGCGCTCAAACTCAATGAATGATAAAAAAATAAAAAAAAATATTATGCATCACAAATAAAATAGGATTTAAAACGATGTTTTCAATGAAAGTTCAATGATAAGAGATTTGTGAAGTGTTAAGGTGAATGGGAGGGGCACTAAAGATGATTTAGGGTACATTCACCCAATACTTGGAGTAAAATGAAATTTGTTGGGTGATAATGCATGAGTTTCTCTAGTAACGCTCAACAATGTGTAAATAGCTTATGCACCCCAAAATGATATATAAGCTAGTTATTGAAAGCAAGTAAAAGGAAAGGAAAGAAATTGGGTTGCCTCCCAACAAGCGTTTCTTTTATGTCATTAATGTAGCTTTGGATTTCTTGTCAAGGCACAAGAAACGTTGCTTTAGATTTCTTCCTACACTTGCCAAGTGTGACTTCCCTTAATGGTGTGCTTGTATCGTACAGTAACCATTTGCCCCTTTCAAAGTCCTTGGACTTCATCACATTAGGCTCGACCTCAACCATATATATCTCAATCTCCTCTTTGGCGCCAGTGATGAAATCAATGGGAGTTACATCTTCAACATGCTCCAAGCTCTTCACCTCTTCAACCTCATCTTGCTCTTCAACTTGTTGTTCTATGATCGGTTAAATTTCCAGAACTTTGAGGAATTGACTCAACTCTTGAGCTACTTCACTTACCCTTACCCCCGAGATCTTTAATTTCAACCGTTCCAATTCATTGTTGAAAAGCATGCTGAATTTGGTGTCCATTTAAAGACCATTCAGCCTAAAGCCCAATGTTACTCCTTCGGATTGAACATTAAACCTGCCAAATCCTAATCCTAATCCTTTCCTTATCCTTATACTACTCTGCTAGGGCAGTTAACATGCGGTGCACGCTGCCTTGTATTTTGAAGTTAGCAACTATTTGTTTTCTTTGTTCATTCAATTGTCAACTGAAGGGTAAATGTATTGTCCTTGATGTTATATAATAATAGTATAATACATTGTTTGCTGTTTTCCCCTCCTTTTTATTATTTATTTATTTATTATTATTATTTTATTTTTTTTTTTTGGTGATGGTATTTTAATGCGTATTGTGCAGTTGAAGAAGGGGAAACGTCGGTACGTGTAGAATAAATGAATGACGACCAAACGCCTTAACCATTTTCTCATCCGTGTGCAGTTGTAATCGATGACTAAATATTTGCTCTAATGATATGAAGAACAATTACATAGAGAAAAGGTAAAGGATATTATACAAGTCACAAACAAGGAGAGCAACATATATCGGATGTGTGACTAATAAATTACTAGCAATGTTTACGTAAGCTATCATTCCAAAATAAATGGTGACAGGCTTTTTCCTGCTATCAAAACAAGTCCAGTTTCCCATCGATCTTTTTTTTTCTAGAGGAACTGCTATGAGAGAGTTTGAAATGGGACGTCTTTGCCAAAAGAATCTGACCACATTGCTAAAGGACCTTTGCAAAACTTTAATGCATGCTTTTTTATTGTTGGGAAAATTACGTTTCACATTTTCCATTTCTTTTATACGCTAGAACTAGAATAAACCAATCTAGGCTAACGCGCATTGTACAGATTCGGCCCTAGTTATCTTTATCTTTACTATATTAAAAAGTGCGAATGTTGTGAAATCTTTTGATTTCCAACAATACCCTTATACATTTATCAAATTCCTATTATGTCATTAGTCTTTTTTCTTTTCTTTTTTTCTTTCAATACATGCCTCTTCATTTTTCTGACATTTAAAATAAGTATAACTCATAGTATTAAATAAAGAATTTATTTTTTACTTTGAATTAAAAAAAATTTATACGCACCTCTCAATTTAAGGGGATAATTGAAATGAGTATGTTATTTCTCATCTTTACTTATTTTCTTCGTCTTAGTCTATAATGCATATCTACATTATGCATTTCTCATTATATTTATGATATGTTATTTTTTCCCATTGTTTTTGTACACAAAGAATAAAGAAATCATAGACCAAGTTGATAAGTTGATTGGATTTTCAACAGTATTGAGGTGGTCACGACTCACCATGTACTATTTCTTGGCAAAACACATTCAAAACGAAAATTTACATGAAATAATGATGTATTTTCCAATTGTCAATTCTATATGTACTTATCACGCGACATTTAAATGGAAATAATAAAAATATTGATATAAGCAGAAAATGAGAACCAAAAAATTATATGGAATTTTCATTTATTAGTACTACAATATTTTTACACCTACACTGTTAGCAAACAATTCTTCCTATTATGTCTCTAAGTTTTTTGCTTTTTTAATAATATTTGAATAGCATACTTACTTACTTACTTTATATTTATCGTACTTTCTACCTTTACATACAACGTGCAACGCACGTTTCGAGGCACTAGTAATAACAAAAGCGGGTTTTCACATGAGCTACTAATTAACATTTACAAACTATTTCCACATTTCCTAATCAAGTTTAATTATTTCAAAGTTTACTGTTTTAACGAATAACTTATCAATTCAAATATCAACTTCACAATTTTACAAAATTAAGTTATCAACTTCACAATCAAATTAACAAATTTGGACAATTTTATACAAAATTAGGGAAAAATTAAGAATCAAATTAGGGAAAAAATGAGGCGGCACTACCACCACTGTGAACACCCCACAGGCACCAACAATCGTGGCCAGCACCACCACCACCAAGTTGCTGGTGGTCTGCGTAGACCACCAGCAAAGATTCCAATAATAAAAAAAAAAAAGGCAAAGAGAGGAGAGAGCCAGCATCAGGCCATCTAGTGGCAATGCGAGGGACTGGTGGAGGCGGCGGAAGAGTGGGCGGGGAGGGTAGAGTGAATGTATTATGGTTGGGTTTTTTACGAAATAGTTTGTGTGATGGTATTTCATAAAATTATTCATGTTTTGGAGGTATTTTGTGCAAATCTCTCCAACGAAAACTACACCACTTGTACTCTTTCATAGTCGAGTTACACAAATCAAACAATTGCAACTTCTGTTCGAAACGAAATTGTAGCAAATACGTTCATATGACACTTCGATTTTATCACTCTGTGAAAATAAATAAATGGTTAAATACCCCCAAAGAAACACATTATAATTAATCCATGGACAATAAATAAAATAAATAACACCCAAAATAAATACAAAATTCAAAACCGTTCAGTATTAATATAAACATTCACTGATAAAGACAAAATAATAAATCCCAAAACTTTCGCAGGTGCAAATGACTTCGGCTTAAACAGGATTCCAAAAACTTGCAGTTCTCTAGCATCTAGATTCCAGTTTGTAAGGCAAAGCTAGAGTCGTGGGCCGATGGATTCCATATCCATGTAGGCAAGCTTCCAATCCTCAACTCCGATTTTCTTTAGTTTTTGACATCGCATCACTAAGAATTTTACTCCGAATTTGGTAATCCCAGGGCAATCCAGCATGTTGCAGGATTCTAATAACTCGCAGTTCTTGGCTATAAGTTCAAGACCACAATCTGTTATTCGTTCACAGTTACATATCTCCAACTCCTTTAAAAATGGGCAATCCCGACTTACCGCTGCCATTGCCCTGTCCCCCACATTCTGTAAAATTGCACATAATGACTCAAGCAACCAATAGTAATATATTTTACAACATTAATAATGGCTTGATGGGAGAAATTATAGTGGGACTACAATAATTAGTAACACGTCCGACAAAATGCATGGTAAATAATATGTTTGATAAGCACTATAAGCTAGCTTATACCTTATTTCGAGAGTGAACAAGCTCCTTGTACTCAAATAAGCTTCACTTGGTTGGAGGAACATATTTGAAAAGTTAGAATTTATCTCAAACGCTTCTTTTACAAACGTTTCAATAACCTCCATGAGCTTCCTTTTTTCCCATTTTTAACCTTTCATTTTATAAAATTATTTTAAATATGTTCTTTTGTGTAATATTGTAATTTTGAGTTAGCTTTTCAGTTGGTTTTACCAAAAACCTTGTTTTATATGTGCTAGCTTTTGAGGTATCAACTATGAGTTATCAGCTATAAGCTCCAAACCAGCTTTTCAACTATCATTTAGCTTATCATCTTTCTCTGCCAAACATAGCAAATATGCATTTTTAACTTCAAATTGATGAGATCATAATTTGCTCATAACAAAAACTAAGCCCCTATTAGCAATCTTTTTCTATTTTGAAATAGTAGACTATTATTATTATTATTATTATTATTATTGTTATATAGATATATTTTCCGGAAAAATAAGTAACGAAGGTTCGTGTAGTGAGTCTTACAAGATATGTGTATTTGATTTGATCAATTTAAACAACTGTAGATAGAAACATATACCATACCTTTAACGAGCGTACAGCGAGACACTTGAGATGAGGGAAGGCTCTAGCAATTGCTGCTATTCCATCATCATCAATCCTGTAATTAAACAGCACAGAGCACCATATCTAATCAACAAGTCGACACAACAATGTAATCTCAATAATAGGCCAGAAGCCAAAGCTATTGCTATAAGAACGATCATTTCTTAACAATGTTTAATCACACGATAAAGCATAGTGACTTTTATAACCGCATTTAACTGATTTTGTTGTCTTTTTCTACGTACTCTTACAATACAGCCTTGGTAATAACAGTAAATGCACCAAAAGCAAATATACTGCTCTGCCATGCCTCTACTGGAAAACGGTAAGAGAACATACTGAACTTTTGGGGACGGGCAGAGGAAAATGAAAGACATATTGACACACCATATGCTCCTCCTGGAGGAGGTGCCATCTTAAAACCAATCTTTCTAGCATATCAACATTCATAGTGATACAAGTACTGATAATTTTGTGAACTATTAGTAGTGAAAAGCCAAGGAGAGAATCAATAACACAAAAGGAATATTTTATAACCCAGTATATAGTTGATTCAATAAAGTATAGATCTAGTATGATAACTAAAATTTGTAAATGAACCTGCTTTGAGGAGAAGGTCTAACAGCATCTCCAATGCACCCATGGATTTGAAGGTGACATAGCAAGAGAGACCAAAAATTTAAATTGTGGGTCCCACATTTTCTTCCTCCCCCAAAAAGTCCCAGTCTCTATTTTCTCTCTCTTTCATCTCAATTAACGCTTGCCTGTCTATCTTTCTCATCACTTAAAATACTGCATCATATCCAGTTCACAGAGTGCATTGGAGATGATCTGATGAATTGATTTGGGGAAAGACAAGCCAGAATATGGATTCGTGGAACTAGGGAAAAGAAGGGGGAAGGGGTTGGATTTCTTACCAAGAGCATGAATCAAGGTGGAGATCTGTAAGAAATTTACAGTTTTCACCAATACAAATCATCCCATTGTACCCTACCTATAAATAATGCAAAGAAATACAAAAGATACTACAGTATAATCAAGTTTAAAAAGAAACAACAAATATACAGTCAATTGTTGTTGTCGTCATCTGACTTGACCGCAGCATGCAATATACCCAACGTTGCACTACAAAAATGTAGTTTCGAAAAATGTGTGCAGGGCATCACTTCCAGATCATTAAAGAAAAAAGAAGCATAAACTTTAAATCTTCTAAAATATTATGCAAATGACATCAAATTCCTTTCACAATTGTATACTATCATGATTATCAGCATTTATTTCATGTGTTAGAAGTCTGTGAGAGGAAGTGCAAGAAGCAAGCAACAGTTTCAGTAGAAAGCATAGGAAGAATATACTAAATGATATTAGAGTTTGAGGACACACATACTATGAAAATATCATTTCATAACTTCGAAGTCTGTTACCCCTTCTTAATCTAGAATGGATTATTCTATCTCAATAGAGTGAGATAGTAATTGATTCATAGTTTCGTACATTATCATCATCACTGTCTTAAATTGCAATGCAATTGGATGAACATAAAAAAGATTGTACCCAAACATCGAAAACCCAGTCACCAAGTAGATGCAATAAAATACATGAAAACAACATGAAAAACTTCAATTCACGAAGTTGGACGTAAATTATTGGAAAATCATCTATCCACAATATTCACTTGGGACTAATTTTTTAATCAACTAACAAAAAGATCGTGACCTCAATTCATTAACCAGTCAATCTAGACACGCCAAATGCCTAACATTTTGAACAAGCTTCCATTAATTATCCAAAGATAGATCCACGACGATATCACTGTAATATTTATAATATGATATTAACAAAAAGAATCGAGCCACATAAAGTGTCTGAAGATGGAAAACCTACGAATATCATCCCAAGATATTACAATCAATTGAGATAGATGGAATCTTAAAATGTTCAATCACGAATTATGTGTAATCTCACATCGAGGAATGCAAGTAAAATAACAAATGTTTTCCTTTAATAAACAAACACCATCACACTAGGATGATTTCCCAACACCACAATGATATCACTTTGAAGAATTGGAACTGACATACACAAATATTTGAAATGTGATGCAATTGGCATACAAGATATAGAAAAGCAAGTACCTTAGGACACAAATTTATATAGAGCTTCTTCAAGTTCCTGCACATGCTAGCTATCCAAAACAAGGTTTTGTCCACGATACCGCAATGGATCAAATGAAGAGATTGCAAATGCTTGCAGCCAATGCCAAGTTCACGTAGTGCATCATAGTCCAATTGATGAAAACTCAAGTTCAACAACACTACCTCAGAAAGGTGGCTGCATTTCATCCAAAACCAGAAAACAGAACATTGTTAACATATGGTGCAGTAACCAAAGCACCAAAGAAAAGGAAAAACAGTCAAAACCAACATCAAGTTGCTGTCAAAAGTGAGACCGCCCGATCAAATCTCTACCAGGAGATAATGGGGAGGGCAAGGTTGCTTCCTACTCTACAGACCAATAGTACGCCAAAGAAAAGTATAAAAGGGATATTATATGGCAGATACAAGGCAATCGAATAACTTACACGCAAGTTGCATTTCCAATGGATCTCAGTCAAGCAGTTCCAATACTGAAGCAACAGTTTACTACAAGATGTACAAGCTCTGCACAACCAAGAACAATAGAATCCAAACCCAACTCACTTAGACCATGACACATTTCTATGCGAAGTGTCTTCAACTTTTTACATCCTTTTCCTATAGCATAAAGGCTCCTGTAGAGTAAAGGTAAAAGTAAAAAATATTACATTTTTCTCCCACTCCAATCCCGCCCCTAAAACATAAGTTTAATAAAGATCCAAAAGAATGCGTATGAACAAACTACTCTCGCTCAGTAAAAGTAGGTTCTATTTTAGATAAAATTGGGCAGCATAATGTAAGAATTCCATAAAGGCATTTGTATTACATATATAGCATGATAGGGAACAACTTTTCCAAATTTTTACCACTTTTTTATACATTCTTTCTTTACCCTAAATCAATCACATCCACACATCTCGTCACATTCACAAATCTCCACCATTAAACTCCACTCATTCTCTCTCCTCCTTTACATTAAAAATCATTAAAAACCATTAAAAACCAACCCCTATCACCCTTATAATAGACGCTTTCAGGCATGGATAGAGATATGGGATGCTGAGTTCACTTATAGGGGTATTTGGGGACTTCCATAATGCAAGGCTACGGCTAATTGTATAAATGGCGGAGGAATACTAGTGAGTTCTTTCAGCAAAACGGGGAACGGTTTTGGAGAGAAGATGCCTCTTTAAAACTCATGTTATACCGTAATTGTCTTCTGTTTTGCGCTGGGGAGTTCTTTCAGCAAAAGTGTGAACAGTTTTGGAGGGAAGATGCCTCTTTAAAACTGATATTACGCAAAAGTGTTAACCCCTTTGTGCTTTCCCCTTCTCTATAAAGTTCAAAAAACTAGAAAATTGTAATAAAATCAACTCTTCCACCTTACTTCTGAAGCTAACAAGCAACATGGTAATGCTTTATCGTATTGTGAAACAGACACCGAAAGCCGATAAAAATTCAACCACCCACCCCAACAACAACAGCAAAAGGCGGACACAGAGAGAGAGAGAGAGAGAGAGCTTAAACCATTAACAGGACATAAAGTAAATTACATTCAAGGAACAAAAAAACCGTTAAATTGCATTTACCACAGTTTAAAGGAACAAGTAGTAGAGGTTCCATCACTGTGTGAGCATGACGGATAAAGCATATGGAACCACTAAATATCTGTACAAGATCATTACGAAAACTCTATAATATCTGTACAAGATCATTTCTAAAACTTTATAATATTCGAAAAAGGTTCAGTGAGGAGCAACAACAATTGGAGCTGGATTAACCAACTTCTGATTTGGTAAGCATTTCCATCCATTTTCTTTGCTATGAGACACCATAAAATGCTTAGGAACCCAATTTTCATCTCTTAGCTTTAGTTCTTTCACAACCTCTCTCTGCTTCTCCTCGACCGCACTCTTTTCTTCCCTAGCTTTCTCCCAATTCTTCTGCAGTATAGCTCGGCTCACCTTGGCCCATACCATAGTTGATTCACTTGACATAATAGCCTAAAGCGTTACCATTGCACAATCAAAACCACTATGAAATTTAGTACCTCACTACCCAAATCCTAGCGTCGATAACCTTAATTATATATCAACTATTGTCACCTTTGGGTCTTTGATCATAGGAGTCTTTAGACCAGAAAGCGCTTTATTTGCATCATAGATGGTTGTGGCTTTTCCGTTCGAAACATCTTTGGTTGTAACAATTCTACAATTTAAGCACAATAAAACATCAATTTTGTAATCCATTTTAACATCTGAATGTACGTACATTTGAGCATAAGTATTGCTCAAGTACCTATCCCAATGGCCATGGATTGTATAAATAGTCTGTAATGAAGATGACAGAAAGATCCTTCCTTTAATTGACCTCTGAGACGATCGGCGTGGGAAAAATGAGTTACCTTTGTAACATAGCTCGGCTGTAAGACCTATTTCTTTACATTGGATTACGACGTTTCCCAACCAATCAACACTAGGCACAGGTAAAAACCTTATCACAAGCTTCGGCGAGTTCATTACATAAGTTTCACTCTTATCAAGGAGATTCAACTGTCTTTCTCCAGACACCTCAGTTTCAATATAAGTGCCTATAAGTTTGTCAATGCAAAATTAATTGTATACCAAAGTGACACAGAATATAGTTTAGGGAAGAAAATTGGATTACCGTAGAACTTTGGGACCGGCGAATGACACCACATCATTTCGATGTTTTCCTTCTCATCAGTGGCGTGAAGTGCCGTCACCGGAGGATGATGCGAGACCTGACATCATCAATTTACAAAACAGAGTCTCACTCCGGTGGGGCAAAATTGTCAAATGCTGAAAACAGGGAAAATGAAGACCTACCTGTTCGAGTAGCACATTGAGATCGCCTCGCGAGACGTGATGAGTTTCTCCGAGAATTGGATTGTACGGAGCGACGCCGAATGTCAGAGGACGCAGAGTAGAAATGCTCCAAGCGACGACGGAAATGAATCGATCGATTGGGGTTTCCCCATGGTTGCATTTGCTTAACAAATCGGTGTTGATGCAATACACCGATTCTCCGTAGCATTGGAGTTGCGATTTTGGAACGTTGAATTGAGGTGGTAGCTGTAGTTTTTCGCCGAAACTTTCAGATTCACAATTATAATTCCAATTACAATAGAGGGAGAGAGAGAGAGAATTGCCTGAAATCGTATAAGATCAGATCCAGGGTGAAGAGTACTCAACAGACTGAAGATACGTTGAAGAAGATTGGGAGGTCCATCGGGATCGTCTCCCTCCAGTGATAATGGTGCGGTTATTACAGCATTTTTCATCAATTCTGCGTCCGTCAACTGTAAAACCAAGTACGAATTCTGATTTGCTGACTCAATTCTATTAAATTGCTTGTTTCAACAAATGCAAACGGATCATATATATACAATACAATGACGTGGCTGGCTTGTTTACAAATTATAATCAGTCATGACGAGCAAGCATAAATTCATTCGTTATTTTAAATTCTACATTTATAATAGCATTAAAGAAAACAAATTAACCAGCGCCAATACAATTCCACATCACCGACTGTAAACGATCATATGATAAACATATATCGCGTAATATGTTACAAAATTATTGCAACTTGCATGCATGTGAAGATAGAAACAAGCCAACAAGACTTAGCCCCAATGGCGTAGCCAGATTCTAACTCAGTGTTGTCCGAAATTGACAATAAAAAATAAAATGTAGTTTGTAATAAAAAAAATACAAATATCGTATCTTACAATTGTTCTTTACGAATTTTTATATTTTGAAACTATTTTACAATGATTTCATTATTACTAGTAATTCCTCTTTACACCATTTACTACTTTCTTTTGTTTGGTGCAACCGTGCAACTGAAGTTGGATATATACAGTCTTTTTCCATATCGATTGAAAACTTAATTTTAACCTAAACAGTTGTTAAGATCCAACGATTTAAACTATTTTTATTATGTTCGACTACGTCTAAAATAAACTCGAATCTCGATATATGATCCAAAATCAAAAAGTTTAAATGAGTACCTCAATCTATTTAAAGTTCAAGCTTGTAGACCTCATGCTAGGTTTAGGTTGATGTTTTCTAACCATAACACCTTGCGAAGATATGTTGAGAGGCTATAATTTTAGCTTATTAAATATGTAAAAAATAATTAAAATATATGATGAGGAAGCATGATTACAAATAGACATTCAAATAATTACAAATAGAAAGACATAGTAAATACCCCAAATTAATCAATAAATCAAATTCAACTCCAACTTCCACCACAATTGCATTTTGCAATTTAATAAACCTTTGCCAGCTCAAGTTTGTTTGGCAAAGCCTCTTCCAAAATCGCTTTTTTATTATATTGATTTTCAATCATACATTCTATGGTAAAAAGTTATTTTTATATATCTCGATTGGCACTTGATGTGTAGTACCAAAAAGAAAAAAAAAGTGATAAATAAATAACAAAGAAGCGTTTTAAGATGACCTATAAATAATTGCTTATAATCAAAAGTAAGGTATAGGGATTAAAGAAAAAACAGGTCCCAAATTAAGCATATTATCTTTTACATATATACACAAATTTACAAGAGGCAGCAAAGTTCATTGAGCCCAATAGAAAATTTCTCAAAATCCAGTGCGATCCACTGGCCCACACGTAACTCCGCCAATGCTTAGCCGGTTGTTGTTGGAGGAGCTTAAAAACTTAGAGGTCTTAGATTTGCAGCGCAGAAACACCATATATTTATTCACCAACTCAAATACCATATTTTTATTGTTGCAGACACCTTAAGAAATGTATGTTGGTGGCTTTTAAATATTAATTATTACCTGTCAGTCATGTCATCATGGATTAAAAATTTAAAATACATTCCTCGTCCACGAACAAAACAATATTATATCAATATTATTATGATAACAATTTATTTACTCTAAACAAGATGATGAAACTACAAAGTTGGTTCTCCTATAGAGAGAGATAGAGAGAGAAAGTACCATTTAACTGGATGATGATACGATGTAGAGACGAGAGAGGTTCTGGGAAGTCCTCTACATATATACACGAATCATGATGTATATTCTAACATATATCTACATATCTCATTATATATAGAGAGAGAGAGAGAGAGAGAGAGAGAGAGAGAATATGTGTGTCATTGTGTGTTTGCGTGTGCCTATGGAGTGTGTCTGTGTTCTTAAAGGCTTAAAGAGAAAGGAGAGTTGATTGTACGCGTGGGTTGTTGGTATTAGTGTTGGAAACTAAATCAACGCTGATCCTTTTTTGTCCATAACTAATACTACTATGAAAATTATTCCAATTGTATATAATTATATTATTTCATTCTCTAAATTTGAAAAAAATTTGTATATAATGTAACATGTTAAGACTTTTACAATTTTTCCTCAAAAATCTTTTCACAACGCTAGCACCTATATATTATTATATTTACATGGACGAAATTTTTAAAAAAAAAATGCTATTTGTATAAGAAAAATGTATAAATCGTGATGCTGTCATTTTAAGACGAGTTTTGTCACCTGTTTTATTTATAAGCTTTGTATAATTGTATGTTGCATGACTTTGACGCAACTACCAAGAATAAAGGTATATATTTTTATTCTTTTTGAAAAGAAAGAAGAAAGTGATAATTTCGTATTCTTTCTTCGTACTCTTCTATTTTTCTGTCTTCTCTTCTATTTTTCCTCTCTTTGGGAGTTATATGGTGTTCATTTTCCCCTTATTCCTTTCATTTTCAGATTCTCTTTTTATTCCTTATTTGTTTGCAGATGAACTAAATTAGTATTACTTATCAGACGAGGAATAAATTATTTACGTTATTGATAACTTTCTCTAATGGGCTCATACATGCACAATGTTTATCAGTAACAGACAAGATCATCTGTAATGCATAGTAATGTTTCGTTGCCAACTTATTGGCAACGTAACATGCCAACATCCCCATTTTTGGAGGGAAAAAATTGTAGGGTCCACATGAGCCCCCCACCATTAGGAGGTAGTTATGTATTATTCATCTCACTTGATGTAGATATTAAAAAAAAAAAAGAATCATGAGATGCCTGGATATTGATAGTTTAATTGTTTAAAATGTACGATTAAGAGTTAAGATTTTGAGAGAGAGAGAGAGAGTGAAATTCATTCAAAGGCTGAAATTTAGCCCCTGTTATTCTACATATTTTTACACAGTTTTTTCAACCCCACTAATTTTCTCTCCTATTTTATATCCACGTATCTCGTGGGACCTATATGTACTACACAAATCTCCACCATTCAACTCCACTCATTCTCTCTCCTATATCACATAAAAATCCATTTTTATACACATCCTAATTGTAACTAATTAACTGGAAATTAGATGTTGAAAATGTATGATTAATTAATTTTAAGTAGAAATTTTATTTTTTCAGATAGAGAAAAATAGAAACAGAGAGCATGCACGCGGCACAGGGTCACCGGTATGGACAAAGAAGTATCATATATGACAAAACTGACAATTAATTAGGGGATTATGCCAGATTAAAATAATGGGTTACGGGGTTGATATAATAAACATTTACATCATTTTTTATTCTGCTTATCAAATTATTTTTCAATTAACGGCTATTCTACATACTACTTGGCATTATTACATGAACATATTGTGTTAGGATTTAAATTTTTATAGATTTTAATATAAAATATAGCGAAATATATGAATGTGATTGATTTGATCAAATTCAAATTTAAAGAAAAAAGTTAAAATACGTAAAAATTTGTAGCTAACATGCACTCTATCATATGATGATTTAGAATTTTCCTTGGTTCGGTAGCAATGTACTTCTTGTATAAAGTATTGAATGCATCTATTATAGTAGCATTTCAAATCGAATTAAATTGTCATCTATTATAGTCCTCTTCACCCACTAAGGATTTTTTTTGAATAACAGGTTCCCAACTCCTACAAATTGGTGTAACTGATCCCTCGCAACGTATGGTTTTTGTAAAGTCTTTTGTTAATATTTATTGAGATTATGAAGTTAGAAAATCCTTGAGTGATAACATAATGAAGGGGGGAAAAATAAATAGAGGCGCGTACGCACTGCATGTCATAGTTGAAGCATGGGAGCCACAGACACCTCGTCATTTGAGGAATTACCAATTTTATCCCTAAATATCAATTATTAACAATGGATCAAAATCAAACTTCAGTCTCAATCACACTAAAACTATCTAATGATTAATTTTTAACAAAATCAAGAGTCATCTAACACAGCACCGGTCATGATCCACATTGCCCACAATGAATCGTATCAACGACACGTATCCCTAACTATAGGCCCCCTCACAATTAGGGAACACGTACCACTGATTCGACCCATCGTGAACACCATAACGGTGTCCACTATGAGCAACAAATCAAATCTGCACACCACAAAGTCTTGATGACATTTATGATGCGTGGAAGTTGAAATGTTAAATTGACCATGAAACCGATAGCAAGTTATAGGGACTGATAGCAAGTGATATGTGCTCAAACTAGATTTCGACCACACACATCACTAATGTAATCCAAATATACGTGTAGATAGCTGTCATGTTATCTGAAAAAACTCATGTAATCAATTTTGTTCACTCCAGCATTAGCCAACAGCATAAACTACAACACTCCGTGAACACCAATGTCGTTTTTCTTCTTCTTTTCCTTTTATTTATTTTTTTATTTTTTTATTTTTTTTAAGTAGCGGCCGCAAAAATGCAGCAGGCTCCTCTGCTACAAATTACGACAAAGAAATAATTTTACAGTAAACGATAGATATTTGCTTAACTAAGCTTTCCCAAAACACAGAGCAAAACATGTTCTTTGGCTACCATGAAAGATAAGCCATTTGGCCCTTTCTTTTCGCTGTCGAAATTAATTCAGTTGGATATTTTAGGTGACCAATGACAAACATATTTTGGTACTTAAACATATATCTGGCCCCACAGT
Source organism: Jasminum sambac (assembly GCA_018223645.1). Lineage (NCBI taxonomy): Eukaryota > Viridiplantae > Streptophyta > Magnoliopsida > Lamiales > Oleaceae > Jasminum > Jasminum sambac. The sequence goes on from CP073646.1 coordinate 37,462,477, forward strand.
TTACTTGACTCTTATCCTTCACCAAAAAAAGGCCAAGTGGATGATGTATGATATTGATACGTACTTGATGATTCAGACAAATTTTCACTTTGGATCTGATGATCGAATGTTGTGGCGCTTGAAGAATTCTCTAAATCCATAAGCACTGACATCATAGGTGAACTGTACATCCAAAATCAACTTCAGCATGGAGAAGAAAAGATGTCACAAAGCACTAGATGCGATTGTAAAGCTTGCTATACTCGCAAGAAATGAACTTAAACGAAAGCAGATACAAGAGACATAAACCATCTTCCAAACATTCATCAGAATTATATTTTTTGTATGAATTGTTATTTTATAGTCGAGTAATGTAGGAAAGCTTTAGTCTCTTTAAACAACCCCAAGACTAGAAGACTGAAGTATGAAGTATGAAGTATCTAACCCTGAACGACAAACCATTACTCAAATCAGCCCCACCAAAACACCAAAAGAGAGAGCATGTTATGGAACTCTATAGTTTGACACCCCAAATTCCTTCCCCTGAAAACTGTATTCCTTTTGCTTGATTGATAGAACTCTCTTTTGAAGAAAAGTGATTTGGAAGAACTTTTGGTGAAAAAGTAAGGAAATTAACAGAGACCTAAAAAACAACTCTTTTACTGTGCATTCGGTTGAAAATAAGTCTGCAAAAAATGATTGTTAAAATAATTATGTCAAACAAGCACTAAACTTGGTTTCAACTACATCAACTGTAGTTGATTGGTTAAAACATGTGCAAGAACCCCCTCATTATTAAACATCTTGTGAATTTAAACTAAAGAGTAACTCTCAGTTTGGAGCATCGGACTTTTTTTACCACTCAACTTGGTCCTCAACAACATTCTCTATTTTAGCTATCAATAGACTTTTTTCCCCTGCATCTTCTATTTTGTGCATGGTAATCCAGCCAAATGAAATATTGTTGGCTAAAATATTCAATAATTAATTAAACATTAAATAGAATTATTAAAAATTCCTATTTATTAAATACATTTCAACAAAATAAATGGTGAGCTGACTCATAAAATTTGGAGAGCAGAACCCCAAGCTCTCTAAATTAAAAGATAAAATGAACATATTTAAATCGTTTTAAAGAATGACTCTCTAAAATAAAGGGCATCTTTTATTTGAATTTAGCATTTGGGAGATGCTCTTAGATAATCGTACTCTCTTGTCATAAATAATACTCAATTCGTCCCACAAAGGCAGCCTCCATATTTTCACAATGTTTAAGAAAATTTAATAATGTTGTTGGAATTTGGGAGAGTCACATTTAAGAATCAATTTTTCTTATATACACTTTCTCTTATTTATTACCACGCCTTAATTCTTCTTGTTTGCTAATAAAAATGCATATTAAATAGGGACATATAAGAAAATTTTAAAAAATCACAAGGAAAGCGGACTATAATTTGGGAAGAACGAAAAAGGAATAGCAGACTATTTGCGGGATGGAAGGAGTATAAAAGGAAATCTAATGAAGAGTTCAACTCTGTGCAAAAATCTTTTACTTCAACGACAATGTAATTTCAGGAAATTGGCTTAAAAATCAACAGAACCTTTGTGTAATACAGATAAAGTTGGTCCATAAATAAAAATTATATATTATGGATCTCATAAACCAGTAGATCATTCTACTTTCCAATGGGGAGTTGAAGGATTGTTTATAAAATTTCAAATTTTAAATCAACTCCAAAGCGAAGGTCACACGATGTTGACAAAAAACAAACAATGGAATTAGTGAAACATGCACGACACTTAAGAAGAAAGATATGCCATTGCGAACTCAATTGGTGATAAGTGATAAAAGACCGTAATCCCACAAAATCATATGAAATGAGGCTATAAATAATAAACCAGCACAAATAATGGATAAAATTTCCAGAACTTACTGGCAAAACTTTCACGGAATATTTTGTGATATTTGGATCAACAACCTTTCCTTGACTGGGTGCCTGTCAAACAATAAACATGAAAAGTTAGTTAGAAGTCACTAGAATCCGAATGTAGAAAAGGGTGCCATCTGAAAGAAACAGGACAGCAGCATGCATAGAGGATCACATTTTCTGCAATAAAAATCATATATATGCACACAATGTTAATATTAAGTGCCATCAAATTCCAAGGTTGAGAAGAGATGGTAAAATGAACTAATGAAACAACTAAGCAGTCATTGCTACAAGACACACAAAAACATAGCATTACCACCAAGAATAAGACTGCAAGAAAAACGACCACCGAGTTATGGAAAAACTGCATATACAGCGGTAAAAAACTCATTTCAAATACACCAACACCAATCTTATTTTAGAGTGACCTCAAAGGTAGAATTTGGACTGCATGAAGATTTCCTCAGATTGGAATATCTCTGTCTAAGCATTAATGTATTATAGGCCTGGTTAAACCAAGCTTACCTGTTCTGGGCTGTGAAATATTTCTACAAATGGGTATTCCTTCTTCTGCCGTGTTATGCAAAATCCAGGGTATTTTGGGCACTCAACCTTAGCAACCACCAAAAGAATCAAAACAAGTGAGGACAATAAAGAACGTTTATAAGAACTAAAGCCACTACATTGATACAGTGAGAGAAGATGCTTCGCTGATATAAAAAGAAGTATTCTGGGTGGTACTGGTACGCATCATTGGCACCCTTACAAATATTCTGGGGGTACTGGTGCGCATCATTTGCACCCTTACAAATACATCTATGCTTTCACATGGTTTTCGCAGAAGGAAACTGAATGAATGTTTCTACCCCTCGATGCTCTCTAATCTCTTGTCATGAAAATGCAGAGAAAGAGATGAGGGACGAACAGGAGCATAGAAAGATGATAATTACTTCTTGAAGTGAAGAATCAATGATTAAAAAATTAAAAATGAAAAATAAAAAACTCTACCATAAAGACGTATATTAGGAAAGTTGTGACTATTCTAAAATTCAGTTTTCCAGAATGAAACTTACACGCATAAACTTTACATGAGGATAAAACTCCGCTGCAGCTTCTTCCATTACTTTGTCAAGATGTCTTGTGTGGTTACACCTGCAGCAGTCAAAAAATTCGAGATTTGCAAAATCATTACACCACCTACTGAAAGTCCAGAAGAAGAAAAGAGGAAGAATTAGAAACTCCATATTACTTGATGGTAAACGCAACAACCACAGGATCGCCCTTATGTAGAATCTGCATAAACTCACGCTCTGAGGAGAAATGAATAACCTTTGATGGTCCAAGATCCTTTGGGTATCCAGTATAATACCTTTAATGTCAAAGAAAAGCAAGCAAAATTGGTGAAAAGCAGGACCAAGTCATATCAAAAAGCCCTTATATAATGTAACTACATAGATAATGAATAAGACACCATCGCATTATGATATACATATAAAATAAAATGCGTAGAACTAAAGGTGAATAATTTGACCTTGGAAGCTACAAATAGAGAATTCTCCAGCACATATACTCTTATGAAAGTTTCCATGCAATATATGCTTTAAGATATAGTGCGAAAATTACAACATTGCCCAGGCAAAACAAATTTGCATATTTTTAGTCAGGAGGGAAATAGAACAAATGCTAATAGTCTACATTTGTGTATAGTTTTCAAGCTTGCAAAGGGTACTCAAAAACAAGTTTGTAGCACAAACAAGTCCTATCTACAGATACATCTTTGGGACATGTCGAAGTGTTTTAACTTACTTGCAAGTTGCACGAAGATTAAGTAGCATTGTGTTGAGAAAAGATGATGACTCCATTGTGCATAACCCAGTCAAAGTTGGGAGAATCTTGCTCCCCAAAGAAAGCTGCTGCTGTTTAAAGAGATTGAAATAGATAAAAATCAAGTGTAACAATTGAAGATCCTGAATTAACTCTAACACAAATGATGAAATACTTCACAGTCAGGGGCGGAGCCACCCGAGTTGAGTGGGGGTAACTGACCGCACTGGATTTTGGACTGGATATTTCACAGATTACACTTGAGACAGGGATAAAACCACAAGCAAGAGCTAGAAATCTCTGTTTGAAAAATCAAATCGCTGTTGATACAGGAAGATTGATTACAATCTAGAAACAACAACTCCGGAAAATAAATAAATTCAATAATACTGGTACTGAGTGATTATTATCTACCTTCAAAGTATTCGACAAAGAAGACAGTCAAGTAGAAATCACTGCAACAATTGATCGATATATATTGGTGCCAAGGACTGATGAGTGATGAACACCACTCCCGTAATTGGAAACAACTGACTAATCTACTAGTATACCGGTTCCTTGCGGTGGGTCCCACTGTAGGGCGTATTTATAATTGAAAGTACACCGCTTCCTTGTGACACAATTTAGAAGCTGCAAAAGTTTATAATTCAAGTTATTGATGTCGTGACGCAATTTTTAACTCCAAACACAAAAGCTGCAAAAGTTTTTGCTCGGGCAGCACAATTTAGAAAAATCGTTTTAAAATAGTAAATGAAGTCGTAAAATCATGAAATTCATAAAGGAGGTAGAACACTCATGTAGGTTTAACATACTTGAAAATTAGCTCATTATAAGCACGTTTGGGTCACCAAAAGGTTTTTCTTCTCACCTAGAATCGGTGCTCGGGTTGCTACGGGATTCCGAATAACGCCAAATCAATTCTAGATAATAGAGGACTCATAAGAGGTCATTTTCTAACTTGAATCATCAAGAAATTTACCCTACACAACCAGTTATGGATGCTTGAAGCCAAGGAAACAAATCTGCCTAAACTGGGCAGCAACTAAACAAACTAATCAATCACATTCAAGAAATCCATCAAACACCTTAACTCCACAAAACTTTGGACCTATATTGCTCTAGGGAGGCAAAGTCGGAATTGCTATGTTGTTCAAACAAGCAATTGATATATGTAATTAGTTTCCTGTTTTGTCTTAGTATATTTGGGTCTATAGCCTGCTACACATTTGTTTTCGATAGGTTCCACACACTAATCAAGAAAGTAAATATGCAGCACAACCCAAATCCCAATTCAACAATCAATTGAAGGGCCTGACCATTGATTCAATTTCTTTCTAACAAATTGACCACAATGAAAAGAGCACTCAGCGAACTTGTCTGAATATAGGCCAATGAACATTAACCCCTTTAATGACCTTCCTGAGAATCAAGTACAAATCCACAATACAGTCCGTGAAGAGGCAAAATTGCACGAAATTGGAAAGAAGAAAAATTACAAAGAAGAAAAATTGCAGAAAATTACAAAGAAGAACTTACTCAAAAGCAAAATGAAAGGTCGATCAAAATAGGCGCAGCCTTCGTTTGAAGCCCTATACACCGAATCCCCTTGTTAACCCTTTCGTAGATGGCTTTTGTAATGAATCTGTAGAGAAATTGAAGGAAGAGATTAAGAAATTTTCTCCATTTCGCTGCCGCTAGATAGTGGCAGGCAATTGTTAGTCTCCGCGGCCCAAATCCCTTATTAAAAGCAATAAAGTAGGTCGGGTATTGTGCTATTACAGAGAGGAGTGGCGGGAGGTGAAGTGGAGTGCAGGGAGGTGAAGACACAAGGGACTTTGAAGAGAGAACAAGGTCCAGGCGAGGGATGGAAGGATATAGATGTTGAAGACGGAACGACGGACGTACATCGCAGTATACCGTGCAGCAGTGGTTCCGACCACCGTCGGCGGCTGCAGCGGAGCAGGAGAAGGGAGCTTGAGGGCGGGTGGAGGAGGAGAAGCAGAGAGAGAGAGAGCGCGCGCAGCGGAGAGGAAGAGAGAGGAGAACGGGGAGAGAGCTGAGCGTGGTTGTTCTTGTTTCCTTGAGAGGGGAAGAAAACGGGATAAAAGTTTAAGTAATACTACTTTTTTTTGCTTTGACAAAGTTCAAAATAATATATCTATTTTTTTTTTTATTTATCCCAAAAAATATAGCCCACTTACTAAACTAGTATACTTTTGCGGTGAATCGAGCGAAGGCGGTGGCGGCAATGGAGGAGGAGGAGGAGGAGGGAGGTTGAGGGAGGGTGGAAGAGAGGAAGAGGAAGAGGAAGAGAACCAGAGAGGGTAGAGAGCAAGAGGGGGAGAATTTTGAAAACGGAATGACTAATATATCATATAATTATCTTCCTTTTTTGATTTAGTAAGAGAGAAAAACTCGCTTCGCTAGTGATTAAAATTTTTTTAATTTATATATTCATATTACACCCTCAATTAATTTAATGGACTTTTAGAATTCTCAACTATTTATATGAAAATGTAATACATATTCATTTTGTCGTAAATTATCTAATAAAAGTCTGCTATTATATCGGATTTATTAAGAATGTTCTGTGATTATTTTATTTCTCCAACTTTATTAATTGATATTTCTTAAATTATGTTTTAAAAAAAGTGGGTCCATTCCCAAAAGAGGGAGTAATAATTATTAATTGTATAGTTGAAAGAATAAAAGAGAAATATTTCAACAGAAACATATTTTCACATTAATAAAATTAGTAGTTTGAAATGATCTGACATCCAAAAGTCATCTCAGAGCGACACCTCAAGGAGTCGCGCCGGCCTAATAAGCCTAGCTCAACCTAGAAAAAAATTTGATAGAGTCAGCCTGTGGCTTGCTTTCAAAATGGCAACACAACAACATGCTCGAGAAAAAATATTATTTGAGTAGTCACATTCAACACTGAATATACTAAATTTCTGAATTTTTTTTTCTAAACCATTGTTATTAATTTCATTTCTTTCTTTTATCAAGGTAAAACTTCAAATTTTGAAAATCGAATTTCAATGATTCGTAGACAAATATTTGTAGTTATAAATTTTTTTTATACATTCTTTTAATTTTTTAGAAAATATACGTTTTCTACTACGACTCACATTCAATTTGCCTCGAGTCGTTGGCATACCTCGATTGCACCAGTTGAGCTCATTCAGCTCCATCCATGCTGCAGGAGCTAATTTTACTAGAAAATCATGAAGACTTGGCATTCATAACATGTTTTCGAATATGAAAATTTCATGGTGCCCATATGGATATATATCCATATGAGCACATACCAATGACTCATGAGCGTCCACGCACACTTGTACGTATGTGCTCAATATGGAATACTAAAACAAATCCATTAAACCACCTTCGTAACATGTTTTCAACACAAACCACAGATTTATAATCACTCATTTAACAACTTTCAAATTTTTAAAAAATATTTTTTCTACTTGTCCACTGCACATTTAAGAATTATTCCTTCAACAGTCGCCATCGAACAAACTTGTTTGGCAATTTCTCACTTTGGACAGCTTCTCAGGCGCAATATTGCTTCATGTAGCTGTCAACGCTGGGTCTTGCCTTCATTATGGCTTTTTCCCCATTTGAGGATTAGTGATTTTGCCACCAAAACATAATAAATGACAAAACTTCACACATTCTACACTTCGAAATATCCTGTTTGTTTACATATTATACATCATCTTTAAATCAATGATCATCATATTTATATTATTCATCATGTCTACTTTAACATTTTTCTAAATAAAAGTTTACCTTGGCATCAAGGACATAGAAAACCTTACAGGCCCAGGAGCAGGATAGTCAACAAACTTGAACAGAACAAGGGCCATTAAGTCTTAAACCCATTGCAATGTATTAAAAATAAAACCATGATTTATAACAAGCAATATTACAAGTGTAACAACACAGGGAAAGAGATTACAGATATAAAAAACCATCTCTTCAACCCGTTATATACTGAATCATGCAACTCTTACCGTCCTTTATTCACTGCATGATAAATGGAAGGGCCATGGAAACCATACTAGTCATCTGGTGGGTGTGTGAAGATGCTGCTCTAGCCAGACCATCCTCGCTGAGGACCTCCAGAAGAATGTCCATTCAGCCTGTCGAGCACAGAGTTAAAATCAATAGGCTGCCCACTTTCCTCCATCCTTTGAATCACGCCAACAACGTGATCAGCCCTGTAGCCCATGCCTGCCAACTTCTCGATCAACTCATTGTAGGGATGGCTGCGTGTGAATTGAGGTGGACGAATCATCATATTAGAGCCAGGGATATGCTGTGGGTTTTGGAGAGGGACACTGGTTGGAGGATAAGCATTTTGTTGGAAATGAGGTTGTGGGGGTGGGTGGTGTGTTCTTCCACCGTCAACATCATATATCATATAAGTATTTCCAGACGAAAGAGTTGGACGGGGCCCACCAGGTACATACCCATCTCCTGGTTGGGTATTATATGCAGTCTTGGGATGCTGCGTGGGAGGTTGAGGTTGAGGTTGACTTGGTCTGCCGACACCGCCATAGCCATAAGACATTCCCTCGGGTCCCGCAGTGCCCAGTTGGGATGTTACTGTGTACGATGCTTGCATTGGCATACTACTAGGAGTCACTTCTGCAGGAGAAGGATTTGGTAGATTGGGCTGATTTTGTGGATAGGAAGAGTATAACACAGGAGACGACGATCGAATATTTGGTTGCATTTGGAGCTGCTGGTGCTGGGGCGGTTGAACTGGCTGGGGTGGCTGCTGCGACCATTGCTGCTGATATTGGGGTAACGACTGTACCTGTGGGCCCTGGTTTGATTGTGTCTGCTGAGATGCGATTCTTGAGAGATCTTGAATTTGAGTTTGAGTGGGGAGATATTGAACCTGAGATGGCGGAGGCAAGTAATATGCCTGTCCTTGTGCCATGCTATGGGGAGCCATGGATGGTGGTGGTGCAACAGGAGGAGCTTGTTGATGCTCCACGGTTTGGGTGGGGGGAGGAGGTTGAGGAGCTACCTGATGTGGTAGAGCAAGGGCCAGTTGCTGATTGTGTGCCTCTGATGTGTTATCACTCTTCTTGGCATCAGTAGATGGTTGTGATGATCTATCCTCAGTATGCTGAGAACTGCTGTTTGAAGAGGATTCCTTTTGTGCAAGCTGAAGCTTGGCAAGCTCCTTCTGAGCTTCAGCTAGTTCTTGCTTATCTCTGATTATCTGCACAGACCTGTGAACCTGCATTAAATCAATTCAGAAGAGTAGAACATCATTAGCACGAATAAGTAGGAATTTAGCATGAATAAGTAGGAATTTACCTATGGCCACGCATAGTTACCAAGAGAAACGCAGCTGGCACATGAGCAAGAATGGACAAACCCACATCCCTCAGCATCCAAGAAACAATCACGATATTTGTGAAAACATGTACAAACACAAAGGGAGAGAGAACCAGCGGTTTTTTTTAGGGGAGGGGGTACAAGACTAGAACATTATTAGGGTTGAACAAGTTGGATTTTTCTATAGAATTTTTTTTCCTCTTTTTTTTTTGTTTTGGGGGTTGGGGGGCTCGGGGCGCTCAATCTGGCACGGACAAAGACATCAATCAGCATCCCTAGTGACAACCGTGTTTAATTTGAAAGCATACAAAGAGGTACAGGCATTCCAAGAGAAAGAAATAAGGGGTGAGGAATCTCAAAATACTACATCCAGTTTGTGCTAGGGCTCAATGACTGGAATTTGATCAAATTATAAAACAAACGCCAATGATGAAGCCATGAAGGCAACATTGATAATAAGCACAACACAATAATCAGCCTGAAAACCATTAAGCTCAGAGAACGCTATGAAATGCTGATAGAACTTGAAACATAGGAAAAGCAGCATAAAATTACACTCCTCTAATTGAATATATTTACAACCCTCTTAATCCTAATGTGCCATCAATATATCAGCTTACACATCAGAACAAATCATACAGTTCTTGAACCAAGAGACATGAAAAATGCCCAACAAATACCGCATATAGCGGACCTCAAGAAATGCAGAAGTAATGAAATGGAAAACTACGCAGAAGTTTACACACCTCTTGCACATGCTTTTCCAGAAATTTGAGCTTTGTCTCTGCTTCTGCATGATCACGAAATAACTCAGAACGCATTTCCCCAATAGATTTGTCAAGGTTGTAAGAATATAATTCCAACTGTGACAGCCGTGAGCTGATTCCCTCAAGAAAACGCATGATATTGTCTGAATACTTCTTCATAGTCTTGTCAACAGACGAGACAACATCTTGATTATATGAAGATTCTTCTGGTGGACTGTAAGTGGTAGGAAAACCAGATGATCTAGCCACTCTGTTTTTGTGAAGTTCCTGCTAAATTAGAGCACAGAATTGTCAAGGGGCATATATAATCTAACACCCAAAAAATCAGAATTTTTTTTTTTTTTTTTTGGGGGTTGAAAACTAAAGCTAGCAAAAGGCAGAGAATACTCAATAATTCCTCTAGCAAGTAAACTAAGAACAAATAACTATAAAATTATCAAAATCTTTACTAAACTTCTTCAGCTGTTAACTACTCTACATAATAGCATTTAGAAACATATATAATCCCAGTACTAATTTCTTTTCCCCATTTTCTAAAGCACGTTTTAATTCTCTCGGAACACTTCTAGTAACAATAACAAAGTCGTAAGAGTGGTGAACTTGACCATATTTCATCCTAATAACAGATTTCCAATAAGAAACTTTTGACGGTGATGGTAGCACAGATAAATAAAAGAACGCCATCAGGTAATCTTGGTATATGCACAAATCCAGTTGCATCTTAACCACTGAAGCATGGTTTCTGAATCTCAAAAAAATTTAACACGGACAATATGCAACATAAAGTTTAAGAACCCTAGCAATCCGAGTAATTTTCTCACGTCTCCAGGAAAGAAAGAAAGAACAGAAAAGAGAGAGAGAGAGTTGATGTCCGTTTTCCGTCCGGCAGGGTGGGGTTTGGGAGGGAATTACTCGATTCAATAGCACGAATGATAAGCAAGATAAATAGTTAATACCAAATATCAACGATCGATCCCCAAATTTACCCTAAAAATCGAAACCTAATTTCCAAAAGAAGAAACTAAGTAATACCATAAATTCTTCTAAATACCTTCGCTGAATTAGCTCCATAAGACGGATCGGCGTGGTTTCCGTTATTGGCATCCTGATTGGCGAAATCTTCGTATGAACAAAGGATATCGTCCGACCCGAAATCGAACGATTTGGAGCCCGAATCTCTACCCCTACCCGGTAACCCAGATGCCATAGTCGCTCGAAATTTTCAAAGGGCTCAAAATTTTTAATTCTAGATAGTAAACGGAGAGAGAGAGATAGAGAGAGAGAGAGAGAGGTCGGATGGATAAATACAAAGTATTTGTTTGTTTGTAAAAGAAGTTTGCTCGGGCAAAAGAAATTGGTGATGCAGTTTCTGCGTATTTGTTTATGTTAATTATTGTTGTGTGTGAGAAGGAAACGTTTTTCAAGAGAAAAGCGTGGGTCATATAAAGGATAAAATCGCACCGACCTTTCTCATTGATTAATTATTCTTTACTTAGGGCTTGTTCTTTCCAACATATAACAAATCTAATTTTTTCTCTCTCATCATTTACAACCACTTATTCAATTATTTAATATATTTTCTCCAAATTTCAACCATACATTCAACACGTAAATCAAAAAAATTAACTTTATCACCAATCAAACATACCCTTAGTTTCTTTAATGATGATGATAATACTAAAAATTCATCGAAGAGGTCCACTAGGTCTACAAAATATATATATTTTTAAAAATTTTAAAAATTTTAAAAAATAAAATAATAATCTATATCCATATCCATATCCATATCCATATATATAAAGAGCCTTTTTTCCCGCCTAAACACATTCTCAATTTTTCCCGCCTATTAAATTTTCTTAATATAATCTTCTATCGATAAATAGAATAATTTATATATATAGAAAATGGTGTTTTTTTCTTATTATATTTTTTTACTTATTGTCTTCCCATTTAAAATAAACTCTCTTTTTATTTTTTATTTTTTCTTTCCTAATCCATATCCAATTCTCTTTATTTTTTTATTCCCTAAGATATTAATATTAATTAATGTATACATATTTTATTTAATTATTTCTACCCTACTTAACCCAATCTCATAATATCTAAATACGCTCTCTACCATTTTCTCTCCTTTTTTTTTTCATTTTCTACGTGTAAAAGAAATTTGTGATTCTATTTTACTCGATTTGATGAGACCTTTACAACAAGTATACTATAAATATATAAATTTTTATTTTTTAAAAACTTAAAATTTACCACAAATATATAAATTAGTGTCTAACTTAAATATAAATTGATATTAATATAGATTAATGACTACTGATGTAATGAGATTAAAAAAAAATTGATAATTTGTTCATGTTTGTGCATAAAATTCAAATATAATGAGATGTATAAATTTTTTTAGCTTTTAATTCTATTCCATATTTGATTTACCTTGAGAATAAATTAAATGAAAAATAATACTTCAATTTATTTGTCTCTCAAATATATGGTAAAGCTAGCTTTATTTTGTGTTTAAAATTGAATAATTTTTTCCTAATAAATAATGAATTTACAAAAATAATAATTTATATATTGATATGGTACTTAAGTACAAATTTTTGCGTAATTACACAAAATGGACTCAAATTCTTTTAAAATTTATAGAATAATATAAAAATAAAAATGAAGACGAGATACATTAATATGGTACTTAAATCAAAACTAGCATGTAATTACAAAAAATAGGCACAATTAATATAGAAATAATTTTGTAAAGTGGAAATTTTCATTTCATTTATTCTTAAGGTAAATCAAACACGAAATAAAACTAATAAAGCTAAAACAACTTATACATGAAATAAATCTCATTATATTTATACTTTTATACACAAACATCAATAACAAATTATAAATTTAATTTTTTACCTAAGTAGCTTCTGTTAACCTAGATAAATGTTATTTATTTGTGATAAATTTCAATTTTATTTTGATTCAGTAAATTCCAACTTTTTTTTCTTTCAAATCTTCAATTTATAAGTTTATATGTTGAATAATATAAGGATATTTTATGAATTAGAATGAATTTTTGACTAATCGTTTTTCATAATTTTCATATTTAAAAAAATTATTTAAAATTAACAATTTTCACTAAGATTTAATTTTTATGCCATACAAAATTACCATTGATTAAGTTTTTAAACAAAAATTCAAATAAAGGTCTAACATCGAAATAAAAAAAAATAAGATCAGACCCGTTACTTGATTTTAGAAATAATTAATTAATTTATAAATAACTCAATAAGAAACAAAAATTAATTCAAATTAACAATCCCGTTAAGATTCAATTTTTTTTTGCGATACACAATTACGATTGATTAAAGTTTTACACAAAAATAAAAAGAAACTTATTGGCAGTTGACTGAGTTTGAGACAAAATCCAAGCACTACGATCCCTAATTTGTTCTAAAAAATTAAAAATTAGGTTTGACCCAATAATTAATTTTAGAAAAAATCAATCATTTTTATAAATAATTAGCTAAGGAACAAAAATTAATTAAAATTACCAACTTCTGTAAGATTTAATGTTTGTGAGATGAAAAATTAAAATTCATTAAATTTTTACATAAAAATTAAAATAAATGTGTAATATGAAAATTTAAACTTAGCTTGGACCATTAAATTAATTTTAGAAATAATTTATTATTTTTAAGAATAATAAATAGCTAATAAATGAAAATTAAGTAAAATTAGAGACTTCGCTAAGATTTAATTTTGGCGGGATAAAAAATTGCAATTCATTTAATTTTTACATAAAAATAAAAAGAAGTGTGCAACATCAATTCTGTTTAATTAATCATTCAATTATAACATCAATCGATTTTTTAATTAATTGAATCTATATCGACATATTTTAAATTTCATGATATCTTTTCAATTAAAACATATTTTGCAAATTAGATTCATATAATTCTCAAAATTATGGCATGAAGAAAGTTATTTTGGAAATAATTATTTTTTAGAAATAATTATCTTAAATTAAAAATTGACTATAATTATTTAAACTATAAGTAATTAAAATAAAAAATTATATTGCTAATATTTAGCAGGACATGTGTTCCATGGACAAAGATTGATCAAAATAAATTACATTGTTAAAAGGAAAATATAATTAATTTTTTAAAAAATCATTAAATTGCTGTGGGTTTTCCCTAAAAAATGAAAAACAAATCTTTTAAATTATCACATATTTTTTAAATTACAAGATTTCTTCAAAATTAGATTCATACAATTCTTAAAAGTGTAGACATTAAAATGATTATTTCAAAAATAATTAATTCTTTGCATAAATCATTAGGCAAAAAAATTAATTAAAACTAATTCTATTACAATTAATTAAAATTAATAATACTATTACTATTTAATTGAACTTGGTTTCAATGGGCGAAAATTGACATGGTCTCTTTGAACGAAAATTAATAAAAATTAATTGTATTGCTAAAATGGAAAAATAGCATTAATTAAAAAATAAATAATAATTAAAATTAATTAGATTGCCATGGTTGACTAGATTTTTCATGAAAAATGAAAGACATCTTTTTATATGCAACATATCTTTTTAATTATAAAATATATTTAAAATTAGATTCTTACAATTCTTAAAACTACGGTTAAAAAATAAATTATTTTGAAATAATAAATTATTTTTATAAATAATTAGCTAAAAACAAGAATTAGTTAGAATTAATTATATTATAATTAATTATATTTCTTAGATTTAATTGGATATATTTTCATTGGACGAAAATTGAGATAGTTTTATTAGGTGAAAATTAATCAAAATTAATTAAATTACTAAAAGGGGAACACATAATTATTTCACAAAATGAAAAATAATTAAAATTAATTAGATTGCTACGGGGAAGAAAAATGTGCTTACGAAATTAATTTATTATTTACGTATTTTATAATAAAGTTAAGTTAACACCTATAAGATTTTGGATTCTTAGAATTTGGGTGTTGCATCTTATTGTAAAGTAAGTCGACTGATCATTATGCCTAATTAAATTTATTTACTTTTTCAGTGTCATACTTTTTCAAAACATGCTTTTCCTTTTATTCTATTATGTTTTTATATTTTCTATGATATTTCTTTTGAGTTACAGTTGGTGGTAAAATATTAATATTTCTATTTGTATAATTACGGGTGTTTGAATGGATATGCTCCATTTTTTTTAAAGTAACCAGCTCCAAAAATTGATCTTCAAATAGTATTGATTTTTTATTTTGACACTACTCGAACCAATAATTATATAATAATTCTTTGTTTCAATCTGTGGCTTTCGTTAGGAAATACGTCTAAGAATTCTTACTAAATAATTGGTTATCGACTCAATCAATTATTAGAATTATATGACTCAATTAGAATATTTTAACTAACTTTCGACTAAGTTAAATATTTATCTAAATTTCTATCTCCTAAATAAATATTAAGAATCCTACCTACTTTAAATTATTTATTTTATACCGAATTTTGCCCAATGAGATTTTATTTAATTTTTAAATATCATCAATTAGATTATATATTTTAAATATTAATCATATATATTTCAATTTATTTGTTTTATCCAAATTAATTTTAAATGTTATATCAAATCAATCAATATTTAATATGCCAAATATGGTAAATTAGTGAGTTTAGACCTAATATGTTAATATACATATTTAGTATATTTAGAAGGTATTTATTAAAGAAATAAAATATCGAAATAAAAGTTTTTGATTAAACCATCACGATGGGGCGTGGACGGGGATGAGAAGTTTCTAGCGTAGTGGGGACAGGGAATGAAAGTTTGTAATTCTTATATCATCCTCACTCGGGCTAGAGTAAATGAGGATGGGTCAAAACGAGAATAAGTGTTTCCCGGCATGGCAGGAATGGGGTGTTAGGTTATGTCGGACTGTACTCACTACATTGTTATTTTTACAATATATCTCTATACCGAATATATTTCGTAATTAAAACTTAAAAATCATTATTTACATATTAATTGTTCATAACGTACATCATACTAATATATAATTAATATCTCCCAAAATTTATAATTGCATATAATAAAATGTAAAATAATTTTAAAGAAAAAATAATGAGCTCTACTAATGTTAGTAGAGTTATTTTAGTATAGTTATTTTGATGGCTATAAGATTTAATGTTATTTTATGTTGGGTTTATATTAGTAGATTAATATTGGAATGAGCAAAATATAATATATTATCACGATCACTACCACAAATTATTATCCCATGCAAGGCACGGGTATAAATGCTAATTAAGTTATTATTCTATGGAGATTAGTAAATTAAGTTGCATGGATTTTCGGGAGTTGTTCCTTGCATATTTGCAGGATGAATTATTGCAAAATATAGAGGAAATTTTTTCGAAATTTATATAGAATCATTTCGAGTTAAATTATTTAAGTTTATTATTGTAACTCATTCTTTCTTTTAATTATTTTTTTTAGATTTTGTGTTAATATTATTAGCATCTATCAATATCGTTATTTGTTGAAAAATTTGTTTCCCGTGCAACGCATGGGTGAAACAGCTAGTAATAATAAATAAAACAAAAAAAGAAAAGCTCTATACAAAATTTAATGTCTACAGACTACAAATTAATCAACTTATTCGATCGATGTCTAGTTTGTTTTTTTTTTTTTTTATGTAATCGATCGATGTCTAATTATTTAATCATTCAATGCTAGGAAATTATTATAGTTGAATATTTGAAGTTGTTGAACTTATTAGTTCTTTGTTAATATGGTAGTATTGATTATTTGGTGAATTTTTTATTTTTTTAAAAAATAAAATTTTTAAGTTAAATTATAATAAAGTATGCAGACTGCGGTTAATATTAAGGGCTTGTTCAATATAATATAGTTTTCTACTAACTTTGTTCCTCTTATCATTTTTAACTACTCATACAATTACTTTATATTTTAAATACATTTTTCCCAATTCTCAACCATACATCTAGCATTTCGTTCAAGTAAATCTCCAATATTTTTCATAGAACAAGCCCTAAGTAGATGTCTAAAATGTAAAGTAATTTTTAAAGATTGATTGTAAGTAAATACCAGTGTTCTAACAAAAATGTAAAACATGACTAATTGGCAAAAGCCAATTTTTGGGGGTTTAACGGGTGTAGGAGTATACTACACGGAGTAAAAACGTATAAAGCGACAACATCAACCTTCAAATTTAAGTGTCACTTAAATGAAACTGAAACAAGATTACTGATGAAACTGAAACAAGATTACTGGAACAGAGCTGAATAATAGTGGATCAGTAATCAATTTTAGGTTGAAAAGAACCAACAAGAAAGGCATGTAATGTGTTCGGAAATTGGCATATGTTTTTTCCAAAAAGTGTGTCCTTTACCTCTTTCTAAAAAATGTGCTTAGGTGTACGCTTAGACGTGTCTAATTTCAAAACTTAGGATCCACACTTTATCACATATTGCTTTTTATCACGCATTGGTTGCCCTTTTACCACATCTCACACGTCATGCTTAAACACGTTTAGGCTTAATGAGTGATCTCAAAATATTTTCACGCTTCACGCTTTTTAGAATTAATACTACATTTTACATGCTTCATGAATATTTACATATATATGTTTGTCACTTCATCATTGCACATTTTACTCTATTGATGAATATCATGTTTGTAAAGGGTAAATTTAATGAATGGTTACTTAACTTTCATAATGTAATCAATTATTCACTGAACTTTGAAATGTAATTAAATACTCACTGAATTTTACTTAATATCATTTATTGGTCAGTCGTTAATTCAATATTTAATTCTATTAACAGATGCACCAACAGACCAACTTGAGGGACAATATTCTATATGAAACCAGCTAGATCAATTGCCAGTCCAAAAAAATCCACTCAAATTGAATGAAAAACTATATAAAGCTTGAAAAAGACGACAAAAATTTTGTTTGAGACTAGTGTTTCTAACAATTTATTTCTTTTTCTCTAATGTAATTCTTGTGGATAAATTTATTTTGCCAACAATCAGTCAAACTAGCTTTACAATGAATATTAGTAGTCATATGCACACAATTCATAAATATATTTAAATATTGAGCTAAAGAGTAATTGGTAGTTGACATTAGGTAAAATTTAGTTAGTATTTAGTGACACTTTAAAGTATATTGAATAATTAATTACATCTCTAAAACTAATTCAATTCATCAAATTTACCATGTTTGCAAATGCAAAAATTGCACTTATATTATGGTAAATGATCATCTACCCACTTGTTGGCAACTTATGTTGCCAACAAGGGTGACGTGGCGCCCTCACAGGGCGCCACGTCACCGGCCCAAAAATTTTTTTTAAACTTTTTTTATTTTGGAATCTATGTCAAGCGAGATGAATAATACATAACTGCCCCCTGATGGTGGGGGGTTTCACCCGACCGCTATCTTTTTTTTCCTCCCGAAAAAGGGGGCATTGGCATCGTAACGTTGACATCGGAACGGGACTACATTTTCAAGTTTACACATACACCGAAAGTTGGGCACACATCATACGATTGGACCTTAATTGGGCCTTGTGGTCTTGGAGAATTGGCATATCTGTATATTTTGGATCCTATAGGAAACTATCATATGGGCCAAGAACCATCCATATATTTTCCAGATAGCTAATGAAAGCCAAAATAAATGACGACGTTGGTCGTGTTGAGTTGATGAAACAGTTGAAGTGATAGAAATATGAAACAACAATTGTTATTCATTGACAGTAGATTCATAGAGTTGGTTGACAAGGTCCACTTGTCAATAGATCTATAATTCTACACTTTTGTGATGGTTATTTTTTTTCGAAATCATAATGCATGCCAATTTTTTTACTCTAAAGATAAAACAAAAAGAATAATGGTCGATTTCATATTTTTAAAAATACTTTTTAATATATTTTCTCTAATTTTCAATCATAATTTTTTTTAAGGTCAAACATACATATATTTAAAAGTAAATTTAATTTCATCAAATTTAATGTGAATCAAAACAGGCCCTTAAGTTTGTGACTTAGGGTGTGTTTGATTGCACATGGTGGAAAAGAAAATATTTTCCCACTTTCATGGAAAATTTTTTCTTGGGGGGGAGATGGATTTTCTTTTCCATGGAAAATGGCCAAAACATGCTTTGAACTATTGTACCTAGAAAATATTTGCCATGGAAAATTTGTCAATCAAATAACCAAGTGAGAAAAATTTTTCCACAATGGGACATTTTCCATAGAAAATGGTGTCAATCAAACACACCCTTATTTCATAAAATTATGCATGTATAAGGCCTCAAGCTTTTACTCATTGCTGCACTTTACTCCTCAACTTTTTATCGGCGTACTCTAATCAACCTTTTCTTGATTAATGCATCTAGTACTTGACGAGGGTTTTCGTCGAAAACGTCCATCGACAATTGAAATGCAAGATGCTCTTAACTGGGGAAACATCATACGATTGGATCTTAATTGGGCCTTGTGGTCTTGCAGAATTGGTATGTCCATATATTTTGGATCCAATGGGAAATTATCATATGGGCTGAGAACTATCCATATATTTTCAAAATGGGCTAACGATAGCCAAAATCAACGACGATGTTGCTTGTGTTGAGTTGATGATGAGACAGTTGAAGTGACAGAAATATGAAACAACAATTGTTATCCATATATTAACTCTACACTTACCTGATGATTTACAATGTCCACTGGAAAATAGGTCTATTAATTCTACACTTTAGTTATTTTTTATTTTTTATTTTTGGGGTCCCCTCCTTCTTTTGAAATCATAATGCATGCCAATTTTGTTACTCTAAAGATAAAACAAAAAGAATAATGATTGATTTCATAATTTTTTAAAATATTTTTTAATATATTTTCGCTAATGTTCAACCACATATTTTTTTTAAGGTCAAACGTACATATATTGAAAAGTAAATTTAATTTCATCAAATTTAATGTGAATCAAAACAGGCCCTTAAGTTTGTGACTTATTTCATAAAATTATGCATGTATAAGGTTTCAAGCTTTTACACATTGCTGCACTTTACTCCTCGACTTTTTTATCGCGTACTCTAATCAACCTTTTCTTGATCAATGCATCTAGCCCTTGACGATGTTTTGGTCGAAAACGTCCATCAACAATTGAAATGCAATATGCTCTTATTCTAAAGCATGCTAACACATAACATTTAACTGAAAATAACTAGGTATTCTAATTACGTACACAACTGATCCGGTTTTATAAACCTGGTGACAATGCCACGTGGCCTATGTCGGCCTCAAATTTCACACTTGAAGCCAACATAGCATGGCCATGTGAACCCCAAACTCAATATCAGGCACCCTAGCTACACGATGGAGACGCAAGTTCTTAACAAGCAAAATGCAAATAGTACATCACGATAAGAAAGCGCAAATTAAAAATCCTAATCCAAAATAACAACGACATAAGAACCCTAATTTACAAGATTGTCAATAATCCATCCTCCTTAATCATTAATCAGAATCCATTATCAAACAAAGATGATCATCCAAACTTATTGGTCAGTAGAGGAGCATATTGAGTTCCAATACTTCTTGATTTCCTCTGCCGTTCGTCCAGGAATTCTACCGGCGATCAACGACCACCTAAACCAGTAATTTTCGCCGTTAATTTCTCCCCGAATACTTCGAAAATAAGTAAACCTAAATGCTAAGAGAGTAAGAGAAAAATTAAAAAGAAAAATAAAAAGAAATCACCTTTCTCCAACCAAATTATACATCTTAGCAATTAGGGTTTCCTCATCTTCAGTAATACTTGGCTTAAGATCTTGACTGGGAATTTCAACTACTACCACCTCAGCTGATGGAATAAAATGCAAGATTAAATAATTATTAATAAATAAAAAATAGAGCTAATAAAATTCTGAATAAATGGTTACCTCTAGGGTCCACTGAAGCATTAGTGTTATCAGCCATGGTAGAAGAGTTATTCAAATTATCCGCCATAACTAGGGTTTGGAGAGCTCGATTTTATAAACGGAAACAATCAACAAGTACTGTGGGAGAAACTGAACCAGTCAAAGGTATATATATAGACTATATATAGTTGAATTAGTAGGAACTAGGAAAGGTAGCTAAGGGTGGGATTGCAGAGGAAATAAAATAAAATAAAATAAAACTAAAAATGAATATTATCAGATGAAAAAGAAGGGGATTTTGGAATGGGTAGTTGACAATGGAAAAGAACTTATCTCAAAGAAGGGTAGTTGACATGAGAAGTGTAGTCCAAATTGAGTAGGTAGTTGAAGTTTCCAAAATGAAAAATAAAAAATTATTTTTTTTTTTGTTTTTGTATTGGGATTTTCAAGCATGGGAATTTTCGGTTACGGGTTCATGCAAATTAGTATAACGCCTACATAGGTGGAAAAATGAATCCTTCTTGATCAAGGTTGAAAAATTTATAAAGCACAAAAAAGAATGGAAGGAGCTATTTGAAAGCTTTTCTCTCTCATTTCGTGCTTTAGAGCGCTTTAATTTTTAGAACGTTACTCATTTTTAAGTAACCAATTCAAAATTTTGAAGCCAGAGATTTTTCTTACTTTTAAATCGTTTTCGAATTTGTGTAATTATGTTTTATGATATGAACATTGTGACTCGATGTCAAAGAATGTATAAAAAAATATAATAAAGAAAGAATTAAGAACTTTTTTCTTGTAAAACATATGATACAACTGGATACTAAATCAGTAATTGTGAAATTAATTTTTTCTAGCATTTATATTCTTAATGTGTGTTTAGTGGGAGGGTGGAAAATGAATTGAAATTTTAATTAATTCCATGGATAAAATGTAGAGCTGATGGTTTGCTTTAATTAATTGGTTTCTTCCTAAACATTAGTTTTGATGTTAACTATATACATTTTTTTCCAATTATTTCTTCCTAAACATCACTTTTTAACTACATTTTTTCAAGTGAGTGTCAATTTTCACTGGCACGGCTTTTCTTCAAAGAATGTGTGATAGAGATATCGGTATAATATTTATTTATATTTCAATTGTCTAGTTGAAAGTAAGTGCAAGAGATTGTAAAATAATTAATTTTGTCAAAGAAGTAGTTATTTTTCTAAACATACATTAACACAATTCTCAATAACTTTTATGATCTACTTTTAAGTTTTAACTACACACCTCAAACTTTATGTTTTACAAAATCTCTACTAAATAAACACTTATGAGCATGTTTCGCTAATTAGCTTTGAAAAGTTACCAATTACAAATGGATAAATTAGAACATGGAAAGTATTTAATAGACTTATCAAACTAAAAATCAACGGTAATTCTATGCTTCCGCCAGTGTTTGGTAAACAATGGTAAATGAAAGGGTGAAGAATTAATTAATTTTATAAATATATGCAAGTGCTAATAAATAAATATTATTTTTTGTATAGCAAAACACTTTACAAAACATGTACTATAGAATCTCTTTAGATAATTGGCGCAAAACCTTTGTATACCTTCGGTGCATCCTATGCAAATCATTCATATATTAATTTCAAATCTTGAAATTTTGACCTTCAAATTAAATAGATATTTATTTATGCAAAACATTTTTAATATCAATTCTCTCTTTGAAAGCCTAATAAAATAACAAATTTATCCCATCCTTTAGAAAGAAAAATAAAGGAAGAACTTAACGAAGAGGATATTACAAAATATTGATACAAAAATTTTTAGTTTAAATGTGCCTTTAACTTCCTAAGAAACGATATATATTCATTTACATTTTGAAATTACATTTGAGACTCTTCACGCAATATTTTTTATTAGACTATATAAAAAGTAGTGTTCTAAAAAAAATAAAGCGTGGCGAAGCGGAATAACCAAACTTTAAGCTTTTAAGAGTTTAAATGAGTTTAAGTGCATTTAAGCGTAAAAAAGTTTGAAGTGTGATGAAACGACAATGTCAAGCTTCGCACTTAAGAGCTTCTTAAACGAGCTCCAAGCGAGCTTTATGTGTCAGGATTTAAATTTTTATGGATTTTTATATGAAATATGAGAAAGAATGAATAAAGTTGAATGATGAAGATTTGTACAGTACACACAGGTCTCATGGGATATGCGGATGTGATTAATTTGACCAAATTTAAATTTGAAAAGAATCTGTGAAAATTTATAAAAACTTGTTGGCTAACATGAAGAACACAAAATAAAATGAATGTAAAATTGTAAATGATGTTTAATGCAAATAAATATTTATTTGAACATAAACATATTCCGATTTTAAGGGTAAAAGTAATTTATCTCTAACAACCCCCCCCCCCCCCCTCCAAATAATTGAAGGCGTTAGCACTAAACTTTTAATGTATTTTAATGTATTTTTTTTCAAATTTTAAATTTGGTCAAACAAATCACATCCATATATCTCCCAACTCATTAAATCTTTACCATCCAACTCCACTCATTCTCTCTCTTCCTACTCATAAAAATACATCAAAATTCATCCGCTAATACATTCAATGTTCTCTTCCCTATGTGGGGGAGGAGTTATTCCCTCTCTATACTATGTGTAAACAACTGAGTATCTTTACAAAATAAAAATTAGACGCCACTATTAATGTATTAAATTTAATTTATTGACACATAACTTGTGGGGATAATAATTACTCGGTGGAGAACATTTCTCCGTTAAGCCCATCCTCCATGCGCCTTGTCAAATCGAATGCAGTCAAAGGTGTTTCAAAGATTGGTTGCACGCTACGGCCCGTGAAAGACAACTGCAGGTTAGAAGAGACATTTTCAGAAGCGATTTTGCAGTACTTAATTAAAACGTATAGAAATATCTTTTAAAAAAATTCAAAAGTAATTTTTTAAAAGCAAATTGTGTATTTTTCTTTTCTTTTCTTTTTTTTTGGTAGAGACTCATGATTATGTAAAAAAAATAAAAAGTTTTAGAAAAGATAAAAAGATTGTCAACAACAAAAGATGGTTTTAGCAAGAATTGTTAAATAATTTCAACCAACAAAGAAAATTCAAGAGCAAAAGAGAATTAGGGTTTTTATTAACAGAAATGTGGTGCTTTATAATGTAAGAATTGTATTTAACCCTAAACACAACTAGATTATATATAGACTAGGTAAAGAAAGACAAAACAACTATTCTATCCTTATGAGTAAAATAAAATAAATAATCCTACATATCTTAACAAGAATAATACTAGATAAATATTTTTAATTGAAAATTTCTAAATCACGATATTTTAATGTGTCACTTTTTCATTGAGTGATAAAAAGAGGTATGTATTTAACACAATATATATGTCACATAAATTATATTAATTAAGAATATCAACTTGAAATATCATTAATTATAAAATTGCTCTCGTGAAAAGGGACCAGGTCCCCGAAGGTATTTTTACTGGCATGTGATCCATCTCCCAATGATCACGGGTGGCAAAATGTTTTTGTAAGGATGTGATACCCACCAATCGCATTATCACAAATTCACAACCACCTTTCAACGTGTCTTTGCATGCATTCACATAATAGGCTGCTGAAATTAATTCGTCTTCTTTCTTTTTTTTTTTAATACTAAAACATTCCAATGTCGAGGGGAGAAAAAGGAAAAGAAAACTAGACAGAAATAGCAAATATGTTTCGGACATGCTACGGGAACATAGAGAATTACATAAAGAGTAACATAATTAATTAAAATAATTATGTCACTCTTACTCTTCCTTATAGAATATTATACAATCAATAAAGTAAAATAAGACTTTCACCTCTAATATGTTACGTATTATGACACTCATTATGTATGGTTAATATTATCCAATATGTTTCTCATATTTGTTATATAGTGATCAAGTGTACGTATAATCTTGCTAAATATGTTGCGACTTATGAGACCAAAAATGATCTCATATGTCATAACTAATCAGATGTTGAACAATATTCAATAAAATTAAAGAAGAGAGAAACTGATATGTTCTCATCGCTGGGATAATTTTTATTATCCCAACATTGATGTGGCGTGATGAGACTAAATTTGCTGGGATAATTTAAGTGATGTGGCACGTCATGTTGGGATAATAAAAATTGTCATAGCACTGATAACATATTAATCTTATAAAGAAGAGAAATTAAGTACATAGTCTCGATCTCAAATTGATGGGTGATTATTAATTACTATTTTAATTTTAGCTAGAGAATTTTTTCTAATTGGAGAATGGAATGTGTAAATTAAAGAAAAACTCAAAACGGAGAAGAAAGAATATGCCATACTGCTTCCAATAGTAAAAATCCAAATGCGGATTCTTCAACAAATTTCGGTTGGGATTGAAATGCTGAAACTTGGGCTCGGGTCTTGGGTTTTAAGAGCTCGGCTTTCTTTTATTAGCAATGGGCTTCTTCAATTTGTTTGACCCAATTTGATTTTGGGCTAATTCTGGTACAATTACTTCACGGAATTTACAAATCCCTAAATATTATATATATGGAATCTCTAATGAGCCAATGTTTACCATTAATATGCCAATACATGAGAATTAAGTGTATTGACAACTCTGCAAACAAGGTGTTAGTATTAGACTTCATTTTTTCAAATAACTAAGAGATTATTTATCTTTCGGTTCAATTTATTTCCAAAAGAATTCAACAAACTATGAGTAGACTATGTTAACGTGCATCTTAACATTTGCGTTATTTTTATTATTTATGTTACATTTACGATTTCTATATATGTTAATCAGTTATTTCTCAATATCTATAATTGTTATCGCTGATGGTATTAAGATGCACTGTGGACTGATCCGAAAACAAATACTACTTCCTAAACACCAAAGTGAATTTCCCGAAGCGTTTTATTAGCAATACATTATATGTTGATGATCTAGTACTGACGATCATGATATGATTTTAGGGTTCCAGGCTTTGAGCAATGCTTAAGAATTGTTAAGCATTGTTATCATTGGGCCATGAATTGGGCCAAGAATGTGTGATATTGGGCCAAGAATTGTTATCATTGAGGGCCTTATGAGACCACTTATTGCCGCCTTCTTCTTCTTTTCTCGAATGGACCGCTTATTGCCTTTAGAGCATCAATTATATGTTTTTGGAAGGATGATTATAATCCAATTAAATGTTATGATACTATGAAAGATTTGTGTATAGTCCACATTAAAGGTCATAAGCGATTAAGCAGTAAATTAAAGAGTAAACGAGGCTTTGGCATGGTGGTTTAGAAGGCTAAAGTTGGGGTCCTAAAATTTAGAGGTCTCAAGTTCGATTCCTCGTAAAGGAAAATTTTACTGCCTATATTTAGAAGGATTATAGTGCCCCATGACTGGTCATACTATACCCATTGCCCCAGAATTAACAACTTTGAATACACTTAATTATATGATTGTGAAATAATGTCATGCCCCGCTAGATCTCGTCACGATTTTATATGATTTCGTATGTTTATCGTTTGTGTTTTTGGGAATGGGTCGTGATGATGTGAATGTGTCGGGAGTTGGTGTTGATTGGTATGACTGGTATGACATGTTTAGGATGCGTTTTGGGTTGCCCTATGTATGTTGGAACTAGGTATGGTCGCAAGAATGAGCCTAAGAGAAATGCAGTGGGATTTACTACGTAATTTTACGTATTACGGCCGTAGAAATGTCATATTTACTAGAAGTCTTATGGTTCTGACCGTAAGTGAGTGATGGTTAAGGGGCTGATTCTCTCTGGTCACGTGGCCAGCGCCGGTCAAGCGTGTGCCCGGCCTGGCCCAGTAATTTTAAGGGTTACGGCCAGATTTTTTGGAATTTACTAATAGGAGATTCTACGCCGTAATTTTAATTCGTCGGCGTTGGATAGGGTTTATACACGCTTGTTTGCTCGGCCATTTACCCTCATATTTGACCCCACCTCCCCAAAACTCTAGAGAGCACTTTCCAAAGGTGATTCCAAGGATTTTACATGAGTTTTGGCTTATAGATCATTTGAGTATTTCTACAGTTGTCATCTTGGAACCAACAAGAAGAAGGGAAGATGAAAGGAAAGGGAGGAGAGGAAGTAGCCAACCAATTCATTTGCTTGCTTTCTTGTCTTTTGAGGTAGGTAATAGCTATATTTCATGGGTGTAATATGTGCTTATGAATATATAATGAAATATGTGATGATATGGAGTGGTAGAAGAAGTTATGTTATGCTATGTTGTGTGAGGAGATAGGTTGTGTTATGGTAGGGTTTGCTATGCTAGGTTATGTTAGAACATGTTAGATGATGTTATGTATGTTATGTTACCTTATAATGGTAGATGCAAGATGAACTATGACATGGGGAAGGGCACATGAGGTTAAATGGTAAGGAAATGAAGTATGAATGACATGAAAGTATAATCATGCATATATGGGTTGTAGATTGTGTGCTTACAATATGTATGATGTTACGGGCGGTCTAAAGCGTAAAAGAACCTTTTTTTAGACGGCAGCCCACGCCCCAAAGCGTAAAGAACCTTTGGGGGCGGCCATTAATGACAGCGCCCGCAAAGCGTAAAAGAACCTTTGATCTGGACGGGCCAATGATGTTACTGGCCTTAAGCACAGGATCTATAACTTGGCCAAAGCATAAACATGACATGCATTAGCATTTGCATCTATTGCCTACCTTGAGTCCCCGTGGCTCATTATGTTGTATATTGATGTTTTATGTGCGAGTGTGGTGGAGGATCCTCCCAGCGTAATGTGGGATGTAAGGAAGAAGGGGAAACCTAAACATCCGTGACGCGTTTGTTTGTTTATATTGTACTAGTTTAAGTGAAGCGAACAAAATATGTTTTGATATGTTCAGATATATATGTATATAAATGCTTCCGCTTTTGAAAGTATAAATGAAATGTGTTTAGCTCTCAGATTTATGAAAAGACTGGTCGTTGTGGTATCGTGAAGCAAGGTTTTCTCCCTTATTCCTCTACATCCAAGGATTCTCTCCGCCACCCCACGATGACATGTGTATGTTCTCATATTCTCATGACATGATATGTAGGTATGGTATTAAGCTATGTTATGCATGATATGATTCGGTTAGACGTTTGTGGTGCATGAGTATGTGTGGTGTATGCCTGAGGATGTGATGTAGATATGTGATGGTGGGAATAGAGGTTACCGCATGCGTTTATGGTTGTGTTTCATATGATATTAGATGGCTGATGACCAAGCCGCAGTTATTGAACGATTGACACGATTAGTGGAACAAAGAATCCGTGCGGCTACGACAACGAATGTGTACGATTAATACAACAAGTGATGAGTGAGCGAAATGTGAACAATAATCTGAGGTGGAAGTAATTACAGTAAATGCTTCGGGAGTTGAGAAAACAAGTGAAGAAAGGGATAAGGAGCAAGCCACTAAGCGTTTTTCGCCGATTGAAACCCTATATTTGAGGATGCTAAAGATCCAGATTAGGCCGAATTGGTGCGCATAATAGAGCGGATGTTTGAATATGCTCACATTCTGAACCGAAAAAGGTAAATCAAGCGCTACTTTTATGCTTGAGGTTCCGGGGTTTTGGTGGGATACTATCTGAAGGCGGTGAAAGCAAATGAAATATCATGGGTGATTTCGTTACAAGGTTTCGGAGCGAAGTATTTTTTCCTTGACGCAGTCGTAATGAGAAATTAGATGAGTTTATTCAGTTGCAACAAGGTGATAGTCGATGCATGAGTACGAAGAAATTCGATGAGCTTTGCTCGGTTTTGCGGTGCACATGGTTGATACTCCCGCTAGAAAGGTTGCGGTTTATTGTAGGGTTAAAAGCCCGTACTAGCTAGGGATGTTCGCTTAACAAGTACGGCCACTACAAGTTATACCGAGGTGATAGAACGAGCGATGTTGGCGAACGTGCGGCGCAAGATTGCCCAAGCTAGTCGGTAGTTGATAAATCGGTTCAACGTGCTGCTTGGCTCAAAGACAGACATTCTCATCCGCAGAGTTCCTCATTGAGCAATAGGGAAAGGAATGTGAATGAAAAAGACCAAGGAGGAAGTAACAACGGCGCTGGGGATGAATCTTAGTCCCAACCTTCACCAAAGAGAGGGACGGGTCCTTTATCTTTTCCTACATGTCCACTTGTGGGAAGAAGCATGAGGGCCGATGTTATTACGCACGGCCGATGTTATGCCTGCGCGGAAAGAAGGGCACATGAGTTATCAATGTCGAGCGAGAGAACAAACGTCGAAACCTCAACTTCTTGGACAAGTGTTTGCTCTTACTCACTCAGGAGGTCAGATGATATTTCGGTATCGTTTCCCTTCTCTTCCCTACGTTTATATGTGGCATCGAATGTAATCGGATACATGTATAGCGTGATCTTTGGTGGGGTAGGGCAAGTGAGAAGTGAGTACATCCAATTTCGAGGACGAAATTCTTTAAGGAGGGGATATTGTCATGCCCCGCTAGATCTCGTCCCGATTTTATATGATTTCGTATGTTTATCGTTTGTGTTTTTGGGAATGGGTCGTGATGATGTGAATGTGTCGAGTTGGTGTTGATTGGTATGGTAGTATGACATGTTTAGGATGTATTTTGGGTTGCCCCATGTATGTTGGAACTAGGTATGGTCGCCAAGAATGAGCCGGAAGAGAAATGCAGAATTTGGGATTCTGGCCGTAATTTACGTATTCTGACCGTAAATGTCATATTACGTAAGTCTTATAGTTCTGGCCGTAAGTCGAGTGATGGTTAAGGGCTGATTCTCTGGCGGTCGCGTGACCTAAGCGCTGGTCGCGTGGTGCCCGATTCTGCCAGTAATTTTTAAGGGTTACGGCCGTATTTTTGGAATTTACGGCCGTAACAGGGAGATTTACGGCCGTAATTTTAAGTCGGCAGAAACTGTTGGATAGGGTTTATACACGTTTGCTCGCCATTTACCCTCATATTTGACTCAACCTCCCCAAAACTCTAGAGAGCACTTCCAAAGGTGATTCCAAGATTTTACATGAGTTTTGGCTTATAGATCATTTGAGTATTTCTAGTTGTCATCTTGGAACCAACAAGAAGAAGGGAAGAGGAAAGGAAAGGGAGGAGAGGAAGTAGCCAACCAATTCATTTGCTTGCTTTCTTGTCTTTTGAGGTAGGTAATAGCTATATTTCATGGGTGTAATATGTGTTTATGAATATATAATGAAATATGTGATGATATGGAGTGGTAGAAGAAGTTATGTTATGCTATGTTGTGTGAGGAGATAGGTTTGTGTTATGGTAGGGTTTGCTATGCTAGGTTATGTTAGAACATGTTAGATAATGTTATGTATGTTATGTTACCTTATAATGGTAGATGCAAGATGAACTATGACATGGGGGAAGGGCACATGAGGTTAAATGGTAAGGAAATGAAGTATGAAATGACATGAAAAGTATAATCATGCATATATGGGTTGTAGATTGTGTGCTTACAATATGTATGATGTTACGCGGTCTAGCGTAAAGAACCTTTAGACGGCGGCCTACTCAAAGCGTAAAGAACCTTTGGGGGCGGCCATTACGCGGCGCCGCCAAAAGCGTAAAGAACCTGGCGGCCAATGATGTTACTTGGCGCTTGTAAGCACAGGATCTATAACCGGCCCAAAGCATAAATATGACATGCATTAGCATTTGCATCTATTGCCTACTGAGTCCCCGTGGCTCATTATGTTGTATATTGATGTTTTATGTGCAGGCGGTGGTGGAGGATCCTCCCGAGCGTAATGTGGGATGTAAGGAAGAAGGGGGAAACCTAAACATCCGGCGGCCGCGTTTTGTTTGTTTATATTGTACTAGTTTAAGTGAACGAACAAAATATGTTTTGATATGTCTGTATATATATGTATATAAATGCTTCCGCTTTTGAAAGTATAAATGAAATGTGTTTCGTTCGGGTATGAAAAGACGGGTCGTTACAAATAATAAATATATAAAACAAACACCTTACATGATTGATAGTAAAGATATATATGTCAATATATACTGTCACATTTATTTGTGTTCATGATCGATTAAATTTTGATTAATATAAACATAATGTTTATTTTTAAAACTCAAAGCCACAGACAACCACTCGCTATGTTGATATCTTTCTGATTACCAGATCATTAATTTTTTAAAGGCGATAGTGTGTATTAATTATAGGAAGAGTTGACAAATAAGATTAATTATATAATGACATTTGAATTTAGCCTTATGGTCGTGGATCCATGTTACATAACATGCAAATTAAGCTTAGTCAACTAACTTAGTTAATTCCATGTTTGATTGTTCCGTATCATTCTATCCATTTTCTTGCCATTACTCATTTTATATATATACTCACCATTATAACCGAACGTGTTAATAATAATAATAATAATAATAATAATAATAATAATAGCATTTATTATTATTATTATTATTATTAATTTGTATAAAAAAATGGCCACAAATTGAAAGCAAACACTTAAGGGTGTGTTTGATTGGGGATTGGAAAATGAAGTTGGAAAATGTTTTCCATCTAAAATTTTGCTTTATGTTGTTTGATTGCAACAAGAAAATGGAAAATATTTTCCATATAAAGCCAAAAAAATAGAGATTTTCCTTGAAAATAAGGAAAATATTTTCCTATGGATAGAGGTGGGAAAATATTTTCCATGAAAAGTGTTTTCCACTTTTACTTTTTTCCTCCAATCAAACACACCGTGCCCTTAGTACCGCTAGACAAAAGGGCACTTGACAAAAAGTGTATTTTTGAAGAATGTAATTAAAAAGAAAAGAAAGTTATAAAGAAACATGAAAAATAATATGTTGTTGAAAAGGTAGAGTATAGTTTTATTTCAAAAAATCAAAACGAAAAGTGTAGTTGAAAATGAGTAAAAAAGTGATTATAAAGAATTTTATCAAACTCTCAAATTACACAAGAAATCTTTTATTAAAATGCTAATTAAAATATTGCATATTCAACTATCGAAGCTGTAAAAGCTTAATCCTCCAAGCTGGATTTTGCTAAACACATGGATTAGTTATCAACTTATTTAATTATTACTTTATTAGTATTATATATGATATATATTACATATAAGTGTACATATTTATGTATGTTCCAAGTCAACCCTAATTAAATTTTATCAAGTTACACATACGTTTCTTCATGTTCGATGTCATAGAATGAATGTCTAATTAAGACTATTTGTCTTTTACCCTTTTTAATTTTTAGATTTTCTTTGGAAATTAATTATTGTGTGAATTTTCTGTTCGAGAAAATTGATCCAAATTATATTACATACAAAATAAAAATCGACATCAGAATGGAATATAAGATCACAACGATGACTTGTGTAAAGTAATAAATTTAGCCGGAGTAAGAGCTCGACTCTTGCATACATGATCTAATTTTCATCGATTGAAATAGAAGTCACAACTAATAGAAAACATATGTGGATTTCATTAAACAACTAATCCATACATATATATGCATACACAAAGACAACTCAAGGTTACATTCTAACAAGTTGTACTCTATTAATTTATGTGAAAACTCTTGTATATACTTCGTGACGACTATAAATACACAACCCCTAATACTCTTAGACCACACAAAACACAACAACGTTTGTCTGAATTTTTCCTTTTTCTCGTATTGAGAATGGCTTCCCAAAAATATATTGCATTTCTCATTGCCCTTGTTATGGTTTTTGATATTTGTAATGCACAAGATTTGAAGCTCGGCTTCTACCGCAAAACGTGTCCTTCGGTAGAGAAAATCGTGAAAAAGACTACGGCTCGTATGATTTCCCAAGCCCCGACTCTCGCTGCTCCTTTGCTTAGAATGCATTTCCATGATTGTTTTGTTAGGGTAATGTTTGTTATATTTATCAATTTTCTATTTGTACCTAGCTATAACTATATACTTAAAAGTTTAGGGGTTAATTTGCAAATATTTATTAATGCAGGGATGTGATGGTTCTGTGCTACTAAACTCTACAAGGAGTAACACAGCCGAGAAAGATTCAATTCCTAATCAATCCTTGAGGGGATTCGGAGTAATCGATCGAGTCAAAGCTGCAGTCGAAAAGAAGTGCCCTGGAGTTGTCTCTTGTGCTGATATTTTAGCATTGACAGCACGTGACGCAGTTGCAGTGGTACACATACATATACTTTTAATCTATATGGACATTTATAAATCTATATATATGACATATGAAGATTGTTTTGTTATATACGTTTTATATTTTACAGATTAAAGGACCGTTCTGGAAAGTTCCATTGGGACGAAGAGACGGACGAGTTTCGATCATGATGGAGGCTTTGATCGGCCTCCCACCTCCTTTCTTCAACATTACTCAACTCAAAGCATCATTCGCCTCCAAGAATTTGACTACCAAGGACCTCGTCGTTCTGTCAGGTAATCCTAACTTCCCGTTCAGTCAAAATCAAACATTAACAGTACTGTTTAGATCGGTCAAACATTAATTTCGACCCCACGTTATACTGATTTGGTTGGTGTCATGCAGGATCACACACCATAGGAACATCTCATTGCTCGAGCTTCTCGAGCCGTATCTACAACTTCACGGGCCAAAATGACACCGACCCTACGTTGGATCCAAACTACATCGTTCGACTGAGGAGCAAATGCAGGCCAGGAGACCTCACAACCCTTGCAGAGATGGATCCTGGGAGCTACAAAACATTCGACCAAGAATATTACACAAAGATTGCTAAAAGAAGAGGATTGTTTCAATCTGATGCAGCTCTTCTTGACGATGATGAGACAAGGGCTTATGTTCAAAGTTATGCCGCTTCACTCCATGGATCGAGTTTCTTCAAGGATTTTGCAGAATCTATGGAGAAAATGGGTAAAATTGAGGTGCTTACAGGCAATGCTGGAGAGATAAGAAGACGATGTGCCTTCATCAATTAGGAAAAGTCGTGCAAACGATTGCGAGCTTCTTCATGGATATTAATTGATTTGATTAATGTTATGTGTCATTATTATTATCATTATTATTATTATTGATTCTTTCTTGTAAGAGAATACTTTATTTTGATAAGACGATGTCTATTCTATTGGAGTTTTCTCTGATTGTGTTACTAATTAAATTGAGCATGATCTCATTATGGATTTTGGGTTGGAACACGTAAAATTTCATTTGGGAAATTGACTTGAGCAGCACCTCAATCTAGCCGATCATTAATTTTGATTATTAATTTCTGCTTTTCGCTAATTTTTCAATTAAAAAAATTTAAAATATCAAATTTAACCTTTTAAATGGAAGGGTAATTATATTATGGGAAATGCTTGTGGTACACACAAATGTGTACCACACAATTATTATACCTTAATAGCATGTGGGTCCCCCATTTTCAGGAGGCATTATAGCCATTTCACACCATACCCTATTAGGGTGTGGCGATTGTG
This sequence comes from Jasminum sambac, assembly GCA_018223645.1. Taxonomy (NCBI): domain Eukaryota; kingdom Viridiplantae; phylum Streptophyta; class Magnoliopsida; order Lamiales; family Oleaceae; genus Jasminum; species Jasminum sambac. Next base: position 37,496,795 of record CP073646.1, read on the forward strand.
CGATACACGTTTGTATGTACCACAAGCATTTCCCTCACATTACTGCAACGAGTTTTATTTTCTACACCACATTATACAGAGTCCAACTAAAACACAATTAATGCATAATTATACCCTTCATCCAATTAAAATCTAAAAAGAAAAATTACAAGCGTATGTGCATTGTGCACCACAAATCTTCTCAATCTCTTGTCTCAATATTTCCCAGACGTTCCTTCAGGCTCCATGTCTATCTGGAAAACACCGTACCTTTCTCTCGGGCTCTTCTCAATTCAAGGAAATCAAATTCATCTTCCTTCTAATAATCGATCATCACCAAGATGCAGAAAATTAACTGTACGTGCATGATCATCCCCTTATTCACCCTCTTGTTCATATATGGCTCTCTCTCTCTCTCTCTCTCTCTCTCTATATATATATATATATATATATAACTGTGTATGTATATATAATTTATAAATGTCACTGGATTTTAAGAAAACTGATTGCTAGATTTTAACTATGGGTGTATGAATGATCAAGAGAGAAGATAGCCATGACTATTATTAGGATCTTGTTTCAATACATCTTCACCAATTTTCAATTCATTCTCTCTTCTGTGTAAAACAGGCGAGAGGGGCATGAGACTTGTGTACGTAGCCACTAGCTAGGGTTTATTGGTCTTTGAAGGGTTTTGAGAAAGAGTGAAGAATGCTAATGAGAGATTACTGTTAGCACTTGATGATTATTTGGATACACATGGTTTAATTTTTGAATATTGTGGTGTGAGAGGAAAAAATTGAAATTTTAAAACCTGGCAAATAAGGTCTAAAAGAGGGTTATTAATGTAAATTTGTTTAGGGTTATTTTAGTGAATAAAAATAATGTGGTGTCGGAATAAGTTATTATGGTGTCAATATATATAATTGTCCTAAATGGAGCCAAATTTTCACCCAAGTTGATGAACTATCTTATGCAACAATTTTATTTTTATTTAAATTTTCTAGCTGAATCATATATACCTTTGGTTGAAATGTAGATTTACTTGATTGTACATCGTCTATATTTGTCTTTTTTTTTTATTTTTGATTATTTAATTAATTTGAAATAATTATTTTTTTAATTATTATTTGAAGAAAAAGTCTTACGATCTCGTGTTATTAGTCATCTTGTAATTTAATATATTATTATCATAGCATTTTTGTGAAAATATTATATAATATCACATATTATTTTATAAAAGAAAAAATAAAAATACATAATACCGATAAATAAAGATATTACTAAAATCCATGTACTTTTCAATAATTATTATAAACTAATATGGTAATAAAATAGTTAAATATACCAAATATTTAAAAATTCCTTTTGGACTATACAACAATTTGAATAAAAAAAATTTACCAAACATTAAATTAATTATTCTTCCAGCTGGTTTTTTATTCGGCTCAATCAAAACGGCTTGTTTGAGAAACTACAATGAGCGTTACTAAACTAAGCCTTAATGCCTTTTTGATAAAGGGTTTTTACCAAAAAAAATATTTTTTAAAGAAAATATATTTACAAAATAAAAAAAATTATAGAGAAATATAAAAATAATATTCCATTAAAAATATGTATCTGAAAATAAGTAAAGCAAAAAATGATTATGAAAATAATTTTTATTGAACAAACAGTTAATTTATAAAGAAATTAATCTTTTATTAAAATGGTAATTATTTAGATATTGCATATTCAACTGTCGAAGCTGTAAAAAATTAACCTGGCAGCTCCAAGCTGGATTTTGCTACACACATGGATTAGTTATTAACTTATTTAATTAGTATTAGCTACATATATGTATGTATGTTCCAAGTCAACCCTAGTTAAATTTTATCAACTTGTAAAACATTATTCTTCGTGTTGGATATCATGCATAGAATGAATGATCCAAGACTATTTATTTCTTTTTCTTTCTTTGGCAGCTGTTGTTGCAGGGGACTTGTTGTAATGCTAGTTAATTATATTTTGCTTATCCATTATGTGTAAAATAAATTTGTACATACCATTAAAGTTTATATATTGATCTTGAGGTATAAGAAAATCATTAATGTGACCACAAGCACAAGCAAAATTCCGACGAAAACTCTTAAAATAAAAGAGGTTTTGGAATCCATCAAGAATATTAGAATCCACAAATAATATGTGCAAAAATTGAAAAGATTTTACTGATAATTGAATGAATGAATAAAAATATGTATTGGTATGTTTGATTGGTGATAAAGTTGATATGCACGCAATTCCGTGTAAAATGTGTGGTTAATATTGTGTTGAAAAATATATGTGTGATTGAAAATGTGTGTATAGTTGTACGAAATTGCGTGCGTATAAAGTTATGACCAATAGAACGAGCCTTTAATTATGTGGATTCTCAATTATGTTGCAAATAGAATAGATATTGATCATTAAATTAAAAAAAAATCCAATGGTAGACGTGAATTGAAAGAATAATTTTCTAATAAAATTTCTATCTCGCCCTTGGATTTCTAATTAATGCAAAATATTAAATAGACAATATCTAACGCACTGTCTTATCTATTTCTTAATGTGCCGTCTAAGCATTATACATGTGGCATTAAATTTTGGGAATCTTCGAGCCATTGGAGATACTCTCGTATAGTTACCAACTAATCTTAATCCTACTAGGAAATTTAATTGAAATCCTAAACAACTAACTCAATTACTAATGAAATGCAATCCTAATCAAACTAGATCACCCTGCGCATATAAAAAGAATTAAAATCATACAGAAATAAGGAAATACTTATCGAGTTGGACTAGAATAATTTACTGTACTTCACCTGACTATAAATATACACAATCCACAATACTCTTAGACCACGTACGTACGCAGAACACAACAAAGTTAATTTGTCTGATTTTGTTCTTAATTATTTTTCCCTTCTCGCATATATGATAATGGCTTCCCAAAAATATGTACTGGTTGTTCTCATCGCCCTTGTTATGGTTTTCGATGTTTGTAACGCACAAGGTTTGACGCTCGACTTCTACAGCAAAACATGCCCTTTGGTCGAGAAAATCGTGAAAAAGACTACGGCTCGCATGATCTCTCGAACCCCAGCTCTTGCTGCTTCTTTGCTGAGAATGCACTTCCATGATTGTTTTGTTAGGGTACGCAATGTTTGTTACGTTTATCAAATTCATTGAATAAATTTTTTTTTTTTCCCTTTTGCTTGCTAGAAAAAAATTGCAAATATTTAATATTGCAGGGATGTGATGGTTCTCTGCTGCTAAACTCTACAAGGAATAACCGAGCTGAGAAAGATGCAATTACTAATAAATCCTTGAGAGGATATGAACTAATCGATCGAGTCAAAGCGGTAGTTGAAAACCATTGTCCAGGAGTTGTCTCTTGTGCTGATATTGTAGCCTTAACAACACGAGACGCGATTTCAGTGGTACGTACGTACATATATACACCTAATTAATAAATTTATATATGCGTAAATTTAATTATATGTATAAAGAATATGTTGTCATGATTTTATTAATCGATCACGCTACGGTGACATACTAAATGCCATAAAGAATGCCATAATAGAATAAAATGACTTCAATATCTTTTAAAGCAATATCAATTCAGCCATTCATTAATGGCAAGATCGGAATTTTACTATTATTATGTCACTAATTATATTAATGGCTATGGCATTCTAGCATTATCCTTTATCGATCACTAATTATGTTATAGATTAAAGGACCATTCTGGAAAGTTCCACTAGGCCGAAGAGACGGACGAGTCTCGTGCATGACGGAGGCAAAGCATAATCTCCCATCTCCTTTCTTTAACATTACACAACTCAAAGCATTATTCGCGGCCAAGAATTTGACCACCAAGGACCTTGCTGTTCTCTCAGGTAATCCTAACTTCCCGTTTAGTTCAATTCGCTGAAATTTGAAATTGTGGCTTTTTATATGCGTTTTCGAAGTTTGAGTGCTAAAATAATAATAATAATAATAAAATAAATAAATAAATAAATAAATAAATAAATTGTGGGCTTAGGCAATCACCTAACCTAAATAGCTTATCTTCAAGATTGCATGCGTTGATTAAGTCAAACATTAATTTTAATCACACATTACATTGATCTGGTTGGCACCCATGCAGGGGCCCACACAATAGGAACTGCTCATTGCTCGACCTTCTCTAAGCGTATCTACAACTTCACGGGCCAAAACGACGCCGACCCTGCGTTGGACCGCAACTATGCCATTCGATTGAGGAGCAAATGCAGGCCAGGAGAAGACTATACAACAGTTGCAGAGATGGATCCGGGGAGCTACAAAACATTCGACCAGGGATATTACACAAAGGTTGCTAAAAGAAGAGGGTTGTTTCAATCTGATGCAGCTCTTCTTGATGATGATGAGACAAGGGCTTACGTTCAAAGTCATGCCGGTTCACTCCCTCTCCGTCGATTGAGTTTCTTCAAGGATTTTGCAGAATCTATGGAGAAAATGGGCAAAATTGAGGTGCTTACCGGCAATGCTGGTGAGATAAGGAGAAGATGTGCCTTTGTCAATTAGGAAGAGGAATATCGTCTGAAGATGATCGTGAGCTTAGTTTTGCATGTATCTGATTAATGTTATTATTCTTTTCTTTCTTTTTTTTTTTTTTTTTGGTTGTAAGGCTTGTGGAAGAATAAAATTTAATTGAGAGATGGAGTTGAATAAATTTTTGAAAATAAAAATATTATTTATTGATTTATAATTAAATTAATTGATAGGATTATTTTGAGCATGTATTTGAGCAATTGTGCTTGGATATTTTTAATATTATAAATCGAGTATTTAAGTTGTTAAATGCGAAATTATAGAATCTGTTCTTTGAACTAGAATTAACTGTCCATAATCAGTAAACAAAGACTATTAGGGTGTGTTTGATTCAACCAATTTTTTCCAGGAAAACTCATTTTCCTAGCTTTTTTTCCATCCCTACCGCTTGATTGCACTTTTTTTTTCCTGAAAACGCTTTCCAACTTTTTCTCGATTTCGTTCTTTTCCTTGTTTTGAGGAAAACGATTTCTGGGTAGAGAAGTGGTTTTGTTTTCCTAAAGTTTGTACTTTTTTTCTTTTTTTTTTTTAATAGACAATTTATTTTAACCATAAAGATAAGGAAAATGATCAAATTTTATTAAAAAAACCTCAAAAATAAGGAAAATAATATCATTTTCCAACTTTCAAATTAACCCAATCAAACACCTACAATTACCATTTCCCTTGAAAACCTTTTCCTAATCTATTCACTCTAAAACATTTTCCTTCTAACCATTTTCCGGCTTTGCAATCAAACACACCCTTACTTTATTTGATATGAGACCGCGAGTATTCTGTTGGGGTTTATATTTGATTGTGGTAATAAATTAAAATTGAGAACAATCCTTATTGTAATGACTACTATGGGTTGGATCAGGTAACCTTTAATTTAGGAAATTGACCACATGAGCTTAATTTTTCTTTTTTTTTTTTTATCTGTAAACATAAATATATATAGATCAAAAGCATTCTATACAAATACACTGGGCATACCTAGGCAAATCAAAGAACATAAAGCATGCAACAGTGCCAAACCAAAACTAAGTACCATTCACCCTAGAATCAAATTGGGCTAAAACATGAGAATACAAGGTAAGCATAATTTTGTATACGTGTGTTTTATCCTAACAATTATACTACTCATGTCAGGGTGTAGGTTTTCAAAAATCTTCCTATTCTGTGTATTCCAAATATGGTATATAGTGACGGCGAGAGCAATTCTTTTTGCCTTGCTATGCCAAGATGTGCCACAGGCCTCGTTCTTGATTTGAAGCTAGCAGATAATAAATTTCGACAATTAATTTGAAGTTCTGTGATGTATTGTTTTGTGAGATCAAACTGTTGATCAGTACCTTGGGCCACGTAAGCAAATCCTACGATTCGCGGCCCGCACTTGCAGTTGACCCGGCCCTTTAGTGTCACCTGAGACAAGGATTTCGGTTCACTAAATTGGCCCACTATCGAAATCAGCCCACAAATGACAAAATCCAAAAAGGAAAGGGAGAGTTCTATTTTGAATCCCCTTTAATTGGATTTTTTATTTTAGATGTGCAAGTGCAGTCATTTCATTATTTTAAATTTGGACAGTAGGGTTTCTAATTCTCCCAACACTACAGATACTTCGTAGAAGAAGTGTGAGTGTGTATGTTGTAATTAACAATGTGTTCAATGGTAAAAGCAAATCAAAATCCCACAATGTTAATACAATCGCGAGTTTTCGCACAAAAAACCTGCAAAAGATACTGAGAACGTCACTCTATCTATTACCGAGCCAAACCAAGTGAAATATGACCTTTAAAAAAAATTTGGGAAAAACTTTATTGTCTATGTCCCTTTATTTCAATAATTATTGCTTTTGATAAATTAAAATTAAAATGTATTGTTAATGGAAAAAAATGTTCTCCTCAGGAAAAATAATATACATCTCAACTTTTGTGTTTTTCTTTTGAACGAAATTTTCTTTTAAATACTTTTCTATTAAATGTCATTTACATTTTTTTTTTTGCAATAATTACCTTTTTTGAAAAAGTTAGATTAAAATTTACTAATAATTTAAAATTTATTATAAGCGATAATTTACATGATGATAATTTCGATCTTATGCATAATTTTATTAGTTTTCTTATTTATGAAGGTTGTAAAAGTAATACGTGTCACAGTATGTAGTAAATGCCCAATACAATAATTTCTTAGCTTAAAAACAATTATTTATCAGTAGTATCGATTGGATCGAGTAATATAATGTATAGCACTTTCACACTAATTTATTAGTGCTAGTATTTATATATCAGTGTTTTGTAAATAGTAGGAAAAGTACTAATTACTATTATTAAAATGTTACAATACAGCTAATCTGAGAATGAATAACACCAGTCAAACATGTAGAGTTTTAATCTATTGAAACAGTCAGAAACAACCAAAAAAAAAAAGGATAAATTATTAGCGAAAACAATGTTAGTATCAAAAACCATGGATTATTGACCACCCTATAGGAAGACATGGTCGGCCCTTGCTCTATAATATTGTCAATTTAAATTAATTATGGGCCACAGGCCCACAGCAGAATAATTATTGGTCTAAATCGGCGGTCGGTTTAATTTTTTTTCACGCGTTGTTTTATATTGGATATCAAAAGCATCAACGACAATTGTCTGCATCAAGAAAAAGAATGTTTCCTATAATGACAAAATTTTTATTTTTAATTTCTTGTCAATGGTTCTATACTTCTATTACCTTCATTACTGATCAAGATCCAATGGTCGAGTGTGGTCTCTAATGAAAGGAAAAAATTACAGTATTTAACATTGTAATTAATATAGAAAAAATTAACATTGTAACAGTGTGGTCGAGTGTGGCTTCCATTCGAAGAAAAAATTACACATAATATAGAAATGAGAGCACTAACACTATTGGAATACATTATTTAACATTGTAATTAATATAATATAGTATATATATCTAAATTTTATAAATAAAATTACATCACAATTGTTTATGTTAATGCGTCATCACTAGGTTCTAATTGGATCATTTTGTTGAGCTTTATGTACTGTAATTATAGAATTGTCGAAACTAGTATTTCGTAAATTCTAACTCCTTAAAAGACTCTCAAATGAAAAAAGGGTGTTCGTAGGTTTCTATTTGACTCAAATTCTGTTACTTAAGTATGTGGAAATTATGTCCTAAAAGATTCCCACTGTGGGCATGCCCACTCCGCGAAAAAAAAATTGTGTGGCCCCCAACGGTCCCCCACCATCAGGAGGCAGTTATGTATTATTTATTTCATCTAATGTAGATACCAAAAAAAAAATAAAAATTAAAAAAAAAAATTTGACCGGATGACGTGGCGCCCTCACATGGCTCTACGTGGGGGTGTGGGCATGCCCACTGTGGACAGGGGAGCAAGCTTGATATAAAATATTCATGCACTTGTTATACTTTTGTTACGAACATATGTCAAATTAAGACTGTGTAGAGAATAGAGATTGTCAACTTGAGTCACTCACATGTGTGGTCCTAATCAACAAAATCAGCATCAAAACTCGAAAGTGGAATAATATACAGAAACCAAATTGGGTTGTGCCATTCTCTTATTGGTCCCTTTTTCTTTTTGACATTAGTCTCATTGGTTTTAGAAGCTTGGAAAATTATGGTAATGTGGAATCCATTTCCATGATTAAAAACACTAAATCTCGAGTAGTGGTGGGTCTCTGCTAATTTTTATCTTCTATTCAATATCAATGGGGGCGGCGCCACCACGGTGGCTGCGACGGTGACAAGTTAGGTGGAAGACGACTTCAGAATATTTGTTTTGCCATGAAGTCTTCTTTATGGTGATAGGCCTTGAAATGTTTGTTTTGAAGCCTTCTTTATGGTGATAGGCATTTTTCGTTAACCAACCCTCCCCTCACCCCTCTCTCCTATCAGTTGTTACATCTATTTCTTCTTGTAAAACCTAATAAATTTAGTCTTTTTTTTTAGTACATACATTTTCTCTTGCCCTAATTAAGCATTATATCCTTTTTCGGTGTGGGTGGTTTTGGTTGGAGTAGGGATGCAAACGGTTATTTAAATGTCTTGAGCGGTTCGATATCTGACATGTTAAAATTTAATTGGTCAATCTCACCACGCGTTAGTATAGGAGCATCATGTTGCAATAAACGGAAAAAATAACATATGATCAAAATAAAATCCAGTTTGAACTAAAAAGGAATTCTTAGAAACAAAAATAATTTTTGCAATCGGGAACTACCAAATATGGGGCCAGAAAATACAGAAAGTGTTATAAAAGTATAGAAACAATAGAGAGAATTTAGAGAGAATGAATTCTAAGGAATTCTCGGGAATGAATTTCATTAATAATCGCTCTATTTATAGGAAAACTTGAATAACAATCGTAATTACATAATTTCATCGAGGGTATAATAGTCGTTCACATATAATAATTACATCTTTTACCAAATTATTCCTCCACCAAATTATTCCTCATAATTCATAACCACCACATTATTCTCAATTATTCATAACACCTAATAATTATTCTTCAATTATTATTCATAACACTCACTTGAATGACTATTAATACAAATGACTTACGGGCGCATTTGGAGAAAAACCCGGGTGGGAAAAACTTCCAAACCGATTGCGTGATAGCTTGGAGTGGTTATATCTTCTTCATCAAAACATTGCTCCCCGATGTCTATCGCATATGAGTATTCACGTCCTCGTTAAAACCTTATCAAGAAAACCCGTGGGAAAAAACTTGATCGAAGGAAAAGAGTACAATTCTTGCTTGATTTCATATCTTGAGAATCGATATCTTTACTTACGGTAAATGATTTCAATATCATCATCGTTTGGATCTAAAGCATTAGCTCCATTATAACTTGATCCAATAGATACATCAGTATCAATTTCTCCTATCGTTCTCAATATACCATGAATATGCCTCGTTAAAACCTTATTAGGAAAAATCCAGGTGGGAAAAACCCTAATGAAGGAAAAGAGTACATTATTCATGTGAATACGCCTTTAAAGTTGCCTCATTAAAAACCTTGCTAGGAAAACCCAATGGGATAAAACCTCAGATCAAGGGAAAAAGAGTGCAACGCGTATTTTATACAAGTATCTTTGCAAGCATTTCAAAATCTTTCATACATTTGTATGAGTATCATATACATTGGTTTTATACTCTTCGTTCATTTAGAGTGCATCAATTTTCTTACACAACTACAAAACATTCACCATGAACACATGTCTCCAAACACACAATTTAAAGCATATAAATTCATAGTAAAAACACGTAAACATATAAGTAAACCTTCATAACTAACTAACACTTAAAATATATCATTTAACATTTAATACTCGCAATAGGTTATTTCATTCCCAGGGCTTAGCTCACCCTTTAGGGTACTCATAAACACGGGTTTAGCTCATCCGATCCTTTAATTTCCTTTTAATTACTACACACACGATCGGTAATTTAACTTTCATGAGCATGCAACATATAATGACCACCATGCTTATCTTTAAACTTGAGCAATAGTCATCATCATCTCATCATCTCATAAGTTAAGGATTTCACATTCACCATTTATCATCTTCAATATATCTCAATATTTTCATTATCATTGATCATATGTAGCGCTACATTTTCATATCGTGTCGACACTTTTCAATTTCATTTCTTTCCCCATATCAACATAACTTATCGAGATATCTCATTATCAATCCTCTTGTAGGATTACACAATATAGTTATGTCTATATACTCTTCAAGAGCATATGCCTCCGTTATTAAGACCATCTTTTATAATTTGCTTTGATATATATGTTTGGGGAAATATCAACGCTTCTGGCGCGCTAACTTATCAAAGCATCGTAACTGATATATGTGATTGTTCATAGCCTTTCATGCATCTTTGAACTTCAAGTTCGTATTTCAATTTTGAGGATATAACATGATGCATTTATTTTCAACCTTTAATACTCCCCCTCATGCTGAGAAAATTTAGAACACCAAAACTCATACAGTTGGTATGATTTTAATCATATATGTTCTCATCATTCAAATTTTTTAATATGGGAATTTAGACCGTTTGCATTCTATTCTCGATATCGGCAATTTATTTGAGGACTTTAAATAATTTTCCATATAATATCCCACTTGTATGCATACTCAAATCCTTCAGGATTTATTCAAGTATTGGGATATACATTTACTAGCTTTATCATTAAATCGAAAATCATGCTCATACTGTGAGCAAATATTTCAGAAATTTAAAATTACGAATCATATACACATGTGACTATCTAGTGGATCCATATCATAATATCTAGTAGTCCACATGGAGGATGAGTGAGCCCATACTTCTCATCCTTTATTCCGGATATATTTGGGATTTATTCCCAATATTGGCTAGTAATGATTTCATCATTTATCGAGAACAATCAATGAAGAATTCCTTTAATTCTTCACTTGAAATATTGATTTCAATAATTATTTAAACCGGGATGGTCAATCTGGTTTTGCAACGAGTATTATTGAACTTCTAGTTGAAGAAATTCTTATATCGATTTCACTAGTATCTCAGTATAGTGCTCAACATGATATCATAGAAACAATTCACCGACATATTCCATCATCTTTTGGTGACATTATTGTCTACTATGTTCAAACAGACTACTGACTCATACGCATCACATCCGCTATTATTTAATTCGAAATCGTAGCTCTTACGCTTCATATTATTTATTTAAAATCGGAGTCTTATTTCATACGCGTCGTATTATTCTATAAATAAATCATCAAAATTATTGCAAAATTCATCCTAATAAGGGTCTATACATTATAATGGATCATATGCTCTCAAATCTTCGAAAATACTATCCATCACTACCGATCAAAATCCTAAAAAGGATTTATCGAGGTAGAAATTTGGAAAAGATTGAGGATGCTAATGAATAAGGGTATTCCACAAGATATCCGATGCTTGATTGAAGCAAAGGTTCGATTATCTGGTGAGGTTTCAATTCCCTCTAAATACATGCCTGGTATGGGTAAAAGTAGTTTTTCAAAGAAACGGAGAGCAAAAAGATTAGGAGGATGCTACAAGTGTGCTCGATGGACATGTGACACTCGATGTAAATCTGTGGGGTACTTGTCCAGAAATTGAAAAGATAAAATAGCATTCATTAAGGATGGATTGAGTAAGGAGCCTTTGGATGATATTCAACAGGCTCTTGAGACACATCATAGTGGACACGTACAAGGTGAGCTAATGGCCTTATGGGCCAAATTCAACGATCAACAAACGTTCTGATCTTGAAAAACTTACTTTAGAAGATCCTATTTGTAAATTTAGTAGAAAATTTTAGTATAATAATTTTCTCATATTAATATAAGGAAGCTCGGTGTAATAACGAAGATCAATGTTTTTCTTATAATTGTAAATATTGTTTTTCGATTTTAAGATATATATATATGTATATATATATTATTTTTCAATCACCGATGATATATGTCATTTTCACTTAAAAAAATTTTACTGCATTTTTTTCTCTTTCATATTTGTCAAAAAGTAAATAGTGCACTCAATTATTGGTTTGAAAATTTTTCTTTAAATAGAGGATTCATATATCTCTCATGTTCATACATTAAAAGTATAGTGCAAAAAAGAGATATAGGAGTAGAGATGGATATGGAGATTTTAGAATCATCTCATACAAGTCGACTTTTACCTCGCCATATTAAAACCGTATGTATTCTTGGTGGATCTAAAGCTGGTAGGCCATATCCAATATGTGGATATGGCAAACCGACTTGTAAAAGAGTTAGGAGACAAGAAATCAATATACTATACGGAGGAACCAACAACAAACTTTTAGCTAGACTTATAATGGCCGCACAATCATGGGGAATAAGAGTTTTGAGCGTAATACCTTTCCATCTAGTTGGATCTAATACTCAATTGGAGCAGTTCTACCATGGGTCCAGAGGGATGGGGCTACAAAGCGCAATCGATCCACAACCCATGATGTATATGATGAATAATAGTGATGCTTTCATTGTCCTTCCAGCGGCTACAACACACCGGAGGAAATATTCAATATAGCCTCGTTGTACAAAGTGGAACTTTCATGTCAAACCAATAGGTTTGTTGAATATTAATAATTTCTTTGATGGCTTACTAGCGTTTCTAGATTAGGGTGTAAATAATAAGTTTATCTCTCATACAGCGAGAAAAATACTTATTTCTCGCTAGATCTTGTTGATGAACTACTCATCAAATTTCATGCATATGTTCAAGAATCTGTGAAGCCAGTCCGTCGGTCACCATCAGTGTCAGCGAAAAAGAAATTCGGATCCTTTAAATATTTCATTATGAATCCTAATGTTGATGGTGGCAGAGTTACGGAGTATTTATACTCTCGAGACGCATCCCTCATTTATGGATTCAATATATATTTTCTTTTAGTATTTCTATATTTTCGAGTGTTTATTGTCATCTTTTGATATTCTCAATGTGTTCCACTTCGACTGTTTTGCACTTCTTCTGGAGTAATAATAATAATATCATATTGGCTTTATTCAAATACAAATATCTAGTGATTTTTCTTCTTCAAGAGCATTTTATTCTCATATTAATACAATCTCATATCATCGATGAGATTACTTCATATAAGTTTTCCATGCGATATATTTTCTTTGATTTATCAACATGGGATCTATTCAGCATTTTACTTTCGTCTATTTATCCAATGGTAACTTCAAGTACCACTTGCTCAATTTTCTCCATTCATATTAGGTATATATGAAGAAGTAATTTTATTCTCATCGTCTACTTCTTGAGAGTATGATTAGAATATTTGATCAACTACTTCTTCCTGAGTAGGATTAGTTATAACCAATCGTGTAGTATAACCCACCACATTGAAAATATGCACACCAATCGTGTGGTATTACCCACCACATTGGAAATATATCTGAAATCTAAAGTGCGTAAATTTAAATTGCGAAATTAAATTTCTTCCAATAGGTGGTCGAACCTACCTTATGGGAATTATTGCAATAAATATAAATTTACTGAATTTAAATAGCAAGAATTAAATTGCATAATATTTAACTACTTCTTCAGAGTAGGATCTGCTTAGTAGAAGGTATTACCCATCACTTAGCATATAAAGTGCGTAAATATATAAAACTTTCCGTTTAGTGACGGGTTGAACCCATCATCAAGTAGGAGGTATTGCGAATTAAATTGCGATAAATAAAGTGCGAGAATTAAATATTGAACTGTTTCTACGGGAGCAAATTTGTTCTTCTCGAACAAATACTCATTACTTCTACAAGAACACACTTATCCTTCTAGAATAAGTACATTATGTAATTGAACTCTTCGGGAGTTAAAATAATATTCCAATCTTTTAACTCAAATGGACTTCAAGCCATTTTATATAATCAATGGATTTAGAATTTCTTCATGAATATTCTATCCATTTTTCACTGTCGTCAAAATTAGGTCGGTTTTACCCTAAAGGTAAAATTATCCATTCCAATCCGCAAAGGTAAAATTGTCAAAAATATTTTATCAATGTTTTACAATTGGAAAATTATCTCCTTTCTACTTCAATTTGTAAATATAAAAATGTTTAAAGACTATTTTGTAACATTTCAAAAGTTGGTGTACTGATTTGTAAATTTTGAAAGTTTGATAATAATATATTTCAAAACGAGTTATTACCCTATCAATGTTGGTGTCAAATCGAAGCTCTCGTTAAATCGAGTATAATGGAGTCGAGAAAATTTGATTTTGATAATGTATGCTCCTTATATCTCGATAAAACGAATGTTATAGTTTAATATATTATTATATTATAAAATAATATATAATTATTATATTATAATGGAATATATATACCTTCGTCCTTTTTTGATTCTCTTCCTTTCTTCACACTCTCTGCAAACACTTCCATTTGATTACATGCACGGGTTGGGCCGGGGCGTGGCGGATCAATGGGAGGATTATTATCTGACACGATAGCCAAAAGGTTAGTTTCCTCCTCATGTATGCTCTCCAAATTGCTACCACCGCTTGCCGTAATTAGGTAGATTAATTTGTGGTTGAGGGAATTATCAAGAAGTGGTGATTAGGGTAGTGGAAGGAAGAAGGAAAAGGGCGTTAAGCATAGTCTTAATCGGGTTTATAATCATGGAGCGTCAAAGAAATATTGGCCATAATTTTCTTGTAATAATCCAGGTTTACGATCTGATACAGAAGATCATCTATAAGATGCAACTGTAGAGCATACTTCTTTCATATTACTCAAAGGGTTAGAGACTCGTGCTGATAACGTGTTATAAAAGTATAGAAACAATAGAGAGAATTTAGAGAGAATGAATTCTAAGGAATTCTCAGGAATGAATTTCATTAATAACTGAAGCCCTATTTATAGGAAAACTTCGAATGGCACAATCGTAATTACATAATTTCATCAAGGGTATAATAGTCATTCACATATAATAATTACATCTTTTACCAAATTATTCCTCCACCAAATTATTCCTTATAATTCATAACCACCACATTATTCTCAATTATTCATAACACCTAATAATTATTCTTCAATTATTATTCATAACAGAAAGGACATAGTGATAAACCAATGTGATAAATTATGAATGTGTTTGACATAATTATAGTTAGTTTTCAAAAATGTTATAAAACAAATTCTGAAAAGCTAAACCAGTATTTATTTACATGGTTACTCATAATCAACATATGACTAGAATATTATCGATCAATGTATTATGCAAGTATCTCAAGCTTGATTATCAGTGGACGCTCATTAAAGAACGTTCACTTATTCTCTTGACCATCAATCTAATTGCTCGATCATTGAAAGAAACCCATCAAAAGAGGCGCATCCAGATGCTTGATCATTCAAAGACAATCATCTATATGCTCGATCTCACCCTATTCAATTTTGCATCTATCAAAAGGACAACTGGGAGTAAAAAATATATAACACATAGACATAACAAACTAGAGAGAGGGATGATAGATAGTCGATGATTATTTTAATTGATAAAATGGCATTTTACCATATTTCTCTATTAAAATGTGTATAGTCAAATGGTTGTGTAAGTAGATCCATCTTTAAAGCATCTCTAATACAACAATGTCAAGAAATCCGGCCAGTGACAACAAAATTGATTATCTAGCACCTTAGATGCTAGACATTACCAAGAGCAATGTCTATCTCTAAATATTGTGCTGGACAATATCTACTGTTAATTTAAACTCACCCTCCATTCAATTTGCTTTTCGCTCTTTATTTTTTTTTAAAAAAATCAAACAATAATTTGCCACGTAGTACAATGAAAACATTGTTTCAGAATTGTAATGGTGATATCTTTTACTATGTAAACATCATGTAAGTTATTGGAGATGATCATATTGCAATATTCTAAAAGGCCGGACGTGTTGAAAGGCTTCGAGACCATGTCTTACATTAGGCCTCGTTCTATCCAGGATAATTTTTATCCCACACTCTTCTTTCTCCTCTTTTCAACCACATACACAATTTTCAATACAATATTAATCACACATTTTATACGGAATACCGCACGGATAACTTTTATCCCCAATCAAACAACCCCTAAGTGTGCTTATATGTGGCAAAAGCACGATTGATGCATGATTCAACCCAAGATGTGAGAAAGCGTGGATCCCAACTTTCAAATATAGGTCCCTCCAAACAAACTCTAAGGCCTAAGTGTGTCCAAACATACTGTAAGCAAGCGCACTTTTTGAGATTAGAGATAAAATCCAAGTAGATCTATAACTTTGGTGGGCCCCAGACCAGTATCCGGTGTTTGTGCGGCACTGACCAATGACTAAACCAGCACGACAAGCATTTTCCACGTTATTAAGGATATGCTTCCGAATATTTTCTTTTTGCCATTTCTTTGCTGTGGCTGTTGACCAGTGGATTTATATCAAGTTTGGCTAAACTACTCTTTTTGATCAATTTTTTTGCATAATCTCTTACGGATTATTATTATTATTATGACTGAAACGAGTTTTCTCCCCCACTAATATTATAAAAAGAAAAAAAAAATCTATCTCAACCTTCGTCATTCCGTCTTCACCCATGTTCCTTCTTCCTCTCACTCTCTCGCCGTTTTCTCCCTCTCTGCGCTCTCTTTCTCTCTTCTCCTCCTCCTCTTCCACCACCACCGCCACCGCAGGCTTTGCTTGATCCACCGACGAAAACGATATACTAGTTGTTATTATTATTATTATTATTATTATTATTATAGTAAATTAAAAACAAAAGCAGGAAAAAAAAAGTAGCCAAGAAAGACAAACTTCGTATTGTGGTGTCTTCTGTCTCTGTATTTTGCTTTTCACACAAATAATAAATAAATTCATACAAAGGAAAATACATCTCTCTTCTCTCTCTAGATTTTCCGTATCTCCCTGCAAATCATTCTCTCCATTTTTGCGCATTTACATCAATTAATTCCCCAAATAATAAATATATACCTTCCCCATTAAATTTCTCTCCAAGCCTTTCTCAAGTGCGTCTACCTGTTTTTAAATTTCACTTGGAGTTAAAAGACTCCATTTGGTAAACCAATCTCTTGTGAATTATGGGTAATCTCGAGGGGTATTGGGCAACTGGGTCTGCAAAAAATCTTTGATTTTCCGATAAATAAACTCTCCATTTCTTGGTACAAAACCCGCATATCTGAGTTTTGAGGCGAATAGGTCTCCGAATTCAATATTTTCAACATAAAGGTGGTTTTTATGGGTTTTCATCGGCTGGGTTTCTGAGAATTTCAGCTCAATTTGAGGAAAAATAAGAGTGAAAAGATAAAAAGGTGATCAAATCATGTCGTCGGTTCCAATAGAGACTTCAAATTCAATGACCGAAACGACGTCATGTTCGGAAGGTTTAAGTCGTTTTGGAGGTCTGAGAGGGGTGAAGTGGCGCATAGATTTGGGGGTTTTACCATCTGCTCCTTCTTCAACTGTCGACCATCTCCGCCAAGAGACAGCCAATTCTCGAAGAAGGTAAACATTAACTCGTAGGATTTGTTTCATTTCTAACTTAGTGGTTCAAGTTTTCTCGTGATATTCTTTTCTCATAATTTAGTTAATAAGCTAACTAGTATATTCTCTCCCTGGAATCTGACCATTTTTTTCAAAGAGAAAGATTGATGAGGTTTTTTAGAGAAACAAGGAAGGAGGGGAGTGTTTATGAGAATTGTGGAGATGGATCAAATTGTGGTTTAGTGGAGTTTGTTTAGTGTGTTGCATTTGGATTCTCACAATTTTGGATCTTTACATTTGCTTCTCAATCAGTGGATTGTTTCATAAAAGTCCTGTTTTGGTTACATCCACCCTGCTTAAACCGACGAAGATCCTCGTTTTGTATATGCTTCATTCGCCATGGTTTAATTTAACTGAAGCAACATAAACTAATCAGACACGAGTCTTGATTGTGCAGTTTCTATTAAATATTCTTTCGTGTTTCTTTTTGGTTTGGTAATTTTGAATTCATGATATATTATAGGTATGCTGCTCTTAGGCGGCAGCTTCTAGTTGACGCTCATGTACCCAAGGATGGAAGTAATTCTCCTAATCTCGTCATGGACAATCCACTGTCACAAAATCCAGGTACAGTTTCTTTATTTGTTTCAATGCCCGCATTTTTAGGAGATATTTCCTCTTCATTTATAAGTTTTCTTGGTTAAGATTCCTTAATATTAGTGATTATTAAGTTTAGACACTCATATGGCTATTCGTAATGCAGATAGCATGTGGGGTCGTTTCTTCAAGAATGCTGAACTCGAGAGAAAGGTTGACCAAGATTTGACCCGTTTATATCCTGAACCTGGTAGCTATTTCCAGACTCCCGGATGCCAAGGCATTTTAAGGAGAATTTTACTTCTTTGGTGCCTTCGACATCCAGAGTACGGCTATAGACAAGGTAGATCTTTGTTTTCTTTTGCTTTTTATTTTTTATTTTTATTTTTGTAATTTGTATTTGATTTCTACCACCTTATCAAAATCATATTTTATTGGATTTTTACATGCCTTCATTTGTAGGAATGCATGAACTCTTAGCCCCGCTGTTATATGTCCTACATGTCGACATTGGGCGTGTTTCAGAAGTAAGAAAACTCTATGAAGACCACTTCATTGACAAGTTCGATGGCTTCTCATTTCACGAAAACAACTCAACATATAGCTTTGACTTCAAGAAACTCTCAGATTCTGCAAAAGATGGGAATGAATTAGAAAAAGGTTCTACAAAGTTTACCAGTCTCAGTGAACTGAATCCCGATATACAATCTATCATTTTACTAACCGATGCTTACGGAGCAGAAGGTGAACTTGGCATTGTCCTGTCAAACAAATTTATTGAACACGACGCTTATTCCATGTTTGATGCTTTGATGAGTGGGGCAGGTGGGGCAGTTGCTATGGCCCACTTTTTCTCTCCATCTTCATTAGGGAACTCACACGGTGGAGTACCTCCGGTAATCGAAGCATCGGCTGCACTCTATCATCTCCTTTCCATGGTTGATTCATCTCTCCACAGCCACCTCATTGAACTAGCAGTCGAGCCACAGTATTTTGCCCTTCGTTGGCTAAGGGTTCTATTTGGTCGTGAATTTTCACTTCACGACATTTTGATTATTTGGGACAAAATCTTTTGGTACGATAACACTATACACAATGAACCTGATGATGACAATGACGACTCTAAGTCCAAATTTTTAGTCCTTAATTCACGTAGAGGAGCATTTATTTCTGCTTTTGCAGTTTCAATTATACTTCATTTGAGATCCTCAATTCTTGCCACTGAGAATGCTACTGCCTGTCTTCAAAGACTCTTGAATTTTCCAGATGACATTGATCTTGCAAAGCTGCTGGCAAAGGCAGAGTCTTTGCAGGCTTTGGCGATCGAGTCCAACAACTCAGCTTCCCCACCGATTTATTCAGGGACGTATTTGGGAACTAAATCAGTTAATTCTCGTGGTCATAGTGGTCATAGTGTTTCATTGGACTTAACTTCTCCTAGGACTCCCCTAAATGTCGTACCTGAAAGCTACTGGGAAGAGAAATGGAGAGATTTGCACAAGGAAGCTGAAAGGAATGAAGGCATTCTTGAAAAACGAGTTCCGAATGGCAAAAAGGGTTGGTCAGAGAGAGTAAGATTGCGACTTTCTAGAACTAAATCTGATAGTAAATTACAAAATGGCCAAAAGCCATCAGTTAGGAGAAGTTTGTTGAAAGATCTGGCCCATCAGCTTGGATCAGATGAAGAGTTGCGCCAGACAGATCCGGTCGAGGCTGACAGAGAAGAAATTACTGATAAGGACATCGGTAGCTCATCTGCACCTAGATATTCAAGTGAGAATGCAGAGAGTGAAGAGAACTCTTCGGATTTCTCAGACGCTATCAACAGTGAAAACTATCCCGGTCCATGTGGGACAGACCCGGAATGTTCGTCGCCTCTTCCAGTCTCGGATTCACCGGACGAACTACCTCAACAGTCTGCAAATAACGATAATGCCATTGGTAGATCAGCTGTAGGGATGAAGGAGAAGAAGTTTCTATCTGGAAAATTTCAGTGGTTGTGGAAGTTTGGACGGAATGTGACCGAGGGAACATCTGCAACAGCCAGTGGATGTGATGGCTCTTCAAGAACTGGGGAAGGAGAGACAGTGGAGCAAAACTTAATGGGTAGTTTCAAGAGTCTTGGGCAATCCATGCTCGAAAACATCCAGGTACTCATCTGTAATTATGAAATCAGTTGAATTAATTGTGAGTTTTATGGATGTAGACATGGTTAATTGAAGAAGTGGTAATAATATCATGTTTGAATTTGCAGGTCATAGAGTCTGTTTTCCAGCAGGATCGAGGTTACACGGGACAGTTGGAGAACGGGTCGAAGAATGGTTTTGTTGGGCAAGGACAAATTACAGCCATGGCTGCCCTTAAAGAGCTTAGAAAGATCAGCAATCTTTATCAGAGATGTGATGAGGAAATATTTAAGTATTTATTGATGTTAAGTGTACATACATTTTGTAGCTATTTCCATATCCAAGCGGTAGAATAAGTAGACTTTCTTTCCTTTTCTCAAATTCAAATTTTTTTCATGTAGACAGACTTGTACATAGAGTCGGTACCTACAGTTATTTATGGTGAACTCGCCTCCATATCATGTCTTCTATTGGTACACACTATTCTTATATGCACAATGTTCTCCAAGTACTTGGATTCAATCTGGTACGGTTCAAGAAATCAGACTCAATTTGGTTAGGTCAGGTGAATTAGATAGTATTTAAACTCTAAAGTCGCCTGATATATCATTTTTGTGATATGAAAAAGGGCTCTTAAAAATCAAAATTTATAAAAGAAAAAAGTTTACATATTAAATTTCGTTTGGTACCCTTGACAACTTAACAACAATTCCGTGTCGAATCATGCGATATTATTTGTAGCAATTTTGCGGTTACAATGTACCAAATTCATTTGTAGCAATTTTGCGGTTATGATGTACCGAAGTCATTTCGGCAAACGCTCGACTTTGATTGAATTTGTAAAATGAATCCTTAATTGATTTCCCAAGCATAAATACCTGAAATAGCTTTCAGAGATGTTTATCACATTCACAATTATGGAGAGGTAAATAAACTGTGGTCTAGATACGATTTTTCCAACAACAATGAGCAGCTCTGAGCAAATCACAGCCGTCAATATCAAACTATATGAGAAAACCAATTGCAAATCCTCAATGCTTTAGAACCCACATTTCCTTGTGTATCATTGTTGTCTCTGTACTTTCAGAACCTCGTAGCTATTCAGAAGTCTAATCAATGTTTTGAAAGCCTGGGAGAAGTGAAGCAATGAAGCCAAAGAAGAAAATCTGAATCTCTTTCACTATTCTTAACCAGCGGTTACCAGCCTCGCCTCCTTCATGCCTGTTCGCGACTGGCCTGTCTGCATCATTGACTTGCTGATTCTCATTTCCAACTCCCAGTTGCCCATCTGCCATGCCAAAATTGATTACCGTTTCAACTTTTACAGTATGGAATGTATGAAATGCATGCATAAATGCTAGATATTGTCATAACAAGAGATGGATCTACCTGGTGCATTTTCATTTCCTTGTCTACCAGCAGGAGGAACATCATCAGCCCTAACTGGTGGTCGGAGTGGCTCAGGAGGGGCAGCAGCCCTTTGCATTCCTTGGGTAAGCCATCGTATTAGTGGCGCAAGAGCCCCCGTTTGATATCTGCATTACCCACAAGCAGAAATACCTTCAGCCTCACCGCACACACAGTTATGATACTGAAAGGGAGTAATTACTGTAAGCACTTACAGATAAACAAGTGAAGCTAAAAACACAAGGAGAGTAAGCCGACTCCTGGATCCATCATGATTGAACAAGAAAATAACTATAGCCAGCTTTACGATGAGCAATAAATCAAGTTGAAATGCAAACTGAAATCTACGCCCCAAAACTTGTCTTTGTGCAGCTCTGTGTTGTTGCTCGACTACTTGTCCTTGCTCACCGCCCACCGCTGTGGTCCCTGAAGCACTACGCTCACTAGAAAGACAAAAGAGACAGGATCCAAAGTTAGCAGATTCAACTAGAGCTAAAATACCAATCAATGCCAGGTTACTTAACAGGGCCGTGTTTAAGAGTAAAAATACTTACGTGGGTATGTTGTAGGTGAAAGGAATAAGGGTATTGGATGAAAATCCTTGAAAAGGTTGCTTATAAGGAAGACCGCCAACAGCATACAGACCAGGACCGTTATTCTCGTCCGGTAACCCTGGAACAAGTAGAGGATACGTGGTTGGAAACATTGGGATATTGGCATTTGGTGATTGTGAGCCGTCATTTGGTGGCAACTGCAGAACAGACTCTAACTGATTAGGTTACAACATAGAATAAGAAATATATTTTCATTTGGAGTATCAGATAAGATTTAGCCTCTAATGTTTGCGCTAAGTTTTTCTATCAAGTTCATCATCCTATTGGAAACTCTGCTTGACATTGTTATCAGTTCCTTAGAGATCCTTTGGTAATTCAAAAAGGGAACTTGGACATGTTTCGGCATTGATCAACTTGTCAGGATGGTGATTCAAACAACATTACTTTGGACAATAAAATGCCAAGTTACTCAAAGCTTGAACTCATGCTCATGCTCGTTGAAGGTTGATTCGTGTTCATTTCTTTCAACAGTCAAATGAAGTGCAAACTAGGATAGAAGCTAATGAAATTCACCCCAGCTCAAACAGCCTATTGCTTAGCTGGACTCAGCTTTTTTAGATCTAATAGAAGCCACAAAAGCCATTCTAGAATTTAACCTACTGTTTTTTTACGGAATGAGTTTATGGTTTGTGTTTCTTTTTTATGGTACCACTACAAACACAAAGCCCTACAAACGAAGAGCCAATATATACAGATAAAGATTCAGGAACCTGTTACAGTTTGATACAAGCTGGAAAGCTTTTCGTAATTACCTAAAATGTTTTCCAGATTCTCTTATTTCCCCATTTCTACTTAACAAATGTTTTAACATGTTCATATTTACAATTTCCTAATAATGTCTTATCTACACACATATCTCAAGACCACTTATCCACCATTCATTTACCCAATTTAAACCCCCTTCCTCTATTCCACATTTACACCATTCCAATTGGAGAATGATTATAAATAATTAAAAATAATCGAATCAGAAGAACCATTTCTTACTCTAACAATCAATGAAATGACTTGAAAACCATACCGTACGCAATAGCAAGATAACATGATCCACAAATATATCGGAACTTTCTTGTTTGAGTTGTTTCTAATGATAAATGAGCAATCAGGTGTGAATTTATACTAAAAGTATACAAACCCCATTTCCATGAGAAAAATCTTTGTAATAAAAAAATCCACAAACTCAATACAGAAGACATCATAATTCGGGATCGACTTGCTTTTTGAATGAATAAAACACGAATAGGTACACAAAATTTGTGAACAGAATTACTTTTGGCCGTAGACACGGTTTAATCGCGTATAATTGAACTTTCTCAGATTATATACATTCGCGCGATTATAATGCATTGAAGATCGGTGTGGTCTCTTTAAACGGGGCCGAAGAAAGGAAAAAGTAGATGATATAAATTACCTGGGTGTCCTTGAAGGAAGCTGAGGGAGTGATTTCGGGAGTTTCCGCCATTGGAGCTATGGAGATTCAAAGAGTTTTCTTTTAATTTTCTAAAATAAAATTTGCTTGTTTCGGAGAGGCTCCGGTCTCCGCTATTCGAGGGAATTCTTCTTGACAGAGAGAGACGTGGAGCTTCCAATAGGATTGTGCCACGACACTGATTCGATTTTGTTGAGAATATTGAAGAGTTTTGTTAGCAATAAATACCGAGAATTGTTATAAAAGTATGAAAACAATAGAGAGAATTTAGAGAGAATGAATTCGAATGAATTCTCAGGAATGAATTTCATTAATAACTGAAACTCTATTTATAGGAAAACTTCGAATGGTACAACCGTAATTACATAATTTCATCAAGGGTATAATAGTCATTCACATATAATAATTATATCTTTTACCAAATTATTCCTCCACCAAATTATTCCTCCAACAAATTATTCCTCATAATTCATAACCACCAAATTATTCTCAATTATTCATAACACTCCTCGAATGACTATTAATACAAACGCCTTCCTGACTTTTTTGGAGAAAAAAGCGTAAAAAACTTCCAAACCGATTGCGGGATAGCTTGGAGTGGTTATATCTTTCTTCATCAAAACATTGCTCCCCGATGTCTTCCAACAGTATAGGAGTATTCATGTGTTCTTTCGTTAAAACCTCAAGAAAAACCCAATGGGAAAAACTCGATCGAAGGAAAAAAGTACATACCGCTCCGCTTGATTTCATATCTTGAGAATCGATATCTTTACTTACGGTAAATGATTTCAATATCATCATCGTTTGGATCTAAAGCATTAGCTCCATTATAATTTGATCCAATAGATACATCTGATCAATTTCTCCTATCGTTCTCAATATACCATGAATATGCCTCGTTAAAACCTTATTAGAAAAACCCAGGTGGGAAAAACCCTAATGAAGGAAAAAGAGTACATTATTCATGTGAATACGCCTTTAAAGTTGCCTCATTAAAAATCTTGCTAGGAAAACCCAATGGGATAAAACCTCACTCGAGGAAAAAGAGTGCAACGCGTATTTTATACAAGTATCTGCAAGCATTTCAAAATCTTTCATACATTTGTATGAGTATCATATACATTGATTTTATACTCTTCTGTTCATTTAGAGTGCATCAATTTTCTTACACAACTACAAAACATTCACCATGAACACATGTCTCCAAACACACAATTTAAAGCATATAAATTCATAGTAAAAACATGTAAACATATAAGTAAACCTTCATAACTAACTAACACTTAAAATATATCATTTAACATTTAATACTTACTTAATAGGTTATTTCATTCCTGTGGGCTTAGCTCACCCTTTAGGGTACTCATAAACACGGTTTAGCTCATCCGATCCTTTAATTTCCTTTTCAGACTACACACACGATCGGTAATTTAACTTTCATGAGCATGCAACATATAATGACCACCATGCTTATCTTTAAACTTGAGCACTAGTCATCATCATCTCATCATCTCATAAGTTAAGGATTTCACATTCACCATTTATCATCTTCAATATATCTCAATATTTTCATTATCATTGATCATATGTAGCGCTACATTTTCATATCGTGTCGACACTTTTCAATTTCATTTCTTTCCCCATATCGACATAACTTATCGAGATATCTCATTATCAATCCTCTTGTAGGATTATACAATATAGTTATGTCTATATACTCTTCAAGAGTATATGCCTCCGTTATTAAGACCATCTTTTATAATTTGCTTTGATATATATGATTGGGGAAATATCAACGCTTCTAGCGTGCTAACTTATCAAAGCATCGTAGCTGATATATGTGATTGTTCATAACCTTTCATGCATCTTTGAACTTCAAGTTCGTATTTCAATTTCGACGATATAACATGATGCATTTCACATATTATTTTCAACCTTTAATACTCCCCCTCATGCTAAGAAAATTTAGAACACCAAAACTCATACAGTTGGTATGATTTTAATCATATATGTTCTCATCATTCAGACTTAATATGGGAATTTAGACCGTTTGCATTCTATTCTCGATATCGGCAATTTATTTGAGGACTTTAAATAATTTGCCATATAATATCCCACTTGTATGCGCATACTCAAATCCTTCAGGGATTTATTCAAGTATTGGGACACTACACCAAAATAAGGAAATTGTCACACTCGGGATTTTTAAGGAGTCACGGTTTTTAACCGTGACTCGTTTGTTCGCTAATTGTCATGGTTATAAGTTGATGGGTCACGGTTTTTGTCCGTGACAATTCGCCAGAAGCGTGGTCACGGTTAAAAACCGTGACCCAAACTGAATTAGTAAAAAAAAAGAAAAAGAAAAAGAAAAAGAAGCACGGATAAGTGAAGCTAGGTCACGCAGCCATTCCACTCCTCCACATCGAGACCCATCTCTCCCGTCTTCTCCACATCTACTCTCGTCTCTCCCGTCTTCTCCACGCCGGAAACCGCCAAGACCGGTGACGAAGGACGGTGAATTTGGTGAAGCTGTCATCTTCTCCACTGGTACTCAATTGTCCGAAGCGAGTCTATTGAATTGACGAGAGCAAACGGGCGTGAGTAATTTCCGTTTTTTGTACCATATATTTCTGGTTTGTGATAATTATAGTTTGCGGTGCATTTAACTTGAAATTCTTATGATTCAAATTGATCGAGAAGCTTATTGTGTTGATTATCTTTGGTATTTTGGTTGTTCTCTGAAGGCACTAAATACTTTGAAGAAAGGTACACAATTAATCAAATAAAGTAGAAAGGGGAAGCCTAAGTTTTGTCCATTCAGAATTTCTCCAGTAAGTGGCGAGGACTCTTGTCGAAGAGCATTAAGGTCATTGTTGAAGACTCTTGTCGACGTTGAACAGTTTTATGATTGCATTGGAGGAATCATTGGGTCAGTGTTCATGAGGTTCCCCTTTTTTATGTTTCTGATGTATCTATTGGTTTTGCGTCATTTATGGTGAACTCTTTTTAGTTTTTTTCTCCTCCAATAGTTAAGGTAATTGGCGAATATCACTTAGGGGAACATATTAGTAGTATGAAAGATATGGCATTCAGGTCAAATTGGAAAACTCTAGCACCATAAAACTATTTTGGTTATTCTCTCTGTCTATAGAATTGAGGCATTATTGTGACATTTATACTATTCTTCTTCACGTGCACCGATATTAGAATGATTCTGAAGGTTTACAGTATATGGACGGCTAGAAAATCTTGGTTCTAGAATGTAAAATGACCTTGTCCCTTTGCTAAACTAGCGAAGCATTTTGCTTATGATTCACATAAATTCTTGCATTCTAGTAGTAAGCCTTTGTGGTCATATACACAAAAAATGCTCACAAATCATAACATCGGCTTTACCTAAAAGTTTAATTTCACAAAGTTCTACATGATTCGATAACTTGAAATAATGGATGCTTAAGATTTGATTCTACTTGCAGGAGAAACAACGTTAATCTGGTATTACCATGGAGCAGAGATGAATCTGAAGCTATCTTCTGTTTCACGGATTATTCCTGGGCAGAGAACTGTGAGTTAACAAGCCTCTTTGGGCTGTATTATATTATTAAAATTGATTTTCTTGCTTTGGTTTATTAACTGCATTCAATTTTGTATAGAGAAACTGAGAATAGATTTTCTGTGCTTCATGTCTATTTAGCCTGTTTTCAAAAGATACTTGCGCTGTTTGTATAGGCGCAAGTTTGTGGCACCAAATGAATGCAAGTGTGTGGATATATGCATAATCTAGTTGTAATGGAGGAAAACCCCAAAGGAATATGGAGTAGCAAATAAATGGGGTAACTGGGAAAGTTTAAAAATTCATGTTTGGATGCTCATTGATCATTTATTTGTGTATGTCACTTGACTTGTAGTCGGTTTCTTCTTGTAAGATGGATTGGTGAAAGCTTGTATATGATTGTCAAGTGCATTAGGATGTAACCAAAAGATCGGGATAATATCTATTACTGAGTGTGAGAAGAGTATAAAACATCAACCTTTTTTATTTGAGAAAATTTTGTGACATTTTTTCTAATTTATATAATTTTGTCACATTTTTTCAAAGTTAAATCCTCTGTAGTGATTGACATTTTTCACGGATGTGCTATTCATTTCATAAAGGTGTGTAATTGCATGTCTTAGGGAACTTTCTTCAAGAAAAAAATTGGCCTACTAAATTTAAGGTAGTTGCAGACTCTTCAACAGCGACTTCAAACAGCTCTTAGTCAAGGGAGGTGGGGAAAGGTACAATTGAACGATTTTTTAACAAAAAATTATAGCTTTAAAACCAAAAATATTAGTATTAAAAGTCGTTTTTCAATTTTTCTTCAAAAGATTTTGATGCAAAATTTCTAGCTGTTCAAACGGAATTTCTCCATAATAATCCTACATTCTCATGGATATGACACTGATTTTATAAATGTGTTTCGTTTTACTCTTCAACGCACTTGCGTTCAGAAGATCTCGGGCCCTTAAATGTGAATTCTTCGCCGTGGCCCGTAGAAACTCACCCTCAATGATACACTGTGCTGAGATGGGAACCATGGTTTATGCGGTGAATCTATTCATTTATTTTATTTTATGATTTTCCAATTAAATGATATTGAGATTTTTAAATTTTATTTTTTAAGCATGATTTAAGATAAATTATATTTAAGAGTTTGTTTGACAAACTATCATTCTGGGGATTTTATAGCAACAACTTTGATGCACAGAGATTATGCGTCTCGATTTAGACAAGCCCCATATTCAGCGAAAAGAATTCGAAGGTGGTGTTTGAGATTATACTAGGTTACAATGGAATATGCCCGAGCTTGTTTGACTAATTAGCCTTTTTTTTCTTATGTACACCAAGCATTTTCTTTATTTTTGTCCCTTATTCATTTGTTTATTTTTCCTTTTCGGGGATGAGATAATTGTACGAGTATTTATGCTAATAAAGACCAGATCATAATATGGACTAATTTTTGTTGGGTAAGTTCTATATTTTGTCCGTGACAGAAACTGATAGTAGAAGATGCATGGGTATAAAGTAATTTTGAAAACTATGAAAAAATGGAATCTGAAATTAAATAATCTGAAACCTTATTGACAAATATACTTGTACTACTGTCAAATTGTTGATGAAAATATTGTTGATGAAAGTCATTTCAAGACTCTTCAATGCACAATTGTACATGGATATTGGAGGGTATGCCTAGGAAGGTATCATCTATATACAAGATCAAATGAATGAGTGGTTTAGAATTGATTTTGGGAAGAGTGTGAGAACAAACAGGAGTTGTGGGAAATTGCAGACAAGTAGACACCTAGAAACAGAAAAAAGAAAAGTGGGGGGAAAAACCTTTATGAACTAGCTGCTGTTAATGATGGTGTGCTCTAATGAATCACGAAATACTTTTAGTTGACAGTCAAATAACTTTCTTTCAAACTTTTCATCTGACTAAATAATAAAAATATTGTTCTAGAGTTTATTGAAGTATATATGCTTTAGTAACAGAACAACGAGAAAAGAAGTCTTATTAAAATGATTCATGGCTCTATTTGTATTTTGTTTGCTGATACTAAGGGCTGTTTATATAAGCATAATGTTCGTTAAAATAGTTGGTATGGTGCACCCCACCCACCCAATAGCTGATATAATGATGATGATAATGTGCATTACCTCTCTGAGCCACAATAAAGAAGTCAACTTTAGTATGTGTGTTTGTGTGTTACATCAAAAAAAGAAGCCATAGTTGTGTTTGTTTATGTGCGTAGGGGGTGGGGGACAGATTACGAAAATCTAAGTGCACAATGAAATTGAGACCTTTTGTGTTCGAAATGTCTTTGAAACTTTATACATATTTTTGACATCTTGTGTTAAATATATTAAATGATAATTTTTTTATATAAGAATATATTAAATGATAATTAAATAGACAATTTTTCTCTACCAACTCCTCCATTAATTCTTTTGAATTCATAATGGAATATTTACTTTTCTCACTTGTTGCCCAAGTTTTTCTCTTTTTTTTTTGGTTTCTATTTTTTATTTGAAATAATGATTCCTTTATTGACAAAGAATTTAATGGGATGGCACAACACCTTACATATTCGATATATTGTGTTATGATAGTGCTTAAATAATTGTCATTGTTCCTCCAAAAATGGATTTTCAAGTTGGAATAATGTAAATTTCTAGTTTTGTTTAGTGCACCTGTCATGCTTTGGTCCTATTTGGAATCTCCTCTTTTATGTACATGAATACACATGGCCATAAGAGAAGAACACGCCTATCCTCAATATTATGCTCTCTCAATGGTGGTTGCATGTGATTCTTGTGTGATAGTAA
The DNA here is from genome assembly GCA_018223645.1 of Jasminum sambac. NCBI lineage: Eukaryota > Viridiplantae > Streptophyta > Magnoliopsida > Lamiales > Oleaceae > Jasminum > Jasminum sambac. The sequence continues at coordinate 37,526,973 of CP073646.1, forward strand.
ATATATATGACATTTTTTGTTGATCATTGGGTGGATATGAAGCTAAATTTAGGTGTAAAATGCAAATCATTGGAGAAAGGACACTTTCTCCAATGAAATAGTTATTCTTAGCTTTCAAGGGGAGCAATGGAGTGGTAGTGGGCCCTGTAACATAATTACGAATTTGGAAAATTTTAATAAGCATTAATTGCAATATTTACGAGTTAAATTTGATTTTTGAAATAAAGAAAGACTAAATATGGGATGAAAATTGCAAAACGGCTTAAAATGATTGACATAACCAAATATCTGTTTTATTATTTGCTATGACTACTACGATAGAAATATGTGCAAACGGCCTATGGACAATTGACAATTCGCCATTTTTTTTATATATTTTATTCAAATGGTGATTGTTCTTTTACCTTTTGTAATTTGTTCAGGCCTTCGAAGATTTTCGATTTGCCATTTGATTTTCTAGTCTTGACAGAATAGTTTTATAATCTTGCTTTTCTCAGGTATGTTCCTCTTGTTTCGTTTATTCATTTTTTTTTTACTTGCTTCTTCTTTATCTGCTTAACATTTATGTTATTTATATGTCATTGCACTTATCATCAAGCTTAGATTACCCGTTTGAAGGTTAGTTTATAATTTACAAACCTCGAAGATATTTTGATGGTTTGAGATTTATAAACTAATCTTTGAATTGTCCCATTTTTGGACAGTTTGTCATTTATTTGTGAATTATGCGACGTGTGCTATCAAAATATATTAAGAAACCACTATAATCTCGTGCGTAAAGGCTTCGATAGCATGACCTTGTTATTCTCAGTGTACACTATATATCACATAGATCGTACACTTGGAGAATACAGATATCTTTGTCGAAATTTACGCATGAGATTATAATGATTTCGTAATATATTTTGATATCACACATAGCATAATTCACAAATCAATGATGAATGGGTTAGGACCCTTACCGGTTAGTAATTGGAGTGATAAGGCGTTTTAGGACATTATCACGACACGTGTTCCCCTCTTATGTCGATTCTCTATCCTTCATTGAAATACCCTCACGATTACCATTGCTATTCTTGTTAGTTGGCGAAAAAGAAACTGTGACTTCAATTCATATACGTTATTAACTCATCTTTTAAATACTAAAGCTTTTCCGATGGAGTTCCCACTTTATAAAGAGTGGATGGGCGCCCTTCCAAGAACTGCTCCTATCTATGTACAAGGAGTTAGGGAATTTCTTAAGTTTGCACAGAGAAATCTCGACGCTAATGTCATACCATGCCCGTGCAACCATTGCCGAAACGGTAAACGCCATCCCGTTGAACTTGTTGAGCTACCGATGGCTTCAATCCATTTGGTAATTTAAGCACTAATCAAAGTGTTTGGCCGGTGGTCCTTGTGCCATATAATCTTCCTCCATCGTTGTGCATGAGAAAAGAGTTTTCTATGCTATCACTGTTAATTCCTGGGCCAAAAGCTCCAAGCGATGATATCGATGTGTACCTAGCACCATTAATAGAGGAGCTGAATGCTTTGTGGCTTGAAGGTGTGGAAGCGTTTGACTCAAACAAGCAAGAGCCATTCACTTTAAAGGCCATGTTGTTGTGGGCAATTCACGACTTGCCAGCATATGGTACTTTATCTGGTTGCAATGTTCATGGTTACTTTGGGTGCCCTATTTGTGCTGAGGACACCGCATCTGATTGGTTACCAGTTAGTCATAAAATTTGTTATCACAGTCATCGTAGATTTCTACCTCGTGATCACAGGTTTAGGAAGGACAAAAATAACTTTCTTCTTGATGGGGTTGAAGAGAGATTACCTCCAAGGAGGCTATCGGGATCTGAAATTGAAAGCAGGGCTTCAAGTGCAGGACATAATTTGACTGGTAAACATCCAAAAATTCTTGGTTTGAAGCGCAAAGGTAGAGGTGATCCCAAAGATCCAAGTAAAATGAAGCCATGGTCTAGAAGGTCATTGTTATATGACTTGCCATACTGGAAAGACCATTCAGTACGGCATGTAATAGATGTTATGCATGCCGAGAAAAATATCATCGAACACATCGTAGGCACATGCCTACAAGGAACACATTCAAAGGATAGTGACAAAGCACGGGAAGATCTTCGAGCAATGAAGATTAAGAAGAGCTTATGGTTGCAGAATGACCCTGAAAGTGGAAAAAATGTTATGCCTGACGGAGCCTTTACTTTAAATAAAGAGGAGAAGGATGTGTTTCTACGAACGTTGCATGATTTGAAACTTCCAACTGATTACTCCTCCAATTTACGTAGGGTTGTCAATTTTCAGGCTCATGATCTGAGACAGTGCAAGTCTCACGACTGGCATGTCATCATGCAATTGATCCCGTTGTTGTTCAGGCACTGCTTTTCGAAACACAAGGAGCTTCGTCGCGCTATTATGCAGATAAGTGTATGCTTCACTCTTTTGTGTGCAAAAGTTGTTAATCGAAAGCACATTGTCGCAGCCAAATCTACTATTGTTGAGGCAACGTGCGTGTTAGAGAAGTACTTTCCACCTTCATTTTTCGACATTAGCGTCCACTTGTTGGTACATTTGTGTGACGAAGCCTTGATGTGTGGCCCTGTAAGATATCGATGGATGTATCCATTTGAGAGGCTGATGAAGTTCTTTAAAGATTACGTCAAAAATACTAGGTACATCGGAGGATCAATTGCAGAGGAATATATTACAAATGAGGCTTCTTTGTTTGCCAGAGAGTACATGCCTAATCCTGGTGTTGGAAGTTTTAATCCTCGTCGTGAGCGCTTTATTGATGAATCAAGCGAGTTTGTTGATGAAACAGGCCTTGGGAAAGGGGAAGAAAGTACGACTTACAAACATTCAGTACGAGCAAGTGGCCCGTTATGTTTTTGAAACGCACGAAGATGTGGATGAATGGCGCCAGTAAGTGCTTTCAATATATATATTTACAATAATTTTGTGTGACAATTTACAAATTTCAATTACATAATACCATGTAATCAACTATTTTTTCTATGGAAAAAATAGGAAATATGATGTCTCTCATCAATCAAAAAGGCGAAAAGGACTCTCAATTCCACATTATGACTTCAGGATTTGGGTATCAAAATGAGGTACTCATGAAGTTTATAGTTTTAGTAGTACATCAGTTTTGTTGCTTAGAGAAATTTTACTTATGTCTTCCCCTCTTATATTTTTTCATTGGGCACCACACAGCTGTTAAAACTGGGGGACGTGACGTCGAGACTCGCACGGCTTGCAAAAGGCCCTAGCTTCTATGCCCAACAGTTTGGAAGATATCAAGTAAAGGGTTTTGTTTTCTCCGAACATAGTCGTGAGCAATGCCCTAATGGGCGGCAAAATAGCGGCATTGCAATTACAGCTGTTACGACTTGTGTATCTAGTTCGAAAGACAAAAATCCGAAGGAAGTAGAATTGACTTATTATGGGATTGTTCAGCATATATACGAACTAGACTATACAAGTTTTGTGGAGACAATATTCGATTGTGACTGGGTACGAGTTGAGGACAAAAATGCGTGTATGGTGGACACTGCAACAAATATGGTCATGGTTGACTTGACCAAACTGAAGAGTAAGGGAAATGTCAAAGATGAGCCATTTGTTTGTGCCTTTCAAAATGTGAAGCAAGTTTTTTATTCAAAGTGTATCAACAATGGTCAATGGTCTGTTGTCCTACATTCGCCAAAGCGGTTGACTACACTAGTAGATGCATTGGAAGCCCCCGTTCAGTTCCAATCTGCGTTAGATGATAATCCTAATTTGAAGGCTTTGTTAGACTACTTGGATGAGTAGATATGTTTTTGGAATTGTAATTCTGTAACAAACGGAGTTGTTTTGTTTCAGTACATCTATGTAGTTACAGCACTTTGCTTGTAATTGTAATTGTTTTTTACGGATCAGTACTATGAATTTAGTGCATGTAATTGATATTGGATGTTGTCATTAGATTTTTTTGTGTAATTTTCAATTTTCAGGTTTTACGGTTTCCATTATACATTTTACATTTTGACTAGTATTTATAATAACTCTTTCTACACATATCAATTTAATGTCTTGGTGATTTAATGTCTTGGTGATTTAATACTCTACTTTGATATTTGTCTATTATAGCAGACAATGTCCCAGTCTCATTCTGTACCTCCCAAGAAAAAGAAGGAAATAAGTTTTGACTTGAATGGGAATCCTATCGGTACAAACAAGAGTGCATTAAAGACCCGTACATTGGAATTAGTGAAACTCCATATCGGCCTCAATCATGACACTTGGCGGTTGGTTCCCGAGGACACCAAAAATGACATATGGAATGCGTTGACAAAGGATTACAATTTGACACCTCTACACAAGGGGAATATACTGTCTCAGGCAGACGAGCAATGGCGGACTTGGAAGAAAAATGTTCGGAAACGCAACTTCGGAGAAGCGAGTACTAGTAGGGAAATTTTGTTGCTAAAAGATAAAACTCCAGAGGGAGAGGTGATTCCTCAAGCAGAATGGAATGCATGGATTGAACGAGAGGCTGATCCCGTCAAACTTCAGCAGAGAGCACAGAACAAAGCCAATAGAGCAAAAAAGACAGATGTTCATTTACTTGGCGCTAAGTCCTATGCACAAGTAGCTGACGAGTGGACGGTATATTTCTTGTACATTATTAGTTACCAATTACTTTATTTCTTGTACATTATATATATATATATATATATATATATATATATATATTCAAATATTACTAGTTATGCAATCAAATAGGGTAGTTGTGCCAATTACTTGGGAAAGGGGAAGAAAATAGGTTATGAAAAGTTCTCCATGTTTGTTGAACTAAGATTATATGAATAATTGTGATAAGAACTCATGTGTGAATTTGACGCTAAAACCCGTTACCTTTGGTCAATTTTAATGGAAAAATTTTGATGATTTGTATGATTTCTCTTGAGATATACTTGCAATGGCGAGGATTGGTGTGTGCTGGAAGAACTTTTAGGAAGTAATGGCCAACTACAAGAAGAGCTTAGTAGTTGGAAGAACTTTTAGGAAGTAAACTTAAATTGGTGTGTGCTGGTGAAACTCTTAGCCCTCATGGATTGCATGTCATGGATTGCATGGCGAGGATTTGATTGTCACTTGGACTTGATTTTAGCATATGATGAATAATATGTGATAAATTGAAAGATTTAGCACTTAATTAGATGATTTATTTAGGAATTACTTGAAAACCTTTACTTCAGCCTTAATGAAAAGCAATGGATTCATTGACCGTAAGAAGCCACCATCCTTTGTCTGAATAATGGGACCTATGCCCTGTCCTAGAGAAGTTAATTTTAGTGGTTCTTCTGAGGGGATATAGACTGGACTTCCAAATCCACCAGAGCTATTACATGGAGAGTTCTGAAAAGCTTTTTCATCAAGTCCCCATTCACGCATTAAAGCTTCAGTTTCCAAGTTTTCAAGCATTTTAGCATTATGGTTCCCTTCTCTTTCTTGAAAAGCAAATGACAAACGGTAATCATCAGAACATAGACTACCAGAAAAACAACTAGGTTTATGTTCTGTCATTACATCAATGTCAAACATGGAGTTTCGCCAAATGAGGTTGTTCTCTTCAAATTCTCCCAAAAGGCAATCTTTTAGAGACTCGGGCCCACAATCAAAGAAATCGTCATCTGAATTATTTTCAACACTCAACATGTCAAGAAAATCATTTGCTACGGATTTTGCAATATCATCAAAGCTATGTGATTTTATTAAATTTCCTTCTCTGAAACTAGACTCTAAACTTTTATCATTCTCTAGCTCATCATACTCGGTTATATCTGGCATTGAATCAAGTTCTCCACGAGTTTCTTCTTTGGTGATCGTGATATTATTACTCTCTTTGTATTCACTGTCATAAATTACCCCATCTCCCTCCAAAATATCAGCAAAATCAATTATTTCGATTACAGAACCTTCAATTTTTTCACAAACATATTCTTCTTTGTTCTCCTCATTTTCCAAACATACTTCCACTCCCTACTCAGTTACTGTCAACTCAGCATCTCCAAACATATTTACAGTACTTCTATCATCAGACAAAGACGAGGGCTCACACATCAATACTTCATTTTGGTAATTTATAATAACATTATGGTGTGATTATAACGCTTGATTCAATGATTCAAATGTAAAATGGTCCAGAGGATTAGGAGTCATTACTTAGAATATTCATGAAGTGCCATTTTTGTTGTTGAAGGTCCATCTATGGTTGTTGAAATTCACATGGTTAAAATTTGATTAAATTTGAATATGGTTGATATTTTTTTTTTTTTGCCTACATTTGTAAAAAGTTCTTGTTTATTAGGATCGGACTAAGGGAACAGATGATGAGGGCAATACTCCAAGTCGTACCAATCTTTACTTACATGCCCGTAAGATGAAATCTGGAGAATATCACCCGAATGCTCTTGAAACAGTGGTGAGTAGAAACTATTATAATACATGTAAATAAATAATAAATATTATATATATGATGACATAATTGTGGTGAATATTTGTGACTAAAATTACTGAGATACAAATGACTCAAGGGGGAGATTCAACTGAAACAGATGTCGACACTGATCCATTGAGTCAAGTATTTGGGAAGGACAATCGTGGCCGAACCCGTGGAGTAGGAAGCAAAGTCTCCAGAACTAAGTACAAGGCCATTCAACCTGCAGTGTCTCGAATTGAAAGATTGGAGATTCAAATGAAGGACCAATCTTCCAAAATGGATGCAATCCTCAATCTCTTACAAGAAAGCCGAGCCAATCCCGATGTGAACATTCCATCGCCAGGCGTAGGTCAGAGTAATACGAAGAAATCTACTACAATTGGGCAAGGCTCTTCAACGCATCCACTGAGTACTGATGGAATATCTCCTATAGAGGCACACAAGGGCTACCATTATATGAGGGATTTGAAGAATGAAAAGAGCATTGCAATGGTTAAAATTGAAGCAGTCGAGCCAGGTACCATTGTTCACTCTCGTCCACTGCAGTGTCCTGAAGCAAAAGTTATAATATTGTCGATTTATCCGGGGATGGAAAGTGAGCCAGTTTATCTTGGTCGACAAGGTTGTGCAACCACATTGGGAGATTTCGGTAATGGATCGTTTATTGCGTGGCCTCTATATTTGTTAGAAAAGATATTGTAATTATTTCATAATTGAGTCATGGTTTAATCTACACACAATGTTGTAATTATCTCCTAGTTGGAGTTTTTTGGGGCTTTTGAACTCTTTTGACATGAATGTGGTTGAATGCTTGATTTAACAATGGTGCAATTATGTAATATTGGGTTTTTGGTGCTTGTATCATTAATTTTAGTGAGAAGGATGTGTAGAATGTTTGTTGGGTTTTGGTGATTGAACAGCTGGGTTTTGGTGATTTAACAGCCTGCAAATAAAAGAAAACATCCATTCTGTATACTGGAAATACAGGGAATTCGATTTTGTTTAGACTGGGTCACGGTTATTAACCGTGACCCATCGATACTGGGTCACGGTTATTAACCGTGACCCCTCGAGACTGGTGGTTAATAACCCTGACCCAGTATCTATCGGTCACGGTTATTAACCGTGACCATCAACACATGGGTCACGGTTATTTACCGTGACCATGAAGCGAGTCACGGCTCCTATACCACAGTTTATGGCTCGAAAAAGGACCGTGACCCTACTTTATGGTCACGGTTTTTAACCGTGACCGGTGGCGGGGTCACACAACATATGGTCACGGTTCTTAACCGTGACCCACGGTTGGAGTCACGGTTTTTAACCGTGACAATAAGCGAGATCTGGTGTAGTGGGATATACATTTACTAGCTTTATCATTAAATCTGAAAATCATGCTCATACCGTGAGCAAATATTTCGTAAATTTCAAATTACGAATCATATACACATGTGACTATCTAGTGGATCCATATCATAATATCTAGTAGTTCATGGAGGATGAAATGGGCCCATACTTCTCATCCTTTATTCCGGATATATTTGGGATTTATTCCTCAATATTGGCTAGTAATGATTTCATCATTTATCGAGAACAATCATTGAAGAATTCTTTTAATTCTTCACTTGAAATATTGATTTCAATAATTATTTAAACCGGATGGTCGATCAGGTTTTGCAAGCAGTATTATTGAACTTCTAGTTCAAGAAATTCTTATATCGATTTCACTAGTATACGTATAGTGCTCAATATGATTTATCATAGAAACAATTCACCGACATATTCCATCATCTTTTGGTGACATTATTGTCTACTACTGCTCAAACAGATTCTGACTCATACGCATCACATCCGCTATTATTTAATTCGAAATCGTAGCTCTTACGCTTCATATTATTTATTTAAAATCGAGTCTTATTTCATACGCGTCGTATTATTCTATAAATAAATCATCAAAATTATTGCAAAATTCATCCTAACAAGGGTTTATACATTATAATGGATCATATGCTCTCAAATCTTCGAAAATACTATCCATCACTACCGATCAAAATCCTAAAAAGGATTTATCGATGTAAATTTGGAAAGATTAAGGATGCTAATGAATAAGGGTATCCCACAAGATATCCGATGCTTGATTGAAGTAAAGGTTCGATTATCTGGTGAGGTTTCAATTCCTTCTAAATACATGCCTGGTATGGGTAAAAGTAGTTTTTCAAAGAAACGGAGAGCAAAAAGATTAGGAGGATGCTACAAGTGTGCTCGATGGACATGTGACACTCGATGTAAATCTATGGGGTACTTGTCCGTAAATCGAAGATAAAATAGCGTTCATTAAGGATGGATTGAGTAAGGAGCCTTTGGATGATATTCAACAGGCTCTTGAGACACATCCTAGTGGACACGTATAAGGTGAGCTAATGGCCTTATGGGCCAAATTCAAAGATCAACAAACGCGTTCATGATCTTGAAAAACTTACTTTAGAAGATCCTGTTTGTAAATTTAGTAGAAAAATTTAGCATAATGATTTTCCCATATTTATGTAAGAAAGCTCGGTGTAATAACAAAAATCAATATATTTCTTTTATTTGTAAATATCGTTTTTCAATTTTAAGATATATATTATTTTTCAATCACTGACAGCTATATGTCATATCACTAAAGAAAAATTTCTGCCTTTTTCTCTTTCATATTTGTCAAAAAGTAAATAGTGCACTCAATTATTGGTTTGAAAATTTTTCTTTAAATAGAGGGATTCATATATCTCTCATGTTCATACATTAAAAGTATAGTGCAAAAAGAGAGATAGGAGTAGAGATGGATATGGAGATTTTAGAATCATCTCATACAAGTCAGCCTTTACCTCGCTAGATTAAAACCGTATGTATTCTTGGTGGATCTAAACTGGTAGGCTATATCCAATATGTGGATATGGCAAACCGACTTGTAAAAGAGTTAGGGAGACAAGAAATCAATATACTATACGGAGGAACCAACAACAAACTTTTAGCTAGACTTATAATGGCCGCACAATCATGGGGAATAAGAGTTTCGAGCGTAATACCTTTCCATCTAGTTGGATCTAATACTCGAATTGGAGCCAGTTCTACCATGGGTCCAGCAGGGTTGGGGCTACAAGCGCAATCCATCCACAACTGCATGATGTATATGATGAATAATAGTGATGCTTTCATTGTCCTTCCAGACGGCTACAACACACGGAGGAAATATTCAATATAGCCTCGTTGTACAGTGGAATTTTCATGTCAAACCAATAGGTTTGTTGAATATTAATAATTTCTTTGATGGCTTACTAGCGTTTCTAGATCAGTGTAAATAATAAGTTTATCTCTCATTCAATGAGAAAAATACTTATTTCGCTAGTAATCGCTGATGAACTACTCATCAAATTTCATGCATATGTTCAAGAATCTGTGAAAGCCCAGTCCGCTTGGTCACATGCATCACCGTGTCAAGCGAAAAAGAAATTCGGATCCTTTAAATATTTCACTATGAATCCTAATGTTGATGGTGGCGAGTTACGAAGTATTTATACTCTCGAGACGCATCCTCATTTATGGATTCAAGATGTATATTCTTTTGCATTTCTATATTTTCGAAAGTGTTTAATGCCGTCTTTTGATATTCTCAATATGTTCCACTTCTACTGCTTTGTACTTCTTCCTGAGTAATAATAATATCATATTGGCTTTATTCAAATACAGAATCTAGTGATTATGCTTCTTCAAGAGCATTTTATTCTCATATTAATACAATCTCATATCATCGATAAGATTACTTCATGTAAGCTTTTCATGCGATATATTTTCTTTGATTTATCAACATGGGATCTATTCAGCACTTTACTTTCGTCTATTTATCCAATGGTAACTTCAAGTACCACTTGCTCAATTTTCTCCATTCATATTCGGTATATATAAAGAAGTAATTTTATTCTCATCGTCTACTTCTTCGAGAGTATGATTAGAATATTTGATCAACTACTTCTTCTGGAGTAGGATTCGTTATAACCAATCGTGTAGTATAATCCACCACATTGGAAATATGCACACCAATCGTGTGGTATTACCCACCACATTGGAAATATACTCAAACTATAAAGTGCATAAATTTAAATTGCAGAAATTAAATTTCCTCCAATAGGTGGTCGAACCTACCTTATGGGAATTATTGCAATAAATATAAATTTACGGAATTTAAATAGCAAGAATTAAATTGCATAATATTTAACTACTTCTTCAGGAGTAGGATCTGCTTAGTAGAAGGTATTACCCATCACTTAGCATATAAAGTGCAGAAATATATAAAACCTTCCGTTTAGTGACGGTTGAACCCATCATCAAGTAGGAGGTATTGCAGTAATTAAATTGCAGTAAATAAAGTGCGAGAATTAAATATTGAACTGCTTCTACGGGAGCAGATTTGTTCTTCTAGAACAAATACTCATTACTTCTACAAGAGCACACTTATCCTTCTAGAATAAGTACATTATGTAATTGAACTCTTCAGTTACATTAATATTTCGATCTTTTAACTCAAATGGACTTCAAGCCATTTTATATAATCAATGGATTTAGAATTTCTTCATGAATATTCTATCCATTTTTCAATGTCGTCAAAATTAGGTCGGTTTTACCCTAAGGGTAAAATTGTCCATTCCAATTCGCAAAGGTAAAATAGTCAAAAATATTTTATCAATGTTTTACGATTGGAAAATTATCTCCTTTCTACTTCAATTTATCAATATCAAAATATTCAAGGACTATTTTGTAACTTTTTCAAAAGTTGGTGTACTAATTTGTAAATTTTGAAAGTTTGATAATAACATATTTCAAACAACGAAGTTATTATCCTATCAATGTTGGTGTCAAATCGAAGCTCTCGTTAAATCGAGTATAATGGAGTCGAGAAAATTTGATTTTGATAATGTATGCTCCTTATATCTCGAGAAAGCGAATATTATAGTTTAATATATTATTATAGTATAAAGTAATATAATATATATACCTCTTCATTTTTCTTAGGAGAAGCAATTGAACATGCACGTATTTCCTCCATTTTGCCAATTCTTGAATTGCCCACAACTCTTTGTCTGCATAAATGTTTTTCGTGAGTGATTGAGAGAAGATAGAGAGAGTGAGACGTGAGAAAGTGGGGAAAAGATAAGAGAGAAAAGAAAGATAAGTATTGATTGGAGATGGATTAGGTTATTTATAATAATTAGGTTTACGATACTGAGAAGATCATCTATAAGATCTGTTGTAGAAGCATACTCCTTCATATTACTCAAATGGCTGAGACTCGTCTGATAACGTGTTATAAAAGTATGAAAACAATAGAAGAATTTAGAGAGAATGAATTCGAATGAATTCTCAGGAATGAATTTCATTAATAACTGAAGCCCTATTTATAGGAAAACTTCGAATGGTACAACCGTAATTACATAATTTCATCAAGGGTATAATAGTCATTCACATATAATAATTATATCTTTTACCAAATTATTCCTCCACCAAATTATTCCTCCACCAAATTATTCCTCATAATTCATAACCACCAAATTATTCTCAATTATTCATAACAAGAATGACATTCTTTAAAAATATAAAGTTAAATCCAATAAATTATTTTTAATAGAGACACTCATATTAGGATTTTCATTATGAACTGATAAAAATACCCTTGGATGACTTAGATTTAGTTTTGCTGAAACTTCTAAAAATATTTATATTTTATATTATAGGATATAGAAATCTATTACTATTCGTCTTCTCGGGTGATTGGTTCATCTTTTCGGCTACTTCCTGATTTCGATTATTTTTTTATTTCATGCCAAACCTTCGCCGATGAACCACCATGACAAACTAGGGAACAGATCTGTACAGCAAAATATCATGCCATTTCTTCAATAATTGTATTAGTTATGTTGAATCATGATGTGGTTGGTGAGGAAGATGAAAAACTGCATTTGGGAGAATGAGGAATTAATTGTATACATATAACCTGATGTTGACATACTGAAAAAGCAAAAAGGAGCAGCCAATTGTGCAGATCCGTCTAACTTAGCAACAATGAAAGAAATGGCATATTGGACACCTCAACTTGAAGGAAATATTATATTTGTCATTTACAATTGTAAATTGATGGAAATGGAAATATAAAAAAAGGTACATGCTAATTTTGTCTTTTCCTTTTCGTTTTAAGCTCATTTGTTCTACTAGTATTTATTTATGTCCACGCCTATTGAATTGAAGATGAAATATTACTTGAGGTGATAACACTGTTTCTACGTTAGGCATCTCCAATCGATATAAGCAAATTCGGATCTTCCAAAAGTTTCTGCATAGTTTTACAAAATGCACGGGCCAAATTGAAGGAAGCCGATGGATTCCGCTAGAATGCTCATGTCCCTTGTCCTTGGTCCCAACAAAAATTGAATAAAGAGAAAGAAAGGCAGCAATTGATTTTTCCCTGGGAGAAGTGCAATTTGCTGAGTCACGCGGTGGGACGGCTTGTCTAGTCTAGATTGAAACTCCCATCTTAAATACTTTTGGCCAGCTCAACTATAGACATGCGTTGTGAACTCACATTGGAGAGATGTTTTTGTGTAAATATCAATTTCTTCTTATGCAGCATAAAAATTTTCCCAACTCATTGTGTCATCGGAGATTGCCTTATACAAACTTGTCAGCACGATGAGAATTTTTTCGATTCCTAATGATCTATATGTAGAAGAGTGAAATTAAAACTTTAACCAAAAGTGTAGAAAACTGAACTATATAGATTTTACGGATTGGCTCTGTTCCCCACTGTGGGGAACAGAAGCCAAATCCCACGCCGACGTGGCGCCACGTCGGCACATAAAATTTTTTTTTTTTAATTTTTTTAAAATTTTTTTTGGTATCTACGTTAAATTAAATGAATAATACATAACTGCTCCCTGATGACGGGGGGTCTCACCCGACCTCCAAACTTTTTTTTTCCCCGACTGTGGGTACCAGAGCCTAACCCATAGATTTTAATGATAGAAACTCAATTTGATCACCGCTAGCTTGAATATTGTAACTATTTCAAATAAAATAACTATTTGGATAAGCTTTTCTTCTTCTATAATAGAAGGATCAACGCTGATTAAATAACAAAGATTGTATATCTTCACCAAACATTTAACATTTCATTCTAATTTAAAAATAATAAAGATTGTATACCTTCACCCCATATACATAGACGTGTGTGTGTGTGTGTGTGTGTGACATATCATTCTAATTTTGATCGAGTGATGTGTTTCCTTCGGCATAGAGGATCGGATTTTGCTCATCTAAGTGGATAAATGTGATTTGATTTCCCACATATATATTTGCTAAATTCAACAGATAACGACGCGTGTGCAGAATAAGAGTGTGTTGGGGTAAAATTTTTTTGACTTAAAAACTATCTAAAAATTAATTCTTAAATAGATAGTGGTAGAACCACAAAATACGTGAATAGTAAAAAATGATGATGTGAAATATGTAATTGACATAAGTGATGTAGAAAAAATTTAACCCTACGCTAAATCAATGTTAAAAGTGATTTGACTACCAAGAATAGCATGAAAGAACAATTTACATAGAATGATCAACATCAAGTCAATGCTGAGGCGAACTTTATAACAAAAGTAATAAAGAGTGATACGATGATATGTTTCAAATCGAATCGAACAAGCTAAAAAATCACAATGATTTAAATATGATCTTGACAAAAGAAATACTTTGTGCCAAAAAACTGAAAGTTCTACACAGAACATCTCAAACTCAAATTTTCAGTCAGATTACATCTAAAACAAATCAAGCACTCTCCCTGAAGATTTATGAAAACCAAACTTCACAACAAAGCGATTGTTGATTAAAACACATACAAACTCAGGTTCCTTCCAAAAGTTTCCATTAACAAACGAAAAAGGGGTAGAAAATCAAAAGAATGGCATAAAAAGTGACCCTATAACCATTGCCCTCTTCAACCGTTGGTAAAATATCCTGTTAACGTGAAGCCTGAGATGAGCGTGAAATCCAATATAGACCCGCTCGCTCATGCCCTGGGTTGACAGGAGAGATTCTCATAAACTGCCTCATAAACGTTCTCTATATAAAATCAACCAGAGACCAATTTCATGTTTCACGTTTTTCTTCATGGAGATGCTACATAGCACATGGTATGTAAGTTAATCTATCTAAATGCAATCTACAAGAATCAATCGAGCAAAAAGCCCGTTTTGATATTAAAGAGAGATAAAGCATAATTCACCATCATGAAAGAGAATTAAGCTTTCGGCTTAATTTAACCATTCGGCTTATTAATAATTTAATACTTGTAGCGTACAAAGGAAATTACACCGGTCACCTATTTCTCCAGTCAGGTGAATGAAGTCAAGCTAACCGGTTTTACATGAAACAAACTGCATCTCCACCTTCTGTACAACCATTTCATCTCATCTGGCTTGCTCTCTTCTTTCCATGATAATCATACATTCTCCATGCTCTAGACATCTACAGGGGCAAGCAATACCTGCACAAAAATAATACTTGAGCTTGTTCCACACATAATATATCACAAGACTTTTTTTTTTTCAATCGTCATTCTCAACCACACATTCATGGATGTGATAACTTTTTCATATTTTTCATATTTCTCCTTTACTTTTGAACACCACATTCATTGGTGTGATGACCTTTCATATTTTTTAAATACTTCTACTTTACTTTTCAACCAAATATTTCAAAAATAAAAAATAAAAATTCCCCTGCGTCAAACACAAGTAAAGGCAACCATTTCTGCCATATAATCAACAATATTCTCGAGACAATGTTGTGGAAAAAGTAATACGGATAGTACTAGGTGAAATTGCCACGAGATATTTCCTTAGTCTCTCTTGTGCTGTGAAATAAAGTACGGGTTGACCAGGATAAATTGACAATGAGCTAACAGGCCATAGGCATTGTTTTGGTAAATAACTCACCTGAGCAACCAGATTTTCATACAACACACACTTCATCATTCCTCATCCTCAGAGTTAGAAGCATTCTGTGCAGTGTCGACTTCCTTCTGAAGTTTCACCTCCACTTCCATCAATGGAATTTGATGCACAGGTGAAGTACCTGCAGTACGCATACATTAAATCACTATGCAAAAAACAAGAATACTATTAGAGGATCTCAGGAATTCTTTCTACCAGCAACATATTTTTGGAAACCCATCACCTTTCTTACACCATTCAACCACATAGTAATTCTAATTCACACCCCAATTTCAAACTACTTATACCAGACAGGCTCTTAATAGCGTCTTCACAAAGATTTTCAATGTCCCACACTTAAAATTGATTAGAGCGACAGTGTAAAACAAGTCCTGAAAACTACGATGCATATAGTTGCAGACGTTCGCATTATCCTCATATGATGACATTTCAAAAAAACAGCTTAACGTTCTTCCTCACTTTAAAGAAAATCACAACATAGAGCATTCTTGAGCTACAACAGTCTTGTTACACAAAACCTGAACCACAGGTGAAAAAAACCAAACTTCGATACTTTTGCATATATATGAGCTGAAACAATAAACAAGAGTGATTCAAATTGTCAGTATGGACACCAAAAAGGGTATATGTTCTACCAGTCTTGTATCATCACGGAGCAAAGCATTGGATAAAATGCTTAATTTTAAGTTTCACATGAAAAATCTGAATGCCCCAGTTACAGAACATCTCCTTCTCAAGGGAACAAATCCCATTGTTAACAAACATTACACATTCTTCAAAAAACCCAAATATCTGTTTAATGGAAAGCCAAAGAAGGCAACCTTTGGTTTTTCTTTTTTTCCACTGCAATTTTATCATTGCAAAGTTCTTCCCCAGAAAGGAGAACTGAAAATTGAACTTGCTTAATCATTATCAAGGTGGATCTCCCGATAAGTCCCAAATTCACTAGGCATCCACCGCCATGGATCTAAAATTATGAAGAAATCGATTTTACATGGACTCTCTAATTAGTTCATGTAAATTCAAACTCATACAATTTAACTCGGTCAGATCAAACGAGTAATAATAACAATAATCAGATTAATAATACTAACGACAATCAGCATATTATATTAATTACCTTCAACAAAAAAAGTAGAAGAGGGCCATCCACGTGCAGAGGTAAACGACATCGTTTCATCCTCCGTCAAGAGATCAAATTGCGGGCGAATCTTCCCCACTCCAACCTTAGCAGACGTCAATTTCCCAATCGCCTCAATCACACCACGTGCACTTTTCATCGTACTACTCCGAGGCGGGACCCAGTAGGAATACCCAGGTAAAAAGGGGAGCCAATCGGGTGCAGAACGGCGAACGATGATACTGTGCATAGCATCCTCAAGTTTATTAATCCCGACTGTGAATATCTCCTCCGGCGAATCGGGATGGGAAGAAGCGGATGAGGAGTCGACTTCAACTTCGATTAGTTGCGCCTGGTGGGTCTTGTTGGAACGGTGGCGGTGGTGGCTGATTAGGGCCGGAGGGCTGAGGGATGGAGGGTGGAGGGAGGACCGAGGTAGAGTTTGAGAGAGTACTCGAGATAACGCCATTCGATATAGAGGGAGATTAGAGAGAGAAAATTCCAGATATGGCGGTTGGAGTGAGAGAGAGATGAGATTGGGTATGTCTAGAAGACGACGGAAGCTGGTCAAGTCAGGGGGTCGCAGAGTTGTGAAATCCATGGGCGGTGGACATAACCCGAATCATCGGGTCGGATTTGAATCATGGGCCAAATGCAATTTTTATAAACTTACACATTAGTCCCCAACCTTTCAGCTGCATTATTAAAAGAATAAAAGTAAAAAACCTCACACATGCAAGAGAAGGACTTCTCCTACACAAGTAAAATAAAAAACTTACTGAAATCTCAGAAGTTGACAAATTGAGTAATCTACAAAACCAGCTAACCTCTGGTATTTGGCCGTCCATTCCTGTCAAGGCTAGCAATAGCACGAGCTTCGACATCCACTTCCGAATAATTGAGTATCCTCTTTTGTTGGGTGATGTTAGAGGTACATATAATTTTTGTGTGTATCTTTACTACACTATAATAGGGGTGTGGGTTCCTCTACTTTCAGGGGTAATATGGTTATTTTCCAAATATTCTGTTAGGGCGTGACACAAATATATACAAAAGTGTGTGTACTTGTAACATTTTTCCTTTTCTTTTCTTTATATCCTTTATTATTGGGAAACTCTATTATAGTTGATTCTTAAGTTGCGGGCAATTAGTGGATCCCAGATTAGTAGGCGCACTATATTATATAAGAAAAAATTATTGCACTTTACCCCTGAAACTTAAATGTTAGTCACGCCCCTAAAAGGTGGTTCATAATTTGACAACTTTTATAAAACCTTATCACAAATTATGAAAATTAAATGAATGTGTACCGTAATTCGAGCGAGACATCATTAATGTTATATCTAATAGAGAGAGCTTAACAAATTCGAAACCAACTTGGAGTTGCTTACGCGCGCCTGAGACACATTCACCTTGCAACTCACATATGTCATATGATATATACACAATTTTTTTCAGAAAATCAAATTCCAACTGGAAATCTTTTCGGAGGCGTGGAAAAATGAAATGAAAAAAAGAAATGAGTTAGAATTGATAAATATCAACTGTACCAGTCGGCGACTCGGTCGGTGTTATTTGTTTGTCTTCACGGACCGCTTCATCTCCTGCATTCATCCTCCAAAAATGGCAATTGAAAACACGGAACAACACTCCCCAAAGTGCGCATACGTCACATTTTTAGCAGGAAAAAATGGTGAATATGTAAAAGGAGCTGTAGGTTTAGCCAAAGGACTGCGGAGAGTGAAGAGCGATTATCCTCTGGTGGTGGCGGCGCTAAACAACGTAGCACCGCCGGATTCTGAGGTCTCAGGGTTGCATTGTCCGTGAAATTGACCCGGTTCTTCCACCCGATAATCCGATTCAGTATGCGCTCCCCTATTTCTGGATTAACTACTCCAAGCTTCGTATGTGGAACGTGAGCGTATTCTTCCTAATTATTTATATCAGCTTTCATTTTCAGGATTATGCTTTAACAGTGTGTTATAATCAGTTAGGTAATCGAATATACACCATCGATCATGCTACACACGTATCACTATATGAGTTTCAATGGATATTGCATCATAGATTAGGGGCAAACAGTTAACAATATTGGCCGCAATCTATGAGCTATATTGCATAATATGGAGCGATTTGCGATTAAGATGGAGAGATTGGAGACAAATCTTTTCAGTTTTCAACTCTTCTTTGTCCAAAGAATGATATATCATGTGTAAACCTCACTATTGATGATCAACTAGCATTGACTAGTTGCACAGAAAGAGTCATACCATTTGTTTAATTGGGGGTCTTATCAGAAATGCTAAGTATATTAATGGTATGGTACGCTTGATAGAGATTTAAAGATGGTTTAAATGTGTGACTGATATTTAAAGGTAGTTTAAATGTGTGACTGAAAGTAGAGGAAAATGGTATAAAAAATTAAAATAATTGTCAAATCAAAATCAATCCAATGAATAGATGAAAATAAAATTTGAAAAAGGTATTTTAATTTTAAAGAGATTAAACGTTTATAGAATATACCATCATATTGGTTCTAAAGTCATATTTGTTGGAGGATGACATGACGATCATTTCTTGACTTGATAACTTAGCTAAATATACTCTACTACACAAACCTTTGTTTTCAATTCAGTTTTAACCAAATTGCATGTTTTGATCAATATCACTTTTGAATACAGTTTGTGGAGTATAGCAAGATGATCTATCTAGATGCTGATATCCAAGTTTATGAGAACATAGACCATCTTTTGGACACACCTAATGGATACATCTATGCTGCAATGGATTGTTTCTGCGATAAAACATGGAGCAGCACTCCACAGTACAATATCGGCTACTGCTAGCAATGTCCGGAGAGGGTGATGTGGCCCATTGAGATGGGGTCGCCTCCGCATTTGTGTTTCAATGCTGGAATGTACGTCCTTGAACCTTGCTATATGACATACAAAAGCCTTCTCGAGACACTCAAGGTCAGTCCACCAACCCCATTCGCTGAGCAAGTTAGTGAACGAATAACCACTTGCTCTGTTTACTGTCTTGATTTCATATGAATTATGATTGAGCCTTTTGTTAGTAGACGAAGTGAATTTGAGTTGTGATCGAGTTATATTTTAAGCATTGGCAATTGCTCATTATGAAACTAGTAGTAGTCTTAACATTGCATAACCATGGTTGTGATGATGATGACTTTTTTGTCGTGGAAAGTGGGTGTTGAATTCGTTGTTATTGTGTTATATACATAGGGAAAACACATTTTATTTTTTCTAATTTATTCTTGTTGGATAACCCTTTTTAACAGGATTTCTTGAACATGTTCCTCAAAAACATGTATAAACCAATCCCACAACTCTACAACTTTGTTCTCTGTGCCTTTGTTCCTTGCCCACTGTGGGCATGCCCACACCCCCACGTGGCGCCCTCACAGGGCACCACGCCATCCGGCAAAAAAAAATTTTAATTATTTTTTTATTTTTATTTTTATTTTTGGTATCTATGTTAGATGAGATAAATAATACATAACTACCCCCTGATGGTGGGGGGTCCATATGGACCCCACGAATTTTTTTTTCGGAGTGTGGGTATGCCAACAGTTGGCATTGGAGCAAAACTGTTGTTCTCTGTTTGCTGTGGTACCATCCAGAAAATGTTAAGCTGGATGAAGTTAAAGTGGTGCACTACTGTGCTGCTGTGAGCATTCTATATCTTCACATTAACCATTTTTTACCATTAAGTTTCAACAATCCGAAGTGACATTAGTTTATCTCCTAGTTAAGGGATCAAAGCCATGAAGTTACACTGGTATGGAAGCCAATATGGACAGGAAGGATGTCAAAATGTTGGTCAAAAAATGGGGGGATATTTTTAATGATGAAACGCTTGATTTCAGAGCTGAAGAACACTCTGTTACACAAGCCATGCAATCAGTATCAGAAAGCGAGCAGCTGAATTACAGAGCTGGAAGACTCTGCAATATGGGTTTTCTCGAGGCCACCATCAGTCGCACCTTCAGTTTCCGAAGTGAAAGTTGAAATAGCTACTGCAACTCCTCTCAGGCTGCAGTTAAGACACTTTTGATGCTACACCATCTTCATAGAAGTACTTTGCACAGAAATAGTATGTTAAAGCTAGTAATAGTAGACACGGAGAACTTGTATAACTTTTCTTTTCTGGAAAAAAAATAAAATAAAATAAAATGATCTGCAGCTGCCAATGATTGCTGCATATGGAGAAACCAAACTTTACTGCAAATGGCTATAATGCACTTCGAAAGCCCATTAATGCATGCTTGATGAACAATAACAAGAACAATGAACAACGAACGACACCAGTTGAGCAAAACAATCTCCTAGCAGTAGTTGGAAACTTATTGTGTCAAACTTCTAATTAGTTATGAGTTATTGGAAACTTATGGTGTCACACTCAAGTAGTTATGAGTTGAAGTGCTGTGTGTCAAGGTGTTTCACAGATGACAACTTACAATCATAGCCACCTCAATTGAGGTGGCAGTTGACATAATAAGTGTTCTAACTATTTGTAGGAGATCAAAACTACACCAATGGCGCCTTATTGTTCCCATGAAACATATCATTAAAGTTTTTAATGTCACGGTACTAGGCTTAAGGGCAGTATCTTTATTCTCAACAATTTCATCTATGTTCACCACTCTTGAGTTCTGCTTTAATCACAATAATCATTCAGTATCCACAATTTACCATCAACCAAACTGCTTTAGAAATTTGAGAAGGCGTTTCATATTTTCACCAAAACTTCAAAGAGATGTAATAGAACAACTGTACCAGTTACATATGAACTCAAAAGACAGCAAAACCTTGATTGAGCTAGTTGCATGGGCGAATTTCATGTTTTTTCAACCCACCCCCAACACAATTAACAACATCAATCTACTGTTATGGTAACCTTTAATACTACTAGATGTAAAACATAGGAGTAGGGCCTCCATAGATCCAAAATTTTCTCACCGGAGTCAGAGTTCTTGTGAACTGTTACTCTTCCGACTATCCAATTTGCGCCTTTTTGCAGCCAGCCGCGGTCTCAACTGCAAAGAACGTCAAAACATAAACTACGCTTTTCCATCACAAGAGTCTCTTGCTTTTGGTAACTGTAGGTAATAGATGAATCTGTTTGGCAACTATAAACTTCACTACATAAGAATCAACACTACCTTCCGTATTCTAGAAGATATTATAGTTATTATAATTGAAGACCAAACAAATGAAATAAAATTCTGATGCCACAAAAGGATTGACAATTTATGCAGGAGAGGGACTGACGTGAAAAGATTTGCTCCATTTCTTATGCGTCAAAACAGTTGGCAGATGTTCTCACCGAAGGATTATGATGATACGTATCTCTTTCATGTGTCAGCAAGCCAGGAATGATAAATATATAACAACAGCTTGCACAAGGTGCAGTAAATAGCTGTAATTAGCATAATTTCAGGAGAATTTAATTGCCACGGGTTCTTTATATATATATATATATGTGTGTGTGTGTGTGTGTGTGTGTGTGTGTGTGTGTGTATTTGAAGTCAACATTATTACCATAGTTGTAAGACGACTTATTATTTGAGGATTAGCTATAGAAGCTAACTTCATGGAGTCAGTTATCTTTAACTTCTGCAGTGTAAACTTGTGTTGCAAATTATGTTTTTCCATAATGAAAGCATATTAGCCTCACAGAAAGAGAAGAAAAGGGAAGAAGGCAGTGATATCGTGTGGTCTGTGCACGGATAATGGTCCAAAGACACCAGCATCATTCACCTTGGAAAAGCAATGGAAACTAATAATAACACAAATAATAGAAAAGGGTTTAAACCCAGAAACAATCACATAACTTACCATCTCTATGTACTTCAATTGCTTCATGACCTCTTCTGTCTCTAGCTCCTGAAACAGAAACACAAACTATATTAGAATGTCAAAAAATGGAATTAGAAATAGGATGGAAAAGGAACTAAATTTCATGAAATAGCTCTTGTGATAAAATCAAATTTTAGACGCTAAACTAGACCTGTGGAGGGAAAATAAATAAATAAATAATAATAAAAAATCAAAAGATTCAAAGTAGAAATCAATGGGGATGCCACGTAAAATAAATCATACTCAACGAACTTTGACATAGAAATAGTTGAGCAGCAATACAGACTAGTTCTCAATATCCAATTATCCATCTATCAATCACTTAATATACATGCAAAGGAGGTTTCAAGTTTGAAGCAGATAAATAGCTTATATCAATGTTTCAGAGCTTGTCTGGCATTGCTCTTCATGATATCAGTTTCTCTAAACTTGTATTCAACCACATACTCAGTGGGACACGGTCCCTTTTTTACATTTCAACCACTTAACACCACATTCTTCCAAAAATATCATTTTTCACTGCAAGAAATCTCCACCAAGCAAGCTCTTTCAAATAACAGCTTCATAGCATGAAACAAAAAGGTGGAAAGAAAAGCAACTCGTGAAATACCCCGTTAATTTGGAATGTTTCAACTTTTTCTTCAGCAAGTGAAGATCTCTTTGACCCAAATATCTTTATATTATCTAATTGCAGGGCTGTGTTTTCCAAATTTGAGCATGTGAGGATGTAGTTACAATAAATAAAGATTGGTTATTGGACAGAGAAGACAAGTCGCTTATTTACGTACACAGAGAAGGCTGAATTCATCTTATTCATAACACAATAATCCACAAAGAGAGTATTTTTAGCAAATGGTAATATTATACCAGGTGCAAGCAATGTGGCAAGGTCAGTCACAGACTCAGTGGATACCAGAAAAGAGTTTTATACTCAACACCTGACAAATATAGCGAAAGCAGCCAACTACTAGTAAAATGCAAAAAAGTGTGGTTGACTGGAATTGCAAACAGTGAGATAGTGACCAACTCATGGCCATAAATGTTTGACGACTGATACTGTCATTGAATTTTTACACTAAAATGAAACTGGGGAAAATGGGTGGGTTGAACCAGCAGTTGATTTACGATTATTTAACGAATATAATGGTATAGCAATTTTAGCCCACTGCCATGAGGAAGCATCATAAAGCACAGCAAGCACAACTGCACAAGCAGTATCCGAGCATCATAAAACACAGCAAGCATAAGCAGTATCCGGCTATCTCTTGTGAGAAAATAATTGAGACAGTTAAATTTTGGAGGAAAAAAAAATCGAAGAAGGGAAACTCATGAATAGTAAAATAAAATGATTAAAAATACCTGAGGCACAGCACAATCAGCATGAGCTGGATCCCAAAGAACACAACTGAAGCATTCCCAGTCATCAGTTTGAACTTCAAAAAGTGGGGCCCTGCAATTTCATTTTTAGGGAAACTTTTGAATTATCTATTTAGATACATTATTGAGAAGATGGAAATGATAGCACCAACTTCATTAATGAAATAGAATTAAATACATTGATAAAATTCTTTCAGCTGATCCAGAAATTGCATTGTTACCAATTGCAGATTAGGCAGTTCTTGAAGGATGATTGACAAATTCCACATTTTTAACAACCATGCTTAAAAACTAATTACGTGCCTTTGTCAAAAGGAGAATATTTCTTGTAATTGTTGTATATGATGATAATTTATCATTCAATAAGAATAATCGTATTCTCAATACACAATCAGCTGAGCAACCGTTACACTAATACAACACCTCCAAGCTCTCTAATCTTATCTACACAAGTTATTTATGGTTTCAACTAATGCCATGTCCACATTACTGAAAGTAAAAAATACGAATGTATGCTCCCACAATGGAGAACATTTTGTAATAATAATAAGTTGGTAATCATAATGGAGAACATTTTGCAGTAATGGTAAGTTGGTAATCATTTTAAAGAGTCATTTACCATCTATACCATTACCCGTAAATGTAATCTATAATGATGTAAAAGTCTGGGCCAATATTATCTTCAACTTCAATGTAAAAGTTTAAACTGTAAGGTCAACCCAAATGTACATCATTTCATATTATCTTTCCCCATTTAGCCGGCCAAAGATGTGGATAATTCATTTAGATGGGTGGCGGAAACACTTAAACTACATGATGTAAAAGCTTAAGTTGGTTAGATTGGCCCAAATGTATATCATTAATATTATCTTAGACAATTTTGTAACGAATCAAACAAAGAAGGATACAGAAAATATATTTTAAGCTTGACATCAGAGTCGTGACTTCCACATGAATCGAGTATGCCTTTCAATCGGTTATCGATCCAAGCCAACATAATACCAAACAATTTTTCTAGCATCCTCACTTAGGACTCAGGAGTAGAAACAATTTTTGTCTTCTGTACATAGGCAATATGTTTATTCCTATATCCACAAAGGTTGCTAATGGATGCACAAAGCCATAGAAATTACCAGGTAAAATTAGCAGTCTCAAATTTTATACATTTACACACTTCAAACTTATACTACACGCTCAAATTCTTTGGAACCCAAAGAAATTATTAATTGCTACAGAATCAGCGTCACTCAGCACATATGAATTTAGAGATTCACAGCACTCTGTACAATCCCTCCAATTACAATCCCTCCAATATTCAAACGAAGCACTCTGGCCTTCTCACTCAAATCGTCAACAATCATATTTCTTTAATAGAAAAATGAAGTTATTTATTTTTTATTCCCTGTAAGAGCATACAAAGAGAAATCCCCAAAACCACGTTAAACATTCCACATCTAAAATCCATGCCAGTAACAACCATCAATGCTAATCAGCAATTTCTACAGCAAAAACTATTTGATTCCTAACCTTTTCTTTTTTTTCTTTCTTTTTATTTTTATTTTTTGAAAAAGAAACTGTTTTATTAATGTGTCAACGAAGTTACAAAAAAGCTCTCTCATTACAAGTTAGTGAGGAAGCAAGGGTAGAAAGCATATCAAACTATGTACGAAAATTCCTCCCTTCTCTATTAAGCTCTAAAATGTATAATCCTTCAAACTCTCTAGTGTTAAAGATCCAAGTTGCAACCCAGAACTTGATCCTTTCCCATATCCTTTCAACTGGTTCTTCTATGCCTTCGAAAATCCTCTTGCTTCTCTCTAACCAATTTGAGGTCAACTACATGAATCTTCCTCTATAATTTATTTTAAACCATTACACACTCTATTGGAAAATCCTACCACCACATTCATTTATGAACAAGTACTTTCTACAAAGGTAAAGAATGGATATTATCATTATCCTCCGGTGCTATGAGTACATCAGGCTAGAAGCTTCTTCCCTAATCATCTGACAACGGCAAGTTCCAGTTGTGGTCTACTATGCTGACAATAGTTGTTACCATGTCCAACATAAAATGGAGATATCACTGCTTCATATATTTAAGCTTCGCTTCTCTTAATCTAAGATGCTCCTCAGACAAGTGGCAGCTAGTTCTTTTTGAATACCTTAATTAGTGGTAAATAAACTGTGATGAAATTTGAATGCCTTGGAGTCATCTAGCTTTCCCTATCCTTTATCAACTTGTCCACCGATATCATTCCTTCTCCTGATTTTGTCATAATATCGACCTTGAGCAACATCTGTTGCCATTTACATATTCAATGAACAATTCTGTGCAGCTAAAGAATTAGATTCCTAACTAGTACTGGAGAAACAGAAACTTATTTGAATTTTAACATCATGGTTCCTGTGCTAGAGATTTTATGCTTGTGCCGTGATCTTTAGTTTAGAAGTATCTTTAGTTTAACTAAACTAATAGAATTTGAACTCAATTTTCGCCTCTCAAAGGCGGGTTAACAACATGTCACTAAATGTTTGTGAAATAAAGGCACAGCACTATCTGCAGGGTACATTCACAACAAGGCTGTTAAATATATCCTGTTTGCTAATTGTTTTCCAAAAATAAGAGCAAACTCAAGTTCTGCTCCGCTGATTTCTTTGTCCAGTTCAGCTCATTTTGTGTGACAGTATTCCACCATGGACAGGAAATTACTTCCTGAAGTCCAACTATGCTAGGACCAAACTAAATTAATTTCCTATTGTTGTCACCGGACGTGTCATTGACCAGAATTTCAACCTGAATCCTGAAATGTCATCCATACACCCCCAGCAGCAACCGATGCAGTTCACCCCTCTTTATCACTTTGGATATTATACAAGAATTCATGGCATTTGGAGGAAATCTAATTCACAAAGCCCAGTGGATAGTGACATTTTACGATCCTATATGGAGTGGCCGAATAAAGCCTGAAATCCATTATTACATCAAACATTCTCTTAATGGTTGATTCAGCCCTTCATGCAAGAGAAAGCATTCCAGCACCAATGACTGGAACATGGAACCCTTCAAATATTGCAATGCAGAATTAGCTGGTTCATATACGAATGACGTGACTTCCGGTGGTCAATCTGCAACTGATCTCATTGTCTGATTTCTAAAATATTCACACATCTATCTACAAGTGGAATACATTGTTATATTCTTTTACTTCAAAGCTGAAAATCGTCAATCCACAAAATGTGCAAAAAGCTCATGCTCCGTAGAAACTGGAAACAAAAAATAGAAAGTAATTACCTGCGCCATTTTCCACATATAGCCCCATCATCATCTCCCGTACCGTCAATGAGTTCCCGACACTGAAGCCAATTACCAATAGAACTGAGCTTTATAGGCTCGATGGCATTCAAAGCCTGAAAACAATCAGACTGTACCCTCTATTATACTCTCAGAAACATGCTAACATTATCTATAAAAAGTATACCAAATCATAGAAAGCTTTACCTGGATGTTAGAATCCTTTGACGGATCAAGTTTGCATGGTTCACCAATAGGATCTAATTCACTGTAGCAAGTGTTAACATCAAAAGACAGGCATAAGGGGACTTTCAAGCTATAACACAAAAAAGGCATCAAAAATAGAATTCGGAGAAAAATCAACCAGTCTCAACATCAGCATCGTATAAAATGCGCATGACCCATTGGGTGACAAGAAGTTTAGAGTTCAATGGATGGACTACAATATCTAAATTAGTTGGGTTGCCAGTCAAAAGAATATATTACACAATAAAATAGGAAGCGTCCAAATTATGAGAATCTTCTGGCTAATCCACCATACAAGCAAATGCACAAACCAAAATCACAGCGCGCACACGCAAAACTAACTTTTTTTCTGAACTTAAAAGTTATCTCTAGTGTTCTACCTCTCTATTGTTCGAGTTTAAAAAAGCCACAATCACAAATACCTAGGGAGTTGTAACATTGACAAGAAGCTTTCAGAGGAATGTGCAAAAGAATTTGTTACGAAGACAAAAACAAGGAAACAGATAAAAATCAAATCAAGAAGCAAGAATAAATAGTAACGTAGTTGTATTCTACAATCGGAAGTGCTATTTGAAGGTTAATCCAAAAAAAAAAAAAAAAAGTCCACTTACGTAAACACAACAAAAAATGATCCCTCTCTAAATAGGATGGGGAAGAGTTTAGTGACAATCAGAATAAAAAGAAATAAAAGGTGGGAGGATGAATCTTTCAGATTCAAACTCAGTAGGATGAAACGGCTAAACTGGGCTCCTTGTAGAGAAGTTATTAGCCCAATCCATTGATTTCCAAATTTGACCGAAGAACTTCCACTATACTCCCTCCCTCAAAATATTCAGTAAAAAAGACACATCAAGAATTATGTTCCCAACATAACTACCAAAAGCATATCAACTTTCCAATTGCTGCATGTGAGGCATCATTATGCATAAACTGTTGGAAGCTACAAGTGACCAGGCATTTTCAGAAGTACTCAAGACAGCCAACAATGTAAATTTTTATGTTGTGGCATGAAAAGACAGTAGAAAGTATTAGTGTTAGTTATTTGCACTTTGCAGTAGTCATGAAATCAGCTCCTCTCGTTTCACAGGCATGAATTGGATGACTGCTATGGCTCAGTGACTAAAAGATCACTGTAACATTCATGAGAGGGGGAACTTTGAAGAAAAGCAATAATATTGTATCAGCATTATTTATTGCGTTTAAAATATATACAAACCAAACTCTCACAAGAAATCAATTATATTATCACAATGTGAAATATATTTCAATGACAAAAGCTTGGATCTTATGTTTCACCAACTAATAAGGGAAGAGAGAAAAAATACAAATAAAAATAAAGGCGCTAGAGAGACAGATTAACAACATTAAAACTTTCCCGCGAACAAGTCCCCTATGAAGAAGTAGATGTTCAAGAAACAATCAGTGACTCATATGACATTCACCAATACCAAAGCTCAAGTAATGTTCTACGTTCCTCAGTACATCTTACTAAGAACATCCTTCAACAATTCCCCAGTTCTAACAGAGATAAACAATAGCAAGAAAAATTAGTGAAAGAACATACTTGTCAACTGGACCAGACCAGTCCGGAACTTCTGCTTGAAATTCATTTCCAATTCGAACTTTGGACATATATGGCTCAGTGTCTCCAAGCATGTATTCTATGGGCCCTAATGTGGCATCTGATGCTGATGTTCCATTTTGGCGAATTTCAGTACTCATATTTACCGTATTAACTGAAGATTTGTCCTTAAGTTTTTTATGCTTTTTTTTCAGGCAAGTGTTACAAAGCCATTCAGCAACTGGTATTCTCTTTATTCGAGGATTGCAGCATGACATATGAAACGACTCTTCACAACTATCACATATTAACATATTTAGTGTAGTTTCAACCTGACTGCACACTTTGCATGTCTTTGAACAGTAGTTGTCAGTAGAAGTGCCATTATCTTTACCAGAAGCAGGATCCCGTCTGGTCCCACCTTTATCCAGCAACCCCTGGCTTCTGAGAATTGAAATGCATATATCTTTTTCTGACATATCATCTGAAAACTTCCTGGCAATCGATGTGCCAGAGGAGGAGCATTCACCTTGATCACCTACATCACTTTTCAATTGTGTAGAACCAACGTCCAAGTTTGACTTTGATGATGAATAATTATCATTAACAGAGCATTGATTGAAACCTATTTGCAAATTATTTTTCAAGGCTTCTTCCGAATAAGCTTCTTTTCCAACAGGACATCTACCAGAGGGCTCTGTAGCCCCCGTATTGCGTTCAACAGGCAGTACACTGGGCATTCCAACAGCTTCTGGTGCGAGCTCTGATGCAAAAACCATATGCTCCAGGGCATGCACTGAAGGAGCTTGAAAGTTGATGTCAGAATAACATCCATTAGGCATAGTGTCACCAGATGCCTGGGTTGTGCAAACAGCATCAGAGTTCCTCCTATGCTTCTTCCTTTGATATACCACAGTATGTGTACAATTCTGAGACATTGTACTGGCAGTTGATAGATGGGAACAATTTCTTGTGCAGTTAAACGAACATAAATCATCATCAGTTCTTCTCGCCTCTGAAAAGTGTTCTTTACAGACCTCCAAAGGATCTTGGCTGCTTATCGAACAATTCAGACAGCTCTTTGTACCTCGAGTACAGTCACATAGAATTTCTTTGTTCATGAAGCCAGGCCGATAGAAAAGAGCAAGCTCTGCCAGGCTAGGATGAGAATTCTGTATCAGCATTGTGCACTGTAAGATGTATACAAAATGAAGCCATCAGATTGCCATTTTCTTACACGTTCAGTTCAGACATCACAACCCAGAAAACAATGCTCAGAGTTATAAGCTTCAGAATCACTGATTCACATCACAACCTGACACAATATAAGAGACACGTGTAAAGTATTAGAGAAATAATGCCAAACATGAGACAACCAACTGAAAGACCTTGTATTGAGAGTTTTTGCTTCAAATGCAAAAAATGAACAGGTGGGCTTCTACTAGCATTAGGCATCCCTATAAGAGCCATCCAACAATATCTAGGGAATGGAAGAACCTCGCTGAAAAACCAGACCCCAAACTATGGTGTATAAAAAATTATCAATTTGCACTCAATATTCAGGTTTCACTGTGATTTTATTCTATGAACATGAGGTTCGTTGCCACTGTATCTCCTTATTTTCTGTCACCATATCCCTACTTCAGCAGCCCCACAAATTCATTGTCTAGTTACAAATTTTTTGGTCTTCACATGCCGATCTAAACATCCATGGTTCCAACAAAACAAATTGTACAAACATTCTCCTTATCAGGACCCAAAAACTTGACTAGCTGCATAATTCTTTCTTACAATATATGCATCTCGAAATTTATCATCTTGACATCAAGACATAAAACTGCCTACACTTATGTAAAGTAAACTGGGCCAATTTTTCAAGTCACGTTTTATCTCCATCTATTTTCTCCATCACTGCAAATTTTGGTGAGGTAGAGCATAAAATCATCTTTCTAATGATACAAAATAACATCACCCACATCATTCTTTTCCAATTTTTATTTTTTATCTATGGGCACAACTTCCCGTCTAGGTTTTCATAAAATACAATCATTAGATTTGCAAGAATTAATCAAACGAGGATAGCAAAATACAATCACGTGGTTCAAGCATAAAAACCCATACATATATGTGTCTATGCATCTAAACTGCAAACAGGTCATTGCAAACTCTCAATTACATAGCAGTCAAAAAATTTTACGGCCACTCACATCTGATGTCTATGAAGTACAACAAATATGCAGAAAATAAATGGACAATATTTTATTGAAATCTTAATATACCTTTAGTCTCCCATTGTACCAGTACCAACCGTAAGGTCACTGGCGATTTTTGCAGCACTTTGGGGTTTCTAAATCTTTTGGGGTTTCACAGGGAGAGAGAGGAAAGAGAGGTATGTAATAGTTATGCAATATGCACTTCCAAACCAACAATGTATTTATATGGACAAAGGCCAAAGGCCAAAAAAAAAGAAAAAGAATGGAAAAAAAAAACCTTTTATATCAATTTTATTTTTTTATTTATTTGAAACAGTTGGAAATGCAATTAAAAATCCATCCAACATATTCTTAACATTTGTTCCCAACAATATTTATTATGATTGCTTATCAATCCATAAGTTGATAGTAATTATTTTGTCATCTTAAATGTATCATTTAAAAAAATATAATAATAATAATGTTGTTCACATGTGGCGGTTAATAGAATAATTGATTTGTCGACTATCATCTTAAATTTAGAATTTCAGTTAACAAATCAACACTATCGATCACTGATCATTATAAATAACACTATTCTTTAATATATCATCAAAATAATAAAACACCACCAATTAGCAGTGATCATCATTGGTAAACAGCATTACTCGTTATTTTAATTCAAATTGAGAGATAGGTCAGTATACTAGTTTCGTTAGTAGATATATTTACAACACTAACTTCGTCTAATAAGGCGTTTTATAAGACCACAATTGGAGGGGAGGAAAAAAAAGGGAAAGGAACAATGCTATTTGTCTAGACACGTTCTTATGTTAGCAAGGGACGATCGACCCCGACATGTAGTGGTTGGGTACATTTTCGACCCAACCCAACATCAACCGATCGGTAGTTGATTTGAAACCAAAAACTGACCCGAACCAAGGTTTTCTTTTTCTTTTTCATTTTTTTGGGAAAATTTTACCGAACCAATCAATTTTTTTCCAACCCGAAAACCGAATTGACCGGCCACAAAAACCTACCCAAACCACCCGAGATGGTTGGTTCGATCAGATTTCTTGGTTTGGCGGTCCTAGACGCCCACCATTAACTATGGGCTTTATAATACAACTCTAAATAAAAATATTATTTTCTCTTATTAATTTTCAATCTTTCGTTACATTGATTCAAGAACTTTTTATACCTCCTGATACTTTTATTTCTCAACCACATCTAAAATATCAACGTTTTCAATAATCTCTATCAAACATGCCCTAAAGTAGATAATAATGCCGGAAAAGATATTTCGAAAGAAAAAATCTACTTCACTAAATACTAGCAAACTCTAGATGGTACGAATGTCCATAAAAATTTTAACAAGGATTATTCGTTTCCATATTTAGCAAAATCTATCAATAGAAAGTTGATGCATTTCCACTTCCGCGCGGATGTCCATGCCTTTGATTCTTTCTCCCGCATACTCAACTACACACCAATTTTGAAAAATATGTACAACTCACAATACAATACAATATAAAAATAAAAATAATGTTATTTATAAATAGTGCAAACAGATCCCAGTGTGTAACACTTTTAACATACTCTCTGAAACTGGTTAGCCTCCTAGTGCTATCTTATACTAACAACTGGACATTTGGACAATAAACAACACCGAAGTGCTTCATTACAAAATAATTCAATCAACAACACTCGTAAGCAGCATTTCACAGAAAGAAAAGCACAAAAGAGACCACATCGCTGAGTCAGAATGCTGTCTTTGATCCCAGATACACGGTCAGTTTCTCCAACCAAAACAATATGCAATCTTTTCTAAACTAAAATTTGAATCCTAACACAAGATGAACAGTTCAAGGGCACTGTAATTTGATCCTCCAGAGCCAAATCCATGGCAGCTTCAATAGGTGTTGTTCTGCACAGGCACCAGAACATCAGAAGCTACGATCAGGTAAACATGACAAAGTTAGACTTAGGAATACAGATCTGATTTACATCAACAAAGGAAGACGAAATGGAAGTTCAAAGGATATACCAACTTATCTCGCATTTTTTTTTTTAATTGGAAAAGACAATTTATGGAATTAGATTAAGCATAAGCAAGCATGTTCTGATGGGAATTAATCAATCCTACAAGCCAGTATTCCTGGTGTCACATCAAAGCATTGTGAAAACTAGAATCCGCTAGTTCACTTGTCCCCGAATGCTGATTTCCATTGTTTGTGTATAAAGAACAGAAAACACTGATTCTCTGTGAAAGCCATGATGATATATTGCTACATATCGTAAATAACAACCAGTACGTACCTCTGAAACTGGTATCAGGCCATTTAGACACCTTGCATTGGCTTTCTGTGAGGCTTTGGGGCTGAATCAAAGTAACGACAATAATAACTCTACCAGCTAGCAAAATAAATAAATAGAACGAAGAAGATATTTCATTTGGTAGAGATCAGAAGTGACAGTGCACACTGTACAAGCATGAGAGTGATGGATAACCTGAGCATCTCCATTGCAGACTTCTATTCCATTCTACATGGTACTCCATTTCGGAGACGGAGATAGACACATTAAAAATTGTGGTTCCCACTTTTCTCTCTAATATCCTTATTTCTCCACTTTTCCTTCATCGCTTCTGATGCCACTTCCAAAATCACGCATTCAACTTCACATCCCTATCTTTCACTGTTATTTTATCATTATTTTTAAATTTGTTTCAACATGTCTTCTCTCCCTCTGCCTCCCCCCTCCTCTCCCCCCTTCCTACACTTCTTTCTTTTTCTCTTCAATTAAAATAATCACTTCCTCTCTATCTGTCCCCTCCAATCCTCCACATCATCCACAATCCACATCGACAATGAAGATGCTCTCCATTGTGGATGTGGATTGTGGGTGTGTATTGGAGAGCAGAGATAGAGATGAAATGATTATTTTAATACAAGATAAATAGAAGATGTGTAGAGAAAAGATGGAGGAAAATATGAAGAAAGAGATAGAAATAAATTCAAAAATAATAATAAAATAGTAGTGGAAGATGTGAAATTGGATGTGGCACGGGAAGCGAGGAAGAAAAAGTTGAGAAAATGAGTGAAAAATAATTAGAAAGAGACAAAGATAGATGGGAAAATGTGGGGCCTACTCTCAATTCGTGTGTGCATCTCTCTTTAGAAATGGACATCCAAATTCCAAAGTAGACATTGCATTGGAGATGCTCTAATGTTCTAGATTGTTCATCAAAGAAACGCCTTTGTAATTTTCAACAATAAACTCCAAATCCTGAACTGATTCTGAGGTTCACATTGAAGCCTTTGATTGTGTTTCATTCTGATTGTGTTTCATTCTAGACCTATTCTCATTTTTCTACATAATTAAAGTCAAACTTTTAATCTAAATTATTGGTAGAGAGAATGCCGTGTATAACTCAAAGGGCCGACATTTATCCAGTAAGGGAACATCCAAAACTACTACTCATCGTGACCCACATATTTCATGGGCCCACCACCATTCCTAATAAAAGGTTAACCCAACAAGCCCTAACTTTTTCTTTTGGGTTACAATCTTCTTCCCAACAAAGTAGAAATCTGTAACTACAGGCCATATTAAATTCCAGGCACCGACAACATACAATGAATACTGCATACCATTGGGATTTCCTTGCTCATAAAATCTTCTTAGCAGATCAACTGCTTCCGATGCCATTACTCCTCCAGTACACTTGAAACCCCCTTTTGAACCTCCACTGCTAAACAGCCAAAAGGTCAAATAAAATGAAGAAACTAAATAAGGTATCTTCCAGCCGTTAATAGAAACCATATTTGCTAGGGAAATCATCAAAATAAAAAATAAAAATTGACAATGAAAACTCTGGGGTTTGAATGACTGAACCTATTGGGCCTCGATTATTCTAATTGGTTGGCAGGACATTCTCAAGTATTGAATTTTAATTCCCAAATATGTTCTAAGCTCTCTCTGAGTTGAACGATAGTATGACAAAGCAAGTAGAAGCTTGAGTTTTTATTTTCTTTATGGAAAGAGAGATAGTGTAGAGCCAAAAATTGCGAATTGCATACCAACTCAGAGGTTAGGAAAACACCCTGAATAAAGTATCTCATATGGGGGTGCGCAAATGTGAAGTGGAGAAAGTATGTGACTTTTCTTTTTGAAGAGATGGTAACACAGAAGCAAAGTTGCATGTGAACTCGAACATTAGCAAGCAAGCCGCCCCCCCTTCCCCGCCAAAACAAAAACAAAAAAAAAAAAAAGGAAATTAAACTAAAGAAGGAACTCCACCACCATCAAAATGTGTTCCGTTTAAGAGATCCTCCTAAAGTTAAAACATGAACATATTTTGTGAAACCAATAATGCCAGCTGTAAAAGTTTCTTATAAAACTAAACAAACGAACCCTGTTACCATTTTCCAAAAGAAAAACTTAAGTTTAGTAGTTCCCAAAGTAAGAGTTTCTAATAGAACTACAGGTTTACTTTAGATGGAGATTAATTTGGCAGATCTTTTGCTGCGCCTAAAGTTCTGAAAATGATACATTATCTTTAAGTGTGAGAGAGCCATTTACTCATTACCACTGGAAAGAGTATTATATGTTGGATAAAGGGTGGGACCAGGCCAATTACCCAACTTTTATTAGATCCAGTTATCCAACCTTTTCTTCAGTGCATAATTGGATGACCCACAAGAGAAAATAGGAGAGTGGTTTGGGAATCAACCGTGGAGTATCAATAGAAAATGCCATATGTAGCTTCTGCTGAACCAGCTTAATCTAATGGAGCAGCGCAAAATTAATTACACAAGTTTTTCTTCAACACACTCCTTGATGTTCAGTCCAGGCTTGTTTATGCATCAAAATGCTGTATAAGTGGTCAATTTATAATAAGCAGCCATGAGATTTAAA
Source organism: Jasminum sambac (assembly GCA_018223645.1). Taxonomy (NCBI): domain Eukaryota; kingdom Viridiplantae; phylum Streptophyta; class Magnoliopsida; order Lamiales; family Oleaceae; genus Jasminum; species Jasminum sambac. Next base: position 37,563,097 of record CP073646.1, read on the forward strand.
CCATGAACCTTTCCTTGTTGAATCACCTCAGCTAATAACCTGAGTTATTAGAGACTGAGAGGCTAAAGTTGTTGATTAGAATATCATCTCTAACAAATTCATAAGAACATGGTAACCTATACCAACTGGATGCTGTTCTAGAACATTATTATCCAATCCAGAACTCATATGATGATTCACTAAGTAGCAACAAGACAAGCTTCATATTTTCAATAACAGAAGCAAATAAACATGCACTAGACCGTAACCAAAATTCTAGCGCATAAAGCCCTGGTCACATCTGTTCCAATCCACACACTAAGCATAATATATTTGTTTGCCACGTACCATGAACACTGACCATTCTGCAATCACTATTAAGGTATCAACCATGACTTAGAACTAATAGAGGACAAGAAATTGAGCTCTCTCATACCAACAATGATTACAGACTGCCATACGAAAGAGCATGTAAAGGTTGAAGCTTATCAACCAATGCTGACCGCAAAATACCAGTCCTGTTAGATATTATATACTTAAAACTTATAGCTTCTACTAAAGTTTAATCGTTCTCAAAAACAAAAGGTAATAGGAAGTTATAATCAAACCTCGCGAGCATTCCAGAGTTGTTTGTATGCAAGGACAAAATTGAACCACACCCTCCAAATTTATCATTTGCACAGCCGTAGTCTACTTCTTTTATGCCTATGAAGATCATGGCATGTATTCCAATATTAGTTACTACTTAAAGTAGCATTTGAGATTCAAAATAAACAGTACTGAATATACCAATGATAGATAAAGCGGCTGCACACATTATACACGGTTCACATGTAACATAAAGAGTGCATCTCGAGAATTTTGAAGCAACTTCTTCCCTTGAAAGTCCATCTTTCTGCCACCTCTCAAGTAGCATGTCAATTGCTTCCATCTCTGCATGTCTAGTAGCCTGAACTAATAATATAACTAAAATCTAGCCCCATATTGCCATGTCGAAAAAGTGACATGTGAAAGTGACAAATGCTGTTGACCAGCAACGATTTTCAATGCACAAAAGAAATAAAGAAAAACCTTTATAGAGCAGATGGAAAATGCAACACAACAAGCAACAGCAGTTATCAAACTGGAGAATAGACTAAGGGCTTGTTCTGTACACCATCTTTTTCTACTAACTTCTATTAACTTTTTCTCTCTCATCATTTTCAACCACTCATACAATTACGTTACATCTTTTAATATGTTTTTCCTAATTTTCAACAACACATCTAACACGTCATTCAAGTAAATCAATATAAATCAATAATATCTTCTATAGAACAAGCCCTAAATATAATTTTGCATGAACTCTTATTTTGCTAAACACTAACTTTTAGGTTGAATAGTGGTGGGGACCACGAAATGTGTGGATAACAATAAGTAGTTGTTTTGAATGTAAGGTTAATATTAAAGTTGCTTTGCTGTTTTTCAGGTGAAAAGATGTTCAAATGAATACAGGTGAAAGGTTTGTCCATGTAAACTTTTATTTTTCAAAAACCTAAACTTTTAGATTAGATACTAGCGGAGACTACGAGATGTGTGGGTAATAATGAGTATTTATGTGAGATACGTGGTTAATATTCATATTTGATTTTGATTTTGTCATAGTAGAAGTTAATTTTTATTTTTTAGATAGAAAAAGAAAAGAACAAACCAATATATGCTAAGTATTTGTTTGACAAAGATTTTTAAAAGTAGGATTTTTGAATTTGTGGTTGTAACATAAAGAAAACTACTTTAAAATATGAAAAGTTGCCACATCAATTAAATGAATGGTTGAAAATGACAATGGATAATATAGCGTACATTTCTTGTCTCGGTGGTTCGGTTCCTGCCTGAGGCAATGACTGCATGATCGTCAACAATAACACAACTGACAAAGTGAACATAGAAAGCAAGTGAGAATAACATAACTAAATGTGCATCAGCCAGTCTTGTTTAGAAAATGAAACCCTGGTTTTACCAATCAATTTTAACTGCAGAGCGCTGATTGGTGATCCTAGGAAATTTATATCATATCCATCTCAAATAAATTTCAAACACATGATCGGAACTATTACTGACATTCGCTCCCAAAATCTAAATGCATGTACTTAGAAGTTACAAGGAAAAAGTGGAATGAAAAGCTTACCCAACAGGTACTTCAAGGCTGTCCAAGGCAAGCTTTGCCTAGCAGAAGATGAGTAGAATATAAAACAACAGAAACTCAGACATAGATAAAATATTATTGCAGCATTCAAAATGGTATGAAAATATAATGGGAACGAAATGTATGACTCTTTGCCACCTATGACACACCATGCAAAGATATTCCTTTTCGCATTTTATGCTTCATATTACTATCTCTATTTTCTACGCCTAGTATCAGGATATTTTTTTCAGTTTGGGTCATATAGTAAAACCTTCGTGTTATCATTGTTAATCTACAGCAAGCAAATACAAGAGACAGTTGGGAAGCAGTTTAAAGTTTTGTGAAAATTTCAAGACAGAAGAATAGAACAAGTTATTTGCCCAAGAAATACACAACTAAGAAAGAACATAGTTTGAATAAGTTTCATCTAATACCTGTTCTATAGCAAGGTTCATATAAAATGTAGCATCTCCCTGTGTGTCCACCATCTGCATAGAAAGATGAAAAAGCAAACAACAAATATCAAAAGTCATACTTGTCATGCGCTTCCTTGTTTATTTAATTGAACTTCTCATTCGCATTTTCAAGAACATATCAAAACCTCCAAACTTTTAATACCACGAGTTCTTGAAACCCCTCCCGTCCACATAACTTAAGAAATATACATGGATGAAAAAACACAAACGGCCAAGTAAAATTTTTGTTAAACTTGAAGAGGAAGCTGGAAGAATAATATTAGGGGACAGTTAAGTTTCTTTATCCCTGACTCCTTTTTTTTTTTTTGTTTGTCCTTTTAGCTCAAAATAACAAAGGAACACAAATTAAGTTATTCAACTAAAAACTGCAAGCAAATAATAAAAGTTCACCACCAGCGCCACTGGAATTATACATTAATTAATTTCTATGATTAAGAAAATTAACCATAGTGGGTGTTTGCATACTTATAAAAATGTATTTTTAAGAGTAAAAAGAGAGGGAATGAATGGAATTGAATGGTGGAGATTTAGTGAGTACAAGTAGACCTTATGAGATATGTGGATGTGATTTGTTTGACTAAATTTGAATTTAAAAGAGTAAGAAAAAGTGTGAAGATTTTTTTTTTTTTTGGGCGGCGGGGGGGGGGGAACAACCACATAGCGCATGTTAGTGTATGTGTAAAAATTGATTTTTATGTGATATAGGAGAGAGAATGATTGGAGTTGAATGGTGAAGATTTGTGTACTATATGTAGGTTCGACGAGATATGTATATGTGAAATAGGAGAGAGAATAAGTGAAGTTGAAAAAAATGTATAAAAATGTGTAAAACTTTGTAAAAACTTATAGGCTAACGGGCGCATAGAATCACACTCCATGATGAACAAAAGAAAATTCTAAAACCGAAAATTGTTGATCGAAGAGTGAATAGATTCGGGAATTAGAAAAGTCGGAGCAATTTTAAATAAAATCAAAAGATATATTAATTGATGCAAAATTGCAGTGGGAACACACATATATGTAGACACGAGTATGAATCACAACCAGTATAGCAACATATGGGAAGAAAATATCCAAACTTGACCATATAATCAATACACCGAGGAAAAGCCAGCTCGCGTCTCCCTTGAAGTGAATAGTGATGGAGGAGGTGTAATTCTTTCCTTGGAGGATGATGGGAGCTGCTGTTGAATTTCAACTTTCGGTCTTTGGTTTTGCTTAAATTTAAAAGTGTATGTTCATGATAGGTTTTCAGAAAATGATTTTAAATGCATGGAAGAAAGTTTAAAAAAGGAAAATTTTAAAGAAATTGTCAAATGAATAAATAAGCAGTTGAAAGTAACGGTAGACAAAAATGATATTTTGAAAGGTGTTGTATCATACAAGCTCTAAATAATCTCCTTCTTAGTATCGTTTATAAGCTAGTTTGCAAAACTTTGTTCACAAAATCAGACCATAAGAAAAATTAGTGATTTAAGACAAAAGGGGAAGTAATGTTGGACTGAAGGTGACCAGAGAAGATGGACGAGGGGTTGATTTGAAGGAAGAGAGCAATGAACTCTTGCTCAAAAGTTACAATTGCGTAGGGAGTAAAAGCTCCCGAATAGTGGTGAATTAGAGTTTTTGGTGGAGTGAGGTAGATTTCAAAATATTTAAAGTAAATAAAATTTATGTATGATGCATAACACAACTACCTTCATCATATTTTATTGAAATTATGACCCACGGGGTTGAAGAATAAATTGCTCAATAGTGGATTGTACATCTGTTTTCTTAACAATATCTTGTTCGATATGGATATAAAACAATCATGAATGCTAGACATTCAGTTCTGAAATGCACCAAAGTTTGGCAAAGTCGAACCATTGAACAAAACAAGATCATTTTCGCAACTCATATCATTTTCGCAAGTCGAGTCAAAGATAAAGCACATTTCTAATCCAAGTTATATATCCTCGACCTGAAGAACATTTTATCATGATCCAGATTTCACAGTAGATCCATTAACAATAATCTCCTTTGTAAATAAGTTACAACAAGATCAATTAATCAAAACCTAAAGTACATAACTAATCAAAGATAACTACTACGAGTCCAGCAACTATAACAAAAAACAAACAATTTACACTTGCAATCGAGATTCAAGCACTAGACTCTGACAAATAGAGAAAGCGCGAGGTCCAAACACCAAGTTCGTCACAATCGAAAGCAAAATAGCATAATCAGTACTCATTACTCAAGTTAAGACCAAGACACAGACCTTGATTCAAAAAATTTAACTGTCTCCGGCAGTCGTCCCTGCTCAGCGCCACAGCCGAACGAAATAGCCCTAATCAAAAACCAATTGAGTTGCAAATTAGGGGTTTAGGAGAATGCAGTCAATTTGAATTGGGGAAGGCCGAAATCGAAGCGTGTTGTGGAGTTGGGTTGCAAGGCGAGCTTATCCTATAAATATGAACTCTGGATATGTGCCATTATTTGGAGGGAAATTGGAATTTCTCTGTCCAGTTAATATATGGTTCGGGTTCTGGGGTAGAGATGTGGCTTTGGAAAGAAGAAATTAACGGTAAGGGATTAAACTTCAAACACAATCATTTACATCATTTTATGGTTACTTACCGAACTTTAAAAATTATCCATCATCAATCATTCGTTTATTTATTTATTTTTATTTTTTCTATCAATGAAAGTTGCACCTCTTTACTAATTTTTTTACCATTTATATCCTCATCTTGGCAAATTAGCGAGCATTCATTGGCGAACATGCACATTTTCTATAAATTTGGATAACCTTGACATGTAGTTTAACAAGGCTGATCCAGCGCCATTGATGGTGCCATATTACGGCGCCATCGATGCTGCCATCGTCTGACGTGGATCCAAGCTGGCAGCACCCGATGACAGTTTTAAAAACCATTCCAAAGCTCAGGGGCCTCATGTACAATATCCTTTTTTTCAAATCTGAATACCCCAAATGTGCAACATTCACAGCACGTAAATGATTCAGTCAATTCACTTATTTGCATCAAATGTTCAAAATCTAATTAACCTACAGTTGGTAATTCCCGAGAACCAGCGTGTATTTTTTTCAAATCTGAATACCCCATATTTGGAGTTGTCTACCACCGAACAAAAAAATGCCGAAAAATAAAAAATGGAAATTTTTAGCAACGTCCGAGATATGCAGTCTATACTGCCAAAAGAAAATATGCCCGAAAAACAAATTTTTTTGAGCCGAGAGAAGCAGCTCGTGTTTTCCCCACAGCCCAATCCGAGAACCAGCATGAATTCAGTCCCGAATCTTTCTCCACATCCGACCACAAATAACACATTACATTTTGAAACGAAGAAATCCCCAAATCCGAACAAAAATCTCGCTCTCTAAATTGCTCAAAAACCATAAACGCAGAAGATCCCCAAAATATTACTCACCTGCAACCGGCTGTTGCTGTCGCGTGCTCGGAACGGCGGCCGCGGGTGGTAGTGGTTGGCAGTTCACGTGGTGGGCGGTGGTCATCGACAAGGAAACTTGCCCAGTTGACCAGAGGGGTTTGAGGAAGGTCTAAGCAAATTTGAGGGATATGTAGATTTGAAAATAAAGATATTGCACATGAGGCCCCTGAGCTTTGGAATAGCTTTTAAAACTGCCGCCTGGTGCTGCCAGCTAGGATCCACATCAGACGATGGCAATGGCATCATCGATGGCACGGGATCAGCCTTGTGTAATTTCAACCATCACATTAAGAACATCTCCGTTGCATATGGTATGGACGTTAAAGTGTCATGTGAAGGAAAGAGATAGAGATAAGATGATTATTTTAATTAAAAAGATAATAAAGAATGTGTAGTGAAAAAAAGAAGAAAAAATGAAAAAGTAGAAGAACTGTAGAAATAAATTCAAAAATAATAATAAAATAATAGTTAAGAATGTGAATTTGGGCTCCTAGATATGAAAGGTGGCACAAGAATTTATGCACAAAAGTGGAGAAAAGTGAGAAAAAGAAAAGAAAATAAAGGACTTGTAATTTTTTTATATATCTCAATCGCTCCTTCACGTAAGCAAAAATAGAAAATGTGTAGAAATTATGCAATGAATGTGCTCTTTTTTGTTAAAGTTAACACATTTAAGGTCAGTAGCGATGAATTGTAGAAATTAAATAGAAGTAGATAAACATTGACTTCAATTTTAAAGTTCGATTACTAGGCCATTCAATTTTCAATTAATAAATCATTCCATGTTTAAACAAGTTTCAAGTTTAGCAATTCTTTATTAATTTTATCTTAGGGATATATTGACCAAATTTTTTAATGTTATACATCAAATTTTAATTCATATACGCATTTTAATTGGGAAAACTATCGTTATAGGTATTTTTATTTGACCGATATGCTACTTAAGTATTAAGAATGTCTCCAACGATTTTGTAATTTATTTGTACACATAGGTCCTAAAAACTCGTCGGCAGTGAGATACGGAATAAAATATAAATTTCTTGAATTTTTAATTTTTTTAAATTTTTTTTTGTATTTTCTAAATCCATAGTTATTATTATTATTATTATTATTATTATTATTATTATTATTATTAGAAAATTTGACGAAAATAATCCAAAAGATATCGTAACTTTTCAAAAATTTATTTACCCAAAAGGAAAAATAGCATTAAAAATGCGCACATTTTGATTTTTAACAGACAATTAATAATAAATATAATTATTATACATAAATTTTATTTCTTCAATCCCAAATTTTAATAAATTTCACAATTTTAACGTTTATTTTTCTATGAATACTTATTTGGTCTATAATTAATTTTATTGAATTAACTTGATACAGATTAAATAGTTTTTATCAAAAAATTTCAATACAATAATATTTGTTCGCATTAATATCATAACTTTTGAAAATTTTCTTTAACATTAAAGATGCACACATTTTAATTTTAAGCAACAGTTAATAATAAATACAATTATTGTAGTTAAATAAATTTTTATAAGGAATATGTCATTGTAAAAAACATATCAAATACAAAAAATTAATCAAATCAAATATTTTTAAAAAAACCCTCCCTCCCCTCCCCACACCACCTTCCACCCACCCCCGCCCCCGCCCCACCACCAGTAGCATATCGATCAAATAAAAAATACATATATAGTAGTTTTCCCTATTTTAATTGATTCTATTTTAAATATAAATTTGATAAAACCAATCGCATTTACATATCTCGTAGAATTTATTTATACTTCACAAATCGCACACCTTTATATTCTATTCTATTTATCCTTTCTCCTATTTCTTTTATTCATAAAAATTTGTAAAAATATTGAATCGTTAACATGCAAAAAATATATCAGCAGCAATGTGTGGCGTAATTTACATTCCACAAAACAATTTTCAAAATCAAGTCCTCTGAATGCAATTTTTGGACTCGTGGCAACAAATTATTTTGTCTTCCACATATTAAACTTGAGTTATTCGAACTACATATTAAGGTCTTGTTATATTCAACACAATTCAATATGAATTTTATCAATTTTTTTCTCTCATTATTATTTACAACCACTCATTCAATTATTTAATATGCTTTCCTCGAATTTCAACCACATATTCAATACATATATCAAGAAAATTAATTTTATCACCAATCAAATATACCCTAAATGTGCGATTGAAAATAAAAAATGACGTGCTAAAAAAATTATAAAATTTGATATGGGTAGAATAAGGACCCAATCCATCAAACGAGGTCCCGGAATCCTCCACATATATCCCTCTCATTATCCTCTCGCTAGAGTTGCCGATCCCTCTCATTATCCTTTCACCAGAATTGCCGAAGTGCCGTTGACGCACTTCTACTTGCTTCTTGATTCATCTCGAACTATTATTAAAAGCCATCGAGTGCCTGCATTTCTATTCGTTGAAGCAGAATAAAAGACGAGAATTTACAGCACAACTATGCCCACATTGAATTTATTCACCAACATCCCAGTTGATCCAGTGGTCGCCTCAGATATTCTAAAAGATGCCACTAAAGCCGTTGCCAAGATTATCGGAAAACCGGAAGCAGTTAAGTCCCCATTTCGAATTTGAGCTTACTTAAGCAGTTATGCTTGTATTTTGTAGAATTTGGCGCCATTACGTATGTGGGTTCTGGTGCATGTATATAATCGATTGCCAGGTGTTTGATAATATTCCTCTGAGAAAATGCTGTTTCTTCCTGGTAGAACAGTATTTCCCCTTTTTGTTAAATTTAAATTTTAGAAAAAAATCTATCTTGGCCGGGTTGTTAACTTGTGGAACCTAATTTGTTGTGCCCAGAAGACAGGATATAAGCTCACACTAAAGACTAAAGATCTGATGCCCACATGTAGGCCGATGATGTAGGAATAAATTTTCACTTTAAACCCGGATCTATCGCGTTGGTATCGAGAGATATATAAACCGGCTTAATCGCACTAATGACCTATCGCGGCAGATTGAACTAATTGCTTGATCTTCCAAGCTCAACAAATTCTTATTTCTCTACGACGATTGAAAGAATGAAAGAATTTAACAACACACACTCGCGAATTTATCATAACCATATATATTTACGACGGTCCGCTAACCTAATTCACCCATCATGTAATTAGGAACCCTGCCTAAAGATTTCACACATATAAAGTTCTATACTTTAATTTAATTGATCGATAAAAGCCCAATATTCAAACCGTATTAGATCACTTTAAACTGACTCTTAACCGAATACGATAGCACTTTAATTAATATTTAATAATTACATATATAAGCATATATTCGATTAAAAACCTTACAATCTCCCACTCGCTATATTGCCACCTTATAATTGTGTTATGAGTACTTCAATTTTGCTATCACACGAACGATCCCCAAACAATCCGATCCATCAACTATATCAATTTAGGATCAAAGCCGGTCTTCGTTACACTTAGATAGGTAATCTAAACCCATCAATTGGTACATAAACCAATATATTTGAACGACATGGATCAAGTATGGATGTGTAGCATGGAAATTTCATGCAACGTGATATGAAACATGCCTATTTCCAACTGGCCCACCTTATACCTTAGTGAGATCAAGTTTCAAACGAGTTCGAGAGATAACAACAAAATAAGACTTTATCTTTATAATCAAATAATCAGATCCATAAACTTTATCCAAAACGACAAGATATGTGTTTAATACTTGAAAAGACAAAATACAGATCCCACTCAAACTATATACCTCAAGAGACATCACACCCATATGAGCAATAGCACGCTGTGAAAGACTGGTGTTAATCCCTTTAGCGGATCCGCAATCATGGAGTTTGTTCCAATGTGCTCTATTGACACCGGCCCACTCAACTCTTTTTCTTTAACAAATAGGAACTTGATCTCTATATGCTTTGACTTCGTTGAACTCCCATTGTTATTGGAATATAAAGCACTGCAGATTTATTGTCACAAAATAACTTAAGTGGTCTTTCGATACTATCCACAACACGCTTGACCAATGACAAAATTTCGCACCATATTCCATGATTTGATGCCTCATAACATGCTATAAACTCCGCTTCCATGGTGGAGGTAGCTGTCCGATTTCCTTGCTGCACTCTTCCAGGAGATAGCACCTCCAAAGCGTAGATATAGCACAGTGGATCTCCTACTATCTTGGCATCCAAATAAATCGAGTCGAATAACCAAACGATCTCCAACTCATCCGATCTCCTATATGTGAGCATGTAATCTTTTGTTCTCGTAGTACCGCATGACCCGTTTGCCGTCATTTCCAATGATCTATTCCTCGCTACTTAAATACCTCCCTAACATCCCAACAATGTACGCAATATCGGGACGCAGACAAACTGGCATACATCGACTCCCTACTGGCGATGAATAAGGAATCTTCCAGATCTCTTTAATTTTCAAGTCATTTTTGGGGCATTGACTTAAATCAACTTGTCTCCTTTAGCCACAGGGGTATCACCTGGTTTACAATCACGCATGCCAAACCTTTAAGTACCTCGATGTAATCTTTGTGATAATCCAAGAATACCCCGAGAGCGATCTCGATGTATCCGGGATTCCTAATACAAAAGAGGCGTTACCAAGATCTTTTATCTCGAAATGCTTTGCTAGAAATCTCTTGGTTTCCCTCGCACAAGCTTCACATCATCTGTTGCAAGCGGATGTCATCGACATATAAAACCGTAAAATACACTTACTCTCATCAACTTGCGGTATATACAATCATCGGCAGATTCATCTCAAAACCGAATGAGGTGATTACTTGATGAAATTTGTAATACCATTGTCGAGACGCCTGCTTGAGTCCATAGATGGATTTCTTTAATTTGCAAACCATTTGCTTCGCATCACCTGATACAAAGTTTTCTGGTTGCACCTATAAATCGCTCATCAATGTCACCATTGAGAAATTTGTGCCTTAACATCCATCCGATGTAACTCAAGATCAAAATATGCCACTAATGCCATTATAACCCCAAGAGTCTTTCGAGGAAACCGAGAGAAAGTCTTTATAATCGATGCCTTCTTTCTCGTAAAGCCTCTTCGCGACAAGATTTGCCTTATACCTCTCTACACGCCTTCAATCCCGCTTGGTCTTAAATATCCATTTGCAACCAATGGGTTTTGCACCTTCAGGCAATGGAACGAGGTCCCATACGACGTTGTCTTTCATAGACTTTTATCTCTTCATTCATGGCATCGAGCCACTTTTGAGAAAGTTAGAACTTTCATGGCTTGATGGAAGTTGATTGGATCATCTTCCACCACTCCAACGCCAACCTCATGTTCTTGGAGAAAAGCAATGTAATCATCCGAAATTGCACTTCTCCTCTCTCTAGTGGATCTTCTTAATGGCATGGGTTCTTGAGGTTGTAGAGTTTGTTCTTCTGGAGATAACATGACATTGTTTTGATCGGGAGTTGCTTCTTGAACAATGTCGCGGATAGGAACTCGATCCCGATCATTGTCAATGGCAATTGGAGGAATTTCAATATATTCCTCCTCAAAGACAAAGTCCGTGAACTCTTTCTCCCCGCAAACTCAACATTCTCAAAGAATCGAGCATTCCCTGTCTCAAAAATTAACTTAGTTGTGGGATCATAAAATTTGTAGCCTGGACTGCGTTCGAATATCCAATAAAATAGCAACTACTTCTTGCATCCAGCTCTTTTCATTTTGGCCAGAAGGCCTTGCCTCATTGGACACTCTAAATGTGTAAGTGCTTCAAACTAGGCTTCTACCCGCCCAAAGCTCATATGGGGTTTTATCGCTTGCCTTAGTTGGAACTCGTTGAGTAGATATGTCATGTCTTTAATGCTTCTCCCTGAGTGATCGTGGCAAGGTAGAATGAGTGATCATACTCCTCACCATGTTCTTGGCTTCTATTTCGCTCAAGAACACCATTCATAGTGGGTGAACCAGCCATGGTGTCTTGTGGGACGATACCGCATTCCTCTAGGAATTTAGCGAATGGTCCCTGGACGTTGTTCACCCAACCGTCATATCTACCATAGTATCACCTACCACGGCCGATCCGACGCTTTTTAATCCTTTTGCTAAGTTGGTTCTCAACTTCAACTTTAAAATTTTTTGAACACGCTCCAAGGATTGTGATTTTTCATGAATGAGATATATATAGCCATATCTTGAAAAAGTCGTTTACGAACGCATGAAATATTGTCGATCATTCCAAGAAGCCGTAGGAACGGCCCACAAATATCCGTATGTATAAGTTCTAAAACGCTCAAGTCCTATTGGCTTGATATTCTGGCTTATTGGTTTGTTTTCCTTTATACGCTAACACACATGTCAAAATCAGAAATCAAGGGAATCGAGAATTTGGTCAACACAAGTCTCTCAATTCCTCCGGCCTGGAGATGTGACCTAATCTCTTGTACCACAATGAGACCAGAATTCTCAAAGGTTAATTTACGCTTTACACCTCGAGTACTTATATGCAAGGATTCATTAAAGGAGACAATTGTATCAATTAAATAAAGATTATCGTGAATCCCGACAGAGAACCTGAGCTAACCAATTTTGAATCATGAAACAAACTAAAATTTCCATTTCAAATGAACAAGAATAACCAAATTTGTCCAAAGCGTAAATAGAAATCAAATTTCGCCTAAAAGACATAATAAATGTCTCATCAAGATCCAAATAAAATCCAAATTTCTCAACAATAATCTAAATTTTCCTATTGCCTCTACTTCCACCGTCGCCATCGCCAACGTAGATGTATCTTCTTCACCATCACTTGGTTTTCAAGAACTCAGCGACTCGCATAGACACACCGATGCGGGTTGTTGCACCAATCAATCCACCATGTGTGTCTAGGTAATCGGGTTAAATTAACTCCAACAAACCAAATGAAGAAGAAGGTTAGCCACAGAGTGTAATCTTGGTTTCAAATTTTTCATTCTGGCAAACCTCTTCTCGAGATCCTCAAGGAAACCTTCAGCGCTGATCACCGATCCGACATGGTGCCCTCAAATGCTTCCTAATAGCACGCTTCATGACCATTAGATTTATGCGGTTCGATCGTTCCCACCTTTCCATCTCCCTCTTTTCATCGTGAGGTACTCTTATCGCTGAGTGCAAGAAGAGGTTGATCGACGCAAAGCAAGGTCCAGATCCATGACTCAGAACAATCAAGACGTTCTCTTGCCATGCTTTGAAATTTCGTGCCATTGAAAGATGATGTTAATGCAGCAGAGACAAGTTGTAACTCAAACTAGAAACGATTAGATGGCTCACATGAAGGTGCTTAAAGTATGCAATAATAATTTTCAAATAGTGGTAGGCCCATCACAAGATGCTCATCACAACATCAATATTTAATCTTTGGATGTAAATATCGATTGTAAATTCACTTTGCCAGACATCAAACACTGCAATAAGATACGTCCAATCAATAAACCTATCTTTGACTGGGATTTATCGATCACACGCTAAACCAAATAATCGCCACATGATTATCAATAATTGGTAATTCACCAAATATTAACCTTCCTTTGGGCCGATCAATATTTTGCACGAATCACACACACACAAATACCTTTTAATATTCTAAGTTGACACTTCACACAGAGGCTGGCTTTAAGAATCATTGCTTCAATCAATTCACTTTCTAATACCATACTTCTTCAAAAGAAATTCAGTACCAAAATTTTGAGAAGAAAATAATTAATTTTGCATACATGCGCTTTTAACTTTAAGGGTCTAATAAGTTAATAATTCAGAACTTTGGGGGTCAAAATTAAGAATTTTGAAACTTTAGGGGCCTGGAATTGCAATTTTAGAAACTTTATTGGTCAAAAATTAAGAAATTCCATACTTTGAGGACCAATTTAATTAATTTTAAAACTTTGGGGACTTTAATTGCAAAATTTGAAACTTAAATGGCCCAAAATGGAATAATTTCCAAACTTTAGGGACTGAATTATTAATCTTATAACTTATGGGGTCGAAATTAACAATTTTAAAGCTTCAGGGACTGAAATTAACGAATCTGGAAGCTCGTGGGGACTGAAATCAACTAATCTGGAACTGTTGGGACTGAGACCGCCTAAACGGAATTGACTGGACCAACTTATACGCACCACTAACCTACAAGGACCTGGGCTGCAAATTACGCTAAAACACGGAAATTGCAACTGAGGTCCTCGGATTCATTAAATTTCCGTGGAAGGTCCCTGCGACTGTAAATGGACGAAACCCTAGCCTCTTGAGCCGATTCTCGCCGCTGAACGTTCCGGCGAAGGCGGCGGCCACCGCCGACGGCCGGAATATGAAAACCCCAAATTTATTATTATTATTTTTTTATATTAATCTGGAATTCGAAACCAGAATGCAGCAACGAGAAACATCAAGGAACCATGTAAGTGTGTGCATATTTCAATACACAGCAGATCCAATAATCAAATATATCATCTCCTGAATCAACCAATCCTCAGTAGAAAGCAATAATCAACGAATCGAAAACCAATTCGTTTCTTTAGCAATCGTGATATATACACACATATCTGAATCCAAAAAAACTTTAACATACGTGCACTGTGTGTATATATATATCGCTGATTCGTGGAGAATTTAAAACTGGTCCTGATCCTTTTGTACACAATGGTCAATATATAGATGCCCTTATAAAGAATTGACTTTTTTAATCAATCCATCTTGCATCAGCCATGTGATTTGCATAGAATTGTGGTTGAATTCAATTTGCATACATAACACAATTATCAAGGAAAGGCATGTACGAACAAGACTTCATATGCGTATACATAATCATATATTGACCACGCAAAACCTTAATTTAAATTCCAAATAATTCAACAACGATAATTGCTCGATACCACTCTGTAGGAATAAATTTCCACTTTAAACCCTGATCTATCGCACAATTATTGAGTATATATATAAACCGGAGCGGTTCTAATCACCCATTCTTTATAGATTTAAGCCTAATGTTTTGATCTTCCAAGTCAACAAGCGGCTCCTTATTTCTCTCTCAATACGATGATGGAATCGAACAACACACACTGACCCTGTGACATAACCATGTATATATATTTACACTGCTAACCTCATTCACCCATCATGTAAATTAGAACTCGCAGATTCACACATATAAAGCCCATACTTTAATTTAATTGATGATAAAAAGCTCAATATTCAAAACCGTATTAGATCACTTTAAACGGGCTTAACCGAATATGATAGCCTTTAATTAATACACAATAATTACATATATAAGCCCATATATTCGATTAAAACCTTACAGATGATTGATGCATGGTCACACCCTCCTCCACATGGTGGGGCAGGGTATACGTGTGAATTATTGGCCTACAGGTGGGCACTTTAAGGGCATCGGATCATTAGCCAGCTCATGAGTTTTTTGGTGGATTTCAAGGTTGTAATTTCGGTTATCCTAACTCCAGAGTTTGAGTATAATTAGGAAACGGATGATAAAGTTATTATATGGGCTGATGTCTTGTAAGTTATATACTTTTATATGGTAACCACAGCGAAGGCTCATATTGACGTCAACTTGTATAAATTTCGTGTATTTTTGTGGTTTTTTTACCGCGTCACAAATTAACTTCGTAACTCTGGTTCATTGGTGCCCAAAAGACTGAATTGTATTCCAATTTTCAACAGGAGGGACCTTTTATAGTTTTATGATCAATCTGCTGACAAACAAACCAATCTCAATTAGAACTTCAATAAAGTTTATCTCATAGCAATCATAATACTAGGTGGTAAAAACCCAAATTTGGGTTTTTACCTCCATTTCCTACTATCCCAAATAACCCTAGGGGGAAAAGATCCATTTTTGGATGAATTTAGGGAAAAACCCAAAGGAGGGGCCCTCCTTTGGGTTTTCCCCCCACCTTTTCCCCTTTCCCCCTTTCCCCTATCTTTTCCACCCTAGCATGAGGATTGCTTATTGTTCTTTTTGTTGTCCTCTAGTGTGATTTGTTATAGATTGAGCATTCTTTTGATTATGTAATTTCTTGAATTTGCTCCACAGTTTGTGATGATATTACTAAATGGAGGGGTTCCAATGGCATTTGCTGGGACTGAAGAGCCATCTGCATATGGGGAATTGATCTCCATTGGGGGGCTTGGACCTAGTGTCAATGGCAAACTCAGCTCAACCATTGCAGAGATTCTTGAAACCAAACTATCTATTAACAGCTCTCGGTTTTATATCAAATTTTATGATGTTCAGGTAACTATTTAACATGATAAGAAAATCGCTCTTTTGAATCCATATTGCAAGTAATCTGATCGTTTCTAGTAGAGTGTCAAGTAAGTTACTGATACAGTTTTATGATGTTTTCTGTTCAGCGCTCGTACTTTGGGTTCAATGGCTCAACATTCTGACTGAAATAGTGAAGAATGTGCTGAGAGTTGAAAGGTTGTGCTCAAACTGGTATAGGACTTGTTAACCGTTTCTTCTCATGTCCTCTCAAGCCAGACAAAAAATAATCATCATGTCATGATTGTGTCATCGATGAAGCAATGTGCTCCTCTGTACCTTAATACCCAATTTTATTGCTTAAAGGTTCAGTTTTTATCGTCTTAAACTAAATGCTCGAGCTCAATAAAATATTGTATCTTCTAGTTAGATGGTGCGATGGTCGATGAGGCTTTGTTTATATATTTCATGGTGATTTGGCATCCAAACAGCTAGTCCTTAAGTGCACTTGTTTCTTCTCCCAAATTCGGACAATTTTTTGAAGATAATTCCTCATTTGAAGAGTAATAGCCCAATTATATCCAATTATGTCTCTCGAGGAGAATCGATCTTATTCAATTCCACTATATTTATATGACAATTATGAAATGCATTAAACTTCTATCAACACTAAAAAGGAAAAATATAGAAGGAAAAAAAAAAAAACCAAATCAATTAACCAAATGGTTGAAAATGATGTTGCAGAAAAATGATTTTCTGAAAAATTGTATCAAGAGGACGAACTTTCTATTTGCCATTAGACGTGACAAAATGGCTCGCGAGCCAAAACGGCTCGCGAGCTAGCTCGGGCTCGCCGAGCTCGAACACTAAAATGGACAAGCCGCTCTGCTGGAGTTTGCCTGGCTGGCAAGCTTAAGGCGAGCGGCTAGTATTTCACGAGCTGAGCTCGGCTCTACTCGTAAAGTGTACGAGCCACGAGCCCGAACACGGCTTTGGCGAGCCGAGCCTACTCGCCAAGCCATTTTGCCAAGTC